>OZ010800.1:287619824-290119824 GCA_963932465.1 Maratus speciosus | reverse complement strand
CATTCCACCACCAGGGAGCGCACTCTATTCTTAACAAAACTGTATCGGAAGGAAACTCCGTTAAACAACCTATAAGTAGATATGTTACTCGAGGTGGTGGCGGTCTTAATAAAAAATTAAGATATTTGCTGAAATTACTATTAGGAAATAGTGGTAACTAAACTTTAGACAATTTTATATTAAATAAGTAGCATATATCTCAGGACTCCCTCAAAAAGTCACCTAAAGCGGTCAGAAACGCTAATTTTTTAAATAGAAATCTAGCGCCCCCCCCCCCTCCCCGGAATTTCGCGTGTCATTCTTTCTTACACTTTATCTTATGTGTTATAAAATATCTTAAAGTTTCAAACAGATCGACTTGTTAGACTTCCTAATTTTAACAAAATCGCGTTATGTTAGTTCCACATTCCACCACCAGGGAATGCACTCTATTCTTAACAAAAGCATATCTGAACGAAACTCCTTTACGCAATCTTTCCGTAGATAGATGGGTCGGGATGGTGGCGGTCTTAAACAAGAATTTAAAATATTTGCTGCGGTAACAAACGCTAAGATTTTAAAAATAATTCTAGCTCCCCCCCCCCCCACTCCTCGAAATATCACACTCCATTCTTTTTATCCTTTTTGCTATGTGTTATAAACTATCTTAAAGTTTCAAACAGACTGAGTGGCGGTCTTAACCAATAATTCAAAATATTTCCTGAAATTACTATTAGAAAATAGTGGTATGAAGTAAACTTTCTGATGATGAATGAGTTATACTTATCTCATATCGCTGTTCAAAAAGCCCAGGCAAATTATTAGATTTCCTAATTTAAGTTAATTCGTGGTTAAATAAGCGCGTCTCTTCATTTTAATCGACGCAGTTGATAGGAATAAACCGATTAATTAAATAATAATTAATATTTCAGCTTGTAATTAAGATAGGACTTAGATATGGGTATCAATGAGATCAGCGAGAAATTTGACATCGGGATGCCAAAGAATTTAATCAAAAAATTTAATATTTAAAAAGTTAAAATTTCGTATTAAAATATGCTATTATGGAAAACCGCAGCGTCGTCATGTCTACCTGCTTTCCCGCCGAATTGAAATCTTTTTATTTCCTTGTCTTTCCAATTAAAGAAATTAAATTTTTATCGATCGATTTTTAGTGGATATTTTAACTTATACACATCGCAGAAATGTGAACTTTATACCAAATGAAAGTAGATTTTTTTCTGCGTCTGTCTATTCCATTTACAAATTTCTCGGACCAATATTTTCTGATATACGATTTCGCTTTAAAATCTCCACTTCATTTTTCGGCTTAATTTCCTCCGTGGTAACCGTGCATTCGGCTGATTTTACTGGCAACCCTTAGGAGAAACACGGATGATTGGAACATGGAACATGAGATGTAGATATGGATTGCCTAGATGAGAGCATCTGTACATCCAGTCGAGACGGATGATTTCGAGAAAGTCCGTTTGAATTTGCGTTAAAAAGGTGGATTGGTTAATTTTAGAAGTTAATTAGCCCGTAATTCGGTTAATTACCAACTTTTTCAAAATTTTATGATTTGTTGTTTGATGTGAGGTGTTCAGCTATAAGTACCCAAAATTTCAAATCTCTAACATGTATAGTTTCTGAGAACGGGCTCTGTGACGGACAGACAGACAGAGGAGCGAGACGAATAGGGTTTCGTGAGATGAACGAAACCCTAAAAACAAGATTTCAACCAAATTTTCGTAAAAAAAAAAAAAAAAAAAAAAATCATGCCAAACATGCATATGTATTTCACATTGTATATGACATCTGGCGAAATATTAAATTATGTAACAAACCATGACATTTAATTTAAACTTCAAATCAATGTTTTAATTTACCACTCGAACAATAAAAAAAAATGCAAACTGGCGAGTTGAAAAAAAGATATTGGCGAGATTTGCACCCGGCTTTTTTTCTTTCGGCACAGATGTCATATACGGCCCCATATTGGCGCGATTTTTTTCTGACGCCAATGTCATATACGCAACGGGTACTTAACTGGCGCCAAAGTATAGTTATTTTGCTTGATATGGTAAGCCGGATGTTGTTGTTTATGCTGTTGATGCATTCCCCAAATTGGCGTTGGAAAAACATCTGGTCAATATGGGGCCGTATATGACATTTGCGCCAAACCTTCATATGAAAGGCGAAGGGATCAGATCGTATTTGTTTATGGCATTTGATAACTTGAACTATTATAATATAGATGAAATGATGGAGATGGAATAATATTTGACGACTTATCACCTGTGCCTATAACATTAAAGTATCAAAATGGCACCTAGAGTATAAAAAGCAAAGTGTTCCGCCCGGAACTGTTGATGATAGTCACATGATTTAGGCTATTGTTATAGAGATTGTTTTAAAATATCGGTTGACAAAGACTCTGAATACTTAATTCATTTTATTTTAGCTTCTTTTCAAATGTTTAACTGATCCTCTTTAATCAAAAACGAAAACAACCATTGGATGTCTTAACAGCAACTGATTCTCCCTTAAATTTTTGCAATCAAAGGGAATTGAATGGAAACCCGTTTACAGGGAGATCTGCACAGCTTTTTTCAGTATAATTTAATCTTCTCTAATATTTTTAAAATCAATCAGATTAGCATGTTTTTCGATTTTTAGACTTTGCGGTGTCTGAACGGGGGTTGGCGAGCGTAGCTTGCAGGGGGCAGAGCCCCCTAGTATATATATGCATGTATATTTCTCCAGTTTCTGCATGATATATTTAAGCAAAAGATTATAAAATGAAAGTAAGTAAATTTGGGGGGGGGGGGGGGGGGAGAGGCTTAGATGATTCATTAAGTATTGTAGCAATAACATAACAAAATAAAGAAGCAATTTTAAAAAAGAAATTGAAGCTTTAAATTTTGCTTAGGGGTTTTTGTTTGGGGAAAATTTTAGGGAGAGGTCATTTACATACTATTTATCGGAAATCTGCCGAAATACGAAAGATTCTCACTCCTGTATTTGTCTTATTTACTTGTAAATTATAGATAAAGAAGGGTTGTTTAATGATAAAAATCTCGACTATAACCCCCTAACTTTTTTTGCTTTTGAAAGAGGTGGGGGGGGGGGGTTACAATCGCGATTTTACGGTAGTTATCAGTTTAAAAATTTTATTTTCCTAAAATGTTACTGATATCTATCTCCATTCAAAGCATGATATACATAACTGTTTTAGAGATGGAAATAAGCCATCACTGCAAGTTTAGAACAAATGTAACCGAAAAATTTGCAAGTTGTTCAAGTTAATATTTTTATATTAACAATGCATAAAAAATATTGTTGTAAACCATTTAGTAAAATAGTACATAACACTTATTGCATTTTAGAAAACATTAAATTTATTTAAAGTACACTTGAACATAAACGAGCTTGTTGCTTTTTATGTATTTGCTGAAAGATGTGTTTGATGAAATTTCAATACAAAAATCAGCTTTCTGTGAGGAAAATAGCTTCTATTTCAGGAAAATTATAGATAATGGAACTGGCATTATTTCTCATTAAGTTAACTGAAAGGAACAGAATCACAGAATGATTATTGGGGCATTTGTACTGTTATCTGCGACCCAACTAGTCTGTTCACAAGTGCCCCACATTGCTGCTTCTGTTAAATTGATAAATCATTAACATTTCTCAATTTTAGAAGAAAAAGAACTTTATCAAAAATATTTATTAGTATTCATAGTATATGTTAAAGCACTAAAATTCAAATAAATGAATAAATAAATAAAGTTATTCGCTTATAAACTTGGAACAAAGATTTTACTTTTGAGATTTAAAAACAGTGTTATGGCTACAGAAGACAAACAAAATGTCAAAAAACTTTAAAAAATTTTTACCACATGTCTACAGGTGCTATCATCTTTAGTAATTTTTTTCAAATAAAAAAACTTATAATAACTATTGAAAAAAAAATTTTTTTCAATTTTCTTATGTCTTACCCTCAAAATTTGTTCCAATACAGTAAAAAACAAAGGAGAAAAAGTTTGAATGAAAAAAAAATATATTTAGAGGTAGCTCAAGCTTGCTGAAGTTTGGCAATTATACTAAAAAACATGATTGATACCGACAAAAAGAAATTAAGCCAAAATGATAATTTTCATTATGATAGTAAATTAATTTTACTTTTGTATAACACAAAAACACAATATTAAGCATATAAAAAATTGAAAGTATCAGTAATTAGTTTAATTTGTTAAGTCCATTTTTCTGCAGTGAGGGTACGCTTTTCGGTGCTCCTCCACAACTTTCGTCAATAGCTGAAACTGAGGTTCATTTCTTGCAAGGATTCCAGTGTACTCTTTGATCAAAGCAAAACCTCTCATAGCATGATCATTTACCACTTTAATAGATTGCACAATCTCTAATGCAATCATATAATCAGAATTAGTGCTCCAGTGTGTTGGGTCTATTTGAAAGAATTCTTGCGGTAAATTCATTTCTTAGAACAACTTCAAAGATTCTTTAGTCACAAAATCTTCAAACTTCTTTTCCTGAAAAATTTTAAGTGAAACAGTTATCCTCTTATCAGGATACTTTGTACCTTTTTTTATTTTGAAGGTCTTCAACCATCTTTCTTTTTGTTCAAATAGACACGTTGCTATCAAAAAAGGACAATCCAGAAAGATCTTCTGACATATACCACAGGTGCTTTGAAATTTCTCTGATGCAGCCTTTCCAATTTCTGCATGTATTCTTGAGTACTTTAATAAAATATTCATCAATTGAAAGTCATTATAGGGTGAGATTTCTGTTATTGAAGCAGTGATCCAAGCTTTAATACACTCTGACTATAAAAACACAAACATCACGAAGACCTCTTTCTTCCTTTTCGGTAAGATTGAATTGGAACTTAAAGATGACTATTTTCAAAGAATATATTACCTTAGACATCCCTGTTGAGCATGACGCATTGTATAGGTCAAAACTGGGAAATTTCATTAGCGGCCACTGGCCGGTAGAACTAGTTTTTTAACTGGCCACTTTTTTAAAACTAGTGTCCACTTTTTTATTTAAAAATACTAAACAGTAAAATTTCTATAAGTATTCATCTAAAACTGAATAGCCCAAATAAATATGTTAATGTAAATATATTGGAACCAAAAAAAAGCAGAATCCTTGATGAAATGCAAGAAAATTTTATTCTCTCCTTGTAAAAAAAGTGGCCGGAAGGTGGCCGCTGATAAACAATTTTTCACTGGCCACTTTTTCTCATTTACTGGCCCTGTGGCCAGTGCTAATTTTGACCTTTAATGCATTGCCCCTGGAAGCCTGAAACTAATTCCTCTGACAGGTATTCCCCCAAGGAAAAAAACAAGTTCGACAAATTCTTGGTAATCATCTCTTAGTCCACATGATGATTCTTGTGTAGTGGCAAACTCCAAAATTTCATCTTTTACATCTTGTACAAGAGCTCGAATATTATCATCTTTCAAGCCTGTTTCAAATTTCTCTCCATCTAGAAAACTCCAGTACTCTTGGAAAAATTTGAATAAAGGTACTTCTAGACCTGATTACGAAGTTCCCAAAGAAATATGAAATACTTTTCCAATGATAAAGTTTCGTTCAAAGCTTTTCTTCTAAGAGGACACAAACAGCTTTCTCTTCTCCAGTATTTGCTGATGTGGTGTCAAAGCTAATCCCATTCATTCAAAGCTTCATAAATTGCATGGGCTTGTACTTCGCCCATTGCAGAAGGAAGTTTAACAACTGAGAATATCTGAGAAACTCTTTTTCCGGAAATTATAACTGGTAGTCTATCTATTTTCTCTTTACCGGTTAACTCTGGTAAAAGTTTTCCATCCCAATGAACAATGAGGGGAACATTTCTTTGTAGCTGTTCTTTAACTTCTGCGATTGTTTAATTATACTAACAATTCCTTTTCTATGAATTGCACTTCTGTTCAGACTGACTTCTTTAATATCACATCCTAAACTATTTGCTGTTTCTGCAACTATAAATACTGTTTTTCTGTCTGATAATTTTGTCCTGTCTAGAGTTGTTAATTCTGGAGTTATGATAAACATATGCCCTCTCTTAGCTTTAGATGTCCCAGGATCTGATGCTGCATCCCCAAGCAGTTCAATTTTGTGATCGCGTTCTTCAGTTTCATTTCCATCTTCTACATTTGAATTATCTGTAAAAGACTCAAGTACTTCTATTGCCACTTCTACTGCCAAAGTTTAAAACTCACAGTAAAATAGTGCAATTTAAAAATAAAAATTTCTTAAACTTATAAGCTTATAAGGCAAAAGATTTAGACTGATTAATCAAATTTAAAAAATATTCATCTATAAACAAACAAAACACAAACCAAAACCAAAAGTAAGATGACAGCAGTTGCGGTTAAGTCTAAAATAATAATATAGCTGTAACTAATTTAACTCAATAAAAGTTTAAAACTCACAATAAAATAGACCAATTTAAAATTTATTTAACACCTATTTGCTTATCTAATAAGGCAAAAGAATTAGAAAATAATAAACAGATAAATAATTCTTTGTTGAATCTCTGTTGCTAGTACTGCCATCTCTGAGAGGATGAGAGGTGAGAGACATTTCTCTTCCTCATATCAATGAAATTATCTGTAGATAATTATTTAATAATTGCATTTACAAATGCTTTTATGGATTTTATAGTATAGATAATTGACATTTTAATACATTGAAATAATTTATCAATATTATAATTAGAATTTTTTTTTTCAAGTAATAGGAGAAAACAACAGCAAAATGACCCCAATTTATGAAATTTATACTTTTTTGAGCTACCTCTAAATATTTTTTAGTGATTAAATTCTACAAGAATTATTTTTAGATATAATGGAACATATTTAGAGGGTAAGAGCAATAAATTTTAAAACTTCGAAAATAAGGACCACCCTAGCCCCCCATCTCCCCTACGTGTTGGATGGAACTTGGTGATGGAGAAACGACATCTAATGGACAGTTAGATCCCGTTATATTGAAGAATATTCTGAAAATCTTTGCAACCATCTTAAATGCAGGTTTTAAAGAACCTACAGCGTAACAGAAGGCTTCATTCGTTTTACATAAAACCGATATAGAAATTTGATGATTCAACATAAAATATGGTACTTTTTGAAATACTATCCACGCTCGTCGTCTAATTGCACCGACGTCCACGATGCCCACCAATGGCCGAGTGGTTCTGCTCTCGAAGCTGGACGCTGGTAGACGGGAGGTGCTGGGTTCGAACCCAATCGCGCCCGTCGGCCTAATGTTCGGGGTTTTCGTGGTTTCCTTTGAACCGTGAATTTCCATGCGTAAATACTGGTTAGGTTCCCTTAAGAAGACCCCCACGGAGGGCATCCCCCCCCCCCCTTAGGGCCTATATCCCTCGTATTGATAATTGGCCGTCATAAACACAACCAACCGGCGTCCACGATATTGAAATATGTTATATATGCGTATAACACGATGTCTGAGCCCTGTGGAAAATTATCTCGGCAACACGTACCGTTAGCTCTTTTACATGTCCCCACAAAATAATTCGATTACACATTGTCATCAAAATTTCTGGTATTTTAATCCTTTCTAATACAATAGGGAATATTTATCCCACTTAATTTTAATCCTCAAATGCTAAACTTCTGCCAGAATTTTTGAACAAAAATTTTCCTTTATAATGTACTTGACGAAAAGGGTTTAATTGCTTTCAAATCTTTTTTTTTTTTTTTTTTTACTCTGGAGACATTTAGTTGTTCCAGTAGTCTAGCAACATAATTAATTTGCCTTGGTTAAAGATTCTTAATAAATTCTGAATAAAATGTATGGATAGACGTAAAGCTTTAATTGGGGTGATTGGAATCTCAGTGATCCCACTAATTGATATTTTTGCAGGAAATCAAATGCTGTCACCAACGCCCACAATAAAATCTATTAGTAAATCGGTAGATCAGGGACCTCAACGTCGATTGTGCAATTCTTATTTTCATCTCAATTTACACAAAATGAAATATTCTACAATTCGAAATTTAATATTTTTAGGTTATGTGTATATTTTTAAGCATACTAGGTTTTCCAACGATTCAGGAAGCCTTACTTTTCAGAGTCTCTCTTTGTCTCAATATTTATTACTGTTTGCAATTTACATTACTGTTTATTACCGTTGCCTCATTATTTTATGTTTGTATTTTGCAGTAAGCCTCAGCGTAACGTTTTTCGCAATTTGTTTGATCTGAAATATTATTTTGGTAATATTTTCGGTACCTTAACCGACAAATTTACTTGATCCATTCATTTTAGTAAATTATTAGTTTCAATGTTATCGTACTACGAAACACGAATTTTAAAAATGAGACTTGAAAATCTTATTTTTCCAATGCGTCTAAAAGTTGAGTGAGATGATCTCAGTATTGAATTCGGACCTTCCCGCCTCGTAGAAGATATCCAAAATATTCTTGGTGAAGTTAATGTGGAATTCCGAAGGGATTTTTTCTTCCGCCAATCAAATTCATCACAGAAAAGTTTTAAACTTTCGGGAGGACGTTTACTCCCTCCTCCTTCCTTGGCCATTTAATTCACCACTTGGTTGGTGGCTTCACTTGACCTGGCCCCCATAAATTGCAAAGTTTGCCATAATCTACGTCTGGTGCATGAATTTTTTAGCTTTCGCGTAGATCCGTAAACATGTTTATTTTGAAAAGAAAAGATTGATATAGTTTTTAAAAAATCACATTGAACGATAATGCTTGATTTATATCGTATGTTTAATAAATAAATATCGGTTTTAAAAGTTAAGGATCTCGGTATCTCATTAATCTTTATCTCATTGATTTGTTTTTTATTTTGTTTTGGCATTGTTTCATGTCACTTTTGTATGAGAATGCGACAGAATATTATTAATTTAGAATGCTCGATAAAAGGAAATTTTATTCACTGCGAAAGTGATGTTTCATTCCAATTGAACTCAATTATTGAAGGCAATTATTGAAAAATAATTCATAGAATAATTCAAAGTTTTATTATTTATTTTAGCAATTATTTTTTGTAATATTGCAGTTAGTAATTAGTAAATTTATTGTACGGAACCCTTTGTGGGCGAGTAACACTCGTACTTGACCGATTATTACAATGATTCCATATGTGTATGTGTTTCTTTTTGTTTACGTTTCCAAATCTCCAGAGCCCGTTTTTGGTTTTTTTTTACCACGATAGCAGTTTTTAATTGAGTTCCTTCTTGGAAAATATGTTAGAGGTCACATTCATACATGGTGTTTCGTTCTTTCCGGATTTTGGGATACATCGGCTAACGGTTTTGGTTTCCAATAGGGATGCATAGAACGGTGATTTTGGCCGAATATGCCTATACTTCAGGGTTTAAAGGTATTAAAATGCTAGATTTTTAAATAATCTTGCATCATATTTACACAAAAACTTCCATTTTGATGAATAAGACATTTTGGGCTGTACAAATATAACGTTATCAACTTTTTGGTTTTGAACCCACCACTCCCCCTTACGATATCATACGTTATCATCCCTTGAACATCCCCCCCCCCCCCCCAACCGTAATGATATCGTTCTAAATGTGTTTATTTTTTTTCCTTTTGTTTGGAGTGATAAACAAATATCGTTTTTTTCGCATACTTTATTGATGCAAATGAAAAGCAGACGATAAAATTATCACTTTACCAATCAAATAATCCTTAAAAGAAATAGCTACTGTTTAAAAGTATTTAAATAGCTTTTTTGTTACATAATGCATTCAGCACTTGCCCCCGCACGGGGCGGGGCAGACAGAACTTCTTATCAACAAAACAGATTGACAACATTCATTCTCTTTTATTTACAAGTAAACACAGATATCATTTCAAACATATTTCGCATATAGTTTGCCGAACAGCGGATTATATATGCATACACGTATGACAGAAGTATAGGATTGCCAAAGGTTTGAGTATTCCATATTTTGGAATTAAATAATTTTATAATCATTAAATGATTTTAATAATAACTTTGTCATTTTCATAAAAATAGATAAGTGAAAAAAATTACTATTTTGATGTAAAGACCAAGCTACAAATAAAAAGGGGAAATTTTGGTTGGATCAAAAATGATAACGATATCAAAAGACGGATCCCCCTATCCCTAGAGATATCTTACGATATCATGTGCCAACCCCCCTCCCCCCTAAAATTATAACGTTATATATGCATAGCCCCTAAACTTTACACAAATATATATATGCTGTGAGTTATTATTTCAGACGATAAGTCTTAAGACATCAATTATTTAAAACAAGGCTGTCTTTATAGTCGTCTGCTCTGAGCTTTCCTACTGAACCAATTTTAATAATTATGTTTTACAGCCAATGATAGCTGTTAGCTGTTCATAGTTTTTATATTTTAATTTTAAATGTTGTTTATGAAATGTCTTCAAAATGGTGGCAATGAATTACTTCCACTGTTGCAGAGATAAGAAAAATAATGGGATTTATTTATCTTTATTGATGCTATTTTCTCATTACAATTCAAAATATCTTTTTTTTTTAAAGACATTTATTTTTTCTCATAAAGCTGTTAAATTTACTGCAATATTTTTCATTCTGCTGATACTGGATTTTGAGACGCTAAGCGGAAGGCTTCCGTGAGTGAAAATGACATATTTTAAAAGACAACGATCATTTTAGTTGATAAAACGAAAGTTTTACTACGAAAGTGAACAATGCGAATGTCCACATGCAAAGTTGTAGCTAACAGATTTGACTTCAAGTTTAGAAATATATTTATTAAACAAAAACTTAATTTGAAGAACAAATAACAAAAATTATTTCCTACATTGTTTAAGCCCGACAAGGGACAGATATTAAGATATTTCATTCAATTAGTTCTACATTTAATGTTAAATTTTTGTAAGAAATTAGTTAAGCCAATTGAAGATTAAAAAATAAAAATAAAATTCATACAATATGATACTTAAAACACCCTAAAAAATTATATTCCGTTCAAATGAAATCGAAATTAATCTTAGACTTCTTCCATTTTTAATTAAAATATCTGTATTGCAGATTTTGTATTATGTTTATGACAATTGTACATAATATGATAAGATGCATGCAAAATACAAAACTTAAAAAAAAAAGTCTAAAATTTATTTCGATTTTATTTGAACGTAATCTAATTTTTTAGGGTGTTTTAAGTATCATATTGTATGAATTTTATTTTTATTTTTTAATCTTCAATTGGCTTAACTAATTTCTTACAAAAATTTAACATTAAATGTAGAACTAATTGAATGAAATAACTTAATATCTGTCCCTTCTCGGGCTTAAACAATGTAGGAAATAAATTTCGTTTTTTTTTTAATTTGTTCTTCAAATTAAGTTTTTGCTTAATATGTCAAGTTTTTTAATAACTACTGCATTCAGGCGAACTCATTTCAAAATTAATAGAGGGAATCATCATCAGGCTGATGTATGCGGATGCGGTATTGCATCACAATGTGTGATGCATTTAACCAATGTATAATTCAAAATATTTCGCCACTAGAGTAATGCAGGTTGCTGTAGTTTGGACAAAAACTTTCAATCTGAACGTAAAAAATCTATAATCAAAACATAAAAAATGAACTTCACTTAAATTATTTACCCTATTTCCAGTGGCGTAGCCAGGATTTCGTTTCGAGGGGGGGGGTCCAGAATTTTTCCTTCAGGTTATATATATATATATTAAAACCTGTCAAAATGAAATCTTAAATATTGGTGAAAATTTCCGTTTAAAACAGGTTTTCGTGTTATCAGATGTATTTGTATAGCATTCTTTTCCGTAGCACTATGGAACATTTCTGTTTAAGACAGAATTCCGTTATAGGCAGGTTACATATTTGCAAGTTTTGTGTATTTGTATAAATATACTTATTTATGTCATATGAATAGAATAAAACTTGTCAAAATAGTAATTGTCTATAACAGAATCCTGTCTTTAACGGAAGCGTTGCATGGTCTTAATATGAATTGCGATACAATTAAATTTGCCGCAAACCTGTCTGAAAGGGGATTTTCCTCGTTCTTTAGTGAAACATAGTGAAACTCGTGAAAGCGGAATCTTTCTATAACGGAATCCTGTCTCAAACGGAAGAGTTTCAGAACCCCTGCGAAACGAACAATAGCTCTTATTGAGGTAGTGTATCTTAGAAGCATAATGAATTACACTTCTTACATGGAAGCCTGTCTAAAATGGAGCTTTTTACCAGTCCCTTGCAATCTTGTCTTGACTGTGTATGTATAATAGAGGTATTTCGAGTAACTTTAAGAATTTAGGTGTATCCTTATTTAATTTCTTAATTAAAAAAAAGCACTGATAAAAAATATAAGGCCAATCTCTATAATTGCAACTAATAATACATTGAAGTTACATTAATATTTACCAGTGAAAAAGATTCACTATAATATAAAAAGATGAGCGCATACTGAAGAGTTAAATTTAATTAATCCATTCGTTGTCATCCACGAGTATGCTCGTGGCTTTAATTTATTGATTACTTTGTCACCACTATTTTAGAATTAAAAAAATTGCCTCGTTTATTGGCAGAAATTTCGCTGTATTAGTAAAGCGAAATTTGCCTTTCTGAATTTATGGTGCAAACGACTTTCAACAAAAAATTTGAAAATTCTTACTTTATAGTTTTGGCAGTGAATGAGTAAAATCAAGTTTCATATAACATAACATTTGGCTACAATAAAGTTAGGATCAAGTGGTTAAGTTTAAAACAGCAATTTCTATGTTTAATTTCTTGCCATTGAATTAAGAACTTGTGCTGTAATAGATATTGGATAATGATTTCACATAAATGTCAATCGCATTCGCATGAGCCGTTCGTGTGATCCGCCACGCTCCCCATGGTAGTTTTTGAGATAACCCAGATAGCATGAACATTAGCAGCAAGTTTGATTTTTTCATCAGAAAAAATCAAATCTTTTCTTTCCGTGACAAATTTGAATTGAGAAATTCGCAGCAAATCTGCCGCAAGGTATACCATCATCCACTTGCATGAGTAGTTTGTTGTGAAACTGATGACAAGACTGTCTTTAATTCACGAAAGTGACGAAAGCAAAAAATCCCTCTGTTGAGAGAATAGACAATCAGCACATACGCAGAAATTGCAGAAATTTTATTCGGTAGGCACCGCTTTTTCTAAACGTTATACTTATTAAATACTAAAAAATACTCGAAATGAAAAGTACAAATATTACCTAAACTTGGTTATGGTGATAAAACCGATGCATGCACCTTCTGACGGCGCTTTCGCATCAATAGACCTGATCAGGTCTATGGACCCATTCGAAGGGGTTAAACTTATATGTGTGACATGGAAAGATTACTACTTTGTAGTAAGTTTGCATTATTTTTGATTACTTGCCTGCCGTTAGTTTGCAATAAATTTGATACAACATGAATTTAACTTGCGCGACAAGTTAGCTGCAACTTCAAAGTGTGGTGACTTCGGCGTTCGGGTTATCCTGCTGCAGTCTTGTTATGAACTTTCAGTCTTGTCATGCTGAGCTTACTGCAACTTTACAGGTTTTCAGAGCAAGACTGTTGCAAATTTTCTGCAAACTAAAAATGCTATGTGGGAAGGTTTTAACTTTAAGAAAAAGATCTTGCATTTTCAGCTACAGAAACTAGTAATGTAAGAAGCACACACATCAAATATAGTTCATGCTGGAAAAAGCAGTTTTGTTACAAATGTCTTATTCAGCCATAATTCTTTTGGGTGTCCATGTTTCATGTCTCGCCACTTTTGATACCATATTCGATATAATAGTTGCTTCCGATATCTTGTCGTCTTTAAGGAAGTTAAATTTTTGTAATAAGTTTATTTGTGATGAATTAGCACTTTTTTGGAAGTATTAGAATGTGTAGAAAATGGTTCATGGTGGTTTCTGTTTTTGTACTTCCTAGCTAATTTATTTCGATGGTTCGAAACAGTTTTAGAACATTCTCCAAGTTCAGCAGTAAGCTTCGGACTTTGGTACGTTGATTAGTTTCAATTTATGCTTTCGATTTCTCATTATTAAAGACAAAATGTCACCCAAGACCTATTCCATACACAGACTCTTATTACCACCATGAAATTTCTTGAAACAATGTTAAGCTGAGCTTTCGCAAATAGTAATTGGGTTCAAAGGTAATATTGAATCCAGACATTTTTTTTCCGCGTCAGATTTATGCAGCTCTGGAAGGGACACTTAAGAAGGGGGTAGCGCCCTTCTAAACCATTAATAAGCATAAAATACCGAATCTTCCGTTTGCACCCTTAAACAGCTTGACATCAGGATCAAGAACCTCATCTCGGTATATTTCAGCATTCACAGTTGCACTGGTGAAAGTGTGTCGGTCACTGCGACCATTCAAAATGATGTCCGTCCATACCATGATTCCACGACCTTTGTATCGATGCCTTTCACGGATGTTTGCAGCCTTATTGCTTTTGATTTTCTCCCTTTATGTGGAAACACGTCTGTAGCAACTGTCTCAACAAAATCAGGATTCATCGGTAAAGAGAACTCGGCTCCAGCCCATGGTACTCCAGTGATGAGGATCTCTGCACGACTTTAACCGGGCGCATTTCGCTACCGTAGTTAGTGGAACACAAATCATAGGTTTCCTTGCATGCAGCCTGTCACTCACAGTAAACCAGGATAGTCGAGTTCTTGGTGCTGCAGCAAACTCCTTGCAATCTGAACTGTCGTCAATTGCCTATTTCTTTTAGCAATCGTTGGCAAATTACAGTCCTGAGAGCCTATTGTAGCGCGTTTTCTACCTTGACGTGGTTGTCTGCGTACATTATGTCAATGTCTTTAAACCATTTCCAGTTTCTTGACATGACGCTTTTGGCTATTTTTAAGTCTTTACAGACCTCTAAGAGTGTCTGTTCTGCTTCCATTCTCCTTATCGCACGCAATTTCTCAAAATCGGTCAAATGTCTTCTGGACAACATATTCCACCTACTAGAAGCGAAAGTTTTACCTAATTACACGCACAATCCTTAAAATTAGACCAAATTACCCACGTGCGCTCCTTTTCACACGTGAACCGAAAGAACGGGCTGAGGCTGAAAAGTTTGCATATTTTCTGTAGCGAATGTTAATCCCATTGGACTACGTGATAGCGTTGACAGTGAGTTTTTCTGGAAGCTCCCTTAATAGAATTAACATAAAGCACCTTTTTATGGTTGTTCCTTTAATTTTTCTCGCCAGTGTATTTTGAAAGAAGTAACAAATAACCAGTCCAAAAACAAAGTTACTTTTATTAATTGCAGGCAGCAGATTTAAAGTAATTGTTAATAGTCCGTTATAAAGTGAACAAAGATAAGGGTCACGAAACTCAACCAATGTACCGCTATTGCGTTCGTATAAACTCGTTCTTTCCCATAAGTGTCGACAACAGAACCCCATCGAAATCCAAGATAAAGAATTTTTACGTTTAATCCAGTTACAGTCAATTTGTGTAAA
Organism: Maratus speciosus; assembly: GCA_963932465.1. NCBI lineage: Eukaryota > Metazoa > Arthropoda > Arachnida > Araneae > Salticidae > Maratus > Maratus speciosus. The sequence goes on along the minus strand of OZ010800.1, from coordinate 290,104,307 downwards.
CGGAATAGCAGGTATACTTGCATAGTTATCCTTCCGTCTCGGGACATTAAAATATTTTTGTTTATGAGAGGATTCCGTGTTTTCAGAAACCTGCCAAGAAGGATTCACGATTGGAACAAGTTTAATTTCAGATATGTTTCAAAAGTTAGCAAGCACAAATATATAGTGTTGTTTTTGTCGAACCTTGAATTGTTTTCCTTTGAGATAGGTCATCTTCACAAATTTTCCTGCAATAGATTTATGCTCTTCAGAGATGGTGTTATAGCAGTGGCTTCCAACCTGGGGTAGCGTACTCCTGGGGGTACGTGGCGGGTCTGCTGGGGGTATGTGAAAATAATATCGGTAATGGCGGAAGTCACGAAAATGTTAGGAATATCAATGTAATTTGCATCGATTTAATATATGGTTGTGATAAGAAGATATTACTAATGAAAAAAGCATGTTTACGTTATCTCCTTGAGTGAAGGGGGGGAAAGAGGGCGTATTTATGAGAAATGGGGGTACTCCGAAATGGAAAACCTAAGCAAGGGGTACGTGAAAGAAAAAAGTTTGGGAAGTGAGTACGTTTTAGCAGTTTTAAGGGATACTGTTAAAACAGAAAATGTTTGTAACAGAAACCTGCTTAAAACGGAAAAGTTCATAGTCCCGAAGAAAGACATACCTTTGAATTATACCTTCTAAGACGAACACCTCTCTAAAGCGGAATTTTTACAGATCCTTTGTGATTCTGTCTCAGCAATTTTTACTGTTGTATCTATGATTCAGTAAACCAGTTCTACTTTCGGGGGCGGGGGGGGGGGGGTCCGGACCCCCTGGACCCCCCCCCCCTTGGCTAGGCCACTGCCTATTTCCCCCCAGGAACGCTATGAATGCAAAAATAAATTGTGTTGAATCCTTGTTAATATTTAACAATATTATAGCTGTGATACAGTCAAAAATAAAAAATAAAAGTTTTACTTAAATTTTGTTACATTAGTCTATCCCAAGGGGTGATGTAAACACATCTGAAATTTATTACCTAAGTTCAACTTGGGTTATAAATAGTTCTTATCTCGAAAAAAAAAATACATTTTAAAATTTAAGTTATGTAATTCCTCACTAAGTTCGCTACCTGCGTAAAAATAGCTATCCATTTGAAACATTTTACTGAAACATAACCTTGACCAAAGCAAAAACTTATTCTGAAAATATCCTTTTTATTTCCACTATGACGCTATATTCACCTTTTTAACTCTTGGGAAAAAAAAAAAAAAAACTAGTTCAATTTAATATTTCACTTGAAAATCTTTCAACTAAAAAGAGATAAATTATTATTATGGCTTTTGAAATTTTTGCAACAATGAAGAAAAAAATGTTACATTTTCTATGAAAAATGTCCGTTGATTCTCAATGAAAAAAAGCGAAATTTGGAATTATTAAGAAAAATATTTGAATAATGTAAAAAAAAAATTGGCCCATGATTCTCTCTGGGTTATAATTCACCCATATGCAAAGGCATTTTACCATTTGTTTTGATCCTTTTTTACACTTTAAATTTATAATATCTTTAGAATTAGTAAAGAATAAAAAATGAGTGGCATCAGGGACAAAAAGGTGGGAAGAAAAAGTTATGATCCATAGGCTTTTCTATGTTAAATTAACATTGAGAAGTGACACTGGAAATAAATAAGTATTGCGCTGCCGCGCAATACTTAAATTAACGTCACATTGCGCGTCAAAATATTTTTTAAATGATGAATATGGATATGAGAAGTGCGTATGTAAATTTTGAGACTGTGAAAATGACATTAGGCTTAGATTTCATTGAGGAAAATACCAAACATAAGAACCTCGATTGATAACTTCATCATAATTGTCTTGATTCCGTATTGTTCACTTTTTATGGGGTGAATTGTTATGTTGATTTTATGAGGATTTTAAATGAATCGTATCTTTTAGTTAGAGCATGCAGTGAAAATAGGTACAAGCATGATAAAGATTGGAATAAAATACTTTATTGTCAATGTTTATTTAATTCATAGTTTGTAACACTTATTGAACTTTTAAGGAAAAATTCAATTAAAGTCACATATGAATTAAATTAGATTACTGACAGAAATAAACAAAATTTTTAGCCAAATACTGTAATGTTTGACGTGAAAGGTGTCAGCGTTTTGTATGAAAAGTGTCAGCTTTTCTTGTATATATTGTATTTTTTGAATATGAGCTAAATAGATATTATATATTTTATAGGAAAATATTGATCTAGGAAATAGAAGAAAAAAAGAAAATATAAAAAGAAAAATGACTGCATATGTACTGTTCTTATTGTATGAAAAACATTTTGAATGTAAAAAGTAGTTATTAATCTCTTTAAAAAAAATTCAATTTTATATAAGTAAATATGAACTTAAATATATTATGTTATGTTATAATTAAATGCTATAATTAAATGTTTTGATATTTCTCAATCTCGAAAATTTAAAATCGCAAACCGCAGAAAATTACTTACATACAATTCTAAAAAGCAATATACCAATTTAAAAAACACTAAAAATAATAATTAGTATTTTATAATTATACTATTAAACAACAATGTAAACTATAACAGATGAAAAAATGCATTATTAGATTTAACTTTTTTTCAAAAATTTTGCCATATGATATAAGAAATTCCTATTAATTTTAGAAATTTGGTAAATGTTAAATAAATCTGAAAACATTGGGTATGAAAAACTAGTATTTTAAATATAATAATTTAAAATATTAGTAATAAAAAAAAATATTTTAAAAGTTTCACTTCTTACATTAAAAACTGCAATATGTAGAAGCAAATTTTCCCAGTATAATGCTATTTTTTAATCTGAAACTTTTGCGTAATATCATAAACATCGAATATCATATTTCATTCCAAAATAATAATAATAAATACTGTAAGTATTTATAATCAGAAAACAGTAAAAGAATCGAAAAAATCCAACATGAATAAACACTATCTGTGTCAGCATTCCAAACGTAAGAGTTTTCACGTTTCGTTTCCGAGCTATGGCAAATTAAAATATTTCATATCTCAGTATCGAATAAGAATAAAATATTTACATTTTTTATTATTATTATTATTCACAAAGGCCAAATGAATGAAGTCCTGGTTAATAAGATTGTGTGTTATTTAACTGTTAAAACAATTGTATTCCAAACCGCTACATAATGAAGAAATATAACAGACAGTCGCTTGTGAAATCAGGAAAACTAGATCAATCTTTTTCTATATAACTTAAAACTATTTAACTCATATTCATAAGATATAAAAGATTAAAATTAAATAAGACTTACTTTTACGTTCCACAAATAATCGTTTTAATAATATCCGATTCTTTTAATCCTAAAATGGCGGACGAAATGCAATTCGTTCTCTTATCTTATAGAAGCGTCGTAGACATGCTGTTCTGATTGGCTGATGAGTAATGGCTTTTACTCTCGACAACGGAGTGAAATATTTCACTCCTTTCTAGGGAGTGGAAAATTCTACTCTTTAAGGAATGTATTTTTTTAAAATTCACTCCAAAAAAGAGTGAAAATATCTTTGACTCTTCCAAAGAGTCAACTTTTCAGTCCTCCCAATTTTAGAGTGTATTCAATCAAAAATACAGGCTATAGGGTGTCTTTTTACAAGTTAAGCAGAATTTTCATTTACAACTTTAACAATAATGAAGATATTTTAGTGACATTTGCAAACTCTATATTTTAGTGACATTTGCAAACTCTGCATCTCACAAAAAGCAAAGTAAAGCTTAAAAATAGTATTACAATATTTTCATTAACGCTAAAATTACAAACAACGAAAATCAAAGTTTGGCTTGGATTGAGATACACTGTATTTTTGACTGAATAAGTTTGATTGCAATCTTGGTTTCCTATACAAAAACCGTTTACCTTGAAGCCTATTAATATTATCATCGCTATCATTAATCCTATCTATATTATAAAGGACAAACATATCTGTGCGTAACGCATACGTCATTCTGCGAATGGCAACACTTTGAAATTTGAAAAAAAAATGCTCTTTTAAAATGCAATTTGTTTGAAAGCTGTATCTCAATTTTATTTTGAGATATTAAATTAGTTTTTTATACATTTTTTTTAATTGTGGCAACTGAAGAACTCCATTTCTGTTGAAAGTCGTGGAGGGGTGAAAGTAAAGGGAAAATAATCACGGAGGAAAGAAAATAATATATTACTGTACTATTTTGTTGACATTTTCTCATAAAAAATGAAAAAAAAAATGAAATTAAAATACGTGCTATGTCAGAGATTTTTTAAATTTCTAAATATCGCACATTTTCAATTTTTAAACCGTCAAATAGAGAAAAAAAAAAAAAAAACAAAAAAAAAAAAAAAAACAGTGGCACTCCGGGAGTGCCAATAGAAGTGAAAACTTCAACAATTACGTGTGTGTTTTTTTAATCGTCAGGAAATGTTTTATGCGTTGAATTGTGTAGCAGCACTAATGAAAGCATCTGGGGACACGACAGTGCCCCTGCCAAGTCTTGAAAGTACAGCCGTAATCATCTTTTTCTGGCAGCAACTCAGGGTACTTTTGACCCCCCAAATCTTTGTGTTGGTGATTCCCAGAAACTTGAAACTTCGTAAATCTAAAGTAATGTGGAAATGGAACTAAATGCTGAAATTTCACGTTTCTATCTTTTTTATTTCAGAAGATATATGAACTTAAACTTTCGCCTTTTCTACACTGATTCACCGATCATCAAAACTCAGAGGTATGTCCTGTATCCCTAGAATCTTGAAATTTGGTATGAAGGTAGTGTTTGGGATACAATGAAAGGGAAAATTAAAAAAAAATCCGGAAAATTTGGATAAAAAGTCGAAAAATCAAAAAACCGAGAATTTGGCAGAGATGTGATATGCGAACCAGGTTTGGCGCGATTTTTTAACGTCAATTTGGCGAAAGCCCGTTTTCCAATACCAGTTACAATATATATTTTTAAATTATTTTCTATTGTTTTAAAAAGTAAACAACAATAAATAAACGGTAATTTCATTAATAACTATAGAACAAAACAATTGTACAATTTAAAAAAATAAAATAAAAGTAAATGAACAATTTATTAATAAATAAGCAACAGTAGCCGGGTTACCTTGTAAAATAAAGTAACGCCATTTTGCTGTCAATTAGGTACCCAAGTGCGTATCTGACATCTGTGCCCCGTATTTTATCTTCCGTTATCGAAATTCCCGCCAATACTGTTGGTCATTGACCAGACCATCAACACGATAAAATACAGCGTTATCGGTTTTTAGTTACAAGAAATAGGTAGGTCACGAATACGGTATAATTCATTTAACTGACGAAAAACAAAATAATAATTTGTTTTAGCAATACGCGGGAGAAAAAGTGAGTTTTAGCTTCCTTCTTCTTTTGGGGATTGAGCTGAAGAGTGAAAAGTTCCTGTCATTCACCGCTTGGCGCGCTAGTCTATGTGTCAAAATGCTACTAGCATGTCGGTTACGTTACAGTGTCTCGAAATCAGTGGTTTTTCCCCATCTCAAAAAAAGCTCAAAAACCTGAAAGAAAAAAATTCCTGCAAATCCCTGAAAGAAAAAGAAGAAAAAAATTCCTGCGAGCTCTAGTCTGATAAAATTCGGAAATTTGAGTACCTATTGCATTTTGTTGACAAAAAAGGGCGTAATATCTACAGTTAAAACCAGTAGCGCCAACTTTTCAAAAATATTGGTTGGGCTCAAAAATGTTTGAGTAAAATAACACATTTTTTTTTTCCTTAGTGTGTATGTGTGTGGAAAGAGAGAAGAAGAGCGAGTGAACTAAAGATGATAATTAGAAAAAGTTCTTCCTTATAAATACATTAATATTTATTTTAAATAACACTGAAATCGCTAACTGTATTGGAAGTGCAAAAAACTAAATGTCAAGAAAAGCATACATTTTAGTCACCTCTATCAATTATCAATATCATTTAGTCACCTTTATCAATTCAAGGCATCAAAACAGATGGCAAAATATGCAGGAAATTTGTTTTTGTGAGAAATTTAACTATACATCCCAGCGGTAGAATTGATTTAGAAAAAAAGTCACTGGTCCCAAGGACCAGTAAACATTTGTCACTGGCCCACTACATAAAATTCTATTAAATACCTTTAACCCTTTGAGTGACACTCCCTCCTCCTACTCTTCCTAGAATATAAACCAAAGTTCCTTTCAGTTACCCAAAATTTTCGGCATAATAAAATGTAAAATTATAATTTGCTAAAAATTAAATAAACAGTACATAAACAAAAAATATAAAATTATTAATTATGAATTTTATTTCCGATTATTTATTTCAACTGACTAAGTTTTAATACAATTATTTATTTATTTTTTAAAATAAAATAAAATTCTGTGGTTTGTGGTTGATTGCGGTTTTCTCAGGAACGGGAAAATTTACGTTTATCTGTCAGAAAGGGGAAAAAAGCTACTGGTCCTGCGGACCACTAAATTTTTTTAATTAGTGGTCCGATTGAATTTTTGGTGGTCTCGGACCAGCGGACCACCATGGATTTCGAACGCTGCATCCGCTGAAGGTGTTTTCAGTGCTCCTGTAAGTCTAATTGGTGTCTTTACTATTTTTCTTTAAATAAAATTATTTTGAGAACGTTAATAAAAGCAAATTTCATTTCAGCGATTAAATGAATAAACAATAAATTGCGAATTAAATCAATTGAAATTCAGTAGGCACAGAGATCAAATTATTGTGTGGGCTCGCGCCCCATGGGCTCATATAAGTTGGCGCCACTGGTTAAAACAACTGAAAACTTCCATTAGCGTGGCTATGTGAACTGAATTTAAATATGTTTTAATTTCAGTAATAGTATTGTATTCTATTGTATAGGTATGGTATGTATTTCAATTTCAGCCTTAATTTCAACATGCGTCACGTAATCAAATAAACTCAATGATTTCCAACAACTTTATTTAAATATATTTATTGTAATTTATATTATATTGTTGGCAACAATATTTTCAGTTCTAATTTTGTATTCCAAAAGATGAAGCAAGTAAGGGAAAAAAAAAAAAAAAAAACCCTGCCGGCTCGGCCTGCAGGCGGAGGTAGATTTCGAAGTTAAGTGCTAAATTCACCAACAAAACTTAAGTCAAGATTAAAGATAAACCCAGTTTTCCTAGGGAGCTAAACTTTTTGTGAAAATTCTAATGTACACGAATACACACACGCATGTATAAGGAATAGGTTTAAAAATGGCTACAGAAAATTCAAAGAACCTCAAAGTGTTAAAATATGTTAATATTTCCATAGTCGGGTTTTTATCATGTTTTAATACGTTTCTTCAAACTCACATGACGTTACATATATTCACCTGCTGAGGTCCATTATATTTCCAATATGACGCCAATATATATATATATATATATTTAATTCGTCAAACTATTTATTTTATTTTGAGTTTTCATGCTGAAAGCTTACTCTAGAAAACTTATGACGTAATATTCAATTTGTTTTCAATTCGTCAAACTATTTAATTTATTTTTTCACGTGAAAATCTTGCAATAGAAAAGTAATTGTTGTGGTGAGAATTTTATTGTCTTTTGTTTAATTGTTGGCAACTACTATAACGAAAAATGTTTATTTTTTCCTGTCATTGTTGTGTAAGAGCAGGTTTTATCAGAATCATGTGAGGAGGGTATTCAAAATTTTGAACCCTCCCCATTTCCACCCCCTTGGACCGATTTTGCCCATTTTCAATCCCCGCCGAGATATTAGCCATCTCAATGTTGTTGGCGAGTTTGAAGACGATCCGTGCATAATTGCGACTTTTATCGTGCGAACAAAATTTAGTACATACATACATACATATATATAGTGTATATATATATATATATAAATTTTTTAGGTAGGGGTGATTTTGGGTTCCTGGTGTCATATAATGAAAAGTTACGAAGGAATTTTTCAAAAGTCGCACGATGGTAATGACTGCAATAGGTAGTATTTCTTACAAAATCTACCTAAAAATCGTCAGGTTTTCCTTTTAATATTTAGTTATTATAGAATTCTAGAATAAAATAAATAGTATTTTTTAACCAAACATGTAAGCCTTATAGTTTTTGACTTGAATAAAGACTATATTTTTTTATGTTAATTATTACCACAGTTTTTATTGAATTCTCAATCAAGTAATGGTGTACATATTAGTAATCTGACAACATGGACGGAATGAAAATTCATCGAAAATTAACGTCATAATTATAGAAAAATGTTTCGGCTTTATGATGAATAAATATGAACGTTTCTTTAGAACCGGTGGTTCTTTTCACCATTGAAAACATATAATAAACTTTGTAAAATTAGGGTCTAAATTTTTATTTATTTTTATCTTGCTACTTGTTTGAACGCATAGTGTAATACTATGAAGTGTTTGGGAAACCAAGTTGCTCCAGATTTTTTTAAAATTTAGTTTTGTTTCTCTATCGGTTTTATTTATTTTTTTTTTTTTATCCACTTTCAATAAACCAGTTTAATTCAAATTTTAAAGGCTTATTCTGATAATGATGCAATATTTTGTTAATTTTTAGTTTAACATACTTATGACCAGGGCTGCGGAGTCAGGCCCATTTTTGAGCGAAAGAGTCTGAGTCGGATCTGTTAAAATTCCCGTAGTCGGAGTCGTATAAAATATCTAAATATTAAGTATAAATATGTAAAACAGGGGGGGGGGGGTAACCCCCCCTTAATTTATTTTTCGAAAGGCATTATTCTTTGAAGTAAGAGTATAATATACAATTAGTGTGAATAGACTGTGCGCTTAATGCCATCAGTTTAACTGAGCACTTTTCTTTTTTATTTATACGTAAACTTTAACTAGTAATCTAAAAAAATCTATGTTTTAAGTTATTATTTTAAAAGAGGATGATTTAAAACTTCTTTAATTAACAAAATTTAAATTCCATGCCTTCTGTGAATTCAAACAAATAAATAGAATTTTCTTACATTGAACAAGAAGCAACATACATTCCACTTATGCCATCAAAAATGTAAGGTGTGTCACTACAAGACGTAACTGATTTTTTTTCACAACTTTAGCAAAAATGAAGATATTTTAGCGAGATTTGCATTATATAAATTTGTTTGTATAAAATGTGAAGATATCATTGGAAGTGATTGAGTTTTGGCCAGTGATTCAGTATAATTACTGTTAGCTGTAGCTGCATTCTTAATACAGGAATGTCTAGCTCAGTGCTGTTTAGATACGAATAGTTGCAATTTCCAGCACTTCTCGTCATGTTATCATATTTCACAGAAATTAAAGTAACTCTGTTGACAATATAGTTAAAATACCTTCATTACTGTTAAAGAAACAGAAGAAACCTGGTTTAACCTGGGGTGTGTATTTTTATCCTGGTTTGTTGAATAAAAAATTTGCTTTGATGCTTATTATTACCCCTTGAAAGTTTTTTTCCATTTTGTTTAGAAACACACTTTTTGCGAAAAAGCAAGAAACGGATTATTTACCAGACAATGATCAGGAACTTGCATTTGTACATCATTAATTCCTATGAAGGTCGTCATTAATAATTAATTTTCTTAAGGAAAACTTTTAAAACAGCCAATAAATAATCTAAAAGCATTCTCTGTAAATAAAAGATGATTATGTCTAATTATTCTGAATGTCTTTATTAAGTGACAGTTAAAAGTAGAAGTTGTGTAAGGTTTAAAAAATATTTTAGAGTTTTTTAGGTATTCAGTTTGGCTGAATAGTTTGATATTGGGCTAAACCGAATATTCGGCAGACCGAATAATTTGTTATTCGGTAGTATGGCCGAATACCAGATAGATACCGAATATTCGGTGCATCCTTAAAGAAAATATAAGAAAGTAAAAAAGCTTGGTGGTACTTTGTTCTTTTTAACCATTTGGAAAAATGGTTATTGAACTCGGTCAGGGTAGGAAATCAAAAACATATCTGAAGCGTTTTATTAGTTGAATCCCGCATTTTAGTCGTTTTCTGATTGGTCTATACAATAATCTGTATTTTTCCCTTTACTTTCAACAAAGATGGATACTTCTGTTGCCACTATGACAAAAAAGTAATAAAAACTACAAAAAAAATTAATAACTCAGAAACAATTTGAGATACAGCTTTCAAACAAATTGCAATTAAAAATGCATTTTTTTCTCTATACAACGATATAAAAAGTAATATTGTGGGATGTTTAGAAGTTTAAAAATGAAATTTCATTTAAAATTGGTCCAGGAATATTAATGTTTAATCTATGGCGTACGTAATGTATGACCAGCTCCGAAGTTTAAAAATTTACAGTACCGAAAATTGTGAAACTGAAATTTCTTTTAAAATTTGTTCATGATGGGTCCCGGAATGTTAATATTTAATCCATGGCGTACGTAATGTATGATCAACTCCGTGCAATTTTTTATGTCTTAAATTTTAGTCTTTGAAAAAATCATTTTCCAAATGGTCGTTGTAATTTGTTAAATTGATTTTTTTTTTTTTTTCCGCAAAGCAATAGACCGTGATCTCAGTCATCAGAACCATTAAAAAGTAGACAATCATTTGACTCGGGCTCTTTTGGATTAATGACCAGCACCCTAACTATTTTGCTAGATAGAAAGCAAAGGGTGAAGGGGGAGGGTGTTTCTGTTTGTTTGTTTTTAGAATAAAATCGGACCTTCCACAAATCAGCTAGAATCATCAAAAAACCTATCTCGTATAAGTAAATATGAATACATAACAATTTAATGCATTTGCTCATTAAAACAGGATGTTGTTTAAAATGCCAAAGCAGGAATCTGAATGTAACGCTAATTTTAGATTCACAAAATTAAGATTAAATTTTTTACAAATATAGGAAACCGTGTTTTCTGATATTTTTTAGTCAAGTACTCGCATAATGCGTGCAGGTGCACCTTTGTGCACACACATTCTAACCTACATTCTGAATAAATAAATGTTGGAATATTTGTCTTAAGCAGTATGCAGTGAGTGGTGTTTGCATCTCTTTTTTACTAGTTTTTAACTTAAACGTCCTCTATTCGACTCATATATTTTATTAAGTTGATTTCACATATAATTTTAACATTATTTCGCATATTTTCTTTTCTTCTTCCCTTTTTTTTTTTTTTTTTCATTTAAAAATGTATATTTAGAGTGCGGGGATCAAAAGGAATTGTAAGGCATGAAACTTTACTTTATATCTTAATCTTAGCTTTATAAAATTATGCTTAACTTTATGCTCAGTATCATAGTTTCTTAACGCATATTAAATGAAAAAATATGTACTATTTAGCAGTAGCATATTTAAAAGTTTTCCTCTTACGTATTGTAAGCGTGTGTAACATGTATATGTATTGTTTTTAATGAAAAACACGCGAAGACTGCAATCACCTCATTATAATATGTATCTCTCTATTCTAAAAAAAAAGTAACTACCGCTGTCGCCGCCGCCGCCGGTTTTGAATTTTTTGTGACCGGAGGTCTTTCTTCGTTAATATTAAGAAAAATAATGCATACAAAAATATGAAAATCGGTGGTTTTATACAGAAATGTTTGATAAACACGCTGATGCAGAGAGTTTTCAAATCGAAGAATTATTTTAAGAGATATTTAATGCTAAAGTTGGACAAAATCGTTCCATTAAAAAAGTTTTATAGCAGCAAAAACTATACATGGCAGTGTAATCATTTTATGCGTTAGAATTTGTCGGAGTGCAGATTGCATTTTTTTTTTTTTTTGACCCACTTTTTGAGGTTTTATTTCTATTTTAAATTCAAATTTTCAGCATTTCTAGAGTTATTTTTTTACATTATTTTAGAAAATGGTATTAATTTATACTGTTGCCAAATGTATAAACAGCGCAAACAATAATGATTGCTTCAAATTAAAAATTTATTTACACGTGACTATTATAAACAGAAAAAATCATTTGGAATTAGAATTAAATAATTATGTACAAAAAGCAGGAACTTATTAAAAATTACGTCATAAAAAGTATACACGTGAATTTTAAAAGAGAAAGGATATTGTAAAATAATAAATTCATTAACATGCGTTAGAAGTCTTAAGTAGGAGAAATTAAGTCATATTTACATTATAGTTATTACATAAAATGAACACAAAATAATATTGCAAAACAGTTTAAATTTAGAAATTGCGCTAGACATTTATTTGATATTTTGAGAGGATCTTTTCAACTATTTTTGTTAGGAAAGCGCAAATATTTCATTTCTAACAAAAGTATTTTCACGTGAATATTTAAAAGAGAAAGAATAGCTTGGTAAAAATTACGTCAGATTAAAAACGATTAATTTAAAATGTCTCATTTAAAAGAACTTTCTTTTCGCTTTGTTAAAAAATACCAGGAGACAAAGACTCTGTTTACTTAATTCCTTTTATATTAGCTTATTTTGAAATGTTATTACACGTGTCTACGTCATCAAGTTATTTTTATTTCGACGTTTTATTTGTATTTTTATTAATGTTGTACTAATTTATTTGTTCTTTCGTTATTTAAAATAAAAATTATGTCAATTTGTATAATTTGGCGAGTGGTTTGGCGATTTATATAATTTTGCGAAATTGGTCGACGGGATAATCAAGTAGTACCGCAGCGGATTTGCCTTTAAAATTCCCCAATCAAAGAAAAATGAATAGAAATTCGTTTATAGGGAGATCGCCACTGTTTTTTAAATTATAATTCAATCTTTCGAAATCTTTTTAAAGCCGATCAAATTAGTGTGCATTTAGAGTCTGCGGTGTTTGGATGGGGGTTGGCGAGCGTAGCTCGTAGGGGGCCGAGCCCCCTAGTAATTTTAAAAAATATTAATGATCTATAATAATAAGTGTGTGCGCGTGCTGTGTTCGGAAGAGACTGCTGCACGAGAGAAGCTATGCATCTCGAACTCTTTATATAACACACACACACACACACATATATATATATACAGTGCACTCCCGATTACCCGGGTTAATATCCGGGAGAGGTTGCACGGACAATCGAAAAACACGGATAATGCGAAAACTCCTTTTTATTAAAGAAAAAATCAACATCAGTACAAACCTATAAAAATTACTTACATTTGCATGCTGTATACCATCAAACTAGGAATTCTCCTTTTAAATTTACTGCTTAAAAAAAAAAAAAAAAAAAAAAAAAAAATTCTGTAATGCATCTTTGCTTCTAATGTTTGTTCATCTCTTGTCTTATATCGACACATACTTTACGAACCGCAGTAATGTAACCTAATCAAATTCTCTTTTTCCCATATAGTCTAACAAACTTTCTACACATTGTAAAGCAGTAGAATGAGAAATTGTATTTCCCTCATTTATAGTACATTTTCTGCATCCGTACTATTATATTTAACAGCACTGTAACTCACTATTATATTTAACAGCACAGTTAGAAACGATGTCTTCATCTGCCAAATACTGGAAGCCAGGCTCACATGCCCTTGCATCCCCTTTAACCCTACCCGTCAAATAGGTTCCAGAGCGTTCGATTTTACCTCTACGTACTTCAGAATATTATCAGCTAAACCGGAAAAGATTCTAATTCACATCAACATCGATTTTACATGCATGTGATAAGTGTGAAAATGTTTGTCTTTAATTTTATTTGTGAGTCCGGAGTGAGCACGGATAATCGAGAGTACACACATATGTATATATATATAATATGTGTGTGTGTGTGTGTGTGTGTGTGTGTGTGATTAAAAATAAACGTGGAAAAGACTAAGGTGATGTTCAATTCATTTGCATCAAAAAAGAAAATCGTCTACAACAACACTGAAATTAAAGAAGTGCAAAGTTACGTGTACCTTGGGCAGGAAATATCATCGGATAATAGTATCATGAATGAAATCAATAGAAGAATAAGAAATGGATGGAGTGCTTTTGGGAAGAACAATATTATTCTGAAGAGTAACATGCCTGTTTGTTTGAAAAGAAAGGTATTAACCAATGTGTTTTGCCTGTGCTAACTTATGGAGCAGAAACATGGACGCTAACAAAACGGATGGTACAAAGATTACAAACAACACAGAGAAGTACGGAAAGATGTATGCTAGGTATAACTAGAAGAGACAGAAAGAGAATAACCTGGATAAGAAGTCAGACGAAAGATTTTGACATCATAGAAACAATTAAACGGCTAAAATGGAAATGGGCTGGGCACATTGCAAGAAGTCAAGACAATAGATGGAGCACAAACATCCTACAGTGGTATCCCAGAGATGTAAAACGGCCAAGAAGACGACCTCAAGTAAGGTGGAGTGATGAAATCAGAAAAGTTGCCTGTGTAAATTGGATGACTAAAGCACTAAACAGGAAACATAGAAAAAATCTGGGGAAGACCTACATCCAGCAGTGAATTGAAAACGGTTGATGATGATGATATATAATTAGTCGAGAAATTAAAAAAAAATGAGCAGAGCTTTCTTCGTTCCGCCGGTTATGCTTGCGCTTCTTCAAATCTTCAAACTTTCTTGGTATTTTCGATTTTAAAATCGCGGTCACCTACTCCCCCGTAGAGTTGCTTAAAAAGAAAAAAAAAAGCGCCGTATTTTTTTCGGTTTCAACTGTATTTGTTTAAAAAATTTATTAATATTATACTATTTCAAAAAACATTTTTACTGAAGCTCAGTTCGCACCAGTTAAAATTTCCATTTTCCTTTATTTTGAAATTGCTTCATCTGCTTCCCGGATGGAAGTACAAACAAGAAAAATAAAGGACACCAATGTGATATATAATGTTATTTTATAAATCTAAATATTCTCTATTTACAGCATATTTCTAATTGTGAAATCGATTTTATGTATATTCTAGACACATGGATCTTAAAACATTCTCAAACATGGATCTTGTAACATTAAGAAATAGACCTAAATATCTTTTATTTACTGTGCTTTGCTAAATGTCAGCCTAACCAAAAAAATAAATAATTAAAAATAGCAATGCTTATAGCTTAACATCTTTTAGTATCTTACGTGCTATATTATTTTGAGATATTTTTGATATATTTTTCTAATATTATGTGCTAAGGTCTTTCATTATGCTACGAATATTTCGTATTTTGAAGTTAAAGTATATTAAGCTGTTTTTTTGGCAATAAAAGCTTTTTTTCTTTATAATAAAGAACTCCATGATATTTTGATAACTTGATTTTGTCTTTTTTTTTCTTTTTCTTTTCCCCCCTTTTTTATGAATACATTTTGATAAATAGAACAATATAAATATATATATATGAATATATATAGAAATATATATGATCATTATAAATTTTCAAAATTTATTGGAATAATTTAGCATTTACTTTTAAGGTCATATATCGTTCTACAAATAAAAAGCATACTGTGTCAGAATCATGTGTTTTTGTTTAATATTGTGGGGAATATTTTGTCCAAAATATCCATGGCAGGCAATAAGACCACAGCAGTAAAGTATTCGAATATTGAAAACCTTTGACAGTTTTCTTTGCATAACATGTAAACTGCTGGGGGCTAGTTTTACTTCCTAAAAAAAAATATGTATAGTAGCAAATATGATCGAATTCAGTTTATATTTCACCCATTCAGCCTTATTTGAGCTCTCCTTCCCTCCTCTATCCCGGGAACAAACTTGTGTTTAAATGTTTTCTTTGGAATTAAAACTGGTCTTCTTTGGCTATATACTGTTTTCTTCGACTTTGAACAATATTTGACTGGCGCCACTTTTCGAATAAGTCAGTCTTCACGCTTCTGAGATAGCTGAAAGAAAGGCTTGAAGCAGAAAAAGGCTGGGAAAGTCAGTCTCAGAGTATTCAAGATCGAGGCTGTCTGACATTTCACGCTCTGCCGTCCAAGAGCTGTTTTTCTGTTTTATCGCTGAGCAACGACTGCATCGAGCAAGCTAAATATACACGCTCCTGTATACAGTTCCAACTTGCTCCACATTACGATTTTATATTTGTTCGGGCTGCGTTAGTTTATCTTTTCAGCAGCATGTGCGAATGTGCTCTGGTCATCGTTTTGTCTCTTTTAAAACAAGCGGGCTTTCGTAGTTTATTATTACTTCTTACTAATTTAAATTCTTTCTTTAATAAACAGGCATTTATTTTGTTAGACTTTGGCTCCGTTTATCCGTTTTATTTAAAAATCTACTTACTGTTTAAAAAAAGTAAATTTTTTAGATGAACTCTCTCAACTTGTTTGAACCAACCTCAATCTGTACTCATTTAAAGTAAAAAAAACGCTTGAAGTTGTCTTACACCAAGTTCCATTTCTTAAACACGGAATTTTTTTAGTGTTTTGGAGTAGGGATGCAACGAATAGTGATTTGGCCGAATGCCGAATATTCGGCCAAATTTTAGGCCGAATACTGACTTAATTTTTTTTTTAATTTTAAAATCAAAAATTCAATTAAGGACTAATTGAAATTAATTTTTTGTTTGAGTGTTCAAAAATCATAACAGCTGAATGTATTTTTTGTAATATTTTAAATACTTTGATGCCAATAAGATAACATATGACTTTCAAAAATATAAATAATAATTTAATTCATAGTTTTTATTTAATCCATAGATAGTTCTAGTAATTTATATATATTTTATCCAAAATAGAAACTCATTATCTCTGTAAAAATGAAACCTTTTATTTTAGTAAAATCATTTCACCCCCCACCCCCCACCCCCCCAAAAAAAAGATCTTGCATGTGTACTCTGTCTTTTTATATCCTTTCTCATTCAACTCAAACTTAGTAAATTTACATTCTGTATGTAAAGAAAAAGGTTGTTTTCTTAAAATATAATTATTCATTTCATTAAGATATAATTATTCTTTTCTGCTACCAAGATATACTTTTCTCTTTTCTTTCACTCAAAAGTAACAAGCCCCTCATAATCAGGGTTCGCAAAAACCCGTTAAAAAAAAAACAAAAAAAAAAAAAACATCTTGTTTTTTCATGAAAAACCCAATTTTCCCCGGGTAAAATCGGGGTGTTTTTTCAAAAGCACAATATATGCGATATTACATTATTGTATATTACATTATTTATATATTATACATACTATGCAGCAAAAAAAATATATTGTTCCCATATCATATCATATCGTATATCATCATCATATATCTATCTATACTCCTATTATAAAGAGGAAAAAATTGTTTATTTGTCGGAGATAAGCTCTGGAACTACCGAACCTATTCCAAAAGTAATGGTATCAAAATGATGGTGTTAGTCCAACTTAGAACATAGGCTATATCTTATGTCGGTGCCACTACCCCAAAGGGGGTGTAGGAGCAAAAAACGTTCTAAAAATGCGATTTTAGTATTACTGAAGGGCTTAGAAATATGAAATTTTGAATATTAGTTACTTATAAGATATAAATGATGTCAAAGAACAGTTCTTAAGCAATTCGAAATTTAAAAGGGTTGAAAATGCACAAAAAGTGTTCTAAAAAACGTTCTAAATGGTAGTTTCTACACAATCTCAGGAAATACCAAACCGATTTAAAAAGTATTGGTGTCAAAATGATGGTGACAACACTTGCTCCAAGGTAGGCCATGTTTTATGTCGGTGTCACTACCCCAAAGGGGGTGCAGGAGCAAAAAACGTTCTAAAAATGCGATTTATGTGTTGCTGAAGGTCCTAGAAATATGAAATTAGAAATATTAGCTACTTATTAGATATAAAGGATTTCTAAGAACAGTTCTTAAGCAATTCGAAATTTGAAAGGGTGAAAATGCGCGAAAATCGTTCTAAAAAACGTTCTAAATGGTGGTTTCTACACAATCTCAGGAAATACCAAACCGATTTAAAAAATATTGGCGTCAAAATGACGGTGACAACCCTTGCTCCAACATAGGCTATGTTTTATGTTGGTGCCACTACCCCAAAGGGGGTGCAGGAGCAAAAAACGTTCTGAAAATCCAATTTTTGCGTTACCGAAGGGCCTAGAAATATGAAATTTGAAATATTAGCTACTTATTAGATATAAAGGATTTCTAAGAACAGTTCTTAAACAATTCGAAATTTAAAAGGAGTGGAAATGCGCGAAAAGCGTTCTAAAAAACGTTCTAATGGTGGTTTCTACACAATCTCAGGAAATACCAAACCGATCTAAAAAATAATGGCGTCAAAATGGTGGTGAAAACCCTTGATCCAACATAGGCGATGTTTTATGTCGGTGCCACTACCCCAAAAGGGGTGCAGGAGCAAAAAACGTTCTAAATTGCGGCTTTTGCGTTACGGAAGGGCCTAGAATCGTGAAATTTGGAATGGTAGTTAGTTATAAGATATCAATGATCTCTAAGGACATTTCCTAAAAAAATCAAAATTTAAAAGGGGGTCAAAATGCGCAAAAAGCGTTATAAAAAACTTTCTACATTGCGATTTCTATGCAATCTCAGGAAGTACTGAACCGATTTCAAATATAATGGTGTAAAAATAATGGTGACAGATCTTGCTCCAAGATAGGCTATATTTTATATCTGTTTCCACTACCCCAGAGGAGATGCAGAAGCAAAATGCGCGAAAAGCGTTCTAAAAACGTTCTAGATGCCGATTTGTCGGCAATATCTCAGGAAGAATGAATCTGATTTCAAACGTAATGGTAGGAAATTGATGCTGACAGCCTCTGCTCTAACATAGACGCTATTTTATGTCGGTACCACTATCACCAAGACGTTGCAGGAGCAAAAAAGCGTTCTAAATTTCGATTTTTGTGATCGGTAGGGGCTAGCAACTTAAAATTAGGCAAGGTACATATTTATTAGCTATAAATGATCTTTAAGAACAGTTTCGAAAAAATTGGAAATTTAAAAAGGGGTGAAAATGCGCGAAAAGCGTCCTAAAAACGTTCTAAATTGCGATTTCTACTCAATCTAAAGAAATACCAAAGCTATTTCAAAAGTAATGGTTGCAAATCAATGGTGACAGTCCCTGCTATAACATAGGTTATATTTTATGTTGCTGTCACTACCATCTGAGGGTTGCAAAAGGGAAAACATGTTCTAATTTGCATTTTTTGCAGAACTGAGGGGTCTAACACTTTGAAGTATGGCATGGTATTTACTTACAAGATGCAACTGCTTTCTAAGAACAGTCGAAAAAAAATTCCAAATTTTAAAAAAATGAAGTGAGTGAAAAGCGTTATAAATTACAATTTTTAAGTAAACTTATAAATTACCAAACCGATTAAAAAATAATGATGACAAATTGTTGGTGATAGAACCTGCTCAAACATAAGCTATATTTTATGTCTGTTCCACTACCACCAGAGGGTTCCAGGAGCTAAAAACTTTCTAAATTGCGATTTCTGTGATACTGAAAAGGCTAGAAACTTTAAATATGACATGGTAGTTACTTATAAAATATACATGCCCTCGAAGGAACATCGAAAATAAATTCGAATTAAAAAGGGGTGAAGCGAAGGGGAGGTGTGAAAAGCATTCTAAAAAAGTTCTAAATTACGATTCTATGCAATTTTAGGGAATATAAACCGATTATAAAAGTAATAGTTGCGAATCAGTGGTAACAGTCTCTGATCCTACACAGGCTATATTTTATGCCGGCGATTCTACCACCCGGGGTTCACAGGAACAACAAACGTTCTAAAAAAGGCCTTTAAAATCTTTCTAAATTACGTTTCTGTAGAATATTAGGAAATAACAAACCGATTTCAAAATTAATGTTGGCAAATTAATGGTGACAGTTCCTGTTTCAACATAACCCTTTATGTTGAGAGAGGTGGTAGGACTTGGAATTCGACATGATGGTTAATTTTAAGATGTAAGAAGATGGTTTCTAAAAAATTCAAAACTTCAAATGAATACTGAAATGAGCGTATTAATTGAGCATAAAAGTTTCAAAATATTTTCTAAATTATCATTTATTTAGTTTTATTTCATTTTATTAATTTAAGTCTCATTTCTGCCTAGTACAGTGTAATAATGATGTTTAGTCAAACTGTGTTTTAAATAGTAATTTTTGAATTATTCCTAAATGTAATAAGTACCTTTTAATAAAATAAAATATTACCTTTTAATAAAATAAAAATTTAGTTAGTACCTTTTGATAAAAATTAGACATATAAATATCGCTTGGCATATTTCAAATATTACGCGAGCAAAGCCGCGGGGTTTGCTAGTACATTATAAAGCAGTAAGCTCTAAAACTTCCGCCCGAGTGTTTTCAAAAACTACCCGGTGGATTTCTTTCCAAATTGTATCATTCGATAGGAAATATTCCCGGGGTGGTTTATGAGAAAATATACAGGGATAGCTATGATTCTTGATTATAAATTTCGTATTTTACTGCTATTTTGAACGAAAAGGTTGTCAGCAATTATCTTTTGGCGAAATGTTTGTTGATTAGAGAATTGAAATGGCTATATCCGTTAGAAAATTATACAAATTCCTCGCAAATAAATGAAAAAAAAATACTGATATTTAATTAAAAAAAGACAAAAAGTTTTAATGAGACACAATATTATAAAACGAAAGTATTTAATTTAAACATGAAATAAATATTTGTAATGCTTAAAGTATAATTTATTGTGAAATTTTACAATTGATACAATATTTGCTAATTATCTCTTGCGTTAGGTTAAAAAAATGAATCTGAAAGTTTGGTTAGACTAATTTTGAATGATATTTTTTTTCTTTTTAGTTCTTTTCTTTTTATTTTTATCTAACTGCCACATCATCTAACTTCTGACAACGCCTGAATTCCAATTTTACATTATTATTATTATTATTATTGGCACAGATGTCATATACGAACCGGGGTACCTAACTGGCGCCAAAATGGCGTTATTTTGCCTGATATGGTAATACAACTATTGTTGTTTATTCATTAATAAATTGTTTGTTTACTTTTATTTACTTTTTAAAATTATATAAATAGTTCGGTTCTATAGTTATTAATTAAAATTTTGTTATTTATTTTTTTAGATAATAGAAAAAAAAAATATATATATATGTAACTGGTATTCGAAACGAGGTTTTCGCCAAATTGACGTTAGAAAAAAATTGTGCCAAACCACGGTGCGTAGATGATATCTGTGCATTATTATTATTATTATTATTATTATTATTATTTATTTTATAATCTTCGATAATCAAGTCACCGGTAAATTTAATATTTACTAAATTATTGGAAGTTTTTTCGGCACAGATATCATATATGCACCAAACTGGTACCTAATGATCTCCAAAACGGCGTTATTTTACCTGACATGGTAATTCGGCTATTATTTATTAATAAATTATTTATTAACCTTTTGGAAAAATGGTTATTGTCCTCTGTCAGGGTAGGAAATCAAAAACATATCTGAAGCGTTTTATTAGTTGAATCCGCATTTTATTCGTTTTCTGATTGGTCTATACAGTAATCCGTATTTTCCCTTTACTTTCAACAGAGATGGATACTTCTATTGCCACTATGACAAAAAAGTAATAAAAACTACAAAAAAAAAATTAATAACTCAGAAACAAATTGAGATACAGCTTTCAAACAAATTGCATTTAAAAGTACATTTTTTTTTTCTCTATACGACGGTGTAAAAAGTAATATTGTGGGATGTTTGGAAGTTTAAGAATGAAATTTCATTTAAAATGGGCCCAGGAATATTAATGTTTAATCCATGGCGTACGTAATGTATGACCAGCTCCGTAGAAGCTTAAAAATTTGCAGTACCGAAAATCGTAAAACTGAAATTTCTTTTAAAATTTGTTCATGATGGGTCCAGGAATGTTAATGTTTAATTCATGTCGTACGTAATGTATGATCAACTCCGTGCGATTTTTTATGTCTTAAATTTTAGTCTTCGAAAAAATCATTTTCCAAATGGCCGTTGTAATTTGTTAAATTGCCTTTTTTTTTTTTCTTTTTTACAGTTATATAATTTTTTTTTTTTTTTTTTTTTTTTGTACTACTTAGTTATCCTGTCGACCAATTTAGCCAAATTATATAAATTGACATAATTTTTATTTTCAATAACGAAAGAACACATAAATTAGTATAACATTAATAACAATACAAATAAAACATCGAAGTAAAAATCATTTGATGACGTAAACATGTGTAACTTGCTTAAAGTCAAGGGAATGTGACATTTGCGATCAACCATAATTGGCATTTAATCTTGTAGTTTGGCGATAGATTTTGGTCGACGGCCCGGTAGCAGAAAGTTCCAGACGGGAGACGGGCGTCGCAGATTTTCTTTTCTCGTTTGCAGATTATTTTTCTATTGAACCTTTATTTCGCTTTATATTATGTTTGGCTCTTTGTTACTGAATACAGAAACTTAATATTATTATTAGTAAAATTAATAAAATGAATAACAACATCAAAAGTCAGTGATTGTTTGATTAACGCTTCAGTTGTAAAATATTTTACCTGCAGATTATTTTCTGCCCTTTGAAGTATCTGTTGCAGACACTTGGAGAATTTTCTGCTACTGGGGTCGACGGGATAACTAAGTAGTACCTTTTTTTCTATAGTTATTGATTTTTTTTATTTATTTATTGTTATTTCCTTTTAAAATAATAGAAAATTATTGGTACTTCTTAGTTATCCCGTCGACCAATTTCGCCAAATTATATAAATCGCCAAACCACTCGCCAAATTGTACACATTGACATAATTTTTATTTTAAATAACGAAAGAACAAATAAATTAGTAAAACATTAATAAAAATACAAATAAAACGTCGAATTAATGGTTTTATTGGCATTCAAACTTACAATTAATTAATTAACGGCAACCATTATTAGCATTTAATATTGCAATTTGGCGACAGTAATTTGGTCGACGGGATAACTAAGAAGTACCAAATTATTTAATTACATATATATATATATATAACTGGTATTCGAAAACGATGTTTTCGCCACATTAGTGTGAAAAAAATCTCGCCAAACCCGGTATATGACATGACATCTGTGCTTAACAGATAGGAAAGAGTTTCACATCCTGTACTGGATTTTTTGGTGATAAATGTTTCAATGTGGTGGTTGTGATCTTCAGCATTTGGGGTTGCTTTTTTCTTTGAATACTACTGGTGGATAAGAAATGATTTTGCGTACATATTTTTTACAATTATTTTTTTTTTAAATTTATTTTTTTCCGGTTTTTTTTGTTTAAGCAATATTTTTCTGTAAATGTAAATGTTCTTTAATGTAAAAAATTCTTTATGTAAATATATTTTTCGTGTGTTACTACTTGATTATCCCGTCGACCAATTTCGCCAAACTATTCGCCAACGCCAAGTTATACAAATTAACATAATTTTGTATTTTAAATAACAAAAAAACAAATTAGTAACACCTGAATAAAAAATTAAAGTAAAAAGTCGAATTAAAAATCATTTGATGACGTAATAAACACGTGTAAGGTGTTTATTGTCAAGTGAATGTGACATTTACGATCGTCCATTATTGGCATTTAATCTTATAGTTTGGCTATAGTTGTTTGGTCGACGGGATAATCAAGTAGTACCTTTTTAATTTTATTCAAACAATTCAGCTTTAAAAGTCAACTTTTTTTTTTTTTTTTTTTTGGCTTCACTGTTCTAATAAATATATAAAATAAACACTCATCATTGTCTGCAAATAATTCTTTACATTTTTTATTCTATTTACTGGAACAAACATATGGAAAACAGTGGTAGACCTGTCAGAAGAGGACGTTTATTAAAAAATGTAATATAACATGTAATGAGATTGAATTAAAGCTACCAGAACTACATATAGCGCAAGTTGAGGGGCCGGGAGTTCAAGAGCAAACAAATGAAAATGAACGATCCGAATGCTCTTAAAGTTCAATAATCAATCTCTGCAATCATTGCAATGCTCTAGTGTGATGATTAGAGAACATTTTAATTCCTGTTGTCATAACTGTCACATTTCCATAGATACCAAACTCTACTGTAAATGATTACCTAAAAGAGTTGTTTCTTATTTGCCCAAATTTTGTCCAAGGCATATGATAGTATACTATCGCAATGGCATTCGCTTCGTTTCAGCATTGCGGAAGGACATTCCATGTGATCGTCTCTAATGCTTAAAATAAAAAAAAGGGTTAACTTCACCATTTCGTTTGATTCAAGGTTCGTTTGGAAAAATGGACCAGCACAGCGGGCATAGCCTGCTAGTATATTATAAAGCAGTAAGCTCTAAAAATTCGGCTCGAGTGTTTTCAAAAACTACCTGGTGAATTTTTTTAATATTCCCGCGGTGGTTTATGCGTCAAATATACAGAGATAACTATGATTTTTGGTAATAAATTTCGTATTTTATTGATATTTTCCGCGAAAGGGTTGCCAGTGATTATATTTTGGCGATATTATCGTTGGCTAAAGAATGGAAAGGGCTATATCAGTTAGAAAATAATAGATAAAAGAAAAAAAACTTATTTTTTAATTTAAAAAAGGAACAAACAAAAATCCTTTTAATGAGAGATAAATTTAAATAGTGAAAATAATTAATTTAAACATGAAATAAATGTTCGTAATGCTTAAAATTGAATTCAATATGAAATATTTCAATAGATACAACATTTGGCGATTTATCGCTTGGGCCAGGTTAAGAAAAATGTGTACTACATGATTATCCAGTCGACCAATTTCTCCAAATTATACAAATCATCAAACTATTCGCCAAATTATACACATGGAAGAATGTTAACCCTCTCAAAAATTTTAAGAAAGGAAAATTAACCACTTCACCGGCGACGGGTATAGGGAAACAGTGCTTTTACCCCGACTTATCTCGGGGCAGCCGTTGAAGTGGTTAATGAATTTAAATTAAAAAAGATCACTAAAGAATAGTGTTACTTTTTGATGACGTTCACTTATGGCATATAGCGACATACCAAATATAAAATTTGATTTTTTTTTCTTTTTTTAGATAATTTCGGACAAAAGAATACTAATAGTTTACGTATTTAGATGTAGAATTATTACATTTTTCAAAACCTTTCACAATTAGCCAAAAAGTACCTTTCTGCACCAGGAAGTATATAGTGAGAGATTATTTTCAGAAGCAGGTAACATTTACGGAAAAAGAAATAGACTATCACCTGAGAATGCTGAATTATTATTATTTCTGCGTCACAATCTGCGTTTATTGAAAACATTTTAACTGTTTTTTAGGGCAAATATAAACATTACAATGCTATTCTTTAAAAAAAAAAAAAAAAAAAAAAAAATCTAAAACGTAAATGCATACTAATTAAAGGAATTTAGTACTTACATTTCTTTCATTATTTAATAAGAAATAGTAACACTTAAAAAAATCACTTAAATTATATTTAACTTTTAAGCGTATTTTACTAAAAAAAAAAAAAAAAAAAAAACCCTTAAGTATTGTAACAAATACTATATATATATATAATCAATCATATGTTTATGTTCTTTATAGGTATAATTCAAAATATTATTGAAAAAAATATTGTTTTGTCTAACAAGGGATAATTATTAAACTTCGCATTATGATTAAAAAAAAAAAATTGAGTTTGCTTGCACAGCTGTATTAAAACTATTTTGAATAGATTAATTTTAAATTTAACAGATTATGTTAGCTTATAACAGATA
This sequence comes from Maratus speciosus, assembly GCA_963932465.1. Classification (NCBI taxonomy): domain Eukaryota; kingdom Metazoa; phylum Arthropoda; class Arachnida; order Araneae; family Salticidae; genus Maratus; species Maratus speciosus. The sequence continues at coordinate 290,078,708 of OZ010800.1, read as the reverse complement.
CTTTTTGTACTTACAGATACAGCATAAAAAAAAAAATTAATTAAATGATTCCTATACTAGCCTCTTATATAAAAATGAATAGATAAAACCCATTCGGGGTATGAAAGTTAATGGAAAAAAAGTGTTAGTTAATTTTAAATAAATTTTTCATTATACATGATGAATATAAATTGTCAAATTAAAAAGTTATACTGTGTAAATATAAAAACATTTATTACACTTATTCGGCCTAAGCCAAATATTCGTTGCATCTCTATTTTGGAGGTCCCTTAAATGTAAGGAACGTTCAGTAGGAGTGGGGGTAGTTGCATAGTTTGCCCTTTCCTTTCCTTATAAGTCCAAGATTTTCGCAAATTTTCAACTTGTTGTTACGTGGCATTTTTAGGTGCGTTCGTAATTATATAAATACGTAGCACCTATAGTCGTCGTTCAGTCCGTCCGTCCGTCCGTCTGTCTGTCCGCATGTAACAGAGCAAAAACTACCCAACCGAATGGTCTGAAATTTTTTATGTATGATTGCTGCAAAATTTTGTCGAGCCATTTCAAATTTTATGAAAATCGGATGCATAGTTTAATTACAGGGACAGTCAAAAGTTTTTCTTTACATTACGGCCAATGGGAAAAATTATTGCAAATGCATTTTAATGATGTTACAGCCTTCCGAATGGTCTGAAATTTTAAATATATAATTGTTTCAAAATTTTGTCGAGCCATTTGAAATTTTAGGAAAATCGGATGTATAGCTTAATTACAGGGACAGTCAAAAGTTTTCCGTTACATTACGGCCAACGGGAAAAAAATATTGCAAGTGCGTTTTAATGACGTTACAGCCTTCCGAATGGTCTGAAAATTTAAATATATAATTGTTGCAAAATTTTGTCAAGCCATTTTAAATTTTATGAAAATCGGATGTACAGTTTAATTACAGGGACAGTCAAAAGTTTTCCGTTACGTTACGGGGAATGGGAAAAAAATTATTGCAAGTGAATTTTAATGATGTTATAGACTATGCACTTATGAAGTTAAAAAATATATACATTTAGTGCACTATGGGGTACAAAAAATAATTATAAAATTAGTTATAGTACGAACGCACCTCATTTGCCACGTTTGACGAGCAATTTCCGACTTGTTTTAAATAGCAATGGATTTAATTTTTATTTACAAGAAGAAAGTATTGGATTCGTGAAAATTTTCGTCTTCCGGTTTTCGATGGATTTATGCATTTTATAATATTCCTGAGCGCGATACGACATGACTGTTTTTAGAAAATGTCTATCTATTTCTCTGTATGTAACAACAATTTTCTGGGCGCTTTATCTCAAGAACTAATGCATGGAATTTAATACAACTTTAGATTTAGTTAGACTTGGATATAAATTGGTGCTGATTAGTTTTTATGTAAATCGCCAAACGGATGGCACTGCTTTGCTGCATTTTTCACGATTTCCACAATAGCTCTAGCTCAAGAATGAATTAACGGAACCAAGGCACGGATTTTCATCAAACTTTATATTCAGTTAGGTTAGACATAACTTGTTGCTGATTAGGTTTTGATGTAAATCGCCAAACAGGTGGCGTTGCTATGCTGCATTTTACACGATTTTCGCGATAGCTATATCTCAAAAACTGATGCACCGAATTTAATCAAACTTCATATTCTGCTACACTTTAACATAAATAGATCCTTATTAATCTTGGATGTATACTGCTTTTATGCTGTTTTGGTTGGGAATTTTGGTTGCAGACGTCTAAGAAGTTGGGTATCGACATTCAATGATACGTTTGAAAATTGCGATGCTTGTATCTCCTTTTTAAATTCACACTATTCAACGTACCTATATTTTTAGAATCCTCATAATGTGCATAGTTTGTCATTTAATTTTGGCATTGCGATAGCCAATCTTGAAGTATTAACATGTATGAGATAAAAGAAAGTTTTGGGATTGTCACATCCGTCTAGTTTATTTATAGGAGGAATTCGAGTATATTATCCTAAATGGCCAATTATTCCTCGAATACTACGTGGTGTGTAATTAGTGTAAATGTTAATCCGTTTTGTTTTTGCATAATTGTTTTTGCTAAGCGGACGCAATGCTCAGCATTCCATGTAAATCGTCTATTAACATTTAACGACTTAACTCTTTCTATGATGTAGCAACCTCCATATGTGTTAAGCTTCCTTAATGGATTTTTGAACAAAACATAAACTCCTTATCGTTTTAATCAATACCAGGGCCGAAACTAGCCTTTTTTGCACCCGGGGAAAACATGGATTTTTGCGCCCCCCCCCCCCACACACACACCCGCCCCTGCCTCCTACGCAAAGTACATTTACAAAGAGAATTTTACTAATTTTCTAATAGCCGACTTATTTTAAATTTTAAAATATGTAATACTGTAACTACGTAATCTACAATGGCGAATCCAAGGGGGAGGTAACGGGGTCATGACCCCCCCCCCCCTGAACACCAACAAAAATAGTCTAAAGATCATTTTTAAAATGAAATATACAGTAGAGTCCCGCTTAACAGAGTTTCCGCTTTAACCTAGTTATTTTCTTCTGATGGACTGATGGCTTCCATTATTATGAAACAGCCATTATAAATGAAGTGTTAGGTGAAGATGAAAGAGCAGTCGTAAAAAGTTAGAACTCTGTTTTTATGGTCAGAATGGAGGGGGGGGGGGGGGAAGTGGCCATAATTTTTTTTTTTTTTTTTTTTTTTTTTTTTTTAATATATATATAGCCATTTTTTAAATCAGTGGATTTAAATCAACGAACCCTGTTTGGAACTGATGTATTATAAAATGTCTTGTTTTTCCTAAGTAAACGAATATAGTATATGGTGGTAATATCTTTTTTCGTTATCCCTTTTATCATGATATGATAAAGTTACAATGATAAAACTTATAAAATAATTGTCGTATGTCGTGGAAACAGTAGCGAAAGAGGTAATGAATAGTACGATAGGAATTCATTCGAATGTTTTTTAACAATCCCGCTTCCACCATTTAGGTTTTGGCAAAGGAAAAAAAAAAATGTGCCTTTTTATGTAAATGTCTAACTTGAGTGAGATTAAGATTTTGAAATACCGATAAATATAATATAAGATACCAATAACTTTATTATAATAATGAGAAAATGTTATATTTATGTCTTTTGACTGAAAATGTTTACTTATTTGATTATCCATAAATAAATGTTTATTAATACATCTATACATGAAATCTAAAAGTTCTTCATGAATAAAATTTCATATTTGAATTATATATCGAAAATTTCATCACTTTCAAACTGATGTTTTTTTTTTCTTTTGGCCATTAGCATCCGTAAAAGTTTTGTTATTACTGTTTTTAAAAGTTTTACCACCGACCACTAATCTTTTGCGCTTTTAATTTTCAAAAAAAAAAAAAAAAAAAAAAAAAAAAATTATAAAAATAGTTCTGTCATAAATATTTAATTTATATGCGGCATTGAAAAAATATATATTTGCTTGTCAACAAATAAACTTATATTTTATAAATATGTTCATAAGAAAAACTCTAAACTTTAAGAACATAAAAAAATAATTACAGTTTTATTAAATTTCATTCCATGTTTTATAACAGTAGAATGTAGGAGGACGGGAAAACTAAACTTTAAAAAAATAATTGCATTTTGTTAAATTTCATGTTCATAACATTTAGTAGAATAAAGGAGGACGGGGGACAAATTAAGAACAAAAATATTTTTAATTATTTGTTAGCATATTTTTTGGTGGCTAATGCTTTGGTTTAAAGATATTGATCGTTAAAATTTTGAGAAAATGTTTTACATTTTTACTGTGTTTTCATTTGACCGCTTCTAACTACTCTCGCTAAACTGGATTTAAAATCCAATGGAATATAATGATTATTAAATGAGCAAAGTTGTAAGACATTTTGAAAGATTTATTTTTTTTAATTTAAGCACACATGCCACTTTAGATAAATTATATATTCGAACACAAAATTTATGTTTATAATGTATTTAAATTCAATGGTACACTGGAGAAAAAATGTTTATTATTAATATTATTCATTGCAAGCTAATCTTACATTTACAGACCAATATTCCCAGTTACACGCATTAAGTAAGCTTTACTAATTTATAGCTAATGCATTTCTTATTTCTTGAATGCATCACATCTTGCTGACTTTTGTTTCGCGTGTCATTTTTTTAATCGGATAATTATTTGAGATACATTGCGTAATACACTTTACATCATTGCCGATACACATACATATCATAATATAAAATACCAGTAGACACTTGGGATGCTTTTGCACTGCAATCTTTGCTCTGCAAAATATTTGCTGATACGCTTTTCCATTAATTTTCAGTTAACTGCAATGAAGTCAAACAACGTATTTTAACGAAATTTGAGTACACTATGTCAAAAACTTTTCCATTGTTACTTCATTCATCGCTTAGCGTTCGGTACGTGCATAGAAAAAAGGATGTTGACATCAGAAATAATGTATATATGACAATTGCATTAAATGAAATGCATTTAATGATATTTCCCCAGTTTTCATTCTGTACTACATTCTAAGTCTAAAATTTCTTTTATTTTATTAACAAAGATTGTAATAATATGATTTGAAAAAATGTATATTCAGACGAATTCTATGTTTAATGTATAGAAGAGTAATTTGGCATTTGTGAAAATAAGAATAAGTGAAAATACATCAATTTAACGCCATCCCACTAAACATTACCAGGTTTTATTAATTTAAATTCACATTTCGTTTTAATATTTAAAACATTGATGCACATTTAAAAAATAAATGAGCGTCACTTTTGCATTTAAAAACAATCTCTATATAATAATAAAAGGCAGTGTAACGCAGGGCGGGGCGAATCCATCAATCTTACCAGTCTCCGAGGGAGAGATTCATGGGTGAAAGGTTCCATTCTCCCATTGGTTGACAAGAAACAAGAATCCCGCGATTACTTCTCAAGGTTACAAGTCCTGATAATTGAGCAGTGGTAGACACTTCTTCCTAACAAATCAGAAGGCACAGTGTCACTTGAGATTATTTCAAGTATTAAGTTGCAATCATATTAAATTTTCTTTGCGACATGTAAGGAATTTTAATCACGGAAAACGATGATATGGTATTTTTAAAAATATCATTTTTTTCCCTGCAAAAAATTGATAAAACTGACTAACATATTCCATATTTTAAAAGTAAAAAAATTAATATTTATACGAAAAGTAAAATTAATAATTTTTGATTTATAGCTTTGCATCAGGAGGACGGAAGCTTAGGCGATTAGACGGATGGGATTCAACCCGCGATACTTATTTATTAATTAATATACACATTTTTAAAAAATGGAGGGGGGGGGGAGGGGTAAACGATAAAAATACAATTTCAAAGTGTTATTTAAAAAAAAAAAAATAGTATTATTTCAATAGTTGCAGCAGACTGTTTTAATCACGCACTTTTATTGCATATTTATTAAATTTTTATTTTATTAAGAAATCTTAATTTTGTTATAGTGTATTAGCCGGAAAACCTGGTTTACCCAGAAATATTGTAAAAGCTAATTGTGTGTTTATTAGAACATAAACTAGTCGAACTTTGCTCATCTAAACGCTTCCATATTGTCAATTATTTTTTTATCAGTTTTTCAAATTTTAAGTGAAAAACACAATTTTTACTTACCGTTCTAGGACATTTACACTAGTATTTTAATAACTCGGAATGTATCAAAACATTTTTTTCTTGCTTACCTTTCTTTTTAAGATGTGGCAAAATCATATTAAAAAACATTTTATGTAAAATAATTATTCTGAATTTAAATAACTGGATTTTGAATTTAATACAAATGTAAGCGCTTAAATTGAATAAAAAGCAGCTTACGTCGTTTTTTTTTCTCTCTCTCTCCAGTTATTTACTAAATATAGAATTCTTAAAATAAGTATTTCGGGCATTTTGATTTTGAATGATCTCGAAATATATGATGCCATATGAGCAGATCGTTGCTGTTGGCTACACCTGAACGCATTCAATTTTACCCTTATAATTTTATTTATAAGAATTTGTAATTAACTGTAATTTTTAATCGAACAACGTGTTTTAACGAAATGTGAGTGTGTTACTGTCAGACATCTATTCAAAAACCTTTCGAATAATACCTTATTCATCGCTGTGCGTTATGTATTCATTGTAAAAAGGATGTTGACAACACAAATAATATACAGGTTTCCTTCGATTTATGCAGTTTCCGTTTGTGCGGACATTTTTTCTTAGGCACTCGATTAATGCGTGGAAAATTTCATATGAGTGGTTCCATTTTGCCATCCAAACGTCGCCGAATTGTTGTTGAAAATAAAATTAAGATCCGATAATAAATATGACCTATAGTGCGACAATCGCACTAGGATCTATTATGCAGGATTGAATATAAAATCGCCTTTTTTAATGTTTCTTGATTGTCACATTAAATTAGCTCACATGTTAATGGAAGTTCATATAAATTAGATAAATTTTATTCTATAAGTTTCAAATCAAGTTGTAAATCATACTTTCTAACAATAATACACCAAAAACAGTATATTATTATATTATTTATGTATATTGTGTTTTAAGGAAGTTGGCTGTTGGTATAGTGTAGATTTTCTGATTGAATATGTGTTTTAATTAGTGCGGCAATATTGAGGAACAATTAACCGCACTAATTAAGGAAAACCTTATTTTTCGAATTATTGAAAAAACAGTCATCGCTGGAGATGAAATATTGCTTAATTTTTATTGTTTCTCTGTTAAGTGAGAAGAAAGAGGTGTTATTGTGGTCTTTTTCAAATTTCGTTGAAATTTAAGCTATTTTACGGAGGTCGTAAAAGATATACTAATAATTCATGTGTCCCCATTGAGACTAAAAAAAAAGGACATGTGTGAGCGATAGCGTGACCACTTTCAGAGACCGCGCTAAGAAATTAAGACTATTAGCCAACACATTAGCCAAATTTGAAAATCATAAGCCAGATTTATCTATTATTAGCCCAAAGTATATATGCATATATTAGCAGGGATGCAAATTAGTCACTTTTCTCACTTTTAGTCACTTTTTTAAAAACTTGTCACTTTTAGTCACTATTTTTTAAAAAAAGTCACTTTTTTTGACTAAAAGAGATGAAGTCTCTAAAAGTGAGCAAGGTGCGGAAACTGGTTCGCTCACATTTTAAAAAAAAGGGGGGGGGGTAACTAAAATCAACATTTTTATCTTTCAGATTTGTCGATATCCTCAGCATCAATAATTGATATTTTTGCACAAAAAGCCATGTGTAAATACGTTCGAACTTGGTTAATACAAGACCGGCTAATTTGAGTGCACGGTTAAAACAAGCAATTTGGACATTAAGAAAAGTTATCATTTAAACTGTACTATGATTTTCTCGCTTATTATGAATTACAAAAGTAGGATTACGGGTAATAAGAGCAAAACGTCATTCGGTTGCATTTGAATTTCATCGAAAAGTAGGGTAGAATTAAAAAGGAATCTCGTCACATGACGGTAAGATTCATAGTGTGCACACTCTTCATTGAATTTCAGTTCCAGTCACAATTCCATGTTTATTTATTATGATTTCTGCCAAATGTTCTAAAATTCTTGCCCCACCTTTAAACCCTTAGGTGGAGAATTTTCTAAAATCGCTGTAATACGTGTTTAATAATTTTTTTAGTAGATTTATTTTCTGGAATTTTACGCCCCTACTTAAAACGGCTGCTGAGATATGCCAGATGCTATAAAATTTTGGACCTCCTTTTAACTGCCTTAGGTAGGGATTTTGGAAAATTGCTGAAATGCGTGCTTAATTATTTTTTTTTAGTAGATTTATTTTCTGGAATTTCATCTTCCTACATAAAACGGCTCCTAAGATATGGCTAAATGTTCTAAAATTTTTTACCCTTCTTTAACACCCATTGGGGGCATTTCAAAAATCGCTGAAATACTTGTCTAAATATTTTTTAGTACAGTTATTTTCTGGGCATTCACGCTGCTACCTAAAACGGCTGCTGAGATATGGCCAAATGTTCTAAAAGTTTTGACACCCCCCCCCCCCCTTTAACCACCTTAGGGAGGAAATTCTAAAAATAACTGAAGTACATGTTTAATTAATTTTGAATACAGTTATTTTCTGCAATTTCATGCCCCTACTTAAAGCAGTTGCTAAGATATGGCAAAATGACCTAAAAATTTCGATTATCCCCTTACCCCACATCAGACATAGATAAAATGTAAAACTGTCTGCAAACTCAAATAATTTCTTAAAAATTTTCTGCAAAAAAATGCCATGCCCCTCCTAAGTCCTATATCGCCGCTAACAGCAAAAGTGTAAAAGTTCCCTTTCCAATTCCTCACATTACGTTACATGCTCTCAACAACCCCCCCCCCCCCCTTTTCAGTTTTCTGAATTCGACTTTATTGAAAAGAGGATAATGTTTACTAAGATATTAAAACTGAATTCCCCTTTCGAATGTAAAAAAGTCACTGCAAATCGCAGATAAATGCTAAACAAGCGCATAAACATTCGCTAAAATTTGCAACCAAATAAACTTTATTTAAAAGAGATCAACATTTAACATTTACTTTTCAACACAAAATTTATTTTTAATCTGTTAAATTAATCTGCAAAGCCTAAAATAATCTGCAGCACCTGCTTCGGTGCTGCATTGTTTCTGCTACCGGCCCTGGCCAAAAAAAAAAAAAAAAGCATTATACTTGCCGTTCCGGCATAAGCCCCGCACTTCCAATATTTTACGACGTTCGCGTGTTTGTCTATATTATCTGACTCTGCCCCGCATAGAGGGGGGGGGGGGGCAGTGGAGGATTTCTAAAATCGCTGAAATATGTGTTTAATTACTTTTTCAGTAGATTTATTTTCTTGGCTTTCATGCTTCTACCTAATATGACTGCTGTGATATGGTCAAATGTTTTAAAAGTTTCAACCCTTCTTTTACCCTCTTAGGGAGGAATTTCTATTAATTTCTGAAATATGTGTTTAATTATTTTTTAGTAGATTTATTTTCTGGGATTTCACGGCCCTACCTAAAACGGATGCCGAGATATGGCCAGACTAAAATTTTCGATCCCCCTCTTTAACCCCTTTAGGGGTTGAATTTCTAAATTTGCTGAAATACTTGTTTAATTATTTTTTAGTAGATTTATTTTCTGGCTTTTCACACTACTACCTAAAACTGCTGCTGAGATATGCCAAATGTTCTAAAATTTTCTGCTCCCCCTTTTTAACCCCCTTAGGAGGGGGAATTTATAAAATCGCTGAAATATGTGTTTAATTTTTTTTTAATAGATTTATTTTATGGCTTTTCACACTCCTACCTAAAACGGATGTCGAGATATGGCCAGACTAAAATTTTCGACCCCCTCTTTAACCCCTTTAGGGGTTGAATTTCTAAATTTGCTGAAATACTTGTTTAATTATTTTTTAGTAGATTTATTTTATGGCTTTTCACACTCCTACCTAAAACGGCTGCTGAGATATGGCCAGAAGTTATAAAACTTTTGACCCCCTTAGGAGGGAATTTTCAAAAATCCTTTCTTAGTGTGTGCTTATGTTATAAGAAGTACTTTGTCCCCAATTTTCATGCTTCTAGGTTCAGTAGTTAGGGCTGTGTGTTGATTATGAGTCAGTCAGGACAAACTCTTTTATAGATATAGATGTGTGCACTGTTAACAATTTGGTACGTTTTATTTGTGCTTTTTCTAAGAGTTTTAATTATTTACCCGGGGTGAATTTAGCAATAGAATTTTAATTTTTCTTTATTTCCATCATTTTTTCTTAAACATCTAGTTTTTTTTGTATAGTTAGTTGCAGTTAAAATTGGAACTTGTCGCAGAAAATATTGCAAGGATCCTACCAGTGACCTATTATCATATCACTATTTGCAAACAATAGATTTTTAATGCAAATGTTGTAGAGATAAGATGAAGATTGTTCTTTAGAAATAGTGGTAATTAAAAGGTGATAGGTAGGACCCCTGTCATTTTTTTTATGGTAAACAACCTTACTATTTATAATTAAATTTTAAAAGTTTATTATGCTAACATTGTACTTTTTGTTTTATATGATTAAATAAAACTGAGGTTTTACCTTATCCATCATTTTAATAGAGGATTGTCATCTTAAAAGCAAAAAGGTCTTTTATTTACATAATTTAACTTACAAATAAATTGGAAAAAAAAAATCATTGTCACGTACCATTCATGTCACCTTTTTTTTTTTTTTTTTTTTTTTTTTTGTGCTTTAGCCCCCCCCCTTTTTTTTTTTTTTTTGTTACGCTTTAGTCACTTTTTCGACACGCTTTAGTCACTTTTTTGACATGCTTTAGTCACTTTTTTGTCACTTATTTTGGTCTTTTTGTCACTTTTCTCACTTTTTTGGAAGCATTGTTGCACTTGCATGCCTGTATTAGCATGTATATATGATAAGATATATATCATATATATATATCATATATGTATATTATATATATCATATATATAATTATCATTATAACCCTTTCAGCCCTGACATTATCAATGGATAAAAAAGCATTTTCTTACCATATTACAGCTGCTGTGTGTTCAAATACTGCGCACATTTTTATTTTCTATTAGAATTTATTACTCCACACAAAAATAAAAATCTTATTTTAGACTATTATAAGTTTGATAAATCATAAGTTTATAAAAAGAATGTTTATTTCTTCCTTTTATTTTCGCAACACATTTTTAGAATATGTAACCAAATTGTTATGTTCAAACAAAAATCAGATATGTAAAGTTTTGGACCACTCAAATACAAATATGGAATAAATTTTTAACACAAACCATAAAGGAACTGAAAACTTTATGAGGCAGTATTTTAACCATAGGATTCGAAAATTTGTACATTAAATGTACAAAACAAAGAAGAAAATGCAAACAGTTAAAGGGAAACTTTTTAAAACAGATTATTATCATAAGTTTACTTTTTAATAACCTTATAATAATTATTTTTAAAAGGAGTTTTCTAAAAAATTTAATTATCTAATTATTTAAAAAAATTCTAATATAGTTTTTATTATATTAAGAATAATAAAAGATTTTATTCATAATTTTATTTATTATACATTTCTCTCGGATCTTCATGTGCACGCCAGGGGTAATTCTGAGTAGAAAAATAAATTCTGAAAGGTTACAGCAGAGGACGGGAAGGAGGTGGGGGATATCTTCCGGGCACTATGCGTTTTTCCGCAGCGGTTTGACGAAATTTGCTTTATTTCGTGATCTCATGACGAAATTTGCGTTTGTCACCATCTTTTGACGAAATATGTGAGTTTTTCCGCAACCTTTTAACAAAATTTGCGTTTTTTCGCGATCTTTTGGACAAAATTTGTGGTTTTTTTTAGCAAGCTTTTGATGAAATTTGCGTTTTTTAACCATCTTATGACGAAATATGTGAGTTTTTCCGCAACCTTTTGATAAAATTTGCGTTTTTTCGAGATCCTTTGACGAAATTTGCGTTTTTTCCGCGATTCTTTGACAAAAATTCGCGTCTTCTTTTTCGTGATCCTTGGACGAAATTCGCGTTTTTTCGCGATCTTTTGACGAAATTCGCGTTTTTTCAGTGATCCTTGGACGAAATTCACGTTTTTCCCGCGATCTTTGGGCGACATTTGTATTTGTTTTCGCGATTCTTTGACGAAATTGTTTATTTTTTCTGCGAAATTTTCCATATTTTTTTGTCCGAATTTTCGGACTGGATGATCGGTTTTTTTAATTTTTCGGGACTAGAAAGAAAGAATATGTGACGTACGCGATCCGAACTCGCACTAAAAATGGAAATTCATTTTCGTTCCAAAACATGATTACAACAATAAAAGAGTTTCAAAAAAATCTTTCGCCAGCTTTTTCACCATAATAATTTTTTTCTCGCCAATTTCACGATGTATTCGCATTTGGCGAGTAGACGAATGGTTAGCGCGGCCCCTGACTTTCAAAAGATTATATATTGTTAACGATCTGTATCAGAAACATGTAACCACCATTCGTAAATTTTACAGGAAGAAAGTTTTTTTTATTATTATTATTATCTTTTTAAACATGCTGTCATCGCTCACAAAGCGATTATTTAATGTAAGTTACACTCTAATTTTCGTTTTTAAAACATTCTAATATAGTGATAAAGAAATAATTTGGTGGTTACAATATAAATATACGAAAATTAATTTGCGTGAGACCGTAAGACTTAAGACCATAAATGACGTTTACCGTAAAGTTGAAATACCACGTTTAATGAAATATAAAAAGAAAAGATATTATTTTAAATAATTTAATTACTAAACTAAGGAAACTATTATAAAGCAAAGATTAATTTCAAATATCTCTTTTAAATATTTATCAGAAAAAAAAGGGGGGGGGGGGTAATTATTGCCAAAAAAAATGTCAACAACTTAAATGACTTAAAAAAAAAACAACAACATAGTAGTATTTAGAAATACATTACCATAAATAAATAAAATAGTTCACCCTTAAATCTGACTATACCTGAACCAAATTGACACTCGATCGTTAGATAAAAGTTAGTATATAGAATGTTCGTTATTGAAAATGAAGTGCGTAGCATTTATAGTTCATTTACAGGGCCACACAAAAGAATTCCTTTATCTTGTGATGATCTATGGGGGAAAATCGTTTGCCATGCATTTTATTTACTAATTTGTTTATTTCATGACATTTCTTATATCAGTGATTATATATCTGTTAGGGTTAGAAAGTACATTTTATAATTAATGTTGTCAGGTGTCACGATTTTCAGGGGTCCCGAGACTCTTCTCAGTCACGGAGTCACGTAACCCTCACACTGGACGCTGAATTACCCCGCTACCCAAATTACTTCAAATTTTAATGAGTTTAATCTAAATTAAAATTTTATTCTTTAGTCTGAGACGAGAGAATTCAACCACATGTCGGTCGCAGTCAGTTGTCACAACGGCCGGGTGTTACCGAGTACCTATATTTTGTCCAGAACTTGTTTGCGCCCCTGTTCAAAATTTATTCGATTGATCCGCAAATATTAGGTATCTATAAGAAATAAGGTTCAAAAAGAGACAGGACGTGGGAAAATTAATATGTTCACTTCGATTTTCTTATTAAAAAGAGTTTGATGAATATTTTGATAAATGAATGAGTAAATAAAGAGGGTTTTTATTATTATTATTATTATTATTATTATTATTCAAATTAACTTAATGTCGAACTAAAAATTACTTCTTTGTTCATTAATTTTCCATACACTAGAGTCTCATTTTGTAAATATATATAAGAGAAATCGAAAATAAGTATGCACATACATATTTTATTGTAAACTGCGGGAAGATACACTATCTATAACAACTAGAATCCTGCATCGGATTCAATTTCAGATTTAACCCGATCCCGATTCTACCCGAACCTGTTGGCCATTGGCTGTAATGTTTTGCTGGGAATCGGGGATGACTCGGTGGTTTGATTAGTGTTTCCATTTTCGGCTTGTCTCATATTAGTTTTGCTTCTTCTGTTTTTCTATAATTGCTTTAAATTATGGATTGTTTTTTATTTATTTATTTATTTATTTTCATCTTTAGTGTCGGGTTGCAGGATCGACAAAAATATTTTGTCGAGCATAACTCGACTCGTCTAGGGCTGTAGTAACAACAACCAGAAGTTTAAAAATTCTTGTAAATCGGAATACCGGCTTATTTGAAAATTTAAATTTCATTTTATTACTAGATTGATAATTAATAAATTAGTAGTTTTTAATACTTTTAATTAATAAATTAGTAGTTATAATTTTGCTGTTTCGAAATAAGCAGCATGGATTTAGAGGGTTATTTTTTTAATTATATTTATTTTTTAAACATCATCAAAACTTTTTTTTTATGAGTGAACTGATGCTAAAATAACGCACTTTTAAATTGTAAGCTATTTTACAAGTTTGCATTTTTCTTGAGCGTTTTCTATTTCAGTTTCAGATTTAAATTTTGTAGCTTATGTAAGAAAAAGAAAAGAAAATTGAATTGTAAATCAATTCAAAATTACTTTCTTTGCTGTTTCCGGAAAAAATATATTAAAAAAAGGTTTTATTTAAAAATTGTGTGTTTTTCATATCATTATATTGCAATGTTCTTATCTGTTCTGATAAACATTATTTTGGTAGAAATGATTTCTTATTTTCTTTAAACATGAAGAAAATACATTTTGTTAGAATATTGTGTTTATGGTGTGATTTATTCTTGGCGCATCCAGTTAGAAATCGTGCGTATACTGTAGGCGTTTTATCTTCCAAGAAATGAAGACGGGCACTCCATTTTCACAAATCTAGAGGGGTTAGGCATACTGTATATTAAAGGTCAAAGGATTTCCTTCATTTCCATTTTTAAAGTTGGGGGCATGCATGCAATGGGCAAAAGATAATAAGAATGCACACGAAGCATTCATTTGTGTTCTGTTTTTACTATAATATTTCGAAAATTATCATGCTATATGAACTATTTATTATTTCGGAATAGTTTGATTTTTCTTAAAGGCATCAGAGGAAAAGATTCTTATAATTTATAAGGTACTTATTATTTTAATAATTCTTCAGCATGAGTGCTCCGTATTTTACCCTAGATTGCCCATTCTGAGGAATATCTAAAATTAATAGTATGTGAAGTCATTCAGTTTGTTTGTGTTCTGACTGTTAACATGTAAATTAAAGCAACAGTCTGAAAATTTCGGAATCCTTTTAAAATTTATACGCAGAATTAGTAAGTTTTATGCTATGTATATATGAAATAATATTTACGAAATACTACAAGTATTATAGAACATCTGACTGACAATAAATAATATTATATCTGCCTTTTCTTTTTTTTTTTTTTTTTTTTTTTTTTTTGTTTTGTGTGTGTGTGTGTGTGTGTGTGTGTCTTGTCCTTTATTCTAATTTGTAGTTTTCTTCTATTCTTATTTTCTTCTATTCTATATTAAAACTATATCTGTGTATATTGCATATTTATTACATAGATGCTCCAATTTTAATGAGCCTTTTTTTTCCGATAGAGTCCGTTCTCGCGATGGCCTTGTTGTAAATTTCATAAGGAAAAACAAAGCAATCGCCATGAAATATATCTATCTTAATTTATACAATTCTCGCTCTTTCTCTTTTAATAAATTTTACTCTATAAGTTTTGCTATTGTAATAAGTATCTTCACACTACTTCAAAGACGAAAATGTTTTCAGTTATATCTGTATACTTTTAACGTTTATAGACTTGTCCAAAAGTATTGAGCACCTCATTTTTAATATATTTTCAAGAAAAGGAATACAAAAAAAGAAAAAAATATCCACTTTTTCGGGGTGCCTTTCGCTAGCGATGTGTATATAGTTACATATAATATATACTATTCCCCTCCCTTAGGAAAATATATATATATATATATATATATTTTTTTTTTTTTTTTTGAGTTTGATTCCATGTAAGTTTTCATGTTTTCCGACGATTCGTTTTCAAGTTTTTTGTTTTTCTACATTTTAAAACTGGCGTATACTCATCCCTAACGGAAATATATACAGTGGAAGTGGACTCTCATTAATGCGACTCCGCTTTCAGACGTATCTCCGGTTAATAAGCGCAACTTCATCCCTCCCCCCAGCGTTGAATTCAGACACTTTTCTCCGGGAGGGATTTCTGTGGCTCCGGGGTGGGGTGGGGGGGGGGGGGGGGGCAATTGCACTTTTTGACCATTGAAAACACAAAATCTCAAATCCTCCGAGGGGGGGACAACTCATTGCTCCGGAGGGGAATGTCCCCCCGGGCTTGAATTCAACACCCCCCCCCCCCCCATCATATTCTAATATCTAATTGGACGATAAATGACATCTCTTGGAAGTCCGCACTAACGGAAGTTCACTGTGTGTGTATATATATATACATATATAGATTTCATAATTATTGGTCAATTTCATTTGTTTCAGTGGTATAATTGTATAGAAAGTTTATATATATATATATATACCCATTTATTCAGTATAAAATCTACTGAGTCCAACCCAGAACAGTGATGCCCCAGAAGGATGTTAGTTCGTCAAACGTATAAAATCAAGGCATTTCAGTTATTTTATCTGTCATCTCTCATACGGATTTTATTCCATATTAATTAGGGATCCTGTAATTTAAGAAATCCATTTAAATAATTTATTAAAAGGCAAGTTAATGTCACGATAGAATTAAAATACTAATAAAATGATAGTTAAAACTAGTTATGGCGAATATCAATTCTCGCAGTTTAATGTTGCATAATATCAAAACCAAAATCCTCAGATTTTTTTAGTATGAAAAAGTTATTCATTCTGCAGATAGTATCATGGAGATGAATTTGTTTATAATTGTGACGTAATGATTAGGTAAAGATGAAAACAGTGGACTTCTATATAATCGAAGTCGCGCAAGAGACCGGATTTTAAAAAACACTAGAAAACTAGAAAAAAGTCCAACTAAAAAAAGTTGGATGGGCCAATCCCAAAACTTTCTTCTATCTTAGAAATCTTAATATTTCAAAAACTAGTTATACATGTTAATACTTCAGTATTATTAGTTCAATACTATACCAACTATGATTTTCATCTTAAATGTCTGCTTCTGTCAATTAAACGAACTAAAAACGAGTTAATCTATATCATGATATTTGTTAAAATTACTAATAGTTTTTCCTTATTCTGTTGTTATCAGTTGTTTGCGAATAGCCGGCTTAGCAGGAAGCGAGTTCCCGCCGCTGCACAAGCCGCCGAGGGACAGTAGAACTATAAAAAATCAAGAATAGTACACAAAAATCGCTATCACAGAGCCCCTTTACCGCGCAATATTTCCAAATTCTAGGAGGACCTGTTGGCCAAAGCCAAAAAAATCCACAAATAATTTGGTTCAATTGTATGCATAATTTTATACACTTTTCGATGGTACAATAAAGAAAATGGCACAAACATCTCTATTACAGCGCCCCCTTTCGGCAGATTTTTTTTTCAAATTCAGGGAGGCCTTGCTTGCCATTGCCAGAAACATACACAAAAAATTTGGTTCAATTCTATGCATAACTTCATACACTTTTCGATGGTACAATAATGAAAATGGCACAGAGATCGCAATTATTGCGCCCTCTTCTGGAGGATTTTTTTCAAGTTCAGGGAGGACCTTCGTGCTATGACCAAAAACAAACACAAAATATTTGGTTCAATTCTATGCATAACTTCATACAGTTTTTGATGGTACAATATTCAAAATCACACAAAAATCGGTATTACAGCGCCCCCTACCGACGAATTTTTTCCAAATTCAGGGAGGACCTGCTTGCCATAGCCAAAAATTTAAAATAAAAATTTGGTTCCATTCTGTGCATAACTTCATACACTTTTTGATGGTACAATGGCGACAGACAGACGGACACACAGACATTTTCTGTAAACATGTTTTTTGGGATCTCTGATCCCTAAAACGTGTAAATCAGTGGAAAACCGGAAGTCGAAAAAAATTTCGATTACAATACTTTCTTCTATTGAAGATGGAAGAAAGTAAAAAGTTCGAAAAGCTAGAAAAAAAGTTCATTTCTTCTTTTTTAATTAAAATTCTGATGAATAAGCATCTGTTTACTTTTAACTAAAATGTGTCTAAAAATCAAGAAAAGTATACAAAAATCGCTATCACAGAGCCCCTTTACCGCGCAATATTTCCAAATTCAAGGATGACCTGTTGACCATATCCAAATTTATGCACAAAAAATTTGGTTCAATCTATGCATAATTGTATACAGTTTTTGATGGTACAATAATGTAAATGGCACAGACATCGATATTACAGCGCCCTCTTCCGGCAGATTTTTTTCAAATTCAGGGAGGACTTGCTTTCCATAGCAAGAAACATACACAAAAAATTTGGTTCAATTCTATGCATAACTTCATACACTTACTGATGATACAATAATGAAAATGGCGCAGACATCGCAATTATAGCGCCCACTTCAGGCGAATTTTTTTCAAGTTCAGTTTGGACCTACCGACCATAGCCTTACACATACACAAAAGATTTAGTTCAATTCCATGCATAATTTTATACAGTTTTCGATGGTACAATAATGAAAATGGCACAGACATCGCTATTACAACGTCCTCTTCCGGCAGATTGTTTTCAAAATCAGGGAGGACTTGCTTGCCACAGCCAGAAACACGCACAAAAAATTGGTTCAATTATATGCATAACTTCATACACTTTTCGATGGTACAATAATGAAAATCGTACAGACATCGCAATTATAGCTCCCCCTTCCGGCGGAATTTTTCCAAATTCAGGGAGGACCTTCGTGCCATGACCAAAAACAAACACAAAAAATTTGGTTCAATTCTATGCTTAACTTCATACACTTTTCGATGGTACAATATTCAAAATGGCACAAAAATCGCTATTATAGCGCCCCCTACCGGCGAATTTTTTCTAAATTAAGGAAGGACCTGCTTGTCATAGCCAAGAACTTAAAAAAATTTTTTGGTTCAATTCTATGCTTAACTTCATGCACTTTTCGATGGTACATGACTTAAAATCGCCATTACAGCGCCCCCTACCGGCGAATTTTTTCCAAATTCAGGGAGGACTTGCTTATTATACTCAAATACTTAAAAAAAATGGTTCAATTCTGTTTAACTTCATACACTTTTTGATGGTACAATGGCGGCAGACAGACGGACACACGGACAGACAGACATTTTCTATAAACATGTTTTTTGGGATCTCTGACCCCTAAAACATGTAAATCCGCCGAAACCCGGAAGTCGAAAAAAATTTCGACTACGATACTTTCTTCTATTGAAGATAGAAGAAAGTAAAAATTTGGTTCAATCTCTGCATAATTGTATACAGTTTTTGATGATACAATAATGTAAATGGCACAGACATCGATTTTACAGCGCCCTCTTCCGGCAGATCTTTTTCAAATTCAGGGAGAACTTGCTTTCCATAGCAAGAAACATACACGAAAAATTTGGTTCAATTCTATACATAACTTCATACACTTATTGATGATACAATAATGAAAATGGCGCAGACATCGCAATTATAGCGCCCACTTCTGGCGAATTTTTTTCAAGTTCGGGGAGGACCTACCGACCATAGCCTTACACATACACAAAAAATTTAGTTCAATTCTATGCATAATTTTATACAGTTTTCGATGGTACAATAATGAAAATGGCACAGACAACGCTATTACAACGTCCTCTTCCGGCAGATTTTTTTCAAAATCAGAGAGGACTTGCTTGCCACAGCCAGAAACACGCACAAAAAAATTGGTTCAATTATATGCATAACTTCATACACTTTTCGATGGTACAATAATGAAAATCGTATAGACATCGCAATTATAGCTCCCCCTTCCGGCGGAATTTTTCCAAATTCAGGGAGGACCTTCGTGCCATGACCAAAAACAAACACAAAAAATTTGGTTCAATTCTCTTCATACACTTTTCAATGGTACAGTATTCAAAATGGCACAAAAAGCGTTATCATAGCGGCCCCTGCCGGCGAATTTTTTTCTAAATTAAGGAAGGACCTGCTTGTCATAGCCTTGAACTTAAAAAAAAAAATTGGTTCAATTCTATGCATAACTTCATGCACTTTCCGATGGTACATGACTTAAAATCGCCATTACAGCGCCCCCTACCGTCATTTTTTCCCCAAAATCAGGGAGGACCTGCTTGCTATAGCCAAATACTTAAAAAAAAATGGTTCAATTCTATGTTTAACTTCATACACTTTTGGATGGTTCAATATTGAAAATCGCACAAAAATCGCTATTACAGCGCCCCCTACCGCCGAATTTTTTTTCAAATTCAGAGACGACCTGCTTGCCAAAAACTTAAAATGAAAATTTAGTTCAGTTCTATGCATAATTTCATACACTTTTTGATGGTACAATGGCGACAGGCACACGGACAGACAGACATTTTCTATAAACATTTTTTGGGGGATCTCTGCCCCTAAAACGTGTAAATCCGTCGAAAACCGGAACTCTAAAAAAATTTCGATTACAATACTTTCTTCTATTGAAGATAGAAAAAAGTAATATATAATCTTATTAATTTTTTATTTAGAAGTAATGTATATTATAACGTAAATTAGAAAAAAGCTCGTTTATTAAGTGTGATGGCTGTTAAATCTTTTAGTGTCTGACATTTTTAGTAAAGCTACTCTGCATTTTAAGATCCATATTTTAAGCAATCTAAAAACCTGGTAAATAGATTTTTTTTTATGTTTATTTTACTGTTGGGTTTTTGGAAACCTGGCAGTGTCAGAAGAGAAGTGTTAAGTGACAGTACACAATACTTCTCTAAAGAAGGGGTAAAGATTCAACTGTCAAATGTCAAATCATTCCAGGAATTCCTTATGAAAAGCTTTCTTTTGAACAAAAGATCACAAATACTTATTTAGTGTTCTGACAGAAAAATCGGACATCTGTTACTAAAATATTTAATTTATAAAAGATTACAGTTTTCTACATAACTGACTATAATTATTTAATTTAAATTATTTTTAAATGATGTTATACATTATTACTTTCTTCTATCTTAAATAGAAGAAAGTGTTGTAATCAAAAATTTTTTCGACTTCCGGTTTTCGACGCATTTACACGTTTTAGGAGTCAGATATCCCCCAAAAAATATTAATAGAAAATGTCTGTCTGCCCGTTTGTCCGTCCGTTCGTCTGTCCGTATGTCTGTCGCTATTGTACCATCAAAAAGTGTATGAAGTTATGCATAGAATTGAACCAAATTTTTATTTTAAGTTTTTTGGCTATAGCAAGCAGGTCCTCCCTGAATTTGGAAAAAATTCGCCGGTAAGGGGCGTTGTAATAGCGACTTTTGTGCGATTTTGCATATTGTACCATCGAAAAGTGTATGAAGTTACGCATAGAATTGAACCAAATTTTTATTTTAAGTTTTTAGCTATGGCAAGCAGGTCCTCCATGAATTTGGAAAAAAATCGCCTTTTAGGGGGCGCTATAATAGCGATTTTTGTGCGATTTTGAATATTGTACCATCAAAAAGAGTATAAAGTTATGCATAGAATTGAACCAAATTTTTATTTTAAGTTTTTGGCTGAAGTTCTTGGCTGTGGCAAGCAGGTCCTTCCTTAATTTGAAAAAAATTCGCCGGTAGGGAGCGCTATAATAGCGATTTTGGGGCCATTTTGAATATTGTACCATCCAAAAGAGTATGAAGTTATGCATAGGATTGAACGAAATTTTTTGTGTTTGTTTTTGGTCATGGCACGAAGGTCCTCCGTGAATTTGGATAAATTCCGCTGGTAGGGGGCGCTATAAATGCTATGTCTGTACGATTTTCATTATTGTACCATCGAAAAGTGTATGAAGTTATGCATATAATTAAACCAAATTTTTTGTGTATGTTTCTGGCTATGGCAAACAAGTCCTCCCTGAATGTGAAAAAAATCTGCCGGAAGGGGGCGCTGTAATAGCGATGTCTGTGCCATTTTCTTTATTGTACCATCAAAAACTGTATAAAATTATGCATACAATTGAACCAAATTTTTTGCGTATGTGTAAGGCTATGGTCAGTAGATCCTCTCTGAACTTGAAAAAATTTCGCCAGAAGGGGGCGCTATAATTGCGATGTCTGCTCCATTTTCATTATTGTACCATCGAAAAGTGTATAAAATTATGCATACAATTGAACCAAATTATTTGTGCATTTTTTTGGCTTTGGCCAACAGGTCCTCTTAGAATTTGGAAATATTGCGCGGTAAAGGGGCTCTGTTATAGCGATTTTTGTGTACTTTTCTTGATTTTTCGTAGTTCTATTGTCCATCGGCGACTCGTGCAGCGGCGGGAACTCGCTTCCTGCTAAGCCGGCTATTCGCAAACAGCTGATAACAACAGAATAATGAAAAACTATTAATTTTAACAAATATCACGATATAGGTTAACTCGTTTTTAGTCAGTTTAATTGACTGAAGCAGAAATTTGAGATGAAAATTAAAGTTGTATAGTATTAAACTAATAATATTGAAGTATTAACATGTGTAACTACTTTTTGAAATATTAAGATGTATAAGATAGAAGAAAGTTTTGGGATTGGCACATCCAACTAGTTTTTAAATAAAATTATATTATTTCTATAATATTCAACAATGTTTATACAGTCGAACCTCGTTATCCCGACTTTCTAAGGACCAGAACAAAGTGCCGTCATAAGCGGGGTGTCGCGGTAACCGGAGTCGGAGAAAAATGTTTATAAAAAGCTGTAGGGTCAGGTGGGGTAAAATGGGTAGTTAAAAATATTGTTTAATTTTTTCAATTTTCTGAACATATTTATAGTTTTCAAAATTATGTCTGATTGCTTGATGTTTAAGCTTTTTTCTCCTACTTTAATTTTGTTTTTATAGTTTGTTCTATTTGAGTGGCAACAGTAAAACCGTTTGAAGACAATTTCACGCCACATGTAGTCTAATTAAACTTCTTCCTACAGCTCATAATATTTGATATAATCTCATTTGTTTGATCTCATTTTGTTCATTAAGCATTTCTAATACTTTTCCAAATTACAAACAATAAATTGCCTTTTGTTTTTGTTGTTTTATCTTAAATCTTAAAAATGGGTATAGTGTTAGGCTTAACGTTTGTAGTATTTTTAATGTGTTATATAGAAATTTTCTGAATAAAATTCTTTATTCTACTGGAATTAGAATAGAATAAGTTTTAAAAATACTTTTAAATGTTTATATAATTCACAGTGTGTTATTCTCAAGATTGGAAATGGAAAGACTTGAAATACTCTGTACATAATTTAGTCAAATCATTGCCGATTTCTAGATGACGTATCAGGTGCTGATTGGATTTGAAATTTTAAGAAGAAGTAATCGAAGGAGGAAAACTAAAAACCAGAATTGTTGATAAAAGTAAGAGCAGTGTGGCGGCTTTGACACATCCTTGCTTTCTCAACAAATATCAATCTGCCACATCTCCAAATAATCTTAGTAAAAACTTTAAAGCTGAAACTTAAGCATGCCCAAGCAAAAGCAGACGAAGTTCTAACGAATGAAGACATTATGAAACAGTTAAAAAATGATTCTGATAACCAGAACACCAAAATAGTTAAAATGGACAAGAAGAAGAGAAATTGTTAAATGAGGCTCAAATTAGACTATCATGTGGGGAAGATATCCCTGGAGAAAAAATAAATGTATCTGCAGGTGCATGATTGAAGGTCCAATATTTGGGACAAAAGACAAACAAAGAATTCATTGGGGAAATTAGTAATATTGAAGAAGATGAAATATGAATATGAAGTAAAATTCTTAGAAAAGTCCAAGATTGGTTGAATTTTATGTTTTCCCTGATGTTGAAGGTACAGGGTATAGCGTCCATTCATTACTCTTGTGACCATTAAAGCAAATTTTCAGAACTACTTCTAATTCTTTTATTATTGAGATAAAAATTGATATGACTAGTTAAATATTATTGTGTTTTACTCACATAAAATATATCTAATTTCAAACCAAAAGCATTTTACTTGTCTATATAATAAATCAAAATTTTGTTACAAATATGATATATTTTAAGCATTTTACTTGTCTATATAACAAATCAAAATTTTGTTACAAATTAGATATATTTTATGTGAGTGGAACATGATGGTATTTAACTGGTTATATCAATTTTATCCTAATTGTATTTTATAATAAATAATTGGAAGTTTTTCCAAAACTTTGCTCTAACGTTCACAAGAGTAACAATGGACATTTCCACAGATTATATTGAAAAAAAAAAGCAGATAATAGAAACAATAAATGAACCAACATTTAATAATCTGTGTCATTATGCTTTTGATAGATTTTTAACACTTATAATGTAACAGGGTGAGAATAGGAGTTGAAAAAAATATAGCCAGAAAATGTTTTCATTTTCAGCTAAGCTTGATGCATAGTAAAGTTTCTCATTTATCAATTAACTTAAATTTCATATTTTTTTTAAAATTTTGACATTTTTTAAGACTTATATAAGATTGTTTTCCATATTACTTCATTATATAATCTCTGGCAAATCTATTTATACAGTATTTATTGTTAAACTTTTATGTACCCATTTTACCCCACACTATACCCATTTTCACCTGCATGGGGTAAAATGGGTATAGCAAACATGTACCTATTAAATGTTTTGTTGTAGACATACTTTTGCAAGCTAATAGATAAAAATTGTGTAATTGGGGGGGGGGGGGAGCCAACACTGCTTTTCCAGTTACAGCTATATCTTTTGCATAAAAAAATATTAATATTCACTATTTCAAAAAAAAAATTTTTTTTTTGATGTCGTTTCATGGATTTGGCCCTTTTTTTCTCTCATGGTATTTGAAGATATCGTTTCTCGTTTTAAGAGATTTGTCTTTTAAAAAATAAAGCTGCCCAATCTTTCAGTGAGCTGCAAAGCACCTCACCTGTTGTCAAACAATGAAAGATGTCATTATTAACTTGTTTGAAAGAATGCAACATAGTTATATATCTCTGTAGCAGTAGTGCGTACATAATACTACACGATACACGTCTAAGTAGTAGCCATAAGGTCATTGTAAAATACAAGCCCGATGAAGAAATAAATTATAGACAAACTATAAGTCACAGTAAATTTAGTGGTACATTTTCCTGATAGGAACGGGTATCCCCTCTCCTTGAAAAAAAGATTAAAAACTCTAAAATGTAAATGTCTTTAGATGTAAAATTTACAATTTATAACCCTTTTTATGCTTTTACACTTAAGATACATACTTATATATTTTTACTTTTTTTCTGCAAAGTTTTTCTCAAGTTTTAATTCCTTTCCTTAAATTACGAATTTACTTCCCAGTTGCTTTTACTAATGGTAAATGCTCAATGCTAGAGGGATATTTAATATTGTCAAAGGAATGAGTTGGGATTTCATTGTCAAAATCACATTGTCAGAGTAAACAGAAGTCATGTTTAGAATAAGCTTTTGCCAAGACGTTTTTTAAAAAGAAAAAATTAAATTAAAAAAAAAGCTATGTATATGTTTTTAAAATCAGTTTCTTAATGAGTTGTGATGTTTTTCATAATTTTCTCATGAAACTCTAATGGTCATCACTGTATTCTTTAACAATATTTGTCGTACTTGTAAGGTGTCAGTTATTTGTTACATGAGTTTCTGTTTAAAAAAAAAATGTGTGAAATACTCTTCACGCGTCATTTTACATTTTGCCAGATATGCAGACCGGAGCGTACATACCACCGCCAGTTTACGCTGATCACTTAACATATTTACATACTGATTGGGGAAGTTTTATTTGAAATGCGTGTGTACTTTCATTTATGCTATATATATATTTTTTAATTCTTACTAATACGGTAGCTAAAATTATAATATTCCAAACAATCAAAAATTACCTACTAGTTTATTAGATTGAGTTATGAAAGAAAAGAAAAAATTTAATCTGAATATCTAGGAGGCCCGCAATGACTGACTGATTAGCTAGCAATGTTTTACTCCTATGACCGGCACACAGGTGTGTCATGAGAGAATCTTAGGTTCCCGCGAAAATTTTTAAGGAAAATTAATTAAATTATCTTTTCATTTTTATTTCCAAATGTTACGCAAATAAATAAATAAAAATTAATAAGAAATATTTGTTTCTTTTTACCCGACTGCCAAGAAGGGTTATGTGTTTCACGCGTATCTGGGTATGTGGATTTCTTTATACCCTCGAAACAGGGGCGTAGCCACAGATATTTTTTCGGGAGGGGGGGGGGGGGAGAATTCGAAAATTTCCCAACTTGAAACAAATTGCTCCAATTTTCGACTAAAATGATATGCACAACGTGTGAAATAATTATAATGATACTTTTGCATAAAAAATTCCTTTCCAAAGAAAAATTCTGAAACTGAAAACATAAAAATTCTAATTATGGGTTTGTTTACTAAAAAAATAAATACGCTTTTTACTTTCTTCTATCTTTACAAGAAAAAAGTATTGGATTCGCGAAAAAATTCGACTTCCGGTTTTAGACTGATTTATACACAAGAACGCAAGAACAAATGCACGAAATTTAATAAAACTTTAGAGATTCACTTATACAGTCGAACCTCGTTAACGCGAACACTCAAGGGGAAACTTTTTTTTATTCGTATTAAAAGTAGTTCGTGTTATCGGAACTTAGCTACATTACATACAACTGGACGAGGCAATCGGAAACAGTTCGTGTTAACGAGGTTTGACTATACCTTGATAAAAATTGGTGCTGATTTGTTTTTGGTGTAAATCGTCCAATAGGTGGCACTGCTATGCGGTATTTTTCACGATTTACATGATTTTAGCGATAATTATATCTCAAAAACTATTGCACGGAATTTGATCAAATGTCATATTCTGTTAAACCTTGACATATTTTAATGCAGGTTAGCTTTTCATGTATATCATATAGCAGGTGGCGCTGCTATGCAGCATTTTTCACGGTTTTGCAATAGCTGTATCTCAAAAATTAATGCACGGAATTTAGTCAAACTTCATATTCCACATAGTAGCACTTCCACATAAATAAATCCTTATTAGGCTTGGGTCTATACTGTCCAAAGCTATCGCTTTTGTGCACTTTGAGTAAGGAATTTTGGTTGCAGACATCTAAGAGGCTGGGTGCCAAAATTCAATAATTTGTTTGAAAAATGCTATGCTTATATCTCCTTTTTAAATGCACACAATTCAACAAATCTATACCTTTAGAGATGGTTATTATAGGCGAAGAATTGTCATTTAATTTTGGCTCTGTGATTGCAAATTTTGAGGCATTAACATGTATGGAGTAGAAGAAAATTTTGGGATTGGCACATCCGACTATTTTTCACTTAATATTAATTCTTGCGGTCTTCAAAGAAGCCCACCCGTTAATAACATTGCTTAGTTTGATAAAATTCCCTATTTCACTTTCATATTTTAAAAGCATTAGGCTGTCAAGTCTGTCATCCCTCATTGTAGCTTGCAATATAAATTTTTTAAATTTTTATTTGACTAAAGATTCTGTCATTAGATGCAACGCCATAAAGATAAGCTGCTGCGAATGTTAAGGTACGAGTATACAGTTTGACGGCGTGACCCAAATAGTCTTTGAATTTCATGGCATGAGTAAAAGGTTTGTTAAGTTAGTTGGGAATTGGTTTATTTCTGTTCGACTCTGCAAGTCATGTACATCCGGTTTCTCATATCCAGGTGGAAACATTATTAACTTTTCCCTTGCACAATTGTAATTTAAATATGGAATGCATTCATGCAATATTCTCTTGATATAGGGAATATTGTCATTTAAGCCCCATTACTAAATTCCCGAAATTTTCTTGTATTTCTTATAATTCTTTACTGTAAAACTTATGTGTATCAATGTCCATTGCTGTGCTATTATTTTTATCTATTGCCTTTGGTGAAACCGTTTTCCTACGGTGCTTTCGGAACTCAGCTTCTCCAGTCACATCCTAATATTCATAATTGTTTGTGAGCTTGTCTGTAAGGAAATCTTTATTTCTTCAAAATTTTATTAAAGTGCAACGTGTCAGTGTTACAGTGCATGTCGATTTTTTCTTCAGTTGATGGGCTGCTTTCATGGTCATATTTCTGTTCCAAATTAAAATCGTCCATTTTTTAACTTTTGCATCCTCGAATGGATTTTTAGATGCTCCAAAATCTTGCACGAAAACTCTTTTCCTATTATGAAGAGTTTCTTCGTGCTGAGATTTATAGTAACTTTTTAGAACAGCTTTAAACACACACTGGACTTTTGGTTTAAAATTTTATAAACACATATGGATATAAACGAACAGGACTGATATATATTTATACACAAATATACACATATTATATTATACACAAATAAAAGTAAAATGTGACAAATTTATCTAAACTAACGACTTCTTATATCCTCATTTGCTCATATAATGCTTTTTACTTGAGCGAAGGGTTAACTAACTTTTGCGACAAAAAAAATCACGAGAATGAGTAAAATATTGTCCAAAAATTGCAAAATTAGTCAAAAAAGTTGTGAAAACTCATCAAATCTTCTTGCCCATAGCTGTGTTTCAAGTAGGTTACTACATTCCTTTCTGTTGTGCTACAAGTTATCTCCAATTTACAAAAGAAGCTGCAACCCCTTTGGATTAAAATATCTGCATTCTCTTTTGGGAGGAGAAGGCGAGGTAGGGTGAAATTTTTGAGAAAGGAACAAAGTTTTGGAGGAAATAAAGGAACTGGTTAGTTAGTTACAGATGGACAGGAGTAGAGAAATTTAGGCCTGGTAGATGTACAATATTTTTGTAGAACTGAAAAACACAATGATAGATTGAGCGTGGCTGGTTTTTTTTTTTTTTTTTTTTTGTACTTATTTTGATAATTTAACTTTTTTACTGTTGCAGTACTCAAAATAATCACGAAAACTATAAAAATTTCGTAATTTTTTTTTAAATTATTATTTTTAAAAAAGAAAATGTCTCAAACATCTAGAATTTTCCAACTCTAAGCACAATTTTCCCAACTTCACATATATTGGGGGGGGGGCTCCCCCACCCATACCCCCCCATGGCGACGCCCCTGCCTCGAAACATCCCAACGACTGGATGGATTTTAATGAATGAGGTCTCTCTCTATCGATTCGTCTAAACCGTCCGATGGTTATAGGCTAGGTTTTGTTTTTATAAATTCAAATTGGCGGCCGTAAAATACAAAATGGCGATAGACACACAAAAAAAAAATTTCGCACCATATTGAGTGGCATATCATTGGATAGGTCTTTCAAAATGAAGGCTATGTTTCATTGACTATTTTACAGTCAGAAGCTCGTTTAAATGTTACACAACCTGGATGTTGTGTATGTCGGATCTCTAGCTTTACTGCAACTCTAACCGGGGATGTAGTGGAGGGTATACACGTATACCTTCTGGATTTTTTTAAGGAACACCGTATACCCTCTGTTTCTCAAGAAAGCTATAATATATATACTCTAGGGTATACCCTCTGCCTTGAGCATATACCCTCTGCTTAAAACGTATACCCTCTGTTTTTTTACAACTACACCACTGACTCTAACCATCATAGACATCTATAGGCCTCATCAAAACAGTGTTTATAGATAGGAACTAACAATTAAACACAACTTAAAAGTCATCAATACAAGTAAATAAAAAAACAAATTGTTAAGTAATATAAAAAATAGTTTAACATTGATGAGAAATAATTAATTAGTTCGCTTTTAACGCAGTCGGGTTTTTTGATTTTTTAAATTTGATTTTTACTTGCTTATGTCTTATTTCTCTGAAGTGAGTTTTTCTGCAATGAAAGTATCAAAACAAGAATACCGGAATAAGATTAAGAGTATGCCGATCCAGATTTTTTTTTTCTTTTTTAAATCAAGCTCAAGCAGGCTCGGACTGGCCCGCCGGCCCATCGACCCGATGGCCGGTGCGCCCTTGCCCAGGGAAAACGTCGCGCCCCTAAGTGCCTAAGCCGCTCCAATATTTTTTCACTTGTTGTATACATACATTCTGATTAGTGTACTAAATTTCGAGAATTCGTTTAGGGATAATCATCAATTAATAGACAGCACAAGAAATGTATTTTTTATTATTACCACAAAGAAATTAAAGATATATCGTAGCAATTTCAGGATCGGAAACCAAAACGGACATCTTTGCATGCGATTGAAAGAGAAAATATGCACCCAACGAAAGCTTTAGTAGCCATTGCACCATGGACGAAATTTTTTTCATCGCTTCTTTTCATGATATGTTTTAGAATTTACATATTTTCAGTCCTTTTGCTTTTAGTACTCTGCGCCCCCTTTCCTTATAGCCGCCCTTAAATGCACATATAATGGTGCTTTTTGAAAGAGAGAGAAAAAAAAAGAGAGACGTATCAGAAGGCAAAAAACTTTTTGTATGGCTTTTGTTTTTGATTGGAAAACATGATGATCTTTCTTTTCGGGGAATACAAAGTTGATGATCGCCCAATCCAAAGTTGCGGGTGTGACATTTACACAAACTAAATTAGCCATCAGCTAAAATATTTTTGAGCTATGGTTTCAATTTTTATGGATTTCAATGTGGACCACTTACACATACATTAATCCAAATTTTCAAGTTACTCAGTATTTTATTTATTTTTTAAAAAAATAATTCTCTCCTGTTGCGGGTGTGACATAAAAAGGACATGCATTTTCATCTTTCAGTACAAAAACTCAAAACTCTGTGAATTATAACAACAGGATGAACTGTTTTTTTTATATGTTAGACAGTAATAGTTAAATAATTATTTTATGAAAAAATTAAATTACTTACTCAATTCTTGCTTGTTTAGGAAATATTTAAAGTTTTCGTTGCGGGTGTGACGCCCCGTTGCGGGTGTGACTTGTATGGGCAATAAAATAATGACATACACAAATATTTACAAAGCAGGGTTTTTTTAATTAACCAATTAATGAATAATACAATTATAATATCAAGCAAAAGAAATCAAATAAATTTCATTTCTGATCTTGAATTTATAATTTCTGCTGGTGGCAGCTTTTTTTTTATATGCTCTGTTTCTCCCAGGATACATCTGGCTGATTTGGCCAAACATACACATTTTCTGAAATTTTTTTTAGATACTCTATTTCTATATCATCACCACCCATTTGTCTTATTTGCACAACCAACTTTTCGCTGTTTTTTTTTTTTTTTTTTTTTTTTAATGTGGAGAACAAAACTACTTCAAAAAATCTCCAACTTCACTTTTATTATTAATGGATATTATATCCTTATCCAGTGCTGTAGTTGGGAAAAAATATTTGTGGGAACTCACCTTATAACAGAGTAGATGTTGATGCTGCCGGACTTTTGCTGAGCCAAAAGGCAATTCAAAACATTTAGCTAAAAGCTGACTTTTTTAAATTAACAGATTTAATTATTATATTCTAGATTTTATAGTATTGTATTTGTATAGCATTTATCTAAAAGCAATATTTAATCAATCTCATAGTAACATTTTCCATTATGAATCAAAATTGAACTAAATAACAAAAATAAATCCATATATTGCTTACTGACACATCTATCCTAGAAATTTCCATAAAGAATAATGAGAGGTGTTTTCTGTGCTCTGTGGTTTATGACAAGCTGTCTCGTCTGTTAATCTTCTTCCTGATAGCAACCAAGATTTCACATATGGCTCAGGAGAAAATTCTTTTAAGAGGGGTACTACACGGCTTATGAATATAAGTGAACTAGCTCTTGCTATTAGGAGTGAATTTCTCGCATTGGTCATGATGTTATTCATACAGCTGAATGCTCCTTGGCATTCAGATGTTGAAATGGGTATAGTTTTCACAGTCTGAAGAAAAGGATTTAGCTCTAGGCTCATTGCCAGGCTAGTATCATTTGAAAAAAAAAAAAAAAAAAAAGGTGTGTGCTCATATGTGATTTTTTTTTTTTTTTTTTTTTTTTCAAGTAACAAACGAAATATTTCTGGGAACGGCGTTTCCACCCAACTACAGCACTGTCCTTATCAGAATGTGGCAGCAAACAAATTCTCTTTTGTGCATTTTCTGTAATTATTGCAATATTTCTTTAGGTGGAAGTATAATGTTTTCCTCATGTGCTAATTTTTTCACTACAGCAAGTCTTTTCCTTGGACTTAACGAAGATTTCGTTTAGCTTTACCAAAAGTTTGTGCTCTTCGGTAACTTCCAATAGACTATTCTGCCCTTATAGCTGGAGATGGTGTGACACTTTTTGTTGAAGATTTCTTCTTCTCTCTACACTTTCTTTTGCTGCTTCTTTCATTCTGCTTTTGTCGCTAAAATTGTTTTTCTTTCTTGGCTGATGATGTGTTTAAGTTTCTTTTTCTTTTTCCTCCTTGCTTTGTCGCTTTCCTTCTGTTTTTGTAGATATTCTGCGTATTTAAGGTGGTTTTCCTTAATATTTTCCCAATGATTTCGTGACCTTTCTGTGCTATTCATTCTTCTGCAAAAGAGAAGAAATTAATGTATAAATTGAATAAATATAGCACTACATGTTTAACAAATTTTCAATATTATTGAAATTCTTTGAAATTTTTAATCTTATATGTTAAATTTTGGTTCATTTCAAACTGACTATCTACATTTTATGCTAACTTAATAAACATTTTAATTAATAACAGTTTCAATTATTCTTATTTAATTTGAATTAAAATTGAAAAAAATCTTCTTGTAATATATTATTTATTTTAAAAATTGAAAAAAAAAAAAAAAAAAGGTAAATGCTATCAAATAACAAAATCATACATACATATTAAAAAAATTGCTAAAATATTGTTGCAGAATTTTTTTTATTTTCATAAAAATTTTGCCTTTTAAATTATTTTTTTATTCATATATCATTTACAAAAATATTATTTTCCTGTAGAAGCAACAATTTATCAATCCAAACTGAATAAATATAAATCAATTACACACAATGTCACATGCTAAAATGATGCTAATTTTGATGATGTGAACTGAGGTTCACACAACTAAATCAAAGGGTATAATAGTTAGTGCTGTGACCTACATGTTTTCCAGTATATTATTCTTACATAAATTTACATATAATTTATTTAGATTGCATTTGTGTTCAATTTTAAAAGATGTTGCGGGTGTGACTTTAATTAAATGTCACACCCGCAACAGGAGCATGTCACGCCCGCAACGCTTAATAACTATAATTAAAATATTAATTAAATTTTTCTTGTGTCTGTAATTCAAAGTACCATAATAAACTATTTTTGAATATAAAGTTTCATAACTTACAGTCAAAGAAATTTTTCTGTGGAGATATAAATGTAATTTTTTGTTGCGGGTGTGACACAATAATTAAGAGTAATTAAATATGCTTACCTCTTGTAACGAAGATTAGTGAACACTTCTCTGCAGGCAAAAACTCTCAATAATAGATGTCAGATTATATACATCTAAGTTTGGAGATTTTCAGAATATTTGTTCAGCTGTACGAGGCCATAAAATGTAAAGATTTTTGGTGCAGTCTATTTCACACAGTCATATTGTCACTTTATTAATTAAAATAAGTATGTTAATGACAAAAATTTTATTCTTTTTCAATAAAATATGAAATAGTACACTTTTAACAGTTAATGTGCAAAATTTTAATCATATTTAAGGAAATTTAAATTTTCATCCTCATGTCCACTTTTTTGTGGATTGGGCGCTACTTTTGGATTGCAATCCTGCAAGCTGTGGTATCTCGCGGACAGCGTTTTCTCATTCACAAAATCTGCCGTTATTTTCGGATAGTAATCTCGCGCCTAGTTTACGAGTAATCAGTGAAAATACATAAAAAAATACATATGCGTCGAAATGAGAACCTCCTTCCTTTTTTAAAGTCGATTAAAAAGTACTGGCTATGTATCCTGCAGCTTGCATGAATACAATCCCTGGGGCACTTACACTCAAATACGGAAACTTAAATATTTCCCTTGATCTTTAACAATGATAAAAGTTTTGCAATCATGGGAAGAGTGTGCTGGGAATAGTAAATTTACTTAATTGTTTTAGGGATTTTAGACTAACAAAGCAATGTTTTAGGGTGTATTTTTTCTGTAGAAACCTTTTCATAATGTGATATCAATTCAGTTCTTTATGGACGCATAATAGTAATTTTTTAAGTATAAAAAATACCAATTATTTTCACAAGCAAGTATTATTTTCACATTCAAATAGCTTTATATTTCAGCATTCCAATACCCTATAATACGTGGTACAAAAGAAGCTTGAGATTTAGTTTTCAAAATTTCTATTTCCAAACGGAAAGTATATTTTTGTTCTAATTATAAATATCTTTTAGACGAAGTTTGCATACGAACGTTTCTTGTGTGTTGAAGGAGATATTTGTAGATACCACATGTAAATATGCTACTTGGTTAATAATATGAATAATAACAAAACAGTAGATAGTGGCTCTCAGATTGTAACAGAAATTGAATTTATGACATTTTAAACTGGCTTGATAACTAATTTTTATTACATTAAAGAAATATATTAAAAAAAAAAAAAAAAAAAAAAAAAAAAGGTTGAAGACCTTAGCAGCACCGCAGCAACCCTATTTGGCACTAGGTGCAAAGGTGCAAAAAACAGTGTTAGCTTTTCTAACGATCCTCAGTGCATCAATGGTGATAGTGGAAAAAAATGTGGCTTACAACTTACAAATTCTGCTAAAAATAATCGTAAAAAATATGTAGGTACCAATCAACTGAAAATAATATCTACTAGTTATTGTTATGCATAAATTATGTTTCCGAAGTCGTATACTTATTGAGAATTCTACCACCTTTTATTTTTCAAGCAATAATACCCCATTTTTGACACATTATTTGAGTTTCTTGGATCGAGACAGCCCGGAAAAAGGCATAGTTTATATGCATTAAATTAAATCATGGTAGAGTTAGAAGGGTTTAAATTTGAGGATGTTAAAGATAAATCCATTTCAGAAACTTAGTTTTTAACTTCATAAAAATTATCTGATGATTTTTTATTAATTCATTAGAGATATAGTGAATAGACCCAAACTTATTTCAAACTTTTTTTCTATTCAAAAACTTTTCTTAATTAGAGATTATTAACAAAGTCATTAAAAAAAATATATATTATGAACTAACCACAATTGTTAAAAACATTCATGTGTACAATTCATTTGAATAATTGGTTTTGGAGATATAGAGAAATTTTTCCTTTCCATTAATTAAGGGGTCCGTATTCCGCTATCAAAGGAGCCACAAAAAAATCGTAGAAACTTACAAGAAATATTTTGTAGGATTTTTTTTAATGTAAAGTAAGTTTTTAATAAATTTATTATTCTAGTAAAATTTTACTGGGGACTAATTGAGAGTTTTTGGTACTTTTTTTTGTAAGATCTTCAATTTATTTTCTGAAGTTTAAGGATAAACCCCTAACGCATTTTCTTTTATAACAGTATTAAGATTTAAGAAAAGCATATAAGCTATATCTCTTTCCTGGCTAGAAAGGAACTCAAACAGGGTGTCAAAAGTGGATGTTACCATTTGAAAAATCAACGTTCGTGTATTTAATATGTAGACAGCCTCCAAAGCAAAATTTACGAAAAGTATTTAATAGTAAATATTATTCCTAATCAATTGTTATCCTAATCAATCCTATGTTTTTTTCATACAGTGATTGTCAGGAAAATTGGTAGGGGCGATGATTTTTTTTTTCTGCAAGGTGTCTATCGATAGAAGAAAATAAGAAAGCTCTAGTCTTGATATCAGTAATCTACTACAAGTTAATCTGTATTCAACTTGCTGGAGCTTTTAGATGTTATGTGATGTGGTTTAAAAAATTGCGTAATATTGTGTAGGATTGATGGAATTTTAAACATGCACGGAGAATATTGCGAAGTCTTCTATCTAGAGTTAAAGATTCAATTTAAGCCATTATCCTTTACTTGGTGCTATGCAAGTGTGTTAAACCTTGTCAAGCCAGATACAACACAAGCAAGTCAAATTGACTTGAGTTCGTTAAAATTTTTGCGCCCTCTGAAAATCCAAGGTCTGCGCCCTTTACACTGACCCAGTCCGACCCTGAGCTCAAGTTAAAAGTGGCAAACTCATCTATCGAAACATTGATGAGAACTTCTGGGAATTATTATAATTATTTTGGAATGTTGGCTATCTGAACAGCAGATATGCAAATTCATAAATGGTTGTCAGCAGAAAGCAAATATATTGAACGCAGAATTACATAAAACATGGGATGATAACAGTTGGAAGTGTTATTATTAAGGGCCAACAGCAAAACAGCATTGGTTCCCATTCGAACACCAAACTGCGCTGATGTGGCTTCGTGTGGATGTCACATACTTGCATGTAAAATCAGTGGTGTGGAGATATTCTCGTTCTTAGGTCTGTAGGTGGGGGAGAGGTATACCGAATCGGGCGATTCTGATAATTTTCAACAAAATCAAAATTATGCGGAAACTTTGAAGATAAGTCATTCTTTCGCCCTCTTGGTGCCTGTTAAATGGAAATTGCATTCACCTTGTCAAACGCCTTGAAGAACTGCTGTTCTGTCTCGATCAACCAGAGCAAGAGGCATGAGAAACAACAGCACTGTTATTATACTTATTTTTATTGCATTTTATTTATAATTCCAAAAACTTGGAATAAACCTTTTTTTTCGGTATAATAATTTTAAAAGTTATGAAATAGGGAATTTAAAAAATATGTTTATTGTTTTGAAAAGCATAAAACACATTTTATTTCACTAAAAATGTACATTTTCATTATATCTTATCATTACTTTCCTTTAAAAAAATTTTTTTTTCATGTTACACAGGACTATTCCATTGTAATTAAATTTTAATTAGCAATTTAAAAACATGTTAAGTCATCGAACATTAGCAGCAATTGATATTAACAATTTTATATAAAGCAAAATTTATATTTTCTTCCTCTTTAAATCACAAAATTTACTAAATTCGGTAAAAACCGTGTAAATGGAGCCTTTTTTATAAAAGTGAATTCTGCCTTCAACGAAAACGTTTCTTGATCTGAGCAAAAAAAATACAATACTATAAACACACGGTGCATTTAACTTGAAAAGATCAAGGCAATCTTTTAGAAACTTTAATTGAATTTTAATTATTCGAAAATATTGAGTGCTCTTAAAAAGGTAGCATAAATAATGTTTCCCACATCATAGTTGCCGATTTATTCCTCAAAATTCCCGGGGATTTTGTTACTGTTTACGCACATAAAATTTGAGACCAGAGGGCCGATTTTTTCTTATTTTATAACCAATTGGCGTGATAAATTCAAATATCCATTGTGTCTAGCCTAATACCATTCTGAAATGTTTCAAAATATAGCATTTGTGTATTTCCGTTTCCTCCACCCACAGATGCTCCTCCGAAATGACGCAAGCGCGTACGTCATGCTCCATGCACGTGAATGCCTCATGACGTCATGTTTGTATCATGAGTCAGCTTGGATTTAAAGAGCTGGAACTGTGCTATTGCAAACTCGTGATAAATAAATATCATAAAACTATTTAAAAATCAAGTAACATTGAACATTACTTGAGGCTTATATATATATATAAGGTTATGTTTAATTAATGGTCATATATATATATTTCTCATTGTACTGGTTATTTAGTAAGATATGAAATTGGGAGCAAATAACAAATTTTAAAATTATTTTTTAATAGCATTTGGCTTAAATCACTATAAATAATCGCATTATAAATCACTCAAAGTACTGTTTACTTACTCATAGCATATTTTATATTTGTTTATGCTTTATAATACATAAACTTTTAACTAAAATATCTTTTTGTAAATTTATTCAAGATAAAGGGCGACTTCCTGCTACTATCTAACATGCAAATGTTACACTCCCCTACTTACTCTACCGCAAATCATCGTATAAAAATATGATTATTAATACGTCTATTAATGCCATTTTTTAATTTATGCTTAAACGTTGGATTTTTAACTTATGCGTCTACATAGAGAAACTATAACAAATTTTCAATATTAAACTCCTGATTTGTACTACATATTTTGATTTTTCGGTGATTTTTTACCTTCGGACACAATGGAAAGACATTCGGTCGAGTAGTTTAGGAATTATACAGGTTCAAAGTTGACACCCCCCCCCCCTTTCTTAATGTTAATGTTATTTTTAAAAATCGTTGAAAAACAGATTTCAACGACAGTAATATTTTAAGCATAACACACAACTGCTTGGCGGAATGAACTGTGATTTTGGATTCGCACATTTCTGGAAACCTATTTTTGTTAACATATTCATAGAAATTACAATTCAAATTTTTCTCGAAAATTAATTTCGAAGAAGAAATATTTTTTAAATTTTAATTTTCGAAAAAAAAAATTGAACCTATGAATTTTTTAATAGAATTTTTAGAAGCTGCGAATATGCAAGTCCAAAATTACAGATCATTCCTCCAAATAGTTTTTGAGTTATGCTTAAAAGACTGGCCACATTGCATTTTTCAGTCTGTTTTGCAACGATTATGAATGATTTTAACATTAGGTGTCCATTTTCCATAATCTTATGTGGATTTTATTAGGCCTTCTTATTTGTCTATTAATCCGTAAAAAAAAAAAAAAAAAAATGCATTTCACGAAATTTGAATACGTTATTGAAATACCGCACAGCATTTTCTCTTTTGAATTAATCATTGTATATACTTTATATAGCTTTTATTTTATTTTACAGGACAAAATCCAAAATTTGAATACGTGTTATCGTCTATGGTCGCTTTTTTCTTGAATAATACGTACGGTATTTGAGAAATCGTAACTCAATATAATCAGAAACTCTAATACCATATTTGCATTATGGTGGCCTACGTCGAGGATTCCAAGTTCGAATCCCAGGTAAGCAAAGGATTAAAAAATGGGGTATTTGAATTCGGTTTTATTTTTATAGTTACGTGTTTCAATATATATTTTCCCCCCATGCTACCCAAAGCAAAGTAGATGTGTTCGTATACTAACGATTCGATTGGTATATTTTTTGTTGAGCAACCATCTCTTTCGACCACTTTTAATTAAAGATGAGAAGTTGTCTTTATTGCACCTCTTAACCAACCCTCATTGCGAAGATGAATTTAAAAATAAATTCTTATATTCTAAAAGATTATAAATACAGAAACATAAAAATTGTCGTAGGCGACAACTTTTTTTAATTTCGGGGGCGGGGGCGTTCTCTATCTCGGTCACGGAGGTCGCAGAAGTTAATCAAAGAGATGAAGGGACAGATCTTCCCCCTTTTGGGGGGGATGTGGGGGGCAATGCCCCTTCTGAAGATTTTCAAAGGAGGCAATTCTCCTTTGTCCCCTGTAATCGGCAGCTATGGCGGCTGTCCAAATGCAGATCTTGAATACATTTATTTTGTCAGGTTTTCGCGCTATAGCAAAAGATTACAAATATTTTGTTAAACTTAATGGTAGAATCTGTTTAACCCTTTATACCCCACGGTACTTTAAAGTACCATTAAAATAAATTGTTATAAAATTCATTTTATACATCGATGATTAGTAGTAATACAGTTTAGAATGAGTTATAGATACTTTATCTTGTTAAAAAAGGCATTATCAGTTGCACAAAACAAAAATATTTGTAAAAGGATGATTTGGGGGGGGGGGGGGGGAGGTCAGTTCGGAAATATTTCTGTATTTCTACTGCAAGAACATTGTATTTGTACATTTCCTATTTCTAAAAAATACAAAATTTAAAAAAAAAAATAAATAGAATATTTGAGTGGAGTTATAAATATTGCACAAAATCCCTATAATTTCAAATTTAATTAATTAATTTTTATTGGCAAAATTCCTCTAAAATTTATTGAATAATTGTGTTATTTCAAATGAAAATCAAATTTCAAAGTAATTGCTTAAGAGGCGCAAAGGCCAACATAGTGAAAAAGATTCCATGCCGGGACTCGAACCCGGGCCATCAGTATAGCGCACTGACGTTCTACCGACTATTCTTTAAAGGCGAATGTTTCTCTCTGGAATAACTTCCATGTATTAATATAATTGTGTTAGTTTAAAAAAAATCACGAAAAATGTTTCAGAAATGAAATTTTCATGAATTCACAATTTGAGACTTAAAGGGTTAAAATGAAACGCTTGGAAACTTTACCCCCTCCCCCCCAACCACCACCACTCTAAAATAAAATTATTTATGCAGCTTCTATCTGTCTTATTAAAAAGTGAGTAGCTGTAGCTATACTGGACAAAACACATAATTTATAACAGAAATTTAATAAAATTTAGAAGAAAGTACAAAAACAACTTGCAATAGGCACACTGTTTTAAAAGGGGTCATCTTAACAACAGATTACACTATATTTTCAAAAATAAATAAAAATTCATTTAAAACTGTGTTTATGCTGTGTGGCACACTGTATGCGGATGCAGGGGAGGGGAGACACAACAGAGGCATGAAAGAAAAAAAATCCTCAAAATAATACTTCTTTTGTGTAAATTCATATACTGAAATGTTTCATTAAGGGTCTTCTAAAAAGATTTTTCAATTACGAAACTTTC
This sequence comes from Maratus speciosus, assembly GCA_963932465.1. Taxonomy (NCBI): domain Eukaryota; kingdom Metazoa; phylum Arthropoda; class Arachnida; order Araneae; family Salticidae; genus Maratus; species Maratus speciosus. The sequence continues at coordinate 290,038,520 of OZ010800.1, read as the reverse complement.
CGGCACAATTTCGAACTCATTTTTAAATCTAAAAGCATGATACTTGGAGGCCTGACTATTGAAGTGATTTGAAATCTAATAGATTTTTCATCTTTCAGTAGAGCTTTTCTTGGGACTGAGATTAGAATATTTCATAAGACAACAATACCATGAGTTGAAAGCGATTGGTGTTTCTTAACAACCTTTATAGGGTTATCGTGCCAGGCACGGTTCAATTCGCCATCTTTGACAATATTTTTTGAAAGATCCTCTGCCTTTATCGATAAATATGAAAAAAAAAAAAAAAAAAAAAAAAAACTTCGATTTCATTATTCTGAGTACGAACACTTGCAAATATCATGCGTTTACGCTCAAAAATGTATTCATGAATGTGTTACAAAGTAGTCCGTTTTAATTTGAGAAGAGCTTTAAGATATAAAAATCCCCCCTCCCCCCGCCCCCCCCCCCAAAAAAATTATTTTTCTTGTCTAAATTGATGAAAAAAAAGGGAAGTGTGTGTGTGTGGGGGGGGGGGGAGGGGGGATAATTTGGAGTTCAATATTGCAAAAAAGGTGCGTGTGCGATGGTGAGGGGGGAATTTATACACCTAAATAGAATGTAATTTTGACGCTTCCATGATATTTCTGACACAGTGTTAAATTGAGACATTTTTCTTCATTGGAGTTTTACCGATGTTTTGTTCTGATAACATAATAAACACTTGTCAGTGCGCTTTTTTTCTTTATGCTTTCAGGAATCGCTTCTTTCTTCCTTTTCTTTTTTAAGATCCTAATGGATAAGAGCAAATTGAAGGGTTTTGGTAATGAATTTTGCAATTCATTTACCAATGCAATAAAAACTAAAAATCTCCATGAAAATTGTGAAATGAAACTGACATTTCAAAGTGTTGTAATTCTATTTACTTTTGATCATTAAAATTTAATGAAGCAAGTACAGTAAAATGGATGAAAATGGTATCGGTAGAAACTGGAAAAAATTCAGATTTAGACAGATTTCCATCTTAGTTTATTTCTTCTGTTGCAGGCATGTCAAACTCGTTTATCACCGCAGGCCAAATTGAGCATTATATACAATCCTCGGGACACATAAAACAAAGTAGATATTATTACTATTGCACACAATAAAATTTTGTGCGTACAAAACACACATATATTCAGGTAAAGTTCCAAAGTTATTATTATTCATAGTTTACTTTATCTTATTAAAAAAAAAAAAAAATACTTGAAATTACTTTTTATCCACCAAATCTACAAAAAAATTTTCTAGATTGTATTTATTTTAAAAATTGGTTGAAATTCATTTATTAAATTGTGTCTTGCATCTATGCACTACATGTTTGATTTCCTTTATTAAACACATTTTCTGGTTCAAATTATGTTTATTTGACTTGGAAAATAACAAAAGACTGGCAGCTATGATGTACAAAAGTGTGCTACCGAACGTAGCTAATATATGCCTAATTGCACAATATACTTTAAAAAATCGGCCGATTGATAAATTATAATAACAGAAATTTGGAAACCCCATATCCATACATTTTCGCTCTAATATGGAATAGCACTGAATTTTGATTAACTGCAGCAATAAATTCTAAAGAACGATTTTAGCATCAATCATTAGAGGTGAAGTAAATAGATTAAACTGATTTACATATTTCTTGAAGTACAAAATTTTCCTCTCCGATAATTTTTCTAATAATGCCTGGTAGGGATGCATTGAATAGGGATTTTGGCCGAATACCGAATATTCGGCCCACAGGTGAACCGAATATTCGTCTAACCGAATAGTAACTGTTAGGCCGAATACCGAATATTCGGCTGGCCAAGTACTTTTTATATTTCAAAGTTTAAAGGTATTAAAATGTTACTTTTTAAAACAATTTTACATAACATTTAATAAAAGAAACTTACATTTTGATAAACAAGAACTTTTTTATAAGTTAACTTTATACTAGAAAAAAAAAACTGCTGTGAGTTATTTAAGAAGGATAATTATGAGACTTTTTTAATTAATATTTTTTTTTAATTTCATGGTCTCTTCTACGAATTAAAACAAACATTTTAAAATCAAAGAAAAACAGTAAAAAAATTGTAAGAAAACCTTTACAAGGTCATATACTGTTTATTTGTCAGGAAGAGACTAAAGTAAAATGAAATGGTGGCAACTTAATAAGAATAACTTTTCTACTCCTTTTGATTTATGAAGAAGTTTTTAAATGCATCCTAGATCAGTGTCTGGAGTGGGCGATCATTTTCAGAGATTGTAAACATTCAGGTTGTTCTTAAAACTTGCAAGAAATTTACAATGGGGATATTTTATAGTCAAGACAAACATTTTTTTAACAAGTAACAATATCTCAATTCATTTATTCCATTAAAATTACAATACATTCAAACATATACACCGAGTGCAAGACAAGCAAAACTGAATTTTTCTTCACAACTTTATCAATAATAAAGATATTTGCACGAGACTTGTTTCATATGAATTTTGTTTGTATTAAATATGATGATATCATTGAAAATGACAATTTTGCTCAGTGACACAGGCACAGTATAAATACTATCAACTGGATTTTGAATAAAGGAATGTCTAGTTCATAGTTCTTTAGCGATGAATGGTGACATTTTCCAGCACTTATCACCGTATCATACTTCACAGAAATCAAAGCAAGTCAGTTGAAAATATAGTTATGAGATCTTCATTATTGTTAAAGTAACAAACGAAAATCCAAGTTTGACCTTGAGTGAGATAAGATACAATGTATTTATGTCTCAATAAGTGGATTACGATTATGGTTTCCTGAATAAAAATTGTCTATCTTGATTAGGGATTGACCGAAGCAGCAATTTTGCCGAATACCGAAGCTTCAGTCGAAGTGTATACCGAAGCTTCGGTATTCGGCAACCGAATACTTGAAACTTTTTAATATGCATTTTTGTATATATTAGCTTTTTTAATAAGCTTTAATTGAAATTAAATTCTCAATCATTTAATTCAGTTACATTTTTATTCTTAAATCTAATTACACAAAAAATTTTAATGACTTCTTTCCATTCAAATTCATTAACCCATCACTTATTTTTTATTATTTTATCACTAGTCAATACCCATCAATAACCTATGAAAGTATTAAACTATGCAGGGTATAATTAAGGATAAGGATTGTCAGAAAAACAAAAGTTCATTCAAATAAACAGAAACAATGTTGTCATTTAGCATTAAGCTGATTTACTGATTGTCTAATTATAAATATATTGAATAGGATTGTTCTCAAAATACAAAAAGGTATATCAATTTGTACATTTAACTATTTTCTGTAAAATTATTCATAGAATATTTATATTTTGATTAATATTTTAACATTGTGGTGATGAAGATAAGAAATTTGAGCGATTTTGATATAATGGTTATAAAAGCTATAGGATAGGCATAGGGGTATACTTATTTGATGTGTGTATTTTCTTTAATATACACCTTAGATATACAGACATGAACTCTGATATACTTATTTGATGTGTATATTAAAGAAAATACACATTAAATAAATTTAAATTTAAAAAAAGAACTAATGTAGAAGTAAATAAAATTAAATGATAAGGGAAAGATGCACATTTTCCTTACTTTTTTTTTTCTCTGTTGTTGACAGTTGTTTTGATTTCACACCTATGTAGGCTGTTTTAGGAAGGAAAAAGTTTTTTTTTTTTTTTTTTTTTAATTAAAAATGGCCTGTGACTTGTTTTTTGTAGTGCAGCTGAACTCTGAACTCATGCACATAATATTGAAACTCATTGTTTAGCCTATTCTACTGCTAAGTAAAAGAGAATTCTTCTACTTCTAAGAAAATACTTATCTGCAATTATTCGGCCGAATACTTAAAAATTTTCGGCCGAAGCCGAATATTCGGTTTACATGCTGAGCCACCGAATACCGAATCAACTATTCGGTATTCGGTCAATCCCTAATCTTGATACCTATTATCAACCCCAAAAGTTTTTCCATTTTGTTTAGAATCTGTTATTTGTGAAAAAGCAAGAAACAGAAAATTTACTAAACAAAATTTAGGAACTTGCATTTGTACAGTCGTGGAAAAAAAAAAAGTAAACACCCCCTACTAACTCCTCAACAAATTATCGTAGAAGAAAGTTACTGGTACCGGACGATTGGAAATAAAGTCTACTTTTAAATGGTGTGTATAAAATTTGCTTAGGGGGCCATATACATATTAAAACGATTCCAAACTTCATTTTTTTCAATGGCAGTACCCAAATTTAATGATATATTTCAAATCATCGGTTCAAAATATGCCTAGAAACCAAATTTCAAGTCATTCATATGATAATTTTTTGAATTATAGACATTCAAAATTTAGTACTCCTAATGTTAAATTACATTTTCATATTTTTATTTATATCTCCTGAAATTATCTTCCTAATGAGCTAATTTTTTGTGTAGCAATAATACTAATATATCCAAACATAAATACGTTGAATTTGCAATTTTTATAATTTTATGATATGATTTATGAATTATGAAATTAATATTTGAAAAAATTATGAATTGCAACCTACAATTTTTTTGATGGATTTAGATTTATTAAGTCCTGCTTTATGGAAATCCCAAATTTCACATTTTTCTTCCAAGTAGTTTTTAAATTAGGCTTAAAAAACGGCAAAATGATGGTTTAAGGGGCCGTCTATGATAGCAGTGAGTAAATTTTTGAAATTTATTGTGCTATCCTGTAATCAAACAGGTTTCACTGAGGCTTAAACGTGCCTTGATCAAGAAGGCGGCTCTCTCGGTTAACAATCGAGTTCGGAACTTCAATTTGGAGACAACCCTTAAAATACGCTCGTTTTAAAATAATTAATTTCTGGGAAACTTATGGCACGAATTGCATAAAAATTTGTTTATAGGCTAATTGAAAGGTGTAGAGTTCATTTATGCTGTCAGAATTGTCTACTGCTATTGAAAAAAAACAAAGTTATGGTTCGTTTTAATGTGTAGATGGCCCCCTGAGCAAATTTTATATACATCATTTAAAAGTAGACTTTATTTCCAATCGTTCGGTACCAGTAACTTTCTTCTACGATAATTTGTTGAGAAGTTAGTAGGGGGTGTTTACTTTTTTTTTCCACTACTGTACATCATTAATTCCTACGAAAATCCTAATTAATCATCATTTTAATCCTCCTCATGGTTAATTTTCTTAAGTTATGTATTACAAACAGCAAATAAATAATCTGAAAACATTCTATTTTATTTAAATGTGATTTTGTTTCTAATTATTTTAAATATAGTTATAAGTTGACAGTTGAAAGTAGAAATTGTGAGAAGTTTTTAAAAATGTGTTTTAAAAGGTTTTTTAAGTATTCGGTTTCGCCGAATACTTTGATATTCAGCCAAACCGAATAGTTTGATACTCGGCCTACCCGAATATTCGGTAACATGGCCGAATATTCGGTGCATCCCTAATGCCTGGCAGCATGTAAAAGGAAACACATTTTCTTTTTGAAAATTATTTTTCTCAAAGTAATAAATGCTATTTTTTGTTTTCTCAGAGTAATAAATGCTATTTTATAACGCTAATACTATAAAATCAGTATAGAATTCAGACACTTTTCTCTGGGAGGTATTTCTGTGGTTCCGGGGTGAGTGGGGGAAATAGTGTTTTTTGACCATTTGAAAACAGAAAATCTCAAATCTTCCAGGAGGGACATCTCATTGCTCCGGGAGGAATCTCCCCCCCCCCCCCCCCCCCCCCCGTCCCTCCCAGGCCAGCCACTGAATTCAACGCTCTATAAAATAACATGATAGTATTATGAAATTTACTTTGAGGTTGAAGTTTACTCCAAAGCTTTGTAATTTCAAATGCAAACTCAAAGTACAGTAAACTTCCGATTATCCGTCACTCACGTGACCGATGGTGTGGCGGATAATCGGAATAGACGGATAATCCAAAGACAATACAAGACCATTACTAAAATTACAATTCTATATGTTACATGTCTATATAAATCAGAATGATAAAAGGCTGTTCATTTGTTGTGTACTTTCGTTTATAAAAAGATTAACTGATAATAAGAAGTCTATTTATGACAAATTTAGAATTTTGCTGAATAAATATGTAGTAATATCTGTTTTCATGCAAAGTAATCCATTGTACTTTCATGTTTGTGTTTTGCTTGTGCTTTTACTACAGCAAGATTACGAATTCTACGTAATAAAAGTTCTTGAATTGTATGTACTTCCTATTGCATATCAAACCAATTATAATGCATTTAGAGAGTATGACTGACTCCTGGATGATCATTCCCAGATTCATCGTATTCCTCCGCTTCAGGTTTCTCTGATTTCAAAACATTTTGAATAATTTCGTTGTCTTTTAATTCTTTATAACCCATATCGTTCTGTGTCTTGTCTCTGCTTTCATAGTAGAAGGACGTCTTTTTTGCGCCTGATGAAGAAAGACTCAGATCTTTCGAAAGGCCTAGCGCATTTACAAATTTTTGATGGTGTTTCAAGAAGATTGTTTGTTCTTAGTCATTCACACCAGTTTTAACTTATTTTCTTTCTATATCGTTCTTGTCACAGTTAAGACAGTCTGTGATTTCATACGCAAAAATACTTTCTAGCTAGTGTCACCCGGGGTAATTCCGGGTCAAAAAGCATTAACATCTAATTATTATAAAAACTATTAAAGGTATTGTTCCCAATTTTTTTGTGGAATAAGCACCCTCTGATGGCTATATTATAAAATGCTTACTTAAATATATATGCACTTATCAGTGACCCGGAGCCGAACAATTTTTGATGCTCCAGCTCCAGCTCCGCTCCTAGAGAAAATACCGTGGCTCCGGCTCCAACTCGGCTCCGACTTCGCGCTTTTAAGTTGCAGATTTTAATTTACACGTTTAATTTTTTGCTCACAAATACTTTCTATCTTCATTAAAGATCTGACAAAATGCATTTTTCTTCTCATCAAACTTGAAATGCTTGTTCAGAAAATATGACATCTTTTAGCTTTTGCTTTTAAAATAGAAAGTTTGGTAGAATTTTAAACACAAAAATCTTAAATTTCTTCTACACTTTTCGAACAGCCAAAATTATACGACTACACATGTAAACAACAGGTGGCCATATTTGTTTTCAAATAGTGTTGTCACTTAGTTCAAGTAGAAAGTAGAAGTAAAGTAGTGTTGCCATTTTTTGAGAAGTTTTCCTTCCCTAATAATAATAATAATAATAATAAAAACCTAAAAAATGATATAATTAAAATACTGAATAATGATGTAATTAAAATATTTTAAGCCTAGAAATTTAAAAGACTGAAAAAAAAAAGATTTAAAAGAATATTAAAAACTAAAGGAGCCCTGGAGCTGGGGAAAATTTAGAGCTCCAGCTCCAGGAAAAACACAGCTCCGGAGCGCTCCGGGTCCCTGGCACTTATAATTAAAATAGTTATAATTTTTAAATGACCAAGAATTACCCCGGAAGTGGGGTAATTCTTGGTCACTTCTGGGGTAATTATCGGTCAGCATCCTTTTTCATGTAAATAAAGTAGTACGGTTAATTTGTTTATGGCTGAGTAATAAAATAAGTAGAATCAATCTTCTAAAAGTTTTGTTCATCTCATAATTGTGGAATAATAAAGCATAGATTTTGTTTTGGGCATAAATACAAAGTTATTTGATGTGCAAAAGACTTGTATATTTCACAAAACATTAATCAGCCAAAGAATTTTTATGCATTTTTAGAACATTTGTAAGCAGTATTTATTACTCCATTTAAATCCACTGTGAATGATAACTTGCAAATGTATTGGTCCATAAAAAATACAACTGAATGTTTGTTATTAATTTTATTTTGCTTGGGCCAACTGAAGTTTTCGGCTCCCTTTTCAAGAAATTTTCACTACAGACCTTTAATATAATGCACAGCATAATAATTAGGTTCCTCTATTGCATTATGTGTATTTTTATGCACCAATTTGACATTTTGCAGTGAGATAGTATTTCTACTTAAATTGTTCAGTCATAGAGTTTGTCTTATTCTCTGAGCACTTACAGCTTTCTTCTTTTAAAAGTGTTTAATATAGTAGGGAAAATTTTATAATCTTTTTTAAAGGCTATGATATGCCATTAGTTGAAATAAAGTAATTAAACTTCAAGAATGACAATGATCTGTTGTAAAATGTGTAAAAATCAAGATCGATGTTTTGCAGAAATTTGAGTAGCAGTTTTGAATATAATTTAAAAAAAATATTTAATTTCAACTAAATGAATAATTAAGGCATACATTTCAAAGCAAAGGATTCAAAGTATCTTTGAGATTTTTTACAGTTTCATAAATTGTTATAAGAAAAGCGAAAATGATCAAGAATTACCTCAGAAACTCAGTGACCAGGAATTACCATGGGTGACTCTACATTATTAAGAACTACAATTAACTAAAATGTGATGAACAGTGTTGTTGTAGTTAATTCTCAAAGGGTTTTCTCAGACAATTAAAATCACTAAATATGACAATAAAAAGGAATTAAATGATGATAAAAACACTGACCAAGAATTACCCCAGTGACCAAGATTTACCCCAGATACATGGGGCAATATTTGACCAACTTTTGTAAATTATTTAAAATAGTATTAAAAATGTCAATATTTTTTAATAGCTAAAGTAGTTGGTAATTGAACCAAAAAGAAAGAGAAGAAAAATATTTAAAATTTGAGTTGTGACAAAGATCTTTGTAAAAATGTATGATAACTAAGGCCAATGTTATTTTACAGAAATTTAACAAGCCATTTCAAAAAGATTTTCTTTTCAAAATAAATAAACAATAAACTCATAATTAAGTAATAAATTCCAAAGAGGATAGTTCAGAGTACTTTTATGATTTTTTTCATTTTGGTGAAGCGTTCTTAAAACATAAAAAGGACTGTGACCAGGAATTACCCCAGAAACTTGCTGACCAGGAATTACCCCGGGTGACCCTACCGTTTCTAATGTTAGACAATCCTTTTACTCGAAATAGAGCCGTCTCACTTGGGTTTATGTGCATTTGAATTTTTGTTGTTTGTTTCTGATTTTTAAAAAATGAAGAAAGGGGATGGCAGTTGATCGAGTGGCGGTTAATCGGAAGTTTACTGTACTTAGTCTATTAGTGGTCGTTAATAATTCGCATTCCTTATTTGTGAATTTAAAATGAAAAGGTAACCTTGTTTAACAATTCTAAATTAACAGTTAAAACTTTATAATGGAAAACCGACAAATTTCTTTGTAAGAATGTTGTTATTTTCGACGCTGACAATGATTAAGCATGTGCATACGAATATAATATAATTTTATAAGCACCATAAGTTTCTATCCGGCTGTTATATATTATGATACTTTCTAGCAATGGTACTTATTATTAGTATTTTCATATATCTTTAACTGATCTGGGCATAATTTCTTCGATTTCCTAGTGAATGATTTCGGCTCGTGTGATATCAATGTAATAAAGACAATAATTAGTTTTATAAAGCAAATGCATTTTCTTCAATAAGCTTGATAAAAGCACACTGTTTCTCTTTTATCAGTTTCAATTCTGGCAATTAATCTGTCTTATGTTTGGCCAAATTTTTGAGTTTGTGCTGTAGCACCTCCTAATGTTATATTCTTTCCAAACTCCAACAGTGTTACATGTCAAATGTAAAATTGCAATTTTCCGTTTAGTGTAATGGTAAGCTAAATAACCTTTTAAAAAACCTTGTTGTTCATCTTGAATTAATCAAATTTATTCATACAAGTAGAGAACTTTAACATTTTTACAAATAAATCCTGGGATGTAATGTGATTATGTCAGTAAAGTGTGTATATATCAATAAAAAATGGGGGGTGGGGAGATCACTCAGGATTGATTAACAATGGCACATTTACTAACCTAAGTATGAAAAAAGAACTTAAATACAAAATTCATATATTCAACTAAAGCTCAAGTGAAGAACCTGAGTGACGTATTCAGGTTTTTGTATCAAGCACAAAAGTGATAATTTGTGTCACATTCAAAGCACTTTTTTTTAAAAAAATTTATTTTATATTTTGATTTAAATTTTACTGTTCCTAATTAGCAACCGAATTTCATTGATTTGATAGTATATTTCTGGTTTAAGTACAGCATATGTAAAATCGAAAAGAATAGGAAAATAAAGTATTAGTTTCGAAGTAATAAACATAAGTAAAATACTGTAAAAATATTTTGAATTTTAACTTATTAGAGTCAAGTTCCTGCACTTTGCTATCTTCCAATTAGTTATGTTTGTATCTGCAATTTCTTGAAGCGAAAATTTAAAATTGAGTTGCTTAATGTATGTATACATCAGTTTTGCCAGATGAGAGAAATTATTTTTATTAAGAATGCAGCAGCATTCTGAAGAGAGATGTCACTTATCTAGAGATTAAATATGCAAAACAAAATTACTATTCAAAAATAGTGGTAGCATTCTGAATAAAAAAAAAGACCTACCTAACTAGCAATAATGATATATTTCCGATGTTTGCCATCTATTAGACCATGATTGATGTGTGTTCATGTGCAGTATATTTTAAGCATGTGTGTTCAAACATCGAAATTAAACACAGGTGAAATCCATTCATTAGAAGCTAGGTTATGTATTATGCCCCTTTTTCAAAAACTGTTTTTCAATATATACAGGTATATATATAATTGATACAGGTATATATATAATTGACCTGTATATATATAATTGATATAACAATCTTTTGAAAGTATGAGGGTTTTTCTATAATCCTAATTCACAACATAATAATCGCTACAACAATTTATTTTCATGATAATTTGTGTTAAAATGTAAATGACACAATGTTTTCCCATCGATTGAAAGCAATATAAGCAACTCTGTTGCTTAAAAATATATTAATTATGTTAACTACTGCATTCCAGCTGGGGATGCACTGAATTTTACTATCCATTGTTTATTTTAATTTTTTATAATCTTTGATAAAATAAATGGTAATGGTAAGTAATATATGAAAAATATTTTATATTGGTTTTCTCCATTAAGAGTTTGGTTCAAGCGAGTCTGCAAAAACATTATGCTGATGTTATCATTAAGCTACTTATTGGCCCCAAAAGCAAGTGTATCATCTGAGTACCTCACAAGGAAAGACTTCAAAGATATAAAATACAATCTATGTATAAAAAAAATACAGGTGATACCACCTGCAATAATAAGCAGATGATGTTAAAATGAGTTGCACAATTGCTGCAGGAATACAGTAAAAAATGTTAAAAAAAAAAAAAAAAAAAAAATACCTACTATTAATTGATTTATCTTGAAGTAACTCTTCTCAAGATTACTAATTGTATTGGAGTTTGTAGTATAACTTATATTTTTCTTCAGTACCAAAGGCAATGCAGATTCCTTTCTGTTATTCTTTCTTTTTTAATAACTGTTACTGGATTCTTGTTGCAACTCAACAGCTAATTTTTACATTAACCATTTATTACAAAGACTTTTTCATGTAAATTATTCATGTTTGAATATTTCACAACCCTGTAAAGTGTGTTACAAAAAAGGTATTAAATTACTTTTAAGTTTTTAACAGACACTGTATTAAAATGCTTACAAATATCAATCATACTGCCAAACGAAACCTGGAAGTTGTTAGTATGAAATGGCTATCTACTGCTTTTGTAAAGTTTAAACCTTCTGCCATGCACTCTGTTGTTAAAAGTACAGCATTAGCATTAATTTTGTCATTTTGCATTGAATGAAGATTAATGTGCCTAGGAAAATTTAATGTCTAAAATACCCAGCCTAAATTGAGTAGATACAATTTTTCTTTTTCTTAATTATAATGCATAAATATTATTTATAACTTTTATTTAAGTGTTTTGATACTGTTGCTGCTATTGAATGTATTTTCCATAATAAACAAAATTATTGTTATTATATAAAAAAGAACTTCTTAAACAATTGGAGAAACATAGCTCTACTATATTTGCATATATCATCATTTTCTAGAATTTTTTAATATGAATTGTATGTAACGCTTGTGTGTGTTGCTTATGATGCTAAGCTTTGTGGTATCTTTTCTCCTTCCTGCTTTAGTGTGTGATGGAGACACTAGTGGCTGAGACGGGTGCCACGGTTGAAACATCACAGGCAGGGGACCAGGCTTCTGTGGTTCAGAATGAAGGGCCTCGAACATCTGGAGCTGCTGCCCAGGTTAGAGCTAACGGAACCGTGGTGCTCGCCTCCCCTGCTCAGGTCAAGCATGTGGGTATCCCCAGCATCTCTCATCCCATTATTCGTTTTAATCTGCATTTCTGTTTCATTAATCTGTCTCTGCATTCATATTGAAGTCTTTTCTGTCTGAAGCTAGCTTTTTGTTGTCTTACTTTGCCACATTTTCTATAGTTTTACTTTTCCATGTAAAGTGTTGCAATTTTTAAAAAAAAAACTTTTTAAATTTTTTTTTGTTTTGTTTTGTTTTTAACAATTAATATAAAAACTTCTTAGAAATTATTTTTATGGTTAATACAAAATAATCAAAACAAAGTGTTTTTAAAATGATTTTCTTTACAGTGAAATTTTGAAATGTCTTCTTTTTATTTCTTCATATATAAAATGTTCATTTGCTTTTTAAGTTTTTCGAAATTGTTTTACTCAATGAAGATACATAAATGTTAAGAAGCCATGCCTCACTCTGTAGGATAATTCCAGGAATAAAAGTTATATTATCCTGCGTTATACAGCAAAATTTTCATAGCAGGCACCTCTATTTAGAAAATAATTTTTCAATCCCCTACAGCTATATGTAATTTGTTTGTTTTTACCTTTGAAAAGCAGATACATCTGAACTGCAGGCAAATTTCACACTCTCAAGGTTATACACTATTCAGAGGTTTTATTGTATTTTTCCAGAATGTGTCACAAAACATTAAATGCACCCCATAATTGCATTTCTTTTATTAAAAATAAAGTAAATATATTTGTATAAAGAACAAATATTATTATGAAAATAGTTATTTGTCTATAAGCATTCAGACATTTGCTGTGTCATTGTATTGTATCTTGGCAATAGGTTATGACTATGAGTAGGGTTAAACAGTTGCCACAACACAATTTTTTTAATTTTTTCTCAATTTTTGAAAAGTGGTGTAATTTTCACAAATATAATTTAAATTTTTAATGTTTTGTAACTTTTTATCTGTTGAGATTGTTTTCCATATTTTTATACTGTACTAGACTCTTTCTTCATTTCGAAGAAAATAATACTAACAGGTGAATTTCTGTGACCAGTATGAGCAGCATTTTTTGGTTCCTTGATTCCTGAAACAGATAAAATGCTTAATTGTTAAGCAATAGAGTTGCTTATTGCTTTCAATCGAGTAAAATGTACCCCAATTATAGATAAACATTGTCTTATCCATTGTTGTGTTATAATTTAGGATTATGGAATGGAAGTTTCAAAATTCAGGTTATACTTCAATAGGATGAAAAGGTTACCTTAGAGAGATATTTTAAAGTATACTGCTAGATATTTTAAAATTTAAAGGAATTATCAGTTATCACACCTCACATATCCAGGTGTAACCAACAAGCATAGGAACATGGTAACTGATTAATACAGGGATTTTTTACTGATTTTTATTTTGTGGTTATCCATAATGAAGGCATCATTAGCAGCATAATTGGGGCAGAATTTCTTGCGTAATTAGTGCTATTGGTCTTTGAATTGCAAATTAACTATGTTACATGCAAACCCTAATCTACAATTAAAGTTAAATTGCTTACACAACTTTTACATCAACCAAATATGAGACAATTTCTCCTAAAGGAGGAAATCCATCTTTTTGCAAACAATTTTGACATTCTCTGGATTGATGCAAAAGAGCAAACAAAATAATTTAGTGCATATTAAGAGATGGGGGGTCCTGGGAAATTTAAGTCTCAAACATTTTATCTACTCAACGATCCAGAATAAAATTTGACGTTAAAGATTTATTACCATATTTTGTATAAATTTATCAACTATATTTGAACTTAACATTAAACAAACTGTCTTCTATTATCTTTTTATTCAATGATCTACTTTCATTGTTAGTTAAAATATGATTTTCATTTTTAATTCTAAATTAGAAAAAAAAAATTAAAATATTCTTACATTATTCTTAAAAAATAAATAAATACTGTTAAAAAGTGACTAAATTGTAAGAATTTATGATTGTATAGCATGGAAACTTTTCCACCTTTTAGATAGATTTCATAAGAAATACTACCTATAACATTCTCCCCTATGTTGGAATTTCTGAAAACTTTTTACAGACCTATGCCGATCATGAGCCCTAGAACCTCCTGCCAGTTCAAAACTTTATCTATCTATATGTATATAAAATACCTTTTAATCAAAAAAAAAAAAAAAAAAAAATATATATATACATATATATATCACTTTTTTATGGACATATAACATATGGACATATAACATATGGACATATAATATATGGACATATATATAACTTCTATAATTCTGCTCAAATTTCTTCCAAACTGATACATAAAGTCAAGGGGCAGAAAATCTCAGCCGGTGTTCGTTAATGGGCAAAATCGGACCAAGGGGATCGAATTAGGAGGGTTTTTGTGAAAATCGAAAAAACTCCATAACTTCTTAATTATAATACATACCAAATCAGTTTAAAGTTATTATTACTTCTAGGGAAAGGGCCAAAAATTTATGTATGAGATTTTTGATATCATTAAAAATGGGCTCAAGGGGCATAAAAAGGGGGTTTTAAGAAGGAAAAAAATTCACAATTTTGTCAATTCATAAGATATATAAACCACTTAAATTTATTATAAATCTTCTTAATATTATCTGCAACATTTATATTGACAAGTTATTGATAGGCCCAACTCTTATAGCAAAAAATAAATAAATAAAATAATAATGGTTGAAGGAAAAATTATTGTATTAACATGATTCTGATAAAACCAGCTCTTACAGAAAAATGAAATTAAAAACTCGTCAAAAATGGCAAGATAAAATTGTTAAACTGGGTTTATCTCTGATCTTGATTTAGTTTGTGTCGGGGAAATTAGTACTTAACTTCGAAATCTATCTGTGCCTGTAGGCTGAGCCAGCATGGGATTTTTTTTTTCTTTGCGTCACTTTTCATGTCTGATTAACTTTAATATATTTATTAAATTTTAGTGAAATCAGGATTCTGGAAGATTGTACAGCAAAAGAATATTCAACATATATACTTGCAGATGATAAAGCATGTGAAAATTACACCACTTTGTGTAATTGGAATAAAATACTTATTTTTTTTCTGCATGAAAATAGGTGCATGTTTAAATTAAAAATATGATTACATTTTCACCAGGGATAGTTTTTTGTATGATTTAATGCTTGTCTACATAAAAACATTTTCTTTTGCTTCATGAATCATGTACAAATCTTCATTTCTACTTACTTCAAACATGAAAATGTTTAAAATTTTCTATTGTATAATTAAAAAAAATAATTCCTTAGTTTAAAGAAATATAACCTTGATTTATTTATTTATTTGTTTATTTTAAAGATGATTTAAAATTCATGTTTTATTAATGAAAATCCACTCATGAAGTCACTTTCTCATGTAGAAACCATACATTAAAAGTTAAAATTTAATCTGAAAGTTTATAGAAATTTAAATTTGATCTAAAAATGTGGCAGAAGGAAAGAAAAAGAAGTGAATTCATATAAAAAAAATATCAAATAATAATGTTAAAAATAAAATTAAATATTTGTAAAAATTGTAAAAGTTTAAATGATGTGATTAAAATCAGCATTATCTCTTTGTCGTAATGTCATTTTTGAGAGCGAAAATTTTTCCAGGGGTGATTCTGTTCCGAATTTTCCGAAAAATTAAGGCAGTCGTTTCCGAAAATTTAAAAAAATCGGTCATAAATCCGAAAATTCGGACATAAACTATATCGCGAATTTCGACAAATGTTCGCTGAAAAAACGTCAAATTCGTCAAAAGATCGCGAAAAAACGGCAAATTTCCCCAAAGGATAGCGAAAATACGGCAAATTTCGTCAAAAGAGCGCGAAAAAAAGGCAAACTTCCCCAAAAGATCGCGAAAACCGCAAATTTCGTCAAAAGATCGCGTAAAAACCCCGCAAATTTCGTCAAAAGATTGCGAAAAAAACCGCAAATTTCGTCAAAAGATCGCGAAAAAAGGCAAATTTCTTCAAAAGACCGCGGAAAAACAACAATTTTCGTCAAAGGAGCCCGGAAATCCCCCCCCCGCCTCCCCCCCCCGCCTCCCCCCCCCCCCGTATTTCCGAAAATGCGATGTGAATTTCTGAAAAAAAATTTTCACAAAGAATCACCCCTGAATTTTTCTGTACATATTGCTATTCATGCTGTATGTATTATTAAAAACTATTTGAAAATGCCTATTTTATTTTAAATATGACGTCCCTTTTTAACCAGTAAAATCTCTGTTTAATAATATAATTCTTGGTAATTTTCTTTTCCTTTTAATCGTGACATCTTCTTTGACAAAACACACTCTTCTGTGTATAACTGATATTTATGCTCAATAATAAATATCAGTAGAAAGTATTTCAATTTTTCCTTTTAAATATAACATCATATTCACTTGCTTTCTGTATTTATTGATATTCATGTTTCAATGACCATTTTGTCGCAAATATAATCTTTTTTTTTTTTTCTCAAGCAAAATATTTTCGAAATATATAATCCTTGTGCATTTTCTCTCCCTGCTAATTATGTCATTTTGACCAGAAACCTTTTCTCAACATAACTGATATTGATTGCTTCATGTATAGTAAAAAATATTTTTTTTTTGTTTCAAATACGGTCATATTCGTCTGCTTTTTAATTCTTGAAAGAGGTTTGAATTTTTGGCAACTATAAAGAAAAATAGCTGAATTATATGGAAATATGTCCATTGATTCTCTATGATAATTATGAAATTTTGAATTATTTAAAAAATATTTGAATAAAGTAAATAAAAAATAGCCTAAGACATTTTCTGTGCTATAAATATAATCCATGTATATGCAAAGATACAAAGGCATTAAGTCATCTGTTTTGATGCTGACTTCAGCCAAACATTCACACACACTTTCCTATTTATAATATTATTAGGATTATATTTCAATCATGCAATTATATTTCAGTATTTCAATAATTTTTATAATGCCTCATTGAGAGAGTGTTGTCTTTTTTTCATTTTATTCATGTTTTTTTTTTATTTTATTTTCATTACTTCAATCACAAAACCTAATTATAGATATAAAAATTGTGTTATTCTATATTATGATATAAAACATCATATAACATGAATAAAATGAATTTTTTATAATTATTATTTATATAACATGAATTTTCTTACATTTTCAGTATTAATCCTGCTTTTATTCGTGAAATATTTTTTAGCTTTATTATAAAATTTTCTAGAAAAATTAAATAATGATCCAATAAATTGTCAGGTGTAAATATTTTGAATAGAAAAATATAATAATAAAAAATTGTACTTATAATATTTTTTTCTTTAGAAAATGAACTAGGTGTTCTATCTATTCTTGCAATTTTGCTTCATAATTACTAAGCTAAGCTAAGCCATGCACGTTTTTTCCCCCCTTCATATACCTTATCACAATGTGTTTGTTCTCTTTCATTCTGTGAAATGTGCTTTTCTGGAGGTAAATGTTAGCATGTGTGTGTGACTTATCTTAAGATCTAAATTAGTCATCATGAAAATACTAATTGAATTTTGAAAATTAAAAGATGAAATTAATTCCTGCAGATCTTTAATTTTTTTATTCATTTATTTTTAAATGCAATATTTACTAATGTAGAAGAGTGAGAATCTTTAATTCAATAAACCATCAGTTGACATGAGTGTAGTTTTGGGAACAATTAGTTATCATCTCCCTTCATCAGGTGTAGCAGCATTAGGGTTGACTGACTGTATTTTTTCTCCATCAGTTGTCAATTTTTCAGGCCTATTGTACAGTGTATGATTAAACCTTTCTCATATGATAATCCCGTATGAATATAATTTCTTCCAATAAAAAAAAAAGTCTGGTTTTGGTCATTTCAAGAATTTTTATCAGTTTATTATTTCAATTTGTTTCAAAAATTTCACTTTTGATGCACTTTTTATCACAAAAGTGTGAATGCAAAATTAATTAAACAGTGTTGTTAGAATAAAGTAATACAAATACAGTTCGACAATAACAATTAATAATTTGTTTTTAAGAAAAATTCTTTAAAAAACACATTGGCACATTCAACATAATTCTGTAGGGTGGGGGAAAATGATGGTAGTTTAATAAATCAAAAACAAACTAGTGTCAATAAAAATCTTCCAATTTTTTTTTTTTTTAAGGAGAGAAAACTGGCAACCCTAAGCAGCATGCATGTATACGGTAAGAGTTTGAATTCATCATCTACATATCTGGCAGATTCACTCAAATTCTTGTGATATATAGTCAAGGTAGAATAATAAAAGTCGAATTTTATCACCAAATTGTTCCTGAAAGTAATTTGACGGGGAAATTGTCTTCTTTATGTTTAAAAAGTAAGCTTTATTTGGGGTGGGGGGGGGGTGGGGGGGAGTTGTTATACTTAAGTTGTCATAAATGCTGAAATTTTCAACAAAAACTAATTTTGATATTATATTTGACTTTTCACTACGTTTTATAGCATTGTACCAAACAGGAAGTCATCCGGTCAAATATTTTTGGATTTACGAAGGGTTTAAAGCTTAGTCATTGCAAAAGACAGATTGCAATGGGAGTAGTTTTCAAGCAAAACTCAAAAATTAATTGGTTGAATGAATTGTAATTTTGACTTTGCATAGTTAAAACTTCTAGAAATCGATTTCTATTAAAAAATTCACAACTTACAATTCATAATTTTGTCAAAAATTTAATTAAAAAAATTTTTTTTAATAGATAATATGTGATTTATCACATTGCTAACGAAGCGTAGAACCAACAATGTGAAAAATGTCCAAGCTGGGAATCTAACCCGGAACACTTGGAATAGCGCTCCAAGTGCTGTACCAAAGTTACAAAGGACGATGCCCAGCTTAAAATTTCCCACATATGTCGGACACAAATTTTAAGCTGGGCATCGTCCTCGTAGCTTAAATGGTAGAGCACTTGGAGTGCTATTCCAAGGGTTCTGGGTTTGATTCCCGACTTGGACATTTTTCACATTGTTGGTTCTATGCTTCGTTAGCAATGTGATAAATCACGTATTATATATTCAATAATTTCGAGCGTAATTTCACTACTGAAAATTAATCAAAATTATATATGTTTTTTTGTTTGTTTGTTTTAAATTTTTGCTACGATAATTCAAATTCATGAAATCCAATTAAATACTTTAAAATATTGATTTCTTTTTTAATCTGGCATTAAAATTTTAAATTATGATAAAATTATCATTCTAGATTTATTTTTTAAAAGCTCAGATTAGTTTGAGAAATGATACCTGCTTTCCACAAGGTAGTTTTCCAAGCTTAACTCAAGTACTACTTGATAAAAAAAACTGTAATTTTGGATTGGTATATTTGAAACTGTAAGAAATAGATTTTTATTTGAAATTTCATTGGTTACAATTTAAACTTTTTCGAAAAAATATTATTTTTTTTAACAGAAATCAATTTCTTGAAGCATCAAATATTCAAATTCTCTCATTCTGCTCATTAATTTTTGAAAAATGCTTTAAAACTGCAAATCTTCAAGTTTTACTTTCATACTTGAAGATATTTTGTCTTTTCCTGTTAAATTATTTTCAGAGTTATCTAAGTGTGGGATATATATATATATATAAATATTTCTGCCTGAACAATGTCAAGACAAAATAAAATACATTTTAAGAGTTTTTCCTTGCTAAATCTCGTTATTTTAATCTAATGTGATCTGCTTTCTAGGTTGTTTCATCTTCATCTCCCAATACTCAGACTATTGCTGTGCCTCAAGCTGGAGGAGGTGTATCCATTGTCCATGTTGCCATCCCTAATCAACCTGTTCATGTTCAGTCTGTTATTCAACCTGGTCCTAACCAGCAGTCTGTGATACAAGCACCTGGAGGTGCCACATTGCAATCAGTTCAGGTGAGAAAGAACACATAGTTTTTCCTTAAAATCAAGTATTTTTGCACGTTTCACCATACAAAATTATTATAACAACGTGTTCTGTTTGTAACCTTATGGCCAGGCTTGGGGATTGCTAGCAATGTGCAAGGGTGGTCAAATGCCCACTATTAAAAGTAAAAACAACTCCACTAAGATGATAAAATTAAAGTGCATAAAATTATATATTTATTTGTGTTCAGTATCATACCAGTTGGGGGGGAAGAAACCAATCTGAAATTTTTATTAGTAAATTATGGTAAACTGATAAAATAATATTTTTTTGGAACTAAATCCTTATACCAATCAATCTGATCCAATATGTTCATGCTTCTTTTGCTCTTTCGTTAAAATTCTTGAATCTTAAATATGGTAAGAATAAACAGACCTTTATGTCTATATTTTATATGGGCAAAAATACAACGGAATTTCAAAAAAGAACCCTTATACACCAAACAGCCACTAGTTGAAGCTATGTATCAACATTTTAAATTACCATTCTCGTTAAGTGCAATTTAAAAATTGTAAATATAATAACTTTAGAAGATTTAAACATACAAGAAAATTTTTCAGGTCTTCAAAAGTGCTTTCACCCTTGTAAAAAAAAATTCTGCCAGCAACCCTGTAGCCAGGTGATACTTCTCAATTCTTGGCTATAAAAACCCCCCTGAAATATATATTGCTGCTCTTGTAATATGTATCAGGAATTCAAAAATTTTCTGGTATCCAAATATTTTTAGTAGTACTTTCCTTTCATAGTGGCATAAATTCAGATCTTGCTTTTTTGTGTGCCAAGTTTGTTTATTCTAAGTGCAGCAATTCATCTGTAATCCAGCAGACAGACATGCACATTTTTCTTTTATTTCCTTTAATTGAATTTTTTTAAAAGAATGTCTGACAATAGTTTATTTCAGTTATGTTTTATGCTTTCAGCATAAGCTTATTTTGCCTCAGTTTATTTTTGGTTATCAATTGAATGTTATCCTTTTTTAATTTTCTGCTTAAAAACTATTTGTTAGACATACCTCCCATTTTCTTCCCTAGAAATCTGCATAAACACTTTTAATTTTTCAATAATTTTCTACAAAGTTACAAAATGCTTGTAATTTTAGTTTACTTCTGCCTACCTGTAATTTTAGTTTACTTCTGCCTACCTGTAATTTTAGTTTACTTCTGCCTACCTGTAATTTTAGTTTACTTCTGCCTACCTCTCAGTATTTTAGCTTTTGTTAAAAGACTTACAGAATGCCAAAAATTTAATATGTTCTTAAGATTTCAATTGAAAATACTTACTATAACTGAAATATTTTATTTGGAATACTAACTCAGTGTGTTTCATATTTTAACTTAAGTTTAATGCAGTTATCGAGTGAAGATTTTTTTTTATAACATTCCAGCATGCTTAATCAAATTCCACTGATTTAATACAAACATAATACTTTAAATTAATTAATATTATTTGGATCTTCATTTAGTATATATGTTGAAAATCAGCTTCAAGGAAATTACAACATGTTAAAAAGTGAATTGCTACTTAGAAATAATATGCAACTCTCATAGATAGAGAGAAGCTCAAAAAATATGTATGTTCTTTAGTGTTTGAAAAATACTTTAGAAAAAGCTACCACATTTATACAGAAACAAAATTAAGTTTAAGTGTTCCTGAGTTTCAGAATAAACACAGATATTCAAAGTGACAACCAACCAATGATTTGCTGCACAAACTATCTTCTGCAGTGTGCTTTATATGATAATTGCGCATAATGTTTTGAGATTTTCTTGTAGTGGATCTGGTGCAGGTAGTGTTGTGAAAATTATAACCTTTTAAACTTCTTCATAAGTAAAATTCAAGACATGTCAGATTCAGGGACCATTGTGAAAACATAGTGCACTCAAACACATTTTCTTTTCTTCTTTCTATGTAATTTATGTAGTATAAAGAGGAAAACATGTCATAAGATGTATGCATGATTTTTCTTATCTGTTTTTCTTTTTTCAATTTTTAAATGAGCTTATACATGTGTGTGTGTGTGTGTGTGCGCGCGTGGTGTATGCTTTGCAAAAAAAACCTTTTAGATAAAAATTATTATTGAGTCAAAATTGTATGGTATTGCAAAAGGAATTAGTTTTAAAATAAATATTATTTTTACAGCTTCCTAAAAATGTTATTTTACTAAATAAACTAACTGGCCCGGGATCTGTTATTCATAGCACAGATGGTGAAGCTAGTGTTCATCCTGTTCAGGTTAGTGTTCATCTTTAACATATCACTTTGTTGTTTATGTATGTAAATAAACAAATATGTCAAAAAAAGTGCAATAAAGGTAACAGTTAATGAAAAATCATGCAAAAAAAATAAATAAATAAATAAATAAATAAATATATATATATATATAACATTGCAACCAGATCAAATGAAATTAAAAATATTCAATATTATAGTGTCATTTTATAATTATGATTGTATTAATCATATGTCCAGTAAACTTGTCAACATGCTTTTAAAAATAATTAAAGTTTTTATATGCAGTAATTACAGAATTTCTCTCAAAGATTTTATATTATTTTTAACTAAACTGGTTTATGAAAATTTAAATTCTGTTTAAAACTTGATTCAGTTCATGTTGTAGTTAAAAAAATAAAGAGAGAGAGAGAGAAAAAGGATGAACATTGTTTTAGTCATATTTCTATGATTTTATAGCAAAGATGAAATTATTATATGGTAGTTATAGACTAGACCAAGGGAAAATAGTGCATGTTTTACTCTTTAATTCCTATTATAAAATCATGGGTACATTGTAAGATTTTTAGAGCATAATTCAGTTTAGTTAGGATTTAACAATTTAAACTGTTTTCTTGATCTAATCCCCCCCCCCCCTCCCTCTCCCACACTACACTAAACATTAAAAAAAGGTATTCTATATATTTATTTTTGAAATGCTATTGAAATACTGATCTTTTTCTGCAATTTATAAAATATTTTAAAAATAATAATTATCATCGTTCATTTCTGAATTTCTCTTGATATAGCTCATTACAACTGCCAAAGATGAAGAAAATGGAACAGTAACTCTTGTTGCATCTGAAGACCCCAAGAAGCGACGTGAAATTCTTGCTCGACGACCCTCATACCGTAAAATTTTGAATGAGCTTTCTGCGACAGATGCCCAGGGAGCAACACTAGCTTCTGCTGCTGTTTTAAAAGAAGAATCCTCTGAACATACCATGACTGACTCTAGTCAGGAGCAAGATAATGGTACTAGCACAATCACTCTCGGAAACACGCAGTACACCACTACTGGTTTATTAAAAGGTAAGAATGTTTTATGTTGACAGTAGTATTATTAATTTTAAAAATTTAGTTCGTTCAATTTTTACAATAAACTCGCATTTGTATAACACATTAGGAAAATTTAATATTGTAGATACTTTGTGTTTATAAACTTGAATGTATAAATTTGCTGTTTGTGTATGCAAAACAAAAATAATACAGAAGTTGTTTATAAAAAAATAATAATAATAAAAATAATTAGCATTTTTAAAGATATCGGGAAAAAAAATTCAGTTTTTAATTTAAAAAAAAATCATTATTTAATGTATTTTTCACTGATAGATGTGTTTCCAAATGGGTTCTAAGATATTATCCCTCCCCTCCATGTTTCATTGCATGTTTTGTATGCTATCCAAAACAAAGACAAGAAGTTTCACTGAAGAATAGACCGCAGAATGAAAGGAGTGAAACAAGTAGAAAAATTTCCCCTGTGCCTCCATACACCCCCCTAAATAAATCATTACTCCCATGAGGGATAGCTTGTGAAGAAACTGTTTTAACTAAGTATTTTGTTCATTTCCTTCCCTATATATTTTAGCTCCCAGGTTGTTAGCCTGATCTCGCCCCCCTCTAAAGTGGCCTCTGATTGCTGAAAATGCAGGTTATACAAAGCATAGGGACAGGTTAAGTCACTAAGAAGTAATTATTTTTGCAATGTTGCAATCATAAAAAACAAAGGGCATATGTTATAAGCAGGGGTGTAGCTAGAATATTTCCATGGTGGGAGCAGTTGGTCATGCTTCAGTTTATAGATTTAAAATATGGCTATTTGTTCTGTATAAAGGGGATCTGTTTTCTTCAAAAAGCCTATCAAAGAACAAGATCTGATGATTAATGCATGGGGGAATCTCTCTTGTCACAGTGCTAAGCAGGGGTTTGTCGGTTTTATCATTTGCATGTAAATTCAAAAGGTGCAAACCTGGCAATCATTTCTTTCTAAATATGAAACTTCTTAACACACTATTTTACTTGAGAAACAGAATGTATGCAGTATATACACCACTGTGAACCAGGCTTTCTCACCGACTTTTGACCAACCTCAGGGCCATTCCATGTCATGTGTGGGACGGCTTTTCTACATATTATTGCTGTTTTAACAATGCTATTGTATCCTCAAATTGAAACAACTATGCTAATATAAAAATCTAGGGTTTTTATTTTTAATGTACAATTTATGTTTTAACATCTTATCAGTTAATAGATATAGGTATTTATGTAAGTGTCACATGCAGGACATTTTGTCCGTTTTTCATGGAATGGCACTTTAGCAATTTGGCTAATCAGAAATAAAAAATTTGTAGCCAAATGAAAAAAATGTTTGAAAAATAGATTTTTTGTGAAACACTTTAAAATTTTTAATCCGTTAATGTACCCTTTTTCTTCAATATGCTCTAAAATAACCTTTAACCTTTTGTCCTTTCGAGGTCTATAAAATGAGTACCAAGCTTGCTTGAGAACTGACTGAGGGTCCCGATTTAGGCTGACCACCTGACTGGGACATATGCTGTATAGGCATGATCGAGGCCTCAGGGCCCATGATCTAGAAAACAGGGCTGTAGACCGTGATCCTGAATGGAATGCAGTGCCACAGGTTTAGCTTAGTTTTTCTTCTAAAATAAACTAATTTTTTAAAACTGTTTATAGATTAGTTAGTTATTCATCTAAATTCAACTATCCACAATAAGAAACTATTAAAAATAAGTACATTCTGTATGTTTTGCACAGTCAGAAAAAATTCCAAACCCAATTAACTGATTAAAATGTTATGAAATAAAACTTTCCATCCCAAGTTAACTGAGGATTTTAAGATATTACATTCAATGAATTTTGAAAAATTCAAAATATTGCACATTAGAAAAACTTTATTTTCTGGAAATCTTTGGCTTTTCACTGAAACCCATACTTCAAAGGCAGTTTCAAAAATGTACTTTTGCCCATTGGACCCGTTAACACATACTGAAATGACATTATTGTCCTTTCTTATATATGCTCGATTTTTCAATTTAGTTTTTGTTGTGTTCATCATGCTGAAGCCTCTCTCTCAGTCCATTGAATGTATTGGCAAGGCTGTAGCAAAGTGTAAAATAATGGTGTCATGTTGTAGGATAATTTTGCTGCAGTCCATTTCTTCGAATGAAGTCTGTGGTATCTCCTAAATTCATTGTGCAACGCAAACTCAAGTAATGCAAATAAGAGTGTTGCCTTTACCGACACACACACAAAGGGCAAAAATAGAGCATTCTCATTTTGGCGAGTATAATTGTTCATTTACTTGCCAAATTAAGCATTTTGTTGCAATTTGCCACAATGGCAAGCAACAGTGGGAATCATGCTGTGATCCATCCATTACAGCCCTGACTTTTTAAAATTCAGCTTTAAAGGTGTAAAAGTTCCTGCATGTTTGTTTGCTCATTTATTTCAAGACTTATTGATATCCGAATAAATGAAATGTCATGTTAAAGTGGATTTTGTGGCAATGGCACGGAATAAAGGAGAAATTTGTATCCTCTCCCTCCCTTCATCAAGTCATTCAAGAAAGTTAAAGGCAGATTTCATAATTTATTTAAGACAAAGAAAAGAAACTTTTAAAAAATGGGAATTTGTTGAAACTTGGATAACACATTCATTTCAGTTTTAACCTATACCTATATTGTATGGAAGTACATTATAATTGTATTCATTCATTATTTATATATGAACATTTATAAAAATTAATATTTTTGAAAATTGTCAATAAAAAAAGCAGTTTATTTTTTTCACCACAGTAATCAGATATCTATTAACTTTAAAATGGGATGTGAAGAAACATTATCCTTTTGCTTTAATAAAAGTATATTTTAAATATTCACTAGCTGACCTGCCCAGTGTTGCCTGGATCCATGATAACCTTAAATTAACTTCAAAATTGTATGATTTTATATCTTTAACCAATTTTGCATGGATTTATATTTTAAATGAAAAATTTGAGAAAAAATATTGATATTTAATGGTAAAATTACCTGTGAGAAAACATTCTCTTGTGTTTTCATGTAGGGTCGTTTCATAGTTAGTAAAAAAAAAAAAAAAAATAGTTGTCCAAATTCTTTGAAATTTCTATCGGTTATAAATATAATGGTTTTGCAGCCCATTTAAAATCCTGTGAAAAAA
Organism: Maratus speciosus; assembly: GCA_963932465.1. Taxonomy (NCBI): domain Eukaryota; kingdom Metazoa; phylum Arthropoda; class Arachnida; order Araneae; family Salticidae; genus Maratus; species Maratus speciosus. The sequence continues at coordinate 290,011,869 of OZ010800.1, read as the reverse complement.
AAATTATATCTAGTTGTAAAAGAAAAAGAGTGATACTTTCCTCTCTTTTTTTCTGTAATATAACAACAACAAAGATAGCTCTTGTCGTCCAAACTCTCTGAAATTTTAATTCCTTATAAATATAGCTGTAGTTAAGCATTTTTTAGCGCTGAATCCGAAAATGACATTCATTTTTAACCACCACATCAGGATTTTGGCAAATCGTAAATTTCAAAGTTAAAAAGTAAACAAAATCTCTCAAAGCCTTAAGGATGTTCTCAAATCCAAAAAGACAACTTTATGACATAAGTTTAAATTCATTTTTGCTCGGACATGCATGAAACTAGCAGGCGTTGTTGTTCAGAAACTATGTAATCGAACTGTGTCTTCCGTTTTTTTTTTTTTTGGGGGGGGGGGGGGGGGGGGGCAAACGCAATAGATTTTTTAGAAAATATTGTGAAAGTGGCCGTTTTGAACCGAAATTTCCTCTTAAAAGAAGAATAACCACTCAAGGAAGTTTGAAAAACGTCTTTGTTACATTTTCAAAATCGCTTATAACTCAATACATAATTTATCAAAAAATGAAAAACACAGTTCGATTCCAAATCACTTCCGCCCCACCAGTGGCCGAGAGGTTCTGCTCTCGAAGCTGGTAGACGGGAGGTGCTGGGTTCGATCCTAATCGCGCCCGTCGGCCTAATCGTTCGAAGTTTTCGTGGTTTTCTTCGAACCTTGGTTCGAAGGTTCTCCAAGCGTTAATACGGGTTAGGTTCCCTTAGAAAGACCTCCACGGAAGGCACTCCCCCCTTAGGGCCTATATCCCACGTGCAGATAATTGGCCGACATAAATACAACCAACCAACCAAATCCAAATCACTTCCATAGTCAGGCCTTCCCATTTTATAACTTTCCGTTAAAAAATGAATTTGTAAATGTGTCGAAACGTTTTGCGATTGGTGAGCAGAGCAGTTGAGAACAGCCTTAACAAAAGAAGGTAAATGTTTTAAATACATCTGCAACAAATTTCCCAGCCTTATCAACCGCCAAAATAAAAGAGGATACCAAGATAAACCCCATAGAGAAGCTAAAAGGAAAAGCGTGAAGCAGAGCGTGAGCGGTTCAAAGAAACTTCCACACATGGAATAAAATTTTAAGGGTTTTAAATAGACAATATTTTACATGTTTAAATTTGCGATTTGTGAGAAATCCTGACGTGATGGTATAGTAAATAAGGTCATTTTTGCACTAAAAAAGTGTGTGTGTATTTCTTCATAATCTACTCATTAGTCCATAAAAGTTGACACTTGTCACTGAGGTTCAGGTCTGTTTCCACCGCCCCTCTGCAAGAGATAGAAAGAAAGTGAAAAATGACAAACCAAACAATGAACTGTGAGTGACAGTAAAGCGATATTTTCAGTTCAAAACACCTAGAAGGCCTTTCATTATGTAAATACATAAGGGAAGAACCAATTTACTAAGTTGGCTTTTAAGAAATCAGCACAATGTATGCATTTTAGCTTTTAACTGACTAGGATTAGGACATAATCCTTTTTGTTCATTCAATCAAATACCCCTTGAAATTTACTAATGTAGGTGACAATAACAGTACCTTTTTTAGGGTTTCGTTCATCTGACGAAACCCTATTCGTCTCGCTCCTCTGTCTGTCCGTCTGTCCGTCACAGAGCCCGTTCTCAGAAACTATACGTGTTAGAGACTTGAAATTTTGGGTACTTATAGCTGAACACCTCACATCAAACAACAAATCATAAAATTTTGAAAAAGTTGGTAATTAACCTAATTACGGGCTAATTAAATTCTAAAATTAACCAATCAACCTTTTGAATGCAGGTGAAAATGCACGTTATCGAAATCCTCCCCAGTTTCTCCTAATGGTTGCCAGTAAACTCGGCGGATGCTCGGTGAAATCAGCCGGTGCAGGGTTACCACGGAGTACTTTAAGCAATAAATGAAGTGGGCCTTCAAAAAGCAAAATTGAATCTGCCGAAATATCGGTCGTACAAATTCCTAACAGGTGTAGAAATACGCGGAAAAAATTCTACTTTATTTTGGTATAAATTTCAAATTTCTGCGTAGGATAGAACGCAAAAAATCCACTAAAAATCGATCGATAAAAATTTAATTTCTGTGTTTTTAAAAACAATGAAAACAGATTTCCATTCACCGGAAGGCAGCTGTCATTTCTCGACATATCGGCGCGGGAGAAATTTAAGGGGAGGAAAGTCTAATACGAAATTTAAACTTTTTAAATATTAAATTTTTCGATTAAATTTTTTGACATCCGGGCTGGAAATTCCTCGTAGATTCCATACATATCCGGTTCAAAGAGATTGCTTCATTACGAGCTGAGATATTAATTATTATTTTATTAATTCCTTTTATTTCCATCAAATGCCAGATTAAGATGGAGGCACGTGCTTTTTTAACGGAGATTTCATTTAAATTAGGAAATTAACAATTTGCGTGGGGTGTTTCGACAGCGGGCTATGAGATAAGTATTAATTATTCAATATGAAAAAGTTTATAGGTTTATAAGTGTTCATCCCACTATTTTCGAATAGCAATTTCAGGAAATATCTTAAATTATTGTTTAAGACCGCCACTCGATGTCTTCGAAACTTTAAGATACTTTATAACACATAAGAAAAAGTGTAAAAAAGAATGGAGTGTGATATTTCGAGGAGTGGAGGGGAGGGGACTAGATTTATTTATTAAATCTTAGCGTTTGTTATCGCAGAAAATGTTTTAAATTGTTGGTTAAGACTGCACCGTCACCCTCCCGACCATGTATCTACGGAGAGATTGCGCAAAGGAGTTTCGTTCAGATATGCTTTTGTTAAGAATAGAGTGCGCTCCCTGGTGGTGGAATGCGGAACTAATGAAACGCGATATTGTTAAAATTAGGAAATATAACAAGGCGATCCGTTTGCAACTTTAAGATCCTTCATGACACATAATAAAAAGCTTATAAAATAAGGGTGCATGCAATTTCCTGTGAAGGGAGGGCGGGGGAGGGGCGCTGGATTTCTTTTTTAAAAAATAGCGTTTAAGACCTTTTTAGGTGTCGTTTTTTGAGCACTATGATATACTCAGACACGTGCTGCTTATGAAATATAAAAATGTCAAAATTTTAGTTACCACTATTTCCGAATAGTACTTTCAGCAAATTTCTTAGTTTCTCGCTTAAGGCCACCACCAACTCCAGTAACACATCCACTGATAGGTTGTTTAACAGAGTTTCGATCTGATACACTTTTGTTATGAATAGTGTGCGCTCCCTGGTGGTGGAATTTGCAACTAACATAACGCAATTTTGTTAAAATTATGAAATCTAACAAGTCGGTCTGCTGGAAACTTTGACATAGTTCATAACACATAATAAAAAGCTTATAAAAGAATGTTCCGTGCAATTTCCTGGGGCGCCTACCTTTCTCGGGTGCTATAGACCCGATCCCCTCGACTAATATACCTACGGATAGGTTGTAAAATGGAGTTTCCTTTGGATAGAGGTTTGTGTAGAATAGAGTGCACCCCTGGTTGCGAAATGTGGAACTAACAGATTTCACAAAAGGATAAAGTGTTTTAAAGGAATATTAAACGAAACCCTCTGTGCGATCTGTGATCACACTTACCCACTTATTACACATTAATGGCTTTCTTCTGAAAAAATTAAGATGCTTGATTTTTTCAAGGAACTTTTCTTTTTCTTGTTTCTTTCTTTCTTTGAAAATTGCTACGAATCCCATTCTATTCTCAAGCAATAGAGCACTCCTTAAAAATACCATTATATATAAATTAGAATTGCAGCTTCTTTGAAAGAATGAAAAAGTTTCAACACTTTAAAGGGACCCGCATAACAGTGTCAATTTTTTGTTGTAGAGATTCGACAAAAGTTACACGAAGTGGCATCGTCCCACACCTCAATCCATAGTATCAAAAATTATGGCGCCATATGCCTTTTGACAGGACATAATCCTTTTTTGTTCATTATTTGCCGAAACGTCAGTGAGATTTACCATTGCACCTGAAAAGTGTTCGGTTGTCATTTGCTTTTCTTTCTGTTCCACGAAAACTGCCATTAAAAGCATTGGATTTATATCTTGGGGGGGGGGGGGCGACCGCACCGATCGATTACCCCCCCCCCCCCGTGGATGCTCGCCTAGGGGAATCTGCTCCTGGTGCTAATTGTGTGTTTTTTTTCGCGGCTTTTTGACAAAATTGGCGTTTTTTGCACGATCCTTTGACCAAATTGGCGATTTTTCCTGCGAAGGATTGATGAAATTGATTTTTTTCCCCGACCATTTGTCGAACCTCGCGATAAGCGGTGGATTTATTGTTTGTTTTTTTTTGGGGGGGGGGGCAATCTCCCCCCCCCCCCACCCCCCTCCCCGTGGATCCATGCCTGGTCTGCTGAGATACTCTAAAAAAGATGTGTTGAAATACCGATGTTTAGTTACTTTTAGTATAGAAAAAATATCATCTTTTGAAGAGGCAATGTTACCTGCAGTTGTGAATTTTTTTTTTAAGATCAAAATTTGTATTTTTCAAAATAGATTGCACTGTCGAAGTGAAGAAGGTCTCAGCTTTAAATATGATTTTTTTTTTTTTAACCATTTGGAAAAATAGTTATTGTACTCGTCAGGGTAGGAAATCAAAAGCATATGTGAAGCTTTTAATTGGTTTAATCCGCATTTTATTCATTGTCTGATTGGTCTATACAGTAATGTATTTTCCTTTTACTTTCAACAGAGATAGATACTTCTGTTGCCACTATGACAAAAAAGTAATAAAAGCTACAAAAAAAAAAAATAATAATAATAACTCAGAAACAAATTGAGATACAGCTTTCAAACAAATTGCATTTAAAAGTACATTTTTTTCTCTATACGACGGTGTAAAAAGTAATATTGTGGGATGTTTAGAAGTTTCACTTACAGAATCATCACCACCGCAATAGCTTTTAAATATTCATCTGCACTCTGTAATTCCTCCAAAATACTGATTCTACTCATTATTATTTTATTTCATTACGATATTTTTTGCTCTTCTGTCTAAATGATTAGAAAGAGAACTGTTTTAAATGTCAATATTTTAAATATTTATGAGCAGTTATGTGCGTGCTAGATGTATGGTTAATATTAACCACTTTTAAAATGCTAAATAATAATAATATATGTTGTAAGATTATAGAAAAAATGTCTGTACAGTGAAAAAAAGGAATGGTTATTTATTTATTTTTGTAAGATGTTTGTTAATATTCGGCTTTATATCAAATTAGAAATATTCTATATTGTATCTTTTTTCCATTACACAGAAAATTATTTTTCATCTAAAAACCTATACTAGGTTAGCACGTTTTTTTTTATGTAATGTGCAGACTTGTATAAAACTAAAAACTTTCTGCCCTCATAAATATTGGATCAAAAACTTTCTGCAAATTAATTTAATGTTTAATAAAATAACGTGTTATATTATTATAACGATATGAATTAAAAACAGTAGTTTTAAAATAATTACGATTTAAATTAAAAATTAATTAATTTTAACTAAAGAATAATTATTTTGGTTTAAAAAATAAAGCTAAAAATATATGATAAGGAAAATTCTTATCAATTATTTTGTCAATGAATTTAGATACAGCCCAAACCTTAATATTGTGACCTCTTTGCACAAAATGCCAGTCACTCTGTTCACAGAAATAATGTGACATAGCTTCTGAAACAACTGAATCACATTTTTTACCGCGGCCCTTTCATGAAATTCACGTTTTTTCTGCGGTCCTTTGACGAAATTCGCATTTTTTGCGATCTTTTGACGAATTTCATGTTTTGGGGGGTTTTGTTGATGAAATTCGCACTTTTTCCGCGGCGCTTTGACTGCGTTTTTTCGCGATTATTTGACAAAATTAGTGTTTTCCACAAATCTTTTACGAAATTTACATTTTTTAAAGATCTTTTGACAAAATTTGGGCTTTTTCCGTGATGCTTTTAAGAAATTCGTTTTTTTCCTGCGCTCCTTTGACGAAATTTGCGTTTTTTCTGCGATTCTTTGATAATTTTTTTTTTCATGATCCGTTGAAGAAGTTTGCGCTCTTTTGACGAAATTCGCGTTTATTCTGCGATATTTTGATGAAATTGGTGATTTTTCCTGCAAATGATTGGCGGAATTGGTTTTTTTTTTCGGCGACCATTTGTTGAAATTCACAATATTTTTCAATGATATTTCTTTATGTCTGAATTTTCGGACTGGTGGCCGATTTTTTTTTTTTTTTTTTTAATTTTCAGAAAATTCGGAACAGAATCACCTCGGGCAAACAATAAATAAATCGTACATAAAATTGGGGAATATTTTTAATTTTTTGGTATTTAAAAAAAAATTACAAGAACAAAAATTACATTTTTTTTTCTAAAAAATTTTCCGCAAAGTTCCGAATTTTGCGGAAAATTTTCTGCGCACGGCGTGCGCGCATGAGTCTATTTTATACAACTCTGGTAATGTGTGCTTAGTTCGTCTTTCAAAATTCTAAAGGAAAACATTCTTTACAACTTCAACTTTTGAGGCAAATCACAAGGTTTTTAAATTTATTTCAATAATGATTGCATTTCTAGATCCGATAAAACCCAATCGTGCCCGTCGGCCTAACCGTTTCGGAGTTTTCGTGGTTTTCTTCGAAACCTTGGATTTCCATGCGTAAATACGGGTTAGGTTAGAAAGACCCCCCACGGAGGGCACTCCCCCTTGGGCCTATATCCCTCGAGTTGATAATCGGCCGTCAAAAATCAACCCAAAATCAACCCAACTCTATATCCGATTAATTCCGACTTTTTTGAAACACATTACAGCAACATTTGAACATCTCTAATTTCATGCTATAATGACAACATTAAATAATGGTTGTATGCCAAAATATTGAGAAAAGTATAAAATTTGAGTCTCCCTGAATACAAAGTGGTACTAATAAGTTTTACATTCATATCATAAAGGTATTTCCATTTATCTGGATAACTTAGAACAATAGATGTTTACATTTTTGTTCTAAAACTGTCTGGGGAATTCCGTCCCTTCAAAAAGGTACTATTCAGGTGGAATTTTTCCCTTTTTCCCCCATGCAGGGGAAAATGCTAATCCTTTTCTACATTCTTTTCCTCCCACTCCTAAAATTGATGTCTTCTACGGTGAGATTACACCTAAGAAGGGGGGTATGAAATTTTTCAACTGGATTTCGGGTGTTTTGGTTCTCTGAAGAACCTGTAGAATTTCAGCCTCGGTAATGAAAGAGTTAAATACTTGATTTTATAATGCCATTTAAGAAGGTAAACAAGATCAATAAAAAGAAAATTTCATTTATTCTGATATTCTGATATTACCTAGAAAGTCACAGCAGGCTATTTTTTTTTTTTTCTTTAGTACCGTAAATTTTATCAGTATGTATTTCAAGATAAATTTTTAAGAGTGACATAAACAATGTTTTTATTTGTTAGAATGAAAAATTATTTTGAAATATAATCTGTAATTTTGTTATCTGTGCAAATGAAAAATTATGTTTAGTTCGAACTTTACAGATAAATGTATTTAGAAGAGATTAAATTTTATGTAACTGGTGAAAACTTACATTTAAACGTTACTACTTTAATGTTTTATTACTCTTTTGAAAATATGCTATTGGAATTATCTAATCATAAATATGTTTGAGTGATTCGAATAAATAAATTAAAAAGAAAAAATCTAGACATAAATTACTTTAGATTTTCATCAATAGAAATAATAGCAAAAATTGCAGAAAAAATAAAAATATTCATAAAAATTTCAAAAATGTATATATAATTTATTAGGAAAATATCAAAAATAGGTACTTTTCGGTTAGCCGGGCGCCAGTGTTATATATACATATTTATATACATACATATATGTAAATATGCATATATATATATATATATATATATATATATATATATATATATATATATATAGACATATTGTATATATACACACACACATACATATATGTAAATATGTATGTATATATACATACATGTATGTATATAAATATGTATATATAACACTGGCGCCCGGCTAACCAAAAAGTACCCAAAAATATAAAATTAATTAAAAAAAGGACACAAGGTGGGATTGAACCCTCTGCCTGTGGGATAGCGAATGCCCACGTTTCCTCGACGTCATGAGGACCATGTGTCATATCAAACTAATGTATATTTGAAACATATGCTGTACTTTGACCCCCAAAGACTCAAAAATTAAGGCTCATTTGAAGAAAACCTTTCACCAGAATAGTTAGGTATATAATCCCTACAACATACTTTAAAATTATCAGAAAATGTGCGCACCATGTGTGATGGTCACCTTGTAAGTTAATTTTCATCAAGCTATATCTCGTCCAGTTTCCACCGAATCTTTAAATTTTAGAGTTTTTCATTATCTTTTGAATTGTACTTTAAGATCATTTCATTAATTTTAACTTATATTTTTAACTTTAACAGAGAAAAAAATCATTTAAATAGGACTATTTTCAAAAATGTCAATTTTATTTAAATATTGCACTAAAAATTACATTAAAAAAAAAATTAAAATCTCAAATGAAATTTCTAAATTCAGTTGTGGTATTTTTAAAAAATGTTAAAACCGATGAATGGCAATGCTAAGTTAACCCATTCACAACACGTGTGCATTCAGAAGTGCACATCTGAGACGTAGTGGGACAATTTTATTTCACCTTCTGGGCTGAAGGATTCTGTGAAGCTAACCTAACTCTTGTAAAAAGTTCTTTAAAAAATTATAAAAAATTAATTTTTCAATGTAACCTTCTGAAATTCGTCTACATGAAATAAGTTGTTATTATATACATTCATGCAAAAAAATTGAGGTGTTTTCCCTAATATTTTAATATAAAAAAGACATTTTAAATAAATATAATGAATATTCTAATCACGTTTTTAGATTAAAAAATACAGTCGAATCCAGTTAAGACGCATTTCAAGGGAGTGAACAAAAGTCGTATATTAACACGTTCACTGCTCCCATAGGAATTTAAAGTGATCACCAGGGTGCCAAACTTAAAACAACTAATTAAAGGGTTTATTTGTTTTAAAATAAATACAGTATGCATAATTCGGAGTAAGTTCACAAAAATATAGTGAGTTACAGTTATCCCAGAGTGCCACATACAAATATAAAGTCATTGCTGATCTGCCCGTGATTTTTATTTAATATTATATGGAAAGCTACCTGTGACCCACAGGTGATGCTCACAGCACAGAATGAAAAAGTTTTGAGACCCCCCTGTGATGTTCATGGCAGTGAACGTGTTAAGTGGGATCGTGTACTAAACATGATTTGTATAATATTCCATAAATTGAGCTTATTTACAGTCGTCTAAATGAACTTTAGAGCTTTCATTTATATATTTACGGTCAAAAATTGTGTCTTTGACATACATATAGATTAAAATTTAATTGTATTCCACTTTAACTCATTGTTTCTTTTTATAGGACCATCTAGAATATTAACTGAAAAAATATGTATGGATTCATGTATGACTTTATTGTCGATTAAATATGCATCCAAAAATAAAACAACAAAAATAATTTTCCTACTAGACTAATTTTTTTAACAAAAATAAAATAAATATTAAATCTTTTGAAGCACAACCCAGTTTTTGAAATCATATTTAGTACTTGTAATAATAAGTACCATTATAATCTGTCCTTCTTTCTAATAATAATAATAATAAAAACTATGCTTGTTAATCTGTGTGTAAAAAATATTGTTAGCATAGCAAAAACTAAAGAAAACATTGCAATATATATATCTTTATACCTCATAAAGAGCTAAAATGAGCAGGCCAGGAAAATTACATTCATTTTCAGTGACAATCATATTTTAATTATGAAAAATTATTTCTAAAATTCAGAACTTGTTACCTTCCTCATATATGTGTTATATAAGGTATAATTAATAATTAGAAGTTAAGAAAACTAGAAAAAGATATGTGTACAGTATAGCAGAAAGCCTTTTACTTTGCATACATCACAGTGTGATATGCCAAGAAAATGACAATCTGAAAGTTTAAGTCTTTTAATTACTTTATTTTTGTGTTGTTATGAATATAATATCGCTTGAAAATACTTCTAATAATATTGTTTATTAGAATGTAAAAAAGAAAATTGCATTATCTAACATTTAATAGGCATTTTATTGTGTGGACAAAGATTGTTAAGAGGCAGGATCAAAGAAGAATTACACTTGTGCTAATTTTGTGTGTTTTGTTTTATTCATATATCTTCCACTATTTCCTATTAGTAATTTTCACCTTAATTAATCTGCTATAAGTAGAATATTACAATTCAGAAACAACGTTTTCTATCTGAATAAAAAGAAAAAATCTGCTAAATTCTCGAGAAGAGAGGAGGAATTGGCATCTTAAGCATGATTTTTTTCCTCAAAAGACGGAAAATTTATCGCATAATAACCAATCACTTTTTAAATGGGATATTTTTGCATTTGTCCTATGGGTGATGTTCAAGGGATTGGAAAAATCCACATATTAACTGTGAGCATCTTAATTGGGTTTGACTAAGGGAGTAAAAAAAAAAAATCATGATTTTTTTTATTTAAGTCGGATTTATATGATTTTTCCCCCAGCGTTCAAATACCGAATAGCTAAGCTACCAAGACTTTTAGGTTTCCAAAACAATTAAACCACTAATTGCTAACGTAATCTATGTCTTTACACTTTAATTAATAAAATTATAATTATTAGTTAGTAATTACAGAAATTATAAAAACTGCAAATTAGTAGTTTCATTAGGGTAGTATCATACCATAATTTTATATACATTAATATTGTAATAATTATGTAAAACTTTTTAATAAATGTTAAATATCACTAGTATGTATAATTATTAACTGCATTTTATATTAAATAGTTAACTTTACTTCAAATTAATAATTATTAAACAATTCTCTAATTAGGAACATATTATACATTTTTAAGCCTTAATTATTAAAATGATAATAATGTAGTATTCATTTTAGAAAGAAAAAGGGGCAGGATGCTAGTTCCAAAAAAGGGCACTATTTCATGAGGAAATATATTAGTAATGTGTTTAGCAATGATATAAGGAAAAAAAAGAATAATTTTTAGTATGATAAATAAAGTGTCCTTAATTTTTTATAATTTTATGAATAACAAATTGAAAAATACAATTAAATAACATATTTTAATAATATCCTGTTTTTTCTAAAGAAATAAAGTTCTATTATTTTTGCAAGATCTTGGCCACCTGAATTTAAAAATACTGTTGAATGGGGAAGTTTTTTACAAGAAATCTCTGGCTACAACTACAGGTAAATTTCAACTTTTTTTAAGGCAGGGTGCATTTTGCCAATTTCAAAAGGGCGGCAGCATTAAAAAAATGGCCTAGAAGAAACAGTATAAGTAATTACGGAATTATTAAAAACTGCAAATAAGTAATTTCATTAGTTAGTAGCACAAATAGTTTGACTATAATGTAATATGATTACAAAATAGTTACGTGCGTTTAATATAGCAACATGTGAAACATTTTACTCTTATAAAGAATAATTACAAAAATATTAACAATAGTTTTGTTACTAAATAATTTTTAACACATTCCATAAGCAAAATATGTGTTTTAAAAAAGCTATTTATTCACAAATAAAATAACTAAATAAAACTTGCAAGCAACTTGTGCATGCTACTTTTTAACACTTATTATACAGATATACACAAAAAAATAGTCAATAAATATTTAATTTTTTTTTAATTGAAAATTCAAAAATTACAGTAAACTCTCTGTAAGACGGAAATCTGTCTAACTCGGAATTCTAACCCTGCGAATCCATAGACATAGAGTAAAATTTGTCTAAGGCTGAATATTGTCTACTGCAGAAAATTTTCTTGGTCCCAATCGATTCCGCCTTAGACAGAGTTTACTGTATATGTAAATATATAATCAATCATAAAATAGCTATCAAATAAAAAGTATTGAATTCTAAGTGGTATAATAATAAGTAAAATAGAATAATATTTTAAAACATACATTTAAAAAAAATTGTTGATGCTAAAAATATTTTTTGAAAAATAAAAGAAAATATTCATATATTAATGTATAATAAAATGAAGTATTGAATAATAATTAATCTCTGTTATTTTATCATCAGTCAGATACCTGCGTCTTTAGACATTTTAATAAGTTTGTGAAATAAGATACATAAATATAGATAATTTAATTTAAAACAAATTAATTTGAAACAATATAAAATAACTCTTGAAGGAAAAAAATCTTAACCAAAGAAGAATGCAGAACAGTCTTGTTAACTTGATGATGCCGAAAATATTCTAAGGCTTTCAGCACCCACAATTGGTACATATTGGTCAAGTGCGAACGTGAAGCATATATCATATGTTTACAGTTAATTAGCTCATTCAGACATTCCCCCTTCCAAGTACTGTAGAAAATTTTCCAATAAACAAAAAATAGAGTTTTATTAGACAAGTTAAAAGATAGAAAAAAAATCATGTTTCAGAAACATAAAGACATGATGAAGTAAACACTTTTTTTTTTCATTGCAGTAATTTTCTGAAAGATCAAGTTAACATGGATTAAAAAAATATTGATTCCATTTGCTTTCCTAGTTAGAAGGAAATGTATTCTTCCCTAATATACAGTCAAACCTCGTTAAGACGAAGCCGAAGGGCAGCAAAAATCTTTTCATATTAACCAAAATTCATATTAACCGATAAAACAGCAAAAGGCATTTAGGATGATTTTATAAACAAATCACTAAAACAAATATATCAAAGAATGTAAATGATATCTGTGAAATATTTTATAGTCATTTTATGTTAATTTGCATTTCTGTGCAAAAAGGCACATTTCTAACATCGCCATACAGTAGCGCTCAAAAGTATTTTGACAACCTTATATTCTCTCTTATTTTATTTAATATAAAAATGTAAAGGAAAATATATTCCCTATAATTGAGAACACTATGACTGCAGTCATTCAAATGTATCAAGTTTCAACTTGTTTGTTCACATTCAGCGCCACCGAAGAAATATGACTCCTCCTTAGCTCAAAAGTATTTTGACAATTAGTTTGCATTTAATTGTTGAAGGTGTCAGTGGCGCTATAGCTTCGGTTAGTGATTATTTTTAAATGCCGAAATGTAAAAAATATTGAAGTAATTCTAGAAAAGCCACTGTCAATGCACTTAAAAAAGGTAGACTGCAAGCAGAATTAGCTCGTTCTTTTAACGTGTCTCGGCAACTTGTTATTACATGGAATAAAGTTTTTAATAAACAGAATTACGTCAAAAGTAAACCTCATACTGGTCATCCGAAAAAAACAACTTGCATTGTTGACTGTATTATAAAAATGATATCTACAAGTGATTGTCGTAAGTCAGCTGTAATAATAAAAAATGAATTGAAAGAAAATTACGGTATAGACATACACGTTTCATCAGTCAAACAACGCCTAAACCTCTATGGTTTACATGGCAGAAGCTCAGCAAAAACACGTTTATTATCTACTAAGAATAGGAAGGCTGGAGTTGCATTTGTAAAACAGCATATCCCTTTCAGGGGCAAAGCAATTCCATTGCTAAAGTGTTGAAATTAATGATTGACACTGGAATTTGAAAACAAATTTATTTGTAAATAAAAAAAAGCTATATTTCACATACATAATAAACCGATTTTTTTTAACCAGAATTCTGGTATCAATCATTAATTTCAGCACTTTAGCAATGGAATTGCTTTGCCCTGAAAGGGTTATGCTGTTTTACAAATGCAACTCTAGCTTTCCTATTCTTAGTAGATAACAAACATGTTTTTACTGTTCTTCTGCCATGTAAACCATAGAGGTTTAGGCGTCGTTTGACTGATGAAACGTGTATGTCTATACCATAATTTTCTTTCAATTTAATTTTATTATTACAGCGGACTTACGACAATCACTTGTAGATATCACTTTTATAATACAGTCAACATTGCAAGTTGTTTTTTTCGGATGACCACTATGAGACTTATTTTCGATGTATTTCTGCTCATTAAAAACTTTATTCCGTGTAATAACAAGTTGCCGAGACACGTTAAAAGAACGAGCTAATTCTGCTTGCAGTCTACCTTTTTTAAGTGAATTTACAGCGGCTTTTTTAGAATCACTTCAATATTTTTTACATTTCGGCACTTAAAAATAATCACAATAAGTCAATATAAACACTAACCGAAGCTATAGCGCCACTGACACCTTCAACAATTAAATGCAAACTAATTGTCAAAATACTTTTGAGCTAAGGAGAAGTCATATTTCTTCGGTGGCGCCGAATGTAAACAAACAAATTGAAACTTGATACATTTGAATAACTGCAGTCATAGTGTTCTCAATTATAGGGAATATATTTTCTTTTACATTTTTATATTAAATAAAATAAGAGAGAATATAAGGTTGTCAAAATACTTTTGAGCGCTACTGTATTATAAGGAAAAAATAAATGAGTAAGGAGAAACAAAATGTAAAAATATATTTACCTCTTTAAGTTAGACTTTAAAAAAAATCTTTTATTGATTTTTGTTTCAATTTTTTGCATTCCACATTTGTTTATAAAGGCATCCACTTTTTCCAAATTGTCCAAAGCACAATTGGCATTTTCTTGTGGAAACAGAAACCACTGAACAATTTTTAAAACCTCTGTTGCTTCATTGAAGGACACGGAAGGGATTTCTCCCTCTGCATCAGCCTCCATTTTATTCAGCTCTTCCTCTTCATTCTTCTTTTCAGTTAAATCGGCCAGAATATTTTCATCTGTCACAGGTTGAGAAGTCATAACATTTTCATCAATTCACACGTAATTCTCAAGCGACAGAGGAGAAATTATTTATCTTTTTCCAGCTTCTTCTATCACATTGTCCATTTCTGTTTCATAAGTGTTTGTGCAACATCTTCCTTTGTAAAACCACCATGACTGAAACTGTTTTTTATAACAGTGGGAGTAACAGAGTTTCATGCACTTCTTAGAAAACACATAGCTTCAAAGAGATTGATAGAAAATGGTGTCTGTTTGTCAAAGCACTCGATAAGTTTTTTTATTACTTCTTTCCTGTAGTGGGTTTTTAAACACTGAATAATACCTTGGTCGCATGGCCGAAGCTTTACTGTAGTATTTGGAGGGACGGAAACGCATTTTATTGATTTTAGCCCTTTTACATCTTTGCAGGATATTCAAGTGACCAACAAAATGCATGTCTTTCTCTTTTGATTGGTAAACCTTGAGTTTAATTCTAATAAAAATTTTGAAAAAAATTCCTTATTTATCAAATCATTTTTAGTGAATTCATACTGAATATTAGGTAGTGTTTTTACATGCTTAAAGCATCGTGGTTTTGCGAATTTCCCAATAACATATATAGGTAATTTTTTACTATCATACATATTGCAGGCTACCAGTACTGTGGATCTTTCTTTATTACATTTTCCACCGGAACACTCTATGCTTTAAAAGTTAATGTAGATGAAGGTTTTGCTTTATAAAAAAAGCACAGTTTCATCTGCATTGAATATTTTGCGGGGTGCATAATCTCTTTTAATAACTGCAGACTCTTCATCACATATTCTTTTGGAGACAATGCCATGGCATACTTTAAAACTTGACAGCCATCTATTTGCGCATGTAAAATCATCCACACCAAGAACTTCTGCAAAAAACTTTGCTTTTTCTTGTAAAACCGCGTGTTCCCGCCAATAGCTCAATCACAAATTAATCACTGCACACAACTCACAATAAAATAAAACTAGCAAACTGTATTACTAATTAAATTTTAATTCACAAAACAATAAATTGAACGAGAGCCGATATTTACACTACTCCTCGGATCGGCGTCTCGAACCCAACTCACAAGTTTCCAACAATCCACATAGATGGCGCTTCTAGCGGCAACATACCGCCGGACCTTGAATGTTTCAAACATTCAGTACTATAAATACGATATTAATTTAGAATACAATCTCAATAATACAAATTTTTTTTCAGCATACACACTAAATGAAATGTTAAATTTACAAATATAAACACAAAAATATAATAATACACTACACTACAAAAATTTTGCTTAATTAAATAAAATGTATGAATTCAAGTATTTAATGTGGTTTCATTCACATGAGGCAAAACAACAATTTTGGCCACTGGCCTTTTATATGTGCCATTTTTATCCCTTAAAGTTATAACTCTAACTATACCATCTTGGTCTGGATGGATTTTAACAATTCTTGCCAAATGCCATTTTAAAGGGCTATAATTATCAGGATTTTTTACTAAAACTAAATCTCCCTCTTTGATCTCTACCCTTCCTTTATGTTATTTGGGTCTATTTAAGAGCTTATTTAAATATTCTGATGACCATTTTTTCCAAAGATGTTGTGTCAATTTCTGAACTAATTGCCACCTGCTCAATCTATTCATAGGGTATCTATTCAGTATAATTCGGTTCAGGTAAGGCCATTAAAGATGAGCCAATAAGAAAATGAGCAGGTGTCAAAGCTTCAACATCATTTGGATTATTTGAAAGAGGGCAGAGTGGACGAGAATTAAGAACAGCTTTGATTTGAATAATAAGAGTCAAGAGTTCCTCATAACTTAAAATAGTTACCTACAACACGCTTTAAATGATATTTAAGTGATTTAACACTTGCCTCCCATAAACCTCCAAAATGAGGGGTTGAAGGGGGATTAAAATGACACTTAATTCCTGCATTAGCTAAATAATTTTGAATTTCCTCCTCACTTTTATCCTTAAATAAAGATCTGAGAATTGCTCTTAATTCTTTATTGGCACCAACAAAATTTCGGCCATTATCACTAAAGATATCAGAAGGTTTGCCTCGTCTCGCAATAAAGCGTTTAAGTGCTGCTAAAAACGCTGCACTTGTTAAATCATGGACAATTTCAAAGTGCAAGGCCTTTGTAGTAAAACACACAAAAATACAAATAAAAACCTTTTTTACCTGTTTATTCCTACCTGTAGAAATTTTATCTCAAAAGGACCGCAGTAGTCTAATCCAGTGCGTGTAAATACTCTGGGTATCGTTACTCTTGCTGCTGGCAAATCAGCCATCTGTTGCTGCGAAATTTTAGAATTAATTTTCTTACAAATAATACAATTAAAAATGATTTTTCTATACATTTCTGCCAGCTAAAATCCAAAATTTAGTTCGGATGAGAGACATTGTGGTTTCTGAACCTGCATGAAAATATAAAACATGAAAATAATTAATAACACAAAATGTAAAATTATGTTTTGCAGGGATAATCATAGGAAATTTTTGGTGATCGGATAAGTTACTGTTTTTCAGTCTGCCACCAACACGAATGCAGCCATCACTGTCTAAAAATGGACACAAGTTTATCAGTTTGCTATTGTTAGGGATAGCAGTACCCCTTTCTAAACACTGGATTTATTTCATGAATGAAGTCCTTTGAATGTTCTTTACAATGCACAATAAATACTGAGAGAGTTCACTGCTAGATAAAGTTTCAGCTGTAGGATATAAAGGGTTTCTACAGTTATATATGAATCTTTTACACCATGCTACTACTCTTTGTAGTTTGATGAACGACGAACAGTTATTAATTATGTCTAAAGGTTCAAGAGTGTTAACCAAGGCACATACTTGAGTCACTGATGGTGATTTCAATTCACGCAAAAACAGCTCATTGGTTTCAGCAGGATTGCTATTAGGACACTCGACCACCTCAGGCTGTTGTAGGAATGCTGGACCGAACCACCACATATCACACTGCTGAATCTTGATGGGATCTATACCTCTAGAAATAAGGTCTGCAGGATTTTGCTTGGAAGGTACGTAATGCCACTGTTCAACCGAAGTTAAACCTTGTATAATCGATATCCTGTTCGCTACAAACGTCTTAAGATCGTTTGACTCTTTTTTTAACCATGCAAGTACAATGGTGCTATCTGTCCAAAAATAAGTTTTAGAAATTTCTAGTTTTAAGGCACTTAATACCTTCTTCATTAACGTAGATAGCAGGACTGCAGCAGAAAGTTCAAGACGCGGGATAGTGACATGTTTTAGAGGAGCTACTCTGGATTTACTAGTGAGTAGCTTAACAGCAGAATCACCATAAGAATTAGTAGATTTCACGTAAATGACCACTCCATAAGCAATTTCAGATGCGTCGGAAAATCCATGTAGTTCTACACAAATAGACTGATCGATAAGAATGCATCTAGGGATACTGATCAGATTTACGCTCTTTAAGGAAGTAAGAAAGTCATTTCACTCTTTATTTTCTTTCATTGGGAGATAATCACACCAATCCATTTTCAGCAACCATAATTTTTGCAGAAACACCTTGGCCCTTGTAATTATTGGACCTATCAAACCCAAAGGGTCAAATATTCCTGCAATTTGTGACAAGACTGATCATTTAGTGTATAATTCGCTTTGCTCGATAATTAAGTTAAACCCGAAACAATCTGGTTGAGGCTTCCACAATATTCCCAAAGTTTTTGTCTCATTAGAAAAAGAATATTCAGATTCTGAATTATTACACAAAAGAGCAAAATTATTTACTGCCCATTTATGGAGATCCATGCCTCCTCTACTTAACAAAGATATCAGTTGTTGCTGAATCTCCTTAGCTGTGTCTAAATCATATGATCCTGTTAGGATGTCATCCATGTACACATCCTGCAACAACACATTCGCAGCTAAAGGAAATTCATTTCCTTCATCTCTAGATAATTGCATTAAGGTTCTTGTAGCTAAAAAAGGAGCACTAGTTGTGCCATAAGTCACAGTACATAACCTGTACACTTTTACTGGCTCATTCACCTCAGGTTTAAATACTATTCGTAATAAATCACGTTAACTCGGATGTATTAATATCATACGATACATTTTTTTAATATCAGCTACAAAAACAAACTGATGCTTTCTAAATCGCAACATTATAGAAAATAACTCATCTTGGATTGTTCCTCCGTTAAACTGCAAACTGTTTAATGATTTCCCTGTAGAAGTTAAGGAACTGGCATTATACACGACTCGTAATGGTGTACTACTTGATTCTGTATGGAATACGCAATGATGTGGAATATAATAAGTGACTTCTGGCTCTTCAGATTCTATCACTTCATCCATGTGACCCATACTTAGATATTCTTCCATAAATGCTTTATAAAGATCATTAACTTTAGGTTCTCTAACTAAGCGCTTCCATAATGAATTTAAAATATTCATTGCCTTTTGTTTTGATTCGCCAAGACAAGATGGATCTTCATTTAGCGGCATTTTCACCATATATTGTCCATTTTCAGTTCTAGAATAATTTTTCAGAAAATGTTCTTCACAAATTTCTGCTTCCTTAGTTTTAGAAATTTCAGACTCTCTCTCTATGTTTTCTAGTTCCCAAAACTCTCTAATTATTTTTTCTAATTCCATATTATCTGTAATTAACCCACAATGTATATTACTTTCACCCCTAGCCGGAAGGCTTCCACTGACAATATACCCGAATACACTGTTTTGTAACACAATTTTAGTATTTAATGTTTGCGGATAAATTTGACCTGGTCTTAAAAATTCATAGAAATTTTCTGCACCTAAAAGCAAATCAATCGGGCCTGGGACATTAAATTTTTCATCGACTAATTTGATGTTAATTAATAATGGGATAGAAGTCTCAAGTGGCCTAGACGGCGTAAATTCTGTAATTTTCGGAACGACTAAAAAGTCTAATTTTAAATGAAAATCCTTATCTCTATTTGAAACAGTTGTGTTAACCCTAGACCTAACATTCAACGATAAATTATTTATGCCTGAAATAGAAATGTTAGCCTTTTCCCTTTTCAAATTAAGTTTATCTACTAACTTTTTACTCATAAAGTTAGAGTTTGCTCCAACGTCTAATAAACCTCGTGTTTCATGAAAATTACCTAATTCATCTCTTATTAAACAAACAAATGGGCTAAGTAACACAGCTTTCAACTCATTAGCCAAATTACATGTCGTTGAAAATAAACTGTTTTGATTATTAGCTGGGAAAGGCTGAAATACTGGAGCCGAAACATCCAAATTAGATTTATTACCTCCTTTGTTTATATGACTCATTTCCTGTGAAATTACCTCTTGGTTTTCAACTTTATTTATTTTTTGTTCACGAGGAAAATGCAAAGTTACGTTGTGCCTTTTCCTACAAATAATACACGAGAATTTAGATTTACAATCGACTACTTTATGATTCATAAGACAGTTAAAACAAAGATTTTTTGCCTTTACCAGCTCAACTCTATCACTCACTGACATATTTTTATAAACAGGACATTTATGCAAAGGATGATTTTCATTACATGACAAAATACATTTAGAATTTTTTACATCAGTTAGAAAAACTTTAGAAACTGGCTTGGAATAATTATTTTTATTATTCGACCTAGAATTATCAACCACAGGTTTTCCCTTTGATGTGTAATATAAATCTATCTCCCTAGATAACTCAATTGGGTGAAACCAAGAATCTCCTTGTCTAACATTTATAAAACAAGTAACATCCTTATCAAGCGTCTGACAAATTTTATCAGAAATCACTAACTTTTTTAAAGTTTCAAAATCTGTCACATTTCTCAATTTTAAATACCGTATTTTCGGGTGTATAGCCCGCATCCAGTGTATAGCCCGCACCCCTAAATCGAGCAGTACCATAAAAAAGTTCGTGTATAAGCCGCGGGGCTGCATCGTTGTATAGCCCGCGGGCTATACACCATCTACGAATGTATATTTCGACCAGGGTTTACGCCGCATGTGAAATTTCCGAGGTAATCGCGAATGGCGTGCTAAACAGAAACACATTAATAAGAAGAATTAAGAAATCATAAAAATGAAATTATTAATTAGAAATAAATAATTTAAATGCACAATTCGAAATTATTAATATAATTTAAATAATATAAATATAATTTAAATAATATAAATACGAAAAACTACACTAAAATTGCGTGAAATTTGCAGCTTAAATTCCGGCATATGGCGCGGATGATAAATTGCATTATTACCTTGGTATATCGCGAATGATTTTGCAACATAAAAATTAAACTGAAATTTTAAAACCACAAGCATCGAAATTACAGGGCTCCCACTAGATCCGTTTTTTTGCTTCAAGTCCGTATTGGTCCGTTTTTTCATTGTTAGGTCCGTAAAGTCCGTTTTTTGACACTTTTCACCGACTTTTATTTAAAATTTTACCGATGTTTGGCATTTAGCCGAGCATCGCGGTAAAATCGCGCTTTTCGCAAATATGTTCCAAAAAATACCATTGAATTTCGTTAATCAATCACGAAAAGAATCGTCAACTTTGTCAAAGGATTGCGAAAATGCGCAAATTTCTTCAAAAGATCGTGAATTTCGTTAAAAGATCGAAAAAAATGCGGTCAAAAGATAGAAAGAAAAAAAGCGGTCAAAAGATCGCAAAAAAGACTAATTTCCTCAAAAGATTGCGAAAAAAACCCCGCAAGTTTTGTCAAACAATAGCCAAAAACGCGTTTTTCGTCAAAAGGTCGCAAGTTACAGCAAAGGATCGCGAAAAACACGCAAATTTCGGCAAAGGATCGCGAAAAAAACGAGAATTTTGTAAAAAGATCGCGAAAAAACACGAATTTCATCAAAAGATCTCTCAATAAAACGCAAGTTTTGTCAAAGAATCGCGGAAAACGCGATTTTCGTCAAAAGGTGGCAAAAAAAAAAAAAAAAAAAAAAAAAAACACGCGAATTTCGGCAAAAGGTCTCTCAATAAAACGCAAATTTCGCCAAAAAATCGAAAAAACATGCGAATTTCGTTAAAAGATTGCGAAAAGAACGCGAATTGCATCAAAATATCGCGAAAAAAACGGTAAAAAAATTGCGGAAAAAAACACAAATTTCGTCAAAAAATCGAAAAAAAAAAAACTAATTTCGTCAAAAGATTTTAAAAACTTTAATTTCGTCAAGATATAGTAAAAAACATATAAATTTCATCAAAGGATCCCGAAAAACACGCAAATTTCTTTAAATAGTCGTGGAAAAATTCGTGAAATTCAACCTGTCTTAGAAGGTTTGTAACCTCTACCAATAACAATGGTTGGTTGGTTGTATTTATGACGGCCAATTATCTGCACGAGGGATATGGGCCCTGGGGGGGAGTGCCCTTCGTGGGGGTCTTTCTAAGGGAACCTAACCCGTATTAACGCTTGGAAATCCAAGGTTCGAAGAAAACCACGAAAACTCCGAACGATTAGGCCGACGGGCGCGATTGGGTTCGAACCCAGCACTTCCCGTCTACCAGCTTCGAGAGCAGAACCTCTCAGCCACTGGTGGGGCACCAATAACAATGGCTTTAAGATAATGAATTTCAGAATTTGAATCGGAGCAAGCGTTTTCTTTATAACAAATTATACTTTGAACATTTATTAATTAGTGACAATTGAAGGAAAGGAGGGTTTCCTTGTTTATTTTATTTTATGATTTGCGAAAATAGTTTCCTTTTGATTTCTTTTTTTACAAAATATGTGCTCCCTTTTGGTCCCCTTTTTTACTACACCAGTTGAGTGGGAGCTCTGGAAATATGAAATTATTAATTTGTTATAAATAATATAAGTACGATATTCAAAATTAATAATTCATTATGAATAATATTTAAAAGAAAAAATCCCGTTAAAATTGAGTAAACTTTTCTATACACTAAAGAGCGTCATGAGAACGATTGGGCGTTAGCAATCTCAACTTTAACTCAAGTATCTTAAATAGCGTGCTTGAATGACATTAAAATGACGACGTGCTAAAATGACATTTATTTTCACAGTGCCATATATTAAAATGATTTACAAATAGATAATAAACGTATTAATTTTAATATTTAGCGCTATGTACAAATAAAATAACGTTATCACATCCCATTTCGTCAATTGAATAAGACATAAAAATTCTCATTTTAATCATTTCTAAAAGAATCTGTAGATCGGGAATGCAGATGTTTTTGATTTTTTTAAGAGAGGGGGGGGGGAGGATTAAAAAGAAACCTCGCACAATAATTCATCGAGAATTTTAAACTCATTTTTAAACGGAAAAACATGGAATCTGCTGGCATATCTATCAAAGTGATTTGAAATCGAATGCGTTTTTCTATTTTCGATAAATGTATTATATCTTAAGTTATAAGCGATTGCTATTTGATGATTACCTTTCCCGAACTGTCTCATCTGGAAATTCAGTTAAAAAATCAACTTTCAGCATTTTCTAAATGTTTTTCCCTTATCAAAAACTGAAAAACTCTGTTCGATTTCGTTAAGTATTAATAAATGCGGCAATAGATACATTTAAAATTAAAAATGACTTATAGTGAATGCAGCCGTTATTTATGTGTGTATGCGTGTTTTATAATAAAGTTATCAGAAACAAAACAAAACTTTTTATTTAATTCGAATCGGTTTTATTTAATTCCAATCAATCTGCAAGAAATTTCATGACCTACTTTTATTATTTCTTTGCACGTGGAGCGATAAGGATTATAAACATTATATGATTCATGCTAACCACTACGAAAAGGTATCACGTGCGATCAAGCTACTTTCTTCCCCCCCCCCCCTTCTTCTATCGCTCTGTTTGGAACTTTTTAGCTGTCAGAATCTCAAAGAAATAAATATAGATTTCAATTAGAAGATTTTGCTTTAAAAGCATTTATACACGAAATGATTACCAAGAAGAAAAAAAAAAAATACTTACCATCACTGTGCTGTTTCTTAAATACAAGATGATTTAACAATGCAATTTAATCTGATTTATTTTATGGTCGTTTTTGAGAATATTTGGCGTTATTGTAGATGTTTTAAAAATACTTCTTGCATGAACATTTAAAAGTTATATTTTATATTTATTTCAATCACTTGGTACAGAATTGAATCCTGCACTGGGTCGGGTAATCGGATAGTACCCGAACCCGACTAAAGTTCGGGTCGGGTTGGCGGGATTTTTTTTTTCTTTCTTTTGACGTGGGTCGGGTTGGAATTTGATTCGTTCGAGTTAACTTTTTTTTTTTTTTTCTCCAAAAGATGATGCTGAATATTTGTTAAAATGGTAAAAGCCGAAATAATTTGATACAAGAAAAACATAATTATAGACTACTTTTCCGTAAATGCATTAAAATATGGATTAATTTTCCTTCATTTTAGTTTCTGGTTTTAATATTTCGGTTGACAAAATTTGTTCTTGTCGGGTCTCGAGTTGACTTTAAGTAGAATTTTCGGATTCGGATAGGATACAATCCGGACCTTGCAGTTCAGGTTCAGAGTAGAGTCCAACATTTGATCTTGTAGTCTGATTTTACCTGCTATTGTTTTGTTATGGATAGAGGGGGGGGGGGATGTATTTTTTCTAGAAAAATACATTTTTTACAAATAGATTATTTTCTTGTAGTTATATTTTCTTAGAAAATATGGAATATTAAGCATTTAAAAAAATTATATCCACTAATTTGTTTATCATTTTTATAGTATTTTCACTTAAAACGTACACATTAGAGATCTGCATGGACCTGGTTAATCTCTTTTTATTAGACTCGGGCCGGACCGCGATCGAGCTTAATTTTTATCTGCGGCCGCTGCGGGCCGGGACTGGAGAACTACTTTTTTTTTTTTTTTTTTTTTTTTTTTTTTCGGGGCCATGTTAAACCGGCAGGTTTTTGCGAAAATAACAGTGAAATTTTTCCTTTGTTCGACGAAATCTTTAGAAATTTATTTCATTTTATTAAATTATAGAGAAATATATTTAAAAAAATCTTTATAGAGCTTCAAAATTATTTTTTCTAAAATATTTTTCTTCCATTTTAAACTACATTATTTTTTCTAATGAGTTATCATTTAAATGAATTTCTCTAAGTAATCAATAATGTTGCCATTCCATATTTCATAGATTGTGGACATACTAGTATAAGCTGCAAAATGTTTGCATGAGTATGTAAAAAATATATCTTAAATAATTTTATTTATAGGATCCTGGACTTGATTTAATTGATTTTTCTTGGCTGGGTGGGCCAAATTTTTAGCATAAATGGTTCAAGTTTAGCCCAGGCAGGGCCAATATATTTCGATCGCCTGGGTCTGAAAATTTCGGCTCGCCCACATTATTTTAAAATCTCATTAATATGAAATTTCTCATCTTTGGTATCTGAATTTTTGGGAGTGAAAAAAAAAATTAATTGCGCGTAAACGCCGCATCGCTTGGAATTTCAATTTAAAACACGTAAACGCCGCGGCGTTTCTTCCGTAAATTACGGTACTAAAATCTTTTTTTTTAATAATTCCATAGATTTTAACTTATTTATTATTATCATTATTTTTAATCTGGAAAAAAAGTCACCTTTTTTTTCCCTTTAAAAATAACAAAATTATTGTCAGAGGTAATTCAAGAAATATTTTCGTTTTTCTACGCCCCACCAGTGGCCGAGAGGTTCTGCTCTCAAAAGCTGGTAGACGGGAGATCCTGGGTTCGAACCCAATCGCGCCCGTCGGCCTAATCGTTCGGAGTTTTCTTCTAAACTTGTATTTTTGTGTGTAAATACGGGTTAGGTTCCGCTAGAAAGACCCCCACGGAGGGCATCCCCGCCTCTCCGGGCCCATTTCGTAGATAATTAGCTATCATAAGCAACACAATACACAAATTTTTTCACAATATTTTTTTTTCATGTCAAAAAGTAAATGTAATTATTGTGCTAATTGCATACATTTCTGGCAAACATTAAATACCATTTATCTCAGTTTAATTTTTTGAATTGCAGCAGCAGATAATAGGTAAATTATCACAACAGTAACTTTGAGAGAACTGGATGTAATATACAACTGGAGCCATTAATGGCGTTTTACCTCCTAGAAAATATGTTATTATTATTTTAAACAATAATTACTATAAGTAATATAAAACTACCGTATAAAATGGCACACAGTAATTTGCTCAAAAATATTTATTTTAATCACTGGAATCGGAAAATCCTTCAAAATCGGAAGTTTCCGAGTCCGTCATAAACAAACCAATAATATCTCTTATTTTCAAAGACAGAAATAAATAATAATAGCATTTAAACAGTAAAAAAACATTACAAACACGGGAAAATTCTTTAAATTTCGCGGCATAGCGAAAACAATTTACAAATTTCGACGATTTTTGAAATTTTTTCGGGTTTAAAAATTATAGAAAAATCACGATTTTCCGTTTCTTTAAAAAAAAAAAAATCTTTGTATAGTCCGCACCGTGTATAAGCCGCAGCGGCTGTTCCAAATGTTTTTTTCTTGTATAACCCGCGGGCTATACACCCGAAAATACGGTAATAATCCCAACTCGTTGTTAATCGGGATGCAAATTGTACATACGTTTCATTGGGTTGACGTTGTGCTTTTCTAAAATGTTCTAAACAAGTTTGAGGAGTTGGCTCAAATTCTCTAAGTACTATAGCTTTCACCTTTGAATAATTTTCTAATTCCCCAACCTTAATGTACGTAATAACATTTGTTGCCCTTTCCCCTAACAAATTTAGAAGAATTTCCAATTTATACTTTTCTGGGACATTTTTTGGAATGAAGGCCCTTTCTAAAGACGAGAAATAATACCCCCAACCTTCCGATCTAGACAGAATTTTGATTGTAAGTGTTCTTATACTTTTAATGAGAGAGTCTAAAGATTTTATGCTTTCTCTCTTCTGGAAATCATTTAATTTTTCACTTTTGGTTTCTGCACGGCCCTTGGCCAACTCAAGCTCTAATTTTGTATGTTCAATTTTTAATTTTTCAAGTTCTAGTACCTTTGCTTCCTCATTTTTTCTCTCCTCTATAATATTATTGGCCATTTCTTCTACGAATTTAGAATCTGCTTTATATTTTTCACTTTCCTTTATTAAATTCATTAAATCATAATTAGTTAATTTTATATCAGAAATATCAATTCCTAACTCAAAAGCTATCCTCTGGTAGTCTTCCTTTTTCGCGCTTTTGAACATTTTAATAAATAAAATAGTTCACAATAAATAAATAAATAAATCTCACATACCTCCAAAAATAAAAGCGAATCACTTTTTCCAAATTGCTGAACCATGACAGAATATTTTGTTTTCTTTTATTTATTTTATTTGTCTTCTCAAAATCAGCATTTCGAAATAACTTTGTTTTTTCTCTGCATTAGATTATCACTTATGATTGCGCAACTATGCACTGAAAGAACAGTATTATTTTTGTTCTTGAATCAAAACAACTGCTTGATATAAACTCCTCGTAATAAAGTATATATATTTTTTAACACCACACTATTAAAGTAATATTATAATAACGTATTAGTTTAAAAAGGAAATGCACAAATTCTCACAAAAAAGAAAACACTTAATTCGTTTCGGTACACTAATAATCATTGACTCTAAAATCGAAACACTTTAAATACGTAATTAAATGCTTGTTCTTTACTCCGGGGAGGGGGACCAAAAAAAGGTGTACCCGCCAACAGCTCAATCACAAATTAATCACTGCACACAACTCACAATAAAATAAAACTAGCGAACTGTATTACTAATTAAATTATAATTCACAAAACAATAAATTGAACGAGAGCCGATATTTACACTACTCCTCGGATCGGCGTCTCGAACCCAACTCACAAGTTTCCAACAATCCACATAGATGGCGCTTCTAGCGGCAACACCGCACCAATTAAAATGATATTCTGGTTCCTAGCTTCTCTTATCCATCTTAATAAAGAAAGTTCAATTTCTTCATTCTTAGCATTTCTCATTCGTTTTCTTGCAGGCTAGAACTGATTGATAGCACAAGCCGTTTCAGTTTGTTCTCGATTCTTAATAACTGTCGAAAGAGTACTGGCAGGTATTCCATAATTTGTTACAATCTTTGCTTTTTAAAAATCCCACCACTAACATCACATAAAATCTTTTGTTTAGTTTCCAAACTAAGCACCCTTTTTCACTCATTTTCACAACTAGAGCTCCCATACAACTACAATTCAATCAATAAAATATTTCTAGCAAAAAACTTTATTTACATCAAGTGATCAACCACTTGCTAGCAGCGAAATGAATCGCTCACAAAAGAATTTCAACATCATCAGAAAAAGAAAGCAACTCTTTTCTCTTCCCCTCTGATTGCCACTACAGCCACATATCTTCGCAGTTCTCAGTTCCAAGAACAAACGCATATTCTCCCTCGTCCAGTTCAGGAAAAGCGACAAACTTGTTTCAAGATGGAATGTCGCCGCAAAGGTCGCAACGAGGATTTTTTTATTAGGTGCAGTATTTACTTTGTCTTAAATGGGAGATGTTTGTCTTCATGTTCGTATTAAACGATGCAATTGACATTGTTTTTCAAGATAGCGTGATAGGGAAACTATTTTCCTTTGTCTTAAATGAAATTTCTTGTTAAGCGTTTTCGTCTTAACGAGGTTCGACTGTAAATTCAAATATGATTATGATAAATTTTTGTAAGTTAAAGTTTTTGAAATAAAACATTTCAAGTATATGGCTAGTATACCAGTCGCACGTGATGAAAGTGCAAACAACGCAGGCACGTATACTGGTCATGTGGGATGTAAGTGCAAACAATGCCGGCATGTGCACCAGTCGCTCGTCTCCAAAAGGTTAATGCTAAAAAAAGGTGAAAAAGTACAAAAAAAGATGAATGTTTATGAGTCAAAATGACTTGGTGTGCTTTTCAAATGTAACTTTTTTCTTTCAGTGATGTGTTTTATTATAAATATATATTAAATTACAGTTTTAATAGAAACCGCGAAATGAATAATACTACCAATTTATTATGTAAATATTAGTTTGTTTTTTATTGTTTTGTTTTTCCATTGTTATTACTACAGTAGAGTCTCAAAAATCCACACAGTTTGGGACCAGACCCTGTGCAGATTTTAGAATTTTGCAGATTTTAGAGATATCCAGATTCTGGATTACATGACTTGTTTTTTTCCACTTACCTGTGTTCCTTTACAAAAAGCTTGTAATAACTCAATTTAAGCAAATCAGAACTTGAATCTCTTATTTACCTGTACATTATCATTTTAATACCCAAAATTATTTTTTGTTACAATTTTTAAACATTTCTTATATAGTCCTTTGATTGTGAACTTCCATTTCCTCTTGTTGAAGTTTCTTTTGAATTCCATAAATAGCCATTATTTCCTGTTGGTTTACACAACTCTGCTGCTCAAAGAAACTAATCTTCACCTAAAAGCAAACTTTCTTCAAAAATTAGGTTTTGTAATTTTCTTTCGGCTTTAGTTTGTGGTAAAGTTAAGTGAAAAATCTTTATCTTCATCCTCATTTTGGCTAAAGAAAGAGCCAGGTCATATTTTATGTCATGCATTAATTAAAGCCTTGCATCAAATATAAAATAAATTCATTTGCTATTTTCTTTAGCCGCTGATAGATGGTGCTACTACTAAAGCTTTTCTATGCTTGTTTATATCTCTCGTCAATTTCTATTATTTTACATTTTCTTGTATGTAAGTTTTTGTGAAATAAAAGCGTTTTATTTGTGTAATATCCTGTATCATTACTATTTTCCCTTAAATTTAGATTAAAAATTATTTGATTTTCATTCACGGTTATTTGAAATAAAGATTATAAAGAATACTTCTTAATTGCAAACTTCATTGTTTACATTTTAAAATGCATGCAGATTTTGGAAGATTGTGGATTTTTGAGACTGTACTGTATTTACAAATGCTTTATATGTATTATTAGTATTTTAGTTGTTGTTGTTGTTGTTGTTTGTCAATTGTGACTGATTATTTTCAGTAGTTTGTATTGATAACTATTTTTTCTTTAAATTTGCATAGTTATTGTTTTATTATATTGTATTTTCTTTCTGTTTTACTCTTTTGTTCAAATATTTTTCTCTTGTTTCTTTCTTTTTGTGAGCCTACTTTTTCCCTTCTTTCTTTGCAATTATAGAAGTTTTTTCTTTGTCTTTGCATGATATGTTTCTTGTAGCATTCTTTAATGTATTGTTTTATTTGAAGTTGGACTATTCTCTGAATACTTACTAAGTTGTTTTCATTATTTATGGCAATTTTTTTCAAAACAGTAGAATCCTAATTTATTGATTATCAAACTATTTTAAAAACCAACAAATCTCTTCCCCTCGTCTCAAATTTTATGTTAAGTTGAATAAGTATGGCAATTTTGAATATTAAATTATTGTTTAATTTACAAAAATTGCTAAATAATATAATTAAAAGAAATTTATTCTCTTTATTTTCCATTTTAATTGCTTTATTTCCATTGTTTTAGTGATGTGTAATTTTAATTTTCTTTTCAAAAATAAATTCGATTTAAATTGATTAGCTTTTGAAGTACTAGTTTTAAACTCATATGCAAGTTAGTTTCATTAAAAAATAAATAACTGATTAAATTTTATAATATTGCCTCTAGCTTGACATCTTTTTACTATGGAAAAACTTTTTAGATATTTCCTATCTCTGTAAAATGACCATTTTTGTTAATAAACTTGCATTTGCTCTACTAGTGAAGCTGCCTTTATGAAAATTTGTTCCTTTGCATGTCCTGAAGGTTATTACAAATATTGTTATATAATATCAATGTTTCTTTTTCCTCTTTCAGCCATCCAGTTGGCTGCAGCTGCAACACAAGATAGCGGCATTCAGGGTTTACAGACCTTAACTATGGCAAACACAGGGGGTGGCACGGCTGCCAGTGCAATTGTACAGTACACTCAAGGGCAGGATGGGCAATTTTTTGTTCCAGGTACTTTATCATTACAATTTTGGTGACATGTTATATGTAAAAAAATTCCACTATCTGATTTCAAGAAAAATAAGAAATTTAGTTTGAAAATATATAACTCTTCTGCATTTATCATACGGTATTATGCATTTATAATTTGATGTTTATTTTGTGTCACAGCATGAGTTTTATAAATCAAGCTCTAAATTTTACCAAAAGTGATTGTTAGCTTTTATTTCCCAAGAGGATAGGAGATTCTATACATTATGTGGGTACTTTGACCATTGATTAGTGTTCTGACCACATATATGAAGATCTCTGAAACATAGTTTGTTGGGTCAGTAATCTATAGCTTGAGTAAGATTTATGGAGAGTAAAATATTTTCATGGTCTTCTTTAACAAGAAATACCAATTGCATTTCTTTCAAAAGTTTTATCTTAAGGCATTCCTAGAGGAATATCATAAAAAATTGATCACTGCTTAATTTCCCTCCTCTTTTAACATATTGTGTATAGCGATATGTTTATTTGAATTATGAGGGGGTGCTGAAAAGTTCCTGGCTTCAATTACTTATAGTTGAAATAGAAAAACAAAATTAAGCTCATTTGAAAGTTTAATATCTTCTTATGTAACCCTAATAATATCAGGTGTTTCTGATTATAAGAATTTTTTCTGCTGAGATAACAGGGGCACAAGAAAGTTTTTGGTCTTTGGAGTTAGGAGGCATCATGAAGTTTTTGTTTTTACAGGGGAAGTCAGCAAAAGACGTTCATGCTGAGATGTCACAAATGCTGAGAATGAAACCTGGATTACATCTATGATCCGGAAATCAAAGAACAGTCAAAGGAATGGTACCATAGGGGGTCCTCGCGGCCAAAGATGTTTCGCACACAGAAATCTGTGAAAAGGTCCTGACGTCAGTTTTCTGAGACAAAGATGGCATTCTGTTAATGGACTACCTACTTCAGGGGTGTAGTATTAGCGGAGAATATTAAACTAACCTGCTGGACAAGTTGAAGGAGAGAATCAAGCCGAGGGAAGTTGACCAATGGGATTTTTTTCGCTGCATGACAGTGCACACACGTCCAATGTTATGGCTGCTAAATGATGATCCTGTGCTTCCAACTGGTCAATTATCATCCCTATTTACCAGAACTAGCCCCTTCAGACTATTATCTGTTATCGAACTTGAAGAAATACCTTAAGGGACATCGAAGATGTCAAAGGGACTGCTGAGAGATGATTTCAGGACCAGTCAAAGGAATTTTATTTCAGAGCACTAGAAAAGCTGCAATAACGATGTAACAAGTGTATCAGTCTCATGGGAGAATATGCTGAATAAATGTGTAATTTCTTAACTCTAGCTATATTCTTTCTAGTCAAAGCCAGGAACTTATTTAACACCCCCTGGTATTTATTTATTACTAGCTAACCTGCCTGGTGTTGCCTGAGCCTGTGATATAACAACCTTAAATATACCTCAAATCAGTTTTGAGTGATTTTGTAATTTTAGATGAAAATCTTTCCAATTGAACCCAATGTTGGGGTTCCCCACTGCCTTTGGTATTGTACTCCTTCAAATTTGTTTGATTTTATGTTTTTTAATGAAAATCTATCCAAAGAAACCTAAAGTTGGGGCTCCTCTGCCTTCAGCAGCAAACATCAGTCATGCTGTGCATGCTCTGGTCTGTTTTGATTTTACATTTTTAAATGAGAATCTTTCCAAACAAACCTGTGCTCTATGTAATTTCAATTGGCTTCTCAAGGACATTCATGCTCCCTACTTCCTTCCTTCATTGTCATTGCATTAGAAGAAGTGAGCCCTTAATCTCGTTTTTCCTAATGCTGTAATCGAACAAAGGATGAAACTTTCTATTGATTTGAGGGTTGGTAAAAAAGAGCAGTCAGTCAGCCAAAAGCAGTGTTACCACAGTTATTGACCTAAGATAAGGACCAGGAAACTTACTTTGAGAAGTTAATTGAAATTACATATAGTATAGGATTTAGGCACCTTTACAGCCGAGATTCCAGGGGGCGTAGCTACAAATATTTTTTTTTTTGGGGGGGGGGGGGGGAATTAAAAAATTTCTCAACTTGAAACAAATTGCTTTATTTTCTGACTGAAATGTTACGGTCAATGTGTGTTTATGATATTGATACTTATACATAAAAAATCCTTTCCAAAGAAAAATAATGAAACTAAAAACATAAAAATTATAATTATTGGTTTGTTTAATGAAAGTTTAAGTATACCACGTTCATTTAAATAATTAAAATCAAAACTAGATTAATTTCTATTTTCCTATCTTAGAATCATTGAGCATGAAAATAATAAGATACCCAATTGCTAAATGATTAGTTAAGAAAGCAATTTCAAACAATACAGTAAATGTAAGATTTAAACTTAGAAAAATTGTATATATTTAGAGAAAACCAGCATTAGTTTAAGGTTTGCAAATTTTTTTTCTTCTATTACGTACGAGTCTTAATTGCACTTCATTTGAAAATACCGTCGTTATTTTGAAAAGGGAACAAAGATTTGATAGAAACAAAAGGAATAGATTAGAGACACTGCTGATGGACAACAGTAGGGAAATTCAGGTCTGAATATGATGATATTGATAATTTCATAGCACAGAGAAAAATACAATGACAAACTGAGTATGGCTGCTTTTTGTGCTTTTAATAATTTAACTTGTTTACTATTACAGAACTCAGAAAAGCAGTCAGAAAAACAATAAAAATTTCATATTTTTTTACTATTATTTTTAAAAAAAGAAAAAGTCTTTCAAAAATCTATAATTTTCCAACTCTAAGCTCAACTTTCCCAAGTTCACATACATTAGAGGGGGAGGCTCCCCTCCATAACACCCCATTGCGATGCCTCGAAGCTTATCATCCCATTCAATCCCCAATAAAGCATTGTTTTGTTAGTGGGAGGGGGGTGGGACTTACAAATCAAGCTGGAACTAAGTAACACAAAAAAGTTAAAATAACTACACAAACATGCACTTCTTCTTAATCGCATAAACAGGGAGGAGGGGGAGCACAAAAGAGGTTAAACAGTAAAATGACTGGTATAAATATTAGTAAAACATAGCCACTAAGCAAATTTTCTATTACCAACAAATTTAAACATTAGAACACACTACTGTTTTAATATTAATCCTCTGGGAAATTATTTTATTTTCAAACTGACTATTTTACACAAACATTTCTGAAAAACAAGGATTGGAACTTTAAAAGAGAAGTTAATTTATAATTGATGGGAAGTAAATTGTATTTTTTTTTTTTTTAAATTATGGATATCTTTGTACAAGTATCCTAACAATCTGCTCATTACACCAAATAGTGATATAATGTTGATATGCTCCTTTCAGTGACAGTATCTGCTGCAGATCTGCAAGCATATCAAATCAGGACAGGAGCTTCCACGCCAACAGGGCTGACTCAGAATGTTGTTTCAAATATTCAGACGATCCAGAATCCTCAACAGTTGGCGGAAGAAGCTTCTCGGAAAAGAGAACTCAGGCTTTTGAAAAATAGGTAAAAATACTTGTGTTACTATATTGTTTGTTGAAAAGCAACTGTGTATGTAAAATCAGTAAGATTCAGATAAGAAAAATTAAATGAACTGTTTCTTAAAAATATTTTCAATTAGGAGCTTTGTATTTTGAAATGATCATTTTGGATATTTTATTATCTGATTTGGGCATAATGACATGGTGGGCTGGTAAAAAGGTGAGTCAAAGGGGGTAAATGCTCAAGAGTCCTTTGCTAAAAGAAGTAAAATGTCTGAGTCTGTTTGTAATGTGTAAATTGGTTTTAACAGATTAGATCGTCTGTTGAGCTTATACATTTCTTTAAAAGGAAAGTTTCATACAAAAAATTCTCACAAATAGCCAAGTCAAAGGATGGAGTATATTTGCCCACTAAAATTATTCTGAAGGAAATCCACTAACATCTTTCAAGAGCTCCCATTTTTATGGTAAGCCATTAGTCTGATATTTGAGCTGACATAATTTCTTGATTTTAGTTTCAAGCCCTTAAAATTTCCACCGCTGATGTCTTCTCTAAACTTCCTAACCAGGGGTGATTCTGTTCCAAATTTTCCGAAAAATTAAGGCAGTCATTTCTGAAAATTAAAAAAAATCGGTCGTAAATACGAAACTCGGACATAAACTATATCGCGAATTTCGATAAATGTTTGTCAGAAAAAACCAATTTCGTCAAAAGATCGCAGGAAAAATGCAAATTTCGTCAGAATTCGCGAAAAAAATCCAGTTTCGTCAAAGGATCACCAAAAAAAAAAAAAGGGGGGGGGCAAATTTCCATTAAAAGATCGCAATAAAACGTCAAATTTCGTCAAAAGATCACTAAAAAACAGCGAATTTCATCAAAAGATCACTTAAAAATGGCAAATTTCGTCAAAAGATCGCTATAAGACGGCAAATTTCAATCAAAAGATCGCGAAAATACGACAAATTTCATCAAAAGATCGCAAAGAACCGCAAATTTCGTAAAAAGATCGTGAATAAACTGCAAATTTCATCAAAGGGGCATGAAAAAAAATAGT
The DNA here is from genome assembly GCA_963932465.1 of Maratus speciosus. Lineage (NCBI taxonomy): Eukaryota > Metazoa > Arthropoda > Arachnida > Araneae > Salticidae > Maratus > Maratus speciosus. Next base: position 289,976,460 of record OZ010800.1, on the reverse strand, counting down.
GCCAGGAGTGGATTTTCCCCCTTTCTCCCCTCGCTGTTGTAACTTTTCAGAAAATTTGTTGTGAATTTCCAAAATGTTTTTTTTCACTCATAGTATCCCCTGTTCCTAACACTGTGTTAGGTGCTGTGCATATATAACGTTATCACTTTAGGAGGAGAGGGATATGGCACATTGTAAGATATCTCTAGGCGGATGGGGGTTTTGTGTTTTGATATCGCTATTTGATCCAACCAAAATTTTCTCTTTTTATTTGTAACTTGTTCTTTACATCAAAATAGTCTAGACTCTTATCTCTCTTTCAGTCTGTTATCTATTTTTACGAAAATACAAAGTTATTATTAAAATCATTAAATGATTATAAAATTATTTAATTCCAAAATGTGGAATATTCATGCTCCAACATTTGGCATTCCTATTCTTCTGTCATTGCACATATATAATCCGCTGATCGAGAAACTATTTCCGAAGTATGTTTGAAATGATACTTGTGTACTAGAAAAGTGAAAAAATGTTGTCCACCTGTTTTGTTGATAAGAAGTTCTGCCCCGCTCCCGCCCACCACCACCCTGTGTGGGAGCAAGTGCAAGAAGACACATTGTTGAATGCATTATGTAACAAAAAGCTATTATCAGTGGCATAGCTAAGGGGGGGCAAGGGGGACGGGTACCAAGGCCTAGGGGCACCAAATTGAGATAAGTTTAAACTGAAATTAACTCGCATATTTTAACAAAAAATAAAATTGCTGATTTTTTAAATTTAGTTTTGTATGTGAAGGTTTTCTTTAGTAAGATATTTTGTTATATCCAAGTAATGAAGAAAGAAAAAGCTTCTGTAAACGTTTCTAGGGGTTGCTCAACACACTTGGTACCTAAGATAATGATGTACCTAAATTGAGGTGCATTGTAATTAAATAGGGGGCACCAAATTGAGAGGAGCTTTAAACCGAAATTATTTCACAAACTTCAAAAATAAATAAGAATTGTTGACCTTTCCTTTTGTGTGTGTGTGAATGTTTTGCATAAATTCAACGAAAGTGTGGGGAAAAGAAAGATCTATAATTGTCAATCGCTGATGGAGGTTTCTGTTTAGTCTGCAGTTTATACATCAAAAGTCCTGTTGGCGACTTGGAATCATATTTCTGCTATCAAAAGAACATTGTTCATTTGTACAGTATCTGACCCTCCCATAAGTCTTTCCAAACAAACTGCTAATGATTAAAACCTGTATTCATATTAAAAATTCCAAAATAATAACGAATCTCTCAAAATGAACCTCTGGGATGAGTTCCCATTGTCTTGAGCAGCGTATACCGGACCTGTTACACACGCATCTCTAACCACTAAAAACTTACATTCAAATTTATCTCTATCTAGGGAATCTTAAGCACGAGTCCCCGCTTTCTGCACCCCATATAGCAGGCGTGCTGCGCAATCGCCAGAAAATTTGTAGAGAATCGTAATATGATTTGAAAGAAAATAATTCTGCAGTCAAAAAAAAAGAAAATCAGGCCCATGAAACAATAAAAATGCCCACTGGCTGTGGAAAGTAGAACTAAAAACTATAAGACAATCGAAAACCAAGTTGAGTAAAACCCAGTTGAAATTGGGTCCATAGTACCCGAGGTAAGAATGCGTCCCCTGCGCTGGAAGGTGGAGCTAAAAACTGTAGGTAAATCGTAAGTTAAATTGAATGAATTAATTCCCATTGAAATCTGACTCCATAGAATCCGAAAAAAGAATGTGCCACTAATGTTTGATAATTGTGGTAAAAGAAGTCTATATTTTGGAAAACATACTTTTAAATGTAAATAAAGGGGGGAAACCCTTGTAGATCAACTCTTGACTCATATAACGAGACTCTTGCCACAGAATACATTAATAATCCTCGATTAAATTGATAAGATGCTTTTAAATTATGTTTATAGTATTTGGCAACGTTTACTAATTAAGACAATTGTCTACATGCCATATAATCTCTGATCCATCGATTTTTGGAAATTGAATGGAGGAGGCAGCCGAAAAAAAAATCTCTTTTTAGTTTGTTTTCAATGAATATTCGTCCCTGTATGGTTATTTCTCCGAACATTTGTACTGTCTCCGTCAATCTTTTGAAAAAGTTAAGAAAAATTACTGACCCAAAATTTTATACACACGTGTAAAATATTTTTCTGCATGTACTCTGAAAATTTCAAATCCATATCTTAATTAGTTTTCTTAGTTTCCGTTGATTAATGAAAATTCTTAATTTCTTTCATTTCGGCTGTGGAATCAGGTTCAGATATGCACGTGATTTTGTCATTTTGTGAAAAAAAAATCCGTTTTTAATTAATATTCTCGGCTAATTATAAGAAAAATTAGAGATCTGAGCCTCATATGCGTCATGATCTGCCTTGGACTACCCTCATACAAATTTTCAGCATGTGTGGTAGATATTTCTAGCTATCTCCGTCACACACACACATTTCACGCTGATTTTGGTGTTCTTAGTGTTTCATATGAATATTTTCTTGTAATGGGGGCTTCTGTGAACCAATGCAAAATGGATTTAGCTAGAAGAACAACAAGTAAAGATATTATTTTTTCTTTATTGGAAATTCCATTTTTTCCGTCGAATTGACATTAAGAATAACAAATAATAAAATGTGGGCGATCTACCCCCCAAATTTTCCCTTCCCAAATCATACAAAAGACTTCCTAGTACGACCAGTACAAATGGTTGTTTTCGTCATTTCAAAAGTTAAATATATTTCATATATAATTAAATTCAGCGCATATGCACTGGAAAAAGCTATACAGTCAACTCTGTGAAATCTGCCGATGTGTAAACCACAAATGTCTATTACCCACACTGCACGTTGGAATGTAAACATTGAAAATTGTTATTAACAATTAAGCTCATAAAGTTAACTGTGGTGTTTTTCATGAATTATTAGTTTTCCAATGAAATGAAATGCAATTTAAGAAAATTTATATATTTTGTACCCTGCATTCGAAAATGAAAATTTGTGCATAGTAAAAGAGACAATCAAGTCAAAATAGAAAATGTTATTTTAAGTAGGCATCAATGTTTGTTTGTTTGGTTGTTTAATTTTTCTTTAAATTAGTTATTAAATATAACTAATGGTGCATTATACTTTTCTTTTCTTTTGTAACAGTAATTTTTGTACAGTTGTTCCTAATTCATAGTCAGACTTTAAAAAATAAAATATAAATAAAGGGATGATCTATAATCCACAAAAATCTATAATCCGCAAAACCCTCATTCCCTAAGTGTGCGAATTTCACAGTCGACTATATCTATATCTGTCTATGTAAGAGAATGTCTATGAAACTGGGAGATTTATGGGAGAAAAGAATTTCACTCGGGAACCTCTTTGTGAACCGAACACGTTAATTTCGTCTCTGCATCTTACAATGTTCTTACAATGATCTTCGCAAGTTCGATCAGATGTCTCTCGAGCCTTTTACATCAATTTCGGGACCTACATGGTCGTAGGTTGTGCAGGCACCTCAAATGGGCAAAATCTAATCTTTTTCATGCGTGTTCTTCCTAATATGTTGGGGATTGTAATATTTTCCAGCAGGGGGCAGGATAAAAAAAATTGGTGGAACATTTAGTTTAATTAGCTCTTGATGGACCTGTGGTCAAGACCCTCACAATTCCCAAGATCTGAGACATTCAAGGCTCTAACTACAAACTGAAAATAATTGTCCAAACGTCAGCATTTTTTATTTTAAGTTACTCTCTGATTTTAATGGTGAACGTAATAAATGGTAGGCTGAGAAACATAAAACGGATTTTGGAATAGAAGATGTAAAGTAAGAAAAAATAATTTAAGGATTTAAATTTAAATTTTTGAAATTAAATTTTAATGTTTAATTTTAAAAGGATTTTAATTCTTATCCTTTCCCTTTAGAAAAGTATATATATATACAGGGCTCGAAATGTACCGGAGCAAACCGGAACGATGTTCCAGTTCGTGAAATTATGAAAAATATCGTTCCGGTTCGTGAAATTATGCTAAATATCGTTCCGGTTCGTGAAATTATTAAAATACACTGTTACAGTTCCCAAAAAACATTTACTATCCGTTTCAGCTTCATCCAAAAAAAAGGATAGTTAAAACATGCTGATACGCACTTAACAACCCTGTGGCAAGCGACACCCTACACCCCACTAAGCATGTGCAGTGCCAAACCCGCAGCGGTGAAGCAATTGCGATATTTCCTACTCTAAATGAACGACTCATAAGGGAGATATCTGAACTCTCCCCGCATATGAAAAACGTGCGTTAGCGAGTTAGCCGTTGATTTGATTGTCGCGTAATGTTATTTTTCTTGTGATCTGATATTCTTTTGATATTCTTTTCGTGGTTAATAATCAGATTTAATGGATTTAATAGACCAGCATAACTGAGCATTAATCAGTACGGTTGTTTTTCATCTTTTTTATAATTATGCGCATCATTAAATATAAATGTGGCTTATTAGAGAAATCTGATAAAATGATTACTAATTAAAAAAGATCTATAAATTCAAATATCGTGAGTACTCGGGCTGCCTAATCCAAATAAAATGAGCAATTTAAAAAATTGGCTTGTTAAGACTGGCGGTAGCAGTAAAACTTTTTCTGAAACTGAAAATACTGCAGCAAGAACAAGTAGCAAAAATGATTGCAAAACAGATGAAGCTACTCCACCAGCCAAAAATCAGAAATTGAATCCAGAAGAAAATGTACCAAGTGAAAACGTTGAATTGTCAGACTTTTTGACAGAAGAAAAACTAAAACGATTGAAAGATAATAATACTTGGTTAATTGTAGACAATGGTGGATTCGGTTGTTTAATCTGCAGAAAAGTAAAAGATTTATTTTTGTTCTCTGCCCATATGAATTTTTTTCTGATTTTGTGTTTAAATTGTGTAAACTTAATAAGTAACTAAGCTTAAAATAAATCTATTTTAATGAAGATTTAGAAAAATTCCAAGTCCGAAATATAATTTAATCTTTTACCACAAAAAAATCCTAAAATAAAATTAACTTTTATGTTCATTTTAGAGAATTTATTCCTAGTCCAAAATTAAATTAATAGTTTAAAAAAATAAGATGTGAATTCATTTATTAGTTTTCATGAAGTGAAAAATTTTCTCTTCCACTCCTTCTCCGAATAAGTGACGGACGGCGGGAGGGGTTGCACGTTGCAAAAAGAACTGGTGTTAGTAGAGACGCCATATGGGCGAAGTTCTCGCTACGAGTTTGGCAATCTGCGCTAGAGGTATGCGCAATGATAAACAATTGTTGATGGCTTCTGGTTTGTTTACATTCAGCACTTGTATTCCTTTCAATGAACTTACATCCAATCTTAAACTTTAGTTACTAAATAAATATGACAGTCCACACACGCATTTAAACTTTTTTATTTTAATCTTTTGTTATAACGGAGATGGAATTGTTTACATACCGCATGTTGTTACCGGCAAAGTAAAAAAACAACCTTTTTAAACTTAAATCGCTGAATAAATGTGAGTCTTCACATCCAGACTTTTAAAATTTAATTTTTTGATATAATGGAGATGGAAGCAGGCGAAATTTTGGCCTTACTGAAGATGTTGGCTTTTTCAATAAAACTGGTTTTAAGTTTAAAATTATCCCAATAAGTTTCCCCCCCCCCCTCTTTCACTCATCCCCACAATGCTTGAACTAGTAAAAGTTCATTTGCTGTTTTTAAAGTTTAAAGTTTATTCATGTTTGAGAAAAGGGTTTAAAAGTTAAACATTGCTGGCTGGTACAAAAAGTAAACAAACCATTACTTTCATATTATCTAAAGTTTAAATGTTAATTATTCATATTTATTACCTTATCATTCCTGTGGGACTTTCTAATCTTTATTTAATGCAAGATATTTAAAAGTTGGTTTATTTGTGAAGGTAGCAACTTCACACTCATAGCTTGCAAACTTAATGCCATGTCAACAGTTTTCAGTAATGGTAGGTTGGTTGGTAACCAATTACTAGAGTTAATGTTTACTTGTTAAACTTATTTACTGAGCTGTTGTTTTATTTTGTAACCATAACCTTTTCTCAAACTATGCTAATGTTATTGAATTAACTGTAACTGTAATGTGTTTGCCAGTATAAATACAGATTCAGTAGATGTGTTCAGTGTGTGTACTTGCCTGGCCAGCAGTAACTCCAAGTATGGTTTATGGAGTAGTAAGTTTACAGCCATGTTAAGGCTAAGGAATTTATTTAGATTGTGTTTTACTTAAATGTTTGTGTTTGTTAAACTTATCATTTTCTTTGCATGCAGTAAACAAGGTTGTTCATAACAGACGTCTTAATTCTTTAAATAAAATGAACTTAGTTTCCATTTCGTCTTCACATCTTCCTTGTATTGCTTATCAACACAGTGATTTAATTCAATCATATATAGAACTATAGAACAACAGTTGGACACAGAGATGTGGTATTTGGATTATTTTTTTCTCCGCCAACAGTGGTAGCAGAGCGTGGTTGTTACCATGTCTCTGTTTGCCAGCTGTTTGAATAAATTCAAGAATTTTTCATTGTTTTTGAAGGTGCACAACATCAAAGATGTCGGCTTATTCTGAACATACTTTTTCTTTTCCAAAATTGAACAACGAAAACTATAAAGAGTGGAAATATAGTATTGACCTCTACCTAATAAGTCAGGATTTACAGAATTACACATCTGATAAGATCATTGATGAAGAAAAACCGCCTAGTGCAACGCCTGATGCAGAAAATGAAAAACTAAAGGAGGGGAAGGCACTTGCTATTATATGTTTGAGTATTCGAGAAGATTTGAAAAGTATAGTTTATGAAGCTCATAAACCTTCAGATGCTTGGAAATTGTTGAAGACTGTGTTTGAACCTGTTTCAAGAGCAAGGGTAGCCCGATTAAGGAGAAATTTTATGAATACAAGATATACCCCAGATGAACCTATGAGTAGTTATTTGAACAGAATAACCCTCGCTGCTAAAGAACTTGAACAGGCGGGAAAGAAAGTTGAAGATGATGAAGTGGCTTTCCAGATATTAGAAAATTTACCTGATAGTTATGAAAGTTTAGTTGCCCAGTTATATAGATTAACTGATGCTGAATTTACTGTGAAAGGAATTAGAAGCCATCTGTTAGCAGAATATGACAGGCAGAGAAACAGAAGTTTGCAGATTAGTGATCACCTTCCGGCCAACCAAGCTTTGGTCTCAACTGAAGATTCCAGACCTAAGGAATATTTTAACAGAGATGAAGGAAGACGCTGTTACCGATGTGGTTTGAAAGGCCACCTAATTAAGAACTGTCGTGTCAAGCCGAAGAGTAAAAAACAATATCATCAGCCACCTAAAGGACGACAAGTCCATTTCGCAGCAGCCATGATGAGTGAACATACAAGTCTTGAGTTTGTCCTGGACTCTGCTGCAACTGACCATTTCTCCAATAACAAAAAGGTGTTTCAAAACTTCAGGAGCCTTAAAACCAAAGCTGCAATTGCTTGTGGGAGCACGGATATCCTTGGAATTGGTGATATACAGTTAGTGTTTAATTCAGGTACTGTAATTAAAACTTTGTTGCTCAAGGACGTTTTTTATCCACCAAAGATGACCTGAAACCTAATTTCAGTGAGGTGCTTAACTAGTAAAGACTTTAAAGTAACCTTTGATAGTCATAATGCTTATATTAGTAAAACTAGTAATGATGTATTTTTATGGGCTCCATTATGTAACAAATTTTATACTCTTTCAGCTAACTGCAAAAGAATTGGCTTTCCTGAGGCTCAAAATATAAAGTCATCTAATATGATGATGTGGCATGCACGTTATGCTCATTTAAATTGTAAAAATTTAGTAAGCTTTGCAAAATCTAATAATGTTTATGGTCTTGAAAAACTAGAGGGTGTAATTGAGTCTTGTGAGGCCTGCCATTTTTCTAAAAGTAAGAGGGAAAGTTTTAGTGAATTAGAAAATGTTCAAACATCTAGTATTTTGGAATTATTGCATATGGATCTCTGGGGGCCATCACCTGAACCTAGTATGGGAGGAGCAAGATTTTTACTTAGTATAATTGATGATTTTTTGAGATTTGCTTTTGTTTACATCTTAAAACGTAAAGATCAGGCTTTCGAATTTTTTAAGAATTTTAAGCAGATGGTTGAACGGCAGACTGGTAAAAAGGTTAAGAGGGTTAGGACAGATAACGAGAAAGAATTTTGTGCTGGATATTTTGAAACTTTTCTATTACGTGAAGGGATTAAACATGAGAAGTCAAATGTGTATAGCCCGGAAATGAATGGGATCGCAGAGCGCTATAATCGCACTCTGATGGAAGGTGTTAGATACTTGTTAGTCCAGACGAATTTACCTAAAAGTCTGTGGGCCGAATTAGTTTATACTGTTAATTATTTAAGAAATAGATTTCCTCATAAAAAGTTGAAAGGTAAAGCTCCTTTAAATGTTTGGCGTGGGAAAAGTTTTTCAGTACGTCATCTAAAAGTAATTGGTAGTGATGCATATGTCCATATTCCCAACCGATATAGGTCAAAACTTGACAAAAGGTCAAAGAAGGGAATACTTATTGGCTATGCCATTAATACAATAGGTTATAGGATCTGGTATCCGGGTACGAGGACAGTTGTAGAAACTAAACATGTTAAAATAATTGAAAAAGACTGTAATTTAAGGAATGTAGATGCAAGGGGGCAGAATTTTAATGATTATGTAAAATTTAGTTTGGTTAATGAAAATTCTGCAGTGAATAAAGGTGAATCAATTCAGGAACCTCCTCCTTTACCTAAAGATTGGGAAAGAGTTGAAACTGTTAGAAAGTCGGGCACAACTGCTGGGAGGGTAGACATATACTATTTCCCTGAAAAAAATGTTAGACTTAGAAGTAAAAAGGACATAGAAAAATATTGTCAGGAAAAGGGAATAAATTATAACCCAGATGATTTCAGTTTCACTCCTATTACTCCAAATCCTAGAGAAGAGGATACAGACTTAAGTGTAAGTAAAGATGAAGAGGGAGATGAACCAGAAGTACACTGTGTAGAAGTAAAAATTCCATGCACTTTTAGGGAATCTCAGGAACTACCTGAAAAAAGGGAATGGAATATAGCAATGAAAAATAAGCTTGAGATACTTAAAGATAGGAAAGTTTATGAATTGGTACCTAGGCCAGAGAGAACTAAAGTTCTGGGTACTAGGTGGATATTTACATTAAAAAGGGATATATCTGGAAAGGTAAAAATGTTTAGAGCTTGGTTGGTTGCTAAAGGTTTTAGACAAATTGAGGGAGTTAACTATTTTGATACCTTCTCACCTGTAATTTCTTTTTCCCTGATTAGACTGTTCTACACTATACTGGTTGGACTTAAAGGTTGGGTAAGTCAACATCTTGATATTAAATGTGCTTATCTTTATGCAAAATTGAATGAATTAATTTTTGTAGAACAACCTGAAGGTTTTGTGGAAAATTCAAAAGAGGGTTTTGTTTGGAAATTAGACAAGGCATTGTATGGCTTGCGTCAAGCTGGTCGGGAGTGGTTTTTGGAGTTAGACAATACTTTTAATGAATTGGGTTTTGATAAGATAAAGGACTCAAATTGTATTTATGTATTTAAATCTGAAGTCATTGTATTAGTCTATGTAGACGACTTTGCTGTCTTTGCTAAAAATAACGAAAGATTGAATGAAGTAATAAACTTAATTAAATTAAAATTTGAAATAAAAGTATTGGGGGAAATAAGGCACTTCCTAGGTGTTGATTTTGAAGAAAGAAATGGAGAAATTTTTATGCATCAACAAAGTTATATAGAAAAGCTTGGTGAAAAATTTAATATCCCAAAAATAAAAAGTAAATTGCCATTGACCCCGGGGATAGTTTTAAATGCTGCTGTTGAGGGGGAGCAAGCAGTTCATGTTCCATATCGAGAATTAGTAGGTTGCCTTCTTTTTCTAGCATCCCATACTAGACCAGATATACAGTTTCCTGTGATAGCCCTTGCACAGTTTTCAAACTGCCCGTCTTTAAAACACTGGAAATATTTATGTCAAGTGCTTCAGTATGTTGTTAATACCAAAGAACTAGCAAATAACTTGTCTAGGATTTCAAACTGTACATTAAATGTTTACTCAGATGCTAGTTGGGCATCTGATTTAGTTGATAGAAAATCCATAAGTGGTTTTATCGTTTTCATAGATAATGTACCTATAATTTGGAGCTCTTGCAAACAAAAATGTATAGCTTTGTCCAGTATGGAAGCAGAGTATGTGTCATTATCCGATTCCATAAAAGAACTGTGTTGGCTACTTAGAATCATGGATAATTTTCCTGTTCTTTTGAACTTGAAAATAGATAAACCTAACGTCTTTTGTGATAATCAAAGCGCTATACATTTTTCCAGAAATAGTATTGAAAATAACAAAACTAAGTATATAGATACTCGAATATATTTTGTTAAAGATAATTTGAATAAATTTAACTTAAAATTTGTGTCAGGTTCAGATAACGTTGCTGATTTATTTACTAAAGTTTTACCAAGTCAAAAATTTTTGTATTATTGTAAGTGGATATTTGGTTGAGAGAAAGAGCTGGGGAAAAAGGGGGCATTATGTTGGCTTTTTCAATAAAACTGGTTTTAAGTTTAAAATTATCCCAATAAGTTTTCCCCCCCTCTTTCACTCATCCCCACAATGCTTGAACTAGTAAAAGTTCATTTGCTGTTTTTAAAGTTTAAAGTTTATTCATGTTTGAGAAAAGGGTTTAAAAGTTAAACATTGCTGGCTGGTACAAAAAGTAAACAAACCATTACTTTCATATTATCTAAAGTTTAAATGTTAATTATTCATATTTATTACCTTATCATTCCTGTGGGACTTTCTAATCTTTATTTAATGCAAGATATTTAAAAGTTGGTTTATTTGTGAAGGTAGCAACTTCACACTCATAGCTTGCAAACTTAATGCCATGTCAACAGTTTTCAGTAATGGTAGGTTGGTTGGTAACCAATTACTAGAGTTAATGTTTACTTGTTAAACTTATTTACTGAGCTGTTGTTTTATTTTGTAACCATAACCTTTTCTCAAACTATGCTAATGTTATTGAATTAACTGTAACTGTAATGTGTTTGCCAGTATAAATACAGATTCAGTAGATGTGTTCAGTGTGTGTACTTGCCTGGCCAGCAGTAACTCCAAGTATGGTTTATGGAGTAGTAAGTTTACAGCCATGTTAAGGCTGAGGAATTTATTTAGATTGTGTTTTACTTAAATGTTTGTGTTTGTTAAACTTATCATTTTCTTTGCATGCAGTGAACAAGGTTGTTCATAACAGACGTCTTAATTCTTTAAATAAAATGAACTTAATTTCCATTTCGTCTTCACATCTTCCTTGTATTGCTTATCAACACAGTGATTTAATTCAATCATATATAGAGCTATGGAACAACAGTTGGGCACAGAGATGTGGTATTTGGATTATTTTTTTCTCCCCCAACAGAAGACACGGACCGTTTACATTCTGCATGTTGCTTACCGGCAACAGGGGGGGAAAAAAAAAAATTGGCATTTTTCGTCATGCAAACATATTATTTTACATGTATATAGCTTATTCTGTTCAATGTAACTTTTAAAAATTGTTTTTGTCAAGTTAAATTTAGCTATACTTTGAAAAAAAAAATGTCAAAAATAATTTTGAAAAATAGTGTTCCGGTTCGTGAAATTTTCCATTTTAATTTTGAAATAGCGTTCCGGTTCGTGAAATTTTCCATTTCGAGCCCTGTATATATATATATACATAGAGAGAGAGATATCTGATCATTGTCATGCGACTGCGCTAATTTATAAACCAAGTTGGATGTGATTGAGCCTATGTTAAGGATTTATTAAGATCTCGATCAAATTCGTTGGACGTCTTGATCCACCATCCTGTTTCAAAATGGCAGCCTCTTAAAGATTCCAAACGAAAAATACATATATATGTAAAAAAAAAATTATAAATACAAATTTACTTCTTGTATAACCGCTAGGTCTTGATAGAAGGATTGAAGAACATTTTTTGGTTTCCCCTCTATCTTAAAAATGGATGAGTAGAGGAATTTGAAATTCTAAGGCAGCTGCCGTTTTGAAGTAGAAACTTTTTTTCCATAATCGGGCGTAATTTAGGAGTTTTAGCAAATGTGTTTTTTTTTTTCATTGTTGCTACTCCCGTATACACTTAAAACAACAGTCATATCCGTGAATATATTTTTTTAATTTCCATTCAAATTTAGTATTGATGAAAACTAAAAATATTCTATAATCGGGTTCCACGCGTTTTAGTTTCGCGTGTTTGAGTAAAATTAGCTGGATCCTTAAAAACAAGGAAGAGTAAAGCTGTTTCCCTTTCGGTACAAGCCCAAAAAGACTTTTTTGTCATCTGGAGCAAAATAACGTCGTTATTCTTTTATTTGGGGGGGGGGGGGCAAAATTTCTTCTTGTCCCTGGTGCCAAAAACATAGCTACGCCACTGGCTATTATTAAGTACCTTTAAATAGTAGCTATTTCTTTAAAGTGTTATTTCATTTATAATAATGATATTTTATTCACTTCTCTTCATTTGAATCAATAAAGTATGCAAATAATAAATATATAACCATATCTGTAAATCACTGGAAAAAAAAAAAAAAAAAAAAATTGCAACAATCAAAATATTTTTAACCATTGATAATGATATCATTAGGTGTGTGTGTGTGAAGGAAGGGGGGAGAAGTTGTGGGATGATAACATATGATATCGTATGGTGGAGAGGGGGTCCAAAATTACTGGAAAGTTAACCTCTTGCGCTGGAAATTAATTGGCAGAAGCCCAAGACTATCTCGTCCATACTTTAGAAAAATATTTCACACCAGAATTTTTATTTAAAATTATTAACTTATCCATTTATCTAGTTTTTTTTGTATCTTTTAAACTAGTTTTATAAAAAAATTTCTGGTTCAAACCAGGGTTTGAAAAAAACCGGGTTTTTTTGTAAAAAAAACAAAAAAAACGGTTTATTTGGTTTAAACCAGGTTTTTTTTATTTAAACCGGGTTTTTTTTAAATATAATTTCTTATTGCATACAGATGCATATCTGTTGATAAAATAAACATTTTGGGATATTATATAAGTAATATAACTTTTGAAAATATTTAAATTAAATAATTACAGTCAATTATATAGAAAATTGAAATCATTTCTAATTTAAACATTATTAGTAACAGCTATGTCTTATATTCAAAGTAAACTGCTCTACACAGTGAAACATTGATACCTTACAAATCGTATGAAGAATCCTTTGATTAATAATAATCAATCAATAAACATTTGATGCAGTTTCATGAATATAATATATTATTCTGTGGTTGTTATTATTTTTTTAATATCCAAATACTTCTGGTTATTTTGCTTTCTGAGTGATAACTCTATGTGTCCAAGTCAACATTTTTGGCCATTAGATTCAGCAACTAACAGAAAAGATTGATTGGTGTTATTGAAATGCTATAACTAGCACTCAATTTTTGCAAGCTGTGTTTGATATCTTAAGTTACTCTTAAAATTCTTTAAGGATAATCTTCCCCAATTCCAATCCAGAAAATTTTCTTTTATAACTTAACCAAAATCTTAAAGATCATTGTATTTTGTTATTAACTGCTGTAAATAATCTGCATTTTTTAAATGAAAATATTTTATGATAAATAATGAATATTATTTATCTATTTTATCTTTTCTAATTTCACATGTTTTAAGAAAAATCTTTAGGGTACCAGATATATTCATCAGCACATGCTAATTTTCATTCTACATACAAAGAAACAGGACCTAGGCTCATTATGTCTCATGTTGACTGTTGAGATGAAGTGTTAAGAGTAGAAATTACTTCTATCTATAATTTAAAACAATTAAATTACAAAAAAAGAGAAAATATTATATTAGATTTTTTCTAAAAAAACCAAATGGTTTTTTTGACAAAAAAAAACCAACTGGTTTAAACCCGTGGTTTAAACCATGGTTAAAACCACTTGGTTTAAACCGTGCCAACCCTGGTTCAAACCGAGATATATTCATTTGGTAGCAGTCAAAATGTTTGCTCGCAGACTTTCTAGTGTTAATCCAAATCGACGTGCATAGCACGTCTTTCCAGCACAAGAGGTTAATAATGTTATATATGTACAGCCTTTTAGGTTGTCTTTTAATAGTCACCCTAAAGTTTAGATCAGCGAAAAAGATTTCATACAGTTTAAAATGTCCTTAGTAAGTAACAATTAAATAATAGTATTCATCTAAGAGTTTCAACAGAGAATAAGCATTTCTGCTTATTTTATAATATTTAAATTTAATAGGCTTTAAAACAAAATGTTTTATAAACTTTCAAGAGTAGATAAAGATATCAAATATATATATATATATGAAAGGATAAAAATTAAACCCTTTTTTAAACTTAATATTAGAAATGTCTAACTTCTTTGACATTGATTGAGATGTAATGAATACTTAAAACCATAAATCACTATCATCTATCATTATTGAGTTATTGGGCTCATAGAATAAAACTAGAGTCAGTGATGGAACAGCTGCGCCAAATCGAAAATACTGCACATTTCTGCGCCAAAACGATCAATTTTCAACAAAATTGCGCCCAACTGCGCCGATTCGATAACAATTCTTGAGCCAAATCGATCATTTTCCATAAAAATTGAGCCGTCTCTAATTCATTTTTCACGATACGAAACGAAGTCGCTTCTCCTCAAAGCGGTGGTGATTATGTTCCGAATTTTCCGAAAATTAAAAAAAAAATCGGTCATCAATCAGAAAATTAGGACATAAAAAATATCGCGAATTTCGACAAATGGTCGCCGAAAAAAATCAGTTTTGTCAAAAGATCGCGAAAAAAAAACACATTTCGTCAAAAAAATAAAGAAAAACCACAAATTTCGTTAAAAAAAAAAAACGCGAATTTAGTCAAAAAATCGCGGTAAAAACCAAAAATTTCGTCGAAAAAAAAACATATTTCGTCAAGAAACCGCGAAAAAACCGCAAATTTGCCCAAAAGATCTCGAAAAAACACAAATTTCGTCAAAAAATCGCGAAAAAACGCAAATTTTGTTTAAAGATCGCGAAAACGCAAATTTCGAAAAAAAATCGTGAAAAAACCGTAAACTTCGTCAAAAGATCGCGAAAAAAACACAAATTTAGTCAAAAAATCGAGAAAAACTACAAATTTGGTCAAAATATCGCGAAAGAACGCACATTTCGTATAAGGATCGCGAAAAAAACACAAATTTAGTCAAAAAATCGAGAAAAACTACAAATTTGGTCAAAATATCGCGAAAAAACGCACATTTCGTATAAGGATCGCGAAAAAACCACAAATTTCGTCAAAAAGTCGATTTCGTCAAAAGTGTCAATAAATCGCGCAAATAAGGCGAATTTTACCAGAGGATCGCAAAAGGAAATTCAATATTAGTAAAAAGATCGCGGTAAAAACGCAAATTTCGTCTAAGAATAGGAAATTTTGTCAAAAGATTGCAAGAAAAATGCGAATTTCGTCAAAGGAACGTGAAAAAACACGAATTTCGTCAAAGAATCGCGGAAAAACGCGAACTTTTGTCAATGAATCGTGCAAATGAGGCGAAATTCGTCAAAGGATCGCGAAAACAATGCAAATTTCGTCAAAAGATCGCGGAAAAACACAAATTTCGACAAAAAATCGTGAAAAAAAAAAAACTTTCAGAAAATTTGCTGTGAGCTTCAGAATTTTTTTTTTTTTTTTTTTTTTTTTTTTTTTTTTACCCATAATTACCCCTACCCCCTATGTCTTGTTCTATAGGTTCACCGAGAACATCCAAGAGAGAAGATGAGTATTTATTCACTCCGGTAAGGCTCAATGATGCAGGAACTCGGAATTCAGATTAATACAGTTTCAGAAAGCCTTCAAAACGGTTTGTAATTGAAGCTAGCTCAAATTTAAATGCCCTCATTCGGCCCAAACAATACAGGTACATGGAAGAAGAGCTGAATCCATTGGAATGATGGGAATATTGTTTGGCAGTGTACCTGACTAGTACAAAAATACCATTATTACATACTTTTAATGTTGAAAATATCACAATTGCCCCTAAAATTTTCCTAAAATTTCAGGAAAAAATTCCTAAAATTTCAGGAAAAAATTCCTAAAATTTTGAAAAATCTTAGTGCTAGTACTAGGTGCTAATCACAAATTTATTGAAAGAATCGTGGAAAAAATGCGAATTTCCTCAAAGGATCGCAGAAATATGCACATTTCGTTGAAGAATCGCGGGTAAAATGCACATTTCCTCAAAGAATCGCAGAAAAAACTCAAATTTCGTCAAAAAATCTCAGAAAAAGATTTTGTCAAAGAATACCAAAATGACATTTTGATGCTCCAAAATAGTTATTTGCTGCTCCAAAATAGTTATTTTCTACTCCAAAGTGGCTTTTTGCTGCTCCAAGGTAGTTATTTTCTGCTCAAAAGTGGTTTTTTGCTGCTCCAAAATGAGGTTCATGCTGTTCCATCACTGCTAGAGTTAAAATAAACATTAAATGAATACTGAAAACTATAAATAGTGATTTACTTTTCCAAATTATTCAGTTGATTATATTTAGGCAATAAATTCTAATTACTTTTCCTCAAATTTGACAGTTATTAGATTTATGATTTAATAATAAATTATAACCAATGTCAAAATAAGTAGTTGATTAGGTCATAAATCCCAATTAGCTTTCTTCTAGCTGACATTTATTAAAACATAAATAACCATTAGTGGTGCAATCAGGCTTAAATCAAGCATTTTGTCTTCCCAAGACCACACCTATTAAAGAATATTGAGACAATTAAATTAAAGTTTCCTCCTAAATTGACACTCATCCTCTGCTGGAAAATATCCAAAATTGATAACAAAACTCATGTGCTCAGCAAAGAGCTCACTTTTTGGAGATTTGAGCGTTCTCTTATGCTATTTCATCATATGATTCTAGAAAAATATGGTTTCTCGGGGCCTCCGGCGGACTTGCAACTATTTGGTATCTTCACCTCACAAATAAATGAATTGTTAGTTCAAGGAGCAAGGTCCTGTGTCAATTATTTACTAATACTGTCTAGAGACTCTCAACTGTGTGTGCATTTAAATTACATAAACTTGATGTGTGACAAAACAGAACCTTAGCAATTGGCCTCCATATTTTACATATATATATATATTATTTATTGTTTTGAATGCATTATTATTTTAGTATGAGATTTTTGGTGGTTGATCATTTTGCACTTATATGTTTAAACTTTTGAAAAAATCGTTTAGGATAAAATTTGGTATAATGTGTTCTCAATTTTTCTTTGCAAAAGTATAATGCACATATGCCATATTTCATGCCTGATGAAATAATGTTTCATTTATAGTATATTTCAAAATTTGCAGAATAAAAATTGAAAATTTCTTACTAATTTCAGGGAAGCAGCCAAAGAATGTCGAAGGAAGAAAAAAGAGTACATCAAATGCCTAGAAAACAGAGTTGCCGTGTTAGAAAATCAAAACAAAGCATTGATTGAAGAACTAAAGTCATTGAAGGAGTTGTATTGCCAAAAGAATGATTGACAAGCTATTCCTTGTTTTCCAGTTGTGGCATGCTTTTATATGTATATTGCAGAATTATATCTGCTTAAACATGTGTTACATCGAAGAGGTATTTTTGGCCTTACATAATTTGGTTGGAATTTTGATTTGTGCCAAAATGGGATTAAATGATTTTTTTCTACCAAAAGAAGATGGCAAAAGTTGCAGAAATGTTCAAAGATTTTTTTTTCTTTCAGAACTCACTTGTATATGACAATGGATATATATTCTTCATTTTATGTCATTTGGACTCTTCTGCATTCAGTTTGTTTATAAAAAGTTCTCCATTTTTTTGTATGTGACAAAGACTTGTGTATTTCGGCTTATATGTATAATGACATTTGAATTTCACTATTTTTTGTGTTTATTCTAAAATATGAGAAACTGTTTCATTCATCCATGTTTTGCAAGACTGAAAGAGATTTTAGAGTGTTGGTTATATACATAGTTTTCTAACAAATGAAATTGTGTATCTATTTTACACTTTGGGATAACACAAAAATTTTGTATATAAAAGTATTTTTCTCATCATAGCAAAAGAGAAACAAAAAATGGTAGTTTAGGAATCTTTGAAAAGTAAAGAGTTTATTATACATTTGTTCTGATTAACTGATTATTTGATGTTATTTTTTTAATTTATTTTTGCAGTAATGAGCATTGTATAAGAGCCTCTTCTTCACTTTTCTGTATTTGCTTCCATTAGTTACTATTTCACAGATTTCTTTAACATTTGCTACTAAGTGAATAGAATTATGTCTCGTTTCTGTTATTAATAGGTCTTTTTTAACTATGAAAAATATGTAGGAGTTTTCCAATTTGTATCAGCCTTTTGTGCAATAATGCTAAAAACAAGAATTTAAGAAATATAAACTTTGATATTAAGGATTATTAATAGATACTTAATAATAAATAAATATAGTGAACCCTACATTTAATGAGGTATGTACAGCTTATTTGGTTATTCACTAAATATATTAATTAAATTTTAGTAAGTGCATATGGGAATCGTATACATCATAACATTGGCATTTAATGTAATTGTGAGCATTAAACAATACCCTTTAATTTTTACAAATTCTACAAAATATTAATCATGTAATGAACCCAAAATAAGAGTAGTACAAAACTATGCAACAGTTAAAATGTGGTAGGCTTTTTGTTAGAATGAATGTTTTATTGCCTTTGCTAATAATACAATGCATTAGTCTCTTACTATGGGCATCATGGGAAAAAATTAAAACAGTGTTGAGGTCCTCCATAATCTCCTTTTTAATTTTATTTCTCCTGTACTGCTTTCTTTTTTTCCTTTCATTCATTCTTTTTTTTTATTCTCCCTTTTTTCCTTTGATTGAATAAATAAGGTAATATTTCATTCAAATTAAAAAATTGCAAAGCAATTAATATTATATTAAATAGACTATGTTATTTTCCTCATTAACATAATATTCTCATTAAATGTGGGATCATTATATGCAAGACCTATTGTTTTATATAAGTAAGACTTATTGTATAAGTTAAACTTGTCCTCAAATAATTATGTATTCACTTACTATTTTTTCCATTTCTTCTTAATAAGTTTACTTTTCATATTTGCCTTGATGTTTTATGCATGTAATGTATTAATATCACAAAACTAATTTTCTATTGCAGTCATTGAATTTTATTTGGTTTATACCTTTTAGCAAAATTAGAATCTATTTTTATATGCATTAATAGTAAGTTTATTATAACTTTCGTTACATTTGACATGCTTTATTTTGTTAGTCCTTACTTCTAATCTACATTATTAAAGAACTTTATCAATATTAAGATTACATTATTCCACTTTACTTTTTTAAACTATTGGTAATTTATGGCAGGAAAAAATTCCAAAATTATTCAAAAAAGGAATAATTTGCCTGTCAAATTTAAAAAAATAAAAAAAGATTTAGCTTTTGATGTACAGAAAATAAACTAGTTTCACTTCATATTTTTAAGATTATTCTCAAAATCTTTTATTTGTATTCTGTTTTATTTCTTGTTTATAGTTATGTAAAACAGTGATCTGATAATAAAAACTTTAGTTTCAATGCATAAAAAGTTTTATTTATTTATTTTAAGGTGCCTAATTATTTAAGGTTAAGTTGCATTAATTAAAAATATCTTGTTAATTAATTTTATTACATTATTCTAAAAAATATCTGAATTTAAAATAATTAAGAGGATGGTATTAGCTGTGAAATAGTTAACAAAGTGTCAAAAAATAGTCAATGTGCAAAAAATAGTCATTAACTCTTTTTGTATTAGTAATATAAAACTTCTGAGCTCAAAAGTATTAATGTGTTGTGTTGACCTTATGTGTGTATGTAACATATTTAAACTATGCAATATGATCCCTTGTGGGAACAATTTAAAAAGAATATCAAAAAATATTTTTTTTTTTCAAATCAATATTTTAAAAAGATCAAATTTATCTTATCTATTTGAAATATTTTTTATTTATACTATACTATACTATATTCTGATAAGTCACTGTACTTATGTGCACTGATTTAAAAATATTAACAAAAGAATTGTTTTACCTCAAAATTGTGACTTTCATTTCTCATATTTGTACAGAAAACATATTATAATAGTCATTATAGTCAAATTTTTGTTAAACCAATGTATAATAACTTGAGTAGGATGAGCTACAAAATTGTTAAAATGTACTAGTCATATATGTTTATGAAACACTCCTGTTGAATGTAACTTGTGTAAATATTTCTTTTCATTTGACGTAACAAAAGAATTTTGTTTTATTTTTTTTTTTTACAATCCTTTGAAATGAAGAAAAGTAAGCTCATTCTCAAAAAGATAAGTAGACAAGAGAATTCTTTTTAGTTTAATTAACACTTATATATAGGAAATTTTTAAAAAAAAATCTGAAATAATATATGTTTACCAAATGTCTCAATAAAAAAAAAAAAAAAAACTATGCAAAGGAAACCATGCAAATAATATGTATACCATATTTAACCTTATTCAACACTTATATATAGGAAATTAAAAACATTTGTGAAATAATATATGTTTACAAATGTCTCAATAATAATAATAAAAAAAAACTATGCAAAGGAAACCATGCAAATGATATACATACCATATTTAACCTTATTCAACACTTATATATAGGAAATTAAAAAAATTTGCGAAATAATATATATTTACAAATGTTTCAATAATTATAAAAAAAAAAAAAACTATGCAAAAAAACCATGCAAATAATTTGTATACCATACTTAACCTTATTCTATGCAAATAAACATGTGTACCTTATTTAACCTTATTACAAAGACAGTTAAACTTCTAAAAGGAAAAAATCTATTTTTTAATTGCATTTTAAGTTTTATATTTTTTCAAATCTTTGAAATAAAAAACTAAACTTGTTTTTAAAAAATACAAGAGAATTCTTTTCACCTTAGGTAATTCTTATGAATCAAAACTTTGATACTTATAGATCAAAAGATGAATATATTTATATTCCTTTTGTCGAATGTTTATTTGAGTGTCTTAATAAAAACTATGCAAAAACATATCCATGCGAAAAAAGTCTTTTTATTAACTTACAAGGCTTTTGTGTAACTCTACAATAAATTCAGTGGCGTGGCATTAGTTTTCACAGTGATCATGGCTAGTTCACAAAATTTTAGCAACCTTGTGGGCATTTTGCAGAACCTTCCCTACTCTGAAAAAAAAAAAAAAAAAAAAAAGATACATCTAAGATTACCCTCTTCCTGCCAAGCAGGGGAAAAAAAAAACCCCTTTATGGTCTTGCCCCATTGATAACTATTTCCATGCATTCTGTTGATTAAAAGTTGTTTTTTGTAATTAATTCTTATAAAATAGAAAACATAAATTTCAGAAATCACTTTATTTCATTAAAGTTAACATGCATATTGAAATCTATAAACATTATTTTTAGTAATGTGATGTATGATATTTCATTTGCAAACATATTCCACTTTTTTGTGTTTTTGTGACCAATTTCTCAATTACTATAGTATTAACTTTCATTTAATAGCATTATTTAAGAATTGTAGTCCTTTATATTAAATAAAATAGTTTTCCATTAAAATAACATCAAAAAGAGAATAAGCATTGAAAAAGAAATCCATGCCTTTTCCTGAAGAATGAATCTGATGAAATTAGCAATAAGTTGTCCACTATATTTGTGGGGCAAGATTGGTTGCAGCATATGAGAACCTGTGTGTGCATGCAGAAACAGATTTTGAATCTGGCCAAATCAGTTTTAGGCACTTTATTTTAAACCTGAAAGATGACAGCACTAGATATTTTAATTGTGAGAAAAAGAAAATTGGAAAGAGAATTACTCTATTATTTCCTTGTGTTTTGAATTGGAATTTAAAAATATCTTTTAAAACATGCTTGCATAGATTTTAAAATATTCTATCTTTGCTCTTGTCATTGCTAAATCCACAAATGACTGGATGCATCGCCACTTAATAAATTGTTTGTGTATTTTGTTTTGATATTTTTTGAAGAGAAATCGCAATAAGAGTTGTACTTGTGAAAAGTATCCAACACTTCCATATTAATGTATCTTGGTTTCAGAAACAGCTAACATGTACAATTGTAGCAAAAGGAAATTCATAAAGTAAAAGGTATACATAACCAAATATATAAAAGACTTTCTAAAAAGCTTATTTCAAATTACTCTTTAAATTATGAAAAATATTTCGAATGTAATTTTCGGGGTTGAGAATCTTCCACATTTTGGTAGATTTCCATTTTTTTCTTTCTGTGAAATTTCCACTCCCCTTCCTTTGTCCCTCCTTCCATCATGCAGAATTTAATATCTTTAAAATTCTTTCATTTTTCTCTGTCCTTTTTTTTCTCTCTATTAACAATAAATAAATAATCAATCACCTAACTACCCCCCTCCCTCTGAAATTTCTACTTTTCCATACCCAATGTAAAAAAAAAGGAAAATCACTCAAATTGTTGCTTACTAATAACAAATAAACAAATAATCATTCATGTAAAATAACCCACTCTCTCATAATTTCTGCCTTTTTGTTAAGTTTTTAGAAATGTTAAATATCAATTATCTAAATCCTCTCCCCCTCTTGCAAACTTGCACTCCTCCCAGAAAAGGGGGAGGGAGGATTTCTAGTTGTATTGTGAAGGGGAGGGGGGGGGGGGATTTTTCCTCTTTTTTGCTGTGTGGTTGGTCTCACCTCTGAATTTTATAATGTGATTTTGTATACATATTATAAATACATGATCTTTAACAATAATCCAGCCACGTACGGATAGGGTGTCTATATACATATACATATATATGCACTTTCAGCTTAACCAATTAATGTCAATGTTTATTAATGTTGCAAATTATTGTTGAAGTCGAACGCTTAAACATATGTTGACATTTTTGCTTCTACTTTTTCTTCAGTGTTTTTCCAGCATTATAGTTAGAGCTGACAATAGGATGTGTAATTGCCAAAAAAATCTGTTTTTGGAAGTCAATTATGTGAATTAGATTTTGTGGCATTCAACATCAGCCTTGTCCTGAATGACAGTGATTCCAGCTGTGATGCTCTATTTCTGTATAAAAAAAATATTTATTGGGGCAATATCTGAATTAAGTGGACAAAGTTTATAACCCCTTGTCTCTAAATTTATCTCTTGTTCAAATGTTCATTAAAAAAACACTTTGATATATGTTAGTCTCTCATGATCCATTGTTTCATTTTGTTTTAATCTGTGTATAACTAACTACACTGTATATAGAATTGTAAATATCATGAATGATCTGCCTTGAGCTTATTAAATTCATCCATTTAATTTTAAACTTTGTGAACTATGCATGAAAAATAAAAATTCAATATTTTATTCTTCACAGCAGAAAAAGCCTTGTTTTTATAGTCTTGGTAAAAATAAAAAGAAAAACTATTTTATTTTTTAATGAAAAAATAAATGAATGCATGTAAAAAATAATTTAAAATTACATTATTCTTCTCGCCAAAAGGTATATCCCCTTTTACACTCTTGTAATAAAAGTTAATTTAGTATAAATTTATAATTGGAACATGCATTACTGTTTACTTATTGTGTATGTTATAATAATTTTATTTTAAAACAAACATATCTTCATTGCTATAGATGTCATGCTGAAGCTAATTGGCATAAAAAATTTCTCATAAAATGTATTTTAAAATTGCAATGTTTGCATTATTTTCAAATTCTATTTATTTATTTTATTGATTATACAAGTGGTTGTCTTCAACTACATATTCTGTGTAAATTCAGCAAGTGCAGTAAAGTGTCCATTGTCGTTTGGATGCACAAAAGTTTGCGTAACTAGGTAGATATATCAGGGCTGATACAATGTTACGCGGGACCCTGGCAAAGCAGATAGTGGACCTCAACATATACTGATATACTGGACTAATAAAATATATATCAGAGAATATATCATAGTGATCATTGCATATATCATAGAATAATATCTAATATAAATAATAAAATGTGTGAAAAATACCACTACTTTCGTATTTAATGTGCATAATTATTTTTAATTTTGCAAAATCTTCTATCCTTTACAGTATTTTATAAATTTATTTTTTGCATTCATGGTTCATTTTAGGATCATCAACTGTATGCATTCCCCAACAATTATATCAACCTTGCCTGAAAGAAATAAAATTAATATAAACTTTTTTCTCACAAAGAAACATTTAATAATAAATCTAGAGCAAAAATATTATTAATTTGAACAGAGAAAATATTATTTCAAATTGTATAGGAAGACTTGGGGCCCTTAACAAGATCCCAATTGCCACAGGTCCCTGGGCAGCCACCCTGTTTGTCTGAAGGTTGAACCGATAATATAAGAGGTATTCATGAATATCTAATATTTGTGTATGTATTTTCATACTTCATTTGAGCTTAGGACTAGCAATTGCAAATAATAATATCCTTAAGGGGCGTCTTCTTTTTTTTAAAAAATAAACATATGAACCTATTTTATTTATTTCATGTTATGTTCTTTTTTAGAATGTTTTAATATTTTCTCACAAGTTTTCGAAAAGATAAAGGCAAAAAAGTTCTTAGTTTTATGCTTAAGTTGTTAAAAACTCTAATGAGTATTTAGATAATTGGCATTGTACTGTACTTATATTTACATAATTAGTCTGCAAAAAGTATTATGATTATTTGGGAGGGAGATCTTCATAGACTGTTAACAGTCTATAAGTATAAAATTGTACTGCAAACAATAAATGTATGGTATGAGTGTAAGATTTGTAAAATATTTGTATAATTTGTCATTGTTGGACTTGAAATGCCATTTGTGCAAGCTTTAGGCTTATAGTATAAAAATTTTCTGCAGAGAAGGTAGCATGTATTTTAATAGCTTGTTCATTAATGATTTTTACAGGGTTCAAACATTAGCTTGCTGTTAAAATAAAATCGTCTTATTTCTACATTCTATAACTGTCTGCTAAGCTAAGCTAATTTATCTTAAATGTATATTTTCTTGTCAACTTTTCAATTTCTGAGACTTCTTACAATTATTTTTTGCTATAAAAAGAATGTTTAATATCAATTTTGAAAATCTATATTTCAATAATCTTCTTATGCAAAAAAATGTAAAATAAAATTACCTTAAAAGCTGCTCATTAACAAATCATATATAAATACTGAAAACTCTATACTAAATAGCATTGTATCGCTTTTGAATCTATTTAAAGATTTTGGCAGTACAAAACTTAGTAAAGTTGCTTAAAAGTAGGTACGGGTATTCATTAACAAATTATAAATACTGAAAACTATGCAAAGTAGCCTGAATCATCAATATCACTTTCACAAATTAATTTTTAAAGACTGGGAATGCAAAAAAGTGATAGTTATTCATTTATAAAAAAAATAAATACTGAGAACTATGCAAAATAGTCAGGATTTCCAATATCTCTCTTGCATCTAAATATTTAATGAATCTGGGACTGCAAAAAGTAATTATGTTGTCTTAATAGTAGCTATTCATTAACAAAAGCCTTAATAGTAGCTATTTATTAACAAAAAATAAGTACTGAAACCTATTCAAAATAGTCAGGATAATCAACATCACTTTTGCAAATGAGAATGGGAAAAATACTGAAAACTATGCAAAATAGTCATAATTATCACTTTTGCCTCTAAATATTTAAAGAATGTGGGAATACAAAAAATGATAAAGTTGTCTTAAATGTAGTTCTTCATTAACAAAAAAATAAATACCAAAAACTATGCAAAATAGTCAGGATTATAAACATCACATGTGTAAATTAATATTGAGTCCCCAAGGTTGAAAAAAATTATATGTTTTAATTCATTAACAAAAAATAAATATTGAAAACTATGCAAAGCAGTCGAAATTATCAATATCACTTTAGCAAATCGGTACAGTCGGACCTCGTTATCCCGACACCCGGTTTTCACGTCACTCCGCTTATCACGTCAGTTTTTCAAAGTCCCGATTTTCTGTATATGATTTTAATGTAAATAAACTCCGGATTTTACGTCATTGTATAATTTTCAACTCCAGATATCCCGATGATTTAGGAAAATTGTCCATTTTTCATAATCCATCTTATAAGCACGTAAATTAAGCGGTAAGAAATGTCTTAGCCAAACTTTTCACAAAAGTGTCTAAAACACCCATTGAGATAAATGAGAAACTTTACTTCAATCCTTTAACTGAATAAATAAACCCAAACACTATGAATGACCCACTTAAGCTCCAGATAGATGTATCAGGCTACTTGTGGTCTTTTTGTTCTGGTCAGGCGGCACTTTCTTGTGGTTACAAGGCGTTTTTCATTTGACTAAAACTGAATCACTGCATTGTATTGAAACAATCGGAAATTATCTATCATCCATTTCTGAAACAACAAATATTGGTTACAATTCATTGTATAATATTGAAAAAAGAATTGTAGGAAGCACATCTAGGAATAAGCAAACCTTAGTTCATTCATATTTCATGTAACAGTAAAAAAAAACATCATACATCTGATTTTTATTCTTTTCAATTTTGTTTTTGTGTTTATTTTGTTTAATAATAATGTTTTATTGCTTAAAACTGCAAGAACAGTCATGAATTTCAAATTGTCTTAAATTAATTAAAAATACAGCTTTTTATAAACTTTTTCTCCAACTTCGATTACTGCGACACCCCGCTTATGACGACACTTTGTTCTGGTCCTTAGAGTGTCGGGATAATGAGGTTCGACTGTATTTGGAAATTCAGAGTGTTGAAAACGTTGTACACAAAATTTGCTTTAAAGGTCTAAGCTGTTCATAGCAATAAATAAGTTAATACTGAAAACTATGAAAAATATTTAGAATTGTTTCAAATTAAAATATAAAAAATCATGTCACCCCCAGTTTGTAATTTGTTGATAAACTTTAATTTTGCCTTGCTACTCTGTAATATAATGAGATTTTTTAATTTTAAAACTTTCATTCAATGCATATCTTAATCTAAAATCATAGAAATTAGTTTTAAAAGGAAAACATGTTTAATGCATTTGCTTTTGATCAAGCTAGGATCTAACTGCCAGCAAATGGGTTAAACAAAAGTAATGTCTTATACTTAGAAACAGATAATTATACATCTGAAGAATCACTGTTTGTTTTTTCCTTGTTGTCTGATGCAATTGCTTTAATTAATTTTATTTTTCTGCCATAAATGTTCATTTTTTATGTATCGACGAATAACACAGTGTGTCAATTAAAATAATAAAACTTTGTAAAAAATCACCATAAAATTAAAACAAAGCACAGGACGCGTTTCGAGCTAAAAACATAACAGCTCGTCATCAGCTAAGCATACACGTGTCCGAAAACGGACAAGTTCAAAAATGAACTGAAGAAAAAGAATTCCCTTCCAGCACATATGATTTCTGTTAGGAAATACTAATCATTGTTAAAAAAAAAAAAAAAAATCAGTTGATGTAAATCATCTTGTATGCATGTCTTATGGTTGTAATTGCTGAATATGCTAAATGAATTAATAATCATGGCAAGTTCATATTTGCTATAGAATTTAAAATTATTTATTCATCTGTTTAAAATCCAATTCCGAATCCAAAGTATAATTGTTAAACTTGAAAATGAAATATAATACATTTGAATGAAAGAAAATAATTAATTTGAAATAATAATCCTTTAAAATTGATTGAAGGTGGACAGTGGCCCTTGCCATGATATGAATTATAAGATTAGAATCATATTTAAAAGAGGGAATACTAATTCTAATAATTAAACTACATCTTATTTGTTTTTTTTTTTTTTTGTTTTTTGTTTTTTTTTTTATAGCTATAAACAATCAGCACAAGTGTGTTCAGTCAATATTTATATAGTCAGCTGTGTAAAAAGAATTTCATAGTTCTCTGTAAACCATGTAAAATGGCCTTTTTTCCCCCCTTCTATATTTTAATATGCTTAAATATATTTTTACATACAGGTTTCCCTTCATAAGTGTGGTTAATTGATCCTGCAGTACAGGTTTCCCTTCATGAGTGTGGTTAATTGATCCTGCAGTACTATTGCACTAATTGAAACACACATTCAATGGATAAAACTACAATAGATTCATAGTACTGCATAGTAATAAATTCATAGAGTATTGCACATGTTGGGTACAACCCAAATGAGAAGGGTTTGTAAATATCATGATATTTTATCAAAAATATTCGATATTTTGATATGTATCTGATATTTTCAAAATAGTAAACTTATTGATAATTATAAATATTTTCAGTTATAAATATAAATTAGAAACAAGACTTAGCACAAAAACTTAATAAAACAATAACAATATTCTAAATGTCTTTTTCTTTTAAATTTACATAACAAAATCGAGCATCAACTAATTGGAAATACAATTAGTTGGATACAATTTGCTTTTTACGCTCACAACACCCCACCACCCCACACACACACACACACACACACAAAAAAAAAAAACTATAGGATTTAGTATAAAGCTTGAAGAAAAATTGATGTTTTACACAAGGTAATTTGTTTTTATTGAAAAATTTGAACAAGCTTGTCTTCTTTTTCATTCCCTAACCTGTTGTGCAGTTTAAATTGAACAAAACCAAAAACCTGAAAAGATTCTTTCTAATAAAATAGAAATAATAATATATATAATAATAAGCAATAAATAATTTATCTCAAATAGAAAGTTTGCCTTTTGATAGCTGTTCTAAGCAAATACTGTCCCACATAATTATTGGTTCTACATTTAAAAATTCAGCTTCAAATGTAAAGCTTGGAAAATGTTTTGTTTATTTTGGAAGGAGGGGGGGGGGGGGGGCTAAAAAAACTGCCAGAGCAATCTTTACCTACAGAACGACATAGTCAATAACAGTTAAAAAATTCATATCCTTTAAGACCTACAGAGTTTTGGGAGAAATTAAAAGTCTTGGTGTTTAACCCTAATTAATAGGATTGATCATATTTGACGGAAAAAAAAATTCCGATGTCAGGTTGCGTCAAGGGAGGATCCACAGGATTGTGTGGTGCAGTCTCGCCTTTAAATCGCAGAAAAAGAGGAAAATGTACTTCCTTTTTCCTTAGGATCACCTACATAATTGTGTGGGTGAGGTCTTAAAGGGATATACATTAGTTTTGGTTGGAAATATTATACACAATATTTCGAAAATAAATACCAAATACATGAAAATATCAAACTTCATGAAATTTTAAAAATAAATATCAGATATATATCAATATATATATCCATTGACATATAACACCGAACCCTGGTACAACCTCAACTGTAACCAGCAAAAAAAAAAAGAAAAATGTCTCGAACCTGGCACACTTCAACGCAAAACCAAAAAAAAAGTGAAAGAAACTTAATCCATATTGTAATACAATTATGGAAAAGTAGTCTACAGTTATATCTCTAATATCAATTTTATCTATTTTGTATAAAATGTAACACATGTACACTGATTAATATTCAAATATACAGGATTTTTTTTTTTTTTTTTTTTTTTTTTTTTTTAATTTGAAAGATATTCAGGACTTTCTTTTGAAAAATCTGGTCAATTTGAACCAAAATCCAACCCAAAACTGGCTTGAATCTAAAACATTTAAAGTCAACCTAATGCACAACGAAAAAAAATGGTGTCAACCCAATCCAAACTGCAAGTTGAGTTGGGTTTGAATAAAATCAGATTACCCGACCTGATGCAGAACTCCAATCCACAGGTAACTTTCTTATAAATCCAATATACATAAGTAATCAATATAATAATGTACTGCAATATTGGTTTTGCTGTGTTATTGTTAGAAAGTACATATTACAGCTTTATTTGAAAGTTTTTAAATAAAATTTATTTAATCTACAAGAATTTCTATTATCATTAATGTGTGAACTAATTTAATAA
The DNA here is from genome assembly GCA_963932465.1 of Maratus speciosus. Taxonomy (NCBI): domain Eukaryota; kingdom Metazoa; phylum Arthropoda; class Arachnida; order Araneae; family Salticidae; genus Maratus; species Maratus speciosus. The sequence continues at coordinate 289,946,373 of OZ010800.1, read as the reverse complement.
GTGACAATGACTAAACATTAAAACATGCATTTTAATTCATTCTGCAACAAAGGCCTTTGTCTTATTTTTGCACCAGTGGTCACATTTTTTTTTCTTCATATCAATTTGGCACCATTTGGTTGGCAAAAATAAGATATCATTCTGTTCATTGTGCACTAATCGAAAATTTCTCCATATTGATCGAGAGAACATTTGAAAGGATTTACTGCGCTACTTGAACCTGCATAATGCCAGGGAAACCTATACTTGTTTACTTAGTAGTCTGTATTCATCATTAAAATTCATTTTGAGTATTTATCATTTTTTTTAATTCTCCAAAATATGCAAATACCTTGATTTTTTTTTTTTTTTTTTATGAATAATATTTGTATAATAGTGATATTTCCTCCCTGTTTATTAATAACAACAAGCTATATTTGTTCATAAGAGATAATATATGTTGCTAATATTTTTTCATATTTTATATTCATATTGAATACATATTAAAGAATCTTGGAGAATAAATCTTTGCTAATTTATTTGGTGCGATTAAAATAAAAATAAAAATTCAATGCTTTTTTAAATATCCTGTTATTTTAAACCTTTTTACTATTTAAATTTTTCAAAATCTTAAAAGCTTTCTTACCAAATTTTTGTATAATGTCAGTGTTACATATTGAAACTAAATTTATTAATTTAACTTTGGTAATTGGGAATAGATGATGAATTGTAGTTATATAATGGTTATATATATATATATATATATTTAATTAAAAATTTAGAATGTTAATTCTAAATTTTGTACTTTTATTTTTCTAAAAATATTATTTGTAACTTTAGCTAATAGATTTATTAACAGAATATTAATATAGATTCAGTTTGAAAATTTCTATGGTGTGAAACATATCACATATGCTTTTAACTGGTAAATATTGAGCCTTAAACTTTATCTATTGTTCTTTATAAGTTGTAGCCAAGTTCATTTTATATTATGCAATTCTCAAAACTATTTTTCCCCCGAGAAGTTCAGTTCATATGGTTGAGAGTTTGACATTGATTCATATTGGGAATAATAACGTAAATTTGAGATGTCAAAATTTGACAATATTTACATTTATGTATTTCCTCTTTGTTTCACTTTCCATAAACTGGTAATTTCGATGGTACTTTTTGGTTAATGAGATGCCACTTGCAGTTTTCCTCCAAAATATTAAATGTAAACTACTTATTGTGTTTCGTCAAGTGAGGGCTGTTTATTGTTTAATGCCTTAATTACTATGCAAAATGCAAATCATTATGCAAAATATTATATGCTCTTCACCTTTTACATTTAATAAATAATTTTTAACATTAAATTGCATCGTTATCATTTTTATCTGTGGTTGAATTCTGCATTTGTGTTAAGAACATCCCAATAACCAAAGAGTAGTATTTCAACTGTTGCATATGTAAAAGTAAACATCTTAAGTTCAAAATACAAGAAATAATATCAATAATTTCATTCTATAAATGTGACTGGGACATAGCATTTTTAATAGGTTTAATAAATTATTTTTAATAAAAAGTGTTTTTTGGTGAAAAAGAAAATTATCTTTCTTGTTTACGGTGTGTCATCATAAATCTGTAATTATAGAAAATATTTTTACTAAACCTAAATTATAAAGTTACTTACGCTAAGATCTAGTAAATTAAATGAAGATAGTTTATTAAATTTGCTGGAAAATAGTTTAAAATAAATATTGATTATAATAATGCATTCTTTTCATTATTACACCAAATCATCATGGAAAAATATCTAAGAATTTTAACTTAGACAAGTTTGGGAAAAGAGCACTTATTGCTAAAAGAAAAGTGTTTCATTATGTATGCTTATATAGGGATAGTACTTAATTTATATATTATTTTAAGATGCATCAGAATATCCAATTTCCTTAAAACTTCAAGAAGCCATTCAAATATGTTGTACAATATTTATGCTGTATATTTTATACATATTTTATCACTAATAGGCGGCTTTACTTGAGTGCATGCATTTTAGTAATGTTAAGATTTACTACCTACAAACTAATGCAAAGATTTACTACCTAGCAAAATTTGATATATTCTCTCTCAAAACATAAAGGACAATTTTATCATTCTGAGCCTTCATTTTATCTTACCAAACTATGCAAATTTCTTATTGGTAGATATTCATTGCTCATCCTAGATATGCATATTTAATATATTTATATAAAAATATTTTTTATTAAAATTTATTTATTATTTTTTCCGATATTGAAATATGTACAGGAGATAAAATAAAATTCCACATTTTTTTTATTTCTTAGATATTTATTTTTGTTGTTGACAAGTATAAAACTGTATGAATGTTTATATGTAAGTTTTTAAGTCTGAATTAAAAATATGCTGTATTCAATAAATATTCAAGCAGTATTTGATGTCTTAAATGATTTTATGTTGCATCTGTAAATTATAAATATTTGTTGCTTGTATTCAGTATGGCTGGATATTTTATTTAAAATCACTGAACCTTCAAAAAAAGATTGTTAAAATCTATATTTTTTGTGGGAGAAAATAAATAATAAAATTAATTTGTAGCATAAAAATTTCTGATATTCAGTGGTGTATTTCAAATGACTTTGAGTTTTCATCTAATCTATCTAAAAACATGTTATTCTTCATGTTAGCAAGGTTATTTAAAAAAAAAAAAAAATGTTTCTATAGGCAATTAAATGTTAGAATCGATCGGCAGAATCAAAATTACCCATTGACTAACTAATTGCAATATGTTTCTGAAAGCATGGTTGTAAAAACCCGTTGTTAATAATGGATTCAAGTAGTCCATACCTGAACCGAACCTGAAAATTCTACTTAAAGTACGACCTAAATCTGAAAAAAAATGGTCACATTTCAATTCAAAACCAATCCAATCCTGAAGTGAAAGAAAATTAATCTATATTTTAATACAACTATGGAAAAGCAGCCTGCAATTATATCTCTGACATCAATTTTATCTCTTTTGTGTATAAAAATGAACACATATTAGTTTTCAAACATATAGTTTTAATCATTAAAAAAATATTCAGAAATGTTTCTTAAAATATTTGGTCAACCCGATCCAGACCCAAAAGAAAAGAAATTCAACCTTAATCTGAAATGTTTAAATTCAACCAGGCACACACACACAAAAAAAAAAAAAAAAAAAAAAAAAATTAACCCAACCCAAGGCATTGTTCTAGATTCAAGTTAGGCTTTAAACATTTTTTTAAATATAATTTGATGTTGGCCAATAAATGATAGAATTCACTTCCAGCATCAAAATTTCCATTTGATTTTCCTTAAGAATTGTTATATGAAATGATTTTATCAGAATTCTCATACCGTATATATTTCTGAGGGTTTTTTTAAAATATGATTCATTAAATCAGTAGTATTAATTATGTAAATGACATTGCATTTAAAATGATTTTATTGATTAAAAAATTCTTGAATATTTATTACCTATCATGGTGTACAACATCACTGGCCCTGTTAACCTCATATCATGGGACTTCTTCCAGCCCATTGTGATAATTATACTGTAGCATTGCACTGTTATTTTACTTTGAATTCCCTGTGATTCTTTTTGTATTTAAGCAAAAAAAGAAAATGTAACCACTGTGCTAAAACTTAGCTTATATGATTCTGATCTTAAACTGTTCAACTTATTAAAAATGTTAAGTTCTAACATCATAATAGTGAAATAGAGCATTTAAGTACCTTGTCGAGAAATAATGATGAAATTAATGAGTTTTATTTTTCTGGAAGAAAAATTGCTCAAATTTTATCTCTAATGGATGACATTGCCAAAGTTCATGCACTTTAGTAATGCTATGATCTTGATCTGTTACCTGTTAGTAGTAAAACTTGATAATTTCTTTTTCACCAAAATTAAAGGGAAAATCATTATTGCTTCTCAAACTATGCAAATTTCTTATTGGTGTATATTCGATACACTCTTCATATGCTTATTTGACATATTTATATTAAAGTATTATTTATTATTATTTGACTTGTTTCGTTGATGAAAAACAGGTTTTGTAAAACATTATTATGATTGTGATTATTATAGTCTGAGGAACTCTGATTACTCCAACTAAAATTATATCTGCTGCACAATTATTACATGATGTTTATATATAACTCAAATGTGTGACCCTAAGACTTGAAGAAATGTGTGACATTTACAAGAACAAAATCTTTTGAGAAAAGTTCATGTACCATATTTTCGTAACTATTTTCTATGATTGCTGCATTTTTATTTCATATTATGAGTTGAAGTGACAGAATATTGATAACTGCAGATCATATCTAGTTTTCCGTGTTATTTGCTTCGTGATGTGTCTATGTAAAGATCCATTTTAAATGATTTGAAGCTATGCAATTCTTTTTAAGCTGTACTTCATCTAAATTGAGTTCTAACATTGCTCAAGAAAATGTGCTTGTGAAACCCCAAAACCTTGTTAAAATTGTGAATATTGTAAAGTATGTTTTGATTAAATAAATATGAAGTTGACTATATGGTGTTGTCTGTGTTCTGCATTTTGTCCCTTTCCCAAAAAACAGAGTTGGCAAAAACCTGGCCCAACTGAGCTTTTGTAGGTTTTTCAGATATTTATATAAAACTACCTTTTGCACTTTTTTTAAATATTTAATGGAAGGTACTAATCTTGAACTTAAAAAAATCTTTTTTATGAGTGTATAAAAAATATTTATTTAAAAGAAATTTTCGAAATTCCTAAAGTTAGCAAGTTTACAGGCTTTTAAGTGGCTTCTGCCACATGGGTTTTTTGCCTGATGTTACTGAAGCGAGTGACAATAGAAATATACTTTCAACATAGCCTCAATGTAAAATAATTGAACAAATTGATTCTTAGTGAGGTGCATAAAATTACTAGCACGTTCAATAACTTTTTGGACAATTTTTAATTCAACTCTTTAACTTTAGATGCAATTTTCTCGAATAATGCATGAAATATAGTTATTAAACTTTCGACAAATGAAAATGTCAGATGTTTTGAAATTTGGCACAGGTTGAATGTATATTTCGGAACTGACATCCTATCAAGGTTGCAAGTATGCACAAGTTGTTAAAAAATGGCCGTGAAGAAGTTTTATGCCCAAAAAATGAAGCTGCTCCACGAAAGCAAAAACTTCTCGCTAATAATTTTTGGGATTTACGTAGTATACATCGATTTTCTTCATGAACGATGTGCATACAATGCATAGTTTAGTAGTGTAAATTTTTGGGGAATTCATCGGTTGTATGAACGTTCCATTCCATTCTAATCCCAATGTTCTTCAGGACAATGCAAAACCTCATATAGCTGGTGTAACAAAACAAAAATTAGAGAAACTTCGCTAAAACAACGCTCAATCATTCAGGTTCATGTAGTATTCTCTTAAAAGTGCGTTTGAAATAAATAATAGATTTTTTTTATTATGTTTTATATTGCATTAATTATTTACATTGCCCTTTTATATTTTCTTTTGAGGGCACAGAAAGCAAAATTTCTTCAAAGTTTCCCATTTCTAATTTTATGCTTAAAAAATAAAGCAGACTCGGACAATTCCAAAAATATGTAGTTTAAAATTTTTATTATGTAATAAATACATAATACCGGAGACATTAAGTTCTAAACAAACAATGTGTGTGTGTATTTTTATTTATTTTTTTACAGTTCTTCTCAGAATTAACGTTTAACAATTTTAGGTAGGAAAAAAAAAATCCATTAAAACTTGTAAGTTGAAACTTCACATGTATAACTGATCTTTTTCTTTAACCCTTAAATGCCTGATTTTTCAAAAAGAATTTTAAAAATGTTTTTTGGCTTTCATATTTTAAATAAATCATGGGAAAAATACTTAAAAAATCCTAATTTGCTTTAAGTATGTTTTATGGCTAAAAAACAGTTTGTTACTAATCGGAAATACTGGTCTTTAATTGAAAAAATAATTTTCCTTGATAAAATTCTATAATATTAAATGCACAAGAAAATTAAGAACTGTGATAAGAAATAAATGTTACTTGCTCACTGCAAAACAAAATAGGGTATTTCGCAAGCTTCAAAACAAAACAAAAAGAACATTTAGCAACAATTGAAAAAATAAATCTATCTTTATTCTTAAACAGCACAAGTATTGACATCTGCATGTTGAAAATCTATTTAATAATACTTTCAGAATGTAATTAATTGGCAACATTAGGCATTATAGCTTCAATATTATTCTAATAGTATTTTAGAAGCCTAAATTGGGTATGTTGCCGAAAGGCAACACTCGGCATTTAAGGGTTAAAACTATCTGAAATTAAAATACTATTACAGAAGATGTACTGGAATATAATTTTTTCTCCGTGATTGTCTGTAGTTTCAGCGAATATTTTTTAACTTCAATTCTTTTTGAGAAATATTAAAAATTCTTATTATTAAAGAATATATTTTTAGCATTCATGCATGATTTGAGGAAGTTATCTGCAATACTTTTTAGAAAAGTGTACCTAAGTGATCTGTAGTCACAAACATTTAAGTTTATAGTCATTAAGTAAACTCTTCAAGTTCAGGGGTGTAGTCGTAAAAAAAACAGAGGGCATACGTTCTAAGCAGAGGGTATACGCTCAAGGCAGAGGGTATACCCTAGCGTACATATACTATAGCTTTCTTGAGAAACAGAGGGTATACGGTGTTCCTTAAAAAAATCCAGAGGGTATACGGCGTATACCCCCGTATACCCTCCACGACTGGAACTGGAAGTATCAACATTGAATAATCTAACGATGATTCACTTGATTCAAGTGAATCATCGTTAGATTATTCAATGTTGATACTTCCAGTTCCAGTCGCTAGTTAAAATACTTTGGTCGTCAATAGCGACCTGGCGACCACATTTATTGAGCACAGTTTATAGCTGTTTACGAGTTAGAAGGTCAATGGGGTTAATTATACACACTGACTCCAAAATAGCCCAGCTGTCTATGAAATTGTAACATCGAAATACAGGGTGTCCGACATGTATCTTTATACTTAATAACAATAATAATTAAAAATAAACAATGATGTGCACTTACGTTTTTTTTTTTTATGTTCCATAAAAAAAAATTATCAAAGTTTTTTTTTTTTTTTTTTTCCCATATTTTATTCCGCTATTTCATTGTGCGCACTATTAGTCGCGCGCAACACATCGAGTTTATATGAGATTTCTAACCACGTTCTACGAAGCCTTTCTGAATCGACAGTCTGGAGGAATAAGTCCAAAGGTGTTATGTCTGGAGATCTAGGCGGCCACGGTATTGAACCTCTTCTTCCAATCCAACGGGAAATTATTCATCTAAAACTTTGATATTTTCTTTATGGAACATAAAAAACCGCAAGTACATAGCATATCATTGTTTATTTTTAATTATTTTTTTAAAGTGTAAAGATAAATTTCGGACACCCTGTATTTTAAACTCTAAAATTTAGAAATATAAATAAAAAATAAGTGTAACAACTTTTTAAAATAGTCTTTTATCATTTAATAGTTTAACATAATTTAAGTTATGATTATAGGTTGAGAAAACCTGTTAGAAATCCTGAATAGACAGATTAAATAATGCCCCTTTTTCCCTGTTTCCGTATCTTAAAAAAGAAACAGAGTAAAAATTTTATATTTTTAATAAATTTACTAATTAGCGCTAATTACTAAACTAAACTCTGTGGCTATACGATCTATGAATGATCAGGGCCTGCAATGCCTATCCCTGTTTTCTTGACCCTGAGCCCCGAGGTGCCATTCAGCATATGTCCCGATCAGGTAGCCTAACGCGGAACCCTCGGTATTTAGTTCCCAAGCTAGCTTGGTACTCATTTTATCGACCCCGGAGGGATGAAAGGCTGAGGAAACCTTGCCCAGCCGGGAGTCGAACTCTCGACGTGCAGTGCGGCAGTCAGTCGTGCTAATCACTATGCCACTGGGCTTCAATTAGCACTAATTATAAATTATTTGAATTTTCAATAATCGGGTCCCATGCCAAATTTTATTCTAACTTGTTGCTGTTGTTGTTAATAACGTAAATTGCACTCATGAAATTAGGCGTGATTTTAAATATAAATATTGAATACTTATTAAAAAAAAAAGTTTTCAGAAAACTATTTTTACTTTTATACTTAGTAAATTAATATTTACTTTGACCTTGTTAGGCAGTTCGCACGCTGAACTTGAACAGACAAGCAACAAAAAAGCTAGTCGAGACATTTCACCCTGTAAACAAATAAGAAAACGGTTTGAACACTAGAATTTGTCTTCTGTCTCTTTTTTTTTTTTTTTTTTTTTTTTTTTTTTTTTTTTGTCGCTTGTCTGTTCAGTGTGCGATCTGCCTTTAAAGCACTTTCACTTCAGGAAATCAAACAACCCTTATCTGTTTCTTAGTTTTTGCATTACCTTTTTCTAAACTATCCCGTTTCGACAATGTAAATAAAATTCTAATAGCTCGTTTGCGAAATCCCCCCCGCCATTTATCGTTTAGAATTTAAAAAATATATTAAATCTGTTAAAAATAAAGTATTCAAGAAATATGGATACTTTTTGTAAAGATACGTCCACTATCGCTTTTCTACCGTAGCATTGTTATTGTGGGGAAACCAGTTTTAAAGGAACAGACGCACAGTGGTCCCAAATCCCGATCAAGTGGCCAAAAATCATTTCTGGCTTTCCTGGTGGTTGTATATCCTTCATTTTTAATTTTATAGCATTATAAATGACATTACATAGCGAATATAAATTAAATGTAATTGGGGTTCTAGGGGGGGGGGCAATAGAGGGGCCAAGTTTTTATTAAATTTAAATTTCTTTTTTTACGGAATTTTTTTACAGGAATGAGAATTTTTCACTTTTGATTATGGGGAATATTTTCCCTTTTTCAAAACAAATCATCTAATTCAATAGATGATGAAAATGTGACATTTTACCCCCCCCCCCCCCTGTCCCTCCCTTCCTGAAAATGTACAGGTTACAATCTTATTGATTTTTTCTCTTTTTTATGTTATTGCAAATTAACAATAAAGAGTATAAGAATCAATCAGCTGAATTTTTCCACCTCCTTCCCCAACACACACACACACGTGAAATCTCCCCTTTTTCCATTTGTCTCTATACCAAGGAAATTTTTAAAATATCATTGCTATTTTTTAAGTTTTCAACATCTATTTACTATGAATTAATAATAAAATCATTAAATTTATTAATTAGATTACTTTCAAAATTTTAGCCCCCCTCTCCCCCTTTCTTTTGTTTCTCTCTATTACACAGAGAATAATACCTTTGAAATTCCAATAAAAATGAAGAATCTGCGTTTGTTACTTTATTTTGGTAATATTAAATAAATAATTACCTCACTAATTTTCTAATATATTTGAAATTTCCGCTTCTCCCCCCCCCCCCCCTGTCCTCTGCGGTATAAAATTCTATCACCCCTAACAGTTTTAAATTTTTTTTTTTTTAAATCAAAACTATGTTTTAATCTAAAACAATTTTATATCTTTTTATTGAAAAATAAAATAAAATCTGTTTTTTAAATAAACCTTCAGAAAAGTGGATTTACACATTTCAAGTAACTGCAACATTTCAACCGAAGGGTTGAGCGAATTTTTCATATATTTTTTTAATTTGTTAAAGTATTAACGTATTCATTAAAATTTAAATGTGCATATTAATTAATACAATTAAATTAACATTCATATAATAAACTGAAAAAAGTAAACGCAATAAAAAAAATGTACAATAGATTTATGTGACCATACGTGAAAATTAAAGTAAAACTTAATAATACTACTTAACCCTTTCGGGACCATGGTTGCATATATGCACCCTTAAAAAGAGCATAAAGAGTTTGTTTTAGGCACCAGTAGAAAAAAAAAAATAGTTAATTTAGTTTAGTTAAATTAAATATTTAGTTTATTTAATTAGAGCATTTTTTTTGATTGATTAAGTAAAAGTAACTCTTTTTAAAAAAGTGGTGCCAACCGAATAAAATTTGCGCAAATGCCGCCGGTCTCGAAGGGGTTAATAATAAAATTTATTTGTAAGTAGGTAAAATACACTTTTCAAATAATCAGGAAATTTAAAACATTAAATGATGTTTCCCAGTTGATTGAATTTCCCAGACATGCATGTTGCTAGAATTTAGTATATATATATATATAAACTGAACTTTAAATATGTACTTTTTAAAATAAGGTCAAGTTTTAATATTATTTTTTATGTAAACGAAAAAGGCAAGGGGAGAAATTGTAAAAACAATATATATATATAAAAATATCCCCAACTCTTAACCCCCCCCCCCTCCCTCGGCGAATTAAAAAAATGAAATTGACAGTGTTATGTTAATTAGAATGTTGCATTATATAAACACTGACAATTTTGTGTCAGTGCGGAAATTATATTGACTTTAAACCCGTTTACTCATGCTGGGCTAATACTGGCAATATCCAGTGTCCAACTTCAAACTGCTAGTTCTCAAAAAGTCGCAATAAATCTCTTGGGATATGATTTTAGAAGGCTAATTCTACATTTTGTACTGTAAAAGTCCGAGGAACTCGGAAAGACTTTTTTAATGTATCACTTTTTATGTACAAAAATGCCTTAAAACTATGTATTTTTTAAAAAATTCCTCTTTTTTTAGTTTTTGAGATTTTTGCAATCGAAAAATCAAATTAAATATGTAATTTAATGTTGTTTCAGAGAAGTGCAAAGAAAAAACCGAGAAACTATCTGAAATGGTCTTAGTTAGGTTGTGAATGCAGCAAATTTGTCTGAAATTCACGCAACAGCAGAAAACGCTGAAAACTCCCAACTTCACATAAGCAATGCTAATTCATGTGAGCTGATAAAAGCAAAATATAACAGAATATAAATCTTCAGATATTTCTAAATACTGTAGAATAGATTTCATTTCGAAATACAAAACTTCGATTTTCTGATTTTTGGCCACATAATCGCGATTTGGGACCACTGTGAGACGCCGCGCGCGACGACGACGGTTTGTTCGGTGATGCACCAAGAACAAGATGAACCACGGTTCCAGAGAATAATATTGCCAGGTTCACTGTCACAAAAAGCAGGAAGCAACAAATCGGTCAAGTGCGAGTATTACTCGCGCACAGAGTGCTCCGTACAATAAATATATTAATTAGTAACTGTAATATTAAAGACGTGAATTATCACTTTGCTAACTAATCGTAAACCAACAGAGTGAAAAATGTCCAAGCTGGGAATCGAACCCGGGTCCCTGGAAAAGCGCTCCAGTGCTCTACCACTAAGCCACGAGGACGATGCCCAGCTTGGCATCTCTCACTCACATAAGTCGGTAGCGGTTCACATTTCGCTGCTGAAAAGTAGAGTTGCAAAAAACCCGCAGATTTTGAGGGACCGGAATAAACCCGGGAATTTTGGGGAATAAACCCGGAATTTTGGGGAATATTGGAAATTTTGAAGGAGTTTTGAAGATAAACAAAACCAGTTATTTTTCAATTTGAAATTTTCCTTTTAAAGAAATTTCAGGGAAGAATGTTCCAAAAAGATAGATGTTACATCATGAATTCACAAAACTTATTATTTTACAGTGTCTCTTTATAATTTATTAGCTTTACAACAATGGCGGCTGTAAATTGGTGAGGATTTGAAAGTTTCTTTTAAAAATATTTTTTTAAAGTTTCTGTTATCTCACATATCTCTTATTCAGGCATACTTTATATTAATTTCCTAACGAGTTGCTTTGTATTTTTGCATTGATTTCTTTTAATTTTGTTCATTTTCTTTTTTGTTTCCATTCGTTGATTCGAAGAACATGGGTTAAGTTTATATTCATGCTAGGAAAGATGAATCTCTCATCTGCCTTTTTTACGTTTTACTTATCGACGATTAAACTACCAAATTAGTTATGATAATTTAATTTCTATTACTTAATATTTCTGCAGCTTAAGCCTGTATTTCGTTAGTTTTTATGTAAACCGGGCAATTTTTTTTATATGTTATGTTATTAGTTTTGTTTACATTAACAAAAATTAAAATCATTAAAAATAATAAATTAAAAATTTTTTCGTGCTTAAGACTTTCTGAAAACTCTCGGAAATTTTTAAAATTTCCTTCCCAAAAAACCCGGTTTATTCCCGGGTTCTTTCCACCCTTTGCAACTCTACTGAAAAGTAGTTGAAAAATTAATTAAAATTGTATATCCACCGATGCTGGGTTCATTTGCGTCTCATGTTACGCCTCAAGATTGTGTGCTCATGAAGACTTTCCATCTAATAGCTGCGGTAGCAGTCTTAGAGATGCCAAGCTGGGCATCGTTCTCGTGGCTTAGTGGTAGAGCACTGGAGCGCTATTCCAGGGGCACGGCTTGGACATTTTTCACTCTGTTGGTTTACGCTTAGTTAGCAAAGTGATAATTCACGTCTTTAATATTCAATAATTTCAAGCGTTATTTCACTGCTGAAAAGTAGTTGAAAAATTAATTAAAATAGTAACTGTAATATTACAAAAAACATAAGAATAATAAGACTTTGTAAAAAAAAAATTATACAACGTAGAGTTGGGTATAGCTATATATACAATAGAACCCCGGTTATCCGAAAATCAGCTTAACCGAAAGACCTTAAAATTCCTCAAAGTCCTTTTTAAATGTGAAAAAAATTTATTGTCAACACTATTTTGACCGATGTCAAATGACACCTTTTAACATATTTTGATTTATGATTACTATTTCATTTGTAAGTTTTAGAACAAAACAATTCCGTATCATTTTTAGTACATTGAAGAGTTGTTTTAATACTTATTATCTTTAAAAATTAAAAGGAAAATAAGTAAAAATTAAAACTTTGAAAGGAGTTATTGGACACTGGTAGAAATAGTGTTAAAAAAGCACGTTCTTAATGAAAATAATAAATAGAGTCAACTTACTTATTTTGTCCATTGCGTAATTTCGGGCACTTTATTAGATAGACACGTAAGACACCTCATTTTTTCACAAAATATGTTGTGATTTTCTTTTGTTTTTCAAGTTTGCCTTTTAAATAACAACACATTTGTTGCTGTTGCATCTTCTTGTACTTCAACATATCGATCACAGCTTTTCATCAAACAAGTTTTCACCATAAGCCTCCTGGTTATTCGAAAATTCTTATGGAACCCCGGTTATCCGAAAATTCCTATGGAACCCCAGTTAACCGAAAATGCTTTGGTCCCGTGCTTTTCGGATAACCGGGGTTTTACTGTACTAGAAAAGTATAGATGGATATACCATGAAAGTTCAAAGAGATATGAAACCTAAATAATATCAAATATTACTATTGTGTATAACTTTTTTTTTTTTAATCTTATCCAAATCGGTTTATGATGACTAAAAAATGAATGAATAACGCCACGTTGCACGAGGATGTTGGTGAATACATTGTTAATAATTGCGTTTTCCTTGATAGTAGATTCTTGAATGAATGGACTTAGACCAAGAGTTAATCCTTTCAAGGGCGGTATTTTAATTCCAAATTGACAAACGGCACCAATGATATTTTAATAAAATTTCGCAGTTATAATGAAAGTTTAGAAAAGCAAGTTTTTATTTTCTAAAAAATTCGTTTGTAAATTCTGGTGACAGTCAATCATTTCATCCTTTTACGAACAGAATTTTTCTGCACTTGAAAGGGTTAAAATTATTTCAACAGTTCATTTCTAATATTGTTTCTGAAGTTAACATTGAAATCATCTGCAATAATTATCTTGGCTGCCGATGTCGCATAGAATACGCCGCCCGTGTCTTTATGTATGTCCGAACCGTCCGCGTCTTTAAAGGTTAGGCAGCCTAAGAGAGACTGTTCAGGGCCGGCTAGGCCTGTCCCTTAGAGCTTAACGTCTCTCCCGGTATGTTCCCCGACACGTTAGTGAGTCCAGCCCTGTCTGGCCGTATGCAGACGGACATACACAAGAGGTGCAAGGGGCGACGCACATCCGCAAGGGCGGCCACGCACCACCGACCAAGAGCCAGAATTTATTTGAAAAGAAAAAGTGAGTTTACAAAAAAGGCGAATGTCTGCCCGCCAGGAAACGCCTACTCGCGACAGAGGGCGGGATAATAAGAACATCTAAGACAAAAATAATAATAATAATAATAATAATAATAATAAATACATCACTGCTCCTGGCCGCCAGGGGACGAACCCCTCTCGCGACAAGGGGCGGCAGGAAGGAAAAAGAATGATTCGCGTGACACATGTAAGATGGCACGAGCAAATACTCAAGCTTCCATTGGAGATGAATGATTTTCCTGGCACGAGCAAATACTCAAGTGTCTATTAAAGATGTATCTCTTGATGGAATGGTTGGAAGCACCAAGCACGAGCAGAGGCTCTTGCGATCGTAGGAAACCACACACTTGATGGATAGGAGAATTTACTGTAGCGTACAAAGTGGACTGGATTCTGGTGGTGTTTGAAGCTTGATATGGTGGCAGTGAGACTGGATAAGCAGAACCAGGGCTTACGTTAAGTTTGTTAAGTGTGTAAGGAAATTGTGAATGTGTTTTAATTTGTTGAGTAGGAGGGTGCGGGAAAGGACGTTTTGGAGCCAATTGGCTGGCAGTATGTCTGGGCGCCTCAAGTGCCAGCGTTGCGTGAGAGTACAACTGTAGTACGGACGTCTTTAAAGGTTAATATCTCTGTTAATTACTGATAATTTTTTTTCGAAAATTATTATCAACAATCCATTTATACTTCCGCCACGATAGATACCTCGAGCGCCCGTCTTTTCCCTTGCTGGGCGCCCACAAAGTGAAAATTGTGTGTAAAAGTAAACTGCGATTTTCTCAAGTATGTGATCTATGGTAATCGCTATAGTTTTCCAGCAAGGTTTAAATAAACTTCCACTACCCTTAATTTTTCACAGTACATTCGTTGATACTTTTTAATTTCATTATGTTTGAATTATCATAATAATAACCCTTAACCCCTTGAAGGGCGGTGATGCCGCTATGGCATCACATAATTTTAATCCCTAATTGCCACATTGGTGCCCGAATTTTTTTTATGAAATTTTCACTTTTATTAAGTATGCGAAAATATAGTTTTACTTGTTTATAAATAAATTCTCTTGTAAATACTGCTGTCATTCATTTATTTCAACATTTTACGAATATAAGTACCTTGCCCCTGAAAGGGTTAAATGCCTAGTGTAACTCAGGACTTACATGATCTTTTTTTGCCGTTTGGCGCTTCCTATTGGTCTTTTGGTAAACTATTATGCGTTACTTACGTGTGATAACATGCATTTAAGGCTTGTTATCAGTCAGGATTCAAATTCCCCTCTCTAATGCTAAACCTATGGGTTTGGAATGCATTCATATTTTTCAAATTTCTCCTCGGAAAATTAAAATTTTTATCTTCTGTTTGCTGTATGCTCTTCTTGAAGAATGTTTCTTTCTTTTTTATTTGCCAAAATGTTTCTAAAATATATATTTAATTTTATATTTTAAATGTTAAAATCTAAGGGAAGCAGGCGAGTTGTAAGTAAGAGTTTAACATTTTAAATAAAACTAACAATGTATTTTAAAAATATTTTGTCCAATAAAAAAGAAAAAAAAAATCTTCAAGAAGAGCATGCAGAAAATAGAAGAAAAAGATTTTAATTTTTCGAGGAGAAATTTGAAAAATACGGATGCATTCCAAGCTCACAGGTTTATGCTGCTTGCAATGTGCTCAACTGGCGTTTTTTCTCTATAGTATAAGGTAGTTATTATTAATTATGCAAACTATTAAAAGTATTATAAAAATTATTATATCGTTGAATAGTTGTTATTGTGCACTTTAAAGTAAGTATATCATTTAAAATTATAATTTTTTGAGTCATTTTTGTTATGTAACTCAGGAGTAGCATTATGTCCAAGAGAAACATAAATAATTTTTTTCACTATTTTTCTAGTGGATACTTAACAAAAATAGACTCAAATATAATGTTTTCCGAACAAAATAAAAAATCATGCATTAAAGGGTTAAAAGGCATCGCAAACAATTTTCCCCCATAGATCATAATGTAATGGAATGCGTTTGTGTGTCCTTGTAAACGAATTATAAATGCTACGCCCTTCATTTTCAATACCGAGCATTCTATAGTAAACCTCAATAACATATAAAAATTACATGGCAATCCGAGTATATTTACAAAGGTTAGAGCATGGACAGACAAACGAATTCATTAACACTTTTCAATTATGTTGGAAAATGTTAAAACGATCCGCACCCCCTACTTTTAAAAGAATATTTCGGTTAAAAAAATATTTGCATAATTTTTACATGAAAAATGTGGGATAATTTGTGTTAATGAAATAAGATTTCATATTAAGGAGTCTCAGGACTCTTAAAGCTTTAAAATTTTCGAAATTTTAATTTTTTTAGGTGTTAAACTCCTATCTTTTCTGAACATTTTGATATAATTGTTTCCTTGAAATTCCTATTAGAACTGAAGCTATGGCTTTTACATTTATACACGTTCAATTGCTGAAGCGTCGTTTCGGAAACTTTGAAGCCATTTTTCTCCAAATGACGTTTTTGGGCATAACGCGCACGATATCTCAAACACTTATGAATATTTTTTCATGAAATTTTCAAAACATATGTTTCATGTTAGTTTGTATGAACTGAACCTAAAATTTCCTTTTTATTGTTCAAAACAATATTTTTTTAGGTGATTATACTGTTGAAATTTTCTTGATTTTGCATTAACTAAATGTAACTTTGTATAAAAAATATAGAAAAGCTTTAAATACAAATTTATTTAGGTTCAGGGCAATTATTACAATCTGAAGTATAAGTAGGTTCCAAAATTTTCAGTCTAGTTGCTACACTTATTTTGTAATCGTGCGCGTAAGCTGTTATGCCGATTTTTTGCTCGAAAAATGTCTAACAGTTTTTAGTCCCCTGTAAATGCCAATTCTGCATCTTATAATTTTTTAAATACATGAAATGAAAGAACATACTTATATATTTTATTCTAAATAAAATTGTGTCTTAAAATCAAATACATTTTACGATATTAAATGTTGAAAATGGTCTTTTTTTTTTCATTTTTTACAATTTTAAGAGTCCTGAGACTCCTTAATTTAACAGTATGTGCTCGGTAAATTTTCATTTTAAAATCTGATTTAAAATCAAGCTTCACTTTGATTCTGTGTACCTAAGGGACAACTGGTTTGTTCCGTTAGAGCCGAAAAATTTAAGGCCGAAAATCATTAAGAGGGGGAAATGTAAAAGATCATACAGGAGTCGCATAGTGTCAACGTTTAGTTCTGAATCCGAACAAAATCACGAAGAGTTACTCCATTCTAGCCCCCACCCCCGCTTTTGGTCATTAATAGGGCAGATTCGACAGAACCTAAGAAAAGAACCATGTGGGGTTTGCTGTCACGGATCATGTTCCAGCAGAATTTATCGTTTTATTGTTTTTTTTTTCAACTTATAGCTCAGTAGTGTTTTATTATGCATTGTATCATCTAACTAATAAAACGGTAACAAGACAAAAAGATCTAAAAAATTCTGTCAGAATTGTCTTCTCACAATTTTTTCAAAAAAAAAAAAAAAAAAAAACAACATAATTTAATTTTTAAATCAATGATTAGTGGAATTATAAAAATTTTCTATTGAATGAAATTTATGTCGAATTACTAATTTGTACGAATTATTTTTTGAATTCTTAATTTTTAGGCGTAATTAATTTACAAATTCATAATTAGTGTTGACGAAGAAGAGAGAATTATAAGCAGCAGCAACAAAGTACGTGTACTGTGCTGCTACTGCTGTTTCTTTTATTTTTATTTTTTTTTTTAAATTATTTTCATGAAGGTTTTTATTACAAATATTTTTTATGTTCTGAATGCCATGTGGCTATTTTTTGGAAAATATTTATCTGTTTTTCTGGCGTCTCTCTATGCGTTACACAAATTTTGTGGGCGCTTTAGCTCTTTTTAACAATTATAAACTGTTTAATTTTTTTGTACTGTTTCTTTATTTACTGATTTGTTTCCTTTTGTTTTGTTTGCCAATTTTCACATGAAAATCATTTGAGTAATGCTTTATTATTTTAAACGTTTTGACAATGAAATTGATTTTTGGCTGTAAATAAAATCTTGCTAGGAAAGGATTCCATGCAGAAATACTTTACTTGTTTAGTCTTTCAAAGTTAGTTGGAATTGGTTGAAAAATATGGGCCAGTGAAATTACATTATGTTTAACGGAAACTATAGATTTTCATTCATACATTTAAAGTAAATTAATTAAATTGCATTGAATACATTTGTTTTTCTTTTTTATGTTCTAAGATTAAAATTGTACTCTTTAATTTTATGAAAATATGCACAAAAAATATTTTTTTTAAGTTTATTATATTTAAATATACAATTATTAAGAAAAATAAGCGAAAATTATGCAACTAATAATACAATCATGTTGAGAAGCTTTCTGTGTATATTAAATTTAATCCATTATTTAATCTTATTTAAATTATTTAATCTGCATTTATTTACATTATGTTACATTATCTGCATATACCTATATTTTAATATATGTGAAAAAATATGATTATAATATTTTTGCATGTGTTTAAAATTCGGGTTTAAAAAAGAAAAAATATATATTCTTTATTTAATATCACATCACTTTTGCATATAAAAAAGCATGCATTAAAGATTCCAATTTAATTTACTTTTATCAAAACATTTTTAATTTCATTTATCTTATTTAAAATATGGTAACAAGAAAGAAAATGGAAGACAATTTTACATTAAATGTATCATTTGAAATATTTATTCAAATAATAAAATATGGAGATTTATGAAAATTATATAAAACAAAAAAAAAAACTAGTTTTGCTTTTATTTTGGTTGTTTATTTTTTCAAATCGATTGTTGATCATACCACAGAAGATTTTACGTTTAGTTTATACAGTTTTAATTTACACGGGAAGAGTTTTAATTCCCCCCCCCCTCCCCTCTTCTTTCTTCGCTGTGTCAGTGTCTATATACAAAAACATTATTAATGCAATTATTTATAAATACACTTCACAAAAGCATATATTTTTATCCTTATATGTGCATATACGCATTTTTGTTAAAAAAAAGAAAAAAAAAATCAAAGAAATTTTTCAACCACTGTAATTTCTTGTTTTTCAAGGAATAACCACAGGTATTTATTCATTATTTACTATTTTGTTTTATTGATTTCATTTGTTAAAAGTTAAAATTGTTTATTTTTTCAAAAATTTTGACTATATATATATATTATATATAAGAGCAATAGAGATGCATGCCCATTGCATATATGATTCCAAAATGTTTAACATTTAATTTTTTAATTTATAAAAGAGAAACATTAAGAAAATTAAAAAAGAGAATAAATATATGTAATTTAATAAATCAAAATAATCATAAGAAAATTCTTAAAAAAATATTCTAAAGCCTTTTTACAAGGTGTGCATCCGTTTAAACGTTTTATTCATGTAAGGGGAAATAAAAAATAAAATTTGGATAGAATTATAAATTAAGTTTCAATTTAAATTATTTTTGATTTGTCTTCTAAAGTATATTTAGACAACCAAACTATACGTTTAATTTTTCAATACACTGATAAGTATACCACTTTCACTAAGCCTATATTATGCATTGAAATATATTTATTGAATAATGTGGTTTATCTTTTGCGCCATGCTATCCAAAACCTTAACAAAAATTTATGTAAATTATTTCATTGCGTCATATTATCCATTCTCATACATCTCACTTAGTTTGGATACTATGATGCAAAATAACCATTTACATATTAGGGTCAATCCAGTTCAAATCACCCAAGTGGTGCCGCTCGACATTTTTAATTTTCCTAATCTTTTAACAAAGACTTCTTCGTAGTTTTCTGAGTTTAAAAACATGACTGGAAATTTCATCATATAGTTTTTTGAAGGGGCCATTTTTTAGCAAACTACACAGCCATTTTTAGACGAAAAACGTACGGAAAATGCTGTAATTGCTTTATTTTTCTACCCAAACCGGAGAAATAAAAGGTCAAACACCGCATTCCGCTGCCATATTTTTTATGAAGGAAATGAGACTCACCTTAAATATATATATTTTTTAAACAGATCAGAGGGATCAAAAACCAAAATGTTCAGCATAAAATTGTCGACATTTTATGTAATTATAAAATTTTCATTAGACTTAAAATTGTCGACATTTTATGTAATTATAAAACTTTCATTAGATTTAAGGATCTGGGCCGAAAACATGCTTAAAAACCGGAGAAATAAAAGGTCAAACACCGCATTTCGCTGCCATTATTTTCTATGAAGGAAGTGAGACTCACCTTAAATATATATTTTTTAAACAGATCTCTTATAGGACTACTCATTTTTATTAAATTTCAATCCTGAAAACCGTTTCTTTTTGTATCGTACAGTTCATCAAAAACTGTGTTAAGTCTGTCTTTGGCAATTTTCACTAATATCTCAAAAAAAGACTGACTAAAAAATTTAAAAACTTAGGATAATAAACATCTTTGTAATATAAAGTTAAATTGTAAATTTTATGAGTGAGACTTAACTGGTTTTCGGATAACAGTTCACTAAAAATGCACCGCTACCCTCCCCCTCCCACCTTCTTTTCCTTTTTGTTTTGTTCCAGATACCTAGCATTACAGGGTACCTTTTGCTTAGGTACGTTCAAATTGACGACAAAAACAAATTTTACGCTTTATTGTTTAGTTAAATAGGGCAGTGGCACCTTTTCAAACTTTCTTGAATGGGGGGGGGGGGGATAGTCTTTTGAGTTTATTGTGCACATCTGAAGAGCACCTGCGATACAGTTTTATTCTGACATTTTTTGAAATTAGCCTAAGTACTCGCGCGCTAAGAATTTTATAAAATATCTCGTTCGCATACGCCATTACCCCTTGCCTTTTACGCATATTTGCCTTTTGCCCCCCCCCCCTCCCCCAACACACGTATACACACACACAAAAAAAAAATACTGGTTATTTGAGTCACTAATTAATCACATTAGCAACTTTTATGAACCAAATCTAATAATCTTACATGTAAGCTTATCTAATGGTTATTCGAAAAAAAAAAAAAAAAACAGTCTGTATTTTGCATTTCAGTACAGTTAAAGGAGAAATAATAGCATAACCTTCGTGACCCCGGAGATAAGGGAGGGATCGGGGTGTGAAGAACAATAATGAGACAGGGTTGAGAGGGTGGAAAGGAAAGAAGAAGAAACTGGACCCCTTATCGCTGTTCGGTATTTTAATTTTTAACAGTTCCCTCTATTTTTCGGTCTTAAACTTTTCGGCTCTAAAGGAAGTCACGGAAGAGGAACAACTTTGGTACTTCGCTTACAGATATATTTTTTTCTTTTCCTGTGGTGTCATATTCCCATGATACTACTTACCATTTCTTTTAATTATTATTTTTTTCCCCCGCAAAAAAGTTTAAAACGTCAAACTTATTTTTTTTTTTAAATATGTATTTTTTTTTTTTTTTTTAAGAAAAGTATTTATTTAATTCATAATGGTATACATTTTTATGCGTGTTTGAATAAACATGTCTTGATCGTGGGAGAAAAAACCCAGTTTAAATTCGAGAATTGCCTTTTAAAGGTTGTGTTTAAATACAAACTTTCTGCTTTCTGACATATTCCCGAAAGTATTTTTATCGGTAAAGTCGCAAAACCTATTACTCAGGTCCTAAGGAGTCGAATAGCGTTTGTTATTTTCCTATACCGGTAAAAAATCATTCAGAAAGGGATGCCAAAGTTGTCGTTTTGAGACGGTTTTCGAGCTATAATAATGCTGGCATGGCGATCGTCTACAAATCGAGATATACCAAACTTACAGGTAAATGCTATTCGACTTTTATGTAGAGTTGCAAAGGGTGGAAAAAACCGGGTTTTTTGGGAAGGAATTTTTTTTAATTTCCGGGAGTTTTCAGAAAGTTTTAAGCATGAAAATTTTTTAATTTATTATTTTCAATTATTTTTAATGATTTCAATTTTTGTCAATGTAAACAAAACTAATAACATAAAATATTAAAAAAAAAAAAATTAGCATGGTTTACATGAAAACTAACGAAATACAGGCTTAATCTGCAGAAATATTAAGTAAGAAAAATTAAAAAAATTGTTTTTTTAATCGTCCACAAGTAAAAAGTGAAAGAGGCAAGTGAGAACATTGGCATGGATATAAACTTCACCTCTGTTCTTCGAATCAACGAATGTAAACAAAAAAGAATGAACAAAATTAAAAGAAATCAATGCAAAAACATAAAGCAACTCGTTAGAAAATTAATATAAAGTATGTCTGAAAACGAGATGTGCGAGACAACAGAAAGTGAAAAAAATCATTTTTCAAAGAAACATTTAAATCCTCACCTATTTACAGCCGCCATTGTTGTAAAGCTAATAAATTATAAATATTTAGACTGTAAAATCATAAGTTTTGTGAATCCATAAAGTAAAATCTATTTTTTTTGGAACATTCTTCCCTGAAATTTCTTTAAAATAAGAATTTCAAATTGGAAAATAACTGGTTTTGTTTATCTTCAAAACTCCTTCAAAATTTCCAATATTCCCCAAAATTCCGGGTTTATTCCCCAAAATCCCCAGGTTTATTCCAACCCCTCAAAAACTGCGGTTTTTTTGCAACTCTACTTTTATGTATCTGACTGTGTAAACAGCGTTATTCACTCTCAGCGGCGCCCGATGGCGACTTCCTAAACCGTTAGTCAGAGAAAGATAGTTCCAATTACAAAAATGTTTTAAATGAGGTAAAAAAATATTTTAAAAGTCATTTGGATCAATAAAATCCTTTCTTAAAAATTTACGAAATTTAATTTTTTATACGGTCCTACGGTCCTATAAGTGCTACTTACAAGAGAACCACTTTTGATGCTGCTCGCACCTAGCATCGAAACCTGGTGCATTTTGTAGCATAAAAGTTAGAGAACCTATAAAATTTCTCTGTTAAAATCATATTTTATATACTTTTTTATACTTTTAATTATTTATTATTACATTTTTATTTGTTTATTTCACGCCAAAAGTCAGTTAAGTCACCAAATAGGGCGTTACAATTTTACCGCCCTCTTTATCCTCGGGGAACATGGGCAGTACATATTAGAATTATATCAGATTGCGATTTGTTTGGTAATTGGTAGCATAAGAAACAAGAATTAAGTTTTTTCTTTTTTTTTTCTATGCTGACGATAAATATATAAATAGTAAATGTATTTCTATAAACGCTTTCAAGATCATTGAAAACTATTTTTAACTAGTGAAATACAAAATAAGCAAACTATTTTCTTTTGGAATCGAGTGGAATAAAGTTTCGAATGTTTAAACTGAATTGTTGCTGTATTAAATGGTCCTTTGTTAAAAATAATCATAAAGTAAATTAATATTTTTGCATAATTTAGAAAAATTATTGTAGCTATTAGGTCGGACATTATAATTTCTACTGAAGTCCAAACCAGTTCTCACGCAAGATAAAGAGCTATGACGTTTGGCTAGGGTTGCCGGAAAGCTCTACTTTCGAAAAAAAACGCCAAATTTTTCCCTGTCAAAAATGTGAATATAATATTGCAATTTTTCAAAATCAAATTCGTGAGTTTTTGAAGAGATTTTTAAACTTTTTTCAATATTTTATACTTATTATTAACTAATTTTTATTTTTAAATGATTTTCTTTAAAAAACTTCAATGTTAATAGTCCGATAAGTGGTCTCGAAAACTGCACTTTCAGAAAGTTATGCTGCTGTAAAATCAAGAAATATTATTTTAACAGAAAAATTTTATCGATAACATAGGACTTTAAAATGCACCAGGTCTCAATGCTAGGTGCGAACAGCACCAAAAGTTGTTAGTAAAAACTTCCTATTGTACTAGCGAGTAAGACAAAAAAAAAAGTCCCATTCATCTAACACTAAAATTGACCGACTTATGAAACTTTGAATTGCATGACTTATACCAATCTTCTGTATCTGAACACAGATGAGTTGGGCCATGCTTTGAGAGATCGCACATGACACAAAGTGCTTAAAGTATTAGAATAATTTATTTCGCGTGTGTCTTCACTTATAGTACTTCACTGAAAAGACTTTAGTACTTCACTTATAACTGATAATAGACGCATCGTACAAGTATTACGAGAGTGTTAATTTTTATTAAGTTTCAGATTGGTTAAAGTAATCGTATTTTAACATATATTTTATTTTGTAAGAAAACGAGAAGTTTCTTTTCATGATTTCTTTTAACAAAAATTCTGTTATTTTTTCACTTATATTTTTTAGTACAAGTTGTATATTTTTCTTTAATATGTCAGAATGAAAACAAATTTAAAATTCATATTGTAATGTTAATTTTGCTCTCAAATATTATTTATTTATATCTGATGATTAGTTATATTTCTAGTAAATTTGTGAATGACCCTATTTCGCAGCAAAAAAGGTGACACTTTAAACAGCTATCACTCGGTCAGCTTTAATCGTAGAGGAATGGGACTTTTAGGTAGCTTTCTTTACAAAAAGCTACCTATTGCAGCCGTTCGGAGGAAAGCGATTTCAAAAAATTTTGGTATATTTTCATCGATCATGACCCCCAGACCCCGAAACCACCCTCCGTTCAAAATTGATATATATATATATATATATATATATATCCTGGCAAGATACACTTAGCATCTATGCAGTGTAGTGCCCGGTACAGGAACAATAATTGGGTTGTTCCTGGATCGTCATCCAGCGACCATTTATACTCTACCCCTCGTCCTTTATTTTTTCGTAAGTGTTATGATGCTCGGTGCAAGACATGTCCATACGCTTCTCAGACACAAATTGTCTCAGATCCTAATTATTCAAGTTTTTGTAAAGCATTTAATGTTATTTATAGTATAAAGTGCAACTTATGTAATATGAAATATATTGGTGAAACATCAGGTCCAATTCATAAACGTATCAATCATCATCGTTCAGACTCTAATAATAACAAAGCAAAAAATATACAATCTACAGCTGAAATTCAACATTTTCATAAACATCAATTTAAATATACGACAATTGAAATCCTTCAAATTCTAAAAAATAAATCAGAACGTCTTTATATGGAATCATCATATATGAAATATTATAACACAATTTATCCTTATGGACTTAACAGTGAAGTATTTAACAGACCTGTCAAAGTCTTCACATCTATAAATAACAATATTGATTATTCTCCAATTTATCCTACTCTTAATCATAATTTAAATGGTAAAACAACACGTAATAAACGAGGAAAGGGTTCATCATCAGTTGTAGTTTCCAAAAAATCTATCACTAAACAAATAAATGATCTTCAAAGAAAATATTTAGAGAATTATAACTGGTTGTTAATTCGAAAAAACATCTTTGCTATTAAAAAGAAACAGATTGTACAACATTTAAATGTATTTCTAAGTAAATCTTTCTCTAAACATTTCTCTGATATTTATTTTGACCTCATTATGACTAGGGTTAATCTTTTAAATATTAATTTACAAAAAAAAAAAAAAAAAAAAAAAAAAACATAAAATTCAAAACATGAATACTCAAATGATTATTACTTTTTCAAATCACATATTTAATAAAATTCATATCAATTCTATAATTAATGATAAAAATTGTATTTTTCCTATTAATATTCTTCATATATCAAAAACCTTTAAATATCCGAATACAATTGGTAGAAAGATTTTTAACTACAATACATTTTCAAAAAATACATCTGCTGCAAGTAATTTTCCTTGTAAATGCAATGACCCCACTCTAAAAAAATACATAAACAATGATCATGGACATATAATCACTGGAAATCTTGATATTGTTAATGATTTTAAATTGAAACAACTAATGGGTTATGGAACTAAATATAGACTTCCATCTAAATTTAATGTTAAATCTATTATCAAACAGTTTACACATGATATTGGGGCATTCCACATCAAATCAGGCAGTAAAATATCAATATGTAACCCACCATCACAGATTTTAAAGAAACTGCGTGTGTTTGTTCTTACTATAAAGATATGATTACCAGTAATTTTTTTTGCTCCTTGGTGAAATAGTTTCTGAGAAAAAAAATTGGCAAAATTTTGAAAAACTGCCGTCAGTTGGCATTCTTGACAGCTCGATTTTCAAATGTAGCATGTCATATATATAATCATATTTCAATATCTACTCTACAAATCATCTTCAAATAATTTATGCATAATATTTAGGGTACGCAGCTTATGAAAAAAATATATTGTTACGCTTATAACATTTTAAGTGTGTCTAAAAAAATATTTAAACTTTGAAGTCGTGAATTTTTTATGAAAAATAATGCATTAACAAAAAAAAAAAAGCATTTTCAACAAAAGGCGGTATTTTTATAAAATTTATTTTTTGTGGGAGATATACTTAAATGTGACCTTTACCTGATTCTGAAATAAAAAATAGTGGAATTTTGGGTGTTTTTGGTAGTATTTCCTATTTAAAAATATTTTGAGGTGCATTTCAAATCAAATCAAGCAGAGTCATTCCATTTCAGTTCCCCTAAGCCATTTAATCACTGTCACAAATTTCAATGAAATTGGGTTTGTTTATACCTTATTTTAAGACGTAATCACCTTTAATTTTCTTGATCCTAAGTAAAATATTTTTTAAGATAAAAAATATCAAAATTTTGAAAAATTGTTTTAAAATTTTTTAATGACAGTTCGATATTCAAAGACTGCATTTAAAAAAAAAAGTCATTTCAATATAAAATCACTAAATAGGTTTCAAATAATGTATATGCGACAAATAATGTAGGCAGATAATTATTTCTTGTTTTTTATCATGTTTAAACACTAAGAGTGTCTTTTATCTTGTGAATTTTTAAAATCAAGAATTTTGTCAAAAATAATGTGTTAATCAAAAATTTATTGTTAACCGAACGCAGGGTGTTATTGCTTTTTTTAATTGTACGTAAAAATATCTTTTAAATGATTATAAAATAAAAATAATGAAAATATGAGAAAAAATTATCAAAATTTTGGAAAAATGCCACGAGTTGCCATTAATGATTGTTCAATTTTCAAAGGCCTCATTTTATATATAAAATCATATTCCAATAACTAATAAAGAAATCTTCTTCGAATAATTTAAGCAAGGTAAATAAAGTATGTAGATTATTAAAAAAAATATTGCTGTAATGTTAAAAAATATTTAAATGTGTCTAAAAAATTGTATAATCTTTGAAATCAAAAATATCTTACAAAAAATAATGAAATTATTAAAAAATCTTTATCAATCAGAGGCGGAGTTTCTATGACTAATTTTTTTAATTTTAAATTGTACATAATACTACATTATAACTGGATCTGAAATAAAAATACCGGGATTTTGGTTGGTTTTAGTAGTATTTAAATCATATTTAAAATTATCAATATTTTCAGATGTAAAATCTATCCAATGTATCATCCCTGGAAATATTTTTATTTATACATTTATTTTATTTATCAAATTATCTTTTATGTTCGTTTCTTAAGGAAAAAAAATAAACAATATTGTTTTTTAGAAAAACTTCTAGGGCGAAGAGCAATTATCCCTTTCCAAAAAAGAGAAAAATCACTAGCTCCTCACCGCCCAATAGAAATTTTCAAAATGACAGTCCTAATCTTTAAACTCATATTTGGCTGTTAATATTGAAAATTTAGCATTGAGCTGCTAATATTGAAAAAAATACCAAATTTCACTCTTTTGAAGAAAATTTTGACGTGTTGTGTTTTAAATATATGCAAAAAATGCATAATCCATTATATTTATATCTTTCAAATAACTATATCTAAAAAATTATTTAAAACTTAATGAGTTGCACTTTTGTAACTTTACTCAGTTTCTAATGATATATACCGTAATTTCGGGTGTATAGCCCGCAGATCAAACAATTCAGTTTGGACCCAGAAATTTTATTCAGTATTTGAAGACCAATATTTACTGTGATCTAAAAAGTTACAATTTATTTTTAAAAATTTCTGGGTCGAAACACGATTGTTTGATCCTCGTTCTATACACCGGAAATTACGGTAATTTGATTTATTTCATCACAATATTGCTGAAAGATGGATTTTAAACATATATATGTGTGTATATATATCCCTGTTCTCAAACAAATTATTTAAAAATTATTCATTTATGTTTAATAAAGCATATATATATTGTTTATACACTTATAGAAAATACATATAGTAAATTTTATGATATTATGTCAATAATGTCTAAAAGTAAAGAACTTATCTAATAGTATGTAACGAAAAATTTAACATCTGGTGTAATGACAACAAAATTTTATAATTGTTTTACTTAATTTAGATGAATGAAAAAAGCTTACATGTTTATATTTTATTGAAGTACTGATGAAAATGTCAGAAAGACATTCCTATCTCAACAACCACTGAGTATGTCACATTCACACTACAGATGATTTTTTTTCTTTTTGATCTTTCGGGTTTGATTTCAGATGGTAATGAATTAATTAGTTTTGTTAGAAGTGTCATTGCAGTCAGCATATTAGGTTCACTATTTTTTTTTATATAATTTGTTTTGATTGACGCGACGAACAACAACATTTAAAGGGACCTTTTCATCAGGGGCGCGCCGACCCAGTGTGCAAAGTGTGCACCGCACACAGGCGCCAGAATAGTAAAGGCGCCAAATAGTTTAGGCGAAGCTGAAAAATTTGAAAACCTTTTATCCACTTTAAATTTATTAAAGCGGTATTTAAATTGAAAGTGCGTCATTTCTGATGACACATTTCTGAGTTCATTTTTACTTTTAAGATATATGAAACTTGCAGATGATCTTCAGCGGTGTAGTTTTAGGGGTGCGGGGAGGGGAGTCTCAAACCGAAAGGTGCCACGGTGTCGAAAGGTAACGATCGAAATGCGCCTCGTTGTCATAAGGTCATAGTCGTAAGGCGCCACGGAAGGCTTAAGGGCGCAGTTAAGGGCCTAAAATAAATTTTAAAAAGTGCTAGAAACATAAAAAAAATTCAGAAGGGCGACCGCGAATGCCCCTTTTGATATCACTGCTCTAGATCAGACCTGGCCAACTTTTCAGAAAGTAGGGGCGCACTACAGCTGGTGGTAAACATGGAAGGCTCCATTATTAAAATAATTGAAAATATATAACACTCCAATCTTAATGTAGTATTGGTAGTGATACACATACGGATGATATAAAAACGAGTAGTATATTATACGGCGCAGTGGTAAAGCAGCATAAGCCTCCAGGTAAAAGTAAATTGCCGAAAATAGCACAAATCAATCACAGCAATCGGCTACATTATAACAGAAACAATAAATAAATAAAACAGGATGAAGCTCAAAATGCAATGCATTTAAAAAAAAAGAAATGAAAACGCCATTCGATTCCAACCCAATTTTACAGTCATGCCTAACATTGTATGCTTTTACACACGAAAAAGAGCCCATGAGTATGTAAGAAAGTTTCATGTCATTTAAGTAGGGAAACATGTTTTTCAGAACAACCTCAAAATGAATTACGTTTTATTGAAATTTTAATTGAATATTTCATAGATTTGCTTCGAACAAAGAATAATCGGTCAAGTGCGAGTTTCACTCGCGTGCAGAGAGTTCATACAATAAATTTATTAATTTCTAACTACAATATTACAAAATATAGTTGTTAAACGAATAATAAGACTTTGCAAATAACTTGGAATTATTTTATTAAATATTTTTCAATAATTGCCTTCAATAATTGAATTCAATTGAAATGAAAAACGCTGAATATTTATCATTGTGATCCGTCTTACCTAAAACAAAGATCTTGTACAAAGTTTAATATTGCCATTGTGCCAAGTACGCTTCGAAAGGAGGTCACAAAGTTGCATGGCCACTTCGGTCTGTGACACATTTTTTAGATAGGTTTTTAATTAATATCTCGACTAATTACCGACAGTTCTTTTGGAAAGTCATTAATGTCAGTCCTTGGATGATTTTTCGTCGATAGGTTCCTCGAACTCCCCTCAAATCTCCGCTGAGCGCCCGCAAAATAAAGTTTATGTATAACTGAAAACTGCGATTTTCTGAAAAATTGTATGACCTAGGACAGGGTCGGCGAACCTTTTTGTTGCCGCGTGCCAAATTTGATAAAAAAAATATTTTACGTGACCATGCCGTTCCAACTAAAAAACAAATTTAGTAGGTGGAAAAATAATGGGTTAAAATTGCTTAAAATTTTCTATTAGTTAAAAAAAATATGAGGAGGTATATGTAGGTATTACCGATAATAATTATAGCAACAAATATATTTTAGAAATTAATTTAAAAAATGAATACTATGTAATTTGATTTCTGTGGCTGCATCTTAATATCAGGTTAATTTTAATGCAAACTAAGCGTCGGATTTATGTGACAAGTGCTTTCAGTAAAAGTTTCGATATTCATTTGTGAAAACAGTGGCTTGAAAGCATAGATAGGTAGAAAAGCTATTGAAATGGCAAACACCAGTTTCTTTGAATAGCTCTGAAATAAATACTAAGTTGCCATAACTTTATGATTAGAATTTAGTAATGACTAATAACCAATTCTTGTAGATTGTTTTCAAATATCGTCTTTGTTTGAAAAATTTTTGAGACCATATAATTAATCAGATTGGAATACAATATGCTACAATTAAAATTTTTCAGTTTCCATTTAATCGAATTTAGAAAAGATCAGTCGCAATTTTACGTAATCTTACTTTATTTTGATTTAGAGCCACAAGCAATGCCGTGTCAAAATTATTCTTTCGCGTGCCAAAAGTGGCACGCGTGCCATAGGTTCGCCGTCCCTGACCTAGGATAATCGCTATAATTTTCCTGCAATGTTTAAATAAATTCCTGTTACTTCTAATTTTATCGTAATTTTATTTTCAAAAGATTTCGAAATAGGAGGGGGGACTTAATTTTGCCATACATTTTCGACGAATTTCTGAAAATATAATTGTATCTAAGAGCAAAACAAATATATTTTTGAATTCTGTGTTACGAGCTTTTTCGAACGATCCCCCCCCCCCATTTTGTCTGAAATACGCATCCGTTCACTGCATAAAAAAGGGGGAGAAGCTGGTAATTGTTGAGATTTGTTATGTAAATTTTTTTCATGATTTTTGGAAATTGTATGGGGTAGTAATGAACAGATTAAAACTTTAAAATGACCTCTACTGATGAAAAAATGAGTTAAGAGGAGAGGAGTGAGTGCTTAGTAATATCCAGGCCAAAATCTTTAAAACAATATGCCACATAAAAAAATTCATTTTCTCCCCCACGGGGGGGGGGATGCCACCTAATAGTCTGGGGTAGAGTCTTGCATCGGGTCGAGTTACCAGTTTTCACCCTTACCCGACCCGATCCGCACTCGGCGCTATATTTTCCCGTTGCGGGTCGGATCGTGTTGACTTTAACTATTTTAGTTGCGGGTCGGGTTGGCTTTCATTGTTTCGGGTTCGGGCCAGTTTTGTGTCGGTTTTTGACTCTTGCGGGTCGAGTTCGGGTTGACCCGATTTTTTAAAAGAATGTGGAAAATATTTTTTCACGTTAAAAGCCTATATAAAAACGCATATCAAAGTTTCACAAAAGCAAAATGCGTGCCTGTCTGTTTTGTCTTTAGTCATCCTTTCACTTGTCTTCGAAATAACAAACGGCATTATATTTTTATCGTATTTTAAAAATATAATGCGCAGCAAAACGATAAATGGTCTTTCCTGTCTATCACACAGTAGTTGTCAAAGTAGTATCAAGACTTATAGAACATTAGCAATTGCAGTCTGTTTTGCAATGATTAAAAATGAATTTAACATTAGGAGATTCAAATTTTAAATCTCCACAATTCCTAAACTACTTGACTAATAATCCAGGGGAAATGTACCAAAAAAAAGGGGGTTACCTTGCAAAAGGTCGGGTAGAAGATTTTTTTATCTGAATTGTTTATAATGATGCCAACATGGAAAAACCAAGTTTTCTAACAAAATTTCTCAAGGCCAAATTTTCTGTGGCCAAAAAACAAGAAAATTTTGGGACCTTTTTTGGGTTTTTTTTAAATATCTCGAGACCCGTTGCCGTAGCATATTATTTGTCAATTACAATATTAAAGAAGATAAAATTCTGTACAACTTTCACATTTACAACTTTTTTATACATTCAATAGCAAGCGCAGTACGCCATTTCAAAAATAGGACAATTTTTTCAATTTTCTTCAAAACTGTGAAAAACGCAGTTCTGCCCCGATTATTCAATTGTTTCCCACGGATTTAATCGTGTATGTCAACTTCTATATATTAGTAGCAATAAATTCTGTGTTTCAGGGCTAAAATTAGCCTTTTTTGCACCCGTGGCAAACATGGATTTTCACGCCCCCCTCCATCTTTTATAAAGAAAATTTACCAGGGGAATTTTAATAAATCAACAATAGCCGGATTTTGAAAATTTTAAGTGTGTAAGCATTAAATACGCAATGCTGAACTACGTAATCAGCTTTGCCAAATATTGATTCATTAAAACCTTGAAAACCGTTCCGAGAAAAAACGAAATATATTCCGCTTTAAACAGGTTTCCATCTTAACAGGTATAATTGTTCATATTCTTTCTCTTAAAAAACATATACTCTTTCTTTTAAGACCGAATTCCGTATATATAGATTTCATTTTAAAAGATTTTACGGTAGTTGTCGAATTGAGGCGTTTAAAGTCACAGTTATATGAATTATGGGACTAAATTAGTCACACGAAGACATTCGCAAGGTAATATTAAACCTATGGGAGCGTTCTTGACAAATATCTCGCTCACATTTTATTACTTTTAAATAAATTTTTTTTCATGGGAAACCTGAGATGTACCTCTAATGTTGATAGATACCTTTAATGTTGTGCTTTTGTACTTTTTCGGGTTTGGTTGATTTTTTTTTTAGGGTTCCGTACTTAAAAAGTAAAAACGGAACCATTATAAGATCACTCCTGTGTCTGTCCGTCTGTCTGTCTGTCACAGCCATTTTAATCGTAAACTATGGAACGTGGAAAGTTCAAATTCGGGGAAGTAATAAAGACCATTGACCCACATATTTTCAGATTAATAAACATTCATAAATATATTTAGTAAAAAAGTAGAGGGGCTAATTATACTACTTCAAAAAAAAAATCTTTTCTTTGTATATCATGTGGGGTATCCTTGAAAACTTTTGTAACGCTGAACTCAAAAATACATTCCTTTTAATTTTAGGTATTATATTTTTAAAGATATTGTTGAAAATGTAGCGAAAAAATATGTCCCCCCCCCCCATCTAATTCCGAATCTACTGAAACTAAAATTATGAAAAAATTAGAGGTAGTAGACGTTAATATAAACCTTGCCGGAAAATTATAGCGATTACCCTAGGTCACATAGTTTTTGAGTAATTAGCATTTTTCTGTTATACACAAATTTCGATTTACGGGCATTCAGAAAAATTGTTGAGCATCGCTGAATATACCTATCGTTGCAGAAGAATAAAAGCATTGTTGATAATGATTTTCGAAAAAAATCATTTGTAATTAGCTGAGATATTAACCCTTAAAGGTACGGTCAGTTTGGACATACGCAAGGACAGGGCGGCGTACTCTATGCCTAGTTAACTACTTTTAACGATATATATGTGTGATGTAATGTCCAGTAACAGTATAAAAGCAATAAACGTCAAATTGTTAAAAACATACTAATTTAAGGGATCTCGGGACTCTAAAAAGTGGAAAAAATGAAAAAAAAGACTATTTTCAACATTTAATGTCTTAAAATGTATAGGATTTTAAAACACAATTTTAATTGGGATGAAAGATATAAGTATGTTTTTTCGTTTCATGTATTTAAAAAATTGCAAGATACCGAATTAGTATTTATAGGGGGCTCGAAACTGTTAGACATTTGTCGAACAAAAAATTGGCATAACAGTTTACGCGCAGGATTACAAAATAAATATTGCAACTAGAATGAAAATTTTGGTGCTTACTTATACTTCAGATTGTAATAATTTCCTTGAACTTAAATAAATTTGTATTTAAAGCATTTTTATATTTTTAATGCAATGCTGCATTTAGCTAGTACAAAATTTTGAAAATTTCAACAGTAAAATCACCTAAAAAAATATTTTTTTGAACAATAAAAAGGAAATTTTAGGTTCAGTTTATACAGAATAACATGGAATATATGTTTTGAAAATTTCATGAAAAAATATTCAGAAGTTTTTGAAGTATCCTGCGCGTTGTACCCAAAAACGCCATTTGGAAAATAATGACTTTTAAAGTTTCGGAAACGCCGCTTCAGCTATTGAGCGGGTATAATTCTAAAAGCCAAAACTTCTGTTCTAATGGGAATTTCAAGGAAACAATTATATCAAAATATTCAGAAAAGATAGGAGTTTAACATATAAAAAAATTAAAATTTCTTAAATTTTGAAGCTTTAAAAATCCTGCGACCACTTAATCCTTTCCGGCACGGAGTAATTCTATTTATAAACTTATGAAATAATGAACTGACACCAGAATTTATAAACGAATTTATTAGAAAATGCGAACTTGCTTATTTTCACGTAACATGATAAAAGGAAAATTTTAATTAAATATTCTTGGTGCCATTTGTCTGTTTTGGAATTAAAATTAGGTGTCCGTTTTTTAAGGTCATCGCCCTCGAAATATTTAATTAGAATGAATCGCATAAATACTGTGAGATTCGCGATAGTTTAGATTGATTGTATCTCTCAATACGCCTCGATTGACGTTAAAAGTTAATTAAACACCTATCTGGAAAAACGCGGCACTGACCAAGGCGGCGTTGCAACTTTGAGACCTCAATTCGAAGCGCGCTTAGCACAATGCCAAATTTAAACTTTGAACAAAGGTTTTGTTTTAGATACACTGTAGAAATAAAGGTTATTACTACGCTGAATTTAGTTTCATGAAATGCCAAATGAAGTTTAACTATGCACTGCCTTTATTGCCAGTACCGAATTAAGTTCATTATAAACAGATTAGGATAATATTAAAAAAAGAGTTATACGAATAGCTATATTTGATATTGTTCCATATATCTCTTTGAACTTTCATGGTATACCCGATTACACTTTTCTAATATATACAGTTATACCCAACCCTAGGTTATATAGTTTTTTTTAAAAAGTCTTAGTATTCTTTTAGCAACTTTTTTTTTTTTATAATACAATTACAAATTCATATATTTATTCTATGGAACCCTCTGTGCGCGAGTAATGCTCGCACTTAACCGTTTATTTTAAATATATTCGGACACTTTCATTTTTGGATAACTGTTTGGAACCCGTTCTGAAATTTAAAGTATCCCGTTTGAGCTTTAAAGCAATTAATAGATAATCTTAAAGTTTTATATATTTTTGCATGCTAAAATGATATAATCTCTTGTTATATTTATTGATATAAGTGGAAAAAATTGACAATATGGTTTAAAACTAATCTTTTAAATATTTTTATAAAACTAGTGATCTCAAATATTTTATTAACAGAATTTATAAATTTTACAAGATATAAATGCATAACATTAATTAGTGAAATAATCTGGTGTCATTTTATTGTAGCTATTTTATAAGGTAAAAGTATTTCTTACATAAAAGATATTTATCTTTTGAGTCCCCCCTTTTATATGGGATTACAATTTAATGTTTGCTATCTTTAAAACAGTAAAACATTAAAACATATGTTATCAATAATTTGTAAATAAAATATACCATTGTAGTGGGGAATAAAATATGTTTTTCACAAATTTTCATACAATTAAAAAAAAAAGTGTCATGTTTTACTGTCCTTTCACATTTGCACAGAAAAATAGTTAAATATCATAATTTTAATTGTTGCATTTTAACTATCATGTTTTTTAATGATAATTTACAGATATATTATTATTTATAAAAAATTTAAAAATAAGAAATTAAGATATTTATTAAGATGATACTATTAAAAAAAATATTTATTTTCATTAATTGAACTTATCTATAATACTTAATAATTTTTTTTAAACCGTGTCCCAAGAAAGAGTGTCATTGCCATGCTTCTGACAAAAAGTTCCTCTGGATTTTTTTTAGAGGACAGCACATGACTGCTTCAAGGCAAAAGTACTCCTTAAAAGTCAACTTGTTATCAGGTTTAGGTGAATAGAGTAAATAGTTTTATAGTTTCAATAAAATAAGCAAAGACTTTGAATGTTTTGTGAGTATTCCTTTGTAAGTCATTACCGTACCCAATTCTAATTGATAATTAAAGGAACTTTTATTTCTTAATCTGCTTTTATTATATGAGAAATAGTAAATCATTGTATGAGCCAGAAGATAGAATGGCTGCCATTTATGCCTGGGGGGGAAATAAAAATATTTTGCTTAATTTGTCATTACCGTGCTCACTTATGTCATTATACCAAGTGCATTAAAATTTAAAAAATAATTTTAAAATGTTAATTTAGTAATTTGGTCTCTGCTGATGCTTGTATATTAATGTTTATGAGGCAAGGTAATTATTTACAAACAATTAAAACTTTAAGATTATTTCTAAAAATTTGATTTTGTTATTCCAAAACAAGGACAGATTTTGAAAATGACCCACGTATTCCATTGATACCTGGAAAAATATGTATGCATTATAAAAGTTATTAAAATTATAAAATTTATTAAAATTAAGCAAGAAATCTTTTTTAATTGAAACTATCATGCCAATAAGTTACTATATATTGAAAAATTCTTTTAACCTTCCGTCTACCAGACGGGTCCATTGGACCCGACATGTACATTCAAAATATTTATTCAAACCAGAAATTTCTTCAAAACAAACTAAATGTATAAATCAGACAATAATAAGTTAAATAAACAAATTAAATAGTTTTAAGTAAAAATTCTGGTGTAGAATGTTTTTATAAAACTTGAGTAAAATTTCCGGTAGTTCTAGGGTTAAACAATGCTTTGAAGTTAACATTGTATACACTTAAAGCTACTGTCTAATTATGAATATTGTCTCATTCATCTACACTCTGCCCTACTTTTAAAATTATATAAATTTATTGAACATAAAATGTCTGTTGAGATGAAAATAAAGACGTGAGTGTGCTAATAGATAATTTACCGCTACCAATTTTTAGAAGTCGACATACACAATTAAATCCGCGGGGAACATTTGAATAATCGAGGCAAAACTACGCTTTTCACGGTTTTTAAGAAAATTGAAAAAATTGCCCCATTTTGAAACAGCGTACTGCGCTTGATATTGAGTGTATAAAAAAGTTGTAAATATGAAAGTTGTAGAGAATGTTATCTTCTTTAATATTGTAATTGACAAATAATATGCTACGGCAACGAGTCACGAGATATTTCCAAAAAATCAAAAAATATCCCAAAATTTTGTTGTTTTTCGGCTACAGAAAATTTAGCTTTAAGAAATTTTGTTAGAAAACTTGTTTTTTCCATGTTGGCATCATTATAAACAATTTAGAAAAAAAAATCTTCTACCCGACTTTTTGCAAGGTAAAATGTACATTTCCCCTGGACTATAAATGCCTTTCTGTTTAATTTTCTAAAGTAAAATTTAATGACAAAGCCAAATATGATGTAAAAATTATTGCATTTGTATTGAAAATTTCAGAGTTTGGCACAATTTTAGTAGTATGAAGATGAGCCTTAAGATTTTTTTTATATATATAACTTGAAAGAATATATGATTTCCTATCGAATGTTTATTTGTTTTCTGGAAAAATTTGGTGAGTAAAATACATGGGGTCATTTTTTCATTCATTATTTCCTTTGACCAACTGCACCTTAAAACCGTCAGATACAAATGATATTTATTAATGAAATTGGCCATCATATGAAATTAGACAGCACTCATCTTAGACTGGTGTAGTTATTTGCAGAGAAAAAGAGTATCGGGGAAAGAAAAATCTTCTGCTGAGGATAAATTTGAGAATGTGTCCCCTTTATTGGAGAACTACCATCGTAATATAGTATTACCGTGGTAGTGCTTGAAGTGACCTATGTAGTACTAATATACATTAGGTGAATCAGTATTGCACATATATTAAGTGCACCTGTTACACAAATTTAATTAAAATTGTCTTTTTAATAAAATTCTTCTGAATTAATACATTATTTTTTTACACTTTTCATTATAATAAAAAAAGACATTTATATTCAATATTATATTTAAATGTAAAATGTTGAGGTTCTTTAAAATTTAAGAGTTGTAAGAAGTCTAAAGTTCTAAATTTTCATTCTTTTTCAGTAATCCATCATAACTAATAGCATTATAAGTTTTTTCACAGCTGTATTAAACTGAAAAATAAATACCCGGAAAAATACCCAAAGTGGATATTTTACATCACTGGGTGCACCAGGACAGGCTTTCGACTATTCTCACAAAAATTTTGAGCCTCATACGGGCTGTAGATTCTGCTAGCCATCGCACACAGACAGAGCGAAACTTTGTTCTATTAATATTTTTAATTTATAACTTGGATTCATTGCACGTAACTTGGAAATTCGAAAAATAAAAAAATCTGACAGAGAAGGAGAGTGTGACAGGGTAAAGATACGCTTAGCTTCTTAGCAATGTAAACGTCGAAATGAATATGCATTTTTCATAACAATTGTTATATAGCCAGGATAGGGGTTCTGTATTTGCTAATATAAAATCAAATGTTCCGGGACTGGAACATTTTTGAATGCAGCCCTTATTATAATCTACCTGTGGTAATTGTTTAAGGCGCATCTTAATTGATGTTACACTATTTTAAAAGATATAAAAGTACTATAACAAGCTCCGGTGTATTACGGACACTATAATTTGAGAAAATATTTTTCTACTTTTATGTGTATTTACCGTATTACGAGCACCCCTTTCTTTGTGCCATAGTGCTACCATTGATTAATTCAACACAGCTATATTTCCAAAGTAAAGTTTATTTGAACTGTTTTAAGTATAAATATAAATAAAGATCAAATTTATAAAATTCCGGGAGTAATGGAGGTAAAAGAAGCTGATTTATGTAGGAGGTATGCCATTGTGGGGAGGAGGAGTAAACAGCTGAAGCACCCACTTTTTAGGGATGTCTGTTATTTGCATAGCTGCCAACATTCCTTATTTTTAAAGTCAAGCAACGATATTTTTAACCAGAAATTTAATAAATGAAATAAAAAAGAACTCTGTAGAAACAAGACACATTTCATTAAATAAATTTTCTGCTTCCAGATTCTTTTATTTGATCTGGAGAAAACTCCTAGAAGGTTGGCTTGGCAGCTATGCATTTATACTCATTGAAAAAAAATTATATATATTTTTCTTTTTTTTTGGGGGGGGGGGGGGGGGTAGGAATATGGGGCGCCAATTGAAGTTCTGCACACAGGCGCCGGATACTTCTGGCGCGCCCCTGCATTTCATGAATTTTCAATTAAAAGCTGATTTATAAATTCATTATGTTGTTTAGTTATTATTATCATCTTAAGATAATAAGTTGATATTAAGATTTTTAAATGCAGTTTATTTATTATTTGAACAGTTGAAAGTATTTTTCAATAAGAGTGGGCTGTTGATTTTAAGGCGGCTGTTGAGTAATGTAGTGTTAGTAAAGGAACTGGTACTATTTAATTTAATTTTTATTGCTGTAAATAATATTTGTTATTTTATTATTGTATGTATTATATTTAAGCAAGAGTAGCAATACATGATATCGTAGTCATTATAGTACATCTTAGCATGAGAAGCTTCAATATTTATCATTAAACATTCACATTTTATGAAAATTTTGTTAAAATTGCTCATATTTTCACTATTTTTATTTTATAACTATTGAAAAGATATTTTTACGTACAATTAAAAAAAGTAATAACAGGTTCGGTTAATAATAAATTTTTGATTAACACATTATTTTTCACAAAATTCTTGATTTTAAGAATTCACCAGATTAAACACACTCTTAGCATTTAAACGTGACAAACAACAATAAATAATAATCTGCCTACATTATTTGTCACATATACATTATTTGAAACTTATTTAGTGATTTTATATTGAAATGACTTTTTTTTTATGCAGTCTTTGAATATAGATCTGTCATTAAAAACATTTTTTAAAAAATGTCAAAATTTAGATATTTTTTTTATCTTAAAAAATATTTTACTTGTAATCACCTTTAATTTCCTTGATCCTATCTTAAAATGAGCTATAAACATACCCAGTTTCATTGAAATTTGTGACACTGAATTAAATGTCTTAGGCGAACCGACGTGGAATGACTCTGCTTGATTTGATTTGAAATACGCCTCAAAATATTTTTAAATAGGAAATACTACTAAAAACACCCAAAATCCCACTATTTTTATTTCAGAATCAGGTAAAGGATACCTTTAAGTGTATCCCCCACAAAAAATAAATTTAATAAAAATACCGCCTTTTGTTGATAATGCTATTTTAGTTAATGCATTATTTTTCATAAAAAAAATCACGACTTCAAAGATTAAACATTTTTTTAGACATACTTAAAATACTATAAGCGTAACAGTATTTTTTTCATAAACTGCGTACCCTATATATTGTGCATAAATTATTTGATTATGATTTGTAGAATAGATATTGAAATATGATCATATTTATGTCATGCTACATTTGAAAATCGAGCAGTCAAGAATGCCAACTGACGGCAGTTTTTCAAAATTTTGACAATTTTTTTCTCAGAAACTATTTGACCAAGGAGTAAAAAAAAATACTGGGAATCATATCTTAATAAAAGGAACAAACACATGCAGTTTCATCAAAATCTGTGATGGTGGGTTACATGCCTGCCTGAACTGACATGGAATGACCCTATTGATATTTTTATTTATAAAATTTCTATCTCTTATAATAAGCCTATTGAATATTTTAATCAATGGAAAATATTAGTAATTGAAAAATTAACTATGGCTTAAAAAAATAATATTGCTGATTTGGTTTCTATTAATACAAAGCATTTTTTCCAACAAATTACTAAATTACAAAAAAACTACGTTATTACATATGTAGACAAATCTCCTAACAATTATGCTATTATATGTAAATCATATTATCACCAACTTCGTACAAATTGTATTTCTTCTAATAAGTCATTTCAAAAAACTAATGAAAATGTAATTGTAAATAATCGTAAAATTCGAAGTTATTATAAACTATTAAATATTTTATCTACTAACTTTAATTATCCATATTTAGTTCTCATTCCCAAATTTCATAAAACTCCAATTAAATTTAGGACTGTAACTATTGGTTGCAATATATAT
Organism: Maratus speciosus; assembly: GCA_963932465.1. NCBI lineage: Eukaryota > Metazoa > Arthropoda > Arachnida > Araneae > Salticidae > Maratus > Maratus speciosus. Next base: position 289,904,975 of record OZ010800.1, on the reverse strand, counting down.
AATAATAAAGCCAATAAACTTCTCTTAAAAATTAATCAATTATATGTACTTACTACAAACAATGATAATACACATTGTATAAAAAATAGCTATCAACTTGTCAATATTTTAAAAAATCTTCATTGTGTTTATAATATAACGACATATGACTTCAAAGATCTTTTTAATAATATAGACCTATTAGATTTACATAAAATTATAAATGCGTTATTTAAAAACTATTATAAAAAACTGGAATTACCATCTAATATAGATATTGCATATTTTAAATCTTTAACTAACTTCATTATCTATAATAATTATATATTGCAAGATAACACTTTATATTTACAGCATGTCGGTATACCACAAGGCGGTTGTACTTCCAGTTTACTCTCAGACTTATACTTATATCATTATGAATGTAATTTTACTAATAATAATCTACATTTATATCGTTATATTGATGACATAATTTTAATTGATACTGCTCAATCTGCAATTACTCGATTTCCAGTAGATTATCCCACTAATTTGGAATTAACGGAAAACCTTTTATCTAACAATACAATTAACTTCTTAGATCTTAAAATTACAATAAAAGACAACATAACAATCACAGATTTATATGACAAACGTAAAGAATTTAAATTCAAAGTTAATACATTTACAAATTTTAAATCTTGTCTACATCATTCTGTATTTCGAAATGTAATACTTAATCATTTATATAGAATAAAATGTTTATGTTCTTCTCCTCTAATTAACAATAATATTAAAAAACTAATTTATGATGCATTAAATCATGGTTTTCCAAAAAAATTCATATATTCATTAATATACAATTAGTACTTTTCTTACACGATCTTTTAAAACAAATTAACACATGCGTAAACAAAATTACAAAAAAATTATGAAATAAAAAAATATATAAAAAATTTAAAATTGTAAAATAATATAAAAAAATTATTATAGGTTGGTTGGGTGGGTAGATGTTAGAGTACGGAGGAGAGTGGTGTTGTCTGGATAATACGCAATGGTTAATTTAAAAAAAAAGGGGGGGGGCTTTTGTATTATTACTATATATTTTTGATACGTATTTTATATGGATGTTGATTTGATATTTTATATGTAATTAGAGAATTTCATTAATAATATAATTAGCTTAATTATTGATTAATCTTATTTACAATAATTTGTTATTAAATTTTAATTTACTAAGGACAATATCATATTAATTACTAATAGTATGCCATTTTTATAGTGATTAATATACATATAAGTATATTTAATATAAATAAAGTTATACTGTATGTATCAAAATTAGGTAATTATTTTTATTATTATTCCTCTATTCTTTTTAATATTTATCTATTTTCAATTTATTATCGGTTTAATGTTTTTGAATGTCCCACATTCATACTTTTTGGATTTTTATGGATGTATGAAAATAATCCATGCTCTATATTTGTGCTTTTTAGGTAATGGGAATTTAAGTATCTGTTAACCTTCTATATACTTCCATATGTTTTTTATTTCCTGTTCATTTTATAATTATCTTATATATAATAGATTAAAAAAAATTATATTATTTTTAATAATTTATATTAATTATTACTGAATTTATTTTGTTTTATAGCATATAGCTATATGCTATATATTATCAATGTTCTAGAATTATTTAAATTCTTAGTTTAGTTTAAATAAGTTAGCTAATAGAATATTTTGTATGCTTTTTAAACTTTATTTACAATAGTTTTTTTTTAAATACATAGTGTGGTTTATATTAGGTTTATAATTATCTATATATAAGGATATGTTTGGTTTTGCTGTTAAAAAAATTATTTACATTCAAATGCTTACAAATGTTTATCTTGTGACATTTGAATAATAAAAGTAATACTAGATGGCAGCACCAAAATTTGTCTTTTGACGATAAGTTCTAAAGTTTAATTTTTCTAGCTCCATTTCAGTTATAATTTACTACACCAGGGGGAATTTTTAGCTAAATTTTGACGATATTGTTAAACAGTTATTAATTAATTTAATAGTGCATTTTAAATAATGTAATTACTTTCTATTTATTTTATTCTATATTATATTAAATGTATTTAACATGGTATTTCAAAATTTATTTCAAAATGTATTAACTGCATCCTTTGGTATCAATTACTGTGATTTCTTAACTGTTTTATTCACCTTAATCTTTATGATATTTTGGTAGCCATGTGCGCATGGATATTTGTAAAATACTGAAATATTAATCGGTATGGTGTTTATTATTTCTATTTTATATCCTATAAATATTTAAATAGGTTTTATTGATTCTTCCATTTCATATTATTTGTTTCTATTCTGTTTTCATTTTTAATCAATTCACTTGATTTTAATGGTTGTTTGAGCACAGGGGAAAATAATTTTTAGCTTTAGCTTATTTTTCTCACAGAAAACACCATATTGCTTATATCATTGAATTCTGTGCCCGTGACAACGTAATTCAATATATAAGCTTTTCCATTATTTGTCGGTGTCCACTTTTTTTCTTTTTCTTCCATAATAAATCATATAATAAATTAATTGAATTTTTTTATACTTACAGCTTTAATTCTTAATATTACGGTTTTTGATGGTGGTAGGCTATGTTTAATTAATGGTTATATATATATATATATGCCCTTGATAACGTAATTCAATGTATAAGCTTTTCAATTTTTGTCGGTGTCCACTTTTTTCTTTTTTCTTCCATAATAATTCTTATAATATTTTTTTTTTTTTTTTTTTTAAATACTTACAGCTTTAATTCATAATAATTGACGGTGGTAGGTTATGTTTAATTAATGGTAATATATATATATATATATATATCTGACCCATGTCACACTCTAACTCTCGTAATTATGAACCGATTTCGATGTAATTCGGTGTGTACATAGTACATACCAATGTCTCGACCGACTTCGTTGGCCAGCTTCATCCGCCATTTTGTTTCAAAATGGCGGCCATTTAAAATTTAAAAAAAAAATTTAAAATTTGCAATGTGGTACCAAAAAATTAAAAATGGAAAAATATTTTTTTCTTATGTATTTGACCTTTATACAAAGATTCCGGAGCAGTTTTTGTTTCGTCTATATCTTAAAAAATGGCTGAGTTGCAGCATTTTGAATTTCTAGCGTGGCTGACATTTTGAAACGTCCTGAATTTTGTCACGCGATAAAAGGCGTATTTATGAACCGATTTAGATGTAAATTCGTTTATACATAGTACATACCAATGTCTCGAGCGGGTTCGTTGGCCAGCTTCATCCGCCATTTTGTTTAAAAATGGCGGCCATTTAAATTTTTAAGAAAAATTTAATTTTGAAATGTGGTACCTTGAAAATTGAAAAAATATTTTCTTCTTATGTGTTTGACCTTGATAAAAAGATTCGGAGCAGTTTTTGTTTCGTCTATATCTTAAGAAATGGCTGAGTAATAGCATTTTGAATTTCTAGCGTGGCTGACATTTTGAAACGTCCTGATTTTTGTCACGTGATAACGGGCGTATTTATGAACTAATTTGAATGTACATTGGTGTGTACATAGTACATACAAATATCTCGACCGAGTTCGTTGTCCAGCTTCATCCGCCATCTTGTTTCAAAATGGAGGCCATTTAGAAAATTATATTACATTATATTTGTCACGCGATAACACACGTATTTATTAACCTATTTGGATGTAAGAAGGCATGTGGATAGTATACATCAATATCTCGACCAGGTTCGCTGGCCAGATTCATCAGCCATCTTGTTTCTAAATGGCGGCCATTAAATTAAAAAATATATATATATTTAAAGTGAGGTGCAAAAAAATTAGAAATTGAAAAAGGTTTCTTTCTTAAGTATTTGACCTTGATATAAGGGTTCAGGAGCATTTTTTGTTTGTCTTTACTTTAAAAAATGGCTCACATATAGTAGTTTCAATTTCTAAAGTGGGTGACATTTTGAAAAATCTGATTTTTTGCATGCGACAGCACTCGTATATATCAACCGATTCCGATGTGAGTGAGCATGTGCACAGCAATTACTAAGGCCTCGACCAAGTTCACTGGTTAGCCTCATCCACCATGTTGTCTTAAAATGTCAGGCACTTTAAGAAATCGCCGAATTTGGCAGCCAAATATAAGTTACTTTAAAGAAAAGCAGCTTGGATAAAGCTGACTAATTTCGCGAAATTCTCATTCATTATATTGATAAAAATTAGTACTGAATCTCCTATATTCGGTTTCCACTAAATTGAGCTTCGTGCGTTTGAATGATATAAGTTGGCTTTTTTAAAATAAGGAATATGAAAGCTACTTCTTCCTCCCGGCACTGGCCGGAAGGAGTTTTTTTTCACCTTACTTCCTAACTTATAGGATCCGGGATCGTATAAAAATTTAAATATTGCAATTTTTTAAGAAATGCTTTTTTAAGAACCCAAATCGCTTTTAAAATATTTCTTTACCTCATTAAAAACGTTTTTGCAATTGGAACTATACGTCTATGACTAACGTTTTAGGAATTAGCCAATGGACACCGCTGAGAGCGGACACTCTGTATATGAAATTTACAGACAAATATGAAAATAAATGAATACGTGAAAGAGTCAGAAAGATTCTTGTTGCTGAGCAAGGAAAATACGTTTAAGGTAAATCTCAAAGAAAGAAAGAAAGAAAAAAATCTTTTCCACGTTCAACAACATGAAAATGCACACCACATTTGGGAACACTCTTTTAAACGTAAAAACATAAAATTAACAGGCGTGATTATTGAATTAATTTTGGAATCGACCTGCATTTTTTAATTTTCGACAAATGTATAACATCGTGTATTATGAGAAATTGCTGCCTCATTGACGACCTTTTGTTGCGTGCTATAGTATCTGGAAATTCGGTGAGAAAAAGCCAACATTGACAATTTGTTTGGAAAGTTCATTTGTTTTTATCGAAAAATGCAAAACGCTATTCGATTTCATATTTTTCCTAATAAAAACATCAGCCACTTTTACGAATAAAAATGGTTTACATATTCCTGTGCATATACATAATTAAAATTATCAATAAAAATAAAATATTTGAAAATATATATTGTGAAATACATTCCTTTACCATTTTTTTATTTCATTGAAGCTTTTATGTAATACATGATAATAAATCATGCATCATGCTTATCATTTTCATAACATACATACATATGGGTATTAGGTATGTATATTTCGTGACGGAACATCATTATAATTAATTAAAAAAATCCATTTTTAACACTTTCCAACAAAGTTGAAAAGTGTTTTTGCATTCGGTTTGTCTGTCCGTCTGTCTAACCTCCGAAAATATGCTCGGATTTTCATGCAATTGATGAAGCTTATTATGGGTCACCAAAGCATGTTTGGTATTGTATATGAAGTATGTAGGATTAATAGTTCATTTACAGGAGCACTCAAAAGTATTCCATTACATTATGGCATATGGGGAAAAATCGTTTGCAGAGGATTTTAATGACATTACGCTATTTCAAATGTATTTAAACTGATATAAATCACTCAATTTCACTACGATCACATTAGAACAAGGCATTCATAGCATTTTTTATTCATTTACAGGGACACACAAAAGTAACCGATTACAGTACTGCCTTTGAGTAATAATTGCTGGAGTGTACGCTTTAAAATTCGGTATGCGCTTTTAAATTTAACTAATTTTTTGCATGTTACTTGTTATATAAACTCTATACCTCATATGCAGGGCTGCACTGCTGCACAAAAGTATTCACGTACCATTCTCCTTATTACTGGAAATGCTGAATGGAAATTTTCAACTGAAGTATATATATTTCTTAAATGAACTAAATTTTGGCATGCATGTAATTAATAGATACAAATCTATATATCCTATACAGATACGGGGCTTCTGAAAAAATTCCGATAATTTTCCAATTGTAGATGGGAACAACTGAAATTGGGTTTGAAATGTGTTATGCGTTACCATATGGTTGAATTAGACGTAATATTTTAACTTTTTAAACGGTGCAGTTTTGTTACGTTATTCTGAATGTGTTGGAAAGTGTTACATAATAAATACCTGATGCATGATTTTTTTCTTTCTTGTTTACATCTATTTTTGTACAATTCTTTTAATAAAATAAATTTCTCAAAAGATGTTTCTACAATCACATTCATAAACGCAATTTTAAAAGCAAAATTGTGCGAGTGTGTGTGTTTCTCTTTAATAATGATGAAATCAAACATTATTTTATGGATGCATATTCACATATGCCTTTTTTATGCACTGGAATTTGCATAAAACATAATCTTATGTAGTAAAAAATTTGGGCATTGCATAGAGAGTAAGCAACACATACAAAAGCCTATTTTGGACCCAACAAAAATGTTATTTAACTTTTTCTTTTGTATCTAGTATTATGTCAGAAATTAGTCTGCTTGGATTTTAGAAGAATCCTTATACAGAAAAGTATTTAGATAAGCATGTGAATTGAAGTTGCATTGTTTTCATTTTCCATCATTGTTTGTGAGATATGTGGCTCCATCTGCCGGTTCTCTTCTCCTTCTAATTGCATCTTCCCTGAGCGTTTCGGCGCGAGAGCCAGAGAATAGGTAAAAGCACAACAGTGGAGAAGTGGAAAAGTTTTGGTCCGCAGGAGGGTTTGTTGTTGACGGTCGCCTACCGCAACGATGGCGGAAGGCGCTAAGGAGGGAGGTGATGAAGGATTCTCTTTTGTGGACAAAGTACGCCTCATGATGTATACAGAACAGGAGAAGGAAGCCTTCCTGATAGATAAAAAAGAGAAGGAAGAGAAAAAGAAAGGTGAGTCCTTCCTTAACCTTTCTATACTGATACACCTGTCTCATTCACACGCACTTATCAGACATCGTTCCCTATTCCGATAGTATCCTGAAGTTCTTGCGCTTCAGCTATGTAATATTTCTTGGCAGGACAGCTCTAATTTTAAAAGCTAGAAAAATTTAAATAAGCTTCACAAAAAATTGTTTGCATAATTGATTGTGTAATTGTTTACACCCATAACTGTAATTAAAAAATAACGATGTCAAAGTTGTTGCAAAATATTGTCGTTTTTCTGCATACATACTGGCATTTTTACTTTTTTTATTTCGTCCCTTTTTCTTCTTTTTTTCCCTTCCTTCCTTCATTCATTCTTTTCTTTTTATTATGTTCATACATTTATGTGTCAATCATGTGGTCTTTCACGATAGCGCATCTACATTTAAAAGAATTTGGCAGGAAAAAAAAAATAAATGGAGAAAAACTATGTTTTCTGTTTAAAAACTTATTTTTGTATTAATTATATTAATGAAATAATCCTCAATTAAAATGTTTACATATTCCTATACATGCGCATAATTAAATTAACCAATAATAATAAAATATTCTAAAATATATCTTATGAAATGCATTTACCATTTTTTCCCATTCGTGCATTTATGTAAGGATGCATGAGTGTAATGGGTGTGGATATTTCGTGCATTGTAATTAATTAAATAAAGCAATTTTTTAATATCTATTTTTGTACTATTTAATAAAACAAATTCCTCAAAAGATGTTTCTATAATCATATTCACAAACGCAATTTTAAAAGCAATAATATTATTTAAAAAAATATTGATGAAATCATCATAATATTTTTTATGCGTCACTACACAGGCATTTTTTATGCGCTAAAATTTGCATAAAACAGAATCTTATGCAGTAATAAATTCTGTTAAACTTCATGAGGCATCTGCCTAGAGAATAAACAACACATAGATACAAAAGCACATTTTGGGACAAAAAGATATTATTTTACTTTATTTAAACGGTATCGGCTAAAATTTGAAATATTAAATTAAGTAGTCGAAATAAGTCTCAGTGTAACAATATATCGAATTTTAAAATATGTATTACCCAAAACTGATTTTTGCTCTTAATTTGCCTGCTTCAAAAAATGAAAACTAATAATGTTTTTATCACATTTTCGTAAAAGTTTAAGTTGTGTACATTTTTTAAAATTATTTTTTATATTATACATAATTTGGAATAGTTACAGAGTGTTTAAGTATAACTTTTACTAATTTTAGGAGGTGATAGAGTACATCACAATAAGCTATTCTTCACTGCAATTTGTTATTATTATTATTATTATTTTAAACCATAGCTTTAACGTTAAGGAAGATATTGTTACAATATTTTACAACAGAGTTAACTTGCTGTGTGCAAAATGGACGATCCACTTTTCGGAATGTAGTTCCCATTACGTATCATATTACCTAGCAAATTACTGGTCTCTTCCAGATGTTTTCGTGATATTGTCGCATTTTGCACACAACAAGTTAATTCTGTTTTAAATACAATTAAAATATCCTCATTATTGTTAAAGTTATGACCAAATATCCGGGCCCAGATTGAAGTGAGTAGCTTGTAATTTTGACTGAATGAGAAAATTGCGACTCTGGCTTCTTATACAAAAATTGTTTGTTGTAGTGACCACCTTCTATATAGGGGTTTTCTATCGTAACTGACGTAACATTTTATCATCGAATTTTGTTTTCAAATCTATATAGAAAATTTACTAATAAAGATAGAACAAATTTTTACAATTTAAAATATTTCTTTCTAAGGTCTTAATACCCAAATACCTGCAGATTATTTCAATCTCTCTTTGAGTTCCAAAAATTGCAATTCAAAATTCTGTAACTGACGTAGCATAAAATATACAAACATTTTTTTCTGCCTTCATTGAAGTGTAAAAGTTATCAAAACTATCCAGTTAAAAAAAGGGATTTAATGTTCTCAACAACGCTAAGTAATGCCAAATTATAACAGTAACTTGTTTAATTAATTTCTGAATTAAAAAAAAAAAAGAAAAAAAATGGCATTTACACGTGTAACTGACGTAACATTATGACTTTACAAAGACAATAATGGTACTTAACTTAGTTTGTAAACAGTAATTTACAATGCCTTTTTATTAGGATTTTTCTATAGAATATAAAAATATCAAGTTTTCCAATCATACCGTTAAATTAAACATATTATAAATTTGATTCCCTCCCAAAAATGATGATTTTCTGTAGAATTGCCCTATAGTACGATCTCTTAAAGTTTGTAAACGTTATACTGAAACACCCTGTATACACGATATTGTTTTATTTTTCCAAATTATGGTTTTTTTTTGAATAGCCACGTATTAAAAAAAATGAAACTAAAACTTTTATTTATAAAATAAGCAAAACTAGTAACGTAGTCTAATTAAAATCGTGTAAGGTTTTTCAGCGTAACTTTTACTGAGATAAGTTTAATAATTATTCAGGAAGTAATTTTGAAATATTTTGCGATTCTATTTTAAACAGTGGAACTGTGCAAGTCTTTCGCACTTCAATCTTTAAAATTATTTTCTGATACGTTTTTCATTACTTTTTCAATTTTTAATAAAACAACGTGTTTTAGCGAAATGTGTGTATATTATGTTCAAAAATCTTTCTTGTGATATTTCATTTATCGTTCTGGGTTTTGCATGTGCATAAGAAAAGGGATTTCCTATCAGATGACATCAGAAATAATATACAGGTTGTTTCAGAAAGATTTAATTTTTTACTTGTTCGAGATACGTATACGTAGGTAATGTAATTTGCAAAATTGTCCAAAATAAAGTAGAATTTAACATATGTTGAGGAAATAATCCTGGCACAAATTTTTAAAAAATTACGCATTTAATTTTTTATGCGGTTCTTGGGTCTTGTAAGTTGATGTCAATTATGGGTAATTCTACATCATTGCCTTTTGTGTAAAAAGAAAAAGAAAAAAAAGAAGAAGAAGTCAGAAAGAAATAAAAGGGAATATGATGTTTCACTGTAAGAAAAGAAATCAGAAATTTGACAGGGAAAAACTGACAGCTCGAACACCAGTAAATAAACTGTTTATTTTACGAGAAACATTCTCTTTTTACTATCGTTTTCAATCACTAGGAAAATTTTATGTCATTTCTGTTAAAAGTACTCGAGTTTAAAAATTGCATATTCATGACTTTAAAATCTCATAAATACTATGTATAACAGGATTTCCTTCTTTTCTTTTCTTTCTTTTCTTTTCTTTTTCTTTTTTTTTTTTTCATTTAAGCAATGTATCATTCTAGAATGAAACTAAGTAACTGTTACATTTATTGCCTCTTTTATTACCTCGAAATAAATAAAAAAATTACTTTTCTCAAATTACCCCATGGATGGGGAAATTTGGGTGTACGGTATTAACAAAGAAATATGTGTTTTATATTCTACTTATACTTAATTTACCCCTTTATAGGTAAATTTAGCTATGTTAAAAAATAAAGAAGAAATTTTAGAGGATTTTTAAAGTAAATTTAGTAAATGTAAATCTAGGATAAGCAGCATGCACTAATAAACCGTTTTTGACATCTTATACAGCCTTATTATGGGGATCGCTTCCATCTTATCTCTCTTTACATATACGTGCGAAGCATGTCTGAAAAAGAGCAACTACATTAGTTTACTGGTTTGGTTCTAGAATTAGATCAAATTACCCTGCAATATCCCCAAATTATCCCACACATTTAAAAAATTGCGACTACGTGCTAAGTTACTGTACAAGGTGTTTTTGAAGTAGATGCTTTTGCTCACCGACTTGTAAAGAAATACCAGTTAAGATTCCCCCCCCCCCTTTTTTTACAAAGAGTAATCTTGGTTATCTAAAACATTCTCACACTAAAACAAAGAGAAAAGAAAGTATAATCATGCGTCAAGCATCGATTATGAAAAACTTTCCAACACATTCCGAATCATGTAACAAAACTTCATTGCAGATGATGTTTAAATAAACAATTTGAAAAACACATGACACATTTGAGAAAACAATTTCAGCAATCACCATCTACAGTCTTAAAAATATCCAAATTCTTTTGTGCAGCCCTGTATATGATCTATAGATTTGTACATATGCTACATAGTATGCAAAAATGTAGTTCAATTATGAAAAGTATAACACAATTGTAAATTCTCCTGCAGCAATTTCTGTCAATAAGCGGAAATATACTCGAATTCTTTTGTGCAGCCCTGTAAAGGATTATAGAATTTATACACTCCAAATAATATGCAAAAAATTGTTTTAAATTGGAAAACGCATGCCACAATTGAAAACGCAGTTCCAGCAATTATTTCTCATAGACATTACTGTAAACAAATTCTTTTGTGTGTTCCTGAACGAACGATAAATTTTTACTGCGCTTAAGGGGTCTCAGGACTCTTATAATTGAAAAAAAAAAAGACCATTTTTAGCATTTAAAATCTTAAAATTTATTAGATTTTAAGGCACAATTTTTATTGGAACTGAAGTATATAAGTAAGTATGTTCTTTCATTTCATGTATTTAAGAAAATTGCAAGATGCAGAATTAGCATTTACAGGGGGCTCCAAACTGTCAGACATTTTCCAGCAGAAAATTGGCATAACAGATTAAGCGCAGGATTACAAAATAAATGTTGCAACTAGAATGAAAATTTTGGTGTCTACTTATACTTCAGATTGTAATAACGACCCTGAGCCTAAATAAATTTATATTTAAAGCATTTTTATATTTTTAATACAAAGTTGTATTTAGCTAAGGCCAAATTTAGAAAATTTCAATAGTATAATCACATAAAAAAACATTTTTTTTTTTGAACAATAAAAGGGAAAATTTAGGTTCAGTTTATAGAGACTAATGTGAAACATGTGTTTCGAAAAATTCGTGAAAAAAATGACGAAGAATGACGTTTTTGAGGTATCGTGCGCGTTATGGTCAAAAACGTCAATTGGAGAAAAGTGACTTCCAACAAATAACAGTAAAATTTCGGAAACGCCGCTTCAGCTATTGAGCGGGTATAATTCTAAAAGCCATAACTTCTGTTCTAATGGGAATTTCAAGGAAACAATTATATCAAAATGTTCAGAAAAGAGTTTAACATCTAAAAAATATATAAAATTTCGAAAATTTTAAAGCTTTAACAGTCCTGAGACCCCTTAAGTGATTTATATAAATTTTAACATATTCCAAACAGTGTAATATCATTAAAATACTCTACAAACGATTTTTTGCCATAGACCATAATGTAACCGCATTATTTTGAGTGTCCGTATAAACGAACTATATCGAACTACATACTTCATTTTGAGCACGGAATATGTCATGGTATACCTCAATATCATATATCAATTACATGGCAATCTAAATATAATTGCGCGAGTTTAAGCACGACCAGACAAACCGAATTCATAAACCCTTTCTACTATGTTGGAATGGGTTAAAAATGCTGGTATTAATTAAAATTTTTTAAGTTAATAATAATGTGGGGTTTTATGCAATTTATATTGAAATTACCCCACTATGCCGAAAATTCTCTGACAAGGATACAAAATTAAATATGATTAACCCTTAAATGCTTGATTTTTCAAAAATCATCGTAATAATGTTTCTCGGCTTTCATTTTTTAAATAAATCATGGGAAAAATACTTAAAAAAATCATATTTTGTTTTAAGTATAGTTTACGGCTAAAAAACAGTTTGTTACTAATCGGCAATACTGGTGTTTAATTGAAAAAAAAAAATTCCCTTGATAAAATTCTATAATATTAAACACACAAGAATTTTAGGAGCTACAATAAGAAATAAATTTTACTTGCTCACTGCTGGCCAAAATAGAGTATTTGGCAAGCTTCTAAACAAAAGAAAAAGAACAAGTAGCCACAATTGAAAAAATAAATTTATCTTTATTCTTAAACAGCACAAGTGTTGCCATGTACATGTTGAAAATCGATTTAATAATATCTTCAGAATGTATTTTATTGGCAACATTAAGCATTATAGCTTCAATATTATTGTAATAGTATTTTAGAGCCTAAATTGGGTATGTTGCCGAAAAGCAACACCAGGCATTTAAGGGTTAAAAAGACATTTGATGATATATTATAGTACTCCTGTTTATGGCGAGTCTAAAGTAATCTATCTCCCGAAAAGAAAAGAAAAGTGAAAATGAATAAACTAAAGAAAATGTATTTATTACATTTAAAGCAAAATACAAGGTATGTGTGAAAATCCGAAACTGTAAAACGAATTACGATATAAAATGAATAATTATAGACGTTTTTAAAAAATCGCCAAATTGGAGCAATTACCGAATTGACAGAAAAAAAAAAAAACTGTATGGGGGATGGAGAAGAATAACTTGCATTACATTTATTATTTATTTATTTATTTATTTATTTTTAAGAAGTGGGTGCAAAAAAAGAAAACAGGTTTCGAGCTTTTAATAAAATTGAAGCATCACAAAATCTTGTAAAAGAGAGAAATATAATTTACATTCTTCCCATTCATCACTTTTATTCAAAAACTTTCTCATTCATTCTGGTACACTTTCCAGTTTCACTCATTTAGAATGCAATATCGAATGCGCATGTGTGAGAATTTTCTGAGAAAGATAAAGATAAAGGAGAAAATGGATTTAAAAAGCAAGAAGGATTAAGCAATGTTTTATAGGAGCTTCCAACTTAGTTTTAATGCCATCACTAAGCCCTATCACTACTATGAAATTGTCGGCCAGAATAATAGCTAAGTTTTCCAATAACTGTTTTTAGCTTTTCTCGTTATAATCGATTGTAAAACATCTCGATTGTAGATTCTAGGAATTAATCGATGACTGTATCGATTGTGATTTTTTACGATGACGATTTTTCTCGATTGTCGAATTCTCGAGAATCGCCCATCACTAATATACATTACGAGGGTGAATCAGTGTCAATGACAGGGTTGGCACGTTTTTGACGCATGACGGTTTTTACCGGATTTTACCATGGTTTTTACCGTCATGTCAAAAACCTCTTTGTCAAAAATGTCAAAAACCCATTTTTTAGTAGTAGTAGTTTGTTTTTACATTTTTCTTTTCTTTTTTTTTTTCATTCTATCTTTAGTATTAAGTTGTTTAACATGAAATATTCAATATCAAAATGACTCTAAAGTCTAAAGTATATTTGTGCGTCCGAGAAAAACAAAAAAGAATTGCATTAGAATAATATACATAAACATCTCTGTATACATCTATTGTTTTGTTGTCTAAGAATTAAGAATTTTAATTTGTTGTCTAAGAATTTTAAGTCTAAGAGCTTTCACCTGAAATCAGGTCTTACAGGTTTGTATAAAATTTTTAATATTCTGCTTATTGAAGTGAAAAGGAAAATCTCCATAATTGCAGTTATGAAATACATAAGATATGCATTTTAACATATAATATCTAAAAATATTCAATGCATTTTAAAATATATATCTAAAAATATTCAAATTTATTCAATGACCACAGTCTGTGATTGACATCTATTGTCACACCATATAACAGTATTTTTGCATCTGTAAAATAATTTTAATGTATTTTATTAAAAATGTACATTGATTATTATTTAATAATTATAATAACTTTTATTATCATTTAATATTAATGTTCATTGCTGTTAGTAGAATCTATATTAGTGGAGATTATGACAAATATTGTTCTTTCCTTTTACTGTTGTATTTCAAAATTTTTCCCATTTAGGAAATGCTCTTATTTGAAATAAAGTAATTGTGAATAATAATAACAAGAACAACAAGGAAAAATCAATCTACAAATATATTGCTTGTTACACACTTACACTATAAATTGGAGAAAAATCGAAAAAGATATGTTTTTGACGGAATAAACCGGTAAAAACACGGTTTTTACCACTGTCATGTCAAAAACCCAACCCTGGTCAATGAGTATGCATAAGAATATGAATAATCGAGAAATTAGATAAAATATATAATGTGAACATTAAAAAGGACCACAATCTTACTTAAAAGGCGATTAAAGTAATGAAAAAGATGTTACAAGTTTAAAATATACAATTTATTTAAAACTTCTTAGTACTTTCAAGCCTTCCAAGCACATCATCAGAGAATATCTTAATAACTAAATGTTGTTTATTTATACAAATACGTCACTTTGTTTTGAAAATGAGAGAGCCAATAATTACTAGAGTTGAAAGTAGAAGTAGCAGTAGCAGTTTCTTGGATTGAATTTAATTAGAGGAAATATATGTTATTATTATTAATTGCAATGCCATTTATTTTATAACATTGCTCGGTTTCTCATACGTCCGTTTCCATGGGTAGAAGAAAATATTTAATTTCCGTACTTTAAATTTTAATACGTCACTTTGCTCAGGTTTTCAAGATTTATTTTCAGGATATTGAACCATAAACTGGGGATATTGTACGATAGGGCGTCGTTACATACTTGATTGTTTTTTTCATAGGATTTCTATGAATTCTCTTACAGTGGATGCGTAATAATTGGATGTTGGGAATGTGATTTTTGCATGATCAAAATCTATTGCGATATTCTGATTGAAACTTAAACGAGAGAGAGCTGTGGATTGACGACAAAATTTTATATCTGCTCTATGTTCTTTTATCCTTTTATGTTCTTTTATCTTTGAGCTATTCTAAATCACCTAGAAATGTTATGCAATTTTTACAAGGTAGACGGCAACTGAAATTGTACAATATTTTTCTCTTAAGCATATTTAATATTTTCAAGATTTAGTGGAATATCTATCATTTTTACTGGTTTCCTTATTAACGTATAACTTGCAGTCTTATATATCTTATTAGAACTAAACAATCGCATTTAATTTCATTACATTTTCAATTCATTACATGCGTTATGCAAATACTTTAGAATGTATCATTGTAATAAGTTTCATTTTCTAAACAGTTTTAGCGGGAATTTGTAAAGAGTTTTAATTTTCTATAATCTTATGATACCTACGTTTAGAATAATGAGATATTTTAGGAATTTCTCTACAATAGCTGCATTCAAATGCAAATTAAGATGGAAAATTTTTATTTGCGGTCACTTAATAAAGTGCAAGGTGGAAAATTGTAATTTTTTTGATTACAGAATTAATTAAAAAACATAGTTTTATTTTAAATTCGTTATACATATTTATTACCATTTGACCATTTGGCCATAATTACCCAAATGGTTTCCATAAACCATTTGGGTCATTAATGGGAAAAAAATGGCCATAATTTTTCAAGCCATTTTTTTTTTTCATTCTGACCAGAAAATCAAAGTTCTAATTTTTTACGACTGCTCTTTCATCTTCACCTAACGCTTCATTTATAATGACTGTTTCATAATAATAGAAACCACCAGTCCACCAGAAGAAAATGAAGTAATGGAAATACCGGGGGTGACACTAAATTCTGAAAAAGCAGAATTCCTGTTCTCTAGTTTTTATTTCTACAAATTGCAAGATTTAACAATCTAATTAGCATAATACGACTTTAAGTTATTGTAAAACATTGCGAAATCTTTTCGTCAAATTTAAAAAGATGAATGATTGAAACTTGTTAATTTGGAATTTTTCTAATATTTATAATTTTTTGTGTGTATGTATGAGTGATAGGTATAAAGAAAAATAGATTCTTAAAATCTTTACCTTAAATCTAGTGAAAATTTTATTACATTTTGAACTTGCAACACCTAATATATAACCATTATAATGGCTTTTAGTAAATTAATTTTTAGTTATATAATTTCGAAAAACATTATGGTGCATGCCTAAAATCTAGAAAAAGCTGCTAGACCTTTTAAAATACTTTTTTTTACATATTCTTTGTACACTTGAAAAGCGTTTATTTTCGTTTAAGTTTCAGTAGCAATGTGGAAATGAGAAACTCATCAATTAATATAATTACAGTGAAACCTCCATTAAGCTACTGCCTCCCTGAAAGACCATTTTTTTATGGAACTAGATTTAATCCCATAGGCTCAATACTCATTTTACCTCCATTCGGAGACCATCCTAGTTCAACTTCCTCCATGAGCGACCCATTTCTTTGAAGAAAATGAAATAAATTCCGTTTTTTACTGGTCGCTTGAAGAAGGTTTTATTAGAAAAATAATTTCGGAGAGCGTATTATTCATCAAACTTCTAAACTAAGTTTAGATATTTTTTTTTATTATTATTCCGGTAACTTTTAAGTGTTTAAACCCCTTTGTGCCTTTTTCGGGCAATAAATTTAACTCTAATGACAAATTCAGAATGACATTCAGTAAACTTCCCGGTCCTATTCTGTCAGGAAACTCTCAAAGAAATAAATTAATGAAATCGTCATTATTATTTGTTTCCGTCCAAAAAAAAAAAAAAAAAAAAAAAAAATGTATTTATTTACTGAACTTCGAAAGGACTTGGAAATATAAGTTATAAAAGATAAAACCGTAAAATCAAAGCAAACGTCAATGCATTCCTTTTTTAAACTCTGCAGTCATTAACTTATGTAATTAACTTTTGTTTTGATACTTAAATTTTTAGATTTTTTCCTAATGTGAAAAATAAATTTTAGTAACATTAATTGCTACCTTTTTTCAACAATTAAAATCTAGATTTAAACATAACCTCCATTAAGAGACCACCTCTCGGAGCGACCAATTTTTATTAGAACGGAACGTGGCCGCTTTAGGGAGGTTTTACTGTATGTATTATTTCAAGAGATTTTGATGCAATATGCAAGTTTCTCTTGAACAGATGCGAAAAATTCAGCATTCTGAACTGGATTGATTAGTGCATTCTGAAGCAAATAGGACTTTTAAAATAATTTATAAGATAAAAAAAAAATAAAAATAAATTTAAGCTATGATAAATGAATTTACTTGAATGTCAGGTTCTATGCTAAGTTTTTCTTTCTTTTCCACTCGTTAATAATACACACTAGTTTGACATTTTTGGCCATTCCACGGTCCTCAATTCCCACAATTCCCTCAATTCTCTTCAATTTTACATTTCCAACTTTTTTTCGAAGATTTTTAAAAAGACATTTCATTCCTTTTCAGGAATTGTGCTGTATTGCTATAATTATTTACTTTTATGATTACCTTCTTCCCAATCCGCAGGCTTTGAACCCAATAATAGTAATTGCTTTAGTAATCACTCATTACAATGCTGAAATATATGAAATTTATAAATTTTCGAGTATAGATATAACCGGAGCAAGCTTTTTTCTCGAAGAGCTTTTGTCGTTCTCTAAATAGAAAATTTCTGTATTCCAAAAAATTTCCGCTTTAAAAAATAAATAAATAATTAAAAGCAATTTAACAAATTACAACGACCATTTGGAAAATGATTTTTTCGAAGACTAAAATTTAAGACATAAAAAATCGCTCGGAGTTGATCATACATTGCGTACGCCATGAATTAAACATTAATAGTGTTATTACACGTAAAAATTTCAAGCGACAAAAATCGCCTGCGACCCGTCAGATTTCTTAAAACTTACGTATTATCCACCTGAAACTTACGTATTATCCAAGCATTTCATTGGCTGTTCGGGAAAAGGCTTTTCCATCGTAGAAATCCTGACGACCCATTTTAAATGAAATTTCATTCTTAAACTTCTAAACATCCCACAATATTACTTTTTACACCATCGTATAGAGAAAAAAATGTACTTTTAAATGCAATTTGTTTGAAAGCTGTATCTCAATCTGTTTCTGAGTTATTAATTTTTTTTTGTAGTTTTTATTACTTTTTTGTCATAGTGGCAACAGAAGTATCGATCTCTGTTGAAAGTAAAGGAAAATGCAGATTACTGTATAGACCAATCAGAAAACGAATAAAATGCGAATTAAACCAATAAAAAGCTTCAGATATGCTTTTGATTTCCTACCCTGACGAGGACAATAACCATTTTTTCAAATGGTTAATAAAATAAATCCGTATAACTTTTCACTTTTTTTTTCACTTTTCTTCCCTTGATTCCTTTGACAATTGATTCTGATGAACAAAAAACTAAATAAATTTATGTTCAAAGGCAGGATCACAAAAATAAATTAATAAAAATAAATTAAACATAAAAATAAAATTTGGGATATGTTCCAGTAGTAGGCCGTCATGCCCACTATTGTTGCAATCTAAGAAATAATGACCCAGAAGTGGTCCATTCCACAAAATTAATAAATTATTCATTTTTTTTTTAAGTTTTAGGATTATTCAAAGAGTTAGCATTTAGAGTTTAATAAAAAATATATAAATGGTATTTTAATTCAAAGTTAAATATATTGTAAAGAAAGATTTTTTTTGAACGAAAATTTATAGGGATGCACCGAATATTCGGTGTCTATTCGGTATTCGGCCTATTCGGCCATGTTACCGAATATTCGGTTTGGCTGAATATCAAATTATTCGGTATGCCGAATAACAAACTATTCGGCATGCCGAATATTCGGTTTGGCCGAAAATCGAAATATTCGGCCGAACCGAATACTTAAAAAAAATTGTAAACATATTTTTAAAAACCTTATAAAACTTCTACGTTTAACAGAGAACTTATCAAGATATTCAGAATAATTAGAAACAGAATCATATTTAAATAAAAGAGAAGGTTTTTACATTATTTATTTGCTGTTTTTAAGTATTATTTAAGAGAATGAACCAATCACGAGGATTTTCATAGGAATTAATTATGTACAAATGCAAGTTCCTGAACATTGTCAAGTAAATAATCTGTTTCTTCCTAAGATTTTAAGAACAACGTTTACAATCTCTGAAAATGATTGCCCACTCCAGACACCGATCTAGGATGCATTTAAAAACTTCCTTGCTTAATCAAAGGGAGTAGAACAGTTATTCTTGCTAAGTTGCCACCATATAAAATTTGAATAGATTGTATTATTTATTTACTTTTACCTCTTCCTGACAAACAAATATATGTTCCTGTGCAATTTTTCGTCCAATTTTTTCACCATTTCTCTTTGATTTTAAAATGTTTCTTTTAGAAGTTAAGAAAAATTTTATTCATCTGTTTTAATTCTCAGAAGAAGCCATGAAATTTAAAATTTATTAATTTAAAAAGTTTTATAACTATCCTCTTCTTAAATAACTCAAAGCTGATTTTTTCAGTATAAAGTTTACTTGTAAAAAGCTCTTGTTTATTAAAATGTAAGTTTCTGTACTAAATAGTATGTAAAATTGTTTAAAATTTAATATTTTAATGCCTTTAAACTTTGAAATATAAAAGTATTCGATAAGCCGAATATTCGGTATTCGACCGAATACTTGACTATTCGGCAGGCCGAATATTCGGTATTCGGCCTAGCAGTTACTATTCGGTTAGCCAAATATTCGGTATTCGGCCAAAATCACTATTCGGTGCATCCCTAAAAATTTACCTCTTAAAGAAATCTATAAGAATATTTTTAAAAAAATCAATATTTGAAGACACTCTAGAAAGAAAAAAGTCTCCATTAACAGAAAAAAAAAATAGTTATTCAAACAACTTAATGGTCAGTTAATAGTTAAAAGTTTTAGCCAATCAGATTTCCTTCAGTTGCTTTTCAAAAATATGCTGGGGCAGGGCTTGATTATCGCAGGGACAAACGGGTCATCTACCCCGCATCCCCAACACTAAAAAAGACCCCGACCCCGCAAAAAGCAAAAGTGGGACATTTTGTCTTGCATTAAGAACAAATTGTGGTTAAAAGCATGTTATAGGGGACCCTAATTGGATCTTTGCCCCAGGGATCTATGTAAAATTAGCCGGACTCTGTGCTGGGAGCTTGTTATTAAACTTTAAAAAAACAGTGCGACTCGCAGATAACCCACTACAGGTACCTTACTAGGGATGCACCGAATATTCGGTATCTATTCGGTATTCGGCCTATTCGGCCATGTTACCGAATATTCGGTTTGGCCGAATATCAAACTATTCGTTGTACCGAATATTCGGCTTGGCGAATAGCAAACTATTCGGCCTGCCGAATATCCGGTTTGGCCGAATATCGAAATATTCGGCCAACCGAATACTTAAAAAAACTTATAAAACATATTTTTAAAAACCTTATACCACTTTACATTTAACAGTCAACTTATAAAGATATTCAGAATAATTAGAAACAGAATCATCTAATTAAATAAAAGAGAATGTTTTTACATTTTTTATTTGCTGTTTGTTAAGTATTATTTAAGAAAATTAACCAATCACGAGGATTTTCATAGGAATTAATTACGTACAAATGCAAGTTCCTGAACATTGTCCAGTAAATAATCTCTTTCTTACTAAGGTTTTAAGAACAATATTTACAATCTCTGAAACCGATCGCCCACTCCAGACACCGATCCAGGATGTATTTAAAAACTTCCTTGCTTAATCAAAGGGAGTAGAACAGTTATTCTTGCTGAGTTGCCACCCTATAAAATTTAAATAGATTGTACTATTTATTTATTTTTACTTTAGTGTCTTCCTGACAAACAAATAATATAGGATCCTGTACAATTTTTTTCACTATTTCTCTTTCATTTTAAAATGTTTGTTTTAGAATTAAAAAAAAAAAATGTATTCATTTGTTTTAATTCATGGAAGAAGCCATGAAATTTAAAATTTTATTAATTAAAAAAGTTTTATAACTATCTTCTTTTTAAATAACTCAAAGTAGATTTTTTTCAGCATAAAGTTTACTTGAAAAAAGCTCTTGATTATCAAAATGAAAGTTTCTCTTTTAAATATTATGTAAAACTGTTATAAAATTTAACATTTTAATGCCTTTAAACTTTGAAATATAAAATTATTCGATAAGCCGAATATTTGGTATTCGGCCGAATAGTTACTATTCGGCCTAGCAGTTACTATTCGGCTAGCGGTATTCGGTATTCGGTATTCGGTTCACCTGTTAGCCGAATATTCGGTATTCGGGATTCGGCCAAAATCACTATTCGCTGCATCCCTATACCTTACCACATGTATTACATGAAATATCCACTAAAAATGTATTAAGGCTGTTGCTTAGTGAGATCTCAACTACACCTCGCTAATGTTAAACGTATGATGTGTGATGTATACATCTTTTTAAACTATCTCCTCAGGAAATCAATATTTTGAACTTCTTTTTTTTTCTTGTGTACTCTTCTTAAAGGATGTCTCCTCTTTTTTTTTCAGTTGTTAAAATATTTCTAAAATATATGTTTAATTTTATTTGAAGTATTAAAATTTTACTCAGTTTCGCTAAGGTTACACATACAATTATAAATTAAAGTACTCCACGTCCATAGGTTTAACATTAGCGAGAGGAATTTGAGATCTCACCAACAGCCTTAAGGGGCCCGTAACACAAAATTATTTTTTTTTTCCAATAACTATTTTGAACCCCTTTTTTTTTTCTTGGAGTATGTTTATACAGGGTGATTCAAAAAAGATGGGAAAAATTTTAAGAGGTGATAGTACACACCCAAACAAACATTTTGTATCAAAGAATGCATGGTCGAAAACTAAGCGTAAAAAAGTTAGAGGGCGCCAAAAGTTATGTTCTTATACGAGGCAAAAACACACAATGAACGATTAAGTTAAGTTACGAAAACAAATTTAATGGCATTTGATTACAATAAGTGCTCAAAACATTGACCGGCAGCTGTTATGCACGCAGTACAACGGCGAAGAACAGATTGGCGAATTTTCTGAAACACACCAGGCACCACCGCGCTCGCTAGATCTTTCATTTCTCGGTTTTTTTTTTTTTTTTTTTTTTTTTTTTTTGTGGGGACAGCTAAAGGCTCTTGTGTACGAGACTCCCATTGAATCCGCAGAAGAACTTGTCGCCAAGCTTTCGGCTGCTGTAGGGGAAGTTCGCGATATGCCTGATGTGTTTCAGAAAATTCGCCAATCTGTTCTTCGCCGTTGTACTGCGTGCATAACAGCTGCCGGTCAATGTTTTGAGCACTTATTGTAATCAAATGCCATTAAATTTGTTTTCGTAACTTAACTTAATCGTTCATTGTGTGTTTTTGCCTCGTATAAGAACATAACTTTTGGCGCCCTCTAACTTTTTTACGCTTAGTTTTCGACCATGCATTCTTTGATACAAAATGTTTGTTTGGGTGTGTACTATAACCTCTTAAAATTTTTCCCATCTTTTTTGAATCACCCTGTATATATATGCATTCATTTTATGTATAAAATTTTAAACAAAATTTAAATTTAATGTTTAAAAGTTAAAATTTTAACATTTAGTCATGCTTAAAATTTGGTATATCTTCTCAAAGAATAGCTTTTTTTTGCATATTTTTTTTTCTATTTTTTAGTATAGAAAAGAATAAACATTAATTAAAAATATATATAACGTAGAAAAGGGTATTTTTAAACAGTACTTTTTATTATGAAAATCATATTTTTAAAAATTTCGCCCAAAAGAAACAATCATGAAAGCAATTTAAAAACTATATTACTGAAAAAGTTGTATTAATTTGAACATGAGAAATCTTGAAAAAATACATCCTGAGATAAATGGATTTAATTCTTGGAAGAAATGCGGAAACCACAGGCAGTATAACATATAAAACGTTATATATTTTGATCTAAATATCATATTTCTATGTGGCTCGTGTCATTTTATTCTAAAAACCCCAGAGTATTTAAAAAAAAAAAATGCGAGTTTTTTTGCCCGAGATTTTTGTGTCTCAAACCGCATTACACGAGGTTGATAGTTTCACCTCCACAATTAATTGTTGCATTTGGGGATAATTTCTATGAGAGTGATATTATTTGCGATTGCCTAGAGTTTGCTATATTGCCATGAAAAAGTTGCCTTCGTAAAAGTTTTTTGGAGGAAAAATTATCTATTTAGGATAAATATATGCATAAAGAGAATTATTAAGTATACGTAGAAAAATTTTGGTAAAAGCTGTTTTACAACCTCTTCGTGAAAACAGCTTTACAATCTTTCTTGACCATCAGAGAGGGGGGGAAAAAAACATTGAAATCATTTATTGCAAATTATTTTATTAACTACTTTGCAAAAAACAAACAAACAAACAAAATAAAAACCTCAAACAAACAAAAAAATCGAGGAATATATGGGGAGACGTATAAGTATCGACGAATTCTCTTTCAATGATGCAATTATGCGACGCCGACCGTACGGGCACAGAAAAGCCGGAGGCATGGCTTGCGACGCCGATCAAGAAGGGGTTAAAGCACCGTTACTAAAATAATGTATTTAATATGTCTGTTAATAAAAATAGGTTTTACTTTTAATACAAATATTTTGATCGATCACATTCAGAAAGCACAGTAAAAAGGTCGTTAAAGCACCATTAATGAAATAATGTATTTAATCTGTCTGTTAATAAGAATAAGTTTTACTTTTCATACAAATATTTTGATCGATCACATTCAGAAAGCACAGCAAAAAAGTCGTTAAAGCACCGTTAATAAAATAATGTATTTAATCTGTCTGTTAATAAAAATAGGTTTTACTTTTTATACAAATATTTTGATCGATCACATTCAGAAAGCACAGCAAAAAGGTCGTTAAAGCACCGTTAATAAAATAATGTGTTTAATCTGTCTGTTAATAAAAATAGGTTTTACTTTTCATAACAAATATTTTGATCGATCACATTCAGAAAGCACAGCAAAAAGGTCGTTAAAGCGCCGTTAATGAAATAATGCATTTAATCTGTCTGTTAATAAAAATAGGTTTTACTTTTCATGCAAATATTTTGATCGATCACATTCAGAAATCATAGCAAAAAAGTCAAATCAAAATACTTTTTAAAGTATTTTCTCACTAAAAAAAATGTTACATGAAAAA
This sequence comes from Maratus speciosus, assembly GCA_963932465.1. Lineage (NCBI taxonomy): Eukaryota > Metazoa > Arthropoda > Arachnida > Araneae > Salticidae > Maratus > Maratus speciosus. The sequence continues at coordinate 289,880,320 of OZ010800.1, read as the reverse complement.
CTTTCAACTAAAAAACCCATTCCATTTACAGATAGTATAACAGTACATTTACTTACATTGTCTTTATAAGAATTCCGAGATTTCCATAACAGTACTTTTTGTTAGTTAATTTTAATCCAATTATTCTTGTAAATACTTGCAAAAAGAGGTATAACTACCGATTTATTAAACCAGTTTTAATGAAAAAACATGTAAATTTCATATTATTGTTCTATAAATTTTCGAATATATTCTGACTTTCCGGGAGATAATTAGAAGTGGAGAAATTTCGTATTCATAGTTTGTGAAATACGAGGTCTAAAACATGTCTTGTCTAGATGTGTTATCATTTTCATCATTAAAAAAAAAAAAAAAAATGACATTATATACAATATTATGTTTGATTTTACCTGGAGAATGACTTTTTTTTTTTTTCAATCATAATTTCATGTAAATATAAGTATAGATAATAGTGAATTTTGCAGATTAAAAAAATAGAAGATAGAAAAGGAAGAAAGAAAGAAATAATAAAGACAGAAAATAGCAGGTCACACCAGGGCCGAAACTAGCCTTTTTTGCACCCGTTGCAAGCATGGATTTTGGCGCCCACCCCCCTCTCTCCTCATCCGCTAAGTATTTTACAAAAAGAATTTTACTAATTTTCTAATAGCCGACTTATTTTAAAATTTAAAATATGTAATCATAAAATACGTAATCTACAATGGCGGATCTAAGAGGGGGGGGGGGTCACGGGGGTCATGACTCCCCTCTGAACACCAACAAAAATATTCTAAAGATCATTTTAAAAATGAAATATACAGTAGAGTCCCGATTATACGAGTCCTGCTTAACCGAGTTTCCGCTTTAACGGAGTTATTTTCTTCTGATGGACTGATGACTACTATTATTATGAAACAGCCATTATAAATGAAGTGTTAGGTGAAGATGAAAGAACAGTCGTAAAAAGTTAGAACTCTGATTTTCTGGTCAGAATGGGAAGAAAAAAAATGGCCATAATTTTTCTTGCAAAAAAAAAAATTATGAATCCATAATGATCCATTCCAAAGGTATAATCCTTCATTTGGCACCCCTTCGTTCTGGCGCCCGGAGCACATGCCCCCTCCTTTGTTTCGGCCCTGGGTCATAGTTAATACACAATATGTTTTTACATAGTGCAACGGTTGTCATAGAAAATGGGACCGACACTTGAACTTTTATTATAACAAATACATGTTTGAACTTTTATTTAAAAAACAACAACAACTGTACTTCAGAAAGTTTATGAATATATTGATATACTGATGTGTTACATATTATTATTTTTTTTTTAAACTTTGCTGCCTACAAAATAACTTTTATTTTAAATATACCGGATGATAAATAAAGTAACCTTGTAGAGAAATAATTTGTAAGAACATTAGATAAAAATAATAATAATAAATAACGTCTCCCTCCAAATAAATTGCTACATTGAAAAAAGATAAAAGATTATTTGCAAGATGTGAACTGAACGGATAATCCAAGTTAAATACCTTGAAAAAAATATATATTGGTGCGAGTTTTATCAACGTAATTATGATACGTTTTATAAAATTTTGTTACTTCGAAACGTGATAAAATACACTTGTACTGGGATCTATCACTGTATGCAGTTACGTTGCGTAGAAATTTCATCGCTTGTCAAAACGATGATAACACAACGGAATGTTTTCTTAGTCTTTCCTAAAAAAGTTGGATGGCGACTTCTTACTGCCTGAGATAGGAGAGATCAACTTCTAGTTTGGTGGAAATCGCCTCTCCCTCCACATGATCGGGTTGCCATGGTGATCTATTCACCCACTTTCTGGAATCGATGTCTATACCAGTTCTACAAAATGGTTTTTTGGACTGGACGAGAAAGAGTGTGGAGAAAAAAATATTACAGTAGATATTTCTCACGTACTATACGCTCAGAAAAGAAGAAAAAAAAAGATGCTTACAAAGCTAAAAAATGCTATAAAAGTTACATAATACCGTTATTTAGATTAACACTCGTTTCATCGCACAAACGGTGACATTTTCAAAATCATTCTTGATAGAAATATTTTTGCAAACAAATTTTAAAAATAATAACTTGGTAAATAAGGTCACGAGACTTCATGCATATTGAAAATCCGTGCAAACATAAAATAAAATGAAATTGGATATTTGTAAGCGTGGATTAATTTTTACTATTGTTACTAAAACATCATAGCATCTCTTTCCAAATTTTATCCAAATCTCAGTTAAGAAGTGTTAATCTTTCCAAATACTGTTTTAATAACAATAGTAAAAAATCCCTGCCGGCCCGGCCTACAGGCTGAGAAGAATTTCGAAGTTAAGTATACTAATTTCACCAACAAAAACTAAATCATTATTAGATATAAATCCACTTTAACAGTTTTGTCTGTCTGCTTTTGACGAGTTTTTATTTCCTTTTTATAAAATTGCTGGTTTTATCAGAATCATGTTAAGGCGATATTAAAAAAATTATTTTTCCATACTCAACAACTCGAAATTTTCTGGCACATTTTCAGATTCATTTTTAATTAAAAAAAAAAAAAAAAAAAAATGAAACATGCTGACGTGATTTTTGAAAAGATTTATAAGCGACCTGTGTTTTTATTTTTCTTTCAATCAATTAAAACTTGATTAATAAACAGTTATTTTCTCAGTAGGGCAATATTTTTCGTTTCTAACACAATTGCTTCGGGAAATTCTGATCAAAATACCCAGTTTGAATCATTTTTTGAAATATATTCTGCCTCTATCAAAAAATCGATCATTACTGTACATTATATAGTTTCTGAATAAGAGAATCTAGCAATTGGATGCGTTTGAGAGCAAAAATGAATTTAAAAATGAGTAAGAAAATAGACAGTTTGGATTTGAATGCACCCTTAATAAGATTTTTTTCTTCAACCGCTATGTATTTTTAATTTGTTTTTTACTGTAAGAATTGGTCCTATCAAAAACTTGTCGATATAAATGTTGAAGACAATATTAAGAAGATATATGATAAATTCATGGAGATTTTATATCTTGTGAATTGACGGAGTTATGAAAATTTTTCTTCTTCAACTCCCCTTTTTTGTTTTCGTTTTTAATTTTTTTTTGCGGTACAAATTTGTCCTATAAAAAACTTGTGAATTTAAAAGTTGTAGATAATATTAAGGAGATGTATAATAAAATTATTGGATTTGATATATTGAGAATTGACGAATTAAGAAATTTTTTCTCCCCAAAACCCTATTTTTTGCGCCCCTTGAGCCTATTTTAAATTTTATCAAAAATCTGTGATGCATGAATTTTTGGCGCTATTTTTAGAAGTAATAAAAACTTTAAACTGATTTGATATGTACAAAAATTAAGAAGTTATGGGGTTTTTTCGGTTTTCACAAAACCCCTCCCTATTTCCATCCCCTTTGTCCGCTTTTGCCCATTAACGAACTTGACCGAGATTTTATGTCCCTTGATTTGTTTGGAAAGAGTTTGGTGCGAAGAGATTTTGTTTGGAAGAGATTGGTGCAGAATTAGGAAAGTTATCGTGTCCAGAAGAAAGTGATATATATATATATATATATATATATAAAGTTTTTTACTGAGGGTGGTTTTGTTTTCTAGGGGTCATGATCGGTGTAGATCTGCAAAAATTTTTCACAAATTCCAACATAGGAACGATCCCAATAGGTAGTATTTCATACGAAATCTACCTAAAATTAATCCACGCTCACAAAGATTTTGAAAATGTCGCCGTTTGTGTGATGAAACGATCGTTAATCTAAATAAAGGTATTATATCACTTTTATAGCATTTTTTAGCTTTGTTTCATTATAAGTGATTAGCATACATATTTAAAAGATGCTTAGTTGCTCGAAAATATGTGTTTCTGAACTTTTGCAAATAATTATGAGTACATAAAATGAAAAAGTTTCCGAAAATTAATAAAAAGTGCATTATACCTGAAATGACCGATTGAAATCTATATGTTTAATACCTGCTTCTCGTTTGCATGTTGTATATATAGGCATGTAGGGCGGATCATAAATTTACACACATAGGAAAATATATCGCTACATTGCTACAGTATGGAGTGTGATGTTCGATCCACGCTTTCTGTTGATTTTAATCGTAATCATGAACAGGATTCAGTGATATATCTTAATGGATATAATATCGTGGTATATGTCCGATATTTATTTTGAAAATATCAAGATATTTAATATTTTCGATATTTTCATACAGTTGATATTTATTTTCAAAACGAAAGAGTTTCCGAAAATTAATAAATAGAAATGCTGACTTTTAAAGTGCATTATACCTGAAATGACCGATTGAAATCTATATACTTAATACCTGCTTCTCGTTTGCATGTTGTATACAGGCATGTTGGGTGGGTCATAAATTTACACACATAGAAAAATATATCGCTACATTGCTACAGTATGGGGGTGTGATGTTCCTTCCAAGCTTTCTGTTGAATTTAATCGTAATCATGAGCAGGGTTCAGTGATATATCTCAATGGATATAATACGTAGTATATATCATGTTATATAACCGATATTTATTTTGAAAATATCAAGATGTTTAATATTTTCGATATTTTCATATATTTAATATTTATTTTCAAAATATTATTCTGCATGATATTTTTGATATTTTCATTCAAAACGTGTGTAAATGAAGTTTTTAGTTGGTACTGACTGTGTCGTTTTGTAGAAGAAAAGAAAACTTTTGTCTCCGGCAGCGACTTTTTTGGCCAAAAAAGAAAACAAAATATTTTTTTCAAACTTTTACATTTGAAGCGAACTTTAAAATGCAAAACCTTATGAAGGGAATTATTAACTCAAAACAGCCATTGAAAGATAAACTGTCTAATTTAGATATTCCGTTATTTACATCTTCATTGGAAAATAATCCTTTCTGGTTTTGGTTTTATTCAGTTAAATCAGTACAACATGTTAGGGAAAAAAAAAAAGACAAGCTTACATTTATATTCAAAATTTTTAATAAAAAGTACAATTTTGTATTTAAAATTAGTTGTATAAAACAAAATTTTGTTGATACTTGGTACTGAATCCTATAGTTTATTTTTAGAAATTTATAAAGAAAATTGTTTCTGTTTTCAATTTTGCAGCAAGTTAAAAATATATATATATAATAATAATAAAAGAAAATAAAGAAAAAGACATTTAGAGTATTGTTTTTATTAAGTTTTCATATTACGTGTGATATGTTTTGACATATGAAAAATATCAAATATATATCAAAATATTGTATATTTTTTATATTTTCGAAAATTTCATTATTTACGAACTCTGATCATGTGACTGTTTTCTGACTCGACATTGTTTGAATTTCTTGCTCATTATTCAAATAAAATGTAAAAAAGCCTTATGTATGAAAACATATGTCTCATCTTGTATAAAAAGAGGTTATTAACATATAATAATACTTGCCAAACAAATTTGGAAAATATTAATAAAAAGTTAATAAATAAATAACACGAAAATAAAGAGATAAAGGTAAAAAACATACATACTATTTAATGTATGCATGAAAAAACAATCAGAATATGTATAGAATTATAGATTTCAGAATATTTTTGTTCTTCTCGCGCATCCATTTTTTAAAACCTGTTTATAAATATATAGAGTCGAAAGGGGTTCATTGAATTTTCTTTGTGACTCTGCTTAATAATGAAATAGGAAATACTTTATGGATTCAAAGCTAATTGCGTTATACGTATTGAATTTAACGTATACCTTCCATATCAGCAAACTTTATGGCATACATTGACTTTTAAGAAATTAGAAATAATGTCTTTACTCTTGTAAATGACCGATCAAGGACACTCTTTCGACAAGATAGATGTGATGAAAGTGCTATGTGCGGAAGTGAGCTCATTTCCAGGTGAAGAAGCGTAATCGGCAGTCTAATGCAAAACACCGCTTTAGTGATACAGCTCCTTCTGTTTTCCTTCATAGTCAGGATACAGGGCTTAATTTTTAACAAAAAAGTACCGGAGTCCTAATATTCTATGGTACCGGTACTAACAACTGCACCGTTCCACCCTCCCCCGGCTCCCTGTTACTCCAATCTGCATATTTATATTTCGTACATTAGTACTTGCAAAATTTAAAGCACTTTTTTCTTTAGAAAAATAAAAATTTTAAATGTATCTATCAACATATACTTAGCTGTCAACTATTCCTTTTTTAGTTATCACTCCTTCCGAATAGTAATCTTTGCCTAATTTTACTGCAGAATTCTGCGATTAAATATGGTAGGATTATGGTTCGAAAATAGTGTTAACACAAAAAAGGCATAGTTCGCAGCTATGCATTTTTATGGAAAAAATGAATGAAATTTACAGAAATTAATATTTATATGCTGAAGAATGGAACAATGTTTTTCAATTTCCTATAAATGGTGCACATTTTAAACTGTAATCGATTCCTTCAACAATCCTTAACAATCTTTTGTGGTGAGTTCCTGAAAATCAGATTAAATTAAAAATTTCGCATCATTATCGGAAAGATTGGATGCTTTTATAAAAAAAGGGGGAAACACTGATCGATTGCTTTCTATCAGAATAGCAATACAATACAATTATATCTACTTACAAATGAAAGTGACTTCGTAAATGTGCAGAGCAGAGCCTTAGCACGGGCAGCGTTCATGATACAAAATAAAAATAAAAATCCCTAACGTGATTTTTACACTCGTTCGCAATAGAAAACAAAAAACATCCAACAAACAAAACCTCAAGCTAATGCTCGTTGGCTAAAAACAGAAAATATTCTTTTCAAGTTAGCTATCTAAAAAACCCCAAAAGAACAGCCGATTAAAAATTATCCTACTGTCACAAAAGAAAATCGAACTGAAAGCAGATTCATTGTTCAGTCTCTTGAGTGGCGCCGTATCAACACTTCACCGACATAAAATTGCAATTATCACTAGAATAGAAAAACTCGATTTCTGTTTTCCCGTCATTCTGATCAGAATAGCATTAAAATGGTTTGAAATAGAATATAAAACGTAATTTGGAAGGAGGAAAAGTTTTTTTTTTTCTATACATGAATAAATAAAATTTGGAGTCTAAGACAGAATGAGCATGAGTCAGTCCACGCCCAAAAATTGATATAAAAACTGAGTCCGTTTTATCTTTACCTCCTCTACGTTTGCGATACATTACGTCACATATAAGTATTTTGATAAAAAAGAAGCCAAAAGCTTGGAGATGGGAAGGAAAGGAAAAGATAATTTAGGCTTCGGTTTTTCGGAAGCGCAATTACACCGAGCTCCGGAGCCCTGTATTTATGAGCTTCGGTGAATTCCAACCAATATTGAAATATTTACTAAAAACAGAGAAGTACCGGAGCTGGATTCCGGCGCAAATTAAGCCCTGGCTCAGGAAATTAGTTTTCCAACACTTTCCAACATAGCTGAAAAATGTTTATGAATTCGGCTTTTCTGGTCTACCGGTGCTCTAATACTCGGATTTCCATGAAATTTTTATGTGTTATTAGGTTTACTGCATAGAATGTTCGGTATTGAAAATGAAGTGTGTAGCATTTATAGTTCGTTTACAAGGACGCATAAAAGAATTTCGATACATTACTATCACTGGGGAAAAATCGCTTGCTGATGTTATCGATGTTACATGTTTCAAACATAATGAGATTAAAATACATGACTGAGATGGGCTATACAACATGATTTTTAAGGAGTATAAAATAAGTAGCATGTGTGCAAGTATGTGCATGTGTGTGTTCGTGTGCAAGTATGCACAAAAGGATTCCATTGCATTATGATCTAAGGGGCCATCCACAAATGATGTCACGCTTGGAGAGGGGGGGGGGGAAGGGGGTTCATGAAATTGGGACAATTTGTGACAAGGGGGTGGGAGGGTGGAAGGGGGTAAGAAGAAGTGTGACATCACACATTTTGGTTAAAATAAAAGCTCAGCAGATTAAATTTTAAAGTTATTTTGAAATTAAAGTATTTTGTGTTCATACAGTAAAGATAACATTAAAGCCAAATATATTAAATTCCATTTCAAATTCCAAAATACTACTGCTTTTAATTGTTCTTTCAATTAATATTTTATTACTATTGTATATTAATTATGTTTTTTTTTTTGTAAATCTTAATCTTATTTCATACAAAATAAGTACACGAATCATTTTTATTATTATGCTCACAAATGTCGTTAAAACACATAGTTAAAAGTTTCAAAATAAAATTTGAAATATGATCTATAACATAGTACTTTGATTTTGAACTGCAAGTATATGTTTATGTAATATAGCGTGACATGTGACAAGAGGGGGGGGGAGGGGGTATGGTGAAGTGTGACAATTTTTGACAAGGTGGGGAGGGGGGTCAAAAATACTGAAAAAAAGTGTGACATCATATATGGATGATCCCTAAGGGGAAAATCTAAGTAATCATGTCAAAAATCCGATTATGGAAATATGTATTGGTATTCATTTATACATTTTGAGGTTTGAAGAACTGTAATTCATTTACACACAAATCGTACATCGTACGATTATGAAACATACCATTATATGCATCATTTGTTTAGTATCTAAACAATTTTTAAACTATTTTTCAACAATTTTGTGAGCAAAGTAAACCGAAAAGTATTTTTTTTTTTAACTCAATTATTCAATTAAATATTTTTATTGTTCACGCTCATATTATTTTAATACAACAATCATGTTTCACAAAAACATGTCTTATTTTAATAAAACTGTATTTAAAAAAAATAAAATAAAATAAAAATTACATTGAGTTTTACTGTGTGTTTATTTGATAAAAGCGTATGTAAATTTAAATATTGACTGTTGGCGAAGAAAAATTACATTTAAAACAACTTAAAACTCTCATTAGCACGGTTCTATAAATTCAATTTCAATTTACAGTTTTTAATCTTAACACGGGCAGAATGAAAATCCGTTGAAAATTATTTAATAATTTTAGAAAAATGTTTTAGCTTTATAAATGAAAATGCCCGTTTTCTTTAGAGTGCGAGGTCATTTACAACAGTGGAAACATTTCGCCTTTGTAAATTAGACTTAGATTTTTATTTCTTTTTATACTACTATTTATTTGAACGCATAGTTTCTGTAAAGTGTTCGAAAAGTCGTGTGGGTGTGGAATCACTTCTATTTTTTTTTTCTTTTCTTTTCTTTTTTTTTTTTAAACAACGTTTTTTGAAGAAGCAAAAATAACAGCTACTGTCATTAACCCTTAAATGCGCGATTTTTTATTTTGTTTCAAAAAAATTATATGTGATTCTCTGAAAGGTTTATTAAACAGGAAAAATAATGAACAAATTCAGAGATACATTTTTCATTTAATACGTCAATCTTTTTTTCTGTTGCACATCTGCAATATAAGTAAAAATTACTGTCGTGTGTCTGTTTTACGCTAAAACATTGCAAATTAGTACATATTTTAATAAGTTCCAAAGTGCCAATACCTTATTTTATATAATTATTTTTTTTAAATCAAGCTTAACCTTTAACCCTTTCATTCCGATGATAGAATACGTTCTAGAAATTACGTAGTCCAGAGAATCTGACTTTACAGCAGAAAGTTTCAACGGTTAATTTCGCTTAATTTAAATACGAAAAGTCTGTTATTATTTAAAGCAAATATTGCTATTTTAATTTTTTGGTATGAATTAGGTATAGACGAATAAAAAAATTGCATATATGAAAAGCTCCGCACTAAAGAGTTAAAAAATAAATAAAATAATATATATATATATATATATTTGTATTATCTTTTCCATTTATTTTCATGCATGCGATTTTATTTTAATTGTATGTATGTATTTTGATTTTAAAGGTATTATATATATACAGAGGGTGCGTCATAAGTTCGTTCAAACTTAAAATATTCATAATAAAATAAGTACTGCTCAGAAAAAAATTCGGTTTGCGCTAATATGATTAGAGAAACATTGGATTTTTTTTTCATGTATGAAAAAAATGATTCCAAAAGTAACCGAAAGAGGGCGCCACTGCATTCGCTTCATGTGGCTGTTTGATGTGGCTTCACCATGTCTTTCATTCTGGGACCTTTCTTTTTTGAAGATCCTTATCCTGAATCCGGCTGGAAAACCTGTATAGTCACTGCAGAACGGTATCGGTATGATACTCTTTTGCGGGACCACGTTGTGCCTGAAGACCGAGTGATAAGTCGAGGTTGTAAGTTTGAGTGACCCCACGATCTCCAGACTTGACCGTTGACCCCTGCAGACTTTTGTTTGTGGGGATACCTAAAGTCTCGTGTGTACCGGGTCTCCCCAGCCACTTGGAGTAAATGAAAGATGCCATTTGACGGACAGTCGGTGGCATCGATGCCGACATGCTACACTCAACTGCGATAGGAGCATTGACGCACCTCACTGGCCCTAATACCTGGTGGTAGTGATCATGTTGAACATATTTTACTTTAAAATGCACAGTCTCATGTTATTGTAATTTGTTTCATTGTCTCTTTGTGTTTGCCTGATTTGCATAAAACGTGTGAGTATGACGTGTGAGCGCGCTCTTGCGGTTACTTTTGTAATTCCGTTGAATCCAATGTCCATCTGATCATATTCGTACAAACCGAAATTTTTTCCAGGCATTACTTCTTTTATTATGAATTTTTTAAGCTTGCACGAACTTATGACTCACCGTGTATATAAATATAACTTTGTATATATATAGCTTTTCACCATGTGGTTTGTAATGCCTTTTTATGGTGATTTACAGTGTTTTTTACATTGAATTTTTCCATTTTCTCAAAACAAATTGGGAAAGAAAACATTTAAATGTAAAAAGGGATCAAAAATATTGCTTTAATCTACAGTAAATGAATTTTAGAACATTTCTTCGCTTAAGTTTGCCAAATAGCAACAAAGAACAACCGTTTTTCATACCTTTTTTTCTTGTGATTGTTTTATCAGATAATTAACTTTTAATTGCTTTAACATTAGTGATGGAAAATAATAATTGCGGACGATGCTAAAAGTCAAATTCGTAAGGTTATATTTTATTTGTATACTAATTTTCATAACATTTATCCATCGAACCTCTCTCTTCTAAGTTTCCCTTTAGCCCGTCATTTCGAAATCGATTTCGCCAACCGGACATGTCCGGTCACTAAATCCCTTAGAAGTGGCAACAGATATGGAAATGAAAGTTCTATGTTTTGGATTACTTTGGATGGAACTCTAAAAGGCAAAATGAGTTTTTTATTCGAATGTTCGTTGCTTCCAGCGTGGGGGAAGGAGAGGCTTATGAAGCTCAAGCCCTCTCTATTTAAAAGAAAATATTTTTAGCCAACCGGTATGCTATTTTTTTCTCCCAGCCTATTTTGTCTCCAATAAATAACGTTACCTTGTATACACCAGCCGAAAAACAAAAGCCGATGTTTCATTAGTGCGATTAAATATTCTACAGCATTTTTTAAAACTTCTAAGCATCGCAAATTTTAATGTTTAGACCGTCGTATTGGGGAAAAAAAAATACTTTTTAATGCAATTTGTTTGAAAACTGAATCTCCATTTGTTTTAGAGATATTAATTTTTTCCTTGTTTTTAGCGACATTTGTTTCATTTTGGCAACTCAAGTACTCCATTTCTGTAGAAAGTAAAGGAAAAATAGTTGGAAAATAGCAATTATATCTTTTTGTTGCCACTTTCTCATAAAAACTGAAAAAAAGTAATTAAAATATGTGCTATTTTGAAAAAATATAAATGAATTGATTTCTTTTTGCTGCATTTGTGTATTATTCTGAGATAGTGACGTCCTACCCATACTTTATTGTAGATGTTTATGATTGGATCGTAAATGAGGAATTCTTCAGCGGATTCGGATGACGTCGTTTTATATAAATAAAATCGCGTGTTTTAAGTCTTAAAACTGAGCTACAGTAGAGTCCCGATTATCCGAGTCCCGCTTAACCGAGTGTCCGCTTTAACCGAGTTATTTTCTTCTGATGGACTGATGGTTTCTATTATTATGAAACAGCCATTATAAATAAATGAAGTGTTAGGTGAAGATGAAAGAGCAGCCGCTCTTCCATCATCACCTAACACTTCATTTATAATGGCTGTTTCATGATAATGGAAGCCATCAGTCCATCAGAAGAAAATGAAGTAATGGAAATGTCGGGGGCGACACTAAATTCTGAAAAAGCAGAATTCCTGTTCTCTAGTTTTTAAACTCACATTGTTATTTTCTGTTTGCAATGCTTAATAATTCGTTTCTGAAAAAATTACTTTGTACATAAAATATCTCTAAAAAAATATCCGTACATTTTTAATGTGTAAATCTGCAGGTCAGGGTTCTTGTTGTCATCTGCGTTTTTAGGTGCGTTCGTAATTATATAACTACGTAGCACCTGTAGTTGTCGTCTGGTTCGTCCGTCCGCATATAACAGCGCAAAAACTACCTAACCGAATGGTTTGAAATTTAATATTTAAATCCTATCATACATAATTAACCCTTAACCGGAAACGTACGTCTGTGAGATGTTTGCGTCTACATATCTGCCCTTAATATTTTCTCTCTCCGACATTCCAAACTTATTTTTAAGCTGTTATATTAAAAAATGGGTCCTGTTAATGCATATAAAGATTAAATGTTTAAGTTCACTATTTGGTAAATTATTAAGTGTTCTGTTTGGGCACGGGATTTTCACGTTTCCGGTTAAGGGTTAAATCAATGTCCCATGATAGGTCATGATTCTAGGTAGTGATGACGTCCTATTTAAGAGGGAGTCCTATTATTGACGTATTACTGAATTTAATGTATAATACAGCGAAACCCCGATGTCACGTAACCCGTATTTAACGATTTCCCGCATATCACGTCATTTTTAGTTAGTCCCAATTAATTTCCTATACTTGTAATCTTAAGAAATCCCGGATTTAACGATATTATTTTGAATTATTTCCCGTATTTAGCGTTTTTTTGAGCGGTAAAATCTCAATGAATTTTTTCTAAAATAGTCAGAATTTGTGATTTAAAAAATAATTTCTTATCAAAACGTTCAAAATTCGGAATCTCTCTCTTTTTTTTTTTTCATCCTTTCTTACCAACTGCAGGTGCAATATTCAAAAGCCCTCCTCATTTTCACCCGCACCTTTTTATTTTATTCGATTGTGCTTTCTGTACAACAACGGAGCTGATAGCATTCGTTAAAGATTTTTCATTAGCTTTAGATTGTATGGCGTCAAAAAGAAAGCGATTTTCGTTATTTGAAAATTGGAAATTATCGCGAAAGCCCAAAACTACAATTAATATGTTTAATTTGAATTCCATATTCAAATTTGTAAACAATTTTACAGTAAGTAGATTTAATGGAACAAAACTGTGAAAAATGGAAAAACAAGCTAAAAAAAGAAAAAGCGTGAAATCGTCACCGTTTAAGGAATTTGAAAATTGGATGGCACTAGAACTTCATAACACTGAAAGCATTCTTTTGAAATACTGAACACAAAGAAAAGCTTACACAAACTCATATACGTTGAGAAAGCGCTTTGTGATGTAACTACTAAAAACAGGATACGAAGGATAAGAAAATATTTCTCTAAAACATAATTTAGAAACCTGATGTCTAAATCATTGTAAATCAAGAAATGAAATTTATCTTACGTAAATTAGTCTTTATTTTATGGTCAATGTTTTGTTTTCGTCTTACCCCGATTTAACGTTTTCCCGCATTTAGCGTTATTTCTTTATGGTCCCTTGAATAACGTTAAATCGGGGTTTCGCTGTAGTAATAAATGTTGTATTCATGCATTTTTGCATAAGAGTGCAACAGCTATTGCACCAAGATCTGAATATTTATAAAAGTAGTTGTAGTACGAACGCACTTCATTTGCCCCGTTTGACGTACAATTTCCGACTTTTTTTTTTTTTTTTGGTCTCTTTATTTAACATTTTAAACTCTTCGCAATATCAATTTTTTTCCGTATAAAAGACAAATGTTTCTTAACATAGAAAATAATAATGTAAACTCGAGCTAAAATACCTATACATTATCCACTTCCGAGTTACTTACGATTCTGAAAAGAATTCTTTACCTAGAAACCCCAGAAACTAACATATTTTTGCGATTTAAAGAAACATCTATAAAAAGTTTCTTTTGCTGCACATGATTTTCGGAAACGTTTCTGATTTATTTTTATATAGTGTATTAATTCATTTTCTCTACCGGGAAAATACATTTTTCAGATGTTATCCATTCTCACGTAAATGTTTTCATTTCAAAATTCATGTTTTACCGACAAACGTGATAAATTAGAAGCATTAACATTGATAGTAAAATTACTATTAGACCCCGGTACGGTATGCTATTTCTTTCTCCCAGCTTATTTTGTGTATTCCAAAAAATAACGTTACCTTACAGAAACCAGCCGTAAAACAGAGCAGTACCATTAAATACTCTACAGCAATTTTTTAAACTTCTAAGCATTGCACATTTTCGATTTTTATACCGTTGTATTGGTAAAAAAAAGTTCTTTTAAATGTATTTTGTTTGAAAGCTGTATCTCCATTTATTTTTGAAATATTAATTTTTTGTAGTTTTTAGAGCCGTTTGCTTAATATTGGCAACGGAAGAACTCCATTTCTGGAGAAAGTGAAAGAAAAATAACAATTATATCTTTTTGTTGCCATTTTCCCATAAAAACTGAAAAAAAAAAAATTAAAATATGTGCTATTTTAAAAAATATATAAACCAATGATTTCTATTAAAACAATGGAGCTATTATAAACTATATTTAATTTTAAGTATCTATGAATCATTAGATAGCTGTTTTTTCTTTGTCGATTTTCTTGAATGACGGCATCTTTTTTTCTGCATTTGTGCATTATTTCGCGATAGTGATGCGCTATGCATGCTTTACTGTAGATGTTTAAGAGTAGATCGTAAATATGGAATTCTTAAGCGGATGCGAATGACGTCATTTTACACAAAATAAAAGCGTGTGCTTTAAGTCTTAAAATTGAAATATGTTTTGTACTGCAGTAGAGTCAAGCTTAATCGAGTTATTTTCTTCTGATGGACATGTGGCTTCTATTATTATGAAACAGCCATTATAAATGGAGCGTGAGGTGAAGATGAAAGATAAAAGAAAAAATATGGCCATTTTTTCCCCCATTCTGACCCGAAAATCAGAGCTCTAACTTTTTACGGCTGCTCTTTCATCTTCACCTAACACTTTATTTATAATGGCTGTTTCATATAATAGGAGCCATCAGTCCATCAGAAGAAAATGGAGTATTGGAAAAGCCGGGGCGACACTAAATTCTGAAAAAGCAGAATACCTGTTCTCTAGTTATTTTGTTAGTGTTGTTTATATAAATTCAGTTACGCAGCTAAATGATGAATTATTTAGATAATGTTTACTCTACGTTCTAAGAACCAACTATGTTTTTTTTAAGTGCAAGAAAGAAAGAGAGCACCCTCTAGCAGAGAAGATGAGAACTAAAATGTAGATGTTGGGAAGTTATTATACATGGTTATTGGATGTAAAATATGCATGTAAAACTAGCAAGAATAAGTCAGATATTGTTAGTATATTAAAAAAGGAAGAAAGAGCGCCCCCTACTGGAGAAGATGGGAACTAAAACGAAGTGGCGTAGAAAATGATTACAAATACAAAGTTGAAAGTTGCATAAAAATAGGATAATAAAACAAGAAAACTAAGAAATACTATGTGCATAGTTACAAAAGCGCCACATAGTGGTGAGGACAAAAATCTGCTAAAACTCAGAAAAATTATTCAAATGATACAAATTTAGGGAAAGATAGGGCATAGGCCCAGGAACCTAAAAAGGTAAAAACCCGGAATAGTAAAACAATATTAAAATGGAAAGATTGGTAAATTTGAAAATGATTAGAAAAAGCCCTTAATATTTCAGAATCCCTGCCAAAAATATACCCTTCCCCTCTCCGACTCATACGCATCATGTTATTTGCTCAAAATGCAATCCAAAATGTATAACGTGGTGTTTAACAAGTGTAAATAAACGTGTGGCTTGAATGTGTTTAAAAAAGTGATGCGTGTGAAATGCGTTTCAAAAAATGGCACACGAACACTTTATTAAACACATGCAGCTGAACGCATTTTACTATGCTAGAAACACCATGAAACACATTATGGACGCATTTTTCGCGTTCAAAAGTAGGACCTTTTTTAACCATTTTGAAAAATGGTTATTGTTCTAGTCAGGATGGGAAATGAAAAGCATATCTGAAGGTTTCCATTAGTTTAATCCGCAATTTATTCGTTTTCTGATTGATCTATTCAGTAATCTGTATTTCCCTTTAATTTCAACAACGATGGATACTTTCTGTTGCCACTATGACAAAAAAGTAATAAAAACTACAAAAAAATATTAATAACTCAGAAACAAATTGAGATACAGCTTTCAAACAAATTGCATTTAAAAGTACATTTTTTTTCTCTATCCGACGGTGTAAAAGTAATATTGTCGGATGTTTAGAAGTTTAAGAATGAAATTTCATTTAAAATGGGCCGTCAGATTTCTTGGAAATCTGACGATGGAAAACCCTTTTCCCGAACAGCCAATGAAATGCTTGGATATTTACGTAAGTTTCAGGCGGATAATACTTAAGTTTCCTGAAATCTGACGGGTCGCAGGCGATATTTTTGGCTTGCAATTTTTACGTGCCATAACACTATTAATGTTTAATCCATGTAATGTACGTAATGTATGATCAACTCCGTGCGGTTTTTTATGTTTTAAATTTTAGTCTTGAAAAAAATCGTTTTCCAAATGGTCGTTGTAATTTGATAAATTGCTTTTTTTTTGTGTGTTGGTTTTGCGGTTTGTATTGTGTTGTGGGGATTTGCAGTGTGGAAATGTTTAACTGAGAATGGATAGCATCCGAAAAACTGATATTCCGGTTTGAAAAAACTGGTTGTTATATTCTAAAAATATTCGGAAACGTTTCCGAAAATTAGTCGCAGGAAAACAAATTAAAACTAGAAAACAGGAACTCTGTTTTTTCAGAATTTAGTGTCGCCCCCGATGAAAAAAAAAAAAAAAAAAAATATATATATATATATATATGTATATATAAATAGTACAAACCATATTTCAATTTTAAGACTTAAAGCCCACGCTTTTATTTTATGTAAAATGACGTCATTCGCATCCGCTTATGGATTCCAGATTGACGATCCACTCACATCTACAGTAAAGCATGCATAGGACGTCACTATCGCAAAATAATACACAAACTCAGCAAAAAGATGCCGTCATTAAAGAAACTCGACAAAAAACCCCCGGCTATGTAATGATTCATAGGCTTTCATTTGTTTGTAACATTAATATAGATCCTTAAAATTAAACATAGTTTATAATAGCTCCCTATTGTAACAGAAATCATTCGTTTATATTTTTTCAAAATAGCACGTATTTTAATGACGTTTTCTTTCGGTTGTTATGAGAAAATGGCAACAAAAATATGTAATTTATTTTAGAACTATTTTTCCTTTACTTTCTACAGAAATTCTTCCGTTGCCAATATTAAGCAAATGGCTCTAAAAACTACAAAAATATTAATATTTCAAAAATTAAATGGAGATACAGTTTTCAAACAAATTGCATTTAAAAATACTTTTTTTCCCCAATACGGCGGTATAAACATTGAAAACGTGCGATGCTTAGAAGTTTAAAAAATTGCTATAGAGTATTTAATCGTACAATGATGCATCTGCTTTGTTTTACGGCTGGCTTATGCAACGTAACGTTATTTTTTGGAAACGACACAAAATAAGCTGGGAGAAAGAAATGCAGGGGTATGCAGGGGGCTAAAAAAAATTTACTTCTTTAAATCTCGAAAATGTATTGGTTTCTGAAGATAAAGAACTCTTTTCGGAATCGCTGGTAATTCAGAATAGGTTATTCTATAATTTCGTTCGTGGTTATATTATATTTTTGTAGATTAAGAAACATTTGTCTAGTTTTACAGTGTAATATTACTAATAGCCCATGAAATAACGAATTTAAATAATCTCAACACCCCGCCCATCCTCTCCCGGTTATATGACCAAAGCTGGTCCCCAAAAAATTCTGCCACATTCATCTTTATTTTAAAATGTGTCAGGCTCTATTTTACGTTTGCAGTCAAGAATATATATATATATATATATATATATATATATATACATTAGGGTGTTTCATTTTTCCAAAGATTTGATTTTCATATGACTTTGCTTGCGCCTCGAGTCTAAGTGATATAAAAGATATGTATGCCAAATTTCAAGAAGAGTACATAATATTTAGAGGTTGCACACCTTGATCACTTTTATCTTAAATTAGTGAAATTTCTAATATTGAAGTACTTTGTACTAATGGGCTTCTCATGTGTTTCTTTCATCTTTTGAAGGTAATTGAACTTTAAAATGGGAACCTTAAGAGGATTTTTTCGACTAGGAAAGGTGCCTAGTGATGAGTTTTTATTAGCTCGACTCCCTACAAAGGAACAAGTTCTCTTAGTTTTATTTACCATCACAAGGAAACGCAAGAAAGACTTTCGGATTTGATGGGCATAACTAGCATATCACAAGAAGATAAAGAATTTCTTAGGTCACAAAGAGAAGATGATATGAGTTCGTCAGTTAGTGGAGTTAACAAGGTTTTCGCCTCAAAAAAAAAAAAAAAAAAAAAAGAAGTAAGTTTAAACTTGTTAACTAAAGTGTTAACAAAACATTAACAAAAGTGTTAACTAAAGTGTAAAAAAGTGTTAACTACCTCCAAAATGCCATAAAAGATAGAAGTCATCTAAGAGAAGATGACAAAGAGTTATTACATTTCTTACTCCTACACCTAGAAGGTTGGTCTAAAAACGACTTAAGTTTCAGGATCCCAGAGGCTCTGCATCAAGCAAGGTGGATGGCAAAGACAGTATATGCACTTAAAATTGTACTCTTCTCTAAACAGTTGAATGTTCCTCAACGAGAATTGAAAGGAATGAAAAGAGTTGCGCATTGTGTCAGCATCATATATGTTCAATTTTTGGCTTGAGCCAATTGTAAGTCGATGGGCTCCAAAGAAGAATTTGATATGCAACAGCTACTGAACACTTACCCAGATGCAGATGTAAAAAAAAGTACTCTCACAGATGCTAAATTAATACAGATACCTTTGGTTTCTTTTAGAAACAAACGTAGGATTGGCTTTTCGTACGCATGTATTACTCTGGCTAATAAGAAAAATATGACTCTAAATTTAGAAACCAAACCTGTAAAGAAAAAAGAAATAAAACTATTTAAGGTAAAAACCCAGTTTTTGAAGGAAAAGACATGAATCATTTCGTTACTAATAAAACAAAGACTTTCTTTGAATAGTTTGGGATCCACGATGTGACAGAATACTGCAGCGATTCTCTTCAGAAGCCATGTGAACGCTCTTATTGTGTCAATGGTACAGCAGAAAGAGGAATTGGTTTGATTAAATGAATTGGTCAGGGACAAACAACAAAAACAATCCTTGTTGAGGATAGTCGAGCATCACAGAAAAGTCGTCACCAAGTGAGCAAAGAAGAGATTGCATCGTTCAAAGTTGATTAATATAATACATGTTTTGCGTATTATGCTATCTGTTAATCTTAGTGTCCAATTATTAAAATTAAAAAATCGTATTTTTTGCCTACATTTACAAAACTGATCAAAATGTGCAACCCCTAAATATTATCTGATCTTAATGAAATTTGGCATATATATCTTTTATATCACTTAGACTCGGGTCATGAGCAAAGTCTGCAAAAAAGTTACATTTTATTTTTTGCCTTACAAAATGAAACACCTTAATATACATATACATATATATATATATTTTTTTTTATTTTATGGATTTTCAATAATAATTATAATAATAACATTGACACTGCATATGGCCAAATTAAATAATAGTTAACGAAAGAGATAATTTAAAAATCGAAATCCTCTAGTTTAAGTATAGTGTTTATTGTTGTTATTATTAACAGTGGCAGAGTGCTTGATATCTCTTCTAGCAAACGATCCAGGGTTGTTATGAAGAAAAATATAGACTATTCATTGTGACGTCATCGTTTTAATTTTAACCAGCTTATATCGATTTTGAATCAGGGTTTATTATTTCTATTTCTATTATTATTATTATTATTATTATTATTATTATTATTATTATTATTATTATTATTATTATTATTATTATTATTATTATTATTATTATTCAATAATTCATTTATTCATTCATTCTGTATTTAAATTATTAAAAATCTGTCTCATCTGCAGATTTAATTGAAACGCCAGAATGGGGAACAAAATGTTTATTTCAAATTAAAAATTAAAGAAAAAAAAGTCCTTCCGGCCAGTGCCGGGAGGAAGAGGTAGCTTTCATTTTCCTTATTTTAAAAAAGCCAACTTATATTATTCAAACACACGAAGCTCAATTTAGTGGAAACCGAATATAGGAGATTCAATATTAATTTTTATCAATACTAAATCATTATGAATGAGAATTTCGCGAAATTAGTCAGCTTTATCCAAGCTGCTTTTATTTAAACTAACTTATATTTGGCTGCCAAATTCGGCGATTTCTTAAAGTTCCTATGCCATTTTAAGACAACATGGTGGATGAGGCTAATGAGTGAACTTGGTCGAGACCTTAGTAATGGCTGTGCACATGCTCACTCACATCGGAATCAGTTGATATATACGAGTGCTGTCGCTGGCAAAAAATAAGTTTTTCAAAATGTCACCCACATTAGAAATTGAAACTGCTATATCTCAGCCATTTTTTAAGATAAAGACAAACAAAAAATGCTCGTGAATGCTTATATCAAGGTCAAATACTTATGAAAGAAACCTTTTTCAATTTCTATTTTTTTTGCACCTCACTTTAAATATAATTTTTTTTTAAATTTAATGGCCGCCATTTTGAAACAAGATGGCTGATGAAGCTGGCCAGCGAACTTGGTTGAGATATTGATGTATACTATCCACATGCCTTCTTCCATCGAAACAGGCGAATACGTGTGTTATCGCGTGACAAATACAAGATCGTTTCAAAGGGTTAGCCATGCTAGAAATTTAAAGTGCTATAATCCAACTATTTTTTAAGATATAAACAAAAGAACAAATTTTCAGAAACAAAAACTGCTCCAGAATCTTTGTATCAAGGCCAAACACATAAAAAAATTTTTTTTTTCATTTTCTAATTTTTTAACACTTCATTTTAAATTTTAAATTATTTTTTTTTAAATGGCAACCCTTTTGAAATAAGATGGCGAATGAAGCTGGCCAACGAACTCGGTCGAGACATTGGTATGTACTATGTACAGACCAAGTTACATCCAAATCGGTTCATAAATACGCCTGTTATCGCGTGACAAAAATCAGGTCGTTTTAAAATGTCAGCCACAATAGAAATTCAAAATGCTATAACTCAGCCATTTTTTTTAGATATAGACGAAACAAAACCTGTTCCGGAATCTCTGTATTAAGGTCAAATACATAAGAAAAAAATATTTTTCCATTTTCAATTTTTTGGTATCTCCTTTTAAATTTAATTTTTTTTAAATTTTTTAAATAGCCGCCATTTTGAAACAAGATGGCGGATGAAGCTGGCCAACGAACTCGGTCGAGACATTGGTGTGTACTATGTACACACCGAATTACATTCAAATCGGTTCATAAATACATCTGTTATCACGTGACAAAAATCAGGACACTTCAAAATGTCAGCCATGCTAGAAATTCAAAATGCTATAACTCAGCCATTTTTTAAGATATAGACGAAACAAAAACTGTTCCCGAATCTTTTTATCAAGGTCAAACACATAAGAAAAAAATATTTTTTCAATTTTCAATTTTTTGGTACCACATTTCAAATTTAAATTTTTCTTAAAAATTTAAATGGCCGCCATTTTTAAACAAGATGGCGGATGATGCTGGCCAACGAACTCGATCGAGACATTGGTATGTACTATGTATAAACGAAGTTACATCCAAATCGGTTCATAAATACGCCTTTTATCGCGTGACAAAATTCAGGACGTTTCAAAATGTCAGCCACGCTAGAAATTCAAAATGCTATAACTCAGCCATTTTTTAAGATATAGACAAAACAAAAACTGCTCCGGAGTCTTTGTATAAAGGTCAAATACATAAGAAAAAAATATTTTTCCATTTTCAATTTTTTGGTACCACATTTCAAATTTTAAATTTTTTAAAAATTTTTAAATGGCCGCCATTTTGAAACAAAATGGCGGATGAAGCTGGCCAACGAACTCGGTCGAGACATTGGTGTGTACTACGTACACACCGAATTACATCCAAATCGGTTCATAAATACGAGAGTTACAGTGTGACATAGGTCAGATATATATATATATATATATATATATATATATATATATATATATGGATATATATATATATATATCAATTTTGAACGGAGGGTGGTTTCGGGGTCTGGGGGTCATGATCGATGAAAATATACCAAAATTTTTTGAAATCGCTTTCCTCCGAACGGCTGCAATAGGTAGCTTTTTTGTAAAGAAAGCTACCTAAAATATTATTTTTAACCATTTCGGTAGATATAGAAAATCTGTCGATAAAGCAGTTATTATTATTATCAATTTTTCATTTAAATTTGTGTACTACCTGGTTTTAAAAGGCTTCACTGCTTAATGCTCTGAGAACAAAGGAAATTCTTACCTTAGCGCAGTGGCGAATTTTCCCGAAAATTTAGCCAAAATTCGAATATTTTTTTTGCTTTTCCGAATCTTCTTCAAAACGTAGAATCTTCTTCAAGAAGGTTTTCGTTATTAAACATCTGCTGTTCGGTATTTTACAAAACGTGGAGCTTATGGATACCGTTAATGTGTAATTTTAAGAAACTCCGAGCAAGCATTTAGACTTACCCTTGTTGTAGAGATAGTACTACAAATGTCGTCCAATATTAAGTATTTCTACGGGTTATGACGAAATTTTAAACTTTTTTTTAGAAAAAATACGCATAGTTATATGAAAATATTCATTCCGTGAAGGGTTTTGATGAAATGCCTGTTAGTTTGCAATCAAAAACGACTTATACGACTTATTTAAACGACTTCGAGGACAACAGTCCATCCTTTTAAAACATCAAAAAATAATCGGTAAAAAGTTAGTTTTAACATAAAATTTTAAATAGTGAAGATCATTAATTTTCTAAATATTCAAAATCACGAATGTATGAGCTAAAACAAATTATTATACGTTTATCCCACACAATGAGATAAATATAAGCATATTCATAGAACATTAATGCTATACAATTATCGCAGTGTGCGTGGAAAAAGCAGGGCCCGACTTAGACTAACTAGGACAGGGTTGGCGAACCTTTTTGTTGCGCGTGCCAAATTTGATCAAAAAATATTTTACGTGACCATGACGTGCCAACTAAAAAACAAATTTAGTAGGTCGGAAAATAATGGCTTAAAATTATTTAAAGTTTTCTATTATGATTTAAAAAATAGGAGGAATATACATGTAGGTATTATACGCTATAGTAATTATAGAAACAAATATATTTTAGAAATTAAAAAAAAAATAATAATGCGATGCGATTTGATTTCTGTTGTTGCATCTTAATATCAAGTTAATTTTAATGCAAACTGAACCGGATTTGTCTGATAACTGCTTTCAGTTTGAGTTTTGATATTATTCATTTGTGGAAACAGTGATTCGAAAGCATAGATAGGCAGAAAAAATATTAAAATGACAAACGTCAGTTTCTTTGAATAGCTCTAAAATAAATTCCAAAGTTGCCATAACTTTACCATCAGAATTTAGTAGTATCTAATAACCAGTTCTTGCCGATAGTTTTCAAATATCGTCTTTGTTTGGAAAATTTTTGAGACCATCATTAATTAGATTGTAATATAATACGCTGAAATTAATTTTTTCAATTTCCATTTAATCGAATTTAGAAAAGATCAGTCGCCATTTTGTGTAATCTCATTTTATTTTTATTTAGACCCACAAGCAAGGCCGTGCCAAAAGTGGCACGCGTGCCATAGGTTCGCCATCCCTGATCTAGGATCACAGGGAGAGCATCATTTTGGGCCCCCTCCTTTTGTTTATCCATAGAAATTATTCGCGAATTGTGCTTAAGTGACTAGTGATAAGTTTCATATATATTGTATATTACATAACTTTTGCACCTGGTACTATTCACATATTCGCACCTGTATACAGGGTATCACAAGAAAGCTGGTCACAACTGTAAGAAAAATACTAGTAGTAAAATTAGTAGAAAAATTAGCAGAAAACTAGTTAGAAAAAATGATGGATTGGTTGACGGAAGTATGTTAGTAAACTTTTCCTTTACTACGTATGTCGTAAGATGTCTAAAAGAAAAATACCCCAATTGGTCACCATAAATGGTTTTAACTCCCCCCCCCCCCCCGTTAATAGGAAAACGTCCATAATGAATTCCTCTTGAAAGCAATGGACTACTAAGTTGTTATAATAAAATTTAAATAATTAGTTTTCTCATGAAATAGCTCGTCTTTTTTTCTTGGTGCGGGGGTGGGGGGGGGGGGGCATGGGATACGGGAAGCAGAGATTGGAAGGGGAAGACTGCACTTCCTTCCTAAATCTTTGAAAATGTTTTTCGTGTTTGATCAGTTTTAACCATTTGGCACCCTCTTAACCCCTTGGGGACGAGCGACACGTATACGTGCCGACCAGTAAAATTTTACTGTAAAATTTGCCTTGTTTAATCAGCGCATTTCTCGATTCAAGAAGACACAAATTTCTGTTTTTAAAAAACGGTGACAAAAGATTAAAAATTTCGTAAAAGGTTCCCGTCCCGAAGGGGTTAGAGAATTCTGATTACTTCCATGGGGGGGGGGGGGGGGGGGAATGATGCCCCGAAATGGGGCCGAGGCAGACGCCCCGCATGCCCTACATTTGTTAGGCCGTGGGAAAAAGTATAATTTTTATTTCTGGATTTTGACACAAAGTTCACCTGTGGGATTTGAGATGAGGTTATAATTTCTTGGTTGCGTACTTTAGTGAGAATAATATAATGCGCATTTAGGTTCAGAAAAAAACTTTATTGCACTCTTTTATTTAACTTAACTTGGTTCACGTATGTAAAGATTTGTAATGGATTTTTCTCTGACTTCCTGATAATTTAGAATTATAAAAAATTATGCATACGGTTTCCATTGACAATACAGTATTTCAATATTTGTAGAACTTAATTATAAATAAATTACTCAATTAATTTTGAAGTATTTTTTCGTTAGCCGGTACAGGTGATATATCGCCAAATATCCTTTATTATTATAGCTGTGTACAATTTACAACACCAATAGAATTAATGATGCACCAAACCACGCTCGCTAAAATAGGTCAACTACCTGTGAAACTGTGACAGTGGTATATTATTAACATAAAAAAGTAAAATATAAATAAAAAATAAAAAGTATTATATATGTATTTTTTCAATAGGTCTTTACCAATTTATTGTTTAAGATTAATTAAACTATTATTATTACGTAAAGAAAACAATTTAGAAGTTCTGAATAGATAGTTTGAATAATGCTTTTATTCCGATTGCCATATCTTAAAAAAGCAACAGAGCAAAAATTATATATTATTTTAATAAATTCATTAGTTCTAAGCTTAATCAAAAAGGGAAATTTTCCATAATCGAGGACCACGCCCAATTAATATATCGACGGAAATTTCTTAGGACAACATGAATTGCAGCCATGAAATTAGACGTGATTTTAAAGATAAAGATTGTTTATAAAATATATATTTTTTAAACTATTTTTACTTTTATGCTTATTTAATTTAACATAGGGTGCTATTGTGTTATTTGCCTTTTCTTACCATCATTCACGGCTTTTCTAGTAAAAGTAATGAGGAGGGGGGTGGATGTTTTTGGGAATACGTTTCAGCAGTGGAGTATTTCGACATCTCCTCAACTCACTCCTTTCTAGAGACGCACGGGTATTTTTAAAAGAAAAAACGGCATTGAGGAGAGGCAAGAAACAGCTGAATGGATTATAAATAGAAATTTTGGATTATTCTCGACCGAACCGTGCAGCATTTGACAGCTAACAGTCTTGAGATTTCCATTTTCTGTCTTGAAAACACTGAGGAGGTGTAATAAAGGGTCTGGCCCTTTGTGTATTTATGCATTTTATATTTAGTAGAGCAGTTTATACTTTAATCATTTATACTACTTTCATATGTCATTTCATCGTGATCTTGATTATCTCCTATTCATTTCAGTACTCTAAAAAAAAAAAAAAAAAAAAAAAAAAAAAAGACAAACGTTTCATAATAAAAAATAAATATAATATAATGTAACCATGAACAAAAATATACAATAGCCTCTTTCGAGTTACCTACAATTCCGAAAAGCGTTCTTTATCCTTAGAAACTTTGGGAACCAATATATTTCCGAGATTCAAAGAATCATTTATATTTCATTTTGTTGCCTCTGACTTTCGGAGTTGTTTTTATGGTGCATTAATCAGTTTTTTCGACCTCGAATATAGGTTTTTCGGGAGTTATCAATTCACAAATAAATATTTCCATGTTAAACCCGCATGTTTTACAGGCATTCATGATAAATTAATAGCAATAACATCATTAACATTAATATTATTTTGTTACCTTTGCATGTATAAACTCAGTTACTCAGCTTAAAACGTTTACGTGAGAATGACTAGCATCCTGAAAACCGATATTCCGGCTGGAAAGAACTGATTAATATACTATAGAAAGTACTCATAAACGTTTTCCGAAAGTGCGTGGCAGCAGAAAAAACTTTGCTTTTATAAACACTTCTTTAAATCTCGGAAATACATTGATTTCTGAACGCTTTTCCGAATCGTGAGTAACTCGAAAGATTTTATAAGCCCCGGTACGGTATGCTATTTCTTTCTCCCAGCTATTTTGTGTATTCCAAAAAATAACGTTACCTTACAGAAACCAGCTGTAAAACAAAGCAGTACGATTAAATTATAGCAATTTTTTAAACTTCTAAGCATCGCACATTTTCGATTTTTACACTGTCGTATTGGAAAAAAAAAAGTTTTTTTTAAATGCATTTTGTTTGGAAACTGTATCTCCATTTATTTTTGAAATATTAATTTTTTGCAGTTTTTAGAGCCATTTGCTTAATATTGACAACGGAAGTACTCCATTTCTGTAGAAAGTAAAGGAAAAATAGTTCTAAAATAGTAATTATATATTTTTGTTGCCACTTTCTCATAACAACCGAAAGAAAATGTAATTAAAATATGTGATATTTTGAAAAAAAATATAAACGAATGATTTCTGTTAAAACAATGGAGCTATTATAAACTATACTTAATTTTAAGTATCTATGAATCATTAGATAGTCGAATTTCTTGAATGACGGCATCTTTTTGCTGCATTTGCGCATTATTTCGCGATAGTGATGTACTATGCATGCATTACTGTAGATGTTTAAGAGTAGATCGTAAGTATGGAATTCTTAATGACGTCATTTTACATAAAATAAAACGTGTGCTTTAAGTCTTAAAACTGAAATATGTTTTGTACTGCAGTAGAGTCCCGCTTAACCGAGTTATTTTCTTCTGATGGACTGGTGGCTTCTATTATTATGAAACAGACATTATAAATGAAGTGTTAGGTGAAGATGAAAGAACAGCCGTAAAAAGTTAGAACTCTGATTTTCTGGTCAGAATGGGAAAAAAAATGCAATAACACTTCATTTATAATGGCTGTTTCATAATAATAGAAGCCACTAGCCCATCAGAAGAAAATGAAGTAATGGAAATGCCGGGGGCGACACTAAATTCTGAAAAAGCAGAATTCCTGTTCTCTAGTTGTATATTTTCATTCGCTTATATAATATTTTTTCGTAGATTAAAATACATTTGTATTTTCTTTTGCAGTGTAGGAACGCATTAGAGATGAGTTCGGGCTTTTTTTTTTCGGACCCAGAGACCGAGCCTAATGACTCGAAATCCGGGCCTAAAAAATTTTGTGTCAAAGCCCGATATCGAAAGTACACAGTTGAAAATTGTTAATAATATTTAAAATTGTTTCAAGATTAATTTTCTCAAGTTAAAAGTCTCTTCTTGCATAGAAATAAGTCTTTATTCTAAATACTCCCTCATGACAACGTTTCGTGATTTTCATGCTTAAAATAGCGAAATTGTCGTTTATATAAAAAGTGTTTCGTTTCCCAGTCATTCTGAAAAAGGACTTTAAACAGAAAGAGCTGAAAAACAAGGGATATTCAGTACAGCCGGCCCCGCTTAGTTGCATACAGTTGGTTCCACTGAATTGTATGCATTTAAGCGAGGACAGAAATTAATGCAATTAGTATACGTTATCATTTGATTATGTATTACAAATATGATAAATATTAATGGACATTATTTACCTATTGATTTAAAAATGATTGTATTAATAATTTTAATAAATAATTTATTATTACTCTATATAACAATATATGGAATAAGGTACAATGCATTGTCACACTATTTACATTACATGGTTTAATTTTTCATAATTTATGTGAAAATTAAAATGAAAGTAAAATAACAAATTTTTGTTTTTAAATCATACCTTTGAAAATAATAAATTCTGCATAAATTCATTTTATTTTTCAATTATTTGCCAATTTATCACTTTTTTTGTTGTTGCTGCCTACACAAAAAATCCTTTAGGGAAATTTGTTTTTTCCTACCTCGGACACTGCATTTCTCCGCTTCCGGCGCTAAATATTGTTCCTTTATTCCCTTGACCGTCCGGATTGTATTTTCTCCCGATTCCAGTATTTTCCAAAAAGTACCCCAGCATCTTGAGTATGTACGACAAGCTTTAAAAGAAAAACACAATTGTCTGAGTTCAACATTCCCATGCGTTTTCTAGATTTAAGATAATAAAGTCTTCTTTCACGACGGCTTCTTTCGATTGTAAATATTAAAAATAATTGTTAAAAAAAAAAAAAAAAAAGAAAAGAAAAGAAAAGAAAAAAGTTCTTCCTTTCTTCCCATTCATCACTATATCAGGAATTCATAAAATCCGAATTACTAAGATTGGAGATATTTATGCAATTAATCAGGGGTTGTTATGCGATAAAACGAGTATATTTAACATTAACCTTATGGTTACGTTTTTGTTCCACGGCATTCTATGCATATAAGCAGCGTATGCAATTATCCGTTACCCGATTAAGTGGGGCCGACTGTACCTGATTTACGACAGGGCATTCGGGGAACGGGACCAGGGACTTTGAAAATCAGAGACTTGCAAATACTGCTGAACGTTTTTCAATTATTGTTTAAAATCTGATGTAGTTTTACCATCTGATGGAATTTTACATTTCATTCTACATTCTATTGTGTTCGTATTGTATTTTTATAAAATACTATATTTGTCTGAAACATCCATATTTAATTACTTTATTATAGTGAATATTTTCTTTTATCTTTATCACTTCAAAAATATATTATATTTTTAATTCTTATTTAATCCTGTTCCTGTTCTCATCAGATTATTTGGGGGTTGGTGAGCGTAGCTAGCAGGCAACAGAGTATTTTAAATAATTGTAGCTTGGTATTGTGGAAAATTTATTATTTAGTTATTGCATACTTTATTATTCCAGACATATGGACTGGCTTAGGAAAAGATAATCAGCACCACACAATTTATTATAAAACGTCTAATCATTTAAGTTTTATAATTATGAAATAATTTTTTTTAAGTAAATTAATGATTATCGAATTTAATTTTTTAATGGATATTTTAAAGTAATTATTAAAGTCAATAGTGGTTCTTAGTAATTACCGATACAACATATTATACAGTCGAACCCGGTTAAGTCGCTCAGCGTTAATACACGATGCCGCTTAGTTCGCGGATGTTTCCTGATCCCTTGAATATATATATAGCCCATAAGGCTATTCTAAAAATATCACGTTTAATACGCGAACGGTTATTACGCGATTATCCGCCTGTGGCAAACTTTTTTCTGTTCTGCATGAGAGAAAATTTTCTCAAAGAATTTATACATTCGGATCTAAACAAAAACATTACTAAAAATGTCTTTTTTCTGCTTTGTATATAAATTATCTATATATATATATATATAACTTTTTAACACTATACCAATAATAACTTTTTAGCGCTTGCAAACTTTTGCGCGTGAGTTTTGATTTCTAATTTTGTAATAAATTTAAGATTTAGAAACAATTAATAATCCATTTTAAATGTTCAAAATCTGTTTTTCAACCATTTAAACTGTTCTCAAATTAGAACTGTCTACACTGTAAAAAAGCAGCTGGAAAACACAATATAACCACGTGCGAAAGTATATAGTAACCTATTCCGAGTTACCCAAGATTCCGAAAAGCGCCCTTTTTCTTTTAGAAACCTCAGAAACAATATATTAAAGAAATTTAAAAAGTCCTTTATGAAAACGAAGTTTCTTTTGCTGCCACTGATTTTCGGAAACATTTCCGAGTAGCTTTTATAGCGTATTAATCCGTTTCCTCAACGAGGGATATAGGTTCTTCAAATGTTATATATTTTCAAAGTAGACATTATGTTCAACAAACGTATGTTTTACGGACAAACACAATAAATTAACAGCATTAACATTAACATTAAAATTGATATTAGTTTGTTACTCTTGCATGTATATGTATTATACATTCAACTGCGCAGTTGAAAATGTTTAATTGTTTAATAGCTTCCTAAAAACCGATATTCCGGTTTGAGAAAACGGAAAATACACCATAAAATCTATTCGGGACAGTACCGAACAGTACCGAAATAGAACAGTACAGAAATGCAGTGGCAGCAAAAGAGACTTTGTTTTTATAAATGCTTCTGTATATCTCGAAAATATATTAGTTCCTGAGGTTTCTAATGATAAAAAAAATGCTTTTCGAAATTCTGAGTAACTCGGCAAAGGTTACTGTGTATTTTTGTTCTTTGTATTATATTTTCGTAGATTAAGAAGTATTTGTCTTTTATTTTAGGACTTTTGACGTTTTTTAATTATAGTTTTTATTCCCAAACGCATCAGTGTGCAGATGCTCTTATTCAACAACTTTGTAATTGAACTGTTTTTTCATTTTCTGTAAAGGCGGAAAATCTTTGAGAAAATGCTGTGAAAAGTGCCGTTTTGAATCGAATTTCGAGACTGGACAATGCGGGGAAGGAGAAAAAACTGATGTCGTGAGACAATAATCGCTTATAACTCAATATATAGCTCATTTATCGACAAATAAAAAAAAACTGTTCGATTCCAATTCACTTCAATATTCAATAATCATGCTTGCAAATCTCAAGCTTTTACGTTAAAAAATGTGTCAGAAAATATGCCAGAAAGTACTACGTTGTTGAGCGGGGGAACGTATTTTTTTGAGAATCGTCTTAAAAATAACTCTTGCGTGGAAGGTTTAGTTATTGAATTACCTAGATATGTAAAAGCGTTAGAATGAACAGTAATTCTCAACCGGTGGGCCACGGCACACGGATGCGCCATGAAAAGTCTTCAGGTGTGCCGCGAAAATTTTCAGTAAAGTTCTATCAAGATTTTACGAATTAACAAAAATTTTTATAAAAATTATGGAACAAATTGTACCAAACTTTATATTTACGTAAAAGGTGACAAAAACATGTAAAAATACTATTTAATGCAACCCGAGATCTTTCGCACACGCGTTCATTTTCAAAAGGAAAAAAGAATGTGTTATTATATTAGTTTGTTATTCTTGCATGTATATGTATACATTCAACTACGCAGTTGAAAATGTTTGTTTAATAGCTTCCTAAAGACCGATATTTCGGTTATAATATGTTATAATATGTGTTATAAACATTAATTTAATAGCTAAGCCTCCAACAAAATTGAAAGAATCCATTCACAGTAAAATTAATCCTATTCCCGATTATGAAAAAACAGGAGTCTACATCATCCCATTCAGCACAGAACAGCATAAGAGTTTATTTTATATTGTTATGACATGTCGAAAATTAAAGGAAAGATTAGAAGAGCACATTTCTGATAATAAGTTTAACAAACCAAATACAGCTTTATCCAGATTGCATCAAAAAGAAAATATTAAGATAAACTTCGAAAAAGCTAAAATTATCATTTCAACGTCTAACCACTACTCGTCAATAATCAATGAATCCATTGAAATTTTACTTAGAAGTGATAATGTTTGTAACGATGTCCTTTCCTATAATATTCCCGCAATTTGGTAAAATATCCTAAATATTTCAAGACCTCCTGATAATATGAACTGATCTTTTCGCCCCTCTGCAGAGAAATGGACCGCTTGCGGATGCGTACTATTTTTGTTTTTAAAATGTATTTCTATTCAGTTTTTCCCTTTGAAAATTAACGCGTGTGTGTTTGAAAGATCTCGGGTTGCATTAAATAGTATTTTTATATGTTTTTGTCATCTTTTAAGTAGTTATAGTTATATTATAAAGTTTATTAATAACAAGGTGAAAATTTCCTTCACGATACTAGTGTTTAAAACAGTGTTTTGACTCTATTTTATATTTACGGTACTAAAATTTTGTAGAACACACCCATCCACCAACACTTGACACGACCCTCTGCATTTTATGGCAGAATTTTTCTTGTTTTAAGGTATATTATTTGTGTAAGTGATTCAAGAAATTTAAATGTAATAAAAGAGGAAAAGTTATCAAAAATACGAATGGACAGGGAATTACAACGAAAATAATTAAAAACGGATACAATCTTAAAACATAGGATATATAACATGAATTTTAAAAAGTTTACTGTTTTACTTAAAAGGCGATTAAAATAGTGAAAGAGATGCTACAAGTTAAAAATATGCATTTTATTTCAAACTTCTTAGTACTTTCAAGCTTTTCCAAGCTCTTCATCACAGAATATTTTAAGAACTAATCGCTGTTTATTTGTACAATTTTATTCGGATATAATCTGTTGATTTTCTCTCAGTTTCAAATTTTCAAGTATTACGAAGAAAATATCTCTGTCTTAACATTATATTTATGGGAAAGAAATTTTCTGGCAACGAATAATGTTGAAACCTAAAATAAATATTTATTGTAAATACATTCTGAAAAAGAAAAATGTGTGCAAAAGATTCAGAAATGTTCTCAGAATTGCATCATACTGCATGGTTCAAGATAGAAGCTATGGCGATTATCGTTTAAACCGCTGTGATAGAAACATTCTTTCAATTGCAAGAAATTGTACAAATCAAGTACAACTTTTGTTTTATAAGGGGCTATATACCGGGTGGGCAAAAAGTCCATAGGAACTTTAAAAATTCATAAAAACCGGGAAAATAAACCGAAATAAAAAACGGTTTTCAGGGTAGCATCTATAGGACTCGGGCATTTTTTTTATGACAGGAAAAAAATAACTCAAAAAACAGCCAATAGGTGGCGCTGATGCGCCCAAGTCAAAGAAAAGATGTGCAGATAACAAACAGAATGACTCCAAATCGTTTATTACAGCTCTATTTGTTCCACATGACCCCCCTCCATAGGGGATAACACATTGTAGGCGAGTCACAAATCCAGCAACGGTAGAGTGTAGCAAGTCTGAATGCATGCATGACACCTCTCGGCGGATCACATCTTTCAGTTCTGACAGATTGGACAGACCGGATCGATACACCTAAGATTTCAAACATCCCCCATAACCAGAAATCTGCCGGTGTCAAATCTGGAGACCGAGGAGGCCATGGGAACCTGAAACCCCTGCTAATGATTTTGTCTTCCCCGAACGTCTGTAGAAGGAATTCCTTGACAGGAGTAGCAATGTGACTAAGGGCTCCATCTTGCATAAACGTAACGGTAGAAAACGCATTTCCTTCACGCAAACATGGTATGACTTTCTCACGCAGAAGCATTAAATAACGCTGAGCATTCACCGTAGACGTTTTCCACCCTTTTACTGGGCACTGCGTTTCAAAGAAGAAAGGTCCTATGATGAACGAACTTGTGAATCCACACCACAAAGTCACTTTTGGGGAATGCAACGGTTTCTGGGTGTACTCATGTGGATTTGACGTCCCCCAAATGCGACAGTTATGAGTATTAACGTCGCCAGGAAGCGAAAAATGAGCTTCGTCTGTCCAGAAGATGTTAAAAACCCAGGTGGGATTTTGTTCGATTTTGGAGAAAGTCCACCTCGCAAATGCTTCCCTCTGTACGGTATCCGCTGGTTAAAAGTTCATGGCATGACTGTAAGCTGTATGGATACAGATCAAGTATTCTATGAAGAATATTGCGTATCGAGAATTGTGGTAAGCCCTAGCGTCTGGAAGCTTCACGAGCACTGCTGGTTCCCGCTGCTGAATCAGACGCTAACGCTACCATTTCGGCTTGCAACACGCGGCGAACGCGCCTTCATTAAACATGGTCGTCCGGATCTTACACGATCCTCCAGCGTTCCAGTTTCCTCAAACCGCCGAACAAGTTTTATGAGGCATGCCGCTGTTAAAGGACCTTTTCCAGTCCTCACATTCTTCTTAAGGGGGCTGGTCACTCAGCTTCGTAATTCTTCTTTGTAATGTTAAGTCTGTGGACTTTTGATGCATTCGTATATTTAAAATATCTTCTCGGGAAATTCATATTTTTAACATCTGTTTTCCATGTACTCTTCTTAGGGGATGTCTCTTTTTTTTTCTTAGTTTTCAAAATGTTTGTAAAATCTATGCTGGATTTAATATTTTACGTGTTGAAAGCGGGCGAACTGTGAGTTAAGATTTTAACATTTCCTATAAAATTAAATCAATATTTTAGAAGTATTTTGAGAACTAAGAAAAAAGAGACATCTTTTAGGAAGTGTACACAAAAAATAGAAGTTTAAAATATTAATTTCCTGAGGAGATATTTTAAATATACGAATGCATCAAATGCCCATAGACTTTACATTAGTGAAGGGAAATCGGAAGCTGAGCGACCAGCCTTCTTAACTCGGAATTTACGCAAAGGTCGCCGATTCCTGATTCACGTAAAATAACTTCACCAACAGAGTTTTATCCTTCGCACCACAACGGTGAACTAGCTCTTGATTAGAAGAGCAAGTTCTTATAATCGTCTCATTTGCATATTTCCACCAAAATTGCAGGAACCAGCGCCATCTGTCGGCTGTATCTTTGAGTTATTTTTTATTTCTGTCTTAAAAAAAATTCTCGTGACCTATAGATGCTAATCCTGCAAACCGTTTTTGATTTCGGTTATTTTTTCGGTTTTTATGAATAATTAAAGTTTATACGGACTTTTTGCTCACCCGGTATACGAGGGTTGTAAATTAAATAGTGGCAATTTAACCTTGAAACTCGCAGAAGGGCGGGCATGCGCAAATAGGATATGGGAGCGGTGAGGTGGCGCTGTTGTCGATGTGTAGAGTGTAAAAAACAGTCGATCTGCTTAGAAGGGTAGTTGTTGTGTGGCGTTAAAGTGTGGAGTTTCGTTTCCATCGCTCTAAAGCATGTTTTCAAAAGGTGATCAGCGATCGTGGCTTAAAATAGAGGTTGCCCGTGGCAAAAATGCAGCAGAATGCTATCAAGGATTAGTGGAAGCCTGTGGCACAAATGCTTTACCGTATAAGTACAGTAGCACGATGGGTTCAAGCATTTCGTTCTGGTCGGAATGAGACTGCGGATTTGTAACGCACAGGTCGGCCCTCCATTCCTCAAGAGCAGATTGACATCCTGAGCGGTCTCCTTACCGTAGACCGCCGGTGGACTGTCCGAGAATTATCCTTAGAGGTTGGTCTGAATCCATCTGTACTCCACGCAGTAGGGCGCTCGGTCGCTCACATCAACTATCAACACCTTGCCACTGGTCTACAACAGCTTCCTGACATTTGGAAAAAGGTTATAATCTTTGCTGGTGATTACATAGAAGGAATGTAATGCAATTGTACTTGTAAGTTCGTTAAAAATTGATTTATTCCTATGTTGTCATTACTTAATTTACAGCCCTCGTATATACATTAAAATACGAAATTTTATTTTTTATATGGCACCAAGTCCTAATAAATTATATTTAGAAAATATTGTTCTACATCTACAAGGAATATTTTAAAAATTTCATTTTTTTACGATCAAAACTTACCGAATCATGACATTTTGAATTTTACGAAATTTCAATGTTTACATGCACTAAAAGTACTCTTTTCCGTATTTAGTGTGCCAGAAAACACTGAAGTATATCACTTTGAAGGAGGGGAGGGGCCGCCCAAAAAACCAAGCCTAGGGCGCCCAGGAGGTAATTTATCCGCTTCGGCATCTATATGTTTTTTATCATCGTAAATTTAGTGTACCGCGAAAGTTGAATCATGTGTTGGCGCCGTGAAATCAAATACTTTGGAAAACACTGGAATAAGAGATAAATAGAATATAGAAAACCATTTTCATATGTTGAATTTAGAATCTTCATTTATTGTGAACAAAAGTCCCGTGGTCTATAAGCTTATAAGCCTTCGGGAACGTTTGAATGCTATATGTGTGTAAAGAAATCGTATGCTATATTTTGTAATGTTATCCCTCTTGTGAACGATGTTGAAATATTTTTAATTTGAGAAACTTATAAAATTTTAATATTTTATAAATGATATTTTAAAAAACCCCCAAAATAGGCTAATATATAATTTAATTGATTAAACAGATGTGCAAAATGCTCATGGTGAAAGTGAGTTAAATCTTAAAGATAAAATTTTGGTGCACATCTTTTCTTTTAAATGTAGATTTTTACACGCTTATTGAGAGGTTTGTGTAAACGGGGCTTTTTGTGTAATATTTTAAATGGAAATTTTCAATTACAAGGGGGAAAAATTATACATTCCACATACACCTATTCATACATATTATAATTTTTTAAAGAAATATCCAAAAGAATCAAAACAAAAATCTATTTGAAAAATTCCCTAATCATATCTTTCAATTTATAAACAGAACAACCGCAAATAAAAGAATGAAACATGCAAAAAAAAAAAAAAGTACAAAAGCCATTTAGAGATTTAAAAAAAAAAAGAAACGCGAAAACTTACTGCGTGTACAAGTGTGTACTGTACGTAACCTCTAATATACTATAATAAAAAAATCTGTTGATTTTGCGGTAAAAAAATTGTCAGTCAGGACGACAGTAAAAAACTGTTTATTTTACGGAATTACTGTGTATTCACTACGAATTTTCTTTTATTTTTACAGAAATTAACCATAAGTTCGCAACTTTTTTTTTTTTTTTTTTACAGTGTATGATATAGTAAATTATAATTGAGGACGAGAGTTTCAAAACTCTCCTTATCCAAAATTTAAAAAATCGAGTTTTCTCTATCACTCTTTAGAGTGATAGAGAAAATTCTATTGGTGAACCTGCATCGAAAAAACACTACAACCTGCAAAAAAAAAAAAAAAAAAAAAAATAGTTTTATCGTGTATTTCTGGCATTGTAAAATCTTGGTTTATAATGAAAACCAATGAACGCAGTCAGAGGTTTTTCACGACTTCACAAAATTTGATTTTCTGGATAAGGTGAGTTTTGAAACTCACGTCCTCAATTATTAGCTAGCTATTTTATGTTGATTTAAAAGAAATATAGTTTTAAACAAGTAATATAAAAATTTTATTTTTAAAGTCAATTCCTACTTAGGTCATCAAAGAAAAATTTAATAGAATCCCTTAAGCTAATAATAGTTTTTGTTGCATTAAAATATCTCAATTTGTTGATTTTCTATAAGCAAGTAAACCCTAATGGTTTACAATGGAAGTCTATGGGAATTTGGCGAAATATTAGAGATATCGCCAAGTTGGCATCCCTTTTGCGACTCATTTTGGTCGCCAAATTTGGCGATATATCGTCCAGTTGGCGACAAACTTGGCGGTATTGGGCGACAGAACAGGGTCCCCCTTATGGTAACCACCCTTATAGATATGAAGGTGCATTAAATGCTGTTCAATAACCAATGGAAGCCATTTTGTCTCATATATAAAACTAAAATTAATTAGTGAATTAATTAAACAAAAACATACTTTGAAGAACAAATTAAAAAAAACGAAATTTATTTCCTACATTGTTTAAGCCCGAGAAGGGACAGATATTAAGTTATTTCATTCAATTAGTTCTACATTTAATGTTAAATTTTTGTAACAAATTAGTTAAGCCAATTGAAGATTAGAAAATGAAAATAAAATTCATGCAATATGATACTTAAAACACCCTAAAAATTAGATTCCGTTCAAATGAAATCGAAATAAATCTTAGACATTTTTTTAAGTTTTCTATTTTGCATGCATCTTATCATTTTATGCACAATTGTCGTAAACATAATACAAAATCTGCACTACAAATATTTTCAATTCAAAATGGAAGAAGTCTAAGATTTATTTCGATTTCATTTGAACGGAATCTATTTTTTTAGGGTGTTTTAAGTATCATATTGTATGAATTTTATTTTTTAATCTTCAATTGGCTTAACTAATTTGTTACAAAAATTTAACATTAAATGTAGAACGAATTGAATGAAATAACTTAATATCTGCGTCCCTTCTCGGGCTTAAACAATGTAGGAAATAAATTTCGTTTTTTTAATTTGTTCTTCAAATTATGTTTTTGTTTAATATGTCACGCTTTTCAATAACTACTGCACTCAGACGAACGCATTTCAAAATTAATAGAGAGTATCATCATCAGACTCTGATGTATGTGGTATTGCATCACAATGTGGGGTGCAGTTTACCAATGTGTAATTCAAAATGTTTCACCACTGCAGTAATGCAGGTTGCGGTAGTTTAGACAAAAACTTCCAATCTGAACATAAAAAATCTATATCAAATCATAAAAAATTAACTTCACTTAAATTTAGATACCCTATTTCTCACTCAAGAACGCTATGAATGTAAATTGTGTTGAATCCTTACTAAAAATACGTAACAATATTATAGCTGTCATACAGTAAAAAATAAAAAATAAAAGTTTTATTTGAATTTTTAAACCTTAATCTCTCCCAAGGGTCACCCCTTGGTAACACATGTAACTTGTAAACACATCAGAAAATTATTACCTTTGGGGTATAAATAGTTCTCATCTCGAAAAAAAAAAAAAAACATTTTAAACTTTAAGTTATGTAATTCCCCACTAAGTTCTCTACCTGCGTAAAAATAGCTATCCATTAGAAACTTTTTACTAAAATATAAACTTGACCAAAGCAAAAACTTATTCTGAAAATAACCTTTTTATTTCCACTATGACGCCATATTGACCTTTTCAATTTTTGAAAAAAAAAAAAAAAACAGCTCAATTTAATATTTCACGTGAAAATCTTTCAACTAAAAAGAAATAAATTGTTATTACGGCTTTTGAAGTTTTTGCAACAATGAAGTAAAAATGTTGCATTTTCTATGAAAAAATGCCCGTTGATTTTCAATGAAAAAAAGCGAAAATTGGAATTATTAAGAAAAATAATTGAATAATGTAAACAAAAATTGGCCCATGTTTCTCTCTGTGTTATAATTCACCCATATGCAAAGGCATTTTACCATTCGTTTTGACCCTGACGTCAGGCAAACGTTTTTACTCTTTAAATTTATAATATCATTAGAATTAGTAAAGAATAAAAAATGAGTGGCATCAGGGACAAAAAGGTGGGAAGAAAAAATGAAAAAGTTATGATCTCCATAGGCTTTTCTATGTTCAGCGCAATACTTAAATATTTGAAAAAACTGTATTAACATCAATTATCATCCGGTACAAGTTTAAAAAAATGTATTTCAACTTGATAGGATGAATAATAAGTATTTTATTAACGATTGAAAATTTGAACAAGATATATAGATATAGGGAGAGTGTGAACTAATAGTAGGAATTGAAAAATGATAAAATTTTTGTAGTGAAAAATGAAAGCGTTTTAATTTTAAGGGGTACCATTTCGAATTACAGAACACGGTGTACTGCAGCCCGGTGCAACATTGGTGAAACATTGTTTAAGTGTGAAGAAAAAGCGGCAAATGTCTCTGTACGAAACGTATACATTATTTCGTTCATCGGGCGCCACTGTAGATTTCTTTTTAAAGCGATACTTTCATATTAGCCACGCGCCAAAAGTTGATAGCTGAAGAAATCGCCAAAGATTTTGCCACATGCAGAAGCTTTTTTGATTCTGACAGTTTCAGTGATTAAACTGGTAGTTTGATGTTTGATTAAGTGTTTGTTATGTTTGTGTTTCATTTATATTATTTTATTTATTTATTGTTGAAGTTTTAATTTCGTTATAGAATATTAGCCGAAAGAAAGGCTGGACTATTTATATTGTTTTACGTACGAACGGATTTATCTGTCGTAATCGGGGTGCACGCGATATAATTAGCTTTTTAAAAGATCATGCTTAAAAATTATTTTAAAAACCATTTTAAAAAAATTAGAAATTTAAGAATACAGTTTTCAAACAGATTATATATGAAAGAACATTTTTTTCTCCTATTCGACGGTGAAAAAATCGAAATTGCGTGATGTTTAGAAGATTAAAAAAAAAAAAAAAAAAAAAAAAAAGTAGTAAAAGCAAAAATTATGGGTCAGGTGTTGCCACCGTCAATATGACATCAGCGTTGCTCACTACGTTTATTTTTGCTTTATAATATAGATTAGTTTATTCTTGAAAAAAAATTCAGAAAAGCTGAAAATGGTTCGAGGTTTGGTCAAGATTTCGGGGAAATACGTCACTGTGCGGCACATATACACACGCACATATTAGATTTAGATATAAATGCTAAGATAAGCCCATAAAATTCTTCGTGCCACAGTTAGCTTAAAAGTTCTAAAATATAATTCAATCAAGACCTTAATATTGAAAGATCGGCATCGAACCATGACTATGCCGTGTCTAAATTGCAACGAATCTGGGATTCTTAAAATGGTGGATGTAGAAGACGTGATGGAAAAGAAAGATATTATGAAATCAAGATGAATGTAGTAGGCGGGTCGCGCATGGCCGCCGGACCGTTCCTTCTCGACCCAAAATAGCGCGTTTCCTTTGATCCCAAATGATTTTCTTGATGAAATGACGATCCATTGTCTTCACGCTTTCTCCCTTGAGAAGCATTTGGTTGTGGTTGTGGTTGAAAGGGAAAAAATATTAATACAACCTCTGTTTTATGAAATGATTTTAGGTAGGTTAAAAAATAAGAAATAAAAAGAGGAGAAGTGCGAGTAGAACTTGCACCCTGAGCTCCGAGCGTTCTATGTACGAGGAGGGATAAAAAAAAAGTTTCAAGGGCAATAAAAAATTATTTATTAACAACTGGCGGAAAATATGATAGGGATTAAGAAGAATACTTGCCGATCACTTATCCACATAAACAGCAAATCTATTTAAGCATTTTTCTGAACGCATGACCAACTTGTTTACCCGGCTTTGTAGGAATCACGTCCCTGCCCCTTGAGTCAGTTCTCGGAAGCTGTTTTCAAATCACTGTTTGAAGAGAATTTTGTTCTAAATAAGCGTTCCTTCAATTTCGGAAAAATAAAATAGTCATTGGGTGCCAAATCTGGGCTGTATGGGAGTCGCTCCAGATTCCCCACTTGCCCGTTTTCAGCAATTTTTTAGTTTGGAGAGCAGTATGGGGGACATTGTCATACCTGGAGGATGACACACTCATCCAACTTGCTAGAACATTTGTGTTGGATGACTTCACGTAACCGTATCGAAGTTCACAAGAGATACCACATTTCTAAACGTCTTGCCATTTCAATTGCTCTGACGCGTCTGCGAACTTACACTGCCTACCCGCATAACCTCTATAAAACAACTAGCGCCACCTGTCTCCACTCAGGGGACAAATATTCCTTCCACAACTATTAATTTTCAAATGCTGCTGCTTGTAACCTTTTTTAGGATCCACCCTCATAGTTATGTTATATTAGTGTAATTCTTAGTAACTGTATTTTGTTTCTTTACAAATATACAAAAATAAGAATCCTTTACTTATACCTTCATGCTTCTTGTAATTGTTGTAAAGCTGTAATTTGTTTCATTATCTATTAAATCTTGACCAGATTTGTTTATGATGACTTCTCCTCGCCCTTTTTTAAGATCTATTATATTTCTTTAACGCTAAAAGGCCTTCTTGGATGCCAGGTTTCAAGATTCTAAGTCAGCTTGAAGTATATACCTCATAGGTTTTGAAATTAGGCTGTATGAGAAAACGATATGTTAAGATCTTAACCTTTTATTGCGTTGAGTTAGAAGCTAAAAATTTTTGCAATTTTTGTTTGAAGGGAACCTTACTATTTGATATTAATTTCAACTTGTTATCTTCAGCCATTCCTGAAACATAAAAACAGTCTGACGGACAGGTGGTCGGATGAGTTTGTCACGCAATAAATCGACATAGAAACGCAATAAATCGACGTAGACATAAATACTGATTTTCGGATTTTTTTCCTTTACGTGGGCTATAAGGCCTTTCTTCATGCCCAAATTTCACGATACTTAGTTCAATGGTAAGTACGCTGTAGGTTTTGAGAGTGAGTTTGTGTGAAAAAAAATCATTCTAAGGTCGCGTAAATTTTTATTGCAGTGGTATGTTGGTGTTGGTGTTGTTTATGACGGCCAATTATCAACACGAGGGATAAGGGCCTAATGGGGAGGGGGTGCCGTCCGTTGGGGTCTTTCTAAAGGAACCTAACCCATATTTACGCAAGGAAATCCAAGGTTCGGAGAAAACCATGGAAAACTCCGAACGATTAGGCCGACCGGCGCGATTGGGTTCGAATCCAACCCCCCCCCCCCCCATCATCTAACAGCTTTGAGAGCAGAACCTCTATTTTACTGCATTGAGTTAGAAGCTCGGAATGTTTATAAAACAATGGGGTCGTGGGCTTTATTATTTGATATAAAATTCAACTTGATACCTTCAGCCGTTCCTAAATAGATCTTGATAGACAGATGGAAAACAAAGTGATCATTTAAGGGTTTTATTTTTTCCTTTTGAACCCTAAAAACTAGGACGGAAAAAACCCTGGAGGTTTTTTTTTGTTTTTGCTTTTTTGTGGCAAATATTATTTACAGACCAAAAATATTAAGATAAATAAATATTATTTAATTTTTAAATTACCTTTATTTTAAACATTCTACAAGATTCTGCTTTTGTGGGTACCTATTTTACAAGAGGTACTTATCCTCCAAATTTTATCGGGCCTTATCCTCCAGATAGGTGTGAAAGGGAGAGTGGGTGGGGAGTGAGGGAAATGGGAGAGTCCTCCAGAGGGCCAGTGCTTAAACCTACGCAATATTGTCTGTCATTGCCAATTGTTGGTGCCTCAGTTGCCAATTGCCATATCAAGTCCGGATTTTCCTAGTGATTTGGGTCACAAATATCGCCATTATTCTGTAGGTAATCAAATACTTTTTAGCAGTGTCCAGCTACTACTTTATAAAGGTACTCTGTGCTCGAGTGAGTTTTGAAGATTTTGCGCGCGGTTATTCTGAATTCTAACATGTGTGCGTAAATGATCTACACATTCTCTCCTCTCTTTAAATTTCGCAAAGTAGCTGAATCTCTGCAACCTTACTAGTATTTCCGCGGTTATTTTGTGCAGTGGTATGATAATTAAGCATCTGTGGTTGTGTAGCTGTTTTATATACGGGTATTCGATTCAATGAATTGAACCAGCCATACTCAACTTGCGGCCCGCGGGTCGCATTGGGCCCGGCGACTTTTTATGTGTGGCCCGAAACACATAATCATTAACCCATATTTATAAAATTAATGAATATGTGCATAAAGGATATTTAAAATCTTCATAGTTGATTTGCATATTTTCGTGGTAATACA
Source organism: Maratus speciosus (assembly GCA_963932465.1). Classification (NCBI taxonomy): domain Eukaryota; kingdom Metazoa; phylum Arthropoda; class Arachnida; order Araneae; family Salticidae; genus Maratus; species Maratus speciosus. The sequence continues at coordinate 289,836,417 of OZ010800.1, read as the reverse complement.
AAATCTGCCCTGTTATTTCTAATTACTTTAAAATTATGTAAAAAATCTTAAATGACGTTTTCATTAGTCAAAAGTTTTTTTTTTAATGCAATCCGATTTGTGCTATAGTGGTCCTTAATCTTCAACGCCAGCTAAACATTGTTCCAAATTAATTAAATTTGCACCTGGTAGTTCTACACACAAAAAACAAAATTTTTTGTATCGAGTAAAAAACTGATTTATTAAAGAAAATATGATTCTTTTCTTTAGAAGTAGAAATTCACCCTTCATTGTTATTATTACATTTTATACTAATTACACTATGACGCAAAAGTTTAGACAATGACGTCATTCAGCTTTAAAATGTAGAATTATGACGTCAGAATTACAAAAACCTGTAAATATATTCAAAAACTGATTTAAAATGCTATGTACAAAAGACAGTCGTTTTATTTGCTATAATACTAATTTTTTTCATAAAAATTCAAATGTGCTTGTCGCAAAAGTTTAGACACTATTCTAAATTTCTTTGAATATTCGCTGGCATATGCAAATTTAGAATCGATGATGTCACAAATGTAGAGTACTTAAGTTCTGCAAACGATTGCGCTTCATAGTCGACATGCCGAGAGCTAAAGAAATTCAAGTGAATGAGGTTTCAAGGATTTGGCAGTTGAAAGGTGAAGGGAAGAGCGTTTCTGAAATTTCTGCTATTATTAATAGGTCAAAAAAATCTATTTATCGAGTTTTATCGAGTGGTTCCGAATATAAAGCAAAATGTCGGTCTGGGAGGCCACGTGTGACAAATGTACGAGAGGATCGCCTGATACAAAGACTAGCGAGTACTCAACAAATGAGCGTACGTGGAGTTCAAAGCTCATCGGGACTCTCTGTATCAAAGGATACGATTCGTAGACGAATTTTGGAAAAAGGAACAATCGTTTATAGCAAAATGCAGAAGAAACCAGCTCTGAAACCACATCATAAGTTACGAAGACTTATGTGGGCTTGAAAGCATATTTCATATGGAGAGAAATGGCAGTCAGTCATATTTAGCGATGAAAAAAAGTGGAATCTGGATGGTCCAGATGGTTGTTTATCGTATTGGCATGACTTGCGGAAGGAACCTCGACGTTTTTTTAGTCGCAGACAAGGAGGGGGCTCGGTGATGGTTTGGGCAGCCTTTTGCTATAATGGACAAGTATCTCTGACCTTCACCAGTGGTCGTCAAACTTCACAGCATTATACACAGACATTAGAAGAAAACCTACTGCCATTTGCTGAGCTTCTAGGGGGTCCTCAGTGGGAATTTCAGCAAGACAATGCTTCAATTCACACTGCAAAACATTCAAAATTTTGGTTTAATTCACATAATATAAGAGTTCTCGACTGGCCAGCATGTAGCCCAGATCTTAACCCTATAGAAAACCTTTGGAGCATCACATGTCGCAAAGTTTATAGCAACGCTAGACAATACTCTTCTGAAAAGGAACTTAAGACATCTATTGAGAATGCATGGTACGATATCGATCCACAAACTATGCAAGATTTAGTTTCTTCCATGCAATCTCGTGTATATGACGTAATACATAAGCATGGATGCGAAACCAGGTTTTAAAAATTGTTTATTTCGATTTTATTTAATTTGTGTCTAAACTTTTGAGACAGCAGTTTATTTTTGTTACCATTTAATTTATTGCAATATGCACAATTCCACTTTTCTTTGTTATAAATATTGATTATATGTACAGCACATTAATTTCAAGCAGTGATTTGAAAATTGAATAAATATTTTTCAAAGTATGTAAGAATTTCTTCATTGTCTAAACTTTTGCGTCATAGTGTATACAGCTAATACCGTTTGTCGGGCTGAAAGTTTGTCGCGAGAAAAAAAAAATTCCACCAAAAACTTTACAAACAACAATTTTCACAGCATATTTCTATAATATATCCAATAGAAATCTACTACAAAGTATATATTATTCGGAAATAGTGATGTTAAAATTTTTGGTAACATTTCGTTCGCGACAAACGTTTAACTCTTCTGTTAATATTAACTTTCTTAAAATGCTTTTTTATACTACTTTTGTTTTCTTACTAATTTAATGACTCGTTTTTACATTATTAAATAAGTGTGCTGCGACCCACATAACGTCGCGTACATATTTTGTATAAATACAAAATGGCGGTAAAGACGGAAAAAAAATTACGCACCCTATTGAGTGGCATATCATTGCATAGGTCTTTCAAAATGAAGACGATTTTACAGTCAGAAGCTCCGTTAAAATATTAACCTGGAAGTTGTGTAGGTAGGATCTCTAGCTTTACTGCAACTCTAACCATCATAGACATCTATAGACCTTATCAAAACAGTGTTCATAGATAGGAACTAACAATTAAACACAACTTAAAAGTCATCAATACAAGTAAATAAAAAAAAAGGTAAGTAATATAAACAAGTAATATAAAAAAAATATTTTAAGTCAATTCCTACTTAGGCCAGTAAGATAATTTTATCTCTCCCATTCTTCTTTCCTCTTGAGTGGCGTTTAAAATGCCTTGATCAAGAAGAGGGCTCTCTCGGTCTTAAAATACCTTGATCAAGAAGAGGGCTCTCCCGATTATTGAAAATTAATTAATTTAATTAATGAATTAATATTTGAAAAAAACTGGATTAACATCAAGTGTCATCCACTACAAGTTAAAAAAAATTATTTGAGCTTGATTAGATGAATAATTAGTATTTTATTAACGATTGAAAATTTGAACAAGATATATATAGCGAGAATGTGAGCTAATAGTAGGAATTGAAAAAAAAAATAGTTTCACATTGATGAGAAATAATTAATTAGTTCGCTTTTTACGCAGTAGGGTTTTTTGATTTTTTAAATTTAATTGTTTATTTAATAAGTGCTTTTGCTTGCGCTTTTTACTAAGCGTAAAAAAAAAAAACAGTGAATTTTTTACAAACGAGTTCGGTACTCGTGCCAAATTAATGTGTTGTAACGGAAATTCTGAGAAAAAACATGAATTGCAGACAAAAAATTAGACTTGATGTGTAAGATGTACAGTGAATGCTTATAAAAGAGTGATTTAAAAAAACTATTTTCATTTTTATACTTTTTTTTTTCTTTTGTAGTAGATTTGTTTAAAAAAACCCATCCTTCATGATTTTCTTTTTCACTTCAATGAAAGAAATTTTTGACGTGAGACCGGTTTTTAGGGAATTGTGAACGTTACATAGCCAGATTTGTTCCTTTAAAAAAAAATTCCAGCAAAGTTGAACAGTTTTTATGACTTTGGTCGCTGCTATCGAAATACTCAAGGCCTGAGGACACAAGTTGTGACGTCATCACTAATCGACCGACTTCTCACTAGTGTTGGAATTCACACCGGGAAATTTTGAATAGCATTTTCCTTTTATTTTATTTGTGGAATATCTATCACCTTGTAAAACTATAGTAACTATTTAAATTTACTGGTGAGAATTTGGAATACCCTAATAAAAAATCAGCAAGATGCCGCAACACTGTGGCATTCCGCATCTGGCTGAATTTTTATTTAGGGTTTCCAAATTTTCACCAGTAAGTTTAAGTAGTTACTATTGATTTATAAGATGATAGCTATTCCACAAATAAAATAAAAGGAAATTGCTATTCAAAATTTTCCGGTGTGAATTCCAACACTAGTGAGAAGTCGGTCGATTAATGATGACGTCACAACTTGTGTCCTCAGGCATTGAGTATTTCGATGGCAACGCTTTTGTTCGTCTGTCTGCCTGTCATTAAGTTTCGTATATATATTAAGATTGCAACTAAATTGATATATGTTAATGAGGTTCACTACAGCATATTCTCTATTGAAAATAGTGAGTGCATCATTTCCCATTCATTTACAGATATGTACAAAAGAATTCGGCTAAACTACGGTTTATGAGTATAGTAGATGAAGTGCGTTTTAATGTGATGTTTTTCTGCTTCAAACAGAATGAAGCTGATGCATATTACTGACGTTCACTATAACATGTTTACTTTAAAAATTATGTTTTGAAGATTTATATTTCTCTTATATTCAGACTCACACAAAATAATTCGGATACATTACTGTCTATAAGCGAAAATAGCTAAATATGTGTTTTCAGTTGTTTTATGCATTTTTCAGCTGAAATAGGAGTGTTATTGCACTGTAAAAAAAATTCCGTTAAAATACGGAAATTGTACTGGCAATCGAGATGCCAGTACTATTTCCGTATTTTAATGGAAAATTTCCCCGCAAATTCCAGAAAAACGGAATTTTTTCTGGAATTTACGAAGGAAATTTTCCGTTAAAGTACGGAAATAGTACTGGCGTGTCTCGATTGCCAGTGCAATTTCCGTATTTTAGCGGAGTTTTTTTTTACAGTGTAGGATTAAGTTAAAATGGGAGCTAGAATAAAATATCTTTCTTATATTAGGCAATATGAAATATTTCGAAAATATTACGTGAACTAACCAGGTGATTCTGTTATAAAGTCACGATTTTCTCACTAAAGAAAAGGTGTAATAGAAATAAATGAAGGATTTTCCTTAAATGGGTGAGCAAAGCGGCAAGTGGTTGTCTGCAATGTTACACACATCAGAAATTCCTTTTATTATTTTTAGACGATAGCAAACTCAAGAGGATGAAACTAAAGATCTGGTATAGTACTGGAAAGTGTTTCGTAATCTATGCTTTAAATAAGATTTTAGTTTCTTGTTAACACTGTTACCGATATTCGGAATGAAATTGAAAATGCATTGGCTGAGCATCAGAGCCGCCACTTTTCCTGAACCGTAGGTGTTTTTATAATTTTTAAATATAATTTTAAAGTAATATAAAGCATTTCGATGTAAACAACATGACTAATGTTTTTCTTATAATAAAGATACCAACACAAATTATTTAAAAAGTAAATTTATGGATGAACTTTTCCTATTTTCAAAATTATTTTTAGATTGAAATACAGGTCAAGAACCCTCATAATGAAGAGAACGAAGTTTTTCCCAACCGGATTAAATAATATTCATAGCTGGAGTAGCACAGTTGAAGTTTATTCCAACAGAGCAAAAAATGTCCAGACCAGGAATCGAACTTGGATACTTGGCTTGCTGTGCCAATGCTTTACCTGTTAAGGACATGGCTGCGAAATGCAGCGCTAGTTTCATACCTCCGAGCAATAACTATAGCATTTACCATGAATAAAGTGTGTTTTGAGATGGAAACTCCTGTATATCATGTAATTGTTATAGCTCGGATGAATGAAACTTGCGCTGCAGTTCGCAGCCATGTCCAACAAATAAGAGTGAATTATGTCAGCCAGGTATCGTCCGGAAAGCTTAGCAGGTAATGCATTGGCACGGCAAACCAAGTATCCAGATTCGATTCCTGATCCGGAGATTTTTCGCTCTGCTGGAATAAACTTCAACTGTGCTACTCCAGCCTTGAATATAATACGTTTCAAAAACTATTGTAACTGTGTGAACTCTGTGTACTTTTGTAACTGTGTAATTACAGTTCGTATAATTTCTTTGCCTATCAGTATGACTGTATATTGAAAAACACAAGTTTGCGTATCCATCGTTTATTTGGGTTGGGGTTCCTTTGCCCGCGGTTTATTGTGTTGAGCTGCCTCAATGTCATACCAAATATTGCCAAAAGGTTGTCTGAGTGAATTGTGTCAGCCGGATGTCGCCGAGATAGTTCAATAGAGCATTGGCAGTTGAAAATGAAGGTTCTGGGATCATTTTACGAATATTTTTATTGACGCTACTTTGTTTTTGTTTTATCAAACTACCATCATTTTCCACATCCTACTGAACAATGTTGAATATGTCAATAATGTCTTATTTAATGAGGGGGGGGGGGGGGGATTTCCTTTTTTTCGGTTGAAAAAAATTAATTTTGAAAAACATTTTTATTATTCTCTATAGTCTATAGATTATCCCTGTAAAACTATTTGGTCGAATTCGAAGTTCTTTCGTTGTTATTTAGTACTTTAGCGAAACGCGTCCGTAGGCTTGCACTGTTTTGGAGCGCTAGGCCATACACGCATTTACGGAAAATCACTTTTTGGCAAACTGGGCGGCATCAGAACGCAAAAACTATTAAATCTATCTTGCTCATTAAAAAAAGAAAAAAAAAATTAATTTAAAACAATTTATTGGAGTTTGAACCACTTTCAGCCATTTTTATAAAAACTAAATATTTTTAGAAGCACGGCAAAATGCGAAAAAAGGGGTCAGAAATAAACTTTTTTCAAGTAACTGCCTTGTTTGTTTGTAGATTTTAAACTTTTTGACCTTGAAGTGCTTGAAGCTCCAGAGAATGTTATTTACTTTCATAATCCTTAAGAAAAATTGATTGCAAACGACTCTGGTAATCTATCGAATCTCGCCCGATTGGAAGTGCATGGCGCGCATGCTAGGACATCCATCCACGCAATTTGAGCCACACCATCAATTTTAAATATTTCAAATGTTCTTCAATTGATAATAAATAGCATGCGAAAAACCCGGAGCTGAAACCTTTATTACTATTCCAGGAAAAAATGCTAAAAAACACCCTTTTTTTCGGCCTTAAGAGGAAATCCTCCTTAAAGATTTTTTCTTAAAAACAAATCATTAATTCATTGTTATAATTGTTATTTTCTAACTGTATTCGTATTGCATTATTCTAATAACAGTGTTGAATTAATTTTGCAGTCACATTTATGTGTGTAAAAAACGCATCAAAAGGGAAATTTTTGAAAAAAATAAATGGAAAGATAAATCTATAAAAATTGTTGAAATGATAAAAGTCAGACATGTTTTTTTAAAAAACGAAACAAATCATCGCACAGGAAAGGTTTAAGCGTACACCGAACAATAAGCCTGAAAAACGTACGCGGTGAAAACGTACAATCTGATAAAAAAATAACCTCATTTGTCTCCAAGAATTCAACAATCAATTTAGGTTTGTAATTATTTTATTTTATTTTATTTTAATTATTTATTTATTTATTTATTTATTTTTGTAGGGGGGGGGGGTTAAAGATGTATGTTGGGTGGCTATCTTAAGGCGATTCTCAAAAAAAATATCCCCCCCCCCTCCCCCTCTGAACAAAGCGAAACTTTGACATATTTTCTGGCTCATTTTTAAACGCAAAATCATGGCACAATCAGATATGTAAGTGTCTTTTGTAATCGAACAGTTTTCATTTTTCAATATACTAATCACATCTTAAGTTATAGCCATTATTGTCTCGTGGCATCAACTGTTTTCCCTTTTTTGAGCTGTTGCAGCCAGAAATTCGGTGAAAAACGCAAACCTTGGCAGTATTTTCTGAAAGATCTTCTGTCTTCAACGAAAAATTAAAAAAACAACAACAGCAAACAGTTCAATTATGAACAAAGTTTCCGAATAAAAGCACCTAACGATTTCACGCCTTGCGGACATAAATGAACTAAAAGTATGTCAGAAAGTAGACAGTTTGGATTTGAGAACAACCTTAAGCTGTGTAACACTTCTTGTGCAGCAACGCCATTTCAAATTAATCTTATTGCTTGAATTGGATAAAATTATGCCTATCGAAACATTTAAAACATAATTTAAATGCATCTTTCCTGTATTTTAAGTATGCATGTTATTACCGAAGTCCAGTAGCGTAGTGATCAGCACTCTTGTCTGCCACGCTACAGGTCGAGAGTTCGACTCCCAGCTGCGCATCACTGTACAATAAAATAAAAAAAGTACTAAAATACGGAAATAGTACTGGCAATCGAGACGCCAGTACTATTTCCGTATTTTAACTGAACTTTTTCCCGGTAAATTACAGAAAATTTTCCGTTTTTCTTTCAATTTACGGTTGGAAACTTCCGTTAAAATACGGAAATAGCACTGGCGTCTCGATTGCCAGTACAATTTCCGTATTTTAGTCCTTTTTTTTACGGTGATGGTACACTCAATCTTTCATCCCTTCGACGTCGATAAAATGAGTACCAAGCTTGCTTGGAAACTAAAACACTGAGAGTCCCGAGTTAGGCTGACCACCTGACCGGGACATATGCTGCATAGCACCTCGTCTCGGGGCTCATGGTCAAATAAACAGGGTTGGGCATTGTAGGCCCCAAAATGATACAAGTTTAGTTTTAGATATATGTATTATTAATAGGCAAGCACTTTTGGCTATATATGCTTGCAGATAAAGTGAGGCGCCTTGGGAAACTTTGGAACGGAGAGCTGAATTCTCGTTCACACGAAATAAAACCGCGAAAACTTTGTACACAGCTTGAATTGTTTGAATTCGAATCTTCGAACTTCGAAACCAAATTTTGAGGCCCGCAATTTACTCACTGTGTAGTAGAGGGTAGATATTTCACTTGAATCTTCACAATAGAACAAAGATGACCAGGGAAAATGAATCTACAACCCGTTTTACAGGGTCAAGTACAATTCTGAATCCTGCACTGGGCACCCACGGATTTTATTTTATTATTATTTTTTTTTTTTATTCTATGCAATTCTTGACCTTTTGATTATCAAGAGGTCAGTTAAATACGAAAGGTGGTGTGGAAAAAAAATACATAATATTCTTCGCTAATTTCTATTATTTTTCATTCTTTCTTTTTCCATGACTCACATTTTCTCTCTCTTGAGCTATTCGGGACTTCCAAGGGGTGTGTTATCCGCAAGAAAAGAAAACCGCGCCCACGCAAATGGCTTTGCGGACATTGGAAAATGTGAGCCTCGTTTAGTTTTTGAATGCGATTGTAGAACTTAACTATGCAGGTGTTCACGCCTGAAAATTCTTAAACGAATACGAAAAAAAATAAACTGGAAAAAGACAGGTATATGCACAAGAGGCATTTTGTTTCACACGTAAAAGACTAAAATAACGCAAAAAAAGTTGTCATTAGAGTATGTGAGGTAATACGGAAGAAAAAAGAAATAATGTGAATTAAATACTTATAAATACATTCATGTTAAGAATGAATACTTGATGTCTTAAAACGAAATTAAAATATAAAGCATAAAAAAGACGAATAATTTTATGAAAATGTTATTTCAAAGTTTCATAAAGATGTCATTTTCCAGTGAAATGTATATTAAAATAGAAAGAAAGATTAACCCTTTATCTACTGACGGTACTTATAAGTACCATTAAAATAACTTGTTATAAAATTAATTTAATACATCGATTAGTTGTAATACAGTTTAGAATGAGTTATAGATACATTACTTGATCTTGTTCCAAAAGCGTTATTGGTTACACAAAATAAAAATATTTTTTAAAAGGATGATTTATTTTGCCTTTGCATATTTTTAGCTTTCTTGGTGTTGGGGGGGGGGGGGGGGGTCAATTCAGAAATATTCTATATTTCTGTTATAAGAACATTTTATTTGTACATTTCCTAATTCTACAAAATACTAAGAAAAACATTTAAAGTAAAAGATTTGAGTGGGGTTATAAATATTGCACAAAATCCTTATAAATTCAAATTTAATTAATCCTTCTAAATCCTTAAATCGTTCTAAAATCCTTCTAAATATTTATTAAATGATTATGTAAATCTTCTAATGTAGTTTAAACAATTCACGAAAAATGTTTTAGTGATAAAATTTCCATGAATTCATAATTCAGTACATAAAGGGTTAAGCATTACTTGTTTTGCTATAGAGAAATTAATCCTTTGCACCCGAGGGCTCCGGAGCGGAGCCATTTAAAATTTGTCTTCAAACTCGAGGGCTCCGCTACGTAGACAATGCAAATAATTTTGTGATACCTGTCTAGAAAAGCCAAGATTACATATTGGCAATTGCTTCGAGAGGTATCACACTTTGGACGATTACAAAATGTAATAATTTTATTATTGACGATATTTTTAAACAGTTATTAATTAATTTAATAGTGCATTTTAAATAATGTAATTACTATCTATTTATTTTATATTAGATTAAATGTGTTTAACAAGGTATTTCAAATTTTATTTCAAAATGTATTAACTGCATCCTTTGGTATCATTTACTGTGATTTCTTAACTGTTTTATTCACCTTAATCTTTATGATATTCTGGTAGCCATGTGCGCGTGGATTTTTGTAAAATACTGAAATATTAATCGGTATGGTGTTTATTATTTCTATTTTATATCCTATAAATATTTAAATACGTTTTATTGATTCTTCCAATTCATATTATTTGTTTCTATTCTGCTTTCATTTTTAATCAATTCACTTGATTTTAATGGTTGTTTGGGCACAGGGGAAAATAATTTTTAGCTTTAGCTTATTTTTCCCACAGAAAACAACCATTTTGCTTATATCATTGAATTCTGTGCCCTTGATAACGTAATTCAATGTATAAGCTTTTCAATTTTTGTCGGTGTCCACTTTTTTCTTTTTCTTCCATAATAATTCTTATAATATTTTTTTTTTTTTTTTTTTTAATACTTACAGCTTTAATTCATAATAATTGACGGTGGTAGGTTATGTTTAATTAATGGTTATATATCATAACATTTGTATTCATAAAGAATTAAAAAAATAATAAGTTATAACTAAATTCGCTTCGAGTTGTTGGTAATACGAATGAAAAAAAAAACTTCGAGTGCAAAGGGTTAAGTACTAAACAGTAAAGGGCTCCTCACAGGTTTGTAACCAAAGTCAGGGGGACGGGGAGCTTTGAAATATTTTGGTGGGGTTAATTCACATCGGATCCTTTTTTCCCCCATTTTAATGATAAACAAATACAGACAGAAGTAGAAAACAAATCCGCCTGCCATAAAACTTTAAATTGCAAAGTTTAAAAAATTTTAATAGTAGTATGGATGCTATTTGTTATTAAAATATTATGAAGTCTAGAGGTGGCTCATCCAACCCTTACCCATCAGGTTACGTCTCTGGATCATCAACAACGCGCCCTTTGGTGTAACTCTCAATGGTCCCTTCGTTGCGCCCGCGAAGTCGTTGTAAATTTATATGCATAAAATATGCATTTTGCATTCATATAATAAGTATCGATATTCATGGCCAAAATATAAATAATCCGTATATTTTTACTAAGATGAAATCTGCTACGAGCAAAAAATATTGTACTATATGTTCTTATTGAATCAGACCTGTATTTTTTTCAGCATTCTTTCATTATTTTTTTTACCTTAGTAATTAATATACAAGACAGCTCTGTTAACCCTTTGAAGTTTGAGCTATTTCAACCGCATTCCCTCAGGACTGAGGGTATTTGATACTTTTTATGATTTTTTAAAAAATATTTGGAAGATATGTATTTTAATAATTTTTTTATTATCATAAACTTCAAACTGTTCTTATTCATAATGAAGGGACTGTTTAAATGTACTAAAAATTAATATTTAATGAGAAATTATTGAAAAAAAGCATGTTTTATATTTAAAAAAATTCTAGAAAAGAAAACATCATTATTTAACATAAAATTTTACATAGATTTGAATAAAAACTTACTCATATATTGAACAAATATCTAAAAATAGGTTTTATTTGTATGTAAACATTTTTTAGTAAAATTTTCTTTTGTGTGATACATTTCAAAGCACAAAGAGCAACACCACAAGGTTCACAGTAAGTTCGAATTAAGCTCCGATTTTACACTGAAAAAAATGAAATACTCAAAAATGAGTAAATCAATGTACTCATATCGAATTGAGCATATTTGGATCAAAAACGAACCTATGCTTTCTCAATTTTGAAACATCACATACAAACAAAACGATAATTTTGTACCCTGTAACGGTTTATTTCATTTATGGTGGCATAAATGATGTTTATTAATGTAAATATTAAATTATGCACAGTATTTTAAAATAATTTAAAAGTGCTTGCAAATAATGCTCTTGTCATAAAAATATTCGATTTGGGTATCTTGTTAATAATTTTGCTAGTTTTTTAAATAAATCATCTTGAACGGGAAATAAATGTCAGTACATTTTTACTTTGATTTTTAGGTTTAGAGAAGCAGTACATAAGGATTCATATTTGAACACAACCATGGAATCAAAAATGAGTACAGGTGTTTCTCAATTTTGAGTACATTTGAATCGGAGTTATTTTGAGTATGTGACGTATTTAAAATTGAGTACTTTTTACTCAATTTTGAATACCCATTTTTACTTTCTTCTATCTTCAATAGAAGAAAGTATTGTAATCGAAATTTTTTTCGACTTCCGGTTTTCGACGGATTTACATGTTTTAGGGGTCAGAGATTCCAAAAAACATGTTTATAGAAAATGTCTGTCTGTCTGTGTGTCCGTCTGTCCGTCCGTCCGTCTGTCCGTCTGTCTGTCGCCATTGTACCATCAAAAAGTGTATGAAGTTATGCATAGAATTAAACCAAAATTTTATTTTAAGTTTTTGGCTATGGCAAGCAGGTCCTCCTGGAATTTGGAAAAAATTCGCCGGTAGGGGGCGCTGATATAGCAAGTTTTGTGCGATTTTGAATATTGTACCATCCAAAAGTGTATGGAGTTATGCATGGAATTGAACCAAATTTTTATTTTAAGTTTTTGGATATGGCAAGCAGGTCCTCCCTGAATTTGAAAAAAATTCGCCGGTAGGGGCGCTGTAAATGCGATTTTTGTGCGGTTTTGGATATTGTACCATCCAAAAGTGTATGAAGTTATGCATGGAATTGAACCAAAATTTTATTTTAAGTTTTTGGATATGGCAAGCTGGTCCTCCCTGAATTTGGAAAAAATTCACCGGTAGGGGGGGGCTGTAATAGCGATTTTTGTGCGATTTTGAATGTTGTACCGTCCAAAAGTGTATGAAGTTATGCATAGAATTAAACCAAATTTTTATTTTAAGTTTTTGGATATGGAAAGCAGGTCCTCCCTGAATTTGCAAAAGATTCGCCGTTAGGGGGCGCTGTAATAGCGATTTTTGTGCGATTTTGAATATTATACCGTCGAAAAATGTATGAAGTTATGCATGGAATTGAACCAAATTTTTTTTTTTTAAGTTCTTGGCTATAGAAAGGAGGTCCTCCCTTAATTTGTAAAAAAATCGCCCGTAGAGGGCGCTGTAATAGCGATTTTTGTGCCATTTTTGCGCCATTTTGAATATTGTACCGTCGAAAAGTGTATGAAGTTATGCATAGAATTGAACCAAATTTTATGTGTTTGTTTTTGGTTATGTCACGAAGGTCCTCCCTGAATTTGGAAAAATTCTGCCGGTAGGGGGCACTATAATTGCGATGTCTGTACCATTTTCATTATTGTACCATCGAAAAGTGTATGAAGTTATCCATATAATTGAACCAAATTTTTTGTGCATGTTTCTGGCTATGGCAAACCAGTCCTCCCTGAACTTGAAAAAATTCCGCCAGAAGGGGGCGCTATAATTCCGATCTCTGTGCCATTTTCATTATTGTACCATCGAACAACGTATAAAATTATGCATACAATTTAACCAAAATTTTTGTGCTTGTTTTTGGCTTTGGCCAACAGGTCCTTGCGCGGTAACGGGGCTCTGTGTTAGCGATTTTTGTATACTTTTCTTGATTTTTCGTAGTTCTATTGTGCATCGGCGGCTCATGCAGCGGCGGGAACTCGCTACCTGCTAAGCCGGCTATTCGCAAACAGCTGATAACAACAAAATAAGGAAAAATTAATAATTTTAACAAATATCATGATATAGATTAACTCGTTTTTAGTCCGTTTAATTGACTTGAGCAGAAATTTAAGATGAAAATCAAAGTTGGTATAGTATTGAACTAATAATATTGAAGTATTAACATGTGTAACAAGGTTTTGAAATATTAAGATGTATAAGATAGAAGAAAGTTTTGGGATTGGCACATCCAACTAGTTTTCAGTGTAGATATTTTCATATACTTGCTGTTTAGTGCGGCCACCTATATATATATTTATTCGAAACAAAAGGTTCGTAGATAATATCTGAAAAGACAGCGAACGTATATAGTCGGTACTTTCATAGCTCAAAGAGTTAAATTTGATTCCGAGATACTCTCGGGCTTAGTTCGCTTCACCGAAAACGGCAACCCGAGTGGCACTCGGACTTAGACCTCAAAGTGTTAAACGTTGAAGACTTAAAGACATATTGTATGTTATGTATATGCGTATCCTACACGTATGAATATATATTGAGGGAGTGCGCGTGATTAAAAAGTTCAAATGCACTCGCGTGACTAGTGAAAACATTGAGGACTCTTGGGTTATAGGTTAAAGGGACTTAAAAATATACAGTCGAACTCCCTTACAACGAGCCCTGATTTAACGAGGAAATCATAAGTACTTGGTTGGTACAATGTTAAGTCTATGGGAGCATAACTCGCTTTTAACGAGCAAACCCCTGTTATAGCGAGCACTATTTTTGTGATTCATAAAATTTCTATTGACTTCCGCCTCTCCAGCTCAGATAACGTTTCTTGGAAAAATTCCTTTAACATTCCGAAATTAAGAGAAATTGAGTGTGCAGAAAAACTTTAAACTTTTTTCGAAGCCAGGGGTTCAAATGACGATGTTTTTTGGGCCAAAAGTCCTCATCGAAGAACAATAAGACCAGAAAGAGATAATAAGACAGTTCAAAACAAATTAACCAACTTCTTTTGTACTGTACATAAATAAAAAATAAATAAAGTATGTATAATAAAGTAAGTATGCATGAATTTGTGTAATTTTTTACGAACCCGTTTTTTACGAGCACCCGGTTATAACGAGCGCATATCACGGTCCCTTCGCGCTCGCTATAACCGAGTTCGACTGTACAAGCTAAAACTATGATTCGAATCTGGTAAAATAGTTTTCAAATATATTTTTAACAACTATGCATATAAAAATAGATGCACAAACACGTGCACCTGACCAATCGTTACATATTAAGAAATCATTATTATTGAGAGCTCTTGAATATGCAGGAGCATTTTGAAATGCGCTTTATTATGCAGTAGTTAGAAAAGTAAAACACGTCCTTTTTTTACTCGCATTAAATAATTATGCTTTATTTTTTCTAAAAACTATACTATGTGTTTTAAAAAAAATTGTATTTATGTATTTTGAATTTGAAGAAATGTTTTATATGAACCTAAGTTCTCTCCTTTAAATGTTCCATCTTGTTTTATCTACATTTAATGGAACTTGAGCATTACATTAAAATACTCAATAATTGCTATAAGTGATAAACACAAATTTTAAAAAAGGCAAAATACTTTATATATTTACATTTTGACATGTTTCATTGCATCAGACGAAACATTCTCAAGAAAATAAAATGATAAAAATATTTTCGCAAAAATTGAATTGAAAACTAGTAAACAAAAACAAAAATCACGCGAACAACACAAGTATAATGAAATTTACTGCAATATTAAAAATGGAAATTTGTGAATGTGAGTTATTTTACATTATTGTTTCGTGATTCTGTGTAGCATTTCTTTCCAAATTTTAGGGAGCTCCATGAAAATTGAATCATTGCAAATATTCTCATTGCGTAAGAAGATCTCTATTGATTCTCTTACTTAACAACAACATAATATGTAAGAAAATAGACCCAATAGAACCAAATCAAAATGTCGAAATGTAAAAAAGGGATTTTGCCTTTTTTTAAATTTATGTTTATCACTTATAGCAATTATTAAGTATTTTAATATAATGCTCAAGTTCCATTAAATGTAGATAAAACAAGATGGAACATTTAAAGGAGAGAACTTAGGTTCATATAAAGCATTTCTTCAAATTCAAAACTACATAAATATAACATTTTTTTTAAAACACATAGTATAGTTTTTAGAAAAAATAAAGCATAATTATTTAATGCGAGTAAAAAAAGGACACGTTTTACTTTTCTAAATATTGCACAATAAAGCGCATTTCAAAATGCTCCTGCATATTCAAGATATTTTGAATTTTTGCGAAAATATTTTTATCATTTTATTTTCTTGAGAATGTTGCCGTGTGATGCAACGAAACATGTCGAAATGTAAATAAATAAAGGTATTTTACCTTTTTTTAAATTAATTTTTATCACGTATAGCAATTATTGAGTATTTTGATATTTTGAAGTGATTTTAATATATAGTTTTTAAGCATTATACTTTTAAAAAATTATAATATAAAATGTAGTTGCGGGCTTTACTCTGCTGAAATAAAATGCACTTAAAGATAAAACGTTCCTCTATTAAAGATAAGTTTAGGCTGTTTTCTACTTATCTTATGATTTTTTATCTATTTATTATCTATTTTTATCTATCGAATATGCAACCATTTGTTGACTGTTACTTCAAAGTGATTCCAAAGCAGTTATCGCCACCTAAATACCTATCCCCATGCTTAAATGATGAACTTTAAAGCAACTTCTTGAGTACCTAATTACTTTCAATAAATTTATTATCGATCCAGGTTGTTTTTTTTTTTTTGTTTTTTTTTTTTACGCTTTCTTAGCTAACTTAACCTTTAAATGCATCGTGTAGCATATCTGCAACATGTAAAATGTTGGGTGTTTATGAGATCGGGTGCAATTTCCTTTAACTAATCTACGTTTCATATTTGTTATATTATGTTTTCCGAAGGACCATTGCACATTTCCTCAAATCAATGGTAGTAGGGCTGATATTTAGTCAATTTGATGGGAAGTAACAAAGGATATCAGATATTCAGAATTCGCTTATATTTTTCATAGTTTAATTAGTACTAAGAGTTAAGTTTTAGAAAATAAAAATCCACATAAAATAAGGTATCTAGATTCATACTTATTAAAATAGTTACTAATTTTTAGCTCACAGGCTATCAAAGCCTGAGAGCTTATGTGCCCGCCGGTTCTGTATGTACGTGTGTACGTACGTATGTACGTAACGCGATAACTCTTGATAGAAACATCCCATTTGCTTCAATTTTTTTTCTAGTTTCATTCTGATAAGGCGCTTCCCTGATTAGTTTTGGGGGTTCATTGGTTAAGGATGAAGGGGTAAAAGGGGAGTTAGTCCCCCCCCCCTTAGTTCAGATAAATGGATTTTTCATGCAGAATTATTCGATTTGCTCCGAATTTGGTATACCGGTTTATTATGTTAAGGAGCTTCCCTGATTAATTTTGGGGGTTCATTGGTTAAGGATAAAGGGGGAAAAGGGGGTTTAGTCCACCCCCCTTAATTCAGATAAATGTGTTTTTCATACAGAATTATTCGATTTGCTCCGAATTTGGTATACCGGTTTATTATGTTAAGAAACTTCCCTGATTAGTTTTGGGGGTTCATTGGTTAACGATAAAGGGGGGTTAGTCCCCCCCCCCTTAATTCAGATAAATGGGTTTTTCATGCAGAATTATTCGATTTGCTCCGAATTTGATATACCGGTTTATATGTTAAGAAACTTCCCTGATTAGTTTTGGGTGTTTATTGGTTAAGGATAAAGGGGGGTTAGTCCCCCCCCCCCCTTAATTCAGATAAATGGGTTTTTCATGCAGAATTATTCGATTTGCTCCGAATTTGGTATACCGGTTTATTATGTTAAGGAGCTTCCCTGATTAATTTTGGGGGTTCATTGGTTAAGGATAAAGGGGGAAAAGGGGGTTTAGTCCACCCCCTTTATTCAGATAAATATGTTTTTCATACAGAATTATTCGATTTGCTCCGAATTTGGTATACCTGTTTATTATGTTAAGAAACTTCCCTGATTAGTTTTGGGGGTTCATTGGTTAACGATAAAGGGGGGTTAGTCCCCCCCCCCCTTAATTCAGATAAATGGGTTTTTCATGCAGAATTATTCGATTTGCTCCGAATTTGGTATACCGGTTTATATGTTAAGAAACTTCCCTGATTAGTTTTGGGTGTTTATTGGTTAAGTATAAAGGGGGAAACGGGGGCTAATGCCCCTTCACTTATTTTTTTGAGGCGCATTATTCTTTAAAATAAGAGTATAATATACAATTAGTTTGAACAGCCTGTGAGCTCAATGCCATCAGTTTAGCTGGGCACTTTTCTTTTTTATTTCTTTTTATACTATCATATTCCTTGTGCGCAAGCGGCCCATTCCGAACTACGAGTACATATAAATATTTTTTATCCCCTTTCTTAGAGATCTTTTGAATTTAACTTGAGCTCCCGTAAGCTGCGGAGTGGAACTAACAAAACGAACGAAGAAACGAACAAATTAGAAATTCTAAAGCTTTTGAATGTTTTGCAAAAGGTTTGGCATGGCTGGAGCAGCAGAAAAACTGTGATACTCGTGAACTAATAATATTAAAAATCTTCGTGATAGAGTTTCGAAGCAAAGGCAATAGAAACTGCGACAAACAAAACATTGTTTAAAACCCTTGTGAAATATGTAAAAGGTACTTAATTTCAAAATTAAAATTCAGGTAATTTATTCTTGTTTTTATTTTGTTATTGTTTTACTTTTATTAAGCACTTGTTGCCATAATAAGAAATAGCGCATATATTTCTTCTTAATCTTGAAATTGAAGAGTTCTCGATTATTCGAAAATTTCGATTTTCCGAAAGAGGGTCGGTCCCAATTACTTCGGATAATCAAGGTTCTACTGTATTAAAAAGCTATAGTGTTTTACCATCATCACGAATATTGACCACTCTTAGAGCAGTTTACAGAAAATTTCGTGTTCTTTCAGAAAAAGCTTGATATGACAAACTTTACTCTGTCGGAAAAGTCTGCCATACCTATTTTAAGGTGGCGGCCGGTGATAAAATTTCACCATTATTTTGCTTTCAATTTTTACCCGTTTCGTCTTTATTTCGCGTCTGGACGCTGCTGGTCAAGTGTCGGCAAAGACTTATGAGGACGTTTGACGGATGCGCAGCCGTCTGCTCCGTAAATTCGGCGGCGTACTAATAAAGATTGTCAAGTTATTCTGAAAGAGCACAAAAGTTTCTATAAAATGCTTTCAGAGTGATCAATATCTGTGATAACGGTAAAACATTATAGGTTTTTAATAATAATTTATTTTATTAAACATATTTTTGGCTTGTCAAACCTAGTCATACCAAGTTCATTTTGTTCAAATGACTTTTTACTATCGATTTACATAAAAAATTTTCAATTCCGCGATGACGGGGCTTTCGATGCCAACGGTTCCCGGACTATATTTATCGTCTGCGTGAAAAACATAGAAGGAAATGCTCTGGAAAAGTAATGTCTGCGGGATACAAATGTGCAGCATTTTATGCAGTTAGAAAATTGGCTCCCGCCTGAGCTAATTTGAATCAGACCTGCAACGCTTAGCATTCACGGTGAGATTTTGTAACTAAAGAGTCCCACAACAACGACAGCATTTAAACAGTTTTTAAAAATCTAATTATTTTCTTGGTGATTTCAGAATGGTTCGGAACAGAAATTACTCATTACCACAGCTCATCTAAATTCAAATTTTGTTTTCCTCTTTTCTCTTTTTTTTTTTTTTTTTTTTTTTTTTTTTCAAAAACAAATAAAAAACAATAGAGTCAGACAGGATGGCATAGGTTTATCGCTGTTACAGCTTGGATCAAAATTCTACCATAAAATGACAGAGAATCCACTGATCTACAAATTAAAATTTGATTTTCGGAGTAAACCGACTAAGACCGGCCAAACTCTGCGCAGCCAGATTCCTTGCTAGGAGTATATAAGAAATATTTCTCTACGACTTATAGTTTTCGATATGAATGCAGAAGAAAAGTATGACGTCATATCCGGTGCAAGAAAATAAACTTTGTTGGAAACATGAACTAGAGGTCTGCACGGGCCGAAATTTCCAGGTCCGGGCCCGTCCCGACTCATAGAAAAAAATTTCGACCCGACCCGTTAGAAAAGTTAAAAGTTCGGCCCGAGCCCGGCCCGGAAAAAAGTTAAAATCTCGGCCCAACCCCGGCCCGGCCCGAGTGAATTGCTACAAAACATTGATTTTTACATCGATTTGGTTATAAATTTTACTCTTACGAGGAGTTCTGACCAAAAATATTTATCTTAACTTTTTTTTCATGTTTCTAAACTTCATTTTAATATAAGTGCAGCAGGCTGCGATATTTATTTTTTTAATGAATCGCTATTTCTTCTATGTAAATGTTTCAGCTATCATTAATATTGTTAATCCATATTTCATGGATTGAATTGTTAAAAATCTGAAAAATGCCATACAGTAAAATCTTCTAAGACTCAATTACATAGAAAAGGAAAAAAAAATGCGTTATAGACAAGTTATCTTCTTAGCAAATGTAAATGTGTTATATTCTTTTCTTACGTATTAGTATATTAATTTTGTATGGATCAACACGTTTTTCAGTTTAAAACAGGATTCCGTCATAGGCAAGTTCCTTTTCACACGTTTTACTATATTTTAATTAGCGCAGAAATTTACTATTCTTTAAAAAGAATAAATGTCTAATTGTAGAATAATGGCGATTCAAAAATGTATGCATATTTTGCAAAAATCTTTGGGACAGGCTTAATTTTACTGGCCTTTGAACGAACAGGTCAGACCGAGACAATGATTTTCATACGGGCTGGCTCAAAACTATGACTGAAAATTTTGGGCGTAACGACTAGAAAAGAAACCAGTCCCGGCTCTGTACAGAAAAAATAAATTAGGACTTGCCCGGCCCGATTCTTCCGGAAAAAAATAAGGCCTGAACCTGGCCCGGCCCGTAAAGAGTAGTCACTAGGCCCGGCCCGGTCCAAGCCTTCAGAAAAAAGTATGGCCCGGCCCGAGTGCCGCAAATGAAAAAAGGCCCGAGCCCGGCCCGTGCAGATCTCTAACATGAACATCGGTATTGGAAGTTGGTAAACCAATTAATACGCATATACATAATACTATATAACAATTTTGCACATTTTGGGGGGATTAATATACTAAATATAGCTCTAAGTCATTGAGACAACCGGAGGAGATTTATTAAAGAAGTATAACCCTCCGGTTGTCAATAACTCAGGACTAGATTTACTATATTAATCGACCAAAATGTGGTATGTAGTATGGTATGTAGTATATTTCTGTGCTTATTAATTGGTTTACCAACTTCCAATACCGATTTTCATGTTTCCAACAAAGTTTTTTCCTATGCACCGACCTAATATGACGTCATACTTTTATTTCGCATTTCTCGCAAAAACTATAACTTTTAGAAGTATCTTGGGCATTTTTTATGTAGGGGAGACTAGGGAGGCTTGACCCACTTTTTACAAAACGATTTTGTATTTTTTAAATATTGAACGTAGAATAAAGTTTTATATATCATTTTATTTGTTATACAATCAGTTATCAAAATAAAATTGCTACATAAGTGTAATATATAAGAAATTTGAAAAATGAATGATTTTATTCATGACGAAATAATGGGTGAAGGCTCCCCACATACGGGAGGGTTGACCCACTATATGGGAGGCTTGACCCACTTTGTATTATATTGAAATATTTGAGAAGAGAATAAAATAAGTTAAAAAAAAAACAGAATAACTTTATGCTACATGCTTTAATTATTAAAAAAATGTTTTGGGAAACATGACGCTTAAAAAAACCTGTTTTGACGCAATCGCAAGTCATAGGAGAAAACATTTGTTTTAAATATGATTTTGTCTGAGCATATATAGTACAGCGATGACAGCGATGACCACCTCGGGAACTCAGCTTTCGCTTTAGAGTGTTAGTGCAAGCAGGGAAAATGAAATTTTAACATTTAAGACAATATTCCGGTAGAGACAGGTTCCGTTTTCATAGGGTTTCATGTATGAATATGTCTGGATTTAGGAAACACTGTCCCGCCTTTTTTTTTTTTTTTTTTTTTTTTTTTTTTGTCTCCTTGTCCTACTTTTTGTGACACTCGAACTAACAACATAGTTGTCACATAGTTTAGCTTCATCTAACTTTATTCATCCTGGTGAAATATGTCTACATGCCTTCCTGAAGTTTTTCGATCAATGCTATTTTCTTTTGCAGCCGCATTGGGCACTTAACTTATTATTAACATCGTTTAGGCCTTTCGGGAGCAAAGTACTTTCAGTACTAAAATGTTGAAATAAATGACTGGCACCGGAATTTACGAACAAATTTATTTGGAAATAAGAAAAAGGCTATATTTCACATACATATTAAATGGAAAACATTTTAGTAAAAGTTCTGGTGTCATTCTGGCGTTTGGAAATTAAATTTAAGTGGTTTCATAAACATGCCACTGTCCCTGAAATGGTTAAGACTGCTGTTTTCATACTTTCTATTCTTTTCCACTGTTTCTATTTACCTATTTTAAGTAATATTTAGATGGAAAAAAATTTCTATCAACTTTCCCATTTATATTTCATTAAGTATTTTCTTGCAGTGGATACTAGAGCAATTTTTTACATCTTTCTTTAAGCAGTTTCAAACACTTTCTTTTCCATCACCCCATTTTACAGTAGCTTTACAGGATAAATATATATTCTTTTTTATATATAACCCTTTTCATTATGCACAGTGTATAATAAACAGATTGCCAAAACCACTTAATTAAGGGAGCCTTGAGCATCTGGTCAACCCACCCTCACATTGACTGGGTCAAACCTCCCCACATACCACTTTTCTAAATAATAGCATATTGTTATGTTAATCCTAACTTACGGTACAATCTTTATGCCTGGAATGAAAGCTCGTTATTTCTGCATTACTTTAAACCTACTTAATTAAATTTGTATGATATATTTTATCTGAAAAAAGCTTACAAATTATTTCTAAAAAACGCACTTTTTAGGTTGAAAACGCTCCCCATTTGATTTTTCCACACCTATTTCGATTAGCTGTATGAAACAAAGACTGTTGTTTGAGCATTCCAATAGCTTTGGTTGACACCTATTGGTAAAACTCTGAAATTATTTTAAATATGAAAACTGATGGGTGGGTCAAGCCTCCCGTATGGTCAACCCTCCCTAGTCTCCCCTACTCCAAGCGAGAACTTGGCTGTGCAGAGTTTCGGCGGTATTAATGGGACACCCTGTATATATATATATATATATATATATATATATATATATATATAACCATTAATTAAACATAACCTACCACCGTCAATTATTATGAATTAAAGCTGTAAGTATTAAAAAAAAATATATTATAAGAATTATTATGGAAGAAAAAAGTGGACACCGACAAAAATTGAAAAGCTTATATATTGAATTACGTATCAAGGGCACAGAATTCAATGATATAAGCAAAATGGTTGTTTTCTGTGGGAAAAATAAGCTAAAGCTAAAAATTATTTTCCCCTGTGCCCGAACAACCATTAAAATCAAGTGAATTGATTAAAAATGAAAGCAGAATAGAAACAAATAATATGAAATGGAAGAATCAATAAAACGTATTTAAATATTTATAGGATATAAAATATAAATAATAAACACCATATCGATTAATATTTCAGTATTTTACAAAAATCCATGCGCACATGTCTACCAGTATATCAAAAAGATTAAAGTGAATAAAACAGTTAAGAAATCACAGTAAATGATACCAAAGGATGCAGTTAATACATTTTGAAATAAAATTTGAAATACCTTGTTAAACACATTTAATCTAATATAAAAAAAAATAGATATTAACTACATTATTTAAAATGCACTATTAAATTAATTAATAACAGTTTAACAATATCGTCAAAATTTAGCTAAAAATACCCCCTGGTGTATAAATTATAACTGAAATGGAGCTAGAAAAATTAAAAATTAGAGCTATCTTAAAGAGACAAATTTGGTGCTGCCATCTATTATTATATATATATAATATTGGGGTGGGGCGCCAAAAATGCCGTTTGTGGCCATTTCTTAAGTCAAATTTCGTACAAAAGAAATATATATATACAGGGTGTCCATAATTAAACGACCCTACTTTAAGGTTGTCTACAAACAAAACTATTGTTCATAAAGTTGTGAAATTTTGCGAAAGACATAATAAAGGAATGGGAATTTGTTTAATCTAAAAAATATATAAATAAAAGTAGTTCCGCATTTCATCACCAGAGGACGTTTTTTAATAAATTACACATTTAGCATTACGATAGTTTAGAAATTTTATTTATTAACTTAACCTTATTGTAAAGACAGCCTTTCACGACATGTTCTTAGCATTTCCCAGAACACACTGCGGTCAGCTGCGGAACGTGCTAACTTACGATTTCAGATGGTATCTGAAAAGGATGAAAGTCATGCAGAACATGTTTGGTTTATAACAAAATTTGTTAAACTATCGTAAATGCATGCTAAATGTATAATTCGTTAAAAAACGGCCTCCTATTTTTTTTTTTTTCACTCAAACAAATTCCCATACTTTTATTATGTCCTCCAAAAAATTTCACAACATTCTGAACAATAGTTTCGTCTGTAGACAGCTTTAAAATAGGATCAATTAAATTATGAACATCCTGTAAATAAAAGTTCTAAACTGTCGTAATGCTAAATGTGTAATTTATTAAAAATCGCCCTCTGGTGGCGAAATTTTAAACTATTTTTATTTGAAAATTTTTTTTTTTTGCTTAAACAAATTTCCATGCCTTTATTATGTCTTTCACAAAATTTCTCAACTTTATGAACAATAGTTGGGTCATTTTC
The DNA here is from genome assembly GCA_963932465.1 of Maratus speciosus. Taxonomy (NCBI): domain Eukaryota; kingdom Metazoa; phylum Arthropoda; class Arachnida; order Araneae; family Salticidae; genus Maratus; species Maratus speciosus. The sequence goes on along the minus strand of OZ010800.1, from coordinate 289,811,901 downwards.
AATAAATGCATACAATTCAGAAAAACATTAAAAAAAAATTACTTTTAAATTTCACATTAAAAATGAAATAAGTGATAATGTATAAGTTAGATGCGTCTGTAAATATAATTAATTAAGCACTTTAGCTTTTGGTATAATTTTTATACACTATTTTTCTCCACTTACCAGCAACATGGTAACAGACTTGACTGGTAACAGACTTGACATTAACAGCACAATATCTTCCAAAACCTACATGCTAATTATGAACACTAAAAAACAAAACAAAATCTTTAATATATTAACTAGCTTCATATTAGAACTAGTTAATATATTAAAGATTAACTAGATAATAACTAGAATTATAATATTCAAGCAAAAGAAAGTACTAAACTTATATTTTTAACATAAAAAATTAGTTAACAGACTTGACATTGAATAAAAATACTCATCTTTATAAAAAATTCTTTACTCCGCTACACTGTTGTTTTTCAACTGCAAAAGAAAATGGCTACAAGTAAATATTTAACTAGTATAAGTGTTTTTATTGCAAATGTGCTGCCATCTCTTGGTGAAATTGTCAACCTTTATTTCATGAAATTGTAGCTTGGTAACAGACTTGACAAAATATGAGGGGCAAAATGTTGATTTTCTTAATTTTTTTTTTTTTTTTTTTTTTTTTTGCTGGAATAATGTCAGAAATTTAAAATAATGATGCTTTATCTCATTAAATGTCCCAATTACTTTCCTTTTGAAGTGAAAAAATATTACAGAATTTTAAAATACAGAAGAGGGACAGCTATTTTTTTCTTCTACTAGATGCAAAAATCTGCATCTTTAGGAAGAAAATATGAAAGTGATTATTTTTATGTTTTAGAAATATGTTGTGTAGTGTAATTAAATAAATATAATATTTATAGTCAGTTTTAAATAATATATTATGAGTACAATTTTTTTTTTACTGTGGGACAGCATATGTATGCATATTTTGAAAATGACCCAGTTTTGTCTGCAGACAGCTTTAAAGTAGGGTCGTTTAATTATATACACCCTGTATATATTATAAACCGCCATATTAAAAAAAAAAAACTTGGTCGCCAGTGACGCCAACTTTTGAAAAATATTGGGTGTTCTCAACCATTTTAGGGTAAAATGACATGAGCATTTTGTTTTCTTTGAAGATATGGAGATATATAGGAAAGCTGCGATAGTGAAATTAGAATTGTTTAAAATAGAATATAAAGTTGTGATTTTATTAAATTATGTTCTCATAGGACGTCTTCATTTTATGGGCTCTAATATTTACTATTATACTATGAATTTCACGACAAGCTAATCTCAAAGGACTAAAGAATGACGCATGTCAAAAATCATTTTAAAAGTCTTTGACAGCATGTTCTGGGAAATCATTTAATCTTATAAAAAATAAAATAAAATAAAAAATGGAAACTTAGATTTCTTAGTTTCTGAACACCTGCGATTTGCGTGCATTTAGGATGAAAAATTAATTCGGGAATGTGTCAGAAAATAGCCAAACTCTATTTGAAAACAGCCTAGCATTACTACTTTTGCATGCATTTATTTGCTAATTTAGACTATAAAGTTAAGCCGCTATCAGATTCACCAACTTTTTGAGCCAACTCTTGATTTCCTCCAACTTTTCGTGAAATGTTGTCTCGACACCCAGTGTGATAGCAAACAACAATATCCCCAACTTTTTATCCGCATCTCAAAAAAGTCTGTCCTAGCCGCAACTTTTCCTCCCACCTTTCAACATTTCAGCGAATCAGAGATAAGCGATTGATACGAAAATGCGATAAATATTGACGGCTGGTACTAGTAGTACTGGTTTTCCCGGGTTTTCCTCCAACTTTAGCAAAGACAATTGTAACCTTTTTCTCCCTTTCAACTGGAAAAAGTTGGGGTTAAAATCGGCTGTAAAGTTGGTTGCTCGAAAAGTCGGTGAATCTGATAGCGGCTTTAGACTAAAGCATGAGTCTGAATGCATTCACTATTCACAGAAAATTTCTATGCGAAGTACATCTATACATTGTAACCATTCATTACCCTCTCTATTATATAGAGACAGTAATATTTTAACTGGATTATTTGGGTTAGATTAAATGGGTTGGGTTAGGGTCTGTTTGCCTGTTACTGCCATCCTTACTGTGTTTTCAAACAAAATGATTTTCAATGGAAGAATTATTTTTCCAGCGATTAAAAAATAAACAAGTAACAAAATAGAATAATGGAAATTGGGTGGGTTCGGGCCCATGGAGCCATATAAGTTGGCGCCACTGTTGGTCGCTAATGGCGAACTGGCGACCACGTCCTAAAAACCCCCAACTATAACCAGAACTGGACGAATGCTGAGAAAATCAACCCAACACAACTCAACTTCATAATTTTATTAACAATTCAAAAGAAATGGAAAACTATCGCTACTTGGACAGAAAAAATATGTCCCTCCTTGTCGAACAAGAGAATGTAGATGTCGGTTTCTGTACGCCTCATTTCATCGGAAGCGTGACTATCATCATGTGTGGTGTCGTGCGTATTTAGCCGCACGCGATATTCTGGTAGTCTGACGAACATTTTCAAGTCTAGATTTTGAATCTTGATAGCCTGATTATATCACCAGCTGGATTCAGCGGATATTAGAACAATAGAAAGACACGCGTACAGCGAAAGGGGCAAAAATAGAGCCTGAAAAGCATAATATCTAGAAAAAAGAAGGGGATTTTAATGGCCTTTACCAGTTATGAAGACATTAATAATTTAAGCCAAGTATCGAAAAAAATCTTTTGAAATGTTTGAATGATCCAGGGGGTAAAAATCATAGTGTAATTAAAAAAGATATTTCTAAAATACTAGTAAACCTTTAGATAAGTGGCCTCAATGTCAATTTTGGAAGGCATTTTTATTTCCATCTCACCTCATGCAATGTGTAACATCCTTAAATCCGAAATTCAATAACGTTAGATTATAACTATATTTCTAAGCGTATAAGATTTTTTAGAGATTCGGAAAATCTAACTTTTAAAAACTGTTACATTAAAAATGATTCGATGCAATTATGCTATTCAGCTGCTTATTGCTTGAATTCTTTAGAATAAAAATGTACAACTCTTTAGGAGGATAAGGGGTGCTTTTATTAGGGATAGCTAGTACTCCATTTAAACTTTTTTTTTCGAATCTTTGGTAATCGGGAAAGACACGATGAATAAATCATTTTAATGAATTTTCTTTGTGATGCGTTATGAAATAGAGTTGCTGAGACAACTAATAAAGCAAAAGAGAAAAAAATATTTCTTAAGATAGTAAAAATATTTGAAGATTGAAAAGTTGAAATGTTTTATATTTTTTGAACAGATGCACAAAATACCATAAAAAACACATAGATAATTTAAAATGTCTGACACATGTATTGACAAAATTTCAAACTAATAGGACGAATTTAAGACTCTATTAGGCATCCATAGTTTAACATTTAAATCAATTAGCCAAATGCACCATTTTCTTTTCAATGAATGTTAAAATTTGAAAATCGTCTGAATTCCGCTAGAAAAGCATTATGACGTAAAAGGAACTGTTCTATATTTTCCGAACAAACGAATGAAATATAACCAACAGCTATACAGTTAATTCAGGGTACCTGGCCAACATACCTACTTAGTTACAAACTAACTGTGCTTTTTGGGGCAGTTATCGAGAGACATACGCACAGGTAAAGAAGAAGACGCCAAAAACTTTTCGGCACTTGTACCAAAGTAGATATAGAAATAAAATTTACGTTTTTATACATTATATTTATGCCCATGAAATGGACGTCTTCAAATACTTTTAGTTTGAAAATGTCAATGTTTAACAGCTCTATCGGAGTTTAAATATTTAAAATCAGCTCCATTCTATTTAATCATCAATAAACTGCTGGTAAATTGTCAATTTCTATTCGGCTTCATAAATTATTTCTTATCAAAGTCAAGTGAGAAAACTGTCTTTCATCCGAAACTGCAGAAACTTGTATAACAGCTGAATATAAGTTACTTTTGTGTCAAGAAATACTTGTAAGAAATACGAGGGTGAGTCGGAAAATAAGTTTCCCCTGGCAACTGTGGACAGAGGTGTGTATGAAAGACAAAAAATGTAATGAAACATTGAAGATAAAACGTAATTTTATTTTTCTACTTAAGTGCCAAGTGAGTTGAGACATTTGTCATACTCTTTATAAGCTTCATAAAGACCTCCAAAAAAACAATAGGTCTCTGCATACAAAAGAACTGTTGAACGGTTTGTGTGCTTTCAGCATTGCTTACAAAGAAGTAGTCAAGCATTGCTTTCGCTGTAGTGGCCGAGCACGTCCTTCCAGTTGTCGGTCTGTCCAACAATTGCTGACGCCCCTCACTAAATTGGCGGCGCCATCTCCGCACCATTTGTTTCGACATCACATCTGGCCCATAGACTCCCACGTGGCGGTTATGGATTTCTGTTCCCGATACTCCACGTACCCATTCATAGCGGACAACCTCTCTCAATTCCTCCTTTGGCCACGAATTCACAACGCACTTTCTCTCCATATCTACCGGGAACAGAATGATGCAGAGGCCTGATTTTTTCAAGGGGCGCTTTTTGAAGCTTATAAAGAGGTATGACAAATGTCTCAACTCACTTGGAACTTATGTAGAACAATAAAGTTGCGTCTTATCTTTAATGTTTCATTACATTTTTTGTCTTTCATACACACCTCTGTCCACAGTTGCCAGGGGAAACTTATTTTCCAACTCACCCTCGTATTTAATAATGTTATCGATTACATTTTAGACAAAAGTTTTTCAAATTTTTATTATTTTCTCTCAATTTATTCTCTATAAGTGAAGTTAAATTTGGAAATCCTTCTTTCGTTTCTTGGTCTTTTCTCAGCAGAATTCCAACTATATATTAAATATTTTTGGTCGCTAGATCTGATTTTGTAGTAGCTATAGCTACATGACTTACTGGGATTTTTCAAATCCTGGTTTGTAAGTTGTTACGTTTTTGGAAAATATTGCTTATCTGTATGAATTTGTTACAAAAATATTTTAGTTTATTAAGATGTGTTTTCACGATTTGTAACACATTACACACTAGTTGAACAATGTTTAAGATTTTTAACAGTCCGTCTGAAACTACTATAATTTTCAACTTCAACTAGGCTAAAATTGAATTTCTGTAAAATTTAAATTTGTCATTGAGGCTATATTATGTTCCCTACAAAAATGGTCTGTGTTTGCTTTTAAATTTTTTTACGGTTTGGCAATAAACTATTCGATTATATTATCATTAATGGGTAATTGTTGTTTAAAGTACTTTTTAATCGTTTTATGCGTTTTCAAGCTTAAAGTAATTTTAGTATATTGCTTTAAAAGTTTTTATGAATAAAATTTCTAAGTTATCTGTTTGTTCGTTCGCCTTTCTCCTCATTTTACTTATTTGCCTGTCTGTTTGTTTGAAGTTTTCTATTATATATATAAAATAGAAATGGAAATTTCGTTTTGCTCCTTATAACTTGAGTTCTACAAACTTATGGAACTTGCACTGGTAGTTAGATAGTTTTTTGTGGAAGGTTTTAGTATATAACATATCGTTCTACATTGCTTAGTTATAGAATTATTGAGAAAAGTTTTTTAATGAAATTTCTTCACAGTGATGGCAATTGTGTTTTTTCCATAGTTACAGAGAAAAGGGAAAAATGGTAATTACTAAAACTTCACTGATACAATTTCCTCATTAAAATTAAAAATATATAAGTTTGTTTTAATGTGAACAGAAAATGGCTTTACTTTTGAGAAGGAAAACATTTTCCCTCATAAAGCCGTTACATTTCAATACTTTTTCATTCCGTTGATTTGAGTTTGAGATGCTAATCTCAGAGGGAGGCCATATGCTTCAGTGAGAGAAAATGACGTCACCGTAAAATAGAAACGAGTATTTTCTTTAATAAAATTTAATATTTTACCAAGAAAGCATCTAAAAGAATGCTGTACTGAGATTAGAACCTCAATTTAAGAGTGCGGATGTTCGGATGCAAAGTTCTAGCTTGACAAACGTGACATCAAGTTTTGAAATATAAGTAAGGTATGGCGCATTAAAGTATTTTTTAAATAGTGGTTATAAATATAAAAAGTAAAGTACGCACATAAATTTTGTGATGGCGAAAATGACGTTATTATTAGAATTCGTTGAAAAAAAAAAGTATGGATGTATTAAAGCGGCGCAATTTTTGCTGATTTTTCATTCCGTAATACCAAAGATCAAAGCCTCAATTGATAATTATTTATCTTGATTACGTGTTTCTCTTTACTTATATAAACAAAGTTTAATTTTTCAATAATTTGAAAAGTTTTAAGTTAACGGAAACAGCATTTCATTTAGCTTTAGTTTAAAATAATATTTGTTTTAAAAGTCAGGCCAGCCAATGTGATTGATTTTTTATGATTATTTTTGTAATTATTTTATAAATTCAATCTAAAAGTTCTTTTAAACATTTTCATTCGTCAAATTTCACAGGTTCCGACTCGTTGCTATTTAAGCAGGGAACAACACAAAGTCGCATGTACTTATTTTCAAGATATTTTCCCATCTTTTTTTTTTTTTTTTTACCATAGATGCCAACGTTTCGGTATTCTACCGAAGTCTGAATTAATTCAAATATCTTTTGAACCAGAAATTCAAAATAAAAGCAATAAATTTCGCATAGAAACAAGATACATTTCCTTAAATACATTTTTTGGTTCAAAACATGTTTCGCTCGCTTGGTTCGTACTAAGAAAGAATACCGAAATGTTAGGATCTATGTTTATACAAGAAAATTTACACCCCCCCCTTCCCCACCCACTCACCTCTAAAAAAAGGGGGGGGGACTAATTCAAACTCAAATTTACCTTCTGAAAAATTAGTCGCTCTCAAATTCAAAATCTGTATGACGAATCCGCTCGATTCAAACTCTTTTTTTAAAAAGCGTGCACTAAGGATTCCTTTATAAATAAATAAATAAATAACCAAGAAAAAAAAATCACGGTATAAAAGAGAAAATTTTTTTTATTTGTTTAATTTTATGAACTTACTATAGTGATGCCAAAATCTCTTTAATTAGTTTAGTAATGAAAAAAGACTTTAAATACTCAGGTGATGTAATTGAAATATTGTAATTAATAAAATTGATTTCTGTCAAGTAATCTTAAATTCTTAAGCTACTTGCGTGGTTTTAATGTTAAATTCTCAGGGAGATTATTTTGGCAAAATGTAACATACCGTTAAGAATATTTAAAAAGGTACACATTTTTATTTTGATTATTTATTCATTTTTTTTTCTATAATTTCTAAAATTTATAAGTGCTATCCTGTCTTTTTTATTTTGAGATCAACACAATTACAAATTGCCATGACACTATAAATACATCACCGCACACACGTTATATGTTTTCTCAGACTTCTATGCTGTAGTACCGCTAGTTTGTGGGAAATTGCATTTACAGGAAAAAAATTTGCTTTCAATAGCAAGAAAACAATTCAGAAAAATATGAAAAAAAAAATTGAATGAGTTTGATTCGTAATTTTGTCTCAAACTCACGATTTTTTTTAGTCAAACTCAACTAGCACTCCTTTTTTAAAAGTTTACTTAACCCAACTCAACATTCACAGAAAATGAGTCAAATTCACGAGTTTTTAACCCAATAAGTTCGCTCCTGTACAACACTAATTTATACACAACAATGTTGCTTTTTCATTAATTTCAATATTTAGGGTGTATTAATTAAAAACAAATTAACTGTATTTTTGTTGATGTTTTTTCTTAATTAATTATGATTCTTGTTGCTATTAATATGTCAGTATTTTTTGTTTTATTGTTTATGTTAATGAATAGGCTAATTATATATCTAAGCTTGGGTTTTATTCTTTATTTCATTAATACATGAAAAAAAAAACTATTTATCGGTTTTTATATATATATATATATATATATATATATTGTTTAGCATATTATGTTTCTTCAGCTGTTTAATTTATTAATAGTATATCATTTTTATATGGTTTATTTGGCAAAACATCTCAATGGTATTTTGATCAGTGCTTTCCATAGATAGTAACAATGTGATTTATATTTGAGTTGATTATTCTTGATAAATATGATTTTTCTCAATTGAAAAGAGTTTGATTTCATACAGATATAGCGTTTTTAAAAATGTGATAAATATATATCAAAGAAAATTCTCAATTTTTAATAAGAAAATTTATTATTAATATTATGAGTAAAGTTTCATCAAAAAGTGCATAAAATATTTTGTATTTCTAAATTGTTATGCATTTCTTAAATTATTGCCTTTATGTTTATTAAAGTTTTTTTTTAATATTTATTCGGACCTCCTAACAAAATTTTATATAGATTGAGTCAAAATTTCTATGCATTCTCAACTCAATTTTCTTCATGGAGTTTTCTTATTCTTCAAGTCTTCATACTTTCTTTTAGGAAGAAATGTATTGTTATGCATTTATCTAAAATTCCTTTGAAGCATCTTTTGGGATAGGAAAGCACAAGACACAGGCTGGGTCTCAAAGCGAAAATTGTATTTATTCACAAAATGAAAAAAGGAAATAAAAACTTGCTATTTGAAAAACAAGAATGTAGTCTAAGTTTCTTGAATTGTTTTACAATCCTTTAAAAGACAGTTCAAAAGGGAACTGAAGCGTTGTTAATGGTAGGACATAACCTGAAATATTCTACCTGATTTTGCAGCCTTGACACGGTGAGTGCTTCTAACATAAAGAGGCCATGGGATATCTCTTGTCTATCCTCGCTTTCTGTTTGAAGTCCTTTTTCAACATTAATGGAAAACAAAATTCATGTCTTTCTGCTTATAGTTGTACAATGATATTTTAAAGAATAATAATCGTGACGTTTGCAGGTTTCGGCCAGTAGCTGTTTATAAATAACAAAATGACTACTTTAACGAGATTTTCAGGGACACGAAAATCGCGAAATGTTGCCGTGAGGATGTATTCAGCATTAATACTCTTTATGTAATAAGAAGATTTTTAAATGCGAAAATAATCTCGAGTTATTTTTTAAATGCTATTTAAAATTTTGATAACACAAAATGTTCCGGGCTCCTGTTTCAAAAATCGTCGATCTCGGACTCTGAAAAAAAAAGACCCTCAGTAGTTAATTTGAAATGAAAGTTATACAGAAAAAAAAGACTTTCATCTGAGATATTTATGATAATATACCGAAATAGCGAAGGGTCTTTAACAGATCGCAGAAATGATCAGAGAAAACTATATTTATGTTGTAAAAAAAGAAAAAAATTACAAACTATTTAACCTAATTATGTGCGAACGTAGCAAATACCGAAGATGTTAGAAAGACCTGATCAGATACAGTAGTAGTTAACTACAAAAAATCTAAACTATTTCACCGACCTTACATAAGAACTGAACTGGGAACTGAGCTAAAGCAGAGCTTAAAAGAAACATTATCAGGCCCTGCTTTTTGCCTACTGGCCTTTGGGGCCTTCCCAAATTGAGCATGCATTACAATTGACAAATAAATAAGAAAGGGGACCTGAAATTCATAATCTCTTTGGACCTGAAATTCTACAAGTCTGCTCTGAGTATCGTGTATTTACTTTTAACCAAACTAGAAATCTAACCTGGCGGCAATAATTTAAGAAATTCTGTTTTAAAGCTGTATGAAACAGGTTGATCAGTTTGAGAGAATTTGTGCAGAAAAGGTTATGTAGTTTATTCTCTGGTGATACACGGGTAAGATGTAGGTCTTGTACATTTAGTGGCTGAATTTCGAGCTTCTATGATGTTTGTTGTGTAAAAGGCCTGAAGCGGGTGGTGTGTTCCACAGGTATGCGCACCCGCGCTCTCTCCCTCCACCAGCAGGGCTGGTCGTGGACGAAGATCGCGACGGAGCTGGGATGTCACCGGACGACGGTCATGCGACTGGTGCACAAGTGGCAGCAGACGGGTTGCATCTCCGACCTGCCACACCGGAGGAAGCCCAGGCCGACACAGCAACAACAGCACCTGCAACAGACAACACAGCAGCATCAACCACAGGACAGGTAAGGACATTTTTCGTGTACATTTTTGAAAATAACGCTATTGTTTTGTTTTTATGCTTTATGTCTTGCCTTGGATGATACGCCAAAAAGCAAGGTATCCAAGATATATAGCTGCATTTTTTTTAATGCTGAATATTAGTTTCATTCATAAATACCCTGTCAAGAATATTTAACTTATAAAATGTAGGTAAAATAATTATAAATTGTTTTATTGTTTTTATGGGGAACTAGCTAAAGTAACCCGGCGTTGCCCAGAATTTTAAGAATGTTTGTATTAAAAAAATAATTTCAAAATGTAACATACAACATAAAAAAAAAAAAAAAACAGTCGAAGTGTTGTACACATGAATCAAATGAAAACCCAATATAAAAATGTATAAATTTATATAACAGACGCAAAATAATACAGCTATAAATTAACTTATTTCCATTCATCATTGCGGAGCAGTAATGTTTAAATATGCCAGTATTTCCATAATCGAGTTTTTATTATGCTTCAATACATTTTTTCACATTTATATGACGTTATATACAACCACGTCCTTTATATTTCCAATATGATGTAATATTCCATTTTTTTAGTTCGTCAAATTAATTAAATAATTATAATTTTTCACATGGAAATCATAAAACAGAAAAATTATGACGTAACATTCACTTTTGTTTTTAATTCGTCAAACTAATTTATTTTATTTTCGCTTTCACATGGCAATCTTCCATAGAAAAGTTATGATGTAATATTCCCTTTTTTTAAATTCTTCAAAACATTTATTTCATATTTTCACGTGGAAATCTTGCAATAGAAAAATAATTGTTGTGGTAAGAATTTTATTATGGATTTTTAATTGTTGCCAACAGCTATAACGAAAAATGTTTAAATTTGATAGGAAATTGCTGTTAAATTTGTGGTTTTTTATTAATTAAAAATTAACTATAAGTTATTCCGATTCCGGATTACTTTAGTTACCTCGTGTTTTAATATACATCGCTCACTTGCAAGAAAAGTGACACATCTCGACAAAAGTAAATTTCACGGGGGAAAAGAAAATTTGCATGATTTTACTGTAACATGAAATTATAGCACTTATCTCTGGATGCAGGAATAAATACATGCATAAAATCATAACACCCTTAAGAATAATGAAGACATAGGATGAGGTTTGGAGGGTTGCGTAATTTTACCTCCCCACATAATCCACTCCTCTTCTGTGGTCACAAATGGACATTTTTCTTATAACTACACTTAAGAAACTGTTTGTGTAGCAAGACAAATCTATGGTAGACTCATTAGTGAAATAAAACTCAAAATGAATTTTTGCGAGATGTGTCACTTTTCTTGAGGGTGAGCGACATGTACGGAACATTTCACAATTCTGGCTTCCAAATTGTGGATTTGTATAGCATTACAGACAGACAAATTTTCATTTTTATATATTAGATATCTTCATTGTTGCAGAATTTAAATAGAGCTTTTTCTCTTTTAAGTAGTTTGTAGTTCAAATTTTACTATCTTGATATTAATAATGTCACAATACTATTTTCTATTCTCCTTATTATTATTATTATTATTATTTAATTAAAATAATTCTTAATTCACCTTGTAATCTACAATTATTGTATCCACATAACGGTAGCAGTATAAATTTTACTATTTATTTTCACAGTCCCAAAAACTTTTAGTGGGACTGATGATTATCTTTGGACTATCATCTATTTGCTTCGCCATCTATGATCTCACTTTAGCAAAAATGTTAGATATTCGCAACATTTGGATTTGAAAATGCTATGGATAGTTTCTCTTTTGAAAATAATCATAGAATTTTTAACTGGATATATTGAACCTTCAAAGAATCAGATTAACACTAGAAAGACGGCGAATGTTACTCAAATTTTAGAAAAATATTTCCCACCAGAATTTTTATTTTAAATTATTTACTTATTTATTTAACAATTTTTTTTTCTTTGTACCTTTTAAACTAGTTTTATAAAAAAAATTTCTGATTAAAACCTAAATATATTCCTTTGGTAGCGGTCAAAATGACCGCTCGCCGTCTTTCTAGTGTTAAGACATGATACAGTAGGCACGGACACAAGGCCGACAAAAATTTCCTAAAAATACAGTAAAGTTTCACGATTGTTGTATGTTGTACTATAGAAATATGCGGATGCTACATCATAAAAATAGTTTTTTTTCTTCAAAATTTTAATTTCTGTCACAAATTGTTAAGTCAATTCAGACTCGTTCAATAATGATACAACATCAACGATATTGCTATTCATATAGTAACTGCTAGGACTTCTATGCATTCTGGATGTGGTGACCGGGTTTATGAGGCGGCAGGAAAAACATTTGATATTGGGATGCACAAACAACATTTATTATGACGCGGACACAACATTTATAAACATAGAAAGAATAAAACAACTTTGAACTTATTACATTCAACCATTCGAATAAACATTATCGTCTGTTTCTTTTCTGTAATTTCTGGAACTGTTGCCACTTCTATTAGAGTAATATTTCGTTGCCAGATACAACAATTCTCCCACGCTTAAAATGGAACGTACACAGCAGTTATAATGTTTGTTAATGTACAACAAAGTCTTGCAAGTATGATGGAGGTTTGCGTTGACGAGTGGATCGTCGTAGCTGAACATCATGTCCAATTGGTGTTGGTGGTCTCTGCACATTTGCGTCGGGTTGTTGGAAATAGTTTCGAGGTAGTGCTATCCATAGGGGTTGAGAAGATTCTTTTTCATTAATTGGATCCTTATACTCATCGTTTTTTGAGTTTGTGGTGAATGTGACAGTCTTTTTTGGAATCTCGGTTTTTCTCAGTTGATCAATATGGCGCTTGAATATGTATCCATTATCTAATTCTACTTGATAATGCAATTTACCAAATTTTTGAAGTACGGTACCTAACTTCCACAGTTCTCTATTTCTGGCATAGCATCTCGCTTGTACTCGATCTCCCACACTTAAATTTCTGCATTTAATTGGGTATTCATTGTTTTGAATATGTTTCATTGGACGTAAGGCATCAAGTTGAATTCTTATATTTCGTTTCAAATACAGTTCTGCTGGTGTTTGATTACTGGACAGTGGAGTTGCTCTGTATCTGAATAGTATTTGTCTTACCTTTGCGTGCATTGATAACGGTTCAGAAGATATTGCTTTTAGACGATTTTTGAGTGTTTGCGCATTTCGTTCAGCTAATCCGTTTGTGGCTGGATGACCTGGAGCAGTTAGTTTGTGAAAAATTCTATTTTTAGCACAATATAACTGGAATTCGTCACTTACAAAAATTTTTGCGTTATCTGAGACTATGACCCTTGGAAAACCATGAAATGCAAAAATGTCGGATAATAGCTCAATTGTAGAAATAGAAGTAGGATCATTGCGGCATATTTTGATTTCAGCCCATTTTGATTTTGCATCGACGACAATTAAGAAGAAATGATCTTGAAATGGTCCTGCATAATCAATATGTATGCGATCCCAATTTTCTTCTGGCTCGTCCCAGGGATGTACTGGTACTTTTGAAGGATTTTTCTTAATTTCAGCACACGCTTCACTGTTCTTGACAGATGTTCAATATCTCTATGTATACCCTTCCAGTGAACATAACGGCGTGCTAACTGTTTCATTTTAGTAATTCCAATGTGTGTTTTGTGTAATTCTTCAAAAACTGGTTTCTGGAGTGCTTTTGGAATAATTATTCTTTGTGCTTTAAACAAAATTCCTTCTTCAAGTGTAAATTCATATGAACGATCTGGATTTTCTTCAATTTCTTTCTTTATTTTTGATAATTCTTCATCTGCATCTGTTGCCTTTCGTATAGTTTCGAAATTCAGCAATTCTGTTGAAATCGCATTTACAGATGACATGCAAATGCAATTTATTTCACTGTTAATAACCATATCACTTGATATTTCCTTTTGAACAACTGGAGCTCTAGACAAGCAGTCTGCTTCTATATTATCACTACCCTTTTTGAAAACCACTTTATAATCGAATGCGGATAAAAATGTAGCATATCTTAGCAATCGTCCTGAAGTCATAGGAGGTAATTTTACGTGTGGGTGGAATATTCTTGTTAAAGGTCGATTATCAGTAGCTAACTTAAAATGTTTTCCGAATAAATAATTGAAATAGTGATTTACTGAAAACACAATGGCTAGAGCTTCTCGATCAAGTTGTGAGTAATTTTCTTTCGCTGCTGTTAAAGATCTTGATGCGAATGCAATGTGTCGTTCTTGGTCTTCTATAATATGTGATAGAACACCGGCTACTCCTACAGGACTAGCATCACATGTAAGAATAATTGGTAAATTAGGATCATATGGAACAAGAAAACGTTCACTAGAAATTTCACTTTTCAATTTGATGAAGGCTGCTTCACATGATGCTGTCCATCGGAATTTGAAATTTTTCCGAAGAAGCTGTCGAAGAGGATATGTGACTGTTGAATTATCTGGCAAAAAACGAGAATAATAAGTTACCATTCCTAAGAATCTCCGTAGTTCTTCCACATTTGACGGTCTTGGCATATCGCTAATTGCCCTTACCTTTTCAGGACTTTTTGAAATTTTATTAAATTCAATAACATGACCTAAATATTCGATTTTCTCTTGAAACAACAAGTATTTGGTACGATTTAAATGCAGATCATATTTTTTTAATCTTTGAAGACATAATTCTAGATTTCTTCTACACTCTTCTTTCGTTCATCCATGCACAGTAATATCATCGAAATACTTTAAGGTTTTTGGTAAATCTCGGAGGATCTGATCTAGAATTCGATTGAACTCGCTAGGAGCGGTTTTTATTCCAAACGACAATCTATGCATGCGATAAGCTCCTCGATGTGTGGTTATAGTTTGAATAATACTGCTTTCTTCATCAACTGGAACGTGGAGATAAGCTTTAAACAGATTTAGTCGACAAAAGTATTTTGAATTTCTGAGACTGTTTAGAATTTCGTCTATTCGTTGAATTGGATAATTAGCACTTACAAGTCTTTCATTTACACCAACCTTGTAATCGACGCAAAGTCGTACACCTCCATCAGCTTTTGGTATTACTACCAGAGGCGACACCCAATCACTCGTAGCTATCTTCGAGATTATTCCTTGAGATTCAAGTGAATCTAATTCCCTTTCAACTTTTTCACGAAGAGCATACGGTACTTCTCTTTCCTTACGGCAAATTGGCTTACTATTTTCACGGAGTTTTAATGAAACTTTGACACCTGGAATACATCCTACTTTCTGTTCGAAAATTTCTGGATACATAGAAATAACATCTTCGAGTCTTTCCATAGTTTTTACTTGTGAGGTATTTAAGTTATCTGGCACTTTTGAATCAATCTGTTGAAGGCTAATTCCGAGACGTCGAATCCATACACGACCTAACAAAGCATCGAAATTTTCCGACACGATATAAAGTTCTTCACGTGAGGATCTTCCCTGATATTCTACATTTACTGTAACCTTTCCATCTGGTAGAAAAACATCACCAGTGTATGATCGGAAAGCAATAGTTGAATCTTGAAGTTGAACTGGAATTTTCATTTTGTAGAACTTATCTCGGGGAATAAAAGTAAATCCTGCACCTGAATCCACTTCAAACGGTACGTTATGGCCCTCAATGGTCACTGTAGCAAAATATTTTTCGAGGTCTTTAGCTTTGCCCTTTTTATTTTGAAAAACATGTATTATTTTATTCACACCGTACTATGAAAATATTTTCTTTTCCGTAATATAGTTTGCTGTATTTACTTTATCTGTGCTAGTTTTTCCTTTTCTGCCTAACAGTGTGCGAATACAGACTTTTGCAAGATGACCTGTTATTTTACATGCACTGCATTTAAGAGAATTGCGATCCAACCTGCATGTTTTTGCAGTATGATTATTTTTACCGCATCGAAGACATAAATTGTTTATGCCCAATTTTTCGTAATCAATTCGCGATCGTGAACTTGATCTTCGATTAAAACTATTTTTCGGTTTCGAATTAAAGCGTTGAAAAGACGATGAATTGTGGTCACACCTGGAACGTCGATATTTCCAAACCTTTTTAATTTCACTTGTACTAGATTCACCTATACTGGTTATAATATTTGAATTTTTCGATAATTCACGGTTATCAAATCTGGAAACTTCCAAAACTATAGCTTTTTTGGCTATATCATCAAATGTACTAACGTCTGACTGTAAAAGTTGCTCGCGAATAGAAGCATCGTAAATGCCACGAATAAATTGAGCACGTAAAAATATATCAGCGGTAGACACTTTACAATCACAAGGAGAAATAAATTCACAGTTAATTATATCGCGTCTAAGTGTAGCAATATAATCTGGAATTGTTTGGTTTTCACCCTGATATGTTGAAAGAAACTTATGTTGCGACACAATAACATTTTTCTTGGGACAAAGGTGTTCTTCGAAAGCCTTTGCTAGCTCCGTGTAAGTTAATTCTGATGGTATTTTAGGAGATACCAATGCTGACAACATATTGTAATTAGTTGCTCCGATAGAATTTAAAAGCATTTGTGCACAGTGTTGTTTATTAGAAAAAATATTTTTCATTTTTAGAAAATTTTCAAAACGCTGAATATAGTATGTAAATGATTCTTTCCGAGTATCAAAACATTCAAAAGGTTGTGATAAAATTGGATTTACCTGACTTGTTTCAGTAGCTGAATTCTGCGTTGAAGTATTTGAAGACTGAGCAGGCATTAATCTTTCAAAAAACTGTTGTTGCTGAGTGGAAAATGCTGTCATAAAGTCTTTAAACTGTTGCGCATCCATAGTGAATCGATTAAGAGCTAACGTAATTTGAAAGTTCAGTCTGGAAAAATATCAAATAAAAACTTCACCTCGTCGCCAATGTGGTGACCGGGTTTATGAGGCGGCAGGAAAAACATTTGATATTGGGATGCACAAACAACATTTATTATGACGCGGACACAACATTTATAAACATAGAAAGAATAAAACAACTTTGAACTTATTTACATTCAACCATTCGAATAAACATTATCGTCTGTTTCTTTTCTGTAATTTCTGGAACTGTTGCCACTTCTATTAGAGTAATATTTCGTTGCCAGATACAACACTGGGGAATGAGGAAAGTAAGTTAAATTAGTTTGTATTTTCCTTTTTGATATATCGAAACTGGCATTTTTTTTTAACGAAATATTTTTCAGACTTATCAT
Source organism: Maratus speciosus (assembly GCA_963932465.1). Taxonomy (NCBI): domain Eukaryota; kingdom Metazoa; phylum Arthropoda; class Arachnida; order Araneae; family Salticidae; genus Maratus; species Maratus speciosus. Next base: position 289,794,590 of record OZ010800.1, on the reverse strand, counting down.
AAATATAATTCATAGTAGAAGAAAGTTTTCTGGGTAAAATTTTAGGAAAATAGTAAGATTTTTTTTGTGAAGAACAGAGCTGTTTTGATAAACTAAAAGCCATTGCTATATAAGAAATGTCTGAAATACGCAAGGATGTAGTGAAGCGTATACGATGGTATATGCCGTATAACTTCTGGATTTTTTTTAACGAACTCCGTATATTTTCTGTTTCTCAAATAAAGCTACATAGCGTATACTCACTAGCGCATACCCTCTGGGTTTTTTACGACTGCACCTCTGGAAATACATTTTCCTTTATGGCATTTTGAATTATCTCCAAACAGGTGAAACCTAACTATAGAAACATATAGAATATTTTATCTTCTAATTAACTGACATAATTGATATCACAATCGTTAGAGAATCGTCCACCACTTGTAGTAAAGTCCTTTCACGAGAGAAAAGTATTGTCTTTGAAACATAATTAAAGAGAGGAAAATAATTATGATTTTGACACAATTCAGTCTCAGTTTTAATGGACTATTGTGAAAAGTTACTGCGAAGTGCACGCACATTTTCAACATTCGCTTGCTGCGACGTTTACATTTGTGAAATTGTCTAAAGCATTCGTTAGGAGATACATTAATAGAACAATTCAATCACTTTCAATTGTAGTCTTAAATTAATTTCGTCTTTAATTGTGCAATATTAAATAACTCATTAGGGGCATAAGGCTCTACAATAAGTGTTGAAGGAAAGTTTTCCTATGTACAGTAGACTCTGTCTAAGGCGGAATCGGTCGGAACTGAGAAAATTTTCCTTGGTAGACAATATTCCGGCTTATGCAAAAGAGCCCCACCTCTCCTCCAAAAAAATGTGCAAATCGTATATATATATTTTTTTTTTTTTTACGTTCGTAACTTTTAGTAATGTTCTTTAAAATGAAATTAGATTGTTATTAAATTTATTGTTTTTAATGATTTCGAAACACATTGTTTGAACCACAAAAATAAATACAGTCGAACCTCGTTATGCCGACACTCTAAGGACCAGAACAAAGTGTCGTCATAGGCGGGGTGTCGCGGTAACCGGAGTTGGAGAAATTTTTTTATAAAAAGCTGTATTTTTAAGTAAATTAAGACCATTTGAAATTCATAACTAGTCTTGCAGTTTGAAGAAATAAAACATTATTACTAAACAAAATAAACACAAAAACATAATTGAAAAGAATAAAAATCAGATTTATGGTGCCTTGTTTTTTTTTATTGTTACATGGAATATTAATGAATTAAGGTTTGCTTATCCCTAGATGTGCGTCCTACAATTCTTCTTTCAATATTATACAGTGAATTGTAATCAATATTCGTTGTTTCAGAAATGCATGTTAGATAATTTCTGATCGTTTAAATACAATGCAATTCTTCGGTTTTAGTCGGATGAAAAATGCCTTGTAACCAAAAGAAAGCGCCACCTGACCAGAACAAAAAGACCGCAAGTAGACTGATACGTCTATCTGGAGCTTAAGTGGGCCATTCATAGAGTTTGGGTTCATTTATTCAGATACAGGATTTCTCAAAGTAAAATTTCTCCTTTGTCTCAATGAGTATTGTTGGCACTTTTGTGAAAAGTTTGGTTAAGATATTACTTACCGCTTAATTTCCGTGCTTATAAGATGAATTATGAAAAATGGACAATTTTTCTAAACCGTCGGGATATCCGGAGTTGAACATTATACAACGACGTAAAATTCGGAGTTTATTTACATTAAAATTATATACGGAAAATCGGGACTTTGAAGAACTGACGTGGTAAGCGGAGTGATGTGAAAACCGGGTGTCGGGATAACGAGGTCCGACTGTATTAGCAATACGAAATTGCTCTAATTCTGAAACTTAATTAAAATCATTTAATTTAATAAATACAATTACATACTTTATATTTCGCATGATAGTTTAAAAAATCAAAAAATAATCCTTTATCGATGTTTGTTTTTTCTTTCGGTTTACCATGCATTCTGCACTAACGCGTAAGTCTTTTTTTTATAATCGGTATTATTATTTTTTAATTTCTCTGAACAAGAAAAATAATTTCGAGGTACCTAATTCTTCTCAAGCCGGCCTGTTTGAATTGCACCGCTCTCTTAAACGTTTTCAGAAGCGTGGTCATCCTCATTTCCTTTTCCAAGACAACAGTTAACCTTTTCAGCCGGCATTTCTGAGCAAAGTTTGACAATCCATTTAATAGCATCGAAAGCACTGATGTTTTTTGTCTGGTCGGTGGCTGAAGAACAATCATCAAAAGACGCAATAATCGACCGCAACAGATATCTTTTGTAGTAGCAGCATTTTAATAACTCATTGATCCATTGGTTGTGTCACTGCAGTAAGTATCTGCCGGAGGAAATTGTAAATTTATATTCAACAGTTTGACCTCGGCATGACAAGGTGCATTATCGAGGCACAAATTTCATTTTTTAGTTTCTTCAATCATTTGTCTATTGAACTCCTTTAGCCAGCCCTCCATTAAAACAATCGACAACCAGTATTTTTTCTGAGATCTTCAAATTAAAGGCAGTTTAACAATATTAACATTCTTGAAACATAACGTAGTTTTCAATTTCCCAATCACTAACTTTTTTTATAAACTGCCCTACAAATTCGCAAAAAGCAAAACAGTGACACACTCGTTGGTGGTTTTACCTCAGCGGCATTAGCTTCATCTTTTTACAAGGGACTTATTTGGCACACAAGATAAAATAATACAGTCTCATCGCAATGATATATGTCTTTCTCTTGATATCTTTCAATCAGTAGATGAAAGTTTCCTTTCAATTCCTGAATTTCATGCTGTGGGACATATTTCGGGTGTCAGCAAGCATGCTTCATATGGCATTGTTGTGTAGATTATAGAAACTCATTAACCGTTCACTGGAAGCTTTAAAATCCATTTTACCTATATTTTCGCAATATAGTCCAGATGTGAGCAAAATTTTCACTCTAGCAATCGAAAAACATTCAAAAGTTAATGCATTAATGTCTTCATCTTTCGCAGCTCGTTTCCTCTTTCTATTCGATGTTTTCAACTCTTTCTTTTTAACCATCATAAATTTGAGTTTTACCATAATTAAACCTAATACAAAGATTTCGTACAGAATAATTATTTTTCTTTTAATTTGGTAACTTCAACTTTATCCTGCAGCGATGGGGTTTAGATTTCGAAGCCACTTTTACGATGCACTTACTAATATCCTTAGACAAGATAAAACGACGAAGAACAAATAACTCGTGCAAGGATCGAGTTTTCTGAACACGCGATTTATTGGAATGAAGCATACGTCAATCGAATAGCGTTTTATGTTTTCGATAAACAGGTTGGATCTTGAGTTGTAATAAACTGCTCGACAATGACGATCTTTCATTGATTGTCCTGACTCGTAAATCGGTTGAAAACTGAAATTCTGAAAGTCTTTACAGATAAATGAGAAATGCTATTCAATTTCTTAGTACTGCTGTAATACCTGCAAATTTGAAGTTTGCACTCAAATACACACACACACAGACAAAACAACTTCAGGAATGAGACAGTAAGCTATCACTTCGAATTTGAGTACAACCTTAAAGCATAATATATTGTACTTTAGAAAATACTTATTTGCATAAATGTGCATCCTTCTAATAATAATAATTTTACATGCAAATTTATATAAGAAAAATGATTATTTCATATTTTAAATGCAAGAATTCCTTAAAATTTAAACAGTTTCTAGTTATTTAAATTAACTTTTTAAAACTATTAAGGAATTTAATTAAAATTCTCGGCATTGAGTATATGACGTATGTATATCAGTTTTACAGTTTCATAAACGGAGTGCTTTTCATGTTTAAAATATCCTTTTTTCCGCCATATGCAAAATTTTGGTTTTGGTGGGACCTTAAAAACATTTTCGTTTCCGCGTTAGACAGATTCCGGCTTATACAACAAGAATTAATGTTATTTTCTATGGGTTCGCCGGGACTTGAAAAATTTTCCGCGGTAGACAGATTTCCGGCTTGCACAGAGCCCGCCTTAGACCGAATTTACTGTATTTATTTTTATGGTATTCAACTAGCTACATCTTTTAGATTGCAATCGGATCGGTTTGCTCTGTAATATGTTTAGATTAAACGTAACCCATAGGGACTTATAGCTCCTCCATTTTAGTTCACAGGCTATCAAAGCCTGAGAGCTAATGTGCCCGCCGGTTCTGTATGTATGTATGTACGTAACGCGATAACTCGATAGAAATATCCGATTTGCTTCAAATTTTTTTCTAGATTCATTCTGATAAGGCGCTTCCCTGATTAGTTTTGGGGGTTCATTGGTTACGTATGAAAGGGGGAGGGACGGGAGTCTAATCCCACTTCTTAACTTAGGTAAATGGGTTTTTCATGCAGAATCACCAGATTATCTTCAAATTTGGTATACCGGTTAGATTTGAAGTTGTCATTAGATTTGAAGGTTCATTGTTTAAGTCTAAAGGGGGGAACGAGGGGATAATACCCCCTTAATTTAGATAAATAGGTTTTTCTATCCGATTTGCTTCAAATTTGGTATACTGGTTTATTCTGATAAGGTGCTTCCCTGATTAGATTTGGAAGTTCATTGGTTAAATATAAAGGAGGAGCGGGGGCTGATACTTCCTTAATTTAAATAAATGAGTTTTTCTATCCGATTTGTTTCAAATTTGGTATACCGGTTTATTTCGATAAGGCGTTTCCCTTATGACATTTGGAGGCTCATTGGTTAAGTATTAAGAGGGGAAACGGGGTATTTTTCGAGGGGCATTATTTTTTGAAATAAGAGTATAATATACAATTAGTGCGAATAACCTGTGAGCTCAATGCCATCAGTTTAACTGAGCACTTTTCTTTTATTAACACTTTCCGACATAGTTGAAAAGTGTTTATGACTTCGGTTTATCTGCCCATTCTCTAATTCTCGTCAGTATACTCGGATTGAAATGTAATTGCTATATGGTATTGGTGATTACTATGGCATGTTTGGTATTGGAAATGAACTGTGTATCATTTATATTTCCTTTACAACAACACTCAAAATGATTCGGTACGTTATGACCTATGAATAAAAAACCTTTGAAATGTATTTTATGATGTTACTTTGTTTCAAACATATTTAAATTAACATACATCACTGGTGCACAACAAGATGCTAAATCTAGGATAGGGTGTGTTTGCATTTATCGTACATTTACAGAGATATACAAAAGAATTCGATTATAGACCGTTTATGACCAATAATTGCTGAAATTGTACTCTCAGTTGTGATATGCGTTTTAAATATACCTAATTTTTTGCATAATCCTAGCTGTTTATAAAATCTATCGATCCTATACTGGGTTCCACAAAAGAATTTAAGTAACTTTCCGTTTATTGACGCAACATGCTGGAGTGGAATTTTCAACTGTGTTATGCGTTTCCTAACTGAGCTAAATTGCATCATACTACAGGGTGATTTTTTTAAAGTTGTGAAAGTAAAACCCTATAACAAAAGAACCATTGATCCAAATGACCTGAAATTTCACCAGTATGCTCCCAAAGCAATGGGAATTTTTTAGACGCAGTTAAAAAAAAAACTTAAAATTGCACGGACAGATGGCGCTGTAAGTTAACAGAAACAAAGAATATCGTCAGTGGGAAGAAAACAATGGACGGTACTTTGAGAAAAGGAAAACTTTACTACGCATATCAAAAACGTACAGAATGCACCCGGGTCAAAATTCTTGCTAGTACTAGCATCAGAAATATGCTAGTTTTGCTATGTTTCTTCCTTTGTCTGCTAGATTTTCATGCTAGTATATGCTTTACAATGCATTTTATGCTTGTTTGCTGTTTAAGCTTCTTCCAAAGCATGGTGTGGTAGGTACCTTACCCAGTGATGTAGTCGTAAAAAAAACAGAGGGTATACGCTAAAGACAGAGGGTATACCTTAGAGTGTATATACAATAGCTTTTTTGAGAAACAGAAGGTATACGCTGTTACTGAAAAAGAGCCAGAAGGTATACGGCGTATACCTCCGTATACCCTCCACTACATCCCTGACCTTACCGTGCTTTTATATGCTTTTTTATGCTTGCCAGCATAATATGCTATGCAGCCAGCTTAGGGAAAAATAGCATGATAAGCTACGTACAAGCATTTTATGCTTGTTTGCTGTTTAAGCTTTTTTCAAAGCATGGAGAGGTAGGTACCTTAACGTGCTATTATATGCTTTTTTATGCTTGCCCGCATAATATGCTATGCAGCCAGCTTAGGTAGAAATAGCATGATAAGCTACGTACAAGCACGTTATGCTCAGTTGTTGTTCAAGCGTCTTCCAAAGCATGTAGAGGTAGGTACCTTATTGTGCTATTATATGCTTTCTTATGCTTGACAGCATAATATGCTATGCAGCCAGCTTATTAAGAAATAGCATGACAAGCTATGTACAAGCATTTTATGTGCTTATTTGCTTTTTAAGCTTCTGTCAAAGCATGGAGAGGTAGGTACCTTAACGTGCTATTATATGCTTTTTTATGCTTACCCGCATAATATGCTATGCAGCCAGCTCAGGAAGAAATAGCATGACAAACTATGTACAAGAATTTTATGTGCTTATTTGCTTTTTAAGCTTCTGTCAAAGCATAGAGAGATAGGTACCTTTACATGCTATTATATACTTTTTTATGCTGGCCAGCATAATATGCTATGCAACCTGCTTTGATAGAAAACAGCATGACGCACTATGTGCCAGTAAGATATTGCTACACAAGTCTCTTCCCAGTAATGATGAGGTAGCTACTTAAATGAAGAATTGTGTGCTTGTTATTGCTTGGCAGCATCAAATGTTTATTATTATTTTTTAATTGATTTATTTATTTTTGTTTTGCTTTAGTTACTCGAAAGTATAAATTTGACTATGTTTTTTGAAAATAGAAGAAAAGGAAATTTTAATTATAAATTAAATTAATTTTTCAAATCCAGGGAGAGACAATAGCTCACTTTCACCCCCGTCCCCCCCCCCCCCAACCAGAAAATTCTTATTTTCTCTTTTATTATAAGCTAAGAGAAAAGATTAAATTTCAATTTGTTTTTCAAAATCGGAGAAAAAAATTAGTTGCATTTCAAATTCGAGGGAGGCTTAATGGATCAGCTAAGCCCTCTTACCTTAACGGAATATTCAGGAGTTTGTGTTATGGAAGTTTCACTGTACATTGCAATTTTTCAAGATGTAAAATATAACTTCTATTTTTAAAATTAATTTCTGAGGGGGTGGGTTAAATTCTATGAGGGATTTAACTTATATGAAAGTCTTCTAGAGGAGACCCCCCCCCCCCACACCCGCCGCCTATAAAAGAATTTTTTCTTCTGTTTCTTAGAATTTAAATATTCTAACTTACTCGAAAAAAATCAGTATATCTTTAAAAAATGTAGAAAAAGAAAATTTTGTTCATTAAAATCTAAAATCCGGGCTGCCCTCTCCGGAATTCAATACTGTCTTAAATCACCCATTTGAGATTAGTTTTTAACATCTAAATATCAAAAGAAACAGAACTAAACATTAATTACCAAAGTGGATATAGAAGAGTACCCCCCCCCCCCCCAACAGAAAATTTTAAACTGATCTTACTCTTACTGTTAAATTATTTTAGGTTACCTGTAAATTATAAATTTTCTATATCTTTAAAAATGGGAGAAAAATAAAATTTTGTTTATTAAATTTCAAAAGCTGGGAGGGGGGAGGGCTGTGTCAACGCCACCTGAATTAAATACTGCCCCTTGAACGCGTTTGAGATAATTTTTTAACACATAAATTTTAAAAAATTAACAAATAATTTCCATGGTATACTTAAAGGGAAAACGCCCCCTCCCCTTCCTCCCGAACTGGAAGAAAATTCTTCGCTGCACTTTCTCTTAGTATTTAATTCTGTTAAGTTTCTCGAAAAGATTAAATTTGCTATGTTTATTAAAATCAGAGAAAAAATATTATTTTGTTAAATTTCAAAATCCAGGGGCGGTAGATTTCCTTTTTCGAACCACTACAACGTAAATTCAATACTGCCTTCGTCCACCCGTTTTAGATAAAATCTAAACACACAAATCTAAAAAAAGTGAAAATTAATTTCTATAAAAGATTTATTGGGAAAAAGCGTCCCCCCCGGTTTAGATAAAATTTTAACACATAAATATTTAAGAAACTGAAAATTAATTTCCGTGAAGGATTTTTGGGAAAAAGCGCCTCCTCTCCACTCACCCATCATAAAATTCTTAGCTGTTCTTTCTCTTAGTTTTTAATTATTTCAATTATACAAAAAAAAAAAAAAAAAATTCCGTGCTTTTTAAAAAGAGAATTTAGTCAATTAAATTTCAAAATTCAAGGAGCACTGTTTCATGTAAGAAATAAGTTCATAACAATCGAATTGAAAATATGTACAATTGACCCACCCCCTTTCCAAAAAGAACTAATTTTTAAAATCTTAACCCCATCCTAAATTGATAAATTCTATCCTAAATACATTTCAAAATCTTTTATTTTTCTGCAATAAATAATTCTAAAAGCTGTAGGTACTTCAGAAGTTCTCCAAAGATGGCGCCACCAGCGTCATTTTTTTTCTAACCGGGAGAATAGCAAAAAATAAAAGCAAGTGATGCTAGAAAAATAATGCTAGAACAGCAAAAATTAAAAGCAAGTGATGCTAGAAATGTAATGCCAGCATAGCAAAAATTAAAAGCACGTGATGCTAGAAAATTAAAAGCAACAGATGGTAGAAATGTAATGATAGACTAGCAACAAAAAAGTTTCTGTTGCTGGTGAATTACTGCTAGAAAGCAGAAATTACAAGCAAGTGGTGGTCTTGATTGTTGCTAGGTTAGCAACATATTCAAGCAGCATAAGCTGGAATATGTATGCTGGCCAAGCAGTAAAGTGTTCCAATACACACCATGACTTGCTGGGAATTATGGTGGAACCAGCAAATGTGTTATGGTAGTTTATGCTAGTTAACTTTGCTGGGATACAGCATTTAATGCTTGTCTAGCAAACAAATACCAGCCTGAATTTCGACCTGGGAGTAATCGGGAAAAGGAACTGCGAACACCTTCGCAGAAGCAGAACGATATAAAAATATGGCGTAAAGCATTCGTACAGAACTATGCAACTAACGCAAGACATTTTCAATGTGATGTCCACCGTTTTCAGCTACGAGGTGGAAACATAAAACCGCATGTTTCACAACACAGCGAAGAGTATCCGACTGGATACTGTTGATCTGGTGCACAATGCGTGCTTTCAGGGCAGCTAAGTTCGTAACACCATCACAATACACAGTATTCTTTAGGTAACCCCCAGAGCCAGAAATCGCAGGAATATCCATAGAATAATGAACACGAGGTGTGCATGCTTCAGAGTTTTATCGCCACTGTGCGTATGTTGTGCGCAAGCCCGTCTTCCGACTTTGCTGTATATACAGCGCCATCTGACGGTGCGATTTTAAGTTTTTTTTTTTTTTTTTTAACTGCGCCTAAAAAATTCCCACTGCTTTAGGAGCATGTTGATGAAATTTCAAGTCATTTGGATCAGTGGTTCTTTTGTTATACCGTTTTACTTTCACAACTTTAAAAAAAAATCACTTTGTATACAACATGTACAGGATGCCCATTCTCAGGTGTCCAATAGCTAATTTCTAAACCGTTAGTCATATAGACATATAGTTTCAATTTCAAAAATGTTTTAAATGAGGTAAAAAATTATTTTAAAAGTCGTTTTGATCAATGAAAACATCTCTTAAAAAGTTACGAAATTTAAATTTTTATACGGTCCCTCGGTCTTATAAGTGATATTAGTAAAAATTTCCTATTGCACTAACAATTAACACAAAAAAAGTTTCATTCATCTAACACTAAAATTGACCGAGTTATGAAACTTTGAACTGCATGATTTATACCAATTTTCTGCATCTGAAGAGCTGAGTTGAACCATGCTTCGAGGGATCGTACACAAAATGCTTAAAGTATCAGAAAATTTTATTTCACATGTGTATTTCTGCATTGCAGCCAAAAGGAGCCACTTCGAGGAAGTGTTAAGATAACCTTAATTTCTATTAAGTTTTTAATTAGATAATCTAATAGCATTTTAAAATATTTATCATTTTCTAAAGAATTGCGCCTGTTGCTTTTCATCGTTTCATTTAACGAAAATTCTGTTATTTTTTAATTTATTTTTTAGTACAATTTGTATATTTTTCTTTAATATGTCAGAATGTAAAAATAGATTTCAAATTTATCAGACTATTATTTATATTTCTAGTAAATTTGTGAATGACCCCTACTTCGCAGCAAAAAAGATGCTTCAACTTTAAACAGCTATAACTTGGTCAGTTTTAATCGTAGAAGAATGGGACCTTTTTTTGTCTGACTTCTTAGTGTAATAGGATATTTTTACTAAATATAACTTATAGGACAGGGGGACCGTATAAAAATATAAATTTCTTACTTTTTAAGAAATGTTTTTACTGACCCGAATCGCTTTTAAAATACTTCTTTACCTCATTTAAAACATTTTTGTAATTGGAACTATATGCCTATGCTTAACGGTTTAGTAATTAGCTATTGGACAATGTTGAGTGTGGACACCCTGTATACAGATCTATAGATCCTATATATAGGATTTCACAAAAGAATTCGGACATTTTTTCAATTATAGATGACAATTACTGAAATTATGTTCGCAAATCTGTTAGGTCGTTAGGTGTTTTCCAAATTATTTAACTTAAATATCATCTTTCACCGTATTTAACGGTGAAGTTTTTTTACAATATTCTGAATGTATTGGAAAGTGTTTCATAATCTATGCTTGAAGCATATTTTTTCTTTTAACTTGCGGACATTGAAAAACTAATAAGGACACAGAAAACATAAGATACGTCAATGTTTGAATTATAAATTTTATGCTTACAAAATAAAACAGACTCTGGCAATTCCAAAAAGATATAATTGATAAAGCTGCGTAATATATAAATCACTAAAATTGAGCCTTTAATTTTTAAACAAACAATAGCAGGCTTGTGTGCTTAAATCTATTTTTGAGTTTTTTCAGAATACATTTTCTACAATTTTAAAGGACCCCCCCCCCCCTTTTTTTTTTAATCTATCAAAACTGGTGAGTTAATTATCCGTGTTTGTATAGATAATTTGTTTCTTTAAAACTATTTAAAATATGAATATATCTGTAATGTTATAGAAGAGTAAGATATAAACGTATGTTAAATTGTATTCTATGGTTTTATGAACGTTTTCGTGACTTATTTGTATGTTTATTTCATTTGGAGGGAAAAAAAACATGCTTCACATTATTAAATGATATATTTTTAACATTCATATAAAATTTGAAGAAGTTAGCTGCAAGACTTTTTTAGAAAAACGTGTCTGACCTGTAATCATAAACTTGTGGTCAGAGATAAAATATTCAAATTAAACAAATTTGTGTATGCATTAAGTATTTGTAAAGCAATATATGAAATAAAGTACAACTACTTTAATAGTGAAGAATGTTTAACTTGTGTGTCTGCTTATGAATATATATGTATTTATTATTGCATGATTAGAAACATACTAAATTAGCTTTGTTTACGCTGGAAGAATGTCATGTCTGCTCTTAAGCTATCAAAAATAAAATAAACAACAATAACAACAAAAACTTTTCTAAAGTTCACTAATTTTGTTGCTTCCTACGTTCAAGTTTTCTACTAAAAATTATCTTAGGTAGAAATTCTAAACTGGGTATCAGACGAAACCACTCTTCGGTTATAAATTTAAATTTTGTTTTAATTAAAAATATTATAATATTAATGAAAAATAATTTCAGAAGAATGCAATTATCAATCCAAACCCTGATTTAAAGAGATCTCTCTTCTTTATAGGAAGAAAGACTGGTAAGGAGATAATTAAGCAATGTTTTAGATAAGCCCTTTCGTCTGGAGCTCAACACATATTTTATTTTAAACTACTATATGCATCACAAATCCTTTGAAAGTATTTTCAGTCAACATTTTACACATTTTTGAGGGAGATTTCGCACGTATTATTTGTTCATAATGGTGATAGATAGCATGAGTACGAAATTACATGTTAAATATAGATATTTAAACAGCTGTGATCCAAGTTCATTAACCCTATTACTTGACCGAATTTATTTTCTCTCTCTCTCTCTCTTTTTTTTTTTTCCGAATTTTCGATCCACAAAAGGCGTTTTTTTTAGTACCTAAAAATTTAATATTTGTTCTATCCTGAATTCAAAAATGCAAAATATTTTTTGTCAATAAGCAGTTTTTTGATTGACCTACTGGTTGTCATACATGCAATATCCCATTCACCGATCTCCAGTTTTTCCTGCAATACACCCAAGTTTTAAATTAAAAAATTAGTCTTATACTATATTTATCAAATCTATTACTTTGAGATATTTAAGATAAATATCTGCATAAAAGGAATGATTAAAAATACGTGTTTTACAACCTTACCGTGAAAACAGCTTTATAATTTTTCTTGGTCATCAAAGAGAAACAAGCTGGGAATTGCGCGTCAAACGTGGCAAATGAGGTGCGTTCGTAGTATAACTAGTTTTATAAATATTTTTTGCACCGCATATTGTAGTGAATGTATATTTTAGTGCACTTCATAAGAGCATATCAATTTCATTCTGTTCGAAAGGCTGTAATATCATTAAAATTCACTTGAAATAATTTTTCCCATTGGCCGCAATGTAACGGGAAACTTTTGACTGTTCCTGTAATTAAACTATACACCCGATTTTCATAAAATTTGAAATGACCTGACAAAATCTTGCAACAATCATATATTTAAAGTTTAAGACCATTCGGTTGGGTAGTTTTTGCTCTGTTATATGCGGACGGACGGACGGACAGACAGACGGACCGAACGACGACTGTAGGTGCTACGTATTTATTAAATTACGAACGCACCTAAAAAGAACACATTGAAATGATTTATTGCATATTATTTTATTATACATTTTGCAAAAAAAAAAAAAAAAAATGATGAAGAAATAAAATAAATAAATAAATGGGCATTCTCACAATCTTTTGACTTTCGGGAATAAAAATCTGGTGAAATTAAACTTGCTAAAATAACATTTTAATCTGGTAGACGAATGCCCTAATGATTCAAAATAAAGAAAAAATGATCAGCAGCGAATTTTTTTTTATTTAACTGAGGTTTAACTTAAACTTGTGAGTTTAATTTTCCTTATCATTTTACCACTATAACTTTCTATTTTCTGCTAAATTTTTACTTATAATGAATTTGCATAGTACCTACAGGACATTCAAATAAACAAGTAATATAAAAATTTTGTTTTTAAAGTCAATTCCTACTTAGGCCATCAAAGAAAAATTTAATATAATCAAGCTAATATGAGTTTTTGTTGCATTAAAATATCTCAATTTGTTGATTTTCTATAAGCAAGTAGGTTTACAATGGAACTCTATGGGAATTTGGCGAAATATTACAGATATCGCCAAGTTGGCGTCACTTTTGGCGACTCATTTTAGCCGCCAAATTTGGCGATATATCGCCAAGTTGGCGACAAACGTGGCGGTATTTGGCGACAGAACAGGGTCCCCCCCTATGGTAACCCTTATTGAAAATACAGTGACCTCTCACTTATACGACTCTCAGTTATACGACTCTCTCAGTTATACGCCGAATTCTCTCGGTCCCGTCCACGCTTTATGGGAAATAATGCTAAAGTTCTCTCAGTTATACGGCTGCTTCTCTCACTTATACGACGCTTTAAACGGTTCAAGCGATTTTACATTTCTCACTCTAGAATTAATTTTTATAATCTTTAAAGTACAAATCATTCACGTTTTCTTACATTTATCCTTTCATTATTGTTAAAGTGTTTATGAATAATGAATAACATTTCTTATCTACCTTCGTTTGTTATTTATATCGGGAGAAGGTTTTACTTCTAATGGATCAATGTCCATCACATCCCGATGTAAAAGATCTGCCGTTTCTGCAGCAAATTAAATTTTAAAATTTGTTTTAGGAAATTCAGTTTTCCCACAAGACCAAACTGCTAGTTCAACGAATGAACCTGATATTGAGAGTGTATGGAATCCTTTAATAACGAGGACTCGAATAAAATGTTTATGGAAGAAGGTATTAATTTCAAAGATTATGTAGAATGTGATGATAAACGTCTTCTGTCAGAACTGAGAACTGCTGAAGAAATCTTTGAGGATATTAATAATGAAGACGTGAGCAAGGAGGATGACCAAGATGAGAGCAATGTTCCTGCTGTTGAAAATTTTTCGAAAGCAGTACCGCTTTAAATAAATTAAAGAATTATGTACATCAAAATGATTATTCCCAAACTAACTTAAAAGCTTTATTAGACTTAGAGAAAGACATTTTCTATTTCCATCTACGACAGAAACAAACTAATATCACTTCATTTTTTGAGAAAATCTGATCTGTAAATTTTTAAAATAAACATAGTGGTAAATGAACAATTTTTTGAACTTTTTAAACATATTTTATGTTTAATTTTTTAATACATTTTACAAATTTTGTTAAAATATGTTCTTAGTACTCAAAACTTATCGTTTTTAGTATAGGTAAAATAATTAATGCCTATAAAGTTTGAAACTTGTATTATAAGGCGGTCTCTCACTTATACGACTCTCTCAGTTATACGACTTTTTTCTACGGTCCCTTGAAAGTCGTATAAGTGAGAGGTCACTGTACTTTCATTGAAATTCAATAACCAATGGCTGCCATTTTGTTTCCCATGCAAAACTAAAATTAATTAATTAAAATTTAATTAATGAATTAATATTTGAAAAAACTTTATTAACATCAATTGTCATCCAGTACAAGTTTAAAAAAATTTATTTCAACCTGATAGGATGAATAATGAGTATTTTATTAGCGATTGAAAATTTGTACAAGATAAATATATAAATATATAAATAAATATAGGGAGAGTGTGAGCTAATAGTAGGAATAGAAAAATAATAACAATGTAGTATTTTTAGTACAAAATTTTGGTATATCATTGTCTTAAAAGGGTGTTAAAGAAGGGATGGTATAGAGGAAAAGGGACGGTAACGGAAAAAAAAGGATGGTAAGGATGGGACGGTAAGGTCAAGCATTCAAGCATTTTCAAGCATGGTTTTATAAAAAATCTATCTCTATCGTGTGCAGCTCGCTTATGAAAGAACCCGTTTGCATTTAAAACAATATGAATAGTTCAGCATTTGTTTCCGGTTAATAGTCCAGAACAATATTAACACTTCATCAATAACTAAATAAAATAACAAATAAATATAAATAACACACAATTTTAACAGACATGTAATCGAAATACGAGCCTAAACTACTAAAATTACTAGAATCCAAAGGACTGCTGTAAATAGCGAAATTTTGCGCGATTTCTTGGCTATTAACTCCTGACATGCGGCTAATAAGACAGTGTCGCTTTTAATAAATTGTAAAATTTTATTTAAATTCATAATTGATATTTTTCATATAAAAATGCTTTTTAAGATTTGTTAATAGGCAATCCAAAATAGTATATTGAATCTAAAACAGGTCTCTTACAGTTTTTAATTTAAAAAAAAAAAAAAAAAAAAAAAAAAAAAAAGGTGTTTTTCATATATGTTCTGTAACACGAGAAGTCCGGGTTTGATCCCATAGTTTTGTAATAATAATTTTTTTAACAAACAAAATGATTAGCCCCCGATATTCTATTTCTTTTAGGCAACAATTGAAGTGTCGTTACTAAAAAATAACGTTACGTTACATAAGCCAGCCGTAAAACGAAGCAGATGTATCATTGTACGGTTAAATACTGATAATCTCTACTGCAATTTTTTAAACGTCTAAACATTACACATTTTCCATTTTTACACCATCGTGTAGGGGGGAAAAGTTCTTTTAACTGGAATTTGTTTGAAAACTGCATCTCGATTTATTTTTGAGATATTATTATTATTTTTTTTTTAATTTATTATTATTATTTTTGTAGTTTTTCATGCCATTTCTATAATGGTGGTAACTGAAGTACTCCATTTCTGTAACAAGTAAAAGGAAAATAGTTTAAAAATAGTAGGTTACTATACATTTTTCTTGCTATTTTCTCATAACAATTGAAAAAAAATTGTACTTAAAATAAATGCTATTTTGAAAAAAAAATGTAAATGAATAATTTCTGATAAACATGGAGCTATTGTGAACTCTATTTAATTTTAAGTGTCCATATGAATGTTACAAACAAATGAAGGCTTATAAAACATTATATAGCCGATTTTTTTTTTTTTTTTTTAAATCTTTGTCGAGTTTACGACATCGCTTTTTGCTGGGTTTGTGTATTATTCCGCGATAGTGACGTCGTATGCATACTTTTCTAAGACAGGATCGTAAATGTGGAATTCTTCAGCGAATGCAAAAGACGTCATGTTATATAAAATAAAAGCGTGTATTTTAAGTCTTAAAATTGAAATATGTTTTGTAGAAGTGCACCATTTTCACTCCAGCGACTTTGAAATTCTTCACAGGTGGAAATGCTTCTCTTTTGAAAATAACCCATTTGAAAACACACAGTGATAAAACGCAAAGTTTTACAAAAATTTAGAGTGTCTTTATAGAGGAGAAGTGACCTTTAGGTTAAAATAATGTTTGTTTGA
Source organism: Maratus speciosus (assembly GCA_963932465.1). Classification (NCBI taxonomy): domain Eukaryota; kingdom Metazoa; phylum Arthropoda; class Arachnida; order Araneae; family Salticidae; genus Maratus; species Maratus speciosus. The sequence goes on along the minus strand of OZ010800.1, from coordinate 289,777,861 downwards.
GAGTTAAGACTAACCAATATTTATTAACATTTTTTATTGTAACTAATTTTGTAGGTTTATTATAAATTAATGAAACAGTTCCTTCTTAAACATTTTCTTTCGTCGAAATTCGACGGGTTCCACCTCGCAATAATTATAATATTTTTTTTTTTTTTTCCCTCATCGGGGGCGACACTAAATTTTGAAATAGTAGAATTCCTGCTACCTGCTTCTTACTTACTTTGTTGCTAAAAATCTTATCCTAGTAGTACAAATACAAAATCCATAGGAAATAAGAGAGAGAAAAATTAAATTATTAATTATGTAATTGTATAAAAATAAAAAATAAATACAAAATTCATTGAAGCCGAATATTTTCATATTCTCCATATATAATGGTATGTTAAGGAAAACAGTCGTTAATAATGAGCTAAGATAGACTGTGTTTGAATATGTTATTCTATTGTTTACTGTCTTTTTCTCCATGTAAATGACACATTTCCCTCAACAAAGCAAAAACAGCTGTTGTAATAGTGACATAGCTTCCCGTACAATGTAATTTTCTGCCCAGTGAAGGATGATTCAGATGTTTGATAAACATATAAAGCACAGAAGAGATGATTTCGTAGAATATTTTGAACAGATCTGAATATTTCCAATTTTTGGTTTCACTTCTGTATTATAAGATTAGATTTTGGTTTCCGAAACGAGATCTTTCTGCGCTATCAATTTCTTTTATACAACAAATAATTTTTAAGCAAATATATATATATATATATATATATATATATATATATATATAAAATAATAGAAACTAAATTTAAAAAATAAAAAAACCCGAACTAATTAATTATTTCTCATCAATGTGAGACTATTTTTTATATTACTTACCTATTTTTTTATTATTCACTTGTATTAATGACTTTTAAGTTGTGTTTAATTGTTAGTTCCCATCTATCTATAAACACTGTTTTGATCAGGAATATAGATGTCTATGAAGGTTAGAGTTTCAGTAAAGCTAGAGATCCTACCTACACAACTTTCAGGTTGTGTAATATTTAAACGGAGCTTCCGACTGTGAAATAGTCAATGAAACATCGTCTTCATTTTGAAAGACCTATCCAATGATATGCCACTCAATAAGGTGCGTAAAATTTTTTTTCGTCTCTACCACCATTTTGCATTTTATGGCCGCCATTTTGAATTTATGTAAACAAGACATAGCCTATAACCATCGGACGGTTAAGGCGAATCGATAGAGACCTCATTCATTAAAATCCATCCAGCCGTTGGGATGTTTCGAGGGTATAAAGAAATCCACATATCCAGATACGCGTAAAACACATAACCCTTCTTGGCAGTCGGGTGAAAAATCTTCAAGTGATTATTTCTTAACTTAACATTTATATTTACTTATAACCAGGAGCACAGTTTGGGAAAGGCTACGGAGAATCCTCCTCCGCCCCCTATTATAACATTACAGTCATGCTCAACCTTTTTTTCTTGCAGCCCGCAACACACTTATCAAACAGAAAATAGTAATTAAAATATTAAGATAACAGAAATAATACAACAAAGCAGTGCGACAAAGTCAATATTATCAGTAGGAGTAAACGTTTCTCGTGGAAGAAATTTTGCAAAAAAATTCTAACTTCACTATTTCCAAACAATAATTGATAGATTATTATTGCAAATGTTGTAGAAATATGTTGCGGTGTTTTGTTGTTTGCAGTGGTGTAAAAATTATTTTATGGCAATTTTTCGCGACAAGTGTTCAACCCTAAACAGAGTATTAGCTATAAATATAAAAGTTAATAAATAATATAACAATGCAGAATTTCCAAGTTTTAGTTCTTTCCATTTAAATATATATTTTTGTCATTTTAATGGGCAATTCCGTAAAAATAAGCCATAACTTTTGGGTACTTTTTGCCCGGACACCCTGTATATATAAATCAACATTGGGACTGAGGATGGTTTTAAGGCCTGGGAATTATGATCGGTGAAAATACAAAGAATTTTTCCGAAATTGTTTTCCTTCGGACGCTGCAATAGGTTCCTCGAGACGCTGCTCTTACTTTTTATAATGGAAGTTACCTAAAAGTAAGAAAGCACCAATTGCAGCCGTCGCGTCAGGAGAAAAACAAATCCGTAAAATTTCGGTATATTTTCACCGGCCAGACCTCAAAATCACCATCCGTTTAAATGTTGATATGTAGAAGCGGTTTGGACATGTCTAAACATGTGTAGTGTACAAGATTTACGAAGGTCTCGGCCAAGTTCGCTGGCCAGCTTCGTACGCTCATCTTGTTCCAAAATCACGGCTACTTTAAAGATTTAAAATTTAAAAAAAAAATAGATACCCAAAAAATCTTTTCCCTTAAGTTTTCGGACTTGATATAAGAATTCCAGAGTGTTTTTTGTTTCGTTTCTATCTCAAAAAAGGGCTGAGATATATAGTCCAGGCAATAGAGACCGTATAGGGACTCTACCTAGCAAAATTAATGGTAATACTGAAAATCGGCTTTCTAGATGTTTTTTCGGTCGCTGAATCCGAATTTGTAACTTCCCACCAAAATTTCCCCCGGCAACCACCCCAAATTTTGGTAAAAAGCCCCCCAAAAAAGGTTTTTATTAAAAAATTCCATTTTCTTATTGTTTTAGGGGAAAAGTAGCTAGAAATTCAGAAAGTAGGAAAAATTTGCAACAAATTAGATATATGACATTATGACTTAGGATGAAGGGGAAGGGGGGATCTGCCTCGGAACATGCGCCGCAGTGCTGCGTGGACTAAGTTGCGCAATTCCACTTAACCACTCACACGTTTACATTAGCCCTCCCATCTTTCCTCCGAACTTTCTCTATAAGGTTTACTTTAAGTTTTTTGGGTCGCTGAATCCGAATTTTTAACTTACCCCCAAAATTTCCCCCCTTCGAAAAACCCCCCAAATAATTGTTTTTAACTTAAATTTCTTATTGTTTTAGGGGAAAAGCATTACGAAATTCAGAAACTAGACAAAATTTGCAACAAATAGGATATATGACATTATGACGTAGGATAAACGGGGAGACAGGGGGCTGCCTCGGAACATTCCCCGCGCGCTTTTCTCAAAAACCAAATTTTTTTCAAAAATTCAATTTTTTGGGCGGTTGCCGGGTGAAATTTTGGTGGGAAGTTACAAATTCGGATTCAGTGACCCTAAAAACATCTAGAAAGCCGATTTCCAGTAATATTATATAATCTAGTATTTTTTTAATCCAGTTTCTTACGCAATCAATGCTAGCCAAGAGCCGACACACAAATTGAAATTGAATGCCGTTTGGATGTAGTTGGAGTTTACAAGGTTTGCATGCGTTGAAGCATGGTAGTGAATTGCACAAGATAAATGCACTATATAACTGCTGGATTTAAGTTTTTAGTGCTTTTAGCTTTTTCTGACGTAATGTGCCATCGGCGAAATTTGCAATTACATTTTTTTATTTGCTTAAACATAAATTTTCAGCACTGGCCAAATTTTAGTCCAAATCACACACTCGTGCGCCAATTGATTTTAAATTGAAGTATAAAATGGGTTTCTGAATTTTTGTACAACATGTAGAATTAATGTGCATCTGCAATATATTGTAAATTTACAATCCTTGCTAACATTTATGATTGTATCTCCTGCAATTGTAAATAAAATATATGTCTTCACCACAGGCTCCAGTGTCCTCCTCTGCGATGGGTGCAGGAGGAGAACCGTAGGCCTGCTGCCCGCAGTACCACCGTAACCGTTCGAAGGAGGCTTAAGGAGCTGCGATCTCAATTAGGCATCCTCTCGCCTCCTAGCCCCAAGCCCCAGTTACCTGTTTGCAAGCCTCAACGGACACTACAAGAGGTATTTTCTCTCTACAGTTTTTTTTCGATCGATAATTTGTATAGACATTTCAAATAATTAAAAGGATAATTATGAATCATCACTACAAATTTGACATTCTGGCGCATATTAAAAGAAATTATGCCACTCTTTTGTAACAGAAAATAAAATACATTACTTTGTCCCGTATTTTCTTTAATATTCGGTATTGTGTATCATTGATCACGATAGATTTATATTTTACTTCGGATACAAACGTTTAGTCTTGGAGTCAGTGACATTTTTTAATTAATCATTTTATACAAGTTAATCTTTAAATACATAATTCATCTTACTTAATCAAGGATTATAATACCAGCCAGCTGTCGCGACAGCGGTGGATGCGGCTTCGGAGGTCGCAACATCTCTCGGTTAAAGGAAAATGAATGGCAATCCAATTACGGAAGATTGAAAGATACTATCGTCACCTGAAGCGACCTTCTGTATTCATTTTCCTTTGACTGGAGGATGTTGCGGCCTCTGAACCTGCATACACCATCGTCGCGCCAGCTGAAGGTTGTTTTTTGTGATTTATTAACTAACATCAATTACATATTTTCAGGCTGAGCTCCCAGAAGCAGAATTTTCTGTGTCAGTCTGCAGCAAAGTAAAATTTATATGCGACCTATAAGAATGCTAGACTAAGCTTACTACTATAAGAAATAATAAAATCCCATAAAATAAGCAAAATTTGCATTTATAAAGAAAATAGAATAAAAAATACAACATATACAATAAATCTAGAGACTTAAAGTAAATTTCAGCTGTTTTTTTAAGCCTAGCATTTCTTTTTAAGCTGGTGGATTAATCTGCAGCGCCCGCTGCCGTGCTGCACTGTTTCTGCTACTGGGGCTGAGCTTATGACCGTACGTGAGGCAGAGGGCCCTCGATAGGGTGGCGAACGGGGGGAGTTTCTCTCCCCCCCCCCCCCCAAACGCTCGCGAATGTTGTTGCACATGGCACATTTACAAACTTAGTTGGTAAATTTGTTTAAAACTTTAATAAAAATACCCCTCACTAAAAGTCTTAGCGATGGCCCTGATGTGAGGCTCTCAATTGGTTTGTTATCTTTTAGTATCAACAAGTATTGATTCGTTCTGACTCCCTTTCTGGCTTAATCGCTTTACAGTATTTACATTCTCTAGACCTTCTGTGTTGGAAATAATTAATTTCATACTGTCCATTAAAAAATAAATTTTTCTCTCATGGGTTCGAGCACAGGTCGATTCGGTAACGAACTAGTGGACACATTGGCGAAAAAAGCTATAACAGAAAACAAAATCTCACTCTTTTTACCTCTCCGCATTTCTCATTTAAAATACAGCTTGAAAAAGAAAACTATTAACAGATTGGCAAGATTAGTGGGATTCTATAGATACGGGTCGGTTCACACAAAAATTCTTTCCACGTGTCAAGGCGAAACTTATTTTATCAAATAGAAGCCTTTATTTATTGTTTTCTTCGCATTGCTTTTTTAATACTTTTAACCCATTGGGGACGAGCGACACATATACGTGCTGCATGAAGCGCTCAGAATTCTTGTTTTTCCTCACCAGTAAAATTTTACTGTAAAATTTGCCTTATTTAATCAGCACATTTTCTTTATTCAAGAAGTCACAAATTTCTGTTTTTAAAAAACAGTGACAAAAGATTAAAAATTTCGTAAAAGGCTCCCGTCCCGAAAGGGTTAAGTATAAAATTAACAAAACGCCTTCACCCTTGTGTGTCTGCGGTCCATTCGCAGTTCCAGACCCGCTGCACTATTGAAAATTTCTGTAAAAACACAGAAAAAAAACCAAGAGACTCTGTAAATTTAAACTAGTTCTCGGCTAAATGCATTCGATTGAGTTTCTCGGTCATCATTTTACAAACATTTCCCTTTTCTTGTATCAGATTTCCTGTAGGGATTTCCATGTCTTTATTTAAAGATTTTTTTTTTAATCTTTGTCAGGTCCTGATTACCAAATAGGCATGAGAAGCACGTGCTTCCCTTAGAAAATTTTGAAGGGGCCGAAATTGAGAAAACAGGGATCCCCAAATTTAATGTTCAATCAATTCCATTTCAAAATTCTAATTTCTTTTCAAATTATTAATTAATTTATATATAAAAATATATATTAACCCTCCGTCTACCAGACGGGTCCATTGGACCCGACAGGTACATACAAAATATTCATTCAAACCAGAAATTTCTTTAAAATAAACTAAGTATATAAACCAGACAAAAATAAGGTAAATAAATAAGTTAAATAGTTTTAAATAAAAATTCTGGTGTAGAACGTTTTATTAAAACTTGAATAAAATTCCCGGTAGATCTACGGTTAAAGTGTTCCATTAAAATACCTTTCATAACAAATTAATTTTTTATACAATAGATCAGTTTCAATTACATGATCGTAATTCCTCAGTTTGTCCAGTTAACCAAAGTCGTCCATTTATCAGGCAGTATTATCGTCCAACCAATCAAAATAGAGAAAATCTAATACTTTGATATTTGCAGTCATTTGAATAATGCATTGGGTAATTTCCAGGTAGTCGAATTTAGGAAGCTCTTCCCGAATGAAAGAGGAATGACACTGTGCTTCCCATAGCTTCAGAAGTTAATCGGGCCCTGATTTTTGTTATAACCTGTAATTCAAAATATGCACTTTTAAAATTCTTTTGCAATTTTTATTAGGAAAAAAAAGGTTTAAAAATTGTCTCATTAAAAATTAGAATGTGTTTTAGAAAGGGAAAATTCATCTCTGTGGAGTTAACGGGGAATTTTGTCGATAATCACTTTGCAGTTGTTTCATTCACCATGTGCATGAAGTTTGGTAAAAGTAAATTAAAAGTATTTCTCCGCTGAATCATAAAAGGCATCCATTGCATGCAGTAGTAACAGTTTTTTTTAGCGTAGTCAGTAAAGCTGCTATCAGATTCACCAACTTTTCGAGCAACTTTTGCGCCAACTCTTGATTTCAGCCGATTTTCTGCGTGAAATTGTCTTACACCCCGTGTGATAGCAATCAGCAATATCCTCAACTTTCTATCCACAGCTCTAAAAAAATCTCCACTAGCCACGACTTTTCACCCAACTTCCAACATTTCAGCCAGTCAAAGATAGGCGGTTTTCAACGTCATTTATTTCCCAACTACCAAGATGGACGACGCTGCGATTAAGGCGACAGTGGACGTTCAAAAACATTTTCTACAGTTTTTGCTCAATTGTTTTGAAATTTAATACACATATAATTCGTGTAATAATTAAGAAAATTTCTTAATTTTATTAAAAAATATTAATATGCAAATTAGTAATTAATTAATAATATGCTAATTAATGATACAAATTAAAAATGCTCCATGCGCATTAAATTTTGATTCAGAAACTTGTAATTTTTTTTAAGGATAGCTTTATGATATTATATCAAAAATTGGTATACATTTTAAAATTATACTTAGTACCTTGGCAGAAAAAAATTATAAACCTATAGTATTGACCATTTCGGATTAAATTCAATGATAAAATATTACTTTTTTACCTTTATATGAAATAATATACACATATTAATAGCAAGTTTTGTAATAAAGTATATCAACAACAATATTACCAAGTATTATGAAAATTGGTATAAAATTAAGACGCATGGAGCATTTAAAATTTACTCGCTCGGCGAAAATTCTCATTTTGAGAAAACTGGATTTAAAGTTTTATTTTCAGTGTAGATTAACGATTGTTTACGTTAGCAAAACAGCTGTATCTCTGCAAACTATTATCGGATTTGAATAATTCTTTTTTTAGTTGAAAGTAAAAGATTGCCAGAACATTTTTTTCCAAAAAACAAAAAATTGATTTTTTAATGTTCTTTGCGATTTTGAACGTCCATTGTCGCTTTAAGCTGAAATGGAACGATGAACAAGAAAGAGTTTTGATGTAATGCGTAAAAGAAAAACCGCATGTATGGGACATAAAACGCAGTTTATATATAAATATAGGGTGGTCCATCTGTTGGTTCTTTTTTTATTATGAAAGAAAACGCATTTTTTATGAGTGAAAATCGAAATTCTTTATTGAACATGGAAGGTGGGTCTATGTCATTTATGTATGGAATACAATATCGCACATGTGGCCACCGCAGCTCCGCTTACATGCCATCTCCGAACATCAAAATTTTCGATGACTTTTCCCAGAATGAGCGGATCTATGGCCAAAATTTCAGCCCGGATGTTACGTTTGAGGTCTTGGATTGTGTGGGGGCATTGGCGTACACTTTACTTTTCAGAAACCCCCAAAGAAAATAATCCATTGGGGTTAAATCGCATGATCTTGGCGGCCAGTTCACATCAGAATTTCTTGAAATTACGCGATCTTGAAATTTCTCGTTCAATAAGTTGATGGTTTGGCGAGCAGTGTGTGCCGTTGCACCGTTGTTGTGTTGTCAACGAGTTCATAATTACAAATGGCATACATTGGACAGTTCATACATGCATGACACATGACAGCTGGCACAAATAACCTGTGAAATATTCATAGTTCAAAAAAGAACAAACAAATGGCCCAGTAGAATTCTGAAAAGGTGTTCATATCAAGAGATAGCTGAGAAACTGATCGCAAAGTTTCCGTAAAGTTTACCAACGAAAGAGCGATAAATAGTAATAACTGGTAATAGTAGTACCAGTTTTACCTCCAACTTTAGCAACGACATTTGCAATCTTTTTTTCACTTTGTACGCGGAAAAGTTGTAGGAAAAGTCGACTGAAAAGTTGGTCGCTCGAAAAATTGGTGAATCTGATAGCAACTTTAGGTGCTCGTCTCCAACCCAGAGGACTCAGGATCTGATCCTACGCCAGCTAGAGATAAATCTCGTAAAAGTTAAATGGTAGAACAATTCAAATTCACTCGAAAATTTCTAAGAATTTGAATGTTCACTAATCTATAAAAATAAAATTATTATATTAAAAATAAATATATGTAGAGAGTCTTGTATGTCTTCATCGATGTAAACTTACAGAGTCTATTGTAAATTTACAGAATAATTTCTCTGTTATTTAACAGAATCTCTACTTTTCTAATCTATGCAATTTTACTTAAGACTTAAGATAATGTATTACCAGTAGATTCTCTATAATTTCACAGAAAATTTTTTAACAGCGCGGTTTGCGTTACAAAAGACATGAAAAACATGCTTCTGCTGTTTAACTATATTCGTGACCGTTAAGAGGTCTCAGGACTCTTAAAATTGGAAAAAATGAAAAAAAAAGACCATTTCCAACATTTAATATCTTAAAATGTATTTTATTTTAAGACACAATTTTAATTGGAATAAAATGTATAAGTATGTTCTTTCATTTCATGTATTTAAAAAATATATAAGATGCAGAATTAGCATTTACAGGGGGCTGCAAACTGTTAGACATTGGAGGAGCAAAAAATCGGCATAACTGCTTATGCGCACGATTACAAAATAAGTATTGCAACTAGAATGAAAATTTTGGTGCCTACTTATACTTGTGATTGTAATAATTACCCTGAACCTAAATAAATTTGTATTTAAAACTTTTTTGTATTTTTAATACAAAGTTGTATTTAGCTAATGCAAAATTAAGAAAATTTCAATAGTATAATCACCTAAAAATATATTTTTTTGAACAATAAAAAGGAAATTTTAGGTTCAGTTTATACAGACTAACATGAAACATATGTTTTGAAAATTTCATGAAAAAATATTCATAAGTTTTTGAGATATCGTGTGCGTTAGGCCCAAAAACGTCATTTGGAGAAAAATGGCTTCAAAGTTTCCGAAACGACGCTTCTGCTATTGAGCGTGTATAAATGTAAAAGCCATAACTTCAGTTCTAATAGGAATTTCAAGGAAACAATTATATCAAAATATTCAGAAAAGATAGGATTTTAACATCTAAAAAAATTAAAATTTCAAAAATTTTAAAGCTTTAAGAGTCTTAAGACCCCTTAAGCTACTAAGATTTAAGATGTAACGGAAGAGACTGGTATGCAAAAGACTAGCACTTTGGATTAATTATAATTTTTTTTAACTGGGGGAAAAAACAATGAAGAAGAATGAAGTATTTTTTGTTTTTTTAAAATAAGGTAAATTTTATTCATATATAAAATCACTTATATCCTCAACACTTCGCTCCTAGTTTTTCCTAAGCACAACACCCAGTGTTGCCAGATTGGAGACTTTTTAATTCAGATTATTTGACTGTCACCACTTTTTTAAAATAGTATAATTCGCCTTATTTTTCAGAATTTTTAATCAATTTTTAAATAGACCGAATATTTCTATTTTAAAAAAACGGTGACATTCATCAATCTAGGGACAAAAAAGTCCCCAATCTGGCAACACTGACAACATTCGAGATGTTTCTTCTGTGCTCAGCGATGCTTTTTATCAATCAACTGAGAATTCCACTGTCTGACCTGTATTGCCGTAGAGCACAGAAGATACAGTAAGTGAGCACAAATATGGAAACGCCTTGCAAAAAACTTGGCTTAAATCACACGTCGCTTGCTATAGCGAAGTTTGTTGATGATAGTGTTGCCAGGTATCCCGCGTCAATCAGAACTTCAAAATTTCTTGCAGTTTATTTCTCCATCTTTATTCGCAGATAATTCTGCCATTAGATAAAGCGAAGTAAATTACTTTAAAATACTGGTGTCCAAAGCATTTGGAGCTCCGACTTACGCGGGATACCTGACAACACTAGTTGGTGACGCTGCAGTTTTTGCATAATGTAACTACCTAGGTACATAAGGCCTACATGTTGAAAGTATCATTTGTCGCCAATACATTGTTCTGTGCAGTTGTGAGTGAATCATTTCAGAGCTGGCGGAATTCCGATGTGGCAATTCATGGGGCTCGTATGATGAACGCTTCTGCAAGCAACGTAGCGGAAGGTTTTGGGAGTATCCAAGATTATGACAACAGGAAGACGGGAAAAACTGCATCTGACAAACACTAGCGGGGATTGTAGTGCGTATTGATTGACAGACACAGACGACCATTGTATAGGGTTGTGATCAAAAATAAGAAGTCTACTGGTTCAAAGTGACTGTTGAACTGAATACTGAGCTCCCAAATCCCATTAGCACCAACAAAATTAAAAGTGTGCACAAGCAAGGTGCCTGTACGCCATTCAACGAAACCCCGATTTTATATGAATTTTGTTCCCGCATTAATCTCAATATTTAAAAAAGATTGAGCATAGAACATCCTCCTGCAGTCAGTAGCGCTGGATCCAAAGGGAAATTCAGTTTAGTCGCGTTGATAGCGTAGAGTTTAAAGAATAGATGTTTGAAATTGGATGATTTTTCTTCAAGAGTAATTTCCTTTTATGAACAACAGATCAAACAATCTTAAGATTCACTATTAATCAGACCTCAAATTTTCCTCTCCAATTCTTTTAAACCTATGGTCATGGAATTCATTCGTATGTTTCAAATTTCTCATCATAAAATTAAAAAAATTATTTATTCTTTTGGGCGATTTTTTTTCTTTTTTTTTTTTGTCAGTTAATTATCGAATTTTTTAATCAGCCAATAGATTTGCAGTAACATAGTTTTATTCACAAATCATCAACTTCTCTAAGATTTTAACACTTAAACATATTAAGTATACACTTGTGAAATATTTGCCGATTAGATAACAAAGAAACTTCATGAAAGACGAATATATAGAAAACAATTTAAAAATTTTAAATTTCTGATGCGAAATTTGAAAAAAACGAATGAATTCCATGTCCATACGTTTAACAACGGAGAAGGGAATTTGAGATCTGTCTGATAACGAGCCTTAATGCGTGCAAGTTGACTTATAGTTTTTAAATTTATTCACAGCCCTGCAAACCTCTTCGGACTCTCCAGGAAATCTCTGCCTTCTCTGTAGAGGAACTTTCACGTATCGTATACAGCGATGTGCGGGTGTTCGTCTCCGATCGAGAGGGCGGAGCGAGGGTCTGGAGGGCGGGTCGCCCTCCGCCCCTGGACAGTGGAGCGGCCCTTCGACAGTTCTTTGCCAGCGGCGGTCTCTGTGCCACTTTCTGGTTGTGCATTTCAGGTTCCGGCCAAAAAGGCCAACTCCTTCACGTTCCTGACGAGCTGACGGAAGAACGATACGTACAGATTTTGCACAATGGTTTACTCCCGTCAGCTGCTGCCATTTATGGACTTGACGCACATAGGTAAGCATGACATTTAGCTGAATTCTAAACTGATTTCATTTAAATAATTGCTCGTCGAATTGTCTCATTTTTCATGATGGCTTTATTGAGCAGCTGCCTAAACAATGCCTTGCTGTTTAAAGTTACACTGGACAACAGTGGTTTTGTCCTAGAACTAAAATTAGTTGATTCTAGATCAGTTTTGGCGCTGATTCCGAATATGCTTTCCGTTTATCTCTAGGTGGTCCAGGTTTTGAGACATTTTCATATTTAAATTTATGCAAATTTAAGCTTTTTTGTGCAATTTTATGCAAATTTTAGATATAATATATGTCACATCTAATTACGTTTTCTAGATAATGACTACTTGACTATTTGCTTCAGATAAATGTCACGATTTGCGTATTCTTAATATTTATTTATCAGTTAAGCCTAGTTTGCATATTTTTCAATGGTGTAATGTTTACATCACTATCAACTTTAAAATAGTTGCCACAGAATTCACGTAATGTTTTTTCTAGACTAGATTTTTATGCTGATTTCAAATCTGCAGTCTGTTTTCTTATGTCATGTCTAGTTTTTGAGTAAGATGGATTTCTACTTTTGCACGGCATTAACACAGGTTTGATATAAGATGCTTTTTAGTTGTATGTAATTCATTGACAAGAAGGTGAATAGGGTCAGATTCATATCAGAAACATAAACAAAAATTTATATAATCGAAAAAAAAAAATAAGTTGTAGAATCTATCTTAATTAGTTGAAGTTTATCATACAAAGTATCATAAAAAGCTATTCTGGCTTTTTGGACCAAAAACTAAAATTTCACTTTTTTCCAAAAACTAGACGTGATAGAAGAAAACAGATACAAGATTTGAAATTAGCTCAAAAAACTGGTTTAGAAACACTGTTTTTTTTTTTTTTTTTTTTTTTTTTTTGTGCTTTTAGAATACTCTATAGTTTATCACAAATCTCATATTGTACTGATTCTGTAAGTAGTGTGTGGTATCACTGTATTTGTGCTTATGTTTTTAAACTACTAATTCCTAATTTAGTCCTAATTATCTCAATTTGAATTCTTTTGAAAACCTTTTAACCCACGGACCATTCCATACAGGTGTGAAGTTTCATGACGAATCATGGCTAGAAATACCAATTCGCAGAAAGCCTACTATCCTTTTAGCGATTAGGGTGATGCTGTTAGTCAAGAGGTGCAAGGTTTGAATTCGTTATGTGGGGAAAAATGACCGCAGTAACCTATAAATAGACTAACAGGGTCATACCAGGTGAGGAGGCCTACCAAATGACTTTAGCCTATTTTACCTCACCTGATAAATAGACTAACAAACCAATTTATTGGGATACAAAAACTGGACAGTGTCCTGGGCACAAAAATGTTTAAGCCAGGCTCTGCTGTTGACAGTTTTGGATGCCAGCAATATTTACTCTAAGATTTTGCATGTTTACAGCCATTTTTGCCGTAACCTTGTAAAAGAAAAAAAAAGTTTTAATTTGCAGCTGTTAATTTGTAACAACAGCAACAAAAAATGCTAGCATCCAAATTGTTGGAAGATTTTGCTGAGATTTTATCCATTTATTCTTGTAGTGCGTATGTTGCTGCAGCTAAAGATGTTCAGAAGTTTACAAGAACTAATTTATATTAAACAAAAGTGTCCGCCTAAATAATTCCTTAAAATGACGAAGTCTCATGATTCAAATTCTGTTATTTAATTTTGTTTTCAAAATTTTTACAGGTTCCTTTTTGCCCAAGATCCTTCTTCTATTCAAGCTAGTCCTTCAGTGGCAGCTTTCTTACGACAGCAGCAATTACAGTGCTGCGAATGGCCTGCGCGCGGACCTGATTGCAATCCCTGCGACTTGCTTTGGGAGGAGCTCGAAACGTCCATGCCTGGAGGTGCAGCCTCTTCCCAACAGGAGCTCGTCCAGAGGGTTCGGCGCGGTTACGACGCCATCGATCAAGAATATATTCGGTGGCTGGTGGCTCCACCGAGGATAAGAAGCCTGTGCAGGAGAATGATGAGAATGAGAACTGTTATTACAGACGACGACGACGAAGAACAGTGAAACCTCACACTCAGGTTACGTGGATTCGCGGGGGAACGCATAGTTGATTTTTTAAATGATTTCAGACTATCAGGTTTTCGTTTCCTGCGATGATAGCATTAAGGAGCTCTTCATACATTGTTCTAACTTGTCGGAACGTTTCCAGGTGCATGATGTTTTATGTAATAAAATCGGCAGTGGTGTATATGATGATCAGCCCTGACCCAAACATGAACCAAATGTAAATGCACGTGATCAAAATGCAACTCTTATTGTTGTCATCGTCATGAAGCGCGTAAATGAGTCGTATTTAAATCAATGTGATGTCGATACGTCTTATTTTGTGATAAGTTGCAACTGAATCGGTCACGGCGACTTCATATTGGAGTCATCAAATGACAGTCACTTGAGAGTCATTATGGGACGAATCAGAGAAGTCACGTTGTGACTATAACCTTAATGACCATTTGTGACATAACATCGAATGCCTATGCTATTAGGAAAGTTAAAGTGATAATCAACGTTAATCCCAGTTCTTACTAAAAAAAATTTCACAAAATGATTAACTTTGAAACCCAGTGAATTTATGTAATTATTTCAGCCCATGTTTTAGTCGATCATCTTAAAACAATTAATATGTGTTAACTTTAATACATACTAAAACTCGCTTATCCATTCGGATTAGTAACGGTAATCGGAACTATTTTTGTTTCAAGTTACATAAAAACGCATGCATCTTGAGACGCTTAGACAAATTAAGCTGTACACCAATAAACGATTCTGTAAGAACCTAAAATTTCATGAGGTTATATATAAGTTTCTCTAAATATTATGCATTTGATTTGGGACCAACATAAATCTTCAGGGATTGTATAAAATTAAAATATTAGAAGCTGTCAAATTTAGAATCTACTAGTATTTGGACGCTTTCCTTCTGAAACACGGGTATTTTATATCTCAGTTATAATTATTAATTCAGAACAGGCAACAGCATATGATAGGCAGTATACATTAACACATAATCAATGTCTTACTGAATTGTCATAATTTTTAATGTTCCATAAATAATCGATGTACCTTATTTTTGCAACATTTGGGACAATCTGGTTGTTTTTACACGGTGAAACTTAGCACTGTTGCTTTTAGTTTTATTTTCTGTTGTGAAATATCTATATGATTCAATTAATTTAAAAGCTTCAGTCTAATCCTTATGTCATCGTTAAATAGATTTCTTTCTTATTTACGACATTATCTAAGCCAAGATTACAAAAGTCTGAAGTCAAATTGTTATAAATGCCGTCAGAGAGAATTAACAACGATGTTTGTGTTAAATATCATAAGACTGAAAATTTAATATCAAAGCAGGTATTTTTTTTATAATTGTGCTTGTTGGTTTATAATTATTGTTACTAGTTGTACTGCGTATATTTTTAAATCTTCTCTTACAGCTGAGTTTGGTTTTCGTTTTGCTTTTAATAGTTTCTGAGTCAAGTGTAACCATAATATTTCTTTATTATTATTAGTTACATTACAGTTATTTCTATAAAAGCACGCAACGTTTTGAAAACGTTAAAAATCTGGATATATAGATTTAATACTGTTTTTTAAATTGTTTCATAAACGTTGCGTTCTGTTAAGGTTGTGAACATTTCGAAGTTTTTTGTTGCAGTAGAGCTTAATTATCGTTTCGTCTTAAGATTTTGTTACTCTTCGGGTATAACACCGTTTCTTTTAGAATCATTTCCATCACATGGTTACTAAATATCTTTATTAACCTTCATATGTTATAAAAAAAGATGTAATGAAGTTATAATGTTATTTAAACAATAACTACTGGGGCTCTGAATATTCAACAGTTCTAAAGTTAAGAAGAAAAAAAAAACCCAGCAAATTTCCAATTTCTAAATATTAAGTATGCTCTTTTTGGCTATTAAATTTATATACAACGTTTTGAACATGAAGCAATCCTAAATAATAATAATTATTATCAAGAATTAATAGTAATAATAATCAATTAATTAAAAATAAAACGACAAGTTCACGATCTTTAAATATTAAATATGTATGTTATCTTCGGAATTTTTCGAGCAAGGTTTTGAATACTCAACAAGTCTTTCCTTAAGACGAATAATTTATAACAGAAAATTTACAAATTTTAATTGTTAAATAATATGTTCTTTCAGTTTTTTTTTCTTTAAAAAAAAAAAATATATATATATATAGGGTAAAATTTTGAATACTCAAATATCCAATATTCTAAAAGAGTAAAGAGTAAAGTCTATAACAACAAGTTTACAATGTTTAAACATTAAATAATGTGTTCTGTTCCTTAAGACGAGAAAAATATATTAAAAAGTTTACAATTTTGAAATGTTAAATGTGTTCTTTTTATGTATTTTTACATTGTTTATGACATGAGTTAGTTATTGTTTACTGCATGTTGAACATTTTACCCATTTTTGTTAAAAATTCTTCCAATGTTTAATACAAACTAATATACCTTTATATATTTTATTTCATCTACTTACTACAAAATGGAAAGCACTGATCATAATTTTGTTTATTTGTATTAAAATTCCTTTTTATTTACGTTAATAATTTTAAGCATTTTTAGAATTATTTTGTTGTTGGTTGTGTTTATATGTGTGATCGTAAATGACATTGACATTCTATAAGAAAAATTTATGCATGCATTTAATATTGATTATCTTTGTTTGCATCGTTATTTAAGCATGTGTGAAAATTTTATGAAATTAATTGACAAATGATTCAGTAAATTTGGTTTTGATGTAGAAAATATATTTTTACTAACGTGCGTATATTAATGAATGCTTTATATTCTTTTAGTAACTTAGCTATATTTATTTATATCTAGAATGAAAATTTAAATCTAGTCACTTACTTTTGTTATTGTTATGTTAGAACTTGTTTTAATTTAGTTATTTGTTGTAAAATTTTAGTTATGTTTTTGTTTGTGATTTAAAAAAGTATATTTAGGAAAATAATCTAAAATAATGCACTGGTTATTTTATCTTAAATTTTACATCAATTGTTTGCTATATTTAAAAAAGAGAGCTTGTTTTCATGTTTAGATGATTGGAGAGTAATTTTTTTATCCATGGTAATTTTTAGTTATTTTGATAAATTTCTCTATGAAAATTTTACCTGTTTTACAATGCTTCAACATTTTTTACATATGCTTTATTAATTTTCGGTGAGTAATAACAAGTTATGCTAAAGGTTTTTCTTTTTTTTTCACGAGTTCATTTTTTTAAATGAATTTTATTAGTTTAAAAACACAATCTTGAATTGATAAAATTCCTAAATACGTTAACTTAAAACACTGCCAAAAAATTGTAAACTAAATTTTCAATGTATTGCGTCATATTATTAGTTCAAACAAACATAAATAAAAAGTAAAACGAATTCAACAAAAAATCCCTTTTACTTTAAAATGTCATAGGCGAAATACTTGCTATATTTAACCCTCTACTTCCCAGGGTAGAATGCGATCCAGAAATTGCGTAATTCAGAGAAACGGAATTCATACCAGAAAATCTAATAGAAACTTTCGGTTTAGTTAATAACGAAATGTCTGCTATTAATTACATTAAAATTTATGTTTTAAATTTCTATTTTAAATTTCTGGTGTGAATATGGAATATCTGAATAAAAAAATCCACTAAATCGGGAACGCTGATGGTAGCAAATATGCTACCATGGGCAGTAGAGGCTTAAAATATTGCTTAAAATAGTAAAATAAAATTTCAACGCATTGCGTTACATTATTGGTTAACAAATAAACTTAAATAAAGAATAAAACAAATTTAACAAAGAACTTATTTCAAAAAATCCTTTTATTTAAAATTTTAATAGACAAAATGCTTGATATATTTAAAATATTGTCTGAACGGGTAAACAAATTTTTCAACGCATTGCGTTATATTATTGGTTAACAAATAAACTTAAATAAAGAATAAAACAAATTTAACAAAGAACTTATTTCAAAAAATCCTTTTATTTAAAATTTTAATAGACAAAATGCTTGATATATTTAAAATATTGTCTGAACGGGTAAACAAATTTTTCAACACATTGCATTATATTATTGGTTAACAAATAAACTTAAATAAAGAATAAAACAAATTTAACAAAGAACTTATTTCAAAAAATCCTTTTATTTAAAATTTTAATAGACAAAATGCTTGATATATTTAAAATATTGTCTGAACGGGTAAACAAATTTTTCAACGCATTGCGTTATATTATTGGTTAACAAATAAACTTAAATAAAGAATAAAACAAATTTAACAAAGAACTTATTTCAAAAAATCCTTTTATTTAAAATTTTAATAGACAAAATGCTTGATATGTTTAAAATATTGTCTGAACGGGTAAACAAATTTTTCAACGCATTGCATTATATTATTGGTTAACAAATAAACATAAATAAAAAATAAAACAAATTCAATAAAAATCTTATTTAAAAAGTTATTTTTATTTACATATGTAATATAGGCGCTTAAGATAGACATTTAAAAATTTAATATTTTTTATATTTAAAACACTGTTTAAAATGGTAAGCTAACTTTTCAACACATTGAGTTTTATTATCGATTAACGAACACACATAAATAAAAATAAAAGAAATTCAGCAAAAAACTTATTTTGGATAACCCTTTTTATTAAAAACTTTAATAGGCAACTAACATTTTAGTGTAAAATTTCTCTATGTTTTAGTCGGAAACATTATTATTTCGATTTCTATTTTACTGAAAAGCTTTGACGTAGTAAGAACTAACAAAATTTAATGCAATTCTTGAATCTTTTATGGAATTCAAGCATAGAGCAGAATGCGAAATGTCGAGCATTGTGAGTTATTTAACACGTTCACGCCGGCGCGGTGGGTCACACTCGACTGCCTCAGAACTGCAAAGTCTCCGGCTTTTTGGATACCAGTATTTTAATACAGAAAATATTGTTTGATTTAATTAGAACAATTGGTCGATTTAAAGGAACAACATTTTCTCTAAAATAATAGTGGTGTGCAAAAAGCTGGAGACTTGACAACTCTGAGACAGTTGAGTGTGACCCACCGCGCCGAAGTGAACGTGTTAACTAAATAGATGAAAAACGTATTTTATCATTACCCTACTATTCATTGCTTCCAAATTGCTTATTCATTGCCTTCTAACATTACAGCAATAATAATAATAATAATAATAACTAAAGTTGTTTGTAGATATGAATATGACTACCTTTTATTTTCTGCTGTTGTTTTGTTAAATTTCTGCATTTGTTTCATTTCATGCTGTTGAAATATCAAAATTACTTAAAAATTTGTTATTTTATAACATGTTTTGGAAGTTCGTTTACATTATGGTTTAATTTGTTTTTTCAGACTCGTGAGATTTTATGCAACACAGTTTGTGGTAGTCTAGAATGGCATTTTTGTAAGCTGGTCCTGTTAAATGTTGTTACAAGGAATTTCTTTTTAATGCAATCAACACTGATTATAATGTTCTTTAATAATACGTACATACGTAACCAGTGTAATACTACCGCAATACGACAACCAGCGTTGATCGTATTACTTAAAGACGTGTACTGATTGCCTAAATTATGCATCCAATGGTTTTATTCAACCATTCAACGCACGACTGTAACATGAAAATGGAACGTACAACTGTAAAGCGACTGAAAATTATAATCAATGTTGACTGCATTAGAGTCCTCCTCAAGCCAAAGAAAGGCTTCTTAGCAAAATTTAACATACGCCGATTGGGGCCCAGTCCTGATGCAATTTAGTGCTCCCGACTGTAAACTCACAATAAAAATTATGTAATGCAGATTATCGTAGTTTAGACAAAAAAATCGAATCTGATCATGCGCTCTGTGTTTAGGCAGTTACTCTGATAAATACGAGTAAAGTTACTCTAAGCTGAACATATGTCCTCTGGGACAGAGTTCAAAAATAGAGGGTAAGCCTAATTTTTTTTTTTTTTTTTTTTTTTCAAATAAATTTATGATGTTTAAAAAAATTAAAGTTTAAAAAGGTATAAATTTGTAAAATTTTAAAGCGTTGAATCTGAAACATTTTTGAAATGTGATCATCTTAAGGAGCGATATCAATTGGATGTAAACTTTCGATCATACATGCAATGTAGTATTTGACGGGGGGAGGGAGGGGGGGGGGGCAGATCTGTAAAATGTTGGTCCCCGGACCCGCGGTAACGTGCATTAATCAGATCCTGATATTTACTAAGGCGTACACTGATCCGTCAGGCTTGCGCATCGGACGAATTCGTATGCCTGCAAACTGTATAGCAAATATGTCCTTTTGGATTGCATATAATTTCACGTGTCTTGATACGTTTTGCCAAATTAGACCATAGTGTAAATACAGGCTTACAGTTGTGTAGAATTAATATGTTATTGTATATCTAGTCTGAACGATGGTTTGTAACATCTGTTGATATTTTAAATGTATTCTCTTGTGGATACACGTAACAAACTATATACCTCATAATACATTGGAAATACCTCAGTGTACATTATATAGCGCGCTTTAAATGCGTCTGCGTTTATGTGTAGGTGCGCGTAAATCACAAGTAATGTGATCCGCGCTTGTGCTGGAAAATTTTTCTTCAAAAAAATTTTTGTCGTGATTCTGGGAGACAGAGATAATAGGCAAACTTTTTTTTTTCCTTGTACCGAATATTTATTTCTAAGCATAAATAGCTTCAAATTGTTAATTATTAAAAACAAAATGTATCGTAAAATGCATTAAAAAATACGTCCATTAAAAATTTGATTAAACAAAAAATTCAATTGCAAAAAGCCTTAAATCCATCATTGTCGAATCTTCCATTTTCCCAAATTCATCGAAATAGAGTGCTAATTATCCGAACTGAGTCACCTTCGGTTTGAATTTAGGCGCACATATTTTGAAGGAATTCCCTATTTTGAAAAGCAGTTAAGTATTACTGTGTTTTTAGGAAATGTTTCCCAAAAGTGAAAAAGGAAGAGAGATTTAATCATGAAAAAAATACGATTTCAGGTAAGTACTTGTCTTACAAGGCCTCCATCAGATTATGATATGGAACAAGGGAGAATTTTCACTCCTACCTATGAAAAGGAATCCTACTAGAAGTTTACACCGAATAAGGAAGATTTTACACTTATTACTAATAGTTAGTTATTGCTATCCCCTCATCACCGCTAAGTTACAAAACCTTTGACAACAGCTTTTGTCTAAGTTACAAAATCTTTGACAACAGCTTTTGTCTAAATTACAAAACCTTTGACAACAGCTTTGGAGACTAGTGAAAAGTTCACAAATTGGATACTGATTCCTGTGATGTTAAAAACGGCATTCTTATAGATCTTATAGAATTTTATAGTTGTGGTTTGATATAAAAACCGCTATATCCCGAATCTGTTCTTTTTGGTCAAATAGAGAAATTATATATGAAAATTTAAATTCTTACCAAATCTTGGAATAAAATTAGTGAAGTGTAGACAAATGATGACTTCCATTGCAAATGAAAAAATCTTCTTTATTTGATTAGATGAATAATATGACGGGTTTCCTTTTGGCCATGAAAAAATGTAAAATTAACTGAACAGCTCGACACATCCTGATCCGTACGATCAAAAATCAAGTTTTATTAAAAAAAAAAAAAAAAAAAAAAAGACGGGATCCCTAAAAATAAATTGAGAAAAACTTTAATCTCACCAAATTAATTTGTTAAAAGAGTATCAGATGACCTATGACCACCCTAAAAAAAGCATTTTTTTTTTTAAAGAAAACTTCGGCAGATTTGTTTCCAAAAGTGTAAAAAACGTAATCAAATAAAAATAAAAAAACAAGAAAAACTTTTTAGGAAATGATAAAAAAAAAAGGGAAAGGAAAAGAAAGAAAGGAGCTCCCATCTCTAAGCCGAGACAAAATATCAAAAGAAGTTAAATGCACATATACAGTCCTTCTCATAAATATAAAGACACAGATGTTTTTGAAATTACATTTTATTAATTCAGTTGAAAGAAATTAAATTTTATACCTCATATTAAGAACACTGAAATGAATCTCTTATAGGGGTTTTAATTTAAATAAAATAATTTCGTCTCGAATAATAAAAAAAATTAAAAATTACGCTGTCTCATAAATATAAAGACAAACTTGAAACTGCTTCATATGCAAATTTTTTTCGAATGCGCGCATACAGAATTAATGCGCACGCGCAGAAATACACTTTAACTTACCGAAACGAGCAAATTTGTTTGACTTGTTTCAATTGTAAAGATGCCGTGGAACACTGAAATTTCTAAAGATGAAATTTGTAAAATACGTGAATTTAAAGCTAATGGCTGAACAGTTTGTCAAATATGTAAAAAAACTGGGAGAATCAGAGCTGCACTTTATAAAATTTTATCAAAAATTTACAATTTATATTCGAGAAAACGATCTGGCAGACCGAGAAAAACTAGTGAAAGACTCGATCGCAAGATCATGCGACTTGTTTCGTCGCAAAAAATGTCACTCCGATAAGTTTCTCAACGAGTTTATGGTATGGTCCCAAAGGATACAGTACATCGTTGTATAAAAGAAAGAAAAAACACTGTATGCCGACATACGTGCAGATTTTCTTTACTGAAAAAAGAACATAAAGAACGAGGTTAATCTGGGTTAAAGATCATATGCACTGGAAGGACGAATGGATGTAAGACATTTTCTCAGATGAAAAGAGATTTAACTTGGATGGCCCAGATGGTAGGAATTCCTACTCGCACGATTTAAGACGTTAATCTCGAACCTTTTTCAGTAGGCAGAAAGGGGGAGGTTCTGTTATGGTGTGGGGTGCCTTCTCTTTTAATGGAACTACGGATATTGCTTTTCTAGAAGGTAAACAGACATCTAAAGAGTATATCGAACTGCTTGATAGTCAGTTGTTGCCAATTGCTGAATCTCTTGGTGGTCAGAATTATTTGTACTATCAGGATAATGCATCGATTCACACATTAAGACTCACAAAAAATGGTTTGCCGATAGGAATGTTCATGTCACGGTGTGGACCGCACGTAACCGTAATTTAAATCCAGTTAAGAATCTTTGTGGCACTCTCGTTCGCAGTGTATATGCATCTGGAAGACAATTTTCAAACGTCCTTGAGTTGAAAAAAGAAATCGAACGAAGTTGGTTTGATATAAAGCCAAAATAGTTATACAGCTTAATAAAAAGCATGCCAGCTAGAATATTTTCTGTCATTAATAAGAATGGATTATTTATTGGACGGTAATTCAAAAGTATGTAAAATGTCTTTATATTTATGAGACAGCAAATTTATTTGCATTTATCAATTTTCGAGTTAAAATTATTTAATTCTAATTTAATTTACTGTAAAATGTTTTCTTGGCACATACTTTTCGTTATATGCATAAATATAATTTTGAATACTGAATTATTAAAATATTATTTCGAAAATACCAGTGTCTTTATATTTATGAGACGCACTGTACATGCGTTTAAACTATATTTTGAAAATTTGTCCAGTTATAAGAATATATCCAAACCATCTTCAATTATAAGCAGTTCGGATAGCTGGCGCTCTACTCTTTTTCGATACTGAAATTCCTCCAAAATTTTTTATTTTAGCTGCCTATATAAATAATTACAGAAAGTAGGATTCCATTCCCGTACCTGTTCTTATAATATTTAAAAAAAAAAAAAAAAACGTGCTGCTTATTTATGTTTCTACGATGCATTTAAGGATTTTCTACTTTATAAAGTTTGCCAGTTATATATTACTTATTTTGCTGTTTGTCCTCTATTTCACCAGCTGGATGCAAACTGTGATTCCATGCCAAAAACATTCTGGAATACGTATTATGTGACTCTTGCTTCATAACGTTGTTTTTAATAAATCGCACTTAAAAAAAGTAAGGTAGACAATTGGAAATACGAACGTCAACTTTATTTCTTGAAGATAGCGCTATATTTATCTTAAGACAGTGATTTCTTTAGTTCTTTAAGTTTTCCCCCGACAAAACTTAATATCAATAGATACTTAAAGAAAATAACCAGCGTATTTTTCGTAAACACTAATTCTGGTACCTAAGGAATGGCAAAATATAGCGTGAAAAATATGCGGTAAAATAGATATATAAATATTCAATTTAAAAATGCGAAAAACAGATACATGGCTTTAAGGTAAGGATATTACCGCTAAGCTTGTATTTTAATTAAGACTATATATAAAAAGGAAAAGGCTAACAAGAACTCTTTAGTTCTTGATAGCTTTGAAATTAAGTGCGATCTGTTAAAGCAACTTGTTGACAGTTCCTCGAAACTATGGTTGCAACATGAATAAGAAAATTAACTTTTTAGATATGATTGGACCAGAATATATAATATGGTCCATGAAATATATGGACCATATATAATATGGTCCAATATGAAATATATAATACGGTCCATATTATAAAAAACTCTTTTTAAACAAATCTCATTGGCAATTCTTTTGTATTTACATTATTTGAACTGCACTAAACGACACAAGACTTAAAAAAAAATAAAGTGATTTCTTCCCCTGTTTTGTATACTCTGTTTTATCGGAGCTTCCTGCCATTTTTTTCGGACTTTTGAAGGAGTAATTTGTTATATTACATAGATACTTATAATTATACGTATTTTTAGATATTTTAAAGAGTTCTTCTCTTATTTACAAATATTAGCCTTGTTATTTTTATCTAGAAAAGAACTGTTTATAAATATATCAAGGAATTACATGGGGATATATAAAAGGACATACGTAGAAAATGTGGGAAGGAGTGTAACGACAATATATGTATATATATATATATATATATATATATATATATATATATATATATCATCCTTTGGTATCATTTACTGTGATTTCTTAACTGTTTTATTCACCTTAATCTTTTTGATATACTGGAAGACATGTGCACATGGATTTTTGTAAAATACTAAAATATTAATAGGTATGGTGTTTATTATTTCTATTTTATATCCTATAAATATTTAATACGTTTTATTGGTTCTTCCATTTCATATTATTTGTTTCTATTCTGCTTTCATTTTTAATCAATTCACTTGATTTTAGTGGTTGTTCGGGCACAGGGGAATATTAATTTTAGCTTTAGCTTATTTTTCCCACAGAAAACAACCCTTTTGCTTATATCATTGAATTCTGTGCCCTCGATAACGTAATTCAATGTATAAGCTTTTCAATTTTTGTCGGTGTCCACTTTTCTTTTTTCTTCCATAATAATTCTTATAATATTTTTTTAATACTTACAGCTTTAATTCATAATAATTGACGGTGGCAGGTTATGTTTAATTAATGGTTATATATATATATATATATATATATATATATATTCATATATAATGAAATACAAAAAAATTCAATACCATATTATTAGATAGTTATATAAAATTTATTTGAAACAAAATATTACGTTTACTTATTTACCTCAATCTATTTGCAGATTTTTCTTGTGAAAATGAAAAATATTAAATCTGCTTCTTCTCTTTTCTTTCTTTCCCTTCTATTCCGTTCCGTCTTTTATTTGACTTTTCCTGCGAGAATTCAAACACATTCATTACTAGACAGGTGTCCACTACTGAATTTTGCGTATCTATTACTGACGCATTTTAAGCTATTAAAAAAAAAAGAAAAAGAAAGAAAGAAAAACAGAAAATTAATTATGTACGGGAAAATGTTTAAAACAGCAATTTTTGCAGCAAAGTCGTGTGCAGAAAGAGTTAATTGATATACCGAACGCTCGCTGATGTTGCAGTCACTACAACTAAAAACGGTACACTTAAAATAGGTGAAAACTGTTCTTAAAGTGCTTCGCTACTGGTGCATTTACCTTAATTGAATCAATGTAAATGTATGTATAAGGTCTTCAAAAGATCTTTCGGCTATCTTAATTTTTTCTATTAAAACTGCTTTACGTAATATAAAAAAGTATGAACACCCTGAATCTATGAGCTTACAATATAGCAAAACTAACAGTTCCAAATAATTTTCTGAAAGTTCCTGCTATTTTACAACTGCACGTGAGTCTATTTCATCTCACACGTTTACTAATGTTCCTATGAAAAATCTCTCTTGAGATTTTGGCAAGAGTCACATATTTTAGCTTCCAGAACACAAGTTACTATAATCAATACAGAAGGCATCCTCCTCGTGTTGTCTGTCCCCAGCTCGTAAGACGAATTTGAATCAGGTATTTTGAATCAGGTTTCGACGCCTATTCGGGAGTTCTGCGTGCGACCAGGAAAAGGGACGCACTCTAGTAGTGTTTCCCGTCCAAGAAATCGATGAAACGATCTGCGAACAACGCATTTTATTCTTTCGGATGTTTTCGGGAAAAAAAGTTTCAAATCGCAATAAAAGACCACTACACGGCATTTTCATGATCGATCTACGCTTTCTTCACCTATATAAATGTTCCTCCCGACTTTTTGATCAATACGTGAAGATACTTGTGACAGATTGCCTTGATTTCAGTTTCTATGCCAAGTGTATTTATGTATTTTACTTTACTACTATGCATAGATGACCACTTAATTAGTGAATTTTTAAAGTCTTATTAATAATAAAAGAATGATCAAACATTTGGCCATTGATTGATTTAATGCAATATTAAACCAATATTAGAAAGTAACATGTCAAAATTTTATTGCAGCATTCTGCTACGTTTGTCCCATATGATACGACAAAATTGGAACAAGATTATTCCAATAATATTTGTAAAATCCAGCATGAACTCGATAGTTTTTAATCGGTTAACATTAATTAGAATTTTCTAAAACTATATATAGACACCTAAATGGAATTTTAAAAACAACTTAGACGTGAAACAATAAGCTTGGATAAATTTCTTTAACCCAATATTTGTGAGACATTGGCAGAACGTTAGAAATGGCTACAATAAAACATCAATATGTATGAAATGAAATAGAAACTGTTTTGATGAAAAGCTCAGAAACAAATGAATGGTCGATCTTTCATAGCATTCGTTTTTAAGCTGAAATTTCGAAAATTAAGTGGTATAAAAAAAATTAAGTATTATTTACATCTGGCATGCTTATAATCATAAAATAATATGACTACGTTTTTCTACAATGTGACAAAATTGGAACAAAATTATTCCAATAATATGCGTAAATTCCAGCATGAACTGGACAGTATTTACTCGATTAATATTAGTTCATTTAGAATTTTTAAAGTACGTATATATACACGCAATTCGAATTTCAAAAACTGCTAGAGTTAAAACAATAAGGTTGAAAAAACTTCGTTTAACTTAAAAAAATAAAATAAACCCCCAGAAAATACTGATTTTTTTATATGTGTGGTATGAACACTTACTCCACGTGATACAAGGGCACAAAATTTAATTATCCTTAAAAGTACTTTTTTTTTCTAGATTAAACTATCAAAAATCTTAAAAGTACTTTTTGAAATTTTCTAAATTTCACTTTCATCTTCCATAGTAAAATTGTGGTTGAAAACGAAGATAAATATGAAGAATTTGAACCTGAGAAAACGCAATAATAACTTCTAACGTTACTTTTACTTGAAACATTTCTAGTTAATTTTTAAGACTTATAAATAGCATCTTTGCTAAAGTAAGTTGAGAAACAATAATACAGAAACTTTGATGTATTTCCAGTTAGAAGATTGGCACTTCCGGTAGAAATCGATGTGAAGTAATTTTTTTAATCTCCGGTTCTAAATGAGATAACTAAATGTAACTAGACTAGATAGATTTAGAGAGAAAACTGCGGTTTGTCGTTATAGCAAAATTAGAAAATAGATATATATTGACTGAAAATAAAGTTTCAATGGTGTATGAAAATCTCAAAAAAGCCTCCTGTAAACCATATTATTTACTAATATGAACCCAATATTTGGGAAACATTGGCAGAATGCTGGAAATGTTCCTAATAAAGCCTCTGTATAGATGAAATGAAGTAGAATATGATTATAATGAGAAGCGCAGAAGTAAACGGAAATCTCATTAAATCCGATTTTTCACCAAATTCGTTTTTAAACTGAAATTTCGTAAATGAAGTGCATGTAAATAATATTTACATCTGATATGCTTATAATTATAAAATAATACGGCAGGCATTTATTTGACGATTTTTACATATTAAAAGTGTAATGAATTAGAAGTAACTCATTACAGCAAAACTGCTCCAATAAAATGTTATTGAATTTTTATTGGACTAACATTCGATAATGATTACGTTTCTGGGAAAAATAAATTTATTTATTTTTATTTTTTAATAACATACAAAATTCACCGTAAAATTCCACAATATTTCCAGCTATAATGCCAACTCTTCCGAAACGTTGCTGTACATTATATAGATTTCCAATTGGTAGAGCAATAAAAATCTTCGCATCATTAATGTTACATGACTTATATTTTCAGTGTGGTGCCAATGCTTCCACAATACTGGTGCTACATTAACATTACATATATTTCTAGTGTTCTTTCTCAATATTTCTGTTACATTGTCGTATGTTTCAGATGTAATGCTAATTCTCTTTGAATATTAGTGTTGCATTACATAAAATTTACATGCAGGGCCGATTCTTCCGCAATATTACAGTATGTTGCTATATATTATTATACATCCAGTGTGATGTCGATTATTTCGCAATATTGTCATTATATTACATACATTTCCAGTGTAATGTCCATTTTTCGGCAATATTGGCGTTACATTGCATATTTTTAAAATATAAACGCCAATGCTTTCTCAATATTGGTTTGTTAAATTTAGTATATTCTAAGAAAGATATATATAAAAGCATGATTTTCTATTTCAAAACAGTATATTCAACTTTTGGTACAAGTAGTTAAGATCTAAAATAAGAAAATCTCTTAAAATCCTTCAATTCCAAATTCAAAAATTATTTCGACATCAAGAAACTGAAATTCTAGGTACGATTAAAAAATGTTTTCTTCTAATGGTCAAAATGAAACAGGAGAAAAATATCCTAATCACATGGTCGCATTCAGAACACCCGACCCTTCCATGCGTCTACTGACTTTATGGATATAAAGCTACCTCAAACTGTATTCATCACTCATTGTATACTATTTATTGTCTTCTCATTGTTCCTCATTTTATGAAAAATGCAATTCTTTAGACTAGTTTGGGAATAAAAAACTGATCTATTGTATAGTTTTCTCTTTATTTCTTTATGTGTGTAATTATTATGTTGGCGATACATATACACATTAAATGCATTAATTATTTCAGCTCATAAATCATAACATAAACATAAAAACTGTTATGTTACGATGTATGGCATGTGAAAACCACGGGGGAAAGACTAAAGTCCTGCATCGCGTCGGGTTACCCGATTTTATCCGAACCCGCGACTCCGGTCGGGCCGGATTGACGATTTTTTTTCGTTGCAAGTAGGATTTATTTTAAACGATTCGGTTTCGGATTGAGCTTTTTTTCTTTTGTGTCGTGTTCGGGTTGATCAGACACTTCAAAAGAAAGCCCTGAATATTTTTTTTAATGGAAAAAAAAACTATATATTTGGATATTAATGAGATATATGCTTTCATTTTTATACAAAGAAGATAAAATTGTATGCTTACTTTTCCATAATTGTATTAAAATACAGATTAATTTCCTTTGACTTTTCGGGTCTTAGCTGAAGTGCGACGGGTTCGGGTTCACAAATTGTTTTGACGGATTCAGGTTGATTTTAAGCAAACTTTTCTGGTTTGGGTCGGGCACAACCCGATACGTGCAGGACTCTTCTTAGGGCCTGACTATGGCTAAGGACTTTGATGATCTAAAAAAAAAAAAAAAAAAAAAAAAAAAAAAACTGGGAGTTTTAATAAAAGCATATTTTTAATAGATAAGGATGCATAATACCGGTGTTCCAAAAATGACAGATGGATTTTAAAATTCAATAACTTCCAAACGGTGACAGATATTTAAAAAATTCCTGCAGGAGGGTTATGTATGATGTCAGGAGTTTTTGTACTGTGATTCTTGTTTTTAGTTCAAATTTCAAACAAAAGATGGCGCTGAGAGCAATAGGCGTTCTGTCGAGGCCCGATTTTGGGTACTTCGGGATCCATTCAATATAATTTAATCTCCTTTTTTCGCATGGAAGAAAAGAGAGGCCGAAAAATTGAAACTAGATTTATCTGTTATTGTTTGCAGTGCCATCTATCGATGGTATTTGTAACTAAAACTGAGAATCGCAACATAAAAACTCCTGACATTTTACATAACACTCCTGCAAGAATTTTTTTAATTTCTGTCACCGTTTTCAAGTTATGAAATTTTTAAATCCATAAGTCATTTTTGGGACACCCGGTAACTACAAATGTTAAAATAACATTACTTGTCCCACTATTCATTTGTGAAATGAAGAACAAAAGTCATTTTCATAAGCATGTTGTTATGTAGGGGATTTTATCCAAAATTTACTCAATCCACTCAACAAATATCTTGTAAAATCCTTCGTTTATATGATTTTGTAAATAACAAAATCCCTAATTGTACAAAAAATGATAATTTTCTTGAAATATTTCTTGTTATGGATGAAAATATCTTGCTTTATATATAATTATTAAAGAAATCTTACTGAATTTGGAGAAACACTTTAAGCTAGGGATGCACAACCTGTGGCCCGCGGGCCAAAAGTGGCCCTCGATGGGTTGACGTGTGGCCCGCGAATTTCGTCAATTTATAACTGGAAAAAAATTGAAAATTTTGTCCATAGGTCGCACGAAAAAATCGTGAATTTCGTCAATTTGCGGTAGGAAAAATCGCAAAATTCGTTGATGAGGCACGGAAAAATCGCGAAATTTCTCGATGATGTCCGTAAAAATTAAAAATTTCATTTATCGACTGTGGTAAAATCGCGAATTTATCGTGAGAAAAATTATTGCGAATTTCGTCAATTTGCCGCGGGAAAAAAATTGCAAATTTCGCCAGAGTCAGTTAAGAATCGCAAATTTCGTTGATCGGACGCGGAAAATCGTGAATTTCGTCGATCAGGGACGAAATAAATCGCTATCGGGTGCGGAAAAATAGCGAATTTCATTGATCAGGCGCGGAAAAATAGCGAAATTTCATCGATCAAGCGCGGAAAGATAGTGAATTTCGTCTACTAAGTGCGGAAAAATCGCGAATTTTGTCAACCGCCTTCGGAAAAACTGCAAATTTTGTCGATAAGGGGCGAAAAATCGCGAATTTCGTTGATCAGGAGCGGAAAAATCGCAAATTTCGTTGATCGGCTGCTCCTCCTTCCTTCGTTCATAAAGTTCACACTTGTTTCGACATTAGCCACTTTCATGCCTATGTTTGTTTTTTGGCACTTTTAATAAAGCAAAATTTACTCCCCCGAATAAAATCAAGGAATATTATCATTCTTCTAAACTCGGTGTATCTCTGTTATATATACATACGTAAACTGCTGATATATCCTTGACAACTGAATTGGATTTGTTGACTGGATAGGGAACCTAGAGCGGTAAAACTCACCCTCCCCCCTCTGAAACCATATTTTTTATCTGATTACAGGCCACAGATCAACTTCCCAAAATAGAATTCTCTCCGTGTTACTGATGTGGCCCTCGACAAGAGAGAAATTTTTGTAAGTGGCCCTTCTCTTGAAAAGGTTGTGCACCCCTACTTTAAGCAATGTATCATGGTTACTTGTGGTAATTAATACGTATCTTTATACTTTATAAGGAACACCTAAACTAAATGGATTAAAACAATTTCGAGCTTTCCTCTAATTAATTCCGAATTCGGCCTTTTCTTCCTCCCCTACCACTGGGCTATGGTGGATAAGGCGAGTTTTGAAACCAAACCAGTATTTAAAAAACCCAAAAATAAAAGGATATATATATTTTTTTTTTTTTTTTTTTTTTTTTTTTGCAGATTATAGTGTTTTTTCTGTGCAGGTTTACCAATAGAATAGATTGGTAGAGAAAACTCGATTTTTTAAATTTTGGATAAGGCGAGTTTTGAAACTCACGTCCTCAATTATTATTAACACGTTGAGCGCCACGATGACTGACACCGAAACTGAAAAATTTATAATGTTTTAAGTAATGCTTAAGAAAGTATAATCCTCTAATAAATAAAAGGTAAGTAAATTTTAAATAAATTTTCAGTAATTACTTAAAACAATATATATATTTTTAGTTTTATATCATACTAGCAGCCTTCGCCCGCTTCGCTGGTCTGTTTTCTAAACAAACCATGAATCAAACGAAATATATCTATGAATTTGATCATTCGTTTGAAATCAATATGGACATCAACCTGGCATACCCATCCGAATTGCTTGGACGTCATTATACTATTGTATTTTCTATTGAGACAGACAAAATTTGAGCTGCTAAGGTTTGAGCTGCTCCAACTTCTTTAGTTGATCCTTTACTGTAGGATTTGGTAAAGTATGATGGTACAATATGTAATATACTTATATATTGTAATTATATAAGTACTTATATGTAATATACTACCTTCCTCTGAAAATTTATCAATGCAACTAAACAATACA
Organism: Maratus speciosus; assembly: GCA_963932465.1. Lineage (NCBI taxonomy): Eukaryota > Metazoa > Arthropoda > Arachnida > Araneae > Salticidae > Maratus > Maratus speciosus. Next base: position 289,745,155 of record OZ010800.1, on the reverse strand, counting down.
ATGAAACTATGAAAAAGGCTAATCTTTCATAATTGGGCACACCTCATTCTAGAGCTTTCATCCAAAATTCTATAATTAAGCAACCTAGAACGATATGTGTTTTATACTAAAATATTCCCTGAAAAATTAACTAACTGAGACAGTTCCACCAAAATCCACTTAGCAGAATCTTTTAAACTGGCAAATGTACTAAAACGTTCCCTAAAAATTAGCTAATTAACAGTTTGTCTTACCAGAATCCACCCAGCAGAACCTTTAAAAAAGCCAATCTTTCATAATCGTGTTCTTCTGATTTTGAATTTTCCCCCATAATTATTTAACTAAACAACGTAGAACGATATGATGTATTAATTTTTTTTCTGAAAAATTATCTAACAATGTAAGTCTCATCAAAAATCTATTTAGCAGAACTCAGGTTGTAAGCGACCCAAACGAAATTTCTCTTTGCATTTCATACATATTATAGATAGTTAAATTTAAATATATCTTCCATAATCACGTTAACCAGATTATAGAACTCTCAGAGATGTAGGGGTAGGCCTACTTTATATACCCACTGGATTTTTTAAGAAACCCTGCACACCTTTATAGAATATATATTCTCTAGTATATACAAATTGCATATAGCGTACATCCTCTTATAGTAATTTACTACACCACAGAGAACTTTCCGGCATAGCATCAAAATCCATTTAATAGAACTTTACATTAAAGGTAATCTTTCATAATCGAGTTCACCTAATTTTAAAAGTCCCGTAATCACTAATTCAAAGTAGAACTTTTTTTTTTTAAAGATTAAAACACTTCTAAAACAAATTACCTAACTAATTATGTTCAGTAGAACCTGAGTTACAGTCAATCAGAACGAAATAAGAATTTCCGTTTTGTAAATATAGTAGATGATGATGAGTAAAATTGTAAGTATTGGTATTTGCGATTTATAAAATGCTATTGGCGAGATTTATGCCTAATTTTTAATAATTTAAAGATTTATGCACTGCTAATATAAAAGTATCCATTTTTTCTTTTTATCCATAGGAGAAAATGACAAATTGCAAAATATTTTTCTATTTAAACCTTTGAATATGAACACTTTTTTAAACAGTACAAACATTGCTTTCATACTTAAATTAAATATTTCCGTTTTATAATATTTATTTCTTATTAAACCCTTTTTCTTTGTATTTTAAATAAAATCAGTAACTGTTTTGGTATGTTTCCGTTATACCAACACAGTTGTCGCCAAGCATAATAATTAGCGCAAAATGAAATGAAACATTTGAAAATAAAAATAATTTTGTTGATACAAAAATGGGCATTTAAAATATATAACATTTGAAAATTGAAGACTTTCACCAACTATTTTTTTAAATCAATACAAATCAATACTTAAAATAAAAGGAAAAATAAATATTTTATAATAAAATAATAAGAAAAAAGTCAATTTAATCTGCAGGTCTCGAATTGTAATGTCTTTCAGGTTATCATTGTAGCGTGGCGTACGTAATAAGCATATCTGTCATTGCAGTAAACATTTAATTTTTTGAATGAAGACGTTCAACGTTTTTTAACAAAACATTTTTTTAGGTATAATTCCTAAGTTCTGAAATAATTTTATTACACCTTCCTCGTCACCAAGTAACTGCCAAATCGTAAAATCCATGTCAGTGTCAGTAATAAACGTAAGTTATAATTTAAAAATAAATATTTTCTATTCAAAAAATAACAAATTAAAAAGTTTTACGAGATTACGGTGGAATAATACTCATAAAAAAATATTCACGTTCAATAAATAGCAAATGTTAATGTTTGGCACGGTTTGCAATAAAAATCGTTTGCACGCTAAGTGTAGAAATAAATGGCGCGATACCATATATTTTGGCATAGTGTTGATAGAACGAAAAAGTACTACAGTTTTTTTATTATTATTAATATTTAATTTTAGTTTTTGAGGCGTTTATAATTTTTTTCCTAACTGTCATAATTGTTTTAAAAATTTAAGCAAAAGAATTGATTAAAAAATTATTCAATTTGAATTTCTTCCCTTGCTATAGTAACAAAATGAAGAGAGTGAGTTTTAGAAATCATCACTTGAAAATTTGAGGTTTTGGCGCCAAAGATAGCGCCAAATTAGAAAAATATGAAATATCTCATGAACTATTAGACTTAAAATAATTTGGTTAGTACCATTCGATTCAGCATACTAAAATACACTAAAATATGTTATCAGTTGAAAAATAACTATAAAATCAGATTTTTAAGGAATTTATTAAATCTTCGTTCTATTTTTTACCCCCCTTAGGGGTGGAATTTTAGAAAACCCTTTCTTAGCGGCACTCAATGTGATAAGAAGTATTTTTACCCCACATTTCAAGATTTTAGGTTCAGTAGTTTGGGCTGCGCGTTGATTAATACAAAATCCAGACTTTCTTTTATATATATAGATTTTAACTGTCAGTTATCGGTAAATGACGCGTTTTAAACGGAAAGTTCAGTGTAGCCACCGGTGGCTGATGTGGCGCTTATCGTGTTAAGCTATTAAATGATAAAAGGTGTTTTTAAAGAAATATATTATACTCTTCATCTTTTATTTATGTTTTTTTCTACTTTTTTGCGTTTAAAGTATTTCATTGTTGCAATTTCTAGCCAGTTAGCATATTTTAACCAGCCTGGTTTGACGCATCATTCATTCCATTGGTTTTGTAACGCGCACACAGTTGTAACCATAAAGAATATTTGGTGATTTATCCCAGCTAACGGAAAAATACCTTGAAATTGATTTATTATTAAGTTCTAAAAATATCGAAATGTTGTATTGTCATCGAAAACACACCCGTGTACATAATTTTTATAACTTTAGCCTATCAAGAATAGAGTGAAAAATTGATCACAAAATTCCGTCTTTACGTTAAAGCACGAAGTTCAGAGGCTACTTCAATCAATCGAAAAGACCAGCTCGCTAATGCTAATCCCGTAGAAGAAATTTGTAAAGATAACTCGTTTGCATTTCAATATTTTTAAATGATTTTTTTTTTTTCATTGGATAGCTGAGGTCGATCTGTACAAAGGCCGTTTTTTATTTTTTCGATTTTGTTTGCAGATTGTTTTAATCAGGCCACTTTCATTTTTCGAACCGGTTTCGATAGTGAAAGCATCCTCATTAAAAAAAAAAAAAAAAAAAAAAAAAAAAAATCTGCAAACAAAATCGAAAAAGTAAAAAACGGCCTTTGTACAGATCGACCTGAGTTCGCCAATACAAAAAAAAAAAAAAAAAAAAAAAAATCTGTTAAAAATATTGAAATGCAAATGAATTATCTTTAAAATTTTCTTCAATGGGATTAGCCTTAGCGAGCGGGTCTTTTCGCGTGACTGAAGTAAGGGAGTCCGGGACACATTTTCAAAAAAAAAATTTATTTATTGAGTTAAAATTTTGAAATTTTTTGTGATAGTTAACCATATCATTTGTAAGCAAAATCGCATGACAAAACTTCTCATATATATTTTTTTAATTTTAAATTTAAATTTTGTTTAAAAAGTGGGGTAGTTTAAAATCGTTATAACTCGAAATATTATTTATAGAATTTCAATTTTTTTTTTCATTTAAATAAACAGAAATATATAAGTTTTAATTTAGATTCAGCATTTTAAAAAGTATTAATTAAAAAAAATATTTAAAAATATCTCTCAATTCTAAAAAAAAAGTAACTACCGCTGTCACCGCCGCCGCCGCCGGTTTTGAATTTTTTGTGACCGGAAGTCTTTCTTCGTTAATATTAAGAAAAATAATGCATACAAAAATATGAAAATCGGTAGTATTATACAGAAATGTTTGATAAACACGCTGATGCAGACAGTTTTCAGATCAAAGAATTATTTTAAGAGATATTTAATGCTAAAGTTGGACAAAATCGTTCCACTAAAAAAGTTTTATAGGAGCAAAAACTGTTCTTAGGAATTTAATCATTTTTAGATCATTTTATGCGTTAGAATTTGCCGGAGTGCAGATTGCATTAATTTTTTTATTTTGACTCATTTTTTGAGGTTTTATTTCTATTTTAAATTCAGATTTTCAGCATTTCTAGAGATATTTTTAACAGATTTTAGAAAGTGATATTAATTTAAACTGTTGCCAACTGTATAAACAGCGGAAGCAATAATGTTTGCTTCAAAAAAAAAAAAAAAATATTTATACATGTAAATAAATTAAAAATTTATTTACACGTGACTATTATAAACAGAAAAAAACATTTGGAATTAGAATTAAATAATTATGTACAAAAAGCAGGAACTTATTAAAAATTATGTCATAAAAACTATAATTACACGTGAATTTTAAGAGAGAAAGGAATTTGTAAAGCAATAAATTTATTAACATGCGTTAGAAGTCTTAAATAAGAGAAATTACGTCATATTTACGTCACATTACAGTTATTACATAAAATGAACACAAAATAATATTGCAAAACGGTTTAAATTTAGAAATTGCGCTAGACATTTATTTGATATTTTAAGAGGATACTTTTCAACTATTTTTGTTAGGAAAGCGCAAATAATATTTAATTTCTAACACAAGTATTTTCACGTGAATATTAAAAAAAGAAAGAATAGTTTGGTCAAAATTACGTCAGATTAAAAACGATTAATTTAAAATGTCTCATTTAAAAGAACTTTCTTTTCACTTTGTTAAAAAATACCAGGAGACAAAGACTCTGTTTACTTAATTCCTTTTCTATTAGCTTATTTTGAAATGTTGTTACACGTGTCTACGTCATCAAGTTATTTTTATTTCGACGTTTTATTTGTATTTTTATTAATGTTGTACTAATTTATTTGTTTTTTCGTTATATAAAATAAAAATTATGTCAATTTGTATAATTTGGCGAGTGGTTTGGCGATTTATATAATTTGGCGAAATTGGTCGACGGGATAATCAAGTAGTACCGCAACGGATTTGGCGTTAAAATTCCCCAATCAAAGAGAAATGAATAGAAATCCGTTTATAGAGAGATCGCCACTGTTTTTTAAATTGTAATTCAATCTTTCGAAATCTTTTTAAAGCCGATCAAATTAGCGTGCATTTAGAGTCTACGGTATCTGGACGGGGGTTGGCGAGCGTAGCTCGTAGGGGGCCGAGCCCCCTAGTTTAAAGTAAAAATTAGAAAAAAAATGATGTAACTTTAAAAAAAAAATCATATTTTCAAAATTAATATATATTTTTTAATTTGCTGAATCTAAATTAAAGTAAAGCTATTTCAAATTTGAACCATTTATCTGTAACGGTGCTTGATTTATAACAATTTAAATATGAACAATGGTGAAAAATCTCATCATGAAGAAAAACGCAATTTCACAAGAAGTCGTTTACTTGACAACCATAGCTTGAAAGGTAGATTTTGAAAACGAACCAAAACAAAAAAATAAATATTTCCTGTTCTTATTAAGATAGAAACATGATTTAAACGTCATTTTAAACAGAAAATGGCAGAGAAATTTTTAATCCAATAATTTTTTTTTTTTTTTGAAAATTTGAAGATTATTGTGTCCCGGACCCCCTTAAGTGCAAAAAGAAAAGAGAGCATTCTTAATCAGAGAAATACTACACGGGCACAAATGTTTTAAGAATATTTCAAATAAAAATTTTTGTCCCACCATTCCCTTAAAATCAATGAGAAATGAGGAACAAAATCTCGTTTGTTTCTTTTCTCTGAGTATATCCTCTATACATAATATTTTTTAAAAAACTGGACAGTGACGTGCGTAGAATGAAGGCTACTTTGTGCGTGCAAATGGAGAGTGCAGCAGAAAAGGCTCGAATTTTGTATCATCCGTCGACATTCGTAATCGTCTCGCCGCATCGATCGATGGCCTGGCCAGTGCTTGACCGTTTCTCTACGCCCTGGACCGGGATCGAACGTGTCGAAGCTCGGAGGAGCGTGCGTCAGTGAAAAGAAATCCCATTCCCTTGCAGATCAATCTGGGGAAGATGGATTTTCGTGCACAAAGCTCTAGGGTAGAACCGTGTTTTGCAGGATTCAGGAGAAAAAAAAAAAAAAAAAAAAAAAAGGAGGCATTGGGAATGGTCATCACCACGGTTACAGGACGCCCTCTTTTCCGAAGAGATGTGTGGAAACTAACCTGTTCTGTTGAAGGAAAAATTCTATATCGAAAGATTTTTTAAATATGAATTGTGTTTTTTAAAAAATGAAATGGGTTATTGCGCAAGTTTTTTTTTTTCTTTTCTATACCGTAAAAACGAAATAAGCACTATTCTATATTGTTAATTTAGCATGAAAGAGGCTTTGGATCAAACTCAAATTTGATATGTACAACTTTTGGTCCACAAGCCTGGGACTTGCATAGGATAGGGGTGGGGATTCGATGAGGGCAATGCACCGGGACTTCGGAATTGTAGAGGTCTCTAACAAGGTTGCAACATCTTTCTTAAACCTTTAAAAAGTTAGGGCTTCAGAAACTATTATACATACACCTGCCCCTCCCTTTTCCACTCATTTCAACTTTAGAAGGGCTTCAATGACAAAATATGCTCAAAGAATTGTTATTCGGTGAAAAATTAAGTGGATGCGGTAAAAAAAATTCTTGTTCATAAAATTTATTTCGATTTATTTAAACGGAAGTCTGTTGTTAATAGGAAATGGTCTCATAAAATGCAAAAAATGTTTGCTGTCTATTTGCTATATTATTTCATTTGGTGTTTTACCGATTATCAGCGATATCTAGATATCACTATCTTAAGATAGTGACATTTAAAGGCCATTACTCGAATAACGCTAGGGGCGGCAGAGGTAAAGGTGTGGAGCGAGTACAAATTAGCGAAGCCCGGCTCTCTTAAATAACTCGTCCTAAGTCCTCTTTTTTTATGAAAAAAAACAAAAAAAAAAAGAAGGTTCAATCCTTTTTTATGTAGAATTTTCTAGACAAAATAACTGGCAAATGAAAAATTCAGAAGTTGAGTCGTATAAGTTGTGCATGTTACGCGTTTAGAAAAAGCAATTAAAATAGAAATTTGAAACATCCAATAAATTATTAAAAGTAATACAATTATAGAAAGCTTAAACTGACTAAACAACAGGAGCTCCCACGTTTTAAGGGAGCCTTCCACTGCCTATGAAAATGTCTGTTACAACAGGGCTTTTAACCGCAGGTACTAATTCTTTTCCTATATCTCCTAAATATAATAGTGTTTAAATTATTTTCTGATACCACATTTAAAAACCCGCATTCAAATTACTACTGGGACACGCAAATTACCTCTGCGGCCACGAATAACAGGTTTTCCAAGAGCCTACTACAAAAATATGCTTTCATTCGGTACATTTCTGGCATCTAGTGGTACAGATTTGATATGTTAAAATTTTTTCCGAAAAGGAGATCTGTTAAAAAAAGTTCCAATTCTTACGTTAAATTTCTCAAGATTTAACATATACAAACTGTTTTAACTAAATACACATGACAAAGTTGATCCTCCCCACAGTGTGCGGTAACGGCGTATTTCCACGACATTAGAAAATTTATGTATTTTCCCAAGGTTTGTCAACTATGTAGAGTTGTTCTATAAATTTCACACGATGAGGAAACCATATGTTTTTTTCCCTTACACACTGTCCAACCTAGTGTTGGGCAATAATATTTTTTCTCGATTGTATAGCCATCTCAAATTTTTCGATTATCAAATGTTTCTCGATGACTCCAATCAACCAATTGCTATTCTTATCCGATATCCGATCCTATCTTTTCAAGAAACATTTGCGTGTGAACTGGAGTAAGTCAACATTAATAAGAGTTTCGAGCACTGAGCTATTGCACTATAACATTGGGTAATCATTTTTTTCTGGCCTAGCGGTGTATGTCCCCCAGGAACATGCATCTCGGATATTAATATAGGTCTTATAGAGGGTATCCTCCCTCACGGTCTCAGATAGGGCGCTTTCCCGCATTTCTGTGTGTTTTCCAGTTTGCCCCTTGCCTAGTTTTCTTCTCGGGATTCATTCTTGCTCTCTCCTCGGCAAATTGGCTCCTTTTGGCAAGGAACGTCGGCCCTAGTCAATCCTCGATCACCCCCCCCTCCTTCCCCCCCAATTCCTTATGTATATTTTATAACTAAAATAATCTTTCAATGAATCCCACTTGTAAAGTACTTTAATATAGGACATTATGTCGTCGAACTTTATTTTTTCTTAAGGGGGCCATAGTTTTCGAAATTTAGAGGGCTTTTGCCCCTCTACTCCTTTTCCTTCTTTAACTTTTATGTCACATTCATGATTTTTAATTTTAAGCACCTTAAATCTCAGCTCATCCTCCGTTCTAAATTGTTGTTTAATTCAGACAGGAAAATCGAGCTAAAATGCAATTAGCCCTATCTTCTCTCCCACCCTCTCCCCTTCTCTTCCTTATCACTTAGCGCTAGAAGCGAATCGTTCTTATTTTGAATAACTTTTTTTTCTCGGGATAACTGTTTATATTATAACTGATTTGAATAACCTTTTCTCAAATTTTCACTTTTTCTTGCCTTTTTCTCAAATCTTAATCAAGAAAAATTATTGAGCGTCAGAATTATCGAGCGATAGCAGAACTACGGTCAAATTGCCTGCCAGAATAATCGCTAAGTTTTGCAGTTGCGATTTTGGTTTGACGACTATAGTCGATAAAGTGATCTGCTTATTTTTAATCCTTCTAAAGCAGCATTCCATTATAGTATGAATTAAAAACTATTATTAAAAGCTTTCTTCTTTTTTTCGTGAAAGAACGTGCTTGTGTTTGGGCCATCTGTAGCGGATTTTAGGGCTACTCTTTTGGCGTCACCTCCAGCCACCTTACTGCATCTACACCTACTCTTTCCTCCATGAGCATTCTTCATCTGCCCTTTATTTTGGAATAAATACGCCTAACTATATGAAAATATATTTTTCAATATGAGCATTTTTTTTTTTTATATATGAAATTGTTTTCACTAACTGCAGCAACAAGCAATATAAAAATGTAATACAAAAAAAATATGTGTCTTAAACTCTCTCATTGTTTAAGTTTAAATTCATTAAATATTATTTTCACGCATTCTCAAAATCAATTAATGTGTAATCCGGCAGTTTTCAGATGCATTAAAATCGTTTGCTTTTGGCAAGGAAAAGTGCTTTTCGCCAAATCGCGTGACGCTTTCGTCTTTTCGCGCCAAATATTCCATAGTATTTTATTTTTTAACAGTCTTTTTACTGTAATTCCGCTGCTAAATTTGACTGATCCTTTATTACATACATAAGTAGTTTAATTGGGGTTTTTTTTTCAAAATATTCTGAGTATGCCCAGTAAGGAGACCTTCCTTGTGAGTCTGAAGTTTGATGAAAATCCGTGCATTCGGTTTTGTGATAGAGCTATTGCGGAAATCGTGAAAAATGCAGCATAGCAGCGCCACCTTTTGGGCGATTTACACCAAAAACTAAACAGTACTTATTTATATCAGGGACTAACTGAGCCTGACGTTTGGTAAAAATTCATGCATTAGTTCTTGAGAAAGAGCGATTACGGTAATCATGAATGCAGTGGCATAGGGCGCCACATGTTGGGAGATTTACACGAAAAAGTAATCATAACAAAATTATATCAAGCACTAACTGAATCTAAAGTTTTATAAAAATCCGTTCATTAGTTCTTGAGATAGAGCGCCCACAAAATTTGTGTCACAGACAGACTCACAGGCAGACATTTTCTAAAATCATGTTTTTCGAGATCTCTGACCCCTAAAACGTGTAAATCCGCCGAAAACCGAAAATTTTCGCGAATCCAATACTTTCTTTTTCTTGTAAAGATAGAAGAAAGTAAAAATCGTCTGCGGTGGATTTTAATGATATTACTCAATTTTAAGCATATTGAAATTTGTATATATCACTGAGGTGCACTACAAAACGCTTACTGTAGAATCTGGTGTGCATAGAATTTATCGTTCATTGACAAGGACACACAAAAGTATCTGGCTACAATACGGGCCCATGAATAATAATTGTTGGAAATGCGTTTCCAATTGTGATACGCGTTTTAAAATTGAACTTTTTTTTTTCATATTACCCAGCAAAGAAAGAAACAGTGGGCCATCAGCTGGAAAATGATGGCAGCCAGCACTGCAATCAGCGGTAAAGTGCAATGGTGCCATTACTTAAACCAGTACAAAAGTGTCAGTGCGGAATGCAGCTGGCCCATCAGTGATGGCCAACAGCAGGCCAGCATTGGTATGCTATCACATTACTTCAATCCGGCACTTTTCCTGCAGTGCTAGCACCTATCCCACTGCTTTTCCTTTGCTGGCCCAGCACTTTCCCTTACAAAAATTTCTTATAGAATTCTATAAAAAACAAAGTATTACGGCTCTTTTTCTATAAGCTAGTTTCACCAAAAGCTATCGAAAAATCTATAGAAATATTTGAACTTGCAACGGTTTCCATGTGGTCACCCTCCCAAGTACTAACCGCGCTCCGTGGTTTTCGTGATCGGACGCTGACAAGTACTTTCAGCGTATTCTACGACCGCTCGTAGTTTTCAAGCTCTCATTACACTATTTCAAGTTTGTTTCTTTTATGATTTACGTTCCCAATCATTAAACTGGTATAGAAATTATTGTATTCTATAAAAATCCTATATATTTTATACGCTTTTTTTACTCTTTTTTTTTTTAATTATTGATTCTGAACTGTGTAAATTATGAAAACCGAAATCCTTTGTAACTTAATAAAACCAGATTTAAGGAGAAAAAAAAGTGCGATGAAGTAAAGAATTTATTTATTTATTCATTTACTTATTTATTTTGTTGGTGGCAGTGGTGCTATATTATTTACAGTTTTAAAAAAATAGCTTCACAGCTTAAATTGTGTTAAGATATTCATTTCTTATTCGAGTTCAAATACTCAATGTCTTCGATATTCGCAACGCCACCTAGCGTAGGGTTTCCCAGCAGTAATACTGCTAAAGTTCGTGCACTTCCATGTAGTGGTGGGCCAACGCTTGATATAAAACGGAAGCCCACCAGAATTTTATCTGATGATTTCCAACAGCAAAGTTGACTGAAGCTGTTCAGCAGTGGTCATGCAGTGGTAGACCATTAGCCAATACTTCTCCATCATTGTCAGCACCTAACTTGTTGCTGGCCAGCAATTTCCTCTTTGCTGTGTACTTGGTGTGTATAAATTCTATAGATCCTATACAGGGCCAGAGCCGAAACTAAGGGGGAAGGGGCATGTGCTCCGGGCGCCAGAACGAAGGGATGCCCAATGAAGATTTTGTTTGTCGATTTTTCTCACATCTGTGTTTAGCACAGTATTGTTAAAATCATATTGTCTGGCGTATGACAAAGCATAGACGAATCTAAAGATGATATGGCATAAGGATCCTGTATAAAGCGGAAGCTTTTTCGATTCCGTTTTCAAAATTTTAATCAATCAATATTTGACAAAGCCAAGGGCGGATCCAGCTCACCATTTAGAGAGAGGTCATGGATTTCCTTTTTTTGGGTGGAAGAGGATCACATCTCGTTATGAGATTTTTTTTATATTGAAAGCTATTTCCAAATCCAAACTAATTACTTTTCTGACACTTTTGCGAAGTCATTTTAATTTTCGTAAAAATATAAAAGTTACCGATTTTGTTCAGATACCAAGAAATTAAAGAGTTTCCCATTTCCTTATAAAGACAAAGATTCATTCAGCAAATGTTGTCAAAGTGAGTATTTTAGCCAAGTTTTACAAGTTGACAGACACAGAAATGTCGTCGCAAGGGACCAATTGGCTGTCACTTCCAGAAATTCGGTTTAAAAAGTCTAACAATTGTCAACGATATGTCAAAAATTTGTATTAAATTTTTAGAGGTAACCAAACCATACACATTGGCAGCTATGTGATTCCATTAGTGTCATGAAAATTGTAGGTGCAGCCTCTTCTTTCTGCTCAAAGTATTAAATAGTTATTTTCAATCGAATGCATACCTTTGGAATGGATCATTTTCTTTTGAATGCTTCCATTATTATGAAACAGCCATTATAAATGAAGTGTTAGGTGAAGATCAAAGAGCGGCTGCTCTTTCATCTTCATCTAATGCTTTATTTATAATGGCTGTTTCATGATAATGGAAGCCATGAGTCCATCAGAAGAAAATAACTCGGTTAAGCGGGACTCGGATAAACGGGACTCTACTGTATATTTCATTTTAAAAATGATCTTTAGAAAATTTTTGTTGGTGTTCAGAGGGGGGTCATGACCCCCGTGACCTCCCCCTCGGATCCACCATTGTAGATTACGTAGTTCAATATTATATATTTTAAATTTTAAAATAAGTCGGCTATTAGAAAATTCTCCTTGTAAATATACTTTGTGGAAGAGGAGGGGCGGGGGGCGCCAAAATCCATGTTTGCTTCGGGTGCAAAAAAGGCTAGTTTCGGCCCTGTATAGAGCTACACAAAAGATCTTAAATGCATTTCCGTTTATGGGCTGAAATTGTTGAATGGGAAATTTCAATTGTGCTATGCGTTTAATTGAACTAACTATTAGTATACTATGTAATATACATACGCATCTATGGATCCTATACAGGGGCTGCACAAAAAAAAGTCAGATGTTTTTCGTACTATTGATAGTAATTGCAGAAATTGGAATTTGAAATGCGTTATGCTTTTTCCAAATTGTTTATTTAGACATTTTTCACCTTAATAAATTATAAATCTTTGCTACACTATTCTGAATGCGTTGGAAAGTGTTTCATAATCTATGCTGGACGTATGACTTTTCGTTCTTGCTTCAATTTGTGAATAAATAAAAATTTCACTTTGAGCTTGCTTCTTCTTTAGGATGGTCGAAAAAATACAGCTGCGTTCAGATTTTGGTGTTCATTTTCCTTCATTCTTAATTTTTTAACACTTTCCAACACAGATGTAAAGTGTTTATGACTTCGATACGTCGCGCTCTGCTGTTACTCTCGTAAATATACTGTAAAACCCCGGTTATCCGAAAAGTATGGGACAAAAGCATTTTCGGTTAACCGGGGTTCCATAGGAATTTTCGGATAACCGGGATTCCATAGGAATTTTCGAATAACCGGGAGGCTTGTGGTGAAAACTTGTTTGATGAAAAGCTGTGATCGTAATTTAGAACATCGTTCTAATAAAAGTGTTGTGGTACTGTATTCAAAGCACCCTGAATGACAAACCAAAATTACAAGTCGCTCCAACAGCAAGGCGATAAATTATCGATTGTTAGCTAAACTAAAGTCAGCGCCGATATTCTTTGGATAATGCACCATCGCATCCATCAGAAAGTGAGCTTGTAAGGGATGGAATTAGAGCTATTTTCTTGACTCCGAATGTGACTTTTCTGATTCAACCAATGGATCAAGCAGTTATTGAGAACATTAAGAAACATTACAGGAAAAGGCTGATACGATTTTTGATTGAAGGACTGGTTGATGGAGCACAAGTTGTTCAACATTTGAAACTTGTAGATATGAAGAAAGTTGGCTACTGGATAGCTTCTTCATGGGATCAAATTCAAAGGAAAACGTTAGTGCTTGGCGTAAGTTATGGTCTAAGGTTAAATCACAGGAGTCTGCAGAAACCGATGTCATTGGAATTGTGGACAGAAATGCAGGGGCGTGCCGAAGACTGTTTTAGTGGGGGGGGTGTGAACTGAATTTTGCCAACTGCAAGATCGGGGGTGAGAAAGGCTTTGTGATTGCCCCCCCCCCCTCAGTGACGGAGTCAACTGTTCTACAATACTGTGATTTTATAAAAATCACTAAAAGTCTTAAGGGTTCACCTGCATTCTCCTTAACCACAGTCGAAATTAAATGCTATTATTCAGTATGTGTAATTTTTAAAAAATTATTTTACTATATAAGTAGAGTTGAAAATCCTGTTATTAATCAGGATTCTGCTTACGATTTAAAAGGAAATGTGTACGGATGTACCGTACATTAACCAGTTCTTAAAAATAACAATTTAAGAATGTTGAAGTACTTCGGAATTTATGTTCCTATAAATAAAACCGCATGCTGTTGTGTAATGTAAGTGTATAAATTTTAAAATACATAAAAAAGACAAATCTTGCTCGCTAAAAATAAGATATATATTAATTAGTATAAGAGACTAAAAATTATCCTTCTACATTTTTAAATTATCACCCGCCTATCCTTAAGCATAGCTTATTTTCCAGCTACACTGTCTAAATCCAACATGTCAGTTATGTCTGTTTCACAGGTTAGTAGCATTAGTTCGTCCAGCCGCTCTTCCGACATGGTGGTACCCAAGTAATTTTTTACTAATTTTAACTTGCTAAAACTTCTTTGATTACTTGTCACAGTTACTGGAATAATTAAGGCCAACTTGTAGGTCAAAGAAAGGTTAGGATACAAATGAGCCTTCCCCACAAGTTTTTGCGCTGCTGCGCCAATTGTATCCGATTCAGAACTAGCTTTTTCTGAGGACATGAGATCCATTTCACATTCCAAGTTATCTACATATTTGAGATCATCAGGGAATAATTGACATAGTTTAGAAATGTCCTCAGTAGAGCTATACTTGATCCTAGATGGAAGGAGACAGGCCAGTGGTTTAATTTTCTCAAATACCAACTTATGAATGTCTCCAAATGCAGTTGTAAGCCGATCTACCACCTTCAAAATTTCTGCTTTAAAATAATTCTCTCGTGTAAATAGAATTGCAGTTTCAGGATTTTCGTCGATCTTCGATGGAGGCCTGTGCCGCAAATTGAACTCATAATCTTGATTTATTCCATGTGTCTCGCAGATGTTGTCTGCTTCCTTTTAAGGATGTTTTTTATTGCCGCTGCGTCATCATTCCGGAGTTCCTAAATGCTTTCGTAAGTTTTCTGCATTATGTCGGCCCCCTCTGCAATGTTCATGTCTTCACGTTGCAATTGCTCTGTTGCTAACTTGGTCCTAAACATAATTGTTTTCATTGCAAGTAAAGAAACAATGAAATCGTATGACATCATTTTGCTTCTTAACCCTGCCACCTTAGCTCGAGCATTCTTGTCAACCTTCATGTCTTCAAAAATAATTTGCAGAGTATGGATGAGGGTATCATAGGATGATAAAACAGCTCTGACTGAATCCGCTCGCATAGTCCATCTTGTCTTTGACAAAGATTTCAAGACTCTTCTGAAGAACTTCCATTTTCTCTCTCAGTATGCCGAATCACTTTTTACTCAGTGAAAATAAGTTATAGAGATCCTGAATACTGTCGTAGAACAAGTTTATTATATTGCTTTCTTCGCACGCATGTTCAACACATAAATTCACTTTATGCGCGAGGCAGGGTATGTATAAAATAGATCTACCAGCTATTTCTGAAAGTTTTGATTGACAGCCTAAAATGCAGCTGGACATAGATGACGTGGTGTCGTAAGACTGTGCACGAGCTTCGGAAAGTGATATTCCAACTGATTGTAGAATTTCAAAAATAAGCTTAGCCATTCCTTCTCCTGTTTTATCCAGATAATCTTTTAGTTTTAACAACCTTTCTTCTGGCTGAAACTTTGGGGTCACGTATCGGATTACAATTGAGAGCTGGTCAAGATGAGAGAGATCGGGTGTGTCAGCCATAACGCTAAAAAATCCACAATTTTTGACATTTGCAACTATTTTTTCACGGACACATGATCCAAGAAGCCCAATAA
Source organism: Maratus speciosus (assembly GCA_963932465.1). Lineage (NCBI taxonomy): Eukaryota > Metazoa > Arthropoda > Arachnida > Araneae > Salticidae > Maratus > Maratus speciosus. Next base: position 289,729,469 of record OZ010800.1, on the reverse strand, counting down.
AGTCGTTTTGCGACTTATTACTAAGATAGTTGGCATGGTATGGGCTAAGAATCAGTCCATAGCAGAAGGGAGCAATTAAAGATGCTACATGGGAAAATTTACAATAGAGATTGCAACAACCACCCCGTCCCCCTTCCTTTCACGAAAACCCCTCCCTCCCACACAGAATCATACACAATCTTCCGTGAAAAGTTCTTTCTTTTCCCCTTTAAAGACGGACAACAGAGAATTGAAATGATACTGACGACGGGAGAGGGGACTTTTTGCAGGAAGTGTTCTTAACTTGCCGACTATTCTAAATTTTACCAACTCTTCCAAATAAGTGTGGGGGGGTGTCACACCCCCAACACCCCCCCGCTAGGCACGCCCCTGCAGAAATGATGATGATACTAACCCCGAAGTGTTTTTGGACAAGTTTAAGCAGCTTCCCGGATAAATATCAGAAGTTGAAATTGACGCCTGGCTTGGTCCAACCACTGATGAGCAAGATTTGACAGATGCGGAAATAGTTGCTGCGGTGAATCGAGGAGATGCTGATACTGAACAAGAAGAGCCTGAAGAGATTGCTAATGACAGGATTACACACAATGAAGCTACTAAGATCTTAGATGCGGCACTTCGAGAGTACAAGAAGATGCAACAGCATAGATGTGTTGTTATTTAAAAGGTGGCTGGATAAAGCAGCATTGAAACGATTCAAAATTAAAAAAACAAAAGAAAATCACATTTTGTTACAAATTGAAGTGTCGTACGTGTCTATCTAATGAAGTGCCCAAAAATCGCAATGGACCAAATGACTCTGTTTATTTTTTTCAGAAAGAACATGCTTTTTTAACACTATTTCTACCAGTGTTTAATAACACCTTTCAAAGTTTTGAATTTTACTTACTTTCCTTCTAATTTTTAAAGCTAATAAGTATTAAAACAACTCTTCAATGTATTAAAAATGACTGGAAATTTGTTTCGATCTAAAACTTACAAATAAAATAGTAATCATAAATCAAAATATGTTGAAAGGTGTCATTTGACATCGGTAAAAATAGTGTTGCCAATAAAATTTTTCAAGGAATTTTAAGGTCTTTCGGTTAAGCCGGTTTTCGGATAACCGGGGTTCTACTGTACTTCGATTTCCATGGCATGTCCCCTATAAAAAATGGTTATACGTTATAAAAATAACAGCTTACTGGAACTTGTTGCCAAGAACAATAACTTTTGTTAACCAAAACTAACTGTATTTCCCATCTCTACTTTGTCCCTGAAAAGGCCAGTAAAAAAGAAATGTATTTAAATCAATATTATCAGTAGGGATAGGGAATGAATGAAATTTGGCTGATAGGGCAGCTCTTTAGTGAGATGACGGATTCAAATAAAATACTCATTTATCACTTGCTTTATTTTCCAAAACTACATATTCTGTTAAAGTTTCTTTTTGCGCTATGTTATATCCAACATGAACATTTTGCTTAAAGTCGACCTGAAACCCGACTCGAAATATTCGAATCCAAATCTGAAGAATAATCCATATTTTCCATAATAAATTAATCCATATTTTCATACAATTATGGAAAAAGAGTCTAAAATTATATCTATTTTATCTTTTTTGTTTTTAAATGAACACACACACACATTAATATTCAAGTACATATTTTTTTCAATTGAAAAATATTCAGGACTTTGTTTTGAAAAATTGGGTCAACCCGAAACTGACCCAAAAGAAGGAAACCTCAAACCGAAAACTAAACGTTTAAAGTCAACTCGATCTGCAGCAAAACAAATTAGCATCAACCCTACCCGATTCAGAACTCTACTGTTTTGATGAATTTGTATATATATAAAAAGGGTTTTTAGCCCAGTGGTAGGGGAGGAAAAAAAGACCGAATGCGGAATTAATTAGGGGAAAGTTAGAAATTGTTTTAATTCATTTAGTTTAGCTCTAGAATGAATATGTTAAGTCTTCCCCCTCGTAGTAGGTGAGCGTTAGATAATATGTAGAAATTTATTGTGAAAAAACACGTTTTTTTTTAGATACCATAACAATATCTCAAAACAGCTAACTCTGTCAAAAACATTGTCAATACAAATGTTGTAGAGCTTAAAATTCTGAGTAAAATGAGTACCTACACTTAACATTTTTGTTGAACACTAAGGTCACAATTCTACTTTAAAGTTTTAAACCCGTGGTCAGGGGGTTGAACTCAGAATTAATTAGGGGAAAACTGAAAATTGTTTTAATCCCTTCAATTTAGGTTTAAAATGAGCGTACTATGTTTTCTTTCTCGTGCTTGGGTGAATGTTAGAAAATATGTACATATTTATTTTTCAAAAAACACCTTTTTTTTTTTTTTTTTTTTTTTTTTTTTAATTACCTTAACAATATCTCTAAACATCTAACTGTATAAAAAACATTGTCAATACAAATGTTGTAGAGCTTAAGATTCTGAATAAAATGACTACTATCATTAATATTTTTGTTCAACATTAAGGCCGCAATTCTATTTCAAAATTTTGACTTAATCGCTAATCAAGAGTTTGAAGCCAGGAGAGACCAAGTTAACTTAAAATTATCTCAAAATTGCGGCCTTAATATTGAACAAGAATATTAAGTTTAGGTACTCATTTTACTCAGAATTTTAGGCTCTACAACTTTTGTACTGACAATATTTTTCATAGAGTTAGCTATTTTGAGATATTGTTAAGTTAACTTGGCCTTTCCTGGCTTCAAGCTCTTGATGAGCGATTAAGGCAAAATTTTGAAATAGAATTGCGACCTTAATGTTGAACAAAAATATTAATGATGGTACTCATTTTATTCAGAATTTTAAGCTCTACAACATTTGCATTGACAATGTTTTTTATAGAGTTAGTTTTTTTGAGATATTGTTAAGATAATTAAAAAAAACAAAAAAAAAGGTGTTTTTCGAAAATAAATATGTACATATTTTCTAACATTCACCCAAGTATGAGGGAGAAAACATAGTACGTTCATTTTAGACCTAAACTGAAGGGTTTAAAACAATTTCCAGTTTTCTCCTAATTAATTCTGAGTTCAACCCCCTGACCACGGGTCTAAAACTTTAAAGTAGAATTGTGACCTTACTGTTCAACAAAAATATTAAGTGTAGGTACTCATGTTACTCAGAATTTTAAGCTCTACAACATTTGTACTGACAATATTTTTGACAGAGTTAGCTGTTTTGAGATACTGTTATGGTACGTAAAAAAACGTGTTTTTTTACTATAAATTTGTACATATTTTCTAACGCTCACCTAGTACGAGGAGGGAAACATAGCATATTCATTCTAGGCCTAAACTGAAGGAATTAAAACAATTTCCAGCTTTCCCTTAATTAATTCCGAATTCAACCCCCTAACCACTAGGCTATTTGTGGTTTTCTATGTTTTTAAATACATATTTGCTAAATTTCTTAGCTCTGCATAATCGCCCACACAGTTTTGTTTTTTATAATACAGTAGCACCCCGGCTTACGACCTCCCGGAATTTACGTCATATTCCCTGGAGAAAAAAAAAATTCTTTAATTAAGACGGACTTTGAACTTTTTTGAAGACTTTTCATTCTATGAAGGGAAGCTTTTCCGCGATATTCACGTAATGGTGACAAACAAATAAGAAAATTCGCTAGAAAAAGCTTAGAAAACTTACCGCTGTTACAAAGAGCTTCTAAGGAAAAAAAATAAATAAGAAATTTTTTTTCTGTTCGAACTTTATTGCAAGATTTTTTTACATCCTCAAAGACTCGAACGTGGCAGCTAGAAGAACAATAAATTAAGTTGACAGCTTATTTATTTATTCCAAAATCCTGTATTGGAAATGCATGTTTTTGCTAATGTTAAATGTGTATAACATAATCTCTAAATACAATAGAATATTTTCAGTAGATTTTGGAGAATTTTTATTACTTATTTAAATATACCTTGACTTACGTCGCTAGTCTTGGAACGAATTGCTGACATAAGCCCTGGTATTACTGTACAAATTAATGGTAAATACAATTTTACATCTTTTCTTTAAAAAAGATCTGTTTCTATTTACCATTTACTTATTGAAATATTTCTTCCAATTTCACAGGATTAGTGCAGGACTGTGAGATTCCTGCAGTATTTTTAAGAATAATCCCCTTAATAACTCCACTTTTCGAGCATCCCATTTAAAATTTTAACTAGTGTCGAAAAATCTAACTTTATATTTTTTCTAGCACGAACCCTGTTTTACCCCCTTTTTCTATTGGTTTATTATGAACATTGAAATTTATTATAGTTCTAATACAGACAGAGGTATATTTATTCTGAAATGTAGTATAGAATTATGACAAAATCCTATGCTTTCATCATTTCTAAAAATGTTCTTAATAGAGAAGAACACTTAACCCCTTCGGGACGGGAGCCTTTTACGAAATGTTTATTACTTTGCTACCGGTTTTAAAAAACAGAAGTTTGTGCCTATTGAAATCGGGAAAATGCTCGGATTCAATAAGGCAAAATTTACAGTAAAATTTTACTGGTGAGGATAAACGAGGATCCTTAGGCCTATTTCCGGCACGTATACGTGTCACTCGTCCCCAAGGGGTTAAAGGAGGTGGATTGATAAGGACTATTTTACGCCCATCATACACGCGAAAAAAAAAAGTTTCGGTTTCCGAAATTTTTTCAATGTTTTTGTATACTTAAAGATATGTATTTTTTTATAATATAAGATTTACTTGCTAAATAAAATAGTAAGTTATAGAAATTATAGCCCGAAAATAGAATGTTTCGGCTTTTTCCTACATTTTTGTCATTTTTTTCATCTTTGAATTATTTTTTCTTTAAGAAGCGTTCCATGAACCAAATTAATTTTGACTTGCAATGATAATACACTATATGGCCAAAGGTGACCGGTCACTTGCGATTTTAGACGTTTTGTTAAATATCTAGAAAAAATACATGAGGAATGAACCTGAACTGCAGGTGTGTAAACAGTATAGTCTATAGTATAGGTCATATATTTCCGCGAAGATTTTCCCCCGGAACCCCATAGGGGACCGTCAACAAATTGAAAAAGAACGAATATCTTTTGGATAACCCTGTAAAAACTAACGTACCTAAAGCGTTCAAACTCGAGAAAGTGGCTTTCTGTAATATACTGTGTTCATTTTTATGAGGATAGCATGTATACTTGTGGAGAAATTAAGGTTTTTATAAAAACAGTCCCAAATTTCGCCAAGTTTTTTGCTTACAATTTGCAGAGTTCTTGATATAGAAAAAAAAGTTCTTTTCAGAAAATATGACAAACAACATTGTACAAAATACTCTGCAATCAGAATTGAAAAGTAATAAAAATTAGATGAAAAATGAGCAGGTTCAATAAAAGCTGTTTCACTGCGCATGCTCGAATGCAATTAAAATATAATATGCATAATTTATTAGCTAAGTATATAGAGCAACTTTTGTGAATGTCTCAAAATCATAGCTTGAAAAGTCTGAAAATTATCGTCGATAGAATAAGCGCGAAATCCGTTGTTCCCAAAAGAAAGCAAAAAGATGAGGGGTTGTATCCAAATACAGTAGTGCATGCAATACTGTGTATGCTATATTGGTAGCAATGGATATATGGATACAGCCCCTCATCCTTTTGCTTCATTTTGGGAACAACGGATTTTGAGCTTATTATATTAACGATAATTTTCAGAATTTTCAAGCTATGTTTTTGAGACTTTTACAAAAGTTGATCTATACATTTAGTTAACACATTATGCAAATTATATTTTGATTGCATTCGCGCATGTGCAGTGAAACAGTTTTTAGTAAACCTGCTCATTTTTCATCCAATTGTTATTATTTTTTAATTCTGATTGCAGAATATTGTGTACAATATTGTTTGTCATATTTTCTGAAAGGAACTTTTTTTTATATTAAGAACGCTGCAAATTATAAGCAAAAAACTTGGCGAAATTTGAGACTGTTTTTATAAAAACCTTAATTTCTCTACGAGTATACATGCTATCCTCATAAAAATGAACACAATATATTACAATAAGCCACTTATTAATAATCTCGAGTTCGGACGCTTTTACTTCATTAGTTTTTACAGGGTTATCCAAAAGATATTCGTTCTTTTTCAATTTGTTGACGGTCCCCTATGGGGTTTCGGGAAAAAATCTTCGCGGAAATATATGACCTATTCTATACTGTTTACACCCCTGAAGTTTCAGGTTAATTCCTCATGTATTTTTCTAGATATTTAACAAAACGTCTAAAATCGCAAGTGACCGGTCACCTTTGGCCATATAGTGTACTCTTTATAAGCTTTCGTATGAGCATTATTTTATTTTGGTTCTGTGTGCGCTTCTACCTATTAGAGAAAAATATACTTTGTGCAAGTGTCATAAATTTCTCAAGGCGAGTATCAGTTGCACTGCTATCGGATAGTGTTCAGATTTGTTTTACTGCGCTCAAAAAGTATTTACGTAGTTCAGATATCAATATTGTGTTCTTAAACGGTTGTTCTAAATATTTATTGAAAAAATTAATAATAAATAATTCCTGGAAGTCAGTGTGATTGTTGTAAAACGTGGCGAAAAGCAAATAGTAATTTTCGTATCTTTTCTAACACAAAAGTTATGTCGATACTTAAAAGTTCTAAAAACTGCGATCTACAGAGTGGTTCTAAGTTGTGCTCTAAATGCAGATCATATGCATTTCGTGTGCTTCGGGCTCGAAATACTTCTATTTCTTCTTCTGTGGTAACAATACGAGATCGTGCATCAACGACTACTGCCAACGACACCACAAATAAGCAACCTAATATAAATTTATCACTACCTCGTTGCCACAATTTTAACACATATTGCATAATATGCAAGTGTAAGAACTTCCTCTTGACTGTACCAAAAGCAGCTCAAACTCAAACCTTTATAGAAACTGGAATCTATATTTCGTCGGGAAAACGATGCTGTAAAACTCTTATTACGGGATTGGTATTCAGTGAGTTGGCTCTGGAAGCTTTACGGTTGTTAATAAGAAAGTAAGTGAGAATACATCAATGTATGAAAAATATATTGAAAGTATTTTAAACAATATCTGAATAGTAGCAAAGAAGAGAGTTCTCGATTTTGACACACCGGAACAGCTTTCCGAGTCCGATTATTATTCTCTCATGGGTATATCCATGTGTGATTTTAACGATACTTTTGAACTAGTACAGTCCCAAATGCATTCCTCGAAAAAGAGGTCATTCCGACTTGGCAGTTTTACTTGTAAAGCTTAGAACTGGTCTCTCTAACGATGCTCTGTACACATAATTCAATGTAAGAAAAAGATTAATAACATCTTCTGTGCAATGCGCACGCAAAAGGAGATCTGGACTAACTGATACAGATCTTCAATATTTTCCGAAATATACCAACTTAAGCAAAGCCATTCTTACATCCAAGAGCACTTAAATTAAGAAGGTATTTGCTCTCTTTACATACAGTAGCGCTCAAAAGTATTTTGACAACCTTATATTCTCTCTTATTTTATTTAATATAAAAATGCAAAAGAAAATATATTTCCTATAATTGAGAACACTAACACTATGACTGCAGTTATTCAAATGTATCAAGTTTCAACTTGTTTGTTTACATTCGGCGCCACCGAAGAAATATGACTCCTCCTTAGCTCAAAAGTATTTTGACAATTGGTTTGCATTTAATTGTTGAAGGTGTCAGTGGCGCTATAGCTTCGATTAGTGTTTATATTGACTTATTGTGATTATTTTTAAATGCCGAAATGTAAAAAATATTGAAGTGATTCTAGAAAAGCCGCTGTAAATGCACTTAAGAAAAGTAGACTGCAAGCAGAATTAGCTCGTTCTTTTAACGGGTCTCGGCATTTTTTATTACATAGAATAAAGTTTTTAATAAACAGAAATACATCGACAATAAGCCTCAAAGTGGCCATCCGAAAACAAGAAATTGCAATGTTGACTGTATTATAAAAATGATATCTACAAGTGATTGTCGTAAGTCCGCTGTAATAATAAATAAAAAAGAAAAGTGCCCAGCTAAACTGATGGCATTGAGCTCACAGGCTATTCACACTAATTGTATATCATACTCTTATTTTAAAGAATAATGCCCCTCAAAAAAATAAGTGAAGGGGAATTAGCCCCCTTTTCCCCCTTTATACTTAACCAGTGAACCTCCAAATCTAATCAGGGAACCTCCTTATCATAATACACCGCGGTATACCAAATTTGGAGCAAATCGAATAATCCTGCAAAAAAACCATTTATCTAAATTAAGGGGGTGGACTAGCCCCCTCCCCCTTTATCCTTAACCAGTGAATCCCCAAAACGAATCAGGGAAGCTCCTTAACATAATAAACCGGTATACCAAATTTGGAGCAAAGCGAATAATTCTGCATGAAAAACCCGTTTATATAAATTAAGGGGGTGGACTAGCCCCCCTTCCCCCTTTATCCTTAACCAATGAACCCCCAAAACTAATCAGGGAAGTTCCTTAACATAATAAACCGGTATACCAAATTCGGAGCAAATCGAATCATTCTGCATGAAAAACCCATTTATGTGAATTAAAAGGGGTGGACTACCCCCCTTTATCCTTAACTAATGAACCCCAAAAACTAATCAGGGAAGTTCCTTAACATAATAAACCGGTATACTGAATTCGGAGCAAATCGAATGATTCTGCATAAAAAAACCCATTTATCTGAATTAAAAGGGGTGGACTAACCCCTTTATCCTTAACCAATGAACCCTCAAAACTAATCAGGGAAGTTCCTTAACATAATAAACCGGTATACCAAATTCGGAGCAAATCGAATGATTCTGCGTGAAAAACCCATTTATCTGAATTAAGGGGGGTGGACTAACCCCGTTTTCCCCCCTTTATCTTTAACCAATGAACCCCCAAAACTAATCAGGGAAGTTCCTTAACATAATAAACCGGTATACCAAATACGGAGCAAATCGAATGATTCTGCATGAAAAACCCATTTATCTGAATTAAGGGGGGTGGACTAACCCCGTTTTCCCCCCTTTATCCTTAACCAATGAACTCCCAAAACTAATCAGGGAAGTTCCTTAACATAATAAACCGGTATACCAAATTCGGGGCAAATCGAATGATTCTGCATGAAAAACCCATTTATCTGAATTAAGGGGGTGGACTAACCCCCCTTTTCCCCCTTTATCCTTAACCAATGAACCCCCAAAACTAATCAGGGAAGTTCCTTTACATAATAAACCGGTATATCAAATTCGGAGAAAATCGAATGATTCTGTATGAAAAACCCATTTATCTGAATTAAGGGGTTGGACTAACCCCGTTTTTCCCCTTTATCCTTAACCAATGAACTCCCAAAACTAATCAGGGAAGCGCCTTATCACAATGAACCTAGAAAATTTTTTTGAAGCAAATCGGACGTTTCTATCAAAAGTTATCGCGTTACGTACATACATACATACATACGTACATACATACAGAACGGGCGGGCACATTAGCTCTCAGGCTTTGATAGCCTGTGAGCTAAAAATGAATTGAAAGAAAATTACGGCATAGACATACACGTTTCATCAGTCAAACGACGCCTAAACCTCTATGGTTTACATGGCAGAAGATCAGCAAAAACTCGTATCTAATTTAATAAGAATAAGAAGGTTAGAGTTGCATTTGTAAAACGGCATAACCCTTTTACAGGGGCAAAGCAATTCCCTTGCTGAAGTATTGAAATTAATGATTGAACCAGAATTCTGGTTAAAAAAAATTCGGTTTATTATGTGTGTGAAATATAGCTTTTTCTTATTTACAAATAAATTTGTTTTCAAATTCCGGTGTCAGTCATTAAATTCAACACTTTAGCAATGGAATTGCTTTGCCCCTGAAAGAGTTATGCCGTTTTGCAAATGCTACTCTAGCCTTCCTATTCTTAGTAGATAACAAACGTGTTTTTGCTGGTCTTCTGCCATGTAAACCATAGAGGTTTAGGCGTCGTTTGACTGATGAAACGTGTAATTCTATGCCGTAATTTTCTTTCAATTCATTTTTTATTATTACAGCGGACTTACGACAATCACTTGTAGATATCATTTTTTAAATACAGTCAACATTGCAAGTTGTTTTTTTCGAATGGACACTTTTAGGCTTATTTTCGATGTATTTCTGTTTATTAAAAACTTTATTGCATGTAATAACAAGTTACCGAGACCCGTTAAAAGAACGAGATAATTCCGCTTGCAGTCTACCTTTGTTAAGCGCATTTACAGCGGCTTTGCTAGAATCACTTCAATATTTTTTACATTTTGGCATTTAAAAATAATCACAATAAGTCAATATAAACACTAATCGAAGCTATAGCGCCACTGACACCTTCAACAATTAAATGCAAACTAATTGTCAAAATACTTTTGAGCTAAGGAGGAGTCATATTTCTTCGGTGGCGCCGAATGTAAACAAACAAGTTGAAACTTGATACATTTGAATAACTGCAGTCATTGTGTTAGTGTTCTCAATTATAGGGAATATATTTTCTTTTACATTTTTATATTAAATAAAATAAGAGAGAATATAAGGTTGTCAAAATACTTTTGAGCGCTACTGTACATCGTGAAGATGATTCTGTACTTCGATTTCTGTTACACACAAATGCGAAAAACTATCATATAAAAACAGAGCGAAGCAACATCACACAATGGTACTGTCAATGTAAAGTAGGCGCAAGGCTTTGTAGAAAATGCTGTGCGCCTGTTGCTTCCGTATCATGGCTTCTGGTTTACTGCCGCCACAACAGAAGTTAAAGAACCAAGTCTTGAATATGCTCATACACTACAAGACACCGACGCTGGATGGACCAGTAGCGATTTGGGTGAAGAAAACAAGGAGGAAGACTAATCTAAAACATGTTGCCGGAAGTGTCTGAAACTGTACTTATTTTCGGTTACGGATTATTCCCGATATTTCATGTATAGAAATAATAGTCGTAATAACCTCCATTTATCTTAATTTTGCATTTAATGGTGTATTTACTATGGAGTATATGGATTAAAACTAATGACAATAGTGTTTATGTTCATTAATGTACATAATATTTACTTAATTATATATTATATTTTCCCCACAAATTAGAGAAGTTTCATTCAAAATATTTTTTTTCTTATTTGTTATGAGGTATACTAAAGAAAAAAAATGTATGTCACATCAAGGGGCTGATGGGCGTAACAGATATTGTTACTAATTGCATTACATTAAAAGGTACCCTAAATAGTACCGTGTCAAGTGCCATTTGGCACGTGTCTGGCACAGTTTTTGTGCCGACTAAAGTGTCTGTCATTTTCAAAATATTTTTTTCTAAGCATAAATATTATTCTGCCTCAATCTCAGCGTGCCTCAAATACCTTTTTTGGGTAGTCAGAAAATGGCACTTGACACGTGTCTGGCACAGTTTTTGGGCCGACTAAAGTGTCTGTCGTTTTCAAAATATTTTTTTCTAAGTATAAATATTATTCTGTCTCAATCTCAGCGTGCCTCAAACACCTTTTTTTTGGGTAGTCAAAAAATGGCACTTGACACGTGTCTGGCACAATTTTTGGGCCACAATCCTTCAGCCAGACATTCGATTTTGTATTCAGCCATTACAAAAGAAGTGTTGCGCAAATTTTCAGGGTGCCTCAAATATCTTCCCTAAAATGTTTAACAGCTCTTGGACTAAAATAAATGCTGCATCATGATTGTCTTTATATTTTCAATTATTAGAATATAAGATAGTACTTCCCGGATTCATACATATTAAATTCATCACAAATATTATAAACCTTCCACTTTTATAATATCAAGCATAATTAAATAAGATTTAGTCCTTTATTCAAGACTAAACAAATTTTCAAAATTTTATTTTTTTTAATTAAATAATCAAACTTAATTTTTCACAAACACAGTTTACTAAACTATTAATATTATCTATAGGAATAAATTGGTTTGGTCTTGGAACACATTAAATTGGCTTGTGGTGCAACAAAATTGCCATTTCTTTTGCTTCAATAATGAAAGCCCAGAACAGCGCAGCCCGGACATACATAGCACAATTACTTTCTAGGAATGCACGATTGCTCTGGTCTGAGAACCTGCACGGTTCTTATCACAGTAACCTGCAAGATTTGATCAAAAACACCATTTACACGATATTGTGCTTCCTCATAATGCTTCTTTATAGTGAGGATCAAAACTTTTCACCCTTTTCCTGTATAGACTGTCATACATTAAATTATTCTTTTACTAGATTATTTATACACTGGTTTCCAAAAATTAAGGAAAAACAACAAAAATAGCGATTACTCAAAATGTTACATGTAGATTTTAATAAAACTGAGGCACAATTATACAACACATAGTAAGATATAAGAAAGAAATTACCAGACGATTGTGGTGTTTAAGAAATTAACACAATTATAAAATAAACAAAATAAAAGTGTCAGATTTGGTATAGGAAAAATACATTTGATATGGAGTATGATCATCCCTAGAAGCAATAAAGCACATACAGAGATGTGTGATACTTTTAATTATGCGATCGATAAATTCGAACCGTTCCTCTTGTAAAGCAGTTGCAAGCGTGGGTAGGGTCTGGGGAGCATGCTTGAGATCAGCAACACATCTTCCTAAAGCATCCCAAACATGCCCGATGGGGTTCAAGTTCGGTGATCGAGTTGGCCATTTTATGAGCTGAATAGTTGGGTGCTAAAGATAATCTTCCACGATGCGAGACCTGTGCAATCTAGCATTGTCGTCCTGTAACAGGAAATCATTACCTATTGTGCCGGCATAAGGGCGCATATAAGCACCAAGACTGCCATCTCTATAGCATTCACAGTTCCGTGTGGAAAGAATGGAGTCTATATGTCCACCCAAAGAGATACCACCCCAAACACAGACGCTGCCACCTCCGTATGAATCTCTTTCTCGAATGTTTGATGGATGATAGCGTGTTCCATGTTCTCTTCAAATCAAACTATGCCTGCTATCGCTTTGGAGGCTAAACTGGGACTCATCCGTGAAGAGAACAAGCCTCCATTGATCGGCCATTCAGTGAACTTGTTGACGTACCCAACTTAACCCCCCTCCTCCACCCCCGGTGACGTGTGGTGAGCGGCACACTAATGGTTGGTCGCCTCGTGTAAAGATCACCTTCATGAAGCCTTCTACGCGCAGTAGACGTTAATACCAACCTTCCAGTGGCTGCAGCAAGGGAGGAGGGATGAGAGAGGGTTGCTGCTCTATTCCTTCGTACACATAACTGCAAATGTCGGTCATCGGTGCTTGTCGTAGCTCTTGCCCGTACTTGGCTGAACCTTCTGGAAACCGAACCGGTTGTTTGAAATTGTTGCCAAAGCCTATGAACAGCAGAAGGGCTCACATTTAGACATCTGGCCACCTCTGTCTGACTTTAACCTGTCTCCAATCTTCCAATAGCTTTCTGCAGACAAATGATACCTCGAGGTTATACTAATGAATTGGCTATCTCAGTTGTCTTACCTCATAATCACAGCAATACCTGCAGCCGTACTCTCTAGCATGTATTATCCTCGCAGATGACGCAATCCCATTGCAGCACCACTAATTTGCATTTTGTAATTTTATTCAGCATCTTTAAGTTAACAACATATGCAAATTTCATATAGATAGGTTTCTTTTTGAACGAATTATCGCTCTTTTTGTGATTTTTCCTTAATTTTTGGAAACCAGTGTAATTAATGCTTTCCTTTCTCTAGCTAAGAAGTTGGCTAAAGCAGCTTTATAATGAGGATCTAAACTTTTCACCATAGGCGTAGAGTTATATGGGCCCGTGGGGCTCGGGGCCCCTCCAATATTTTTTTCAGATGGGCTATATTTTTTACGCCAATTGACATCGAAAAAAATTCAGATTTTGGAATTTCATACAATTTACAAAAGTTTTTAGCGTATGATGTTTTCGATGCATAATTGTTCTTTATCGAAATTCGCTGTTTACTTTCATTCTTTGTAAACAAGTAAAACAACTGGAAAATTTTAGCGTGGCGTATGGAAGAAAACTAAGCACACTCAGGGCCGGCCCAAGGGGTGTGCGAAGTGTGCCACCGCACGGGGCGCCTAGTCGCGGGGGGCGCAAACCGGCGGTAGGAGTAAAGAGCGGCGATAATTTTTTTTAATTCTACGGTTTCTTTCTTTCTTTTTTTTTTTTTTTAAACATTTTCGATAACCAGATGTGAATCATTTGTTCTGTCTAGGTAGATCTGCTGAGCAGGGGACCTTCTTCGTCCTTTAAGGCGATAAACTTCCACATGCAGCGACTTCTGTATTCGTTATTTGAGTAAAATACAAAGAACTTGTGATGAACATATCAGAGGAACGTAGGATGTTAGGATGCGCTCTTTAAAGAAATCCCTTTAAGCTAAAAGCTTAGATTACCTTCCTTGAAACTGGAAAAGGACCGCCACCTATTCAACTCTTCCGCTTCCTTATGGAGTGCTAAATTCTTTTCACTTATTAATTGCGCCGTTGCTGAGGGGCGCGAAATTTAGGAAAGCTTTAAACCGAAATTACCTCAAATTTTTTGACTATAAACAAAAATTAAAGATTCTCCCCCTCCCCTTGTGTATGTCTGAATGCATTCTTTTGTAAAATATTTTATTACGACCGAAAAATGAAGAAAGAAAAAATTCTCTAAATGTTTCTATAGGTAGCTCAAACCCATTTTGTACCTTACATGATTACGTACCTGACAGAATCCTCAAAATGATTAAATGGAGGAGAGGGCACGCCATATTTAGAGAGGCTTTAAATCAAAATTATCTCACATATTTTAACAATAAACAAGACCTGAAGACCTTTTTTCCCCCTTGTGTGTGGTATGTGATATTGTTAATGGTATTATGTGCTTTAAAATATTCATAACCAATAGTTATTATATAAATATTTTCTGTTAGAGGTAATGTTGTAAAAATTCATATGGAAGTGCGGAATGTGCAATTTTCTAATATCTAGCGTTCCATTTTTTATTTTTTTCTTAGTTCTTATATAATTCATACCTCGTATCGTATAGTAGCACGCTCAGACAACTGGGTTGCAATCTGAAATTAATATTGTGATATCTTTTTCAAATCTTTCAATAAACGGAAGTCTTAGTAAACATAGTTAGCCAGGCAGGGCTTGTTGTGCTCAAACCATTTGGTAGGCCTCCCTGCCTGGTCAGAACTTGAACTTGAACTTGTGTGGTATGTGAATGCATTCTTTAGTAAAATATTTTATTATAGCCGAAAAATGAAGAAAGAAATGTTTCTCTAAACCCATTTTCTTCTTTACGTGATTACGTACCTGAAAGGAGAATTCAAATGATTAAATGTAGGTGAGGGGGGCGCATATTTAAGGAGGCTTTAAATCGGAATTATCTCACATATTTTGAAGATAAACAAGAATTGTAGACTTTTTTTCCCCTTGTGTGTGGTGTGTGAATGCATTCTCTAGTAAAATATTTTATTATATCCGAAAAATGAAGAAATGAAAAGTTTCTCTAAATCTATTTTTTTCTTTACATGATTACGCCATGTTTTGGGAAGCTTTAAATCGAAATTATCTCGCATATTTTGAAGTTAAACAACAATTGTATAGACTTTTTTTCCCTTTGTGTGTGTGTGTGTAATCACTACTTGACCGGAATGTATGCTATATACTGTGCTTCAGAATCCGTGTTCATATCTTATTTATTTTAAAGACAAGACTTGTGATCTTTTTTTCAAATGAATTTTTCGAGAGATTAATGACTTTTCTAATTTATCAAAAATTCTTATTATGATAAGGGAATCCTTTTCAGAAATCAACATTTTAGTGTAGTGATCGCGATCAGTTTTAAACCTTAAAAAAATAGATTTTCTTATTTTCGATATATTTTTAAATTTTTGATCTTATAAAAAGAGATTGCGGGAAAATATTCAAATTAGAACCAAGTCAATTTGAAATTAATTGATAACGCATAATTTAACACAGATTCAAATTGAATTTCAACTTTGCGTGAAAACCCATGGGTTTTTGCTTCTTGTACACATTGTAAAAAAAATTTTTGAAAGATAAATAATTTATTTTCAACATATATGAATAAAATGATTATAGTAAAATTTCTACCCACTTTTTTGACCACTTAAAAGGCGTAAAATGTATTTGTTGCAATTAGAACGTGTTTTCTGTATGTGATACACATTTAAAAAAGAACATTCTATCCCCCCCCCCCCCCCCCGCTCTCAAAAAAAAAAAAAAAAAAAAAAAACGCGTCATTTAACTGACACAAACATTGTTAGAGTATGTAGGTATAGTCATTTTATAAACACCTATATTCAAAAGAAATTATCTATCTGCAAAGAAAACTATTATTATTATTTTCAATGTATTTAAGTAGCAAAAACACAGTTTTGTGGAAAGCATACCCATATCAATCGGAATCTTTTTAAATAATATCTTAAATAATTAAGAATAGCATGTGTAAAAGTTTATGAACGAAAAATTTACGAATATTTTAAAGATTGTGTGAAAAAAAGGCCAAATATTTTAAACAGGTATGATGTGTGTGTGTGTGTGGGGGGGGGGGGGGGGGGGCGCCCAAGAGAATGCTCGCACGAGCGCCAAAATTGTCTTGGGCCGGCCCTGAGCACACTCCATGATGGGTTTTTCTTCCTTCTTTGGACACTGGGCACACTTTCTGTTAAGAATTTCTTTCTCTAATTCGGCGTCGTAGACATAGGGCAATAAATTCACGTATTTAACGGACAACAAATGGTGTCCGATATGATCTGATTCGAGCACAGATAAGATGGTTTGCCGTTTCCCGAACCTACAAAGAAAGTGACTCCAATTTACGAGCTTTGAAGAACTCGGGAGGGAGGGGGGAGAGGAGTTAAGTTTTGTTGCAAATGATGAAACTAGAAGGCAGGAAGAATCACCAGTGTCTCCAAAGCATAGAATATAAAGGGAGAAATTCTTTGTCTCTAAATCATGTACAAAGCTCATATTTATTGAAATAGTCCAAATCTATCAAGCGGTCTCTCTGTAGTAAATGACGATTCACCAGGATCTGGTAACAGTAAACAGTACATATTCAGTTGTTCTTATTCAGGCCAAGCAAGAAACCCTTTCTCAGGCCCATTTTCTTTCATTAATATCATGCTGAGTAGGGACCAGGTCTAATTTTTTTCTATAAACCCGGGCCGGGCCTAAACTTATTTTTTTTCCCGTTCCATTTCGGACTGACATTTGATTCGATTTTCGTGATATTTGCAAGCTTTTAGACGTTCATATAAAAGTATCTATATGTACAAACACAGCGGAGCCGCTTTTTTGTGCGCATCCCTGTAGTATATAAATTATACATTTATACACTAGCCAGCTGACATGTCCGACGTCGTCCGGTCTGTCGAAAAACAGTACATAACACCAGGGCCCGACTTAGGCTATGGGGGACCCCGGGGCAAGTATCATTCTGGGCTGCCCCTTCTATCTATCTATAGAATTCTTTTGCGGATAATGTGGAAGTGGCTAGTACTAAACTTCATACATATTGTAAGTATCATAAATTTTGTACCCGGTACTGCTCACATATCTATACAGGGTATGACAAAATGATGGCCATAACTTTAAGAAAAAGTACTAATAGAATAATAATAGAAAAAATGATAAATTTGCTGACACGTGTATTTTTTGCAAACTTTCGCTTTGCTTATCTAGATACATTTTAAGATGTCTAAAAAAAATGCCAAATATTGATCATAATTAATTGTTTTAACTTGCCATATTGCGAGGAAAACGTTAATAAAGAATTTCTTTTGGGAACAGTAGAATACTAAGTTGTCATAATAAAATTTTAATCATTAGTTTTCTAATCATATTGTTTTTTGTATGGGTGCAGGGGAGTCGCATTTCTTCTTAAATGTTTGAAAATATATGTATTTTGGTCACTTTTGGCTAATTTTAATCATTCGGTACCTTTTAATGAAAATCTTGATTACTCTCATGGCGGGCCCCCCTCGCAAACCCCTGCATAACACGAAAAAACTCAAAAAATCGCGAAAAATTAAAAAAAAAAGCTGCACGAATACCAAATAAATTTAAATGAAAATAAAACAAAATTTACTATTTTGGTCTAGAAGATAACCGGATTCCTTTTAATAATTTGGAAAAATTGTAGCGAATTGCTAAAAATTCAAAAATCGCAGATGACAAAATTTTGTTATATGCTAAAAGCTTGAAACAGGATTCCTTTTACGAGTGTAGAAAAATCAGCGCGGAATGCGAAAAAACTCTAAACAATGCACAAAAATTCGCTAAAAATTCAAAAATCGCTGTACGAATTTCGTATAAACTTTATTGAAAATTTAACAACATTTATTATATTGGGCTAAAAATTTGACACCCAATTCCTTTTACGAATGTCAAAAGATAGCAGCGGAACGCTAAACATCGCATTAAAATCGATTAAAAAAAATCGAAAATCGCAGAGGAAAAAAATTACTACAGTGTGTTACAAGTTTGAAACGAATTTCTTTTATAAATGTAACAAAAAAGGCACGGAACACGTAAAAACGCTAAAAATCGTGTTGAAATGCGGATTTTTTTTCTTTCTTTTTCAGAAATCGCGGAAGAGAAAATTTGCTATATTAGGCTGAAAGTTTAAAACCGAAAAATATTATGAATGTTAAAAATCGCTACGGAATACGAAAAAAAAATTCAAACAAACGCAAAAAAGAGCATTAAAAATTCAAAAATCGCTGAGAACACAAATCACTATAGTGGACTAAAAACATTAATCGGAATTCTTTCACAAATGTCAAAAAAAAAAAAAAAAAAAACTCCACGGAATGCAAAAAATCGCTCCAAGTGAACAACATTTACTGCATTAGGTTTAAAGTTTAAAACCGAATTATTTTTACCAATGTAAAAAGGTCACTGCGGAAAGCGAAAAACCGCTGAAAATTGCACTAAAAAGCGCTAAAATTTCCAAAAGTTCGCAAAGGCCAAAAATTACTACAAGTGTTCTAAAACATTTTAACAGGAATTCTCTCACGAGTGTCAAAACTCCTTGCGAAAAATCGCAAAAACTCGAATTAAAAATTCACAAAACTTACTGTATAATGCTAAAAATTAAAAACCGAATTCCTTTTATCAATATAAAAAAATCGCTTCGAAACACGAAATAACGCTAAAAATCGCATGCAAATATTTGCGAAAAATTCAAAAATCGCTGTACGAATTCCGAATAAACTTTTTTGAAAAGACGACAAAATTTACTATATTATACGCTAAAAGATTGAAATCCGATTTATTTTAATAATTAAAAGAAAATTGCTTCGAACCGTGAAAAACGTTAAAAATTGCATTAAAAATTATATTGAAAAAGTCTAATCAAAAAGTCCGAAATCGGGCTTTGCGGTGCATAACTAAATACATATAGAAGTACCTTAATACCAAATTTTATAGCTCTGTGCAGCGGTTTTTTCAGAACATAGCCGACAGACAGACAAACTTCTTTTTTTTATTATTATAGGCGTTGCCCAGGCCCGTGATAATGACCTTTAATAAAGCATAAATTTGTATGATTTTATACCTTTAATCCGATTTTCTCCGAGTTTATATTTTTTAATGAAAAAATCTCCAAAAAATATTGATCTTTTAATGGTAAAAGCGCTCGTTAGAAGTAATTTTCTGTTTTTCACACATCATTTTTTTTAAATAGTTTCTTTTGGTCCGAACTCTTTCAAATTTTTATCGTTATAAATATAACCGTTTCTCAGCGCGTGTAAAATTTTCGTGAAAAAATATTGATATCTACTTCTAAAAGAAATATGTTTTCTCCTATCTTGGCAAGAAAAAGGTATTGGATTCAAGAAAACTTTCGAATTCGGGTTTTCGACAGATTTACACATTTAGCGGTCACAGATCCCGAAAATCATGTTTTTACAAAATGTCTATCTGTAAATCTGTCTGTGAGTTTTTATGTGGCACAATTTTTTTGGGCGCTCTATCTTAAGAACTAATGCACGGAATTTAATGAAACCTCAGGTTCAATTAGTCCCTGATATAAATTGGTGCTGTATAGTTCTTGGTGCAAATCGCCCTATATCTCAAAAACTAATGCACAGATTTTCATAAAACATCAGATTCTCTTAGTCCTTGATATCGTTTGGTGCTGATTAATTTTTAGTGTAAATTGCTCAATAGGTAGCGCTGCTATGATGCATTCACGATTTCCGCAATAACTATATCTTAAGAACTAATGATCAGATTTCCATCAAACTTCAGATTCAGCTATATCTTAATATTATTTCTGGCTGATTACGTTTTCGTGTAAATCGTCTAACAAGTTTCGCTGCTAATGCTGCATTTTTCACGATTTCCGCAATAGCTTTTCCTCAAGAACTAATGCACGTATTTTCTTCAAATTTCAGATTAGGTTAGTCTGTGATATAAAATGGTGCTGATTACTTTTTGGTTAAATTGGCCAACAGGTGGTGCTGCGATACAGAATTTTTCCTGATTTTCGCAATAGCCTTAAAAACTAATGCACAAATTTTCATCAAACTTCAAATTCAGTTAGACGTTGATATATGTTGTTCTTCCTTACATTTTGGCGTAAATCGTGCAATATGTGCACTGCTATGCTCCGTTTTTCACGATTTCCGCTATTGTTCTACCGCAAAAACTAATACACGTAATTTAATCAGACTTCATATTCTGTTACATTTTCACATAAATAGATCTTTTTTTAAGCTTGGGTATTTACAGCGTGACAGGTGTCGCTTTTGTGCTCTTTGAGCTGAGAATTTTCTTGCAGACATCTAAGAGGGTGGATGCCAAAATTCAATTATTTGTTTCAAAGATGCGATGCTTATATCTCCTTTCAAAATGCACGCAATTTATTGAACCTATATCTTTAAAATCCTTATGTTGGAGATGAGCATATATGCTCCTCATGCAATCTATAGATTATCATTTAATTCTGGCACTGTGATAATGAATTTTGAAGTATTAACATTCATGAGATAGAAGAAAGTTTTGGGCTTGGCACATCCGACTAGTTTTTCTTGTTTTCGCGTCGGGTTCTTTAACATAACAAAAAAAAAAAAAAAAAAAAAAAATAGTTTTCGTCGTCCAAACTGTCCGAAATTTTAATATGTTATAAATATAACTGTACTCGAGTACTCTGTACAATTTCATGAAAAATATGCATATTTAATAGTGAAAACGTGTGCCGAAGCCAAGCGAAACCGCGCCGAAACCGCTTTTTAGCTTTTTCGTCGAAATTAATAAGATTTTATTAAAAAAAAAAAAAAAAAAAATACTTCTACTCGTTCTAACATTACGAAATTGTTATAATAGATGTAAAATCCAGTCTGTCGAAATGCTCTATAAAGATTGTGGAAAAAAGATAAAAAGATAGTCTCGTCATGGTAATGCGCGAAGTGACCTGCGGTCGCAAATTTCTTTAAAGAATTAAAATTAGTCTTTTAGAAAACCGATTGCACCGACGACGAGAAGAAGATCTTAGCTTTAAATACGTATTTTTTTTTAAATCGGTACCTCTAAAATTGAGTTCTGAGTAAGCGTTGGCGAAAGGGAGAAAATTCGACTGAGAAATCCCTTTTTGAAAAAAAAAATTTCAAAGAGTTAAGAACTATACATTTTTAACTGATTGCGGCGTTTGAGACGTAAATGTACGAACTATAAGAATATGTCATCCGTTAATCCATATTTCAAACGGGACGACTGATGGGCATTAAAAAAAAAAAAAAAAAATGTATTTAGTTCTTCTTTCCTTTCCGCTCGAAAAGCAGGTTCTGGTCATGCACGAGCGCGTCTCCGTCAATAAAAAAAAAAAAAAGATAACTTTTTTGATGAATTTTTAATTAATATCTCGGCCAATTATCAAAAAATTAAAAATGTTAGCCTCGGGGGCATCCATACCTGCATTGAACTATTCTCATATAAATTTTCAGACCTCTGTGGGCAGTAGATTTTCCTAGCCATCGGTAATAAATACACACAGCGATCTTGTCTTTTATTATTAGATATAGAGATATATTTATGATATATGTAGAGTAAAATCTGTCAAAACGGAACTTGTCTATGGCATAATCCTGTCTTAAATGGAAACTTTTCATGCTCCAGAAGAAAAGATTGACGTACAATTTTACTTAATAAGCTAGAAACCTGTCTTAAATGGAATATTATTTCGGTCGTTTACGATTGCTCTTACAAAGGTTTTACTGTATGGATATAAGGTTAGCCTGTGCAAACGGAACCTGTCTATAACGAAATCTTCTCTAATGGCAAACATTTCATGATCCCGTCGAAAGGAACACTTTGAATTTTTACCTGCTAAGGTAGACGTAAACCTGAATAAAACGTAAACTTTCAGCGGTTATTTGTAATTTTGTCTTAGCAGGTTTCAGGGGTGATTGTGACTCAGAGTGAAAAACCCTGAAAATTAATTGATACAAAGTGAAAAACCCTGAAAATTATCGATGCAAAATATACCAATATCAATTTACATAACAACTGATTCTGCAACAGCATGACAGTCAAATGACATATTTCTGCTATTGTTTGAAATATACAAATTGCAGAAAAATATAATTCGGTAAACTTACATTAATTTCACTGAAAGCTAAATGACTTCATCAAATGGAGAGTCAGGGGAGATTCCGAGTGAAATATTTTTTTTCGGAAATTAACATCACATTTTCGGAAATACATCTTCGGCGGGGAATTACGGTTTTTCGCGATCTTTTGACGAAATTTGTCGTTTTTTCGCGATCTTTTTACGAAATTTGCCGTTTTTTTGCGATCCTTTTTACGAAATTTGCCGTTTTTTCGTTATCTTTTGTAGGAAAGTTGCCGTTTTTGCGATCTTTTGGGGGAAATTTGCCGTTTTTCGCGATTTTTTTGTTGAAATTTGCCGCTTTTTCGCGATCTTTTGACGAAATTTCCTATTTTTTTTACGATCTTTTGACGAAATTTGCCGTTTTTTTGTGATCTTGTGGCGCAAAATTGGCCGTTTTTTCGCGAAAATGCAATTTTACTTCTAAGTGGCTAAGTATTAGAAAAAAAAAAAAAAAAGAAAGAAAAATAGAAATTTTGTTTGTTTTCCTAGCTTTACTCTTTTAGAAGGTAAATTTATTTTTCCTGCTTTCTTCCTGGGTATGCAATTCTGGATATTGTTGTGCTGAGGTTGAGATGGATAACACTTCACAGCAACTTTTCTGAAAGGAGAGGGGCAGCAGAGAGGGCGGGGAGAGCTTCACTCTGTCTCTAATTATGTATTTTTTCTGCGATCCTTTCACGAAATTCGCTTTTTTCCGCTATCTTTCGCGAAATTTGCATTTTTTTCGCCATTCTTTGACGAAAATCGCGTTTTTTCCCCCGTTATTCTTTAACAGAGTTTGCACTTTTCTTGCGATCCTTCGACGATATTTCCATTTTTCTAGCGATCCTTTGACGAAAATCGCATTTTCCAGTGATCCCCGGAATGGGGGGGGGGGAGGTTAATCCCTGCCGGTTTTAATTATGCGTTATTTCTACGAAATTCGCGTTTTTTCGCGATTCTTTAAAGAAATTGTCTTTTTTTTGTGATCTTTTAATGAAATTTGCGTTTTTCCCTCGATCCTTTGACGACATTTCCGTTTTTCCAGCGATCTTTGGACGAAAATCGCGTTTTTCCCCCCGATCTGTTGACGAAAATCTTGTTTTTTCTTTCGCAATCCTTTGCAAATTTTGCGATCTTTTGACGAAATTTGTGTTTATTTCGCGATCATCAGACGAAATTCGTTTTATTTCGAGATCCTTTGACATAATTCGCGTTTTTTACGCGATTCTTTGGTGAAATGTGCTTTTTTTTTTGTTTTTTTTTTTTCGCGATTCTTTAAACAAATTCGTGTTTTTTCCGCGATTCTTTAACGAAATTTACGCTTTTCCCACGATCCTTTGACGAAAATCGCGTTTTTCCTACGATCTTCTAACGAAAATCGCATTTTTCCCGTGATTCCGGGATGGGGTAAATCCTTCCCGGTTCTAATTATGTGTTTTTTTCTGCGATCCTTTGACAAAATTCGCGTTTTTCCGCGATTCTTTAAAGAAATTCATGGTTTTTTCCGTGATCCTTTAACGAAATTCGCGTTTTTCTTGCGATCCTTTGACGATATGTCTATTTTCCCCGCGTTCCTTTGACGATATGTCTGTTTTTCCGGCGTTTCTTTGACGTATGCCCCTTTTTCCCGCGATCTTTCGACGAAAATCTCATTTTTCCCGCGATGTTTTTACGAAAACCTTAGTTTTTTGGGGGATCCTTTGAAAAATTCGTGTTTATTTCGAGATTTTTAAACGAAATTTGCGTTTTCCCGCAATCATTTGACGAAATTGTCGATTTTTTTCTCGGCGACCATGTCGAAATTCGCGATATTTTTTTATGTCCGAATTTTTCACTAAACGTAACGATCTCATAAACCCGGAAGGATCGATCGAAAAACCCGGAAATCCGGGCTACACCCGGAACACAATCACCCCTGAGGTTTTACTATTTTTGTATTCATTACTTACTTAGTAAATTAATTCCCTGTTCCAGGGGGTGTGAACCCCCCCCCCCCCCCCCCCTTGTCTGCGCCACTGGCTGAGCCCCTCCAATAATTTTGAAAACTCTACGCCTATGCTTTTCACCTTTTTTCATGTACAAACTGTCATATACTATTTCTAATTGCTAAAATGTGTAAGATTAAAACTTTAAAGACAGTTTATTTGACTGTTTACATGTTCCGATTCTACCAGAGTCATTTTCAAAACAAATAAATAAAAACATTCTAAAACTGCACGATGCAATGATTTGAAACACAATCATTCATTTTGCCATATATACACTTCTATTTTACGCAAGCTGTTTTTTAAAAACTTTACTTGGATGTTTATTTCTATTTTCGTAACCATTGTGTAGCTCGAACTAACTATAATTTCGGTAAGTTAAATGACGCTGCATAGGCGTAACCAGGGGTGGGGGGGTGCCCTGGATGCCCGGGCACCCCCCCGTTTCCGCAGACTCGAGCACAATTATTTAAAAAAATCGAAATCTACAAAAGAAAAAAGAAGAAGAAGTGAAAGTAGAGTTCAATTAGTTTAGTTCAGAAAACTAAACGGTTAAGTTTTGAAATGTGATAAAAAAAGAAAACCACATTCTTTTTTTTTTTTTTTTTAAGAAAATTATGTCGTTTATCTTTTTTAAAACTAGAATATTTGCAAGAATCTATATTAGTCATAGTAATTCAAAAAGGTGGCTTTATAATCCCACTTTGACGTCCTTTGTCTGTGGTAGATGTTTTTAACACCGTTCTTTCTATTGCATGTTTCTGCAATTTCATGAGAAATTAACGCAAGTTCTTGACGAGGATAGAAACTATTTGTCTTTTTGCTTTGGTAGTTTAAAGTTAAGAAAGAAGCAAAAAAAAAAACATTAAAAGGGGTTGCAAATGTGAAACGGTAATTCCAAATTTCGATTAGTCGAGGTAAAGGGGGGGGGGGGACACATACCCTGCCACTTTTGTAAATGTCAAATAATAGCATAGAAAATTCAAATTAATCTGCAGGTTGGTTGGTTGGTTGAATTTAGTGTTTCGTGGCCATTTTTTGACATTCTTGAAAGGAATATGGTTGCAGTCTTTCAAGTCAATATAGTAATTTTTTTCCTCTGACAATTTGTATACGATTTTTAGAGTTTTTTTCTCGTTTCGTGGCGTTCTTTTGAAAGTAGGAAAAGGAACCCCGTTTCAACCTTTTAGCCCAGTGCAGTAAATTTTGACAAATTCGCGATTTTATTCTGTGATCATTTCATGATATTTACAAATTTCCCCCAAAATCGTGTGACGAAATTCACGTCTTTCTACGCGATTTTTTAACAAAATCCGCACTTTTCGCCACTTACCTTTGACAAAATTCGTGTTTTTTACACCTAACCTTTGACAAAATTCGTGTTTTTTACCGCTATCCTTTGACGAAATTCGTGATGGGCATAAATCAAGCTAAATAACTGTGCTAAAGATAATTTCTTCAGTTACATAAATAATACGTCGTTTCAACTCTGCCATAAATCTCTTCAAATGTATTTAACCTTGAAAATTCTTTGATAAAGATAATGACTTGTTGAGTGACTGCATTAAGACTCACAGACTACATTAAACTGATTTATTATTATTATTATGATATTATTATTACTGATTTATTATCTTATAATGTAAACATTTTTTCCATTCTGAACATGTAGTTAATCCAGAGAAGAGGCATGTAAAATGCTCTCTCTCTTTTACAATTTAAACAATGTGAATTAAATAGCTTAAAGTGTTACCGCCGCTTATTCATTTGATATAATAGTCTACAATTTCTTTTGTCAAAGGAGGTTATAAAGAGTGGTTGATTAAAAAATATGACAACTAACACATATTGGATTAAAACAAAGTGTGGATTTACACCGAAATGGATAAGTATCCTGAAGAAGGGTAAGTCCCAATTTACAATTTATCACGTACTCACGCCTGTTTAACGGAATTCAAAATCCCAACAATTCGCATTTTTTACCGCAATATTTTGACGGAATTGGCATTTCTTTAGCACGCGATCCTTCGATGAATTTCGCGTTTTCTTTCCACGATCTTTTGATGAAATTCGCTTTTTCTTTCCGTAATCTTTTGACGAAATTCGCTTTTTCTTTCCGTAATCTTTTGACGAAATTCGAACTTTCTTTCTGCGATCCGTTTACGAAATTTTCGTTTTTACCGCAATCCTTTGACGAAAATTTTTTTTCTGTTGCGACCGATTGACGAAACTGATATTTTAACAGGGAGATCATTTGTCGAAATTCGGGATAGTATTGCGCGACCGTTCGGAAATATTCTCGATATCTTTCCGTACCAATTAACAAAATTCTCTACTCTTTTCCGCAACATTTTACGAAATTTGAAAAAAAAAATCGTCAATCCTTTATCGAAATTCGTAATTTTTTTGCGCAATCTTTAAACGAAATCGGCGATTACTTTCTGCACTCTTTTATTGAAATTCCCGATATTTTTCCACGATCGTTTGAAGAAATTCTCAATTTTTTCCGGGACAGATTCACGAATTGATTTTGAGAAATTCCATAAAAGAAATAAAAATCGCGGACCCAATTTAAAAAAAAATAATTACTGAAGAATCAAAGGTCTGTGAAAGAATTTGAAAGGGGAAATACTGCCCAGCATTTTTTATTATGAGAGACTTTCCTTTTCTGTACACAAATTGCGCGATCCCGCGCGTTATTTCAAACCCTGTCCCTGAAAGAAAACTTCATTACTAGAGAAGTGGTTGGTTTTTTTAAACGGACATAGAATTAAACAAATCTAGGATTTGGGGGGGGGGGGGGGCTGCCTTCGGCAACGTATTCCCGAGCAAGCTACGACCTCTTCTGTCTCGAACAAGCGAATCTTGAATTATTGCTTTTTTTATTTCGAGCAAAATTAAATTTTCAGCTTTCTTATAAGAGTTGATTTGACATTATTCTAATTCGAATTTAATCACGGCAATTGCAAAAATTACCAGAGAGTTTTTCTGTTTCAAAAAATGTCAAAAAATCGCCTCAAAGCACGAAAATCCCCGCTAGAAAGTGCATTAAAAATTCGGAAAAGATTATAAAACCACAGGGAACGAAATTAACTAATTGGGTAAAAGATTTAAACCGGATTCGTTTTAGAAATGTCAAAAAAAAAAAAAAAATAAATAAATCACCGCGAAATGCGAAAAAAACCCCTCTAAAGATAACATTAAAAAATTGTTAAAAAGTGAAAAATTGCTGTAAGAATCTCGAAAACACTTTATTGAAAAGAAAACAAAGTTTACTGGGTAAAATATTGAAATCGGATTCTTTTTTACTTATTTGAAAAAATTGCCGCAAAATGCGAAAAAATTCGTATAAAAAATTAATTGAAAAATTCCAGAAATTGTCTTCCATATGCATGAGTTCAGGCATACAGGTCCTGTCAAATCTTACGGGTGCAGGCTGCATTGTTTTTTCAGAGCTCAGCGCGCGCGCGCGTACACACACACACAGAGACATACAAGCACCTATCTTTATTATTACAGTCGCATCATGATAGTATAATTTTTATCGTCTTGATAAAAATTTAGTCTATATTATTTTGACCTGCTTTACCTAATATATTCGACACACTCTGGGGTAAAAAACCTGAATTACCGTAATTTCCGGCCTATAATCTGCGGATCAAACAATTAGGTTCAGACCCAGAAATCTTGTTTCATAAAACGTAACTTATCAAATCGCGATAAATATTTAACTTAAATAATGAAATAAAATTTCTGGGTCGAAACATGATTGTTTGAGCCGCGGATTATAGGCAGGAAATTACGCTATTAATGAATATTATAATTATTTATAATATTATAATAATTATTTATATAGACTTTCCTCCAAAATTTCTTGGGTCCCTCCGGTGATCCCTAAGAAGTCATGGAGTCACATTCTGAAAAAATTTCGTGCGCATGTACAGATGTACCGCATGTATTATCCGAGATTTATCATCCGGCAAAATTTCATCTACAAGACTTTGAGACTGATATAATTTTAGATCTCATGCAGTGTTCCCTTGTGCCTATAGAAGTTTCCAGCATGATTAAAGGCCTTTTTTAATCTTTATAAGAAGTTAGGGTGCCAAAAGGTTTTACAGTTGTGACCATACTTAGTCACTGTCTTATATCACTGCTGCAAGGACATTTACGTATCTTTTTTTTTTACCATTAGATTTAGTTTTTATGTTTTGAACCCCTTCTCAACCCTCCTCACGCAAACAAAAATCGCGTTTGAGCTCTTTTTAAAAGAAATACCACACAATTATATCTTCTAAGATGGAAAACTGTCTAAAACGGAAATTCGATCGATTTTATGGGATTCGTTTTAGAAGGTTTTACTATATAAGATATTGTTTGTATCCAACATGTTCAGGTTTAAAAGTCTGGGCACCACCCCGTTCAAAAGGCTGGTTACGCCTATGCGCTGCATCGTTGCATATTGAATTTTTACGTGTTAGAATCTCCATGGATGGATAGTATATGGAAGCAAAAATGGCTCGAGCTACTCAATGGTTATGAAAATACAAATAAAATATGATGGCATTTCAAATTATTGCATCATTCTTCATACAATTTTAGAATATTTTTATTTATTTGTTTTGAAAATGACTCGGGTAGAGTCGAAACATGTAAACAGTCAAATAAACTATTTTGAACTGTTTATAAAGTTTTAATCTTACACCTTTTAGCAATTAGAAATAGTATACGAGGGGGTATCAATAAGTTTTTGCCCTCGCATAAAAATAATTGATTAAAATTTTTGAAACTGCTACATTGTATTAGTCCTTTTCTATATAGTCACCGTGCACAGTAACACATTTCTGCAAACGGTATTTCAAAAAGAGGGGGGAGGACGTATTCCAGGAGGCGTGATACTAGATCCAAAGGGGGCATTTTTCTAACTTTTACCGACCCCTACATGTGACATATTGTTGGAAAGGCCTGTGGTGAGTTGCGTAGTAAAAGATGTTGTAAAATGTTCATTACTTGAATAAAGACTCAAATTAACCAACAACAACAATTTTATAAATAAAATTTAACGAAAAGAATGCCGATCCTTTGTTGCACGGCTTACAGCATAGCAGACGCAGGTTACAACAGCACCACACTTCTGAATCATAACAGCAACTAGAAGTGGAAGTAGAAGTGTTTTTACTGTGCTTGTAGCGCCATTTGTTGAACACACCAGGGAGGATGGACACATCACCATAGAGTATCCCCCCAGTGAACAAGGTGAACGATAAAATGCAAAAGAGTAATACAATATATGAAATATTATAAATGCTTGATATAATGTAATAATAATATAGAAGCAATGCAAAACAGAAATACAAAATCAATATTCAATACAATAATATAAACTATATAAAATATTATGTACAAATGTGTTATATTACATATTCGGTAACCAAATGTTTAGGAAAGGTGACTTTTCGTCCAGAACGAGTAGTAGGTTGTTTATCAATGGGTATCGGTTCAGTTGGTACCTCTGGAACAGGAACAGAATTATCTGTAACAACAGTGTCTGACAATCGATAGGCGGGTTTAACGCGATCAATCGAAACTGTTGTTTTTCTGCCATTAATGTCAATAATAAGGTTTTTGGGAGTTCTATTAATGACAAGGTGAGGTCCAGTGTATGGTGGTGTTAGAGGACGAAGTATTTTATCTGATCTTAAAAATACGTGTGTGCAAGTTGACAATGAGGGATTTACAAAAATTTTTGAAGTGCCATGTGAGGAAGTGGCAGTGGGATTTAATCGCCGCATTATTTCGACTAAGTTAGACACATAGTTGGGATCAATTGGTCGGTCAATTTGTTCTTTTTCTGTTATGAGATCAGAGGGTAATCTTAATGTTGTACCATATACTAATTGCGCAGGCGTTGCATTAATGTCATTTTTGAGAGCTGAGCATAAACCTAGGAGAACAATTGGAAGAATGTCAGTCCATTTAGTGTTATTGTGTGCCTTAAGAGTATCTTTTAAATGTCTGTGATAGCGTTCCAAAATTCCATTTGCCTGGGGATGATATGGCGAAGTTCGAATCCGATTGCAACTTATGATGCGCAGAAGTTCCTGAAGTAAGGTGGATTCAAAATTACGGCCTTGATCTGTGGTGATAGTGGCTGGGCATCCAAATCTGGAGATCCAACCCTTTAATAAAGCGCGAGCAGTTGTTTCCGCAGTCATATCACTTGTCGGAATGACTTCAGGCCACCTGGTAAATCGATCAATGATAGTTAAACAATATTGATTACCATCAGATGGGGGAAAAGGACCAATGAAGTCTAGATGAATGTGGCCAAAACGGGCATCAGGTAGGGTGAATGTACCAATATGAGATTTTGTGTGCTGTGTTATTTTGGCTCTTTGGCAATTATCACAGCTACGAACCATGGATTTAATATCCTTATGCATGCCAGGCCATACGAATCTTTTAGAAATTAAGTTAATAGAAGCTGACATACCGGGATGTGAGAAGAAATGCAAATTGGCAAAAACAAGTTGTCGCATACTTTGGGGAACAAATGGACGGGGATGTTCTTGAGACATGTCACAATATAAAGATATCCTCAAGAGGAAAGTAATGTTTTTCTAATTTTAAGGATGTAGTATTAGATTGCAAAAGTTTTTGAAGTTCCTCATCAGTTGATTGGGCTGAAACAAACTCTTTAAAATCAAGTACAGCCGGAGAAATTTGATTAATTTTGATGCGAGAGAGTGCATCGGCAACATGATTTTCTGAACCTTTTGTATACCGGATATCGGTAGAAAATTGCGATATATAATCTAGGTGACGTAGTTGTCGAGGACTGCATTTTTCAGGATTTTGTTTAAAGGCATAAATTAAGGGTTTCTGATCAGTATAAATTATGAAATTTCTGCCTTCAAGCAGGTGTCGAAATTTTCTTATACTGGAATAGATGGCATATAATTCGCGGTCATACGTCGACCAATTTTTCTGAGACTTATTTAGTTTGCCTGAATAAAATGCTATAGGTTCCCATTGATTGTCAGACATTTGCATGACAGAGCCACCAACTGCGACATTTGATGCATCAATCCATAAACTTAATTGAGCCCCGGGAATAGGATGTCATAGAAGCGTTGCCTGAGAAATCGCTTCTTTGGATGCTGTAAATGCAAGATTTGCTTCCTCGTCCCATTGTAATGGGTCATTTGAAACCTTGGAACGAGGATGTTTCTTTTTATTTTTGTGGCCTTCTAGAAATTTGACAAGGGGTTCTAAAATGTCAGCAGCTCTGGGAATAAATCGCCTATAAAAGTTGAATATGCCTAAGTATCTACGCAGCTGGGTAAGAGTTGCAGGTCTTGGAAATTTTAAAATGGCTTCAACACGATCAGAAAGAGGTGAAAGACCATCTTGAGATATTTTAAAGCCTAAAAATTCCAATGAGGGAACACCGAATGTGCATTTAGAAGGCTTAATCGTAAGACCATAACTATCAAGTCTAGAAAATAGAGCCTTAAGATGTTCAATGTGCTCTTCAAGAGATTTTGATGCAATTAAAATATCATCAACAAAGCATAAACACCTGGCAAATTCCGAATTATTTCATCAATAAATCTCTGAAATGTGCTAGAAGCATTGCACAAACCAAATTGCATCCGAGTGCTCTCGAAGAGTCCGAAAGGTGTACAGATAGCAGTTTTATGAATATCCTCGGGAGCAATCGGAATTTGATGGAAAGCTTTAACCAAATCTAAATGGGAAAATATTGTGCTTCCATGCAATTCACTAGTAAAATCAACGATGCTGGGAATGGGATATTTATCTTTTTTAGTTTGGGCATTTAGTGCTCTAAAGTCGCCAACTGGACGCCAGTCATCGCTGTTTTTCTTTGGAACCATGTGCAGTGGCGAAGCGTAATTGCTGTTGGATGGGCGCATGTGTTCTAAATCCAACATGTGCTGGAATTCCATTTTCGCTTTTTTTAGGCGATCAGGAGCAAGACGACGTGGTTTAGTATATACCGGAGGGCCAAAAGTATCAATATGATGCATAACTGAATGTTTAACAATTTGGTTTGGGCAAGGAGATTTAATGATGTTTGGGTATGCACTTAAAATTTTAGAAAATATATCATAATTTATAATAGATTTAACAGAAAATATATCTGAAGTATGTACAACACAATGCGAATTTAAAGTAGTATTATTATCAAATAAAGAATGTTTTCTAAGATCTGGCTTTAAGTTAAAATAAAGTAAAAAATCAGCACCTATAATGGGGGTGGAAACATTACACACATAAAAGGGATAAACAAATTGCTTCTTTAAACCCAGATCTATAGATAATAACTTACGCTTGTACACATTAATTAATGTGCCATTTGCAGCAACAAACGTTTGAATTGGCGGAGTCATTTTGTCTGGTTTTGTTGCTGGTATTAAGGAACAATCGCTTCCAGTGTCCACTAAAAATTGTAAATTACTTCTGCGGTTGCGCACAAATAGACGACGAGAAGTGGTAGGCGAAGTGTATGTCGCCGCTACGACTGGCCGTTGTCGTTTCCCGACGTAAAGGTACATGGTGGTACACACTTTTTGGCTTTTGAGTCGAATTTCTTATGATACCAGCAAAAGTTTTTAAAAGCGGGGCTCTTCTGCCGATAATGAGGTCGAGATAGACTCCTCGAACGTCGCAAAGAACTCACCTCTTCATGTAAAAGTTTCAGTTCCTTTAACAATTCTGAATTTACTTGGGAGGGGCTGGTTGTAACACTGCTTACCTGTAGAGGGCCTGAGATATCCAGAATTTTGTCAGCAATTTCTGCAGCTTTTACTGGTGTAAGTTCTTGGATGGATGCTAAAATAGACTGCGCATTAGAAGGCAATTGTGACAAAAACAATTCCAATAAAAGTGTGTCGGACACTTTGTGGCTTTCAGCTCTACGTTGCATAACGCGAAGAAGCTCAGAAGGTTTGCGATCGCCAAGTTGCTCATCAGCTAATAGTCGGCGAATTTCTTGCGATTTCGTTTCCCCACAACGCAATATGATTTCATCTTTTAGATTCTTGAAAGGATCTGTACCATCGGGAGAGAGGATGACGTCACGAATTATCATCGCTATGTCGACTGGTAGATGTGAAACACAATAATTATATTTTGTTTTCGAATCAGTTATTGGTTTTGGCACTGCTAATTCAAATGTGTATTCAACCATAGTAAACCGCAAAGCAGGATCAGTTGGAATAAAAATAGGGATTTTTACTGCAGCTACTTCAGCCATGATGAATCGAAACTGGAAACAAAGGAAAAATGAAACTACAAGTTCTTGTCCGGTAGTCACCAATGTGGTGAGTTGCGTAGTAAAAGATGTAAAATGTTCATTACTTGAATAAAGACTCAAATTAACCAACAACAACAATTTAATAAATAAAATTTAACGAAAGAATGCCGATCCTTTGTTGCACGGCTTACAGCATAGCAGACGCAGGTTACAACAGCACCACACTTCTGAATCATAACAGCAACTAGAAGTGGAAGTAGACATGTTTTTACTGTGCTTGTAGCGCCATTTGTTGAACACACCAGGGAGGATGGACACATCACCATAGGACTATGATCATTTATTCATGTTATGCACACCCCGAGCTCCTCCCTCCAATTTGCCCCCGGGGGTCACTTTTCTAAACTTTGCGGACACCATTCATTCCCCACGGGGGCAAAGACTCGAGGGGTGCATAACATGGATAAGTGGTCATAGGCCTTTCCAACAATATGTCACATGTGGGGGTCAGCAAAAGTTAGAAAAATGACACCCTTTGGGTCTACTATCGTGCCTCCTGGAATACATCCTAACCCCTCTTTTTGAAATACAGTTTGCAGAAATGTATTGCTGTGCACAGTGACTATATAGAAAAGGACTAATACATTATAGCAATTTCATAAGTTTTACTCAATTATTTTTATGCAAGGGCAAAAACTTATTGATACCCCCTCATATTATTACAAGGTGTTCATTTATTATATATAAACTGTTAAAATGTGTAAATATTAAATTATTCTTTTACTACACTATTTATAATCATGCTTCTCTTTCACTAGCTAAGAAGTTGGCTAAAGCAGCTGCAGGAGAGAATACAAAAAGTGAGAAGCAGACACTTTTCAGCCAAGTAAAGTCTTTCTTTGTTGGAGAAGAACCTAAAGAGGCTCCTAAAGCTACACCTGAAGAAATAACGCCACCTACTACACCCGATCCAACAGCTGCTTCAGCCAGTGTCAAAGATTAAATTGATGTTCACTATAGTTTTAGTATTATTTTTTTTAAATATAGCTGTAGATTATTACAGCTAAACCTGAAAAACATGCTTCATAAGATGAACATTGACAGAGAAAAATTTGTTTTATATGTGTATTCATAGCTATATTTGAAACATTAGTAATTTTTTTTTAATGATCCCTTTGCACTTGGAGATATATTAGAGATTCCTTATTTGACTTCATTTTTAACGAAAGAAGAAGTGTGTGTGTCAGGGAGAGAGGTAATAATTCTGTTTAATGATATTTAGTTTATGATAGAACTTTGAAAATCAAGATAATTTATCATAAACAAAGATTCTAACCATGTCTTTAAATGCATGGAGGGGGGGGGGGGGATGATGAGCATTATCAGTTACACATTACAAATTATTTGATTTGCATCTAGCAATACTTGCATCTTGCTAGTAGGTATATTTTCTTCTGAAATGTAGTATAGTATTATGACAAGATACTATGTTTTCATCATTTTCAAAAATGTTCATAATATGGAAGAACACTTGAATTTGGATCAAAAGTAATATTTAAAAAACAGTGATGCACATTAAAAATTATTTAATTGACATATTGTAATACAAAACAGATGGAGGCATATATTTCCTGTAATGTAATATAGAATTATGACAAGATCCTATGCTTTTTTTTTTTACCCCATTAGAACAATTTAATATCCCATTCCTCTTTTTATCAGTGCACACATAATACACATCTTAGAATTGTTCTTTCAGATTAAGAACATACAATTATTATTTCAGTCTTTCGTTGATCTACAATGTATAAGTATGAATCTGAATAAATAAGAAAAAAGTAATTTCATAGAGCTCATCCAAGTGCAAAGTATTATTATAATTAATTTTTAATGTTTTGAAAAATTATTATTTACAGAACCTAATATGATTTTATTTTTTCAATGTTTGATTGTGGATTTCTATTGTTTACTGAAAATAAGAAATATGTTCAATCAAGATTTTTGAAGATATATGTTAAATGTCTTTTCCATTTTTTTCTGTACTTTTTTATTTGAAAAATAAATTATTGCACATACTATGGCAACATTCTGTTCACTGCATTAATTTTAACACAATTATTCAAATTGGTAAATAAATCATATGAGTTGTAATTTCGAACTTGGTGAAAAAGTGTCCAGATCAGGATTTGTACTAGCGATGTTAAGACAGCTTAAGCCAAAGGTAGCTAGTGATACCATGTGTCGCTGATTTTTAAGGCTCTTAAGCAGAGGTGGGGAAATACATCATTTTACTCGCCACCAGCAAGTGATGTTTTAGGTAGTCTTCGAAACCAACTATACATTGCATTTTGCTGGCTGGTTGGATTTTCTAGAAATTCCCCACCCTTGCTCTCAAGACCCGTCCTGCAGAACCAGTACACGACGCCAAAAGTCCCGATTTTTTTTACGATGCACAAATTCTTTTAAATGTCTTTTTTAACATCAAGCTATTCATTAGTTTGCATTGAGCAGAACTTTATGCAATAAAATTATTAAAACACAACCTGTTTATAATGGCAAATTTTTATGTTCTCGCCAAAAGGAATCTGCCTGCTCAGTTGTAAATCT
This sequence comes from Maratus speciosus, assembly GCA_963932465.1. Classification (NCBI taxonomy): domain Eukaryota; kingdom Metazoa; phylum Arthropoda; class Arachnida; order Araneae; family Salticidae; genus Maratus; species Maratus speciosus. The sequence goes on along the minus strand of OZ010800.1, from coordinate 289,692,941 downwards.
GTCTAAAATGGAATGTTTTTCTGGTCCCTGGTGTCATTTTTCACAAGTTTTACTGTACTTAGTTCAATAAATCCAGTAAAAATGGAACCTGCATGCAACAAATCCCATTCTATACAAAAAGCATTCATGGTACCCAGACTCGCCAACCTCTGAAAATGAGAAATTGTAGCACACAATTTAAATTAATCTGGAGGTTGGTTGGTTGGTTTTTCGTGTTACACAGCAATCTTTTGACATTCTTACTGATCTTTCGATGAAATTTGCATTTTCTTACTGATCTTTTGACGAAATTCACGTTTTCTTCCTGCGATATTTTGACAAAATTCACACCATTGAAAACACAAAATCTCAAATCTTCTGGAGGGGGGGGGGGGGGGGGGGGGCGACGACATGCCATACAATTATAACTGCTCAATTGAAAACCTCTCCAATATTTAATTTTGTTTCTGTCACAAACAATTCCACATTCACAAATTTTACTCTCCCAGATTATTGGGTTTCTTTAATGTAGCAAAACCTACTAATGCTAAAATAATAACCTACTAATACTAATACTGTTTTAATGGGAAATGCTGTATTTTTATGTCCCGATATAGAAGCCATTATTTGACACCCTGTCCTAATTTTTTGTAATGTGGACATGGTAACACTAGCGGTAGACATGGGTTTTTCCATATCTATATATAAATTTAATGAATGGGATTTAAAATTATTCTCTTCTCAACATGAATATTTCTGCATCATCATGGCTGACTTCACTCATGGCAGTAGTGGCTCTTCCATTGGCGCACATGAGCCCCCAAAGAAATTTTACGAAATAATTTAACAAATTAAATTAAATAATTATAAAAAAGTTTCTAATTTTTGGTCGATATCCAATACGAGTATAATTCACTCATGTCCCCCCCCCTTCACTTTTTTAGAGAGGTCCATAATAAATCATTACTGAAGAAAATTCGAAAATTTTCAATGCCGCACGCCCAGTGTTTTTTTTATCGCACGTGTGAGTGGAGAAATGCCCTTCAAACTCAGCTTATGCGAATGGAAACAGGAAGACGAAAGTCAGGGCAATGCCGTGTTCATTGCGTTCCGTTTGCACAACCTCTAGAGTGCGGTAGCATGCATTTTTGTTGAAAATATTCTTGTTTGATTTTTCCTGTGATTTCTGTATTAAGTTAGATGTTTTTTTGCTAATTTTTTATTTGCCTGTTTATATTGTTCCTACTTTTATTATTGTTTGCAAAAAGTAGTTACAAACAGTTAAAATGGAAGCTAGTAAAATCAATATTTCGGAACTAAAGAAACAGAAAGAAAGATTGAAATTAAATTGCGTAAGCCAACATCTTTTCTAAATCTTCTCCAAGTGACAAAAATTTCAAAAGAATTTAGTCCTGTTTTATATGACAAATGTCAATAATTTGTGGATGTGAGTTAACAAACAGGCTGTTTTGTTTTCAATGTCTTTTATTAATTAGAAGATTTCCATCTATGGATGCATTTATATTTATTTTAGTTGCAATTTTTTAGGGAAAACGAAGCGATGAATTCAAGAGATGCCTGGGGGAAATCCCATGAAAGAAGAATTCCCCATTGACACCCCCCCCCCACACACACACAATCCATATTTTCCTCCCCAGAACAGCAAAATTTCATACAGAGAAAAATGATTCTGAATTCAATACTGCACAAATGTATTTTAACCTATGTTTTACGTCCTAACTGCAAATTTTATATTCGTAATTTTTATATTGTGATTGTGAACCCCTCCCCCCCCCCCCCTCCTTTAAATAATCCAGGAGCCCCCACTGACTTGTGGCGAACATAAATGTGATTTTTTTTTTTTTTTTTTTTAAAGTTCACATGCTATCAAAGATGGAGAGCTAGTGCATGCAGGTTCTGTATGTATGTAACACGATAACTCTTGATAGTCAAGGGGGTTTAATCCATCTAATTTAGATAAATGGGTTTTTCGTGCAGAATTATCCGATTTGCTTCAAATTTGGTATACCAGTTTATTCCGATAAGTCACTTTACTGATTATTTACTATTTTGCTCAAAAAGAGAATTCTATTTTTATGAATAATAGACACACATAAAGAGTATAATATACAATTAGTGTTAATAGCCTGTGAGCTCAATGCCATCAGTTTAACTGGGCACTTTTTCATTATTTTTAGACTATGCAAAAATGCAGATTGATTTAAAAATAATCTCAGATAAGTGGTATACCTATCATTTTTTTTTTTTTAAAGAACTGACTATACTAGTATAAAATTCAAAAGAGGAAAGAACATTTAAAAAATACATAAAAATGAGAAAAGTACAATATATTTCAAAAGAGCTTAGTTTTTCTTCATCAAGCATAATAAGTCATGTTACCAATTTGAGGCAAGAACAGTCTTGCTCCTACTTTCAAAATGACAATATGCCTTCCCCATCTGAAACATGAAAACTAAGTTTTTTTCTTTGTAATTTTGTTTCTTTGTATTTAGCTTTGTTTTTAAATGAGTTGTATTTAGGCTTTCAATCAACGAAGCAACTTTCAATAATGAAATTATACAACAGAATTGCATAAAATTAAAGATAACTGCAACACATCTAAAACAGTTCAATAAATTCACCTAAACATGAAATAGAAAAATAGTTGCATTCAGGTATGGTAAAAGATTAATACTACTACTACCAATAAAAATCATCTCATATGTCTTTTAAGAGTTATTTAAGAGAAACAATGACAACTATTAGGGCTGGATTATTTATCAATATATCGACAAATATTGATTTTATTAATTATCACTATAACAATATCCAAGCTCTGCCTCAGACGATGTATCCCAATATCGATATCTAAGTTCTGACTCTACCAATATATCCCAAGAACATTTTTCTTTCCGTACTGCAACATTAAACCATGAAAAAAGCACAAAATATTCCATATCAATATCGCAATCCTTCCCAAATCCTTACTTTAGCGAGTACAATTATTCAACATCCCGCTCTACTCAGAGCAAAATATCTCCCTTCAGTGATTATCTCTGTTCATTCATATCCCAATACGTTATCATTAACAACATATTTCGCTGCTAGTTCGTTACTGAATAAAACTGCTATCGTCTATGTTTAACTCCACCGCTGCTATTGGTCTAGACCAGGGTCGGCGAACCTTTTTACACCCGCGTGCCCAATTTTTTTTCAAAAAAGATTTTATGTGACCATGATGTGCCAAGCACAAAAAAAATAATTTAGTGGATCAAAATTTCTGGATTTTTATTCATTGGGATTTAAAATATGGGGTAATATACATCTAATAATTAGACTAACACATATTATAAAGTAATAGAATGGCGAATGCGATGTCGGTTATGCCAAATATTAATATGGTGTTCAACCTACTTACTTTTAATAGAATGCAAGCTGATATCGAGTTATCTAACAAGTGGTTTGGGTTTCTAATATTTAAGATTTTTGTTTCATTTCCGAAAATAATGACCCGCAGGAAGAGCGAACTGTGAAAACTACATATTTTATAGAAAGGCGCTTTAGTTTCATCACTACGAGTTACTTATAATGCCTGATATTTTTATTTTTGATATTCTCTCAACCTGCTCTTAATTTGATAACTTATTGAGGCCACATTGAAATAATTTAGAAATACAATTAGTTGCTTTCCAATAAAAGAAAAGACCAGCTTGTATAAGTTTGCGAGTTTTGTTTAACTTAATTCTATTTTGTTTTAGGATTTCAATCAACACCGTGCCGAAAATATTCTATCCAAGTTTCGCCAATATTCGTTCAATATTCACCAAGTTTGGCATGCGTGCCATAGGTTCGCAGTCCCTGGTCTAGACCTATTGATATGCATCAAGGCTTTGATATATCATGAACTAAAATATGTGCGGAGTCAAGAATATTATTGTAGCTTAACAGCTGGAAAGTTCGGCTCGAGAACAATCAATTAGAGTACGCTAATGGTACGCTTCGCCTTTTTGCTTTTCGTTATCATGGCAAAGCCTCTTCGCTTCTTCATTGGTTGCTTTTGAGTTGAATTTCATAGCTACTAGCGTCTAGAAATTGCCTCTGCTGCGGCATATCATTCGTATGATCTTATTTTTTCTGCTGTATTAGCGGTATAATGAATGTTTTTCAAGTGAATTTAATGCAAGCTGCCTCAGTATTTCAGCTTAAAATGAATATTACTCAAAGGAAAAAAAAAAAAAACAACAACAAAAAAAAAACAGTATAAAACTATTTCCAGGTGTCATTTGATTAATATTTCAGAAAATGTTTCGATGTTGTATTCATGTAGTAAACAGATAGGAAGGTAAAAATACAGTGACATTTATTTTATTTTTAATTTTTGAATTAAGATACTATGATACCACAGAGAAATATTGAGAAACATTTCTGCTGCATCTCCCATCCATTGAAACTTATTTAATTACAAATATATTAGCATGACACGTGGCAATAAATCAATTTCAGTTTTTGCTTTTGCGTTTCACTTATTTTAACCCTTTTAAGGGCAAAAAATTCTGTCATAAAATGATGAAATTATTGACTGACACCAGAATTTTAAAACGAATTTCTTAGAAAATAAAAACTTTCTCTTCTACACTTTCATTATAAAAGTAAAATTTTATTAAAATATTCTTGGAGCCAGTTGTCAGCTTTCGAATTAAAATTAGTTGGTCACGCTGTGTAATCACCACTCTCGAAATATATATATATATTTATTTAAGGGATACTTTGTGAGGAAATAAATATAAAACAATTGATTCATTGCTTTCTAGAACTGTTTGTATTTAAATTGCTGCTACCTACCTATCTTTCGAAATAATACTGTCCAGCTCCAACAACTATTATTTTAAAAAGAGGTTCAATGACTATGAATAAGCATGATGCAGAAAAGTCATGACGAAAAGAAAAGAAAGAGCTTAAAAATGTACAATTTGTAAAATTTCTTTTCGTCTATTAAAATTTCTGAATTAAAGTTGCCTGATACTTACAGTTTGCTAACACTTATAAGAAATTGCTTAGTAACAATAATGAAATGAGTATTACAAACATATAAAATAAATTTATTTTCACACTTTTATGTACAAGGTAAAATTTATATACAGTTATGTTGATTCAGTTCAACAATTTTTCATATACAAGATAAATATGTACACTATTCATAAGACACACACATGAAAGTTGTCAAGGTCATTTACCAGGATAATTTCATACAAAATTAGCATCCCAGTGAATATAATAATTTTTCTACAGTTTAATTTTAATTTGTTACTATTTAACCACATTTAAATCGGCATGTGATCTTGAAGAGTTTACTGCACCATAGGCAGGGCCGAAACTAGCCTTTTTTGCACCCGGGGCAAACATGGATTTTGGCACCCCCCCCCCCCTTCCACAAAGTATATTTACAAAGAGAATTTTATAATAGACGACTTATTTTAAAATTTAAAATATGTAATACTGAACTACATAAATTGAATGTGGCGTTTGTTGCAATTATAGTTCGTTCACATAAAAGAATTTGCATGTATTTTACGACTGCTCTTTCATCTTCACCTAACACTTCATTTATAATGGCTGTTTCATAATAACGGAAGTCATCAGTCCATCAGAAGAAAATTATCCTTTCTAAAGGTATAATCCTTCATTTGGCGCCCGGGGCACATGCCCCCTCTGCCCCCCCCCTTAGTTTCGGCCCTGCCATAGGGAAAGAAAGTAACAAAATGATGTAAAAGGTGAAAAAAAATGCTTTATATACAATGAAATGCTTGGTTCTGTTAGTTTCTAAATCTGGTTTGTAACATAATCAAGGAATAAATTAGTCTGTTTTGCACAATTCATAAGCACACTGATTGTGGTCAAATAGTAACTAATAAAATATGCTCAAAAAGTGAAAAGATTCAGGGTCAATATAAAATACAATCAAAGTATAGAAAATAAAATGACTCATTTTAAAATAACCAATGATTAGTATACAGGGCAGCCAACCTTTCTGAGTACTAATGTACAGTTCAATCTCAGAAAACGGGTAATTTTAAGGTGTCTATAATTATTAATACATTCAAAATTTTTAAAAATGTAAAAGGTAATACTAAAATGAATTTTTGTTTATGAATCACATTAAAATATCACACAGCATAAAGAAAAATTTTAATAAAAGTTTTAATAAAAACCTAGTACAAAAATGCAAAGCTTCTAATAAAAAGCCTTTTTAATTAAAATAGCTACATTAGATAAAAATGTTGACTAAAATATCAATTAAATATTTTAATTTAAAATATTTCATGCAGTATACAAAGCCTTTCTCAATACACATTTTAAATCATAAATAGAAATGTATACAGGCTTAAAAATGAAAAAAAATATATGAAAAGACAAAAATCTATCTTCTTAAAAAAAGAGTTTGGCAAAAAGTGTAGTTTTTAGCAAGTACTGTGTTAAGTAGTAGAAGGACACCTACCAATGGGTAGCAGTTGGTAGCCCTGAACATATGTACACTGACGTGTTTGTTGGTGTATTTTTTAACTTCTATATTTACTTAACCCTTTTAAGTACCCTTTTGGTACTTTTAAGTACCATTGAAGAAAATGTAATATAAAATTTATTTACTCTGTGTATTAATAAAAGTATATTTTTCTTTCCACACAAAATAACCTATTCGATCTAATTTAGAAAGCATGGAGAAACAGTCGAAGCTAAATATTTCCAAAAAGTGGTAATTTTCTTATTTAATTAAATAGGTATAGCTTTTCTTTTTCTAAAAAGTTATATGAAAAATTTTCAACTGTAAAAACCTTTCCATTTACAGTGAGAATCATAATAGATTTAAATACATTGTTTTTATAAGAATTGTGATATTTCCATAAGAGTATTTTTGGTTAATTAATCTGATTTTTCTCGTAAATATTTTACAAGAAAGAGTTATAACTACCGATATATTTAATCAGTTTAAATGAAAAAGTTTATGTAAATTTCACGATTATTATTATTTAAAAATTCCAATATATCTTCCAGATATTAAAGAAGATAATTATTACGGTGAAGCAATTCCTTGATAAATAATTCAGTAAGTAGAGGGTTAAACGCATAGGATGAAAGGTATTTTAATGTTTAAAAAATATTATAAACATCCAAACTGACGTATCATTCAACTGTCGGGGTCTTTTTTGTAGTTATGCAGTGCTTTTAATTTTTCACTACTTTTGAAGGATCATTCTGAAGGGCGGAAATCTTTCCTCCAAATCCATCTCTGCCTTTTTCCATTGTTGAGTTTCCCCATCTTTTTGTTAATAGTAACATAAAAGTTACAGAAGAGAGGGCGATAATCGCTTTTGAAGGAAGAGTAAATACAGCCATAAAAGATTTCGGGTAAGTGTGTGCTTTTAAAGGAGAACATTTAATAAATATGAATGCAGCAATGCCACAGATGCATTACAGTGCTTTCGGCCTTTTTTTAAAATTTAGTTTAAATAATCAAAAACTTGAAATAAAAAGAGAAAAAAAAAAGGTTTCCTTAAACTTTAAGGGGACAGTTTACCTTAAAATTGGTCAAAAAGATTCTTCTTTTTTAATATTAAATGAAAGCCTGTTTAATTGTGAATATTCTGACGTCTCATTTTTACCCATATATGATATTGTAAATTCTGTTAATACACTCAACACAGTTACCCACACAAATTAAAACTTTAAAGGGCTTTTTCGCAATGTTCATATTTCCTTCACTTTCATGTTTTAAAAATGCTAAGGCTTGTACTTGATATAGAGATTTAAACTTTTTTGTACATGTTCTTTATTACATATGTGATAAATCTGTGCTTGGAATTAACCTTCAGGTTTTTTGTAATAAAAAGAAAAAAAGTATGTATCTGAAAATCCATGCGCAGTCTTGTGTAATAACATTTGAAAATCTTTAAAAAAAAGGGGGCAAAAATATCATTTTTTAAAAATGTAGTAGGGATTTTAAAAAATTCAATTTTTTATAAACTTTTTAAAAATTTTAATTAAATATGCATTTAATTTTTTTTTAAAAAAATGTGCTTTTAGTTGAACATTGAAATCCAGTGAGTTCACCATTTGAACCATATTTTTTAAAATAAACAAAATTGTTGTAAAGGTAAACTGGTTCCCTTAAATATTTTAAATGAATAATAATTTAAATTTTTGTTTACATAAACTTTTTCAACTTAAAAAATAATAAAAAATTGGAAAAACAGATCTATTTATTTATGGAGCAATTTATTCATTACCTAGTGCTTTTTTTCAAAAAAGAATTAAGTAACGAGTAATCTTGTAATGAAATGCTCTCAATGTTGTTAAAGTGCTGCTTTATGATTTAGGAGGACCCCTGACTTAAAATATTTTGTGAACACCAAAAATTATGAAAGATTAGAAGTAAACATCTATTTGTCAACAAACCATTAATTTATATTCCTATTACAATTTTCTTAATAAATGATGGAGAATTATGCTTATTGTAACTGTAACACATGTTGTAAAAGTACTTCCAAGTACAGTTAAGGTGGACATTATTTTTCCTGTGAGACGTAAAAAAAGAGCAATATATCAGAATGAGCAATACAATGAGACACAATATAACAAGAGGCTATTGTATTAAAAAAAAATTCTTTAAATAAATATAAAGATTTAGAACTCTGATTAATTTATGCAAAAACTTCATGAAAAGCCTCCTCTTTGCTTCACAAAAGAGAGAGAAAAAAAAAAAAAAAAAGTAAAAATGTGCAAACAAATATGAAAATTTGAAATAAATACTATTTATATATATAAATACACATATACACACAAACTAATACAAGTTTTACATTCCCCCCCCCCCCCCCCCTATTCTGTATAACCTCTGCATTATTTGTAAAGTATAACTAGAATAACAATGCTAGAGATTACATGCAAAACTGATTATAAAAAGGTCTGTTTTAGATAAAGTAGAATCAGAAAAAATTACTAAAATGTATAAAAATATAAAATACTCAATAAGTAACCTTTAAAAATAGCATTCTAAACAAATAAAAAAATAAAAATTTAGAAAACAGCAGTGCCAGACTGTTGGTTTGATGGAATGTTACAAAGTTCTAAAGTCCTTGAAATAAATATGCTAAATTAACAATTCCATATCCATTCTGACTTAACATTTTATCCACAGTATTTTTTAGTATTTGATAGAATTTTTCAGCTTCAGAAGACATTCTTATGGTGGCTAAAAAAATAAAAAAATAAAACAAAATTAAGCTTTTCAAAAGTAAGAAACAAATATTTAAAAATCAAAATGTACACATATAACATACAGTAAAGTCCTGCTTATATATTTCTTAATTATGCATTTTCAAAGTACACATACATAAGCAACATTGTTTTTAAGTGACTGCATTAATGATTATCTTTCTAAATTTCATTCAAATTAAAAACATTTGCTTTAACATAAAAATAATTTTTTTAAACAATTAAGATTTATTTTTTTTTCTTCTTTTCTTAAAAGAGTACCCAATTACTCTCTGTCTTACGCCCCCCCCCCCCACACACACACACCCCCCACCAGATTGTTTTCCCATACACAGGGGTGGAAAATCAAAAATCCATTTTTGTAGCAATAAATGCCAATTTTTGAGCCAGATTGATCACGTTTTGTAGCAGCTTCAAATTAAAAGTAAATATGCTTTGTTAATAAACGTAGCGTTTTCTACTTTTCAATTTAAAAAAAGTTTTTAAAAAAAAATGTTCTCAAAGTGAGCATTTTTAACTTGATTTTAGTACGTTACAGTCCTGCAAAGGTCTTTATGGCCTCAAAATTCACTTGATGTTGAAACTCAAGATGTAACATTTATTGAAAAATGATATTTGATTCCAAATTACTTCAGTTGGCCTTACCAATTTCATGATTTTACATCTAAAAAAGTTTGTGAATGAGTCAGAAAGTTCTGCAGTATTAAGGGGAAAAAGTATATATATATATATATATATATATTTTTTTTTTTTTTAACAGCCTTAAGGCTGAGTATCTTTTCATTAATGCTTACCTTTCATAAATGGTACATCAGCCGTGTTTTGGAGTAATCATCCTCACTGGATTAAGGAGGTTCCCAAGTTTCCTGCTTAACAAAAGGAAACTTTCTGACACATTTACACACTCATTTTTAAATGTAAAGGTATAAAATTGGCAGGGCTACTGGAGTGATTTGGAATCAAAATGAGTTTTCAATATTTTGATAAATAAGTCATCGAGTTATAGGCGATTTTAGGTCACGTAACAACTGGTTTTTCCACTTTCTCGCATTGGTAATTTGGATATTCGGTTGAAAATGCCAACTTTGACAGTATTTTTTGAACGATCTTTTGAGTTTATGAAAAAAGAAAAACATCTTTCGATTACATAGTTTCCAAATAATAACACTTGCTAGTATATCATGCATTTCTGAACAAAAATGAATTAAAACTTGTGTCATAAATTTGTTCCTTTGGATTTGAGAACAGACTAAGATATGTAATATTATAAGAACTGAAATTTAAGACAAATAATCTGTAGCGTAATCCACTATTCAGTTTAGATTACAAAATTTCCCCTTTTGGAGCAGAATTAACAAAATTTGCCTTTTTTGGAACAAAATGTAACAGGAAATTAAAATTGGAGCAGTTTGGAGCAGATTTTCCATCCCTGCATACATGAAATAATATTTAAAATGGTTGTGTCTTTTAATTTAAAGGAAAACATATACAAATTCATGAAATTTTTTGACAGATTTTTTCTTAAAATATTACTGATTTGGAAACTTTTTTACTAGTGAAAAACCTGATGAATGCCAACATTTTCTTGCACAGCTTTTAATTCATTGATTGGTGAATTTTCAATTATTTTTAAAGATATTTGTATTTTCTTTTAACAAGTAATAATAATGATCTATTCTATAAAGCACAAACATATCAGCCTTTCTGTCAGTAACACTGATGATATCATGCAGCATGATATATGATGTTAAAAGAGAAAAATCAATGCAGAAACCCACTGTAATGTATAATTATATGTAGTAACAACTCTACATTATATGTAAATGTAGATATACATACTTGCATACACACATGTGCTAAATTGTCGCAAAGTAGGCAATGGTGTGCAACATATCAAAATTTGGTGTGATAAATAAGTTATCAAACGCAAGGCCAACTAACTTTACGCTAACTAGCCAATTTGAAACAATTTGCATAGAAACCCCTTATTATACTAAAGATAATCTTTTTTAAACAGCTGAAATTCTTGTCAGTTTTAGGAAAAGACATTCTATTAACAATACAGCCAACTCTCTCAAATCTGACACTATAATCCACCAATTATTTAGGAATGTAAACAAAGGGAACCATGGTTAACAGTTAGTCTCAGGCAAAAAAATTAGTAGTGATTTCATTAATTATTAATTTCCCAAACAACTAAATTGTGTTTGAAGAATGCTGGTGTGTGTCACATATTGTGAATTAAAGCAGAAACTTTTACGAAGGAAATAGAGCAACTAAAGGCAAATATTAAATAAATGGTCAAGTGCGAGTATTACTCACACACAGAGCGTTCCATACAATAAATATATTAATTAGTAATTAAAAAATCATATAAAGCTTTGTAAAAAACTATACAACATAGGGTTGGGTATAGCTTTATATACTAGAAAAGTATAAATGGATATACCATGAAAATTCAGAGATATGAAGCCTAAATAGTATCAAATATTGCTATTCTGTAATCTTATCCTATTCTGTTTATGATGAACTTAATTTGGTGCTGACAATAAAAGTAGTGCATACATTAACTTAATTTGGTATTTCATAAATCTAAATTTAGCGTAGTAATAAACTTTCCTTTTACAGTGTACCTAAAACAAAACCCTTGTTCATAGTTTAAACTAGGCATTGTGCTAACTGCACTTCGAAAGGAAGTCGCAAAGTTGCAACGCCACCTTGGTCCGTGCCATGTTTTTTCAGATAGGTTTTTAATTAACCTTTAAAGACATGGGTGGCGCATTGCGAGAGCCACTCAATTCAAACTAGTGAATCTTATAGTAATTATGTAATTAATTCTAAGTAAATTAGTCGGGTTTTAACAATTTGCCATTTATTGCTTTTATACTGCTACTAGGGATTGCATTACACAAATATATCATTAAAAGTTGTTATCTAGGCTTTAAAAAGGAATGGCTCATATAGTACACCGCGCTTGTCTTTATGTATGTCCAAACTGTCCGTGTCTTTAAGGGTAAATATCTCAGCTAATTAGCAACAATTTTTTTCGAAAATCATAATCAACGATCCTTTTAAAGTTCTGTGATGATAGGTACCTCCAGCGCTACTCAACTCCTTTGCAGAACACCTGAAAATCGAAACTTGTGTGTAACGGCGATTTTCTCAAAAATTATGTGACCTATAGTTTTTCTGCAAGGTTTAAATTAACACTAATTTTTTTCATAATTTTAATTTCAGTAGATTCAGAAATAGAGGGGCAGGAACATATTTTTGCACTACATTTTTAACAATATCTCTGAAAATATAATACCTAAAATAGAAATGCTTGAGTTCAGTGCTACAAAAGCTTTCACAGGATACTCCACATGATATACAAAGAAAAGATTTTTTTTCAAGTATCTTAATTAGCCCTCTACATATTTCCTAAATATATTTGTGCATAATTATAATCTATAAATATGTGGGTCAATAACCTTTATTACTTCAGCCAATTTGAACTTTCCACGTTCTATTATTTATGAGTAAAATGGATATGACAGACGGACAGACAGACAGACACAGGAGTGATCTTATAATGCTTCCACTTTTACTTTGTAAGTACGGAACGCTAAAAAGCAATTACAGTTTCAGCTATGAATTAATTAAGACACAAGGCAGCTGGAGAAATATAATTTAAAAATAATTGAATTAGTTTATACGAAGTACTTATTTGCAAAATTTCTGTATTCAGTACATCTATAGATGATTTCATTTGTACTTTGTTCTACAAATAGATGCAATAATTAGTTATAGAATACATATAAAATTATTCATCATAAAGCAAAACTCAAATTACTATTGTGAAATGTTAAAAAAATCTCTATGAATAATAAAATTTGCACACTTTTTTTTTTTTTAATACTCTTACAGTTACTACATTTTCTCTTGCATTTTTCTTTTCATGCAAATATTGATAATTTATAACCAGATTACAGGAAAATATATGTAAACAAAAAAATGATCTTATAATATACAAAATTCTACAATCTACCAAACTTCCAATCGCAAGCTGTGGCATAGCATGCAGTTAAAAATATATACATAAACATGAAAGTATAAAGAGAGACATGAAAATGGCAAAATGTTGATTTCTTTTTTTCAGTGTATGAATATGCCAGAAAATGGGAGTAAGCAAGCTACAGACCTGCATGTGCTGGACCAAGGCCTAAAGTCCGAGCCCTGCCTATTTTCATTCACAGCACACGGGTGGGTCTGGGCCATACTTTTTTCCTGAAGGATTGGGCCATGCCTTAACTTATTTTTTTCCGTACAGAGCCGGGACTGGTTTCAGTCTTCCTAGTCTTCACGCCCCGAAATTTTCGTCTTGGTTTTGACCTGGCCCGTACGAAAATAATTGTCTCGGCATGTCCTGGTCCATTCAAAGGTCAGTAAAAAAATTAGACTTGGCCCAAAAATCTTTGTAAAAAATGCATACATTTTTAAAACGCTATTTAAAATTCGTGTACAAATAAAAGTAAAAATTTATTATTTTTAAAGAATAGTAGATTTGTACGCTTATTAAAATATGGCTAAATTAAAATATAACATGTGAAAAAAGACCTGCCTATGACGGAATTCTGTCAAACTGAAAAATGTGTTGTTCCATGCAAAATGAATATACTAATACATAAGAAAAGAATATATAATAAAGTTTCACCTGCAAAGAAGGGAAATTGTCTATAACTCATTCCCCCCCCCCCCCCCTTCTTCCCTATGCCATTCCGTCTAAGAAGATTTTACTGTATAGCATTTTTCAGATTTTTAACACTTCAATACATGGAATATGGATTAACAATATTAATGATAACTGAAACAGTTACATACAACAAATAGAGATTTATTAAAGAAATAAATATCACAGGCTGCGGGACTTCTATAAAGATAAAGATTATTATAATCATGAAAAAAAAAAAAAAAAGGGCTGAGATAAGAATTTTTGATATATGATTTTTGAGATAAGAATCTTCCCTATGCCATTCCATCTGAGAAGATTTTACTGTATAGCATTTTTCTGATTATTAACACTTCAATACATGGAATATGTATTAACCCCTTGGGGACAAGAGTCTTTTAGTGAATTTTTAATCTTTAGTCACCGGATTTTTAAAACAGAAAATTTTGCCTAATTGAATCAGGAAAATGCTCGGATTAAATAAAGCAAAATTTACAATACAATTTTACTGGTGAGAATAATCAATGATTCTGAGCAACTTATGCAGCACGAATACCGGTCGCTCGTTCCCAAGGGGTTAACAATATTAATGATAACTGAAACACTTACATACAACAAATAGAGATTTATTAAAGAAATAAATATCACAGGCTGCGGCACTTCTATAAAAATGAAGATTATTATAAACATGATAGATAAGAATAAGAATTATAGATAAGAATTTTTGGTTAGATCTCCTTGTCCGAAGCAAATTTTTAACCAAATCGGTGTAAAAATCAATGTTTTGTAAAAATTCACTCGGTCTGGGCCGATTTTTTTCTTTAATGGGCCGGGTCGGGCCTGGGCTTATTTCGGCGTGTGCAGACCTCTAAAGCAAGCACCCACAAAATAAAAGTTTATCTTTAAAAAAAAAGGAAGGATATTTGGCTGAAGCATTAACAGAGAGAAAAATTAACAAAAACACATACCTATTTCATCCTTAGTGAGTAAAGACTTGGCCTTTTCCAAATCAAACATGCGTTGAAAATATGATAGTTGGTTGTAAAGTTGACTCTCATTATACTAATGGGGAAAAAAAAAAAAAAAAAAAAAAAGAAAAGAAGAAGGTGATGGATGCACAAGTAAAAAAAACAAAGGCAACAGAACTAGTGAGAGAGGAAGAAAAAAAATTTAGAATATGATAATTTCTTTTAAAAAAATTATTATGAATTTAACATATTTTTTTTTTTAAACAGCACTAATTCAAAGAACTTTTAATAAAACAACTTTACAATTTTAAAAATATATATATACCATTCACTATCTGGTATAAGAAAATTATATGGTTTTATAAATAGACATTTTTTATGTATTTACAGAAGAGTTTTGAAATAAAAAACGTTCTTTTGTCTGTAAACACAACCAAAAATTTTTATTGAGGATTCACAGTTGATTTATCATAATTTTGCAAAACAAGATTAAGCAATCAGAAGCGTGTCTGTTTGCAAAAGTTTCACACTTTGCAAAAATGACACAAAAATACAAGATTCTGATTGTTAATCCAGCTTAAAAAAATTGCAGAAATCTTTTTGAATCTAACCCCTATCCCCCCTAAGAGATTGTTAATATGCAAATACTCAACAATTTTTAAGCTCTGAAAGCCACTTATTTGCTTTTAGCATATACAGGGTTATTCATAATTTCCCACTGGGGTTTCAAAGCGCTGTAGTAAAAAAACTAAGACGAATATAGCAAAAAAGAACATTTGAAAGGATACAGAAACAAATCAAGTTTTATTGTCAGCAGTTGCCGGTAGGCAGTTAGTAAATAAAAATGGCATTTACAGGCGAACAGAAAGCCTTTTGTGTCTCAGAATTTCCAAAATCAGAGTCAGTGGTGTTGGTTCAGCAGGTATTTCGTATGAAATATCGAACACAGGGACCAACTGACAATTCATTCCAAGGTACAATAAGTAGAAAGAACGTTGATAGTACAATGCTGAGTAGAGTGTGGCAGGAACTGGACTATCGCATTGATGCATGCCGTGTGGACCAAGGGTTCACACATGGATACCTGTAAGTTACGTAAGTAAAACTTGATTTGTTTCTGTATTCTTTCAAATGTTCTTTTTTGCTGTATTCATCTTAGTTTTTTTACTACAGTGCTTCAAAACCCCGGAGGGAATTATGAATAACACTGTATATCAAGCACAAATTTTTATTGTTACTTTTTAGTTTAGTCTTTATACAAAATAGCAGAACATAAATTTGTAAGACCTGTGCTCATATCTTTGTAAAAATCAGGATATGGCACTGGCTGGGTTTGAACTGAGGATCTCTGGATAGAAGATGAGTGCCATAGCATGGAACAAAAGGCTATCTCAACTGTTCTGTGCCAATGCTCATCATATACTGTTGATCAAAATTGTTGATGTGAGAGATGGTGTTGCCACACATTCAACCTCCCTCAAGTCAAGAAGTCTTCTTATTTAGTAGATGTTTTCTTGTGTTCTTTAGCTATTTGCCGTGTAACTTTGCGTGTTGATGGCAAATTCAATGTAGTGCTGCCAGCTATTGTGAAGGTTGCATGTTTGTTTTCAAGTCACCAATGTAGAAGTCAGGAAAGGGCTTTGGCTGGGTTTGTACCAGGGACCTCTTAATAGAATATGAGCATGCCGAAGAATGGAGCAAAAAGCACAATTGTTCTGTACCAGAGACTCATCCAATACAATTTGTCAAAGTTGTTGTTGCGAGAGATGGCATTGCTACACCTCAATCTAGCATTTTTTAAAAACTAACAACCATGTTACAACTAATATTTAAACAAACTAGAAAACATTTTCTAATCCAGTCAATAGATGCACTTTGACCAACAGTCGCTTTTTAATGAAACTGTTTCACACATAACAGCTATAGAGACCACTCTCCAATGATTTTTGATGTGTACTACATACTTATCCCATTTCACTCTATTTAGAAATAGTGAAAATTATTAAACAAGTATTATATATATATATATATATATATATATATGTAAGAAAATTATAAAGATTGGACCTATTGATTAGTTTTTGTAATGAATCGTCCCTCAATTTGGATACGGGCCCAATGACTGATAATCACGGGTTTGGCGGGGTAGCCAACTAATCCATTTTATCGTTAAATTAATAGAAACACATGGCCCTTTTTAACTGGTAACCCTAGGAGATGAGCAATTTCAGAGATATACCTCTACGTCACTTGGTATCTGAAGTCTAACCTGTAAGCAGCTATGGAAATTGATTGCCACCTTTTTGATTATTTAAATAAAACTTAATAAAGTTAATTTCAGTGAATACTGTCATTTAGTTAAAATGTGACAGTATTATGAGTCGGCTGGATAATACTACCTGCTCAGCGGAAAAACATGAGAAGTAAAGAAAAGAAAAAAAAAAAAAGAATTCTTGGTGCTACACGATACGGAATAAGCTCCGATTGAACATTCAAAGAGGCCCCAATTGGGTGCTGGGAAAGTGTTCACTCTGCCCCTTCAAATAGTGTAAATACAAGAAGTTCGCCTCATCAAAGAATCTGTCAGCAGTGATATGCTTTTAACTTTCTTCAATTCTATTATAGAAAGTGTCTTCCCATTTCTTCTACTATATTTTGAAGAATATCATCTTAATTAAAATCGATCAAAATGTAGATCATTTTCAACATATTCTGCGTTTTAAAAGTCAAGTATTGCAGCAGTGATATCCGCATTTTGTTTCAACGGTGCAGTGAAAGTTTCACAACATGAAAACTGCAATCTCTAAGTGGAATTCATCTTCTTCAGTTGTGTTGATGATTTTATAGTGATTTTCTTCAGAGCATCTCTTAAAGTAAATTTCATGCAGTGAAAGATAGCATCGTTGCTGTCATTGCTTTTTATTTCATGATAAGTGCGCACTACAGTCCTTAAATACAAAGATATATATATTTTTTTCCTTCTCCGTTTTTGCGGAATGTTTTTTCCTTTTATTTTGTGTGTGTCTGTATGAGCTCATGGGGTACCCTAGTGTTATTTATTTTTATATAATATTATTATCCATATTATTTTTTATTTTTATTCTGATTACATAATTTAAGGTAAGTGATTTAATAAGTAGTATATCTCCAGTGATGTTTTCATTTTTGGTATTTATGAAAACCATGGTTTTAAAGCATTGCAATCTTTTGAATTGAAAAAAAAAAAAAAAAAAAAATTATTCATGTTTTCTATATTTATTTCTTTAATTATTTTTAACTATTTTATTCTTTTTATCAATTTTATGCACATGCTTATATTATGTTGAGAATGTTTAAACATTTTGACGGATATTAAGAGTGTTATAATATTTAGATTATTAAAAAGTTATCTTAAAATTAATTCAAAATGGAAAATATTAAGAAACAAAAAACTGTTCTCAAAGCAAAAATTACCCGTATAAAAAATATCATAAATCCCAAAATTGATGATCAGACGATAACTCTAGAAGAGTTAGATTTGTATCATGGTCAGGTGCAAGATATTAGTACAGAATTAGGTAAAAATCAGGAAAACGCCGTTCTTGAGAGCGATACAACAGAAACGGAAGCTATAATTGAGGAATACAATGAAATTGCCCTTAAATTGGATGCGTTAACTATCGCAATAAATACATCACGTAATAAATTAACTAAGAGTTTAAGCATTAACGAAGGTGGTTCAGAGAATAACAATAAAAATACAAGTAATGTTTTTGAAAAAACAGTCAATCTTCCCAAATTTGAATTAAAACCCTTTTACGGAGAAGCTGATCAGTGGCTCTCTTTTAAGGAGATTTTTACCACAACTATAGATCGAAATCCAGATTTGGGAGCCGTTTCTAAATTGCAATATCTCTTAGCTAGTGTAAAGGGTCCTGCCCATAAATTGATTTCCGGATTTCCTCTTTTGGAGGTCAATTATAAAAATGCAGGGGACACCCTTTGCGCTCGCTACGATAAGATTAGGGATTTGGCCATAGCACAAATAGGCAAGTTATACAATTTAAAAAATATGAAAAATTGTTCCACTTCCTCTAAAGCTATTTTCGATATAATAGATACCTGCAATGAATCACTTCGAATTCTAGATTCTTTAAAACTTACTCAAAATGCTTTAGTGGATAACATGATAATTTATACCATAGTTCAAAAATTAAGCGATAATCTCAAAGAGCGATGGGAACTATCCCTTACCCATAATAATATGCCTAATCTCACGGAATTTCTGAAATTTTTAGAGATTCAAGCTAAAAGCTTGTTAACTTTAGAGAACCCAACTAAAACAGATGTAAGAAATATAACTTATGTCAGAGATTCTTCCGATAGATCGAAAGGCCACAAAAATTTAGAAAATAGTAAATGCGGTGTTTGCTTTGATTCGCATGCCACCCACACTTGCAGAAAATTAATAACTATGCCTGTAGATAGCAGATGGAGAACCATCCAATTAAATAAGTTGTGTGTAAATTGTTTGCGTAGTGGCCATTTTGCAAGTAAATGTGCATCCAAGATGAGTTGTAAAAATTGCCACCGAAAGCATCATACTTTACTACATAAATATGATGTTCAGGGAAATGCAGGAAGAACAATTTCATCCAACTTAGCAACCCACAGTAATGAGACCCAACCCCAAAACGCCCATGGGTATTCCCCTGATCAAGGAATACACATGAATTCTTTATGACGGTTTATTGTGCCCGGGTACCTCAAATGCAAAAATTACGAAAACCGTAGAAACCCAAAAACTTGTCATAATGAGGTTCAAATACCCTTTTTATTGGATAGCGGAAGTACTCTGTCCCTCATTCCAGAAAATCTAGCTACAGCTTTGGATATGACGTCTATTCAAAGTTGCCATCCTCTTAATGTTAACCAAACCCAGGGACAGGTACAGATTTCCGAAAAAGTTCAAGTACCCCTCCAAATAGGGAATATCAGGCAAAATAGCTCCTTATATCTAGTAAGGTCTTACTTGCCATATGCGATACTGGGAACCCCAGAATTACAAAAATTCCATATCTCGATGGATTTTTGCTCAAATACTCTGACTCAAGATGGAGTCATCATTATGAATGACCAAAACGTTTCCGGTCAAATTTCTCCTGAAAGTTCATTCAACCACACCTTAACTTTAACGGGTGATATGAATTGCCAGAAGCCGCTTAGTTTTCCTTCCAAATCAAATCAAGCAAGTTTGTCTCAAGAGGGACATTGTTGCCTTGATACTCAAACTCTCTCGGATTATGATGATATAACTTTTAATCATTATACTACTGAAGAGAACCTACAATTGGAAGGGCTTCTGAGCGACTTCAAAGATATTTTTGCACGCAATCGGTACGACGTAGGTAGAGTCAGATGGGAACCCCAGCGAGTAACTCTCACCTCGGAACTTCCTATCTCGCTTAGGCCTTACCGTACATCACCTAAAGATAATGCAGAAATTCAAAAACAAGTACAGGAGTTGCTGGATGCTAAACTCATTAAGGAATCCTGTAGCCCCCATTCCTCTCCCGTGACAATGGCACATAAAAAAGGAGAAGGTAAAACGCGTCTTTGTATTGATTACAGGAAAATCAATGCCATTACGAAGACAGATTCAGAGCCTTTGCCGCGAATAGACTGGCTTTTAGACAGACTTGTCAATGCCAAATATTTTTCCACGCTAGATTTAGCCTCTGGCTACTGGCACGTCCCCCTCCATCCTTCAGACACAGAAAAACTTGCCTTTGTAACCAATCAGGGACTTTACGAGTGGTTGGTCCTCCCATTCGGATACAAAAATGCTCCGGCTCAATTCGCAAGAGCTCTCAGAAGGATCCTAAATAAACATAAGGTCAACTTCGTTACCAATTATTTCGATGACTTTATAGTTTATTCGGACTCCTATGCCGAGCATTTGGTTCACCTTAAAACTATATTCAATATTTGCCGTCAAGAAAATCTAAAACTAAAACTTTCCAAATGTAATTTTGCCAAATCTCAAATTGACTTCCTTGGCTATGAAATTAGTAATGGCCAAATAAAACCAGACAATGCTAATACCGAAACCATTAAAAATTTAATTCCTCCAAAAAATGTTAAAGAATTACAAAGATTCCTCGGATCCATAAACGTATACCATAAATTCATTGACAAGTATGCTAAAATTAGAGCCCCTCTAAATAAATTATTAAAGAAAGACACTCCGTGGGTATGGTCAGAAATCTGTCAGCAATCATTTGAACTACTTAAAAATGCATTAATTTCTAGACCTATTTTGAGATTATTTAATCCTAATCTCCCATGCCATGTTTTCACTGATGCCTCGAAGGAAGCTTTAGGTGCTGTATTGAAACAAATGGATGAAAATGGAGATTTACATCCCATTGCATTCCACTCAAGGCAACTAAGGCCCTACAAGCGAAATTACGCTATCACAGAATTGGAGTGTCTAGCCATAATCGATGCTCTTGACAAATTCCATTATTATCTTCATGGAAAACCTTTCACAATACATACCGATCATGCTGCTTTAGTATGGCTTAAAAAGATAAAACATTTAACCGGTAGATTATTCAGATGGTCACTAAAATTAAGCATGTACGATTATACCGTAAAATACAATAAAGGGTCCACAAATTTTGAAGCCGACATGCTCTCAAGAAATCCCATTTTATCAAACGTAAATCCCCACATTCATTTATTAACCTTAGATGAAATTAAAGAACACCAAGAGTTAGATAATGTAACAGAACCTAAATTTCAAAAATTTAATGACATTTTGGTAATTCACAAAAAGGGTTTTCAAAAAATTGTCGTACCTTTCTCCTTAAGAGAAAAATTATTAATAACAACCCATAATCAATTTGGCCATCCAGGAATTCAAAAAATGCTAAATTTAATTTCACCACAGTACTACTGGAGCAGCATGACACAAGATATTACGCAATTTGTCAAACATTGTGAAGTCTGCCAACTAAACAAGAAATCCCACCAACCTAAATTTGGCCTTCTTGAAGCCTTACCTCCTGCAGAACAACCCTTTGATATAATATCATTAGACACAGTAGGGGGCTTCAATTATTACAATTCAACAAAAAAATACATGCACTTAGCTATTGATCACGCTACTCGTTATGTTTGGGCTTTTACCTCTAAAAATGTTACAACAGAAGTTTATATTAATATTCTAAAACAGATTTTTAGCATTCAACTTCCCAAGAAAATTTTAACGGACAGAAACCCTGCTTTTACAGCGTCTAAACTGCGTAAATGGGTACATAAACATAATGTAAAAAAATTACTTACTTCATCTCACAGGCCCCAGTGTAATGGGAAAAATGAACGCGTAAATCAGTCCATTTGCACTCGACTAAGACTTAAAATCAATGCTACACCTTCAAACATTCCATGGCCCAAAATTCTGGAGGAGGTGATTAACGAGTACAATAATACACCGCATTCAGTAACCAAATACCCCCCGGCATACTTAATGTTTGGCCAATTTCCTTATCCATCAGTATTAGGCAATGAAAACTATTACCCTACGGTTGAGGAAGCCAGGAAAAAGGCTTTCCAAAGAACTGGTGAGCACCATTTAAAAAACAAAGTCAGATATGACCTAAAATTTGTGGAAGCACCTTTCAAACCTGGTGATCTCGTAATTGCAGAAGAATTTCATTATCCGAACACCAGGAAGTTAAGCCCGCCTTTTTCTGGTCCATATCAAATTATTGAAAAGTTGTCTAATGTAAGTTTTAAAATAAATAAACCTAACTGGTTGACAAAGAAGGACTATGAAGTAATACATGCCTCCAAACTAAGGTACTTTTTGCCCAACGATCAATTTAAGTTAACACCATCTATGTAAAGTATCAGATATCATATGAACTGTTATGGGATGATATTTGATAGTTGAATTTACATCTTTATGAGTATAGTATAATTGTATTTTGAGAGTCTACACTCTACTGAATGAAGTCAAGACATTTTCATTCAAGTTTGTATTTTATATGTAATGTTGGACTTAGCAATTCTAGAATATATTTCCTATTTTGATTATTTTATTTGGCATATAATATTACCAGTGTCTTGCATTTATTAATATAACTGTTTTTATCATGTTCAATTGTTTATGGTATTGAAAATTTTAGTGGTATTATTCTTATTATTTGTATTATTTTTACTATTTTTATTATTGTTGTGATATCACATGTTAACTATACGAAAGAAATAACTCATCTCCAGGCAGCTCGATTAAAAGTAATTCACTTCCAAAATTTTAACATCCCTTTAATAAAGAATGCTTTATACTTTCCAGGCGACCCTCGTGTATGGAAGCCGGCCCATCCCCGGGGACTTGTCTGGAAAGGGGGGAAATTGTAAGAAAATTATAAAGATTGGACCTATTGATTAGTTTTTGTAATGAATCGTCCCTCAATTTGGATACGGGCCCAATGACTGATAATCACGGGTTTGGCGGGGTAGCCAACTAATCCATTTTATCGTTAAATTAATAGAAACACATGGCCCTTTTTAACTGGTAACCCTAGGAGATGAGCAATTTCAGAGATATAC
Organism: Maratus speciosus; assembly: GCA_963932465.1. Lineage (NCBI taxonomy): Eukaryota > Metazoa > Arthropoda > Arachnida > Araneae > Salticidae > Maratus > Maratus speciosus. The sequence goes on along the minus strand of OZ010800.1, from coordinate 289,669,415 downwards.
CTCTACGCCACTTGGTATCTGAAGTCTAACCTGTAAGCAGCTATGGAAATTGATTGCCACCTTTTTGATTATTTAAATAAAACTTAATAAAGTTAATTTCAGTGAATACTGTCATTTAGTTAAAATGTGACATATATATATATATATATATATATATATATATATATATATATATATATATATATATAAAGAGGAATGAGAAACTGATAGATGCACTTTTTCTAAGTAATCCAGCCTCCCCAAGAGTTTAATAATAATTGAATATAACAATGAATGAATGTAAAATATTGCGATAGCAAAAATTATTAATAATAAAAAGATAAAACACATACCTCCAAATAAAGATTTGAATTTTTACAAGAAGGACAAATAGGAGCCCCATTGGTAAACTGCAGAGGTACTTTCCTAGTTTGGTAAGCACAACCTACATCTTCACACATCAGAATACGCTAGAAATGAAATCATTATACAGTATTTTTTTCTGATGCTAACAAATTAAAAGAAAAAGTATATTTTAAATATTAACTTTCATTGCATAATATTACAGCATACATAAGGTGTGTCCCACAGAAATAAAGCCTCCGTGATTCTGTGCTGTAATTGGACACGAAACAAACTTATTAAAAAAGTCTATATATAAATACATATTTACAAGGAGTAAAAGTGTCCCACCGAAATAAAGCCACAAATGTTAATAGACAATATATCCGGCATGGTTATATATGACTTGGAATATACAATATGGCATACTATTTACTAATCCATCGATGACAATAACATCAATATTATCACACGCTTCAATGATGACGACCCTCAATTTTGCCACAGACTGAATCTGTCTGCCATTGACATATACAGCCCTACTGAGGATACCTCAAACATTTTCTTGGGGACTGAGATCAGGGAAAAGGGGCAGGACATTCCATGACATGCACCCGATTATCCAAAAACCATTCCCAGGAGGATTTTGCAACGTCAATGGAGGTCTTGTCCTGCTGAAAAATCCAACTTAGTTCACCAATTCTCTTTGCAAATGAGAGTAAATTGTTTTCTAGCATTTCTTGGTAATCGGTAGCCTTCATGCGGCCTGAGAGAAAAGCCAGGCTATGTTTACCTTCATAACCGAAGCCTCCCCGCACCATTAATGAGCCTCCACCTTGCTATCTTCTGAAGAAAATTTCCTCTTCTTTCCTCATGTCATACCAGTAGAAAGCAAAGCCGCCTGGCCCATCCAAATTAATTTTTTTCTCGTCTGAGACTATAACACGATGTCACTGGTCCTTTTAGATTTGATGATATTTGGCCCAATCGACTCTCCTTTGCATGTGGATAGCTTTCAACATGAGCGACTGTTTCCTTTTCTTATATCGCAAGATGCTTGTACGTTTTTCAATTCGTGACAGGGTTGATTTTGTCAGAGGTATGTTATCCTCTTTGGCCAACTGTTTTAGGGAAATACCACCTCGTGAAAGACGACACAAAGCGTCTCTTTCCTGCCTGGAAGTCATTTTTCTGCATGTACGCCTACTTTTTTTTATACCCTTACGCATTGCCCTGATTTACAAAATTGTCTATTATGGTTTTAGATCATTTTATTTGCTAGATATTGGTCTTTGTGAAAGATCTTGTTCCTTAAAAGCTTCTATTTGTCCTTTCTCAAATTTTGATACCTGGATTTTTCCCCCCATTGCAATACTGCAAGAGAAACTGAAAATACAACCTTCTAAAGTCTGAACAAAGGTCGGCTGGCACAGAACAAGTATTTGACAACATCCTGACGTCATAAACATATTGAACTGCAGCAGCTCGAATGTCGGTGGTTACCAATAAATACTAATATTGGCAGTGGCTTTATTTTGGCGGGACACTTTTCCCCCCTCTTTTTATACACATTCATCTTTTTCTCCTGCATTGGTGGGGCAGGGAATAAGTTACTCCTTGTAAATATGTATTTGTATATAGACTTTCTTAATATATTTGTTTCATCCTTATTTGTTTGTTTCGTGTCCAGTTACAGCACAAAATTATGGTGGCTTTATTTCGTTGGGACATACCTTATTATTAAAACCTCGAAAATAAATATAACAATCTTGAATTTAGATTGTCTGATTGCAGTATATTACATGCATGCATATCAATTGAGGGTAATCTAAAAAACTCTGCTCAAGAATACAAATTTTCATGACACATTCTCAAAGTCATTTTAATACATAAATGCATGAAGTTTTCAGATATTAGAAGTGCCAAAGAATCAAACAGTGTTTTTGATATTCCACAAATTTGATGCATCTTGAATTACAATTGATTGCTTTTTTATGGAGATGTTTCTGTGACCGCATATCAGGTCTCGAAAATTAGCTTACAATACTAAATTTCGCACTATTTTCTGAAAAATCCTTTGCTTTTGATAGAAAATGGAAAATGCTGTTTGATTGTTTTGGTATTAGAATAAAAATACCTGCAAATTTGATGCATTAATGAATAAAAATGACATGCAAATGCAACTGTATTGAGAAAATTAGCAAATTTGAATTTGAGAATAGGTTTAGAGTATACAAATTATCATTCATTACAGTGACTCCTTTGCAATGAGTTCTCTATAGGAGACTCTTGTTTATGAACACTTTGCTATAAAAAAATGCAAACCTGTGCTAGATGTGGTACTCATCACCTGATTAAGGGCTGTCCATAAATGATGTCACATTTTTTTTCAATATTATTGACCCCCCCCCCCCCCCCCCATTTGTCACAAAGTGTCATACTTCACTATAAACCACCCTCCTTGTCACATATCAAGCAATGTTACATAAACATATACTTGCAGTTTAGAAACAAAGCACTACGTAACAGATCATATTTCAGATTTTGTTTTTAAGCTTTAATTATGTGTTTTAATGACATCTGTGAATATAGCAATAAAAATGATTCATGTATTTATTTTGTATGAAATAAGATTAAGGTTTATAATAAAAAACATAATTAATATACACATTTCTGCTGTTACCATATTCTCAGAACCAACACTGAATGCTTTTTTTTTTGGAAAAGAAAGTAATATAAGTGAAAACAAATTCCATGAAAGTTGTTTTAGCCCCGACTAAAGAATACCCTCAAATTCTGGTAATTTCAAAATAACTTCAAAATTTAATCTGCTGATTTTGAATGCTTTTATTTTAACCAAAATGTGTGATGTCACACTTCTTCTTACCCTCTACCACCCCCTTGTCACAATTTTACAACCCCTCTCCCCCCTCTAAGCATGACATCATTTATGGACGGCCCCTTACCAAGCTGTGGAGACCCCCCCCCCGCCCCCCCCCCCAAAAAAAAACATGTGCTGAAGAATCAGAGTCGTAGAGCTAGAGTTGGGCAGATTTTTAGATAAAAGGACCCAGAGTCACTAAAAACATGCTGATTAAGATTACAGCCTTTTGTTGAACAGTTTGAAGTGAAATTAAATCAAATATAGTTTATTTTAAATTTATACACTAAATTGTTATTTTTGTTTTTGGATTATGTCCATTTATCAATATTATAAAGCAAAAATGTGACTGTTATAATGCTTGTCATATGAATGGTGACAACACCTTGAGCAATCAATTTTGCTAATCAGAAATTTATTAACTTCTTAACATTGCACTATTTAAATTTTTAAATTCACTTTGTTTGAAGATTTATCTGAATTTTTTTTTTTTTAATTCAGAAATAAATTTTAGCCTGATTATCTTGGATTAATCTGTTTGCACTTGGAAACAATATAGCAGCATTGCAGCATTCAAGTTCAGCATTTGTTCCAGGCTAACATTCCATAAAGAAATTAAAACTTTATCAATAAATAAATAAATAAAAAAAAACACAAGCTCAACAGATATGTAATTGAACGACACACTTAAACAATCATAATAAAAAAAGTTGCTACATATAGTGAAATCGTTAATAATGTCAATGGCTATTAACTGCTGACATGCGATTAATACAAAAGTATGGCTTTTAATAAATTTCAAAACTTCATACATAATTGACATTCTTAATTCTGAATACATAATTGATATTCTTCATATAAAAATGCTTTTTGGTGGTGTTAGTGGGAAAATAAAAAAAAATACATATATTAAATGTTAAAAAAAATATTAGGGTTTTCAATTAAAATGGTTTTTACTTATGTTCTGTTCGGCAGTAGTTCTGTAATAAGAGAAGCCATGCTGTAATACCAGGCCTTTATTAATATAAGATTGAATACCCTGATATTAATAAACAGAAGTATTTGTCTATGCTTGTGTTAGAGATGAGAGAGACAGAGCCTGAATCTGAAGACTTTAAATCCGAGCCCCAAAAAATTTGTGTTATCAGAGCCAAGCCTGACACCAAAAATATGTAGTAGAAAATAACATTTTAAAATTGATTCAAGATTAATTCTCCCCTTTTTAAATATCTTCTTGCATAGAAAGGCGAGGGCAGTCCAAGAAGTACCGGATCTGATGTATAAATGGCGGTAGTTGTTTGAAAAAAAAGTCGAAAGTATCAACCTCATAAAACTTAAGTTAGAAGACGCTACGTTGTTTAGTATTTGTTTGACAGCCATCAATAGTGAATGCTTTCAGTGAATTTGTAAACACGAAAAAAGTTGTTCATTGTTATGTGGCCCAATACTTTCATTTGAAAGGTCTTAGCACAACCAATATCAAAGTTGAGCAAGATTCTACTCTGGGGGGAGTCTGCTCCTTCGTTTACAACCAACCATAAAATATTAGGCGGCAGAGTTTAAACGAGGCCCTACGAGCTGCCAACATGAACATTGCAGTGGTTGACCACATGAGGTGACCACGCTAGAAATGGTGAAGAAAACACACAAAATGGTATTGGATGACTGTCGACTGAAAGTGAACGAGCTAGCAGACACGGTAGGCACTTCAAAAAGTGCTGTACATCGTATATTGGCAGAAAAGTTGGACATGAAAAAGCTGTGTGCAAGATGGGTGCTACGTTTCCTCACAATGGAACAAAAACAGCGTTGTGAAGATGTTTCAATCGAGTGTTTGGCGATGTTTCACAGCACTAAAGTTGTGTTTTTGTGCCAAATAATAACCATGGACGAAACATGGGTCCATCACTTCACACCTGAGACGAAGGAACAGTCAAAACAATGGACTGAAAGAGAAAAATCGGTTCCAAAGAAGGGGAAAACAGTTCCATCTGCTGACAAGGTCATGGCATCAGCTTTCTGGTATGCACATGGAAAAATTTTCATTGATTATCTTCAAAAAGGAAAAACTCGACGACAAGTATTATGCAAACTTTTAGCAGCATTTGAGCAAATAAATCCAAGAAAAAAGGAGCAACATTTGGTGAAAAAGAAAGTGTCATTTCATCAAGACAATGCACTAGTTCACATATCCATTATCACGATGGCCAAAAACAACGAGTCAAAGTTTGAATTGGTTACTCACACATACTAGTCAGCAGATTCAGCACCCTCGGATTATTTTCTCTTTCTAAACTTGAAAAAAAAAAAAAAAAAAAAAAAAAAAAAATGACTCGGTGGTAAGAGATTGGTGAAAAATAAAGGAGTGGAGCCTGCGGTTGATAGCTATTTTGATGAGATTGATGGTTCTCACTATAAATAGGGTATCGAAGCTATTGAACATCACTGGTAAAAGTGTATCGAGCTAAATATAAACTATGTTATAGATAAAAATATTTTTCCTCAAATTTTTGTTTTTTCTTTATCAGGTCAGGTGATTCTGGGATTAACCTCGTAAGTATTATTCACAAATATTCCTTCATAACAACGTTTCTTGATTTTTACGTCCTTAAAAATCTGTTTAATTTTGTCATTTATACGCAAATCACTGGCAGAAATCTAAAAAAGTTGAGATTTTTATTCTTTTAAAATTCCATTCTACAACCCCAGAAGCAGAATTTTCTGTGTCAGTCTGCAGCGAACTAAAATTTATCTGCAACCTAATATAGTCCAAGAGCCGACAGCACAAAAACCTATGTTATCAAGCACAAGAAAAAAACTTTATTTTATGGAAGAGTAGAAGTAGGGGAATCTAATGATCCATGTCTGCCGGAAGTGAATTGGCGCATAAGCCAAAAATGAATACCTCCAGTGGTTGACTCGTAGGTTTATCATTGTGTTTGTCCTACAAACAAATATATGAAAACAGGACTGGGAGCAGGAAAACACAATGATAAACTTACGAGTCAACCACTGGTGGTATTATTTTTTGGCTTATGCACCACTTCAGTTCTGGCAGACATGGATCATTAGGTTCCCCTACTTCTACTCTCCCATAAAATAAAGGTTTTTTTCTTGCGCTTGATAACATAGGTTTTTGCGCTGCCGGCTCTTGGACTAATAGCGCTAGACTAAGCCTACTAAAACAACAATATTCCATAAAATAAGAAAAATTTGCCTTTATAAAGAAAATATGAAACAAATACCATAAATCTAGACTTAAAAGTAAATTTCAGCTTTTTTCTAAGCCCAGCCTTTCTTTTTAAGCTAGTAGATTAATCTGCAAGGTTTAAAATAATCTGCAGCGCCCGCTGCTGCCATGCTGGACAGTTTCTGCTACTGGGTGTACAACTATGGTAAAAAGACAGCTCTGTTTCCTAGTAATTCTGTAAAAGAATTCAAACAGAAAGCGAGAATAGACATAAGATATCTCACAGCTTTTTTATGTGACATAGTCATTGCTTCAGGATCTCATAGTATATTTCTCATTATATCCCATCAATAATAATTCAATTTCCTTTCAAACTGATTTCTTAAAGGATTGTAAAATACTTTAAGAAACTTAGACTACATTCTTGTTTCTCAAATAGCATTTTTCCCGCTTTTTTTTCAATTTGTAAATAAATAAAATGTTCTCTTCTTGAGCTCGAGGTAAAAATTAAGCCTGAGCCTATTTCAGACCGAGCCCATCTCATCTCTAGTGTGTGTGTCTATTGGTGGGGGCTAGGGAAATGTTTTACATGCCTGCAAATCTGGTTCCAAACAGACACAGACAGATGCACCTAAGAATTAGGCTTTTTTTTTTTCTCTTTTAATTAGAGTTTTTAAAATTTTGTTTGAAGGGAAAATCTAATGTTTGTCCAAGTTACTGGTGATTTTGAGCCAGTCGCAAAAAACATCCAAATTCAATAATGTAGCAACTTTTGTTCTCTTCTCAATAAAGCTTATTTGGTAATCATGCAGTGATTTTTTAATTTTTTGAAAAAAACAGAAAGATAAGCCCCCTTTCTGTAAAAAATTAGGATAAAAAAAAAATCGCAATCAGATAACCAATATCAGATTTTCTATTTCTGTATTGTAGAAACCGGTAATCGTAAAAAATAATAAATAAATAAATAAAAAATATTTTGAATTTATTAAGAGATTAACAGGTTGAGAAATTTTCAATCACAGAAAAGAAGATTCAGAAGAAGGAGAAAGAAATCCCAGTTACGTTCGTTTCCAAGGTAATCGCCAAATTTTTATCACCAAAGATTTATGATGGTATTAGCTTTATTAATTATTAGTGACAGTGTCTCTAATCGTCTAAGTGCATAAATTTTGTAGTTGCATTCGGTAAAGTGCATGCTCGGGCCCAGAGTTAGAGACAATCTTTAAAATTTCAGGAGTTAGTCTGAACTGAATCTCTCATTTTTCCTATATGCTAATAATTCTGAAACAAATTAACATATTAAAATGGCACCACTGATTAACAATAATATCTACTATTTAATGCTACACTTAAATTATGCTTAGAGGATCGCCTATATAATCAAATTGAAACAAAGTTCAAAATTTTAATATAATGCCGAATTTTTACATCATATGTGGATTCTTCAATAAATTTTACCTTCAGATACAAGGGAAGTCATTCAGTCAAGTAATTTAGTAACCCCAATGTTAAAATTATTTTTAATTGTTGCAAAACAGATTGCAATGTAGGCAGGGCCAGTGTGGGGGATATATGGAGGCATACGCCATATACCTTCTAGAATTTTAAAAAGAAGATTTGTAAAGATTTAAAAAGAAGATTTGAGAAAAGAAGAGAGATGCCCTCTGCTTCTCAAAATAAAGCTATAGAGTATACTCTAGCTTTTGACGTTCATGGGTCTATCGTACATCCTTAGGTTTTTTTATGACTGCAACACTGAATGTGGGATCTTTTTAAAGTAAAACTTAAAAACTATTTGGCAAAATGAGCTGTAATTTTGGTTTTGTATATTTGAAGCTTCTAGAAATAGATTTCTGTTTTAATTACAAAATGTATATATTTTTGAAACAGAAATATATTTTTATTATTTGAAAGAAATAATTTTTCACCTGTTCATTTTTCTGAATGTGATGGAAATAAATAAATAAAACAGAAAGTGACTTACTTTGTGTATGTTAAAACCATGTAACTTTTTTAAAAACTACTACATTTTTTTTCAAAAATTGTTTGGGTTTTAATAGGAAATAATACACTGAAGTTCTCTTGCCCAGTTGCATATTGGAATAACAGAATAAATAAAGAATATAAGTGGTAAAAACAGGCAAATAAAAAAAAAAAAATAATAATATTTCTTTAACATTTGCTAAGTATAATTTAAAACTACAAAAGAAGATTTTTATAATTCTCAACGCATCATACAAAAAAGTGCTTAACATTTCAAAATGTTAATCTGGAGTACATAACTTTCCCAAAGCATTCCAATTTTGTTGCCGATAAATAGCAACTTTACTTGCAAATTAATAATTTTAAAACTTGCACTTTAGATTAAATATACAAACATAATTTCAGTAAAACATACCTTGTAGTACAAATTGATGTATTGCCTCATAATTTTAAGTAGCTGATTACTGAAAGCAGCAGCATAATTCTCCAATCTGTTTTTGCACTTCAGACAGACATCTAATTGACCAGTATAAGAAGATGCCTACACACACACACAAAAAAAAAACATACATAAGTAAATCAAATAATAAAACATTTAAAATTTAGTGATTTCTTCACTCTTTACAATCTCCAAAGATAATTTGAAAGGAGGAAAAAAAGTGGGTTTTCCAACTCTTTTGATTTAAGAATATTTGTTTTTATAATGCCTACGGATTACTCAATTTTGTTAGCCACTCCTCTTTTTTTTTTCCCCCCCTTTCAGAAATTTAAATTGATTTTCAATTTTACTTATTTTTTGTATGTTTTACATTTTCTTTGAAATAGATTAAAATGGGCTAAATTTTCAATGTGTGATTTTGTTAAAGTAATTAATAAATGCAATGCCGTCTAAAATAAATATCTTTTTACAGCAATCAAAACAGAAGCTTAAAATTACATTAATAGTGAACAATTTTAGTTAATATATAACGGATATTTTTAAAATAACCAATTTATGGCTGATTATAAATATTTTCAGCCTTAATATAAATTAAAAGCTAAAACATATTCCACACTTAGCATGAAAGCTTAAAACAATATTCTAAATGTATCCCCCTCCCCTACTTGCATAACAAAATTGAAGACCAACTAATTGAAAGCAGACACAATTCGTTTTCTATACTCAGAAAAACAAACTATTGGATTTAGGATCAAGAAAACTTTACGTTTTATGCAGCAAAATTTTATATACAAAATAATTTGTCTTTATTGAAAATTTGTACATAAATGTAAGCTTGTCTGCTTTTTCATTCCTTAATTTGTGCAATTTAAAATGAACTAAATCAAAATCTGAAAAGATTATTTTAATGAAAATTTAAATAACATATCTAAATTAGACAGTTTATCTTTAAAGGGCTCTTCTAAGTAAATACTGCCCCACATAAATATTGGTTCTGTTATGGGTGGGTTTTCCTTTTTATTTGTATTTTCCCTCTAAATTCATTATTAATCACTTTTATTTCAATTAAAGCGCTACTTAGCCACTTTCCCCCCTTTTCCCCCCGTTATTTGGTTTTATTCAATATATCCTTTTGCTTTTCCAAAAATCAAGGCTGCCACAGGCAACTTTTTTAATTCTATTTCACATCACTTTTTCAATTTTTTTTTTTTTTTTTTTTTTTTTTTTTTTTTTTTTTTTTTTACGTACGCTTTACGCTTTGACAACATTTGCAAGAGAAATATACTACAAAATGTTTTTTTTTTTTTTTTTTAAAATAGTGGTGCGAACAGAATATAAAAATAGTTGCCTGTGGCAGCCCTGTTAAATAAACAAAGCATTCTCTTTTACCCCATTGCCTGTCCCCCCTCTTTTTTTAAAGAAGTACATTCTTTCAAAAGTTTCCCAGGAGAATGTGTGGTTGTAAAATACCCTATTCTGAGCTTCACTATTTGTTAGCAAAGAAGCATAAATGCAAATGCCCGCTTGTAATGCAAGTTTAATTTTTGGAGTTTGTGTACATTTAGAATTTAGTTGTATCTAATCTTTGGTTAAAATTAACTAATTAATACTGTACGGCATTATCCAAGACCCTATTTTTCATATGCTTTCAGTTAGAAATCCCCCCCCCCTCCCCACCTTTGTTTTAGTTCTTTCTTTGATTTTGTGTTTTATATTTTGAATAATTCAATAACAGGATTTAGCTGAGGTAATTAATCACAAATTCCAAAAAAGGGATAAAAATAAACCTGAAAAATTTGAAAAGATTTTTTTTCAGCTAAAAAAAGTTCTTTGTCTACAGAATGACACAGTCAATAACAGTTAAAAAATTCATGTACACTTGTTTTGTCTGAAAATATCATATATATGAAAATATTAAACATGATATTTTAAAAATATACATCATGATACATATTATTGTAGAAACTCTAATATTCAAATAAGTTTCTTAGCTGGAAAGAGTCTTCTAATGCTCAATGTGTGACTTCACACATGGCCTTCTCTGCTCTAGCAGCACACCCTTTTATAGAAAGAGGAAAAACTGATCAGAGCATGGAATGGCTTTGCCTAAGAAGGTGAGCTATGAATGATGAGAACGACTTTGGCCACTGCCAGCCGTAAAGATGAAAACGAAACCATTTAAGAATTGTTTATATTTGTTAGTATTAATTGTTTGCTGTTCGTGCTAGTGTTTGTATCAGTGACGTCCTCCTTGTTAAAATAAAGTGTGTCGAGTCAAGAATAGGCCAATTATTAAAATACGCCCCACACGAATCGACCATTACTGGTCATTACACAACGCTAAAGCAAAAAAACTGATTTTTAGGCTACGTCCAGTATCAGAAATATGAACTTAGAAGGAAGACTACTCATCATGAATTTGAAAGCACATGGACACTATAGCGTAATACTGAAATGACTAGTTCACGCCCTGGTAGATAGATGTAGCTCCGGGAGAAAGTCACTTGTGCAGAGAGGTCAAACAATATCTTGTCACTGAAGAGCAGCTTGGGAAAACTTTGAGATCAAAATGGAGGGTTTCACCAGTAAAACATCTCCCTTGGTGGTCACATGCTCAGCAGAAAAAACCCTCTTGAATTCAACTCTCCAAGAGTCAAAACTAGACTTGCATAAATTTGAGTTCATCTGAGCTCAAGTGAGAAAATAGCGTCTGCTTCAACCAACTATCAAGTTGTTAGCAATTATTCCTACAGAGTTGCACAGTAGTTGACAGCAGAAGCAATATAATTTATTACCAGAAATAACTGACCAGGCTATTTAATAACAGTAAATAAATTGGGCTTAGGTTCGGTAACTCTCTCACAGCTAGCAAGAGACTGGATTAATTCTCAAAGAGAGAAAGATCTTAAAATCGTATTACAAGCAGATTATGAGTCATCTTCTATTCACCTGGTTGTGACTAAAAAAATATTAAATAAATGAAAATGTATTATGGAAGCTTAAAAATGCTTTTATTGGTAACTGGAGAGAGGAGGAAAAAAATAAACAAACCTGCATCTACCTGATAAGTATTTTAATACTTAATATGAAAAATGATTTATTTTTAACACTTGATTGCTATCCTAAAAAAAACTTATGTTATTGTTGCTGTTGTATCTGTGAGATCATTGTAATTTCTATATTTTATAAACTTAGTATTACATTATTTTTTACATCACTTTATACAGCAATATTTCAGGGAAAAGTAGTAATTGGCCAGAAGAGTATGTCCTTTTGCCTTTAGCCACAACAGTTAAAAAATTATATCAAATTGGTGTCTCCAAAGACACTTTTGCAGTCATAGAAAAAGTCACTGCATCTTAGATATAAAGATGGTGTTACATCTTTTGTCAGTAACAAAGATGATGCAAAAGTCGCAAAGTAAATAAAAATTTAATAATTCAAAAAGTAAAAACAATAGCATGACACATCTTACACTTAAATGTATAGAAAGACACAAAATTTTTTTCAATAACGAAGATTTCATTGTCAGAATAATTACATTTGCCACCAACTAGTGGCATTTTAATTGTGTCTATATCTGGTACAGCAATGTAACTAGGATTACAAATGTTCAATTTGATCAATTGATAATGATTTGTCATCATTAAGAATAACTATCAGACATGGTAAGAGCATCAAAAAAGATATCTGCTACATGATTTCTTAAATAGCGACAGACAGCAGCTTTGGTACCACTTCAGTGTCAACTGTTGGTGACAAATGCAGATATTCTGGCAACAACTTTTTACACTATCAATAAAATCCCAAGCGTTTCCATACATTCATATGTAAACCACATCATGCTACTGCTTATACCAGCAATACTCAACCTGTGGCCTGGCAATCTTTTTTGTGCAGCCCAAGACACATAATTATTAATCCATATTTATATAAAATTAATTTAGATGAGTATAAAAGCTATTTAAGATCTTTATTGTTTTACACATTTTCAAAACAAAGTTGGTCTTGTTATTTATAATTTAATTTATTCTTGTTATTTTAAAATTATGTTAAAACATCTTAAATGCCTTTTTTAGTCTTTTTTTTTTTTTTTTTTTTTTTCTTTGCCATTTAGTCAAATTTGTACTACAGTGGTGTATACATTTCTTAATCTTCAAAAGTAATCAAGCATTATTTCAAATCAATAAAATTTACACTATAGATTTCTATAATTAAAAAAAATTAATAATTATTTTTGCATTGAGTAAAAGACTAATTTATTAGAAAAAAACCTTCATTTAGAGCTTATTGTTATATTATTTCGTTTTATGCATATTATATAGCTTACAATTTTTTTTTTTTTTTTTTTTTAATTGAATGTTTGTCACAGAAATAATTTGCACAAAAAACTTTTTCATCATTATTTCCAAACAACAAACTTTGAGACCTATTATTACAACATTTACAATAGAAATCTACCATGACATTTATTGTTTGAAAAGTTTGACATTTATTGTTTGAAGTGGTATTAAATTTTTTTTGGTAACATTTCTTCCATGACAAACATCCGCCCTACTGACAATATTAACTTTGTATATTACTTTGTTGTGTTACTTATGTTATCTTACTATTTTAACTATCCTTTTTTAAGTGAGTTGTGGCCCACCAAACATCGCAAACCATCATTTGCGGCTCGTGAGATAAAAAAAGTAAATACGGCTGGTCTATACCCTTCGAATAATTGAATTTTTATTTCTTCTGTGACTTCCCCATTACTCTGCATATACTGAAAATTTCTATAAATTCACAAAGAAACAGAACAATATAGAATACCTCATAATTAAAATTGACAAACTTAACAATTGAGGTAAAATAAATACAAACCTCATTCTTGAAGGTATCCTCAATGAGTATCTCATTTCCACATTTATTTACAGGACATCTCAGTTTTAGCTTATGACAGTTCTTAAAACGATCTTTGTCATCAAACAGAGATGATGGATTCAAGAGTTTGTCATCATCATCTTCAGTTTCACGAATATTAACATGATACTTGGAAGCATCCAAACCTGAAAATAAAATTTCTTTTCATAGTTGCATCAATGCTAAATTAATTATGCAATGAATTAAGTTTATAGTCATTCTATAGTTAGATTAAAAAAAAAAAAAAAAGAAACCAACATATTAATACTAAAACAAATTTGATTTTATAAAGAATAATTTTGGACACAAACTACTGACATATTACAATTATAAATGAAATGTCAAATTGAAACATTCTGATCATTATTGATTGTAAGTTTTCACACAAGATGTATATCACTTAAGAAAAAACTGTTTTAAAGATTTTTTTTTTTTTAATTAAGAAATGTGTGCTCTGAAATTAAATTAGTTTAGAAGAAATTTATTTCAAATCTTTTAAACCAGAAACTTTAAAAATCAGAATAACCTAGTCCATAATTTAATAAGTCTAAATCCATTTACCATATTCTAGTTTTACTGCTGTGCCATTCATACAACAACGAAGCAATTGAAATATTGTGGATATAATTCTCCTTTTCTTAGTATTCATAAAGCACACACAACATTGTAAGGGGGAAAAATATATTTAACCGAGTTTTAATAATATGATTTCCGATGATATATTTATAAAGCTAATTCCTTCAGAATACAAGGCTGTTATCTGAAATTAATTTCAATTTTATAATAAATAATTGTGCCATGATCAACAACAACAAAACAGTTGCCAAGTTATTGTGGTTTCTTCCATAATTCTTAGGGATTCCCTCCCCCCCACCCCATAAATTAGAAACATGTTCTTATTTGTACTTGATAATCTGATCTTACATTACCAACAAAATTAGCGAAAAGCTTGGTATGTACCACAGTAAAAAATCCCCCCCCCCCCCCCTCAATCCTAAACTCAAAATAAGTAGTTCACACAGTAACAGTCTATGCATTTACCAAAACAAATTACATCTAGTCTAAAATCTCTTGATTATTTCTAAGAAATTCAGATTTAAATGGTAATATTCTAAGTTTTTTTTAACCAACTTATAACAAACCTAAAAACTGAGCTATCATTGCTGCATCAGTTCCCTCTATTGGTTCACATAATCTGGAAACTACAGGATGGATCTGTTGGGCCAAATAATAAGAAACATCTGGAAGAAAAGGACAGAGAGATATTTGTATCAATATTGTGCTGATGTAGTTTATTGAGCATATGACTTTGGAAGAATAAACTTAAAGAAATATACCATTAATAGAATTTATATATGTAAGCAAAGAAAAATAGATAGATGTAGGGAAAAGAAACCCACCAATGCATGCAAGAAGTAAATCTTGAATGCATTCATGAAATAAGGTTAGGTAATGATACACTGATTCATACAAAAGAACTGAAAAATAACACTTAATATATAAATTTATAAATAAATGAAGTACATCATCAATAATACTCCATGAATCTAAGTGCATTTTTTCTACACTTAATATACCGGAAATGTTAATCTTTGAATTACTATTTAAAATAATTTTTGAAGACTTTTGAAATAACTTTGGACTTTTACAGTATATTATATACACAATATCAGTGAATGTTTACAATAAAATAGCCAAAATTTAAATTATCTAAATAATGCATGATACAATAGCTATAAAAAATAAATTAATTATATTTGCATGAATATCAATCAGCAGAAACCTAATTTTTTGTATAGGCACAAAAGGCCTCAAAATTTTGAGGCCTCCAAATTGAATTAGTTCATTTAAAAAATGCACTTACTGTATCATGATAAAAAGTTTCCTTGCAAACTTGATGGATTTAACAGATATTAAAATTACTTATAATATTTAATTAATAATTTAAAATAGATACAAATGTTGTAAGTTATGAATGTCCAGCTTTAAAAACATACTGAACATGGGTGAAAGTCATAACATTACACAATATATAAAAATAGTAAAATGCTACCACAATATTTGGATAAAATATAAGTAACCCATATATAATGTAACAATATATAAGTAAACAAACTAGGATGAGGATCTTATAGGTTTGAGCAGGCATACTCAATTTCTTAATGGAATTGTGCATGACTAAGATAAATTTATTTTTGTTTCACGGTAAGGGTTCTAAGCCAATGCACTGCTATTAACAATTTCTTCATGGCATAAACCTTTATGCAAACTATGCCTAGCAAAAGATGAATAGTGCTTTCTCATGGATTTTCATCTTCCTGACTATAAAAAAAAAGTGAAATTCTGTCACAAGATAGAAAACTTTCATCCATGATACAAAACTATACAACTGGTATGTAGCGAGAGAGTGCCCAAAATTCATGAACTGCTTTGGGTTCCAAATTTTATAAATTGGCATATGCTTTAAGGGGCTATATCAGTCATGCGAAAAGACCCGCTCGCTAATGCTAATCCTATAGAAGAAATTTATTAAGATATCTCGTTTGCATTTCAATATTTTTAAATGATTTTTTATTTGCATTGGATAGCTGTGAACAATCTGTACAAAGACCGTCTAATACTTTTCGATTTTGTTTGCAGAATTTTTTATGAGGATGCTTTCACTTTCAGAACCGGTTCTGGAAATGAAAATGTCCTAATAAAAAAATACCTCTAAACAAAATCAAAAAAGTAAAAAATGGCCTTTGTAGGAATTAACCTCATCTATCCAATGAAAGGGGAAAAAAAAAATTGAAATTCAAACAAGATATCTTAAAATCCCCCCCCCCCCCCTCCCCCCAAAGGATTAGCATTAGCTAGCGGGTCTTTTAGCATAGTTGTACATATACATTTCTACTTTCTAAAATACCATATTAAATTACATTAGATATTAACAAACTACTTTGCTTTGATGCATGACCTAAATAATATACATTTTACAGAAACATATATAAAGTTTTACCAATTTTTAAATCATCTCTAGATTTAAGTTCATCTGGATGGTAAGCTCTTTGAGTGGCTGGTTGGTCTGTACCATCCTAAAAAAATAAAAAGATTAGAAATACAATCAGAATAAAAAATAAATATTAAAAATGCAATGAATTATCAATCTTAAGATCACACAGACATTGAAATATGCTCCATGAAGTAGCTCCTAAGGAACTAATTATACTGAAGATTAAGAAAATAGGGAAACTTTTAATATTTGGATTTTTTTCATTTAAGTTGATAACATATCTCACAAGTCACTAGCTTCTTTGAAAGTACAAAGGACAAATAATACATCAAGATTGAATTCAAAATTTTAGGATTATCAAAACGATTTTCTTATACTTTCAACTCAGAAATACATATATATCAGTGACAAAGCTAATTCATTTTTAATGAGAAAGCTAAATACAAACTTTACAGCTTTCCTTACACTTTGATAAGACAATTTTAAATGGTCACTGTTTCCTTTATACAAACTTATCTTTTATTCACTTTATGCCATTTTTTTTTATATGCTGTTTAACTCATCATGCCGCATATAATATATCTGCTTGATGGTTTGGTACTCAAGTTTCAATGAAAGTTGTAATAAAAAGAAACAATTTTTTTACCATATAATAACAAAAATAGATTTAACAGGTTATTTTTATAGAAAATATTAAACTAATTTTATAAGTGTTGTCACTTCTTCATACAAGCTTAGAAAATGGTTGTTTTACGATGTAAATATTTATCTTTGCCAACATTCTGAAGTCACTTTCTACTTTATTTTTATTGATAATCAAACTTTGCTTTGAAGATTTCTTTAAAATCGATTAATATATAACATCATCTTTTGGAACAAGTACATTCTGAAGAAATATACCACAGAACTATACACTAAGCAGAGTCGCATTATTTTAGTTGCAGGGTCCACAAAAATTCAATGTTATATACAGACTGACATTATATGCTATACTGAGAGACAGGGGTTGATGCAGGTTTTTTTTTTCTTAGGGCCTATTTTGTGAAAAGTAAAAGTTATTTTTGTGAATTTTATTATATTTTTGTGAAAAATAACATTTTGTAATGAAAGTTGAAATCTAGTTACTCAAATTCGAACTAAGCATTTATTAACAATAACTTCTTTACACCCCTTTGCTAAAGTTTTTGTTTCTGGTGAAATGGTTTTATTTACAAATCACATATTTTAAAACCTAACAAAATATGATAAAGGTGATAATGTTATCAAAATTTCAGCAAGCAATGAAAGGGGGGGGGGGGGGGGGACCACAAAAATGTTAATAGTGGGTTGGTTTGCTGTAAATTTTTTTCTGCATAAATACAGACACATAAATAGAACAGATCAATGTAAAATCAGCCACTTAAATCACAAATTGCAAAACCACAAAACAGAGGTTTGTCTTACTGGTCATGCCTCTACTACATGGAAAAGGTTAATCCCCTAATTTTTAATCAATTGGAAGTAAACAAATTGGGAAGTCCCCAGCGACCTTAAATCCAAGCAATTTATTCAAAGTGTAGACACCAGTGCACACAAACGTTTGAAAATTTACCTAATTTTGTAAAGTAACATATAATCTTAGTTAGGAATAACCAAGAGAATGATTTGAATTATTAGAATACAAAGAGAACAAAGGAAAACAGCAATAATACTTGGCTAAGAAATAAGCCATTTCTTCCAGCTTTTTAAGGGTTTTACGCATTTTGCAAGTTTTAGATTGAAGATATTTTTCATAGGACTTATGCTGAAATATATTTACTTATTTGGATTCATTAATTGATATCAACTTGCAGGTTTATTTTTACATGCGTGCACATACTCATTAGGGCTGGATTATTTATCAATATATCATCAAATATTGATATATTTTCATTATCGCAATAACAATATCAGAGTTATGACTCTAAGAATATATCCCAATACCGATACCTAGACTTTTACTCTAACTCATACACCCTAAGGACCTTTTTTTTACCGACCGCGACTTCAAACACTGAAAAAAAGCGGCGAATATTCAAAACTATTAAAGAAATATCCTCCACTTTCAATCGTTTCCTTAGCGTCATCCATTCCCCGCTTCTTTCAAAGCACAGTATCCCCCTCCAGTGATTATCTGTCTTTCGTTAATACTAACTATTCCAATATATCCCCAATTACATTCTCTACGTTCAATCGTTTCCTTAGCGCCACCCACTCCCCGCTTCTTTCAAAGCCACAGTATCCCCCTCCAGTGATTATCTGTCTTTCGTTAATACTAACTATTCCAATATATCCCCAATACATTCTCTACGTTCTTATGTTTCAACCACAAATTTCATTCTCCGTAATGTTTCAATCGTTACTGAATAATGAATGCTTGTTATCGTCCACATTTTAATTCTGCTACTGCTATTGGTTTAAACATATCAAGGCCTACCTAGGTATGTCATAGCATTGATATATTCAATAACAAACATGGACAAATAAAATACGTGCTGATTACTTTGGACTGTTGGACTACGTACGCAGTATCACTTATTATACCTTAGCAGCTGAAAAGCTCGTCTGTAGGACAACCAATCAGAATCTGCTAATGGCAAAGTTTTTCTTTCTGCTTTTTTTCGTTACATTGGTGAAGCATTTCTGTTTGTTCATTGGTTGCTTTTAAGCCGAGTGTCAAAGGTATAAACATCTATGCTGCGCTCAATGATCATTCGTTTTATCTTTTCTGTAGTATTATTGGTAAAATAAATGTTTCCAGGGTGAATTTATTATATCCTGTTTTGAAATTTTAGTTTAAAATGTTCATTAATATGATTTTTAATGTTTAATTAAATTTTTTAAATTTATATTAAAAAAACAGCAATTTTAATTAGTATAAAACTATTTTCAATTGTGATTTGAGGACTCGTATTTAAAAAAAGGTTTCAATGTTCCATTCATGTAGTGAAAGATATAAATACTGCGAAATTTGATTTATTTTTATTTATTAGCCCCTGATATGCTATTACTTTTGGACAACAATTAAAGTGGCGTCCCTAAAAATACTATATATTAGCCAACGCAAAACGAAGCATATGTTTCATTGTACGGTTAAGGGGTCAGTTTACCTTTTCAACAACTTCGTTTATTTTTTTTTTTAAATATTGTTCAAATGGTGAACTCACTGCATTTCAATGTTCAAATAACAGTGAATTTTGAAAAAAAAAAAAAAAATAACTGCATATTTAATTAAAAATTTAAAAAAGTTAAAAAAATGCATTTTTAGAATCGCTACTACTGTTTTAAATATTGATATTTTTACCCAATGTTTTATTTTAAGATTTTCAAATATGTATTACATAAGACACATGGATTTTCAGTTGCATCTACTATTATATTTAATATAATTTTTAACTGATATACATATATATAGTGAAAAACGATTAAAACTAACACATCTTCATATACCTTTATTAAAAAAAAAAACCTGAAGTCTAATTCCATGAGCAGTTTTATCACATATATAATAAAGAATATACAGAAATTTTTTTTAAATCTCTAACTCAAATACAAAAAATGCCTACATTAAATCTATTTCAGTTTTTGCCTTTGCTTTTCTCTTATTTGAATAATATTAAAATACGCAACATCCTTAAGGATATTATATTTTAATTTATTTTTCATAATATACTCAGTAATTCATGAGGAAACGAATAGTTATTATATTATTAATGAATAATGTATAAAATAGGAAGGATGGGGGAATGTATTACTTTTTAAAGAAAAACGCTATGCTAAACAATCAATGGTATAAGTGCAAATAGATATCGAATATTGGTTCCTTTTCCTAAGATACTTCTATTTTGTATAAACACATGTGCATTTAAAGAATGCGTGCCAGCAAATAGGTAAGTGCATTTAGATATATACCTATTATATTAGGTATATAATAGGTAATACATTTATTCGTTACTTTTTACATCTGTTTTTACACAAATTGCTGCGACCTATCTTTTATCTTTCGAAATTGGGCATTCTTTCTCTTTCTATACACTTCGAGGTATTTATCGCAATATATCAACAATATCGATATTAACTCTTTGATATATTGCGATAGGAAATTTCTGATATCGTCCAGCTCTAATACTCATACACATGAAATTTTTATAAAAACACAGATTTAATTGAACATTTGTAAACTTTATCATGCCAATGCAAAATATTATCTACGATTCAACTTCTAAATATACTAATATCAAATAAAATTGCATTCATTATTAATAATAATAATGTATTTTTTAAACACTAACAAAATGTATTGTGTTTATACATACACTATCACAATATTTACCTAAAAGTAAAATATTTTTTCAAAATTGAACAGTTATAACTCTACTTACAGTGCATATTATGTATGCCACAGTATCTCCCGACTTCATCTTTTTACCCCCTTTATCATTGATTCTACATGCGACTAGAACATGAGGTAGGTTTTTCTTATTGCTACCATAATCTTCAGGATTTTTTGTCAGTTGCTAGAAAGAAAAACAGGGAAATTACTTTCAAAAGATATCATAACAGGTTTACTTAATACTTAATTAATGAGAAAAATATTTCATATTACATAATTTATGTTTTCACAGAAGAATGCATAATTTGCCATTGGCAAATAATTTTGAGTGTGAATCCTTTAATAACACAAACATGCACATAAAAAGAGTTACATTGATTAACTCAAAACAGAATAAATAAAGACCGTCAATATAACATAGTTAAAAATTGATTACCTTGTAAATAATGTAGTCAGACAAGGGTTTTCGGCCTTCTTTCACAGCCTTTCCTAAACTCTCTAAATGATCATGAATACTTCCAACAATATCTTCTTTAGACTTTTCTGAATTTAATATTTCTTCAATGATGTATCTATATAATTATAAAGGAATATTACAATAGAAATATTTCCCGTTTAAAAATTATTAGAGACATGAGGCGTTTAGAATCAAAGTCGATAATATAAAGTCAATAAAACATTGCCCAAAGTAAAGGGCCCGGTGCAAAAATTAAAAGATCGGCCCGGCCCGTGCAGAATATTTTAGAATTGAAAAATATGTAATACATTAAATACTTATAGCAGTTTGTAAAATGCATGGAATACATTTTTACAGTTTATTATACCAAAAAGATAAAATTTCAGTTATACAATATTTCATTTGCACATCATTTTTTAAAAACAGCTTGAGAGACATATCAGGAGCTTGGAAAAGAAAGGGCGAACTCGAAAAATCGATTTTTTTTCTTCTTTTTTCTACGTCAGATAGATGCAGGTAAGTCGTTTTGCCCTGGGTCACCCTTCGTGTGCCCTCACAGTGTCAAGCTAAAGTGAGTAGTACCATATTCTATAATACTACTTGCAAAACTTTGAGCTTGATTTCCCAAAGCCCCAATTTCGGGATTTGCCCTTTTTCTTCCAAGGTCCTGATATAACAGTGCCTTATTGCAGATTGCACAGCCAACAATAAACTATGATCACTTACAACATTAAAGAACACCAGCAAATGTTCTTGGTGTAGGTAGGGGAAGTAAAACATGGGAGAAAAAAAGGGTACTTTTTAAAAAGTAAAATAACACAGCCTGCAATGTTTTTTTTTTTTTTTTTTTTTTTTTTTTTTAACTTTTGATAATTGATTTTAATGTATTTTTTAGTGCTGAATCTGATAATGATTTTCATTTTTAACCATCATGTTACGACTTTTTGCAAATTGTACATTTCAAAGCTAAAAAATAAAAAAATAGCAAAAAGCTGATTACTATAAAATAGATGTGATGGTTGTGTTTTTTACCTTTTGATAATTGATTTTTTTATGTATTTTTTAGTGCTAAATCTGAAAATGACCTTCATTTTTAACCATTAATAAGGATTTTTTGCAAATCGTAAATTTCAAAGCTAAAAAGTCAAAAAATAGCGAAAATCTGCCAAAGCATTATTATACGAAGGCAAATGTTTTAAGAATATCTGCGATAAATTTCCAGCATTATCAAACGCTAAAACACTGAGATGACCTCATAGAGAATATAAAATGAAAAACAGGAGGCAGAGCATCAGCGGTTCAAAGAAACTTACATACTTGGAATAAAATTGAAAGGATTTTAATTGCACAATATTTTACATGTTTAGCTGTAAAAATACATAGTATAAGCAAAATATTAATAAATTATTATGGAAAAAAAGTTTTATGTCTATTTTATAGTGTCATATTTTTGCAATATTTCAATTTTTAAACGTTTTCTAAATTTTCAAAAAATTCTGACATGATGGTAAAAAATGAAGGTCATTTTCTGATTCAGTGTTAAAAAATACATAAAAATCAATTATCAAAAGCTAAAAAATACAACTACCACATGTATTTTACAGTATCAGATTTTTGCTTTTTTTTTTTTTTTTTTTTAACTTTGAAATTTACAATTTATGAAAAAACCTGATGTGATGGTTAAAAATTAAGGTCATTTTCAGATTCTGCACTACAAAATACATAAGAATAAGTTATCAAAAGCTAAAGCTAAAACACATGACACCAACCCAAATTTTGCAAGCTAGTGATAATCACACTTAATCTTGATTTTAAACTATCAAATAATTTCATACTTTTGGTGACAAAAGTATGTAACCAAAAAAAAAAAAAAAAAAAAAACCCTGCTGGCTTGGCCTACAAGCAGAGGTAGATTTCGAAATTAAGTACAAATTACACCAAAAAAAACTAAATCAAGATTAGAGGTACATAGTTTAAAAAAATTATCTCGCCATTTTTGACGAGTTATTTATTTCATTTTTTCTTTGTAAGAGCTGGTTTTATCAGAATCCTGTTAAGGCGGTATTAAAAAATTTTAATGCTCTCCATTTCCACCCCCTTGGGCCAATTTTGCCTATTTGAAATCCCCGATGAGATATTAGCCATCTCAGTGTTTTTGGAGAGTCTGAAAACATGATTGTGATTTTTATCGTGTGGACAAAATCTAGTACATACATACATATAAAATTTTTAGATGGGAGTGGTTTTGGATTCCTAGGGTCATATAATGAAAAGTTATGAAGGAATTTTTCGAAAGTCGCATCATGGTAACGACTGCAATAGGTATTATTTCTTATATAATCTACCAAAAATTAGATGGTATAAAAAATTACAGACTAAATACAGTATCACAAAGGAACTTACTCTCCAGCATCTTTTGCCAACTGAGACCAATCTCGCCTCACAATATCCAAACCTTTAATTTCTTTTTTCTTTACAATTTTATTATCAGAAGTCTTGGATACAGATAAGGCAGCATATTTCTTCTTTTTTAATAAGAGCATTGGTTTGTAGACACCATCAATGTCAATTTCTAGTTGCCGGTATAGTTTGTTGATTTCAGCCTTTACCTAAATAAAATAAGCTATAGATGAAAATGTATGAAATAAATAAGAAAAAGATGTGGGGAGGGAGGGGAGGTGACAAAACGGTTCATCCAATTAAATGAAATGTTCTTTCTGGATTCTCATTTTCATCCCCTGCTGAAAAATATTACAAGTACCAATTTATAAGCTTGAAGCTTGAACTCGTGCTAAAAACATCAGAATTTGAAGATTTGAGATGCCTGATCAATCTACGACCATGTAGGTCGCAAAAATGAACGTAAATGGATCGCAGGGTCTCCAATTAAACTCACAAAAATGACTGTATGATAAAGTGGATAAATAACACAGAGACACAAAGATGTTCCAGAGTCAAATTATTTAGTTCCAATTCATCAGACACATCAATTCATTACATATATATGTAAGGAATACTAAGAGAATGATTAGAAGAATAATTTGACTCAGGAATTTTTCCTTGAACAAGCTCATTTATTTCACAGTTCGATCTTACACTTGTCATCGCAAGAGTTTGATCAGAGGCCCTGCAAACCGTTTATGTTCTTTCAGTGACCTACACGGTTCAGAATGTAGTAGGCGATTCAAATCTACAAATTATCTTGGTTTTCACGCAAGTTCTTGCTAATATTTTTTCGCTTGTATTATTTTCTAGCAGGGGGCAAAGATGTCAATCTGTGAGGGACATATAATTTAATTGGATGTGTTATAAAATACAACATTTCTATTAGTAAATAATCTTAATTTTATTAATTATTTATCTTCGTCAGTCTAAAATTAACATTTAAAATTCAACTTCACATCTAAAAAACACTTTTCAAAACATTAAAGTTTTATCTTAATAAATATAATCTATATTTTAATAATTTTTCTTATTCAAACTTAAATTATATCTTTTTCCATCATTCATTAAGATTTATTAAACTAAATAATAACAATAATCTGTGTTTACAAAGTTTGCGTTCATGTTTACTTTTCATAAACATTGTGATTTGCGATAGATTGGCATTTCTTTCTAAGTTTAAAATAGCAAAAATAAAAATATTTTATTTGTTAATATTGCGAACTCAATTTATAATCAATAGATAGAGTATATTTTTCTTTTTATTTTGCTATAAGTTGCAGAAAAACCCATTAATAAATCTATGAGATATTCAATTTAATATTCTTCTACGTTTCTCAATTTCAAATATTCGTGCGAGACACGTCTTTCCACCATTGATTCAAGGCAATCTTAAAGTGCTTCTTTAGTGAGAAAATACATTAATTTCGGCATCATTTTCGTAATGTTTCGTAGCGTCTCTTACGAGGGACGCGTTCAGCTCATTCAACTAGACGCTTGCCCGGATGACGTGGAGATTCTAAGCACTCCGGATTGGTTCAGATTTAAATCGAGCACCGTTTTGGGATTCCAGAGTGAATTTGGTCTGGATATCGTCATTCTTCACCACGGATTAAAAGATTAGAGACGTGCATTTTTGCTAGGCTGGGTGGCCTCGGCCATCACAGTTGCAGCATCAGAATGAGATTGACTCTGGTTTTGGCAGCTAGTTTTTGAATTTAGCGCTGTATGCAAATGAAACACAGCAAAATACTCTATCATAACGTGAATTAACTATTTTTCATCATCCATAGTAAAGTTCCTGGCCGTAATATAATCAAGAATCCTGTTTGAAACACAAATATCTTAATTTTCATCGTCTACACCGCTCTAGATACAATTAAAAAAATTGGATTATTGCTCTCCAAATGTAGCAGAGAAAATCTGGTGTTTTACAAGGGTGCTCTTGCTACATCGATATTTTATGGTTTTCAATCCCAGCTAGCTCTTTCTGGGAATCAATTATCTGAAATCATCAGCAGCAGCGAATTTCTACAAGTTTAGCGGTTGCCTATACGGTTTTCAGAAGCATTGTTATTCCACTTAATCGTTCGGTTTTCGCCACCATGCAGATGCCCCAGGATCATCATTAATAGTCTACGTATTTTCTGCATTCAATTCAGATACAAACATTAGCTATATTCAGAACTTAATATAAAAAGAAACATACAGAACTAAAACTTTGCCGGAACTCACGGAAATGATATCCATTCAACAAATATATATATAAACATTAGACTGATATTATTAATCCATCCAAATAAATATAGCTTCCCAATATATTAACTTTCGAATATTTTACCAATGTTGAAGTACTTTATTAAAACTTCTCACCTTCAATGAAGTTTAATTAGATAATAAGTGTTTAGGCTACTTTTGTGCAAAAAATAGCGAATAGTCATCCCATTGATTGTTAAATATATGTATAAATGTTTCATATTTTAATAATATTATTTACTCCATAAGCTTAGGCCCAAGTTCATCTAATCTAATTAAATGATTCATGAAATGTAAATAAATGTTAAATAAAGTGTCAAGTTTCAAACTACAGAGTGTTTATTTGTCTGCATACACATTACAGATGGGTGAGTGAATATATTATTTTTCTCTTTATTTTACAGATATAAGAAAAATAGGTTTTGCACAACTTAGTTTTCATAGATGACTATATATATTTATAAACTTTCAATTCATTTTCTTTAGCAACGTCAATATTCTTCCACTTACGTTCCAGCCATAAGGTGATGTTGGATAGAGGGATTTCTTACTTTTAAAAAATTTGAATTTTACTAGATGGATTTATTTTAACTAATTTAAATATTTTGTTTAATTAACTTAAAATCCTTTTCTCCAAGGTTACAGGATGATTAGCTTTAGACTGATATGTAGTCAAGACACGTACAATTCCTGGGATCTGTGACGTGAAAGGTCTTAATCACAAGCGAAGGAGAATAGCCTTAATGCAGCACTTTTTATCTTAAAGTTTCACCCTGATTTTAGTGATGAACGTAATAAATGTTGTGCTAAGAAATAAACTTACAAGGGGTAAAAAGGGTTTTAAATAGAGATAACTGAAAATTCAGTTTCGTTTTCGGCTCAAAATCAGAGTTTCCCCGAAAATAAAGAAAATGCGGCTGAAAATTCAATTGGACCGAAACTATCAGTATTCCAAAAATCTCGTTTCTTCCTTCAGAAATTTTCAACATTACTCATCGATTTGAACTTTAAAGGCTCAAATGAGACAATTTATTGCTACGAACTTTGTTGTTTATCAGTCATGGCTGATTCAAGACATGAATGCAAATTATAAAGCAAGCAATGCTTTAACTAATACTTGGCCAATGCTTTAATAACTAAACTTTTTCACAAGCTCATTAAAAGCTGCAGACATAACAGTAATAGAAAAATTTCAGTTTGAAACCGCAGAAGTGTTCCAAATGCTCTTTGAGAAAGTTCTAGTATAACAGATGACCATTTACAGAAATCATTATAAAAGATAAATAGAGATGTGTATACATAAAACTAAGATATTTTTTAATTAAATGAAATTCGTATAATTAGAAAATCTTTCTGTGCCATTGACAAATTAATTACGTTTTATTTTATATGAAAATAAAAAGTTTTGAGTCTAAGCACAGAGAGCCAATTTGGGCCACACGTATAATTAATTAACTAGTCGGATGTACCAATCCCAAAACTTTCTTCTATCTCATACATGTTAATACTTCAAAATTCGCTATCACACTGCCAAAATTAAATGGCAATCTATGCATCTCATGAGGATTCTAAAGATATGAAATTCCGTGCATTAGTTCTTGAGATATGACTATCGCTGAAATCATCTAAATCCAGCAAAATGCTGCCTAGCAGCGCCACATATTGGGTGATTTATACCAAATGCTAATCAGCAACAATTTATGTCAACGTCTGACTGAATGGAGTTGACTGAATGGACTTTGGAGAAAATCCGTGCATTAGTTTTTGAGATAGAACTATAGCAAAAATCGTGAAAATTCCTGCATAGCAGCGCCACCTATTGGGTGATTAACACCAAAACCTAATTAACAACAACTTGTGTCAACATACAACTAAATCTGAAGTTAGATGAAAGTTCGTCCAATAGTTCTATTGATAGAGCTATTGAGGCAATCGTGAAAAAGGCAGCACAGAAGCACCACCTGTTGGGCGATTTACACCAACACATAATCAGTAGCAAGTCATATCAAGGACTAACTAAATCTGAAGTTTGATGAAAATCCGTGCGTTAGTTCTTAAGATAGAGCTATTGGAGAAAATGTGTAAATCCTGCAAAATTCATCATAACAGCGCCACCTGTTGGGCGATTTACACCAAAACGTAATCAGCATCAATTCATATCAAGGACTAACTAAATCTGAAGTTTGATCAAAATCTGTGCATTAGTTCGTGAGATAGATTTATTTCGAAAATCGTGAAAAATGCAGCATAGCAGCGCAACCTGTTGAGCGATTTACACCAAAAACTAATCAGCATCAATTTGTATTAGGGACTCACTGAATACAAATTTTTATTAAATTCCGTGCATTAGTTCTTGAGATAGAGCGCCCACAAAATTTGTGTCACATACACACAGACAGACAGACAGACAGACAGACTCACAGAGAGACATTTTGTAAAAACATGTTTTTCGGGTTCTCTGACCCCTAAAACGTGTAAATCCGTCGAAAACCGGAATTCGAAAATTTTCATGAATCCAATACTTTCTTCTTGTAAAGATAGAAGAAAGTAATAATTGTGTATATTTAATAGATATGCATAATTAATTAATAATTATGCATGTTTAATAAATGCGTATAATTAATTAATAATTATGTATGTTTATGTATGTAGTAATTACTTTAATACATACAATTTAATTTTGTTTTCGTCTGAAAATAGGAAGATCACCGAAATTTGGTTTTGACCTTAAAAACCTGTTTCGGTCGATCCTTAGTTTTAAAATGTAAAATTTAAAGTTAGAAAAAAGGGCTTGGGATTTCAATTTTAAATTTTGAAAGGGTTTTATTTTTTTATTCTTCTGCACCAGAAGATTTTTTTTTTTTCTTGACAGCTTATTACCATAAAAAATTATAATAAGACTTAAAATAAATAAAATTTCAATTTGCAAAGGAAATGTAAAAAGAAGATACAATAAATATGGAGACAAAGTAATTTTTTAGCTGTTAGTTTAATACACAAGGTCTAAAATAATCTGCTGTGCCAACTGCTATGAACATTTGATGTACATTACAATGATACAAATTAAATTTTAGTGTGCATTTAAGATTTTTCAAGGGTAACACCCAATGCTTATTGCAATGAGTAGAATTTCAAGTGTGAATGGAACAGATAGATATACACACATTTTTAGAAGGTTCTTTTGTTAAATTATATATTGAAAGAATATGTATAGAGAAAGAATATAGAGAATTGGCCAAAGGAAAAAACTTGACTTGGACCTCACTGTAGACAGGGATAGTTTGCTTTGCAGTTCAATAATACAGCCATAGTTTGTGGGAGTTTGGAAGAGGCCCTAAGAGCCATAAATATTATTTAAAATCAAGTCATGGCTTCTAGGAAAAGCTGGTTATCTTAAATTCTGCATTCTTAGCCTACAATCTCGACTTTTGATACAAAACTTATAATTTTTTTTTGAAGCAGAGAGAAAAGATGTCAACCAGGTGGAAAGTTAGTTATTTTTTATAGATATCTGGGCCTCAGACCGCAAGCCAGCCCTGGATGCAGCAAAACCACTGATGCTTGCAAACAGTGCTTAGCTTTTAGTTTTAATCTAAAAATTTTATAAAATTTTCAAATTATAAATTTCGAATTACAGACTTTCGAAAAATTATGAAAGTAATATTTGTTGGGTCAAGAAAAAACTTAGGGGCTTTTATTAGACATAAATAGTTAGAAAATAATTTACATGGGAAATTAAATTTTAGATTTAAAATTATATTTAAACACGCCTTTCTAACACATGCACACACACCTTATATTTGTATTTATGTACAACTAAAATGTCATACCTGGCAAAAATATTAATTTCATAAAAACAAGATGCAAATAAATATGAGGGTCTTTTGTCTCACCAATCAAGGTATCACAAGAATTTTGTTCACTATTTTAAAAATATTAACAGAATATTTGTAGCATAAAGTCTTTTTTTCCTCCCTTTCCTAAGTAAATAAAATTATCAAGCTGAAATTTTGAGTATTACATTTTATTTATTGTGTACAAGAAAATACACAAGTTTTAAATAATAAGAATAAAAACTTGGTTGGATTAAGATTATTAAGTTATCGTCCTAAAAACACAGAAGATTTTAATATGGCGCAGCTTAAAATAAACACGATAAAAAAGTGGGCATTACACATATTATATATATTAAAAAACTGACCATGGTTTTAAAAGAGAGAGCCCCAATGAACATTAATAATTCATTTGTTACACTTGTCTCTGTAAACAAAGTATATACAAATATAATTTTAGCTGCTGTACTCAAATAAAGCAACAGAAACACCCATAACTTGAAACAAAAGATAGGTGATAAAAGAAAATCAGCTAACATGGGAGATATACAGGGCTGCAGAGTTGGTGGGAAAAATGGACGACTCTGACTCCGGGAATTTTAACAGATCCGACTACGACTCTTTCGTTCAAAAATGGGCCGACTCCGACAACGCAGACCTGCTTGTAAAATGGACGACTCCGACTCTTTCGCTCAAAAATTGGCCCACTCTGACGCCCATATATACCAGGGTTCGCAAAGCTGGGCCCAGTTTGAAAAAACCCGGTGGGTTTTTTCAGAATGGGCCCACTTGAAAAAGACCACTGAAAAACCCATAAAGTGGGTTTTTTCAATTTTCAGATATAATTTAAAAATTTAAACAACATATACATTTAATGAATTTGTCATTTCAGTTAATTTTGAAAAA
Organism: Maratus speciosus; assembly: GCA_963932465.1. Taxonomy (NCBI): domain Eukaryota; kingdom Metazoa; phylum Arthropoda; class Arachnida; order Araneae; family Salticidae; genus Maratus; species Maratus speciosus. The sequence goes on along the minus strand of OZ010800.1, from coordinate 289,638,456 downwards.
ATATTAATATATAAAAGCCATTACATGCACATCTGAAGTAAAATAAAAATGTATTTCAGCACTTTGAAATACTTTACTAACATAGAACCAAGTAGGCAACATACATAGTACATAATTATAGGTATGTCTTTATATAAAAAATTCAAATCAACTATATTCATGGAAATAAAAAATATGTATTTTTACTTTCTTCTATCTTTACAAGAAGAAAGTATTGGATTCGTGAAAAATTTCAACTTCCAGTTGATGATGGATTTATACGTTTTAAAAAGGTCCTGAAGACAATTTGATAGTTTTTAGAAAATGACTGTCTGTATGTGAAAAAAATTTTGTGGGTGCTCTATCTCAAGAACTAATGCACAGAATTTCACAAAACTTTAGATTGAATTAGACCTTGATGTAAACTGGTGCTGATTAGTTTTTGGTGTATACTGCCCAACAGGTAGCGCTGCTATGCTGCATTTATCTCAATTTTTGCAATAGCTTTATCTCAAGAACTAATGCACGGATTTTCATAAAACTTCAGATTCAGTTACAAGTTAAGTTGTTGCTTATTGAATTTTGGTGCATATCGCCCAACAGGTAGTGCTGCTATGCTGCATTTTTCGCGATTTCAGCAATAACTCTTATCTCAAGAACTAATGTACGGACTTGAATAAAAATTTAGATTCACTTAAACCTTGATATAAACTGGTGCTGTTTTTGGTGTATGTCGCCCAAGCGGCGCTGTTATGCTGCATTTATTTCACCTTTTGCAATAGCTTTAACTCAAGAACTAATAATGCATGGATTTTCATCAAACTTCAGATTCAGTGAGATGTTGACGTAAATTGTTACTGATCAGGTTTTGTTGTAAATTGCACAACAGCTGATACTTATATCTCCTTGTTAAATGCATCCAATTCAACAAGTCTATGTTTTACAATCCTCGTGACGGGCATAAATTGTCATTTAATTTTGGCACTGTGATAGTGAATTTTGAATTATTAACATGTATGAGATAGAAGAAACTTTTGAAATTGGCAAATCCAACTAGTTTATCCCTTTATTTCTTCCTACTTATATATTTTAAATTTTAATATTCTATTCATTATTTGATTTAAAGAAAATTAACAATTTTATATCTTCTATTACATTTCAAACTTATTTGTGAGAAACACTGACATTTAGTTAATTTAAATTCATATAATTTATACAATTTATAACTTGTAAAATAGCATTACAATTATATTGTATATAAAGGAACAATGTATTTTCTTTATGTATAGTGAATATAATATATAGAAAATATAGTATACAATAATGTAATTACGCATGTATTATACTTTTGAAAAAACCTGATTTTCCCCGGGGAAAATTGGGTTTTTCATGAAAAAACCCGAAAAAACCCATGTGGGTTGGGTTTTTTCAGAAAAACCCGGGTTTTTGTGAACCCTGATATATACCAGGGAGAAAATTTGGTATACTAAAAGGTATTGAATTTACTCATTGGTATAACAATCATTATAAAGTTAAGGGATAGATTATATCATAATAGTATAGTAGTTCATTTTGTTGGTTATGAGATGAAACAATAGAAGGAAGGCACATACTTTGTTTCCAAGCTGCATCACTTCAGCGAAATTAATTTGATTGGTATTGATCATGATGGAGTCAGTATCACCATAGATGACATCCAATCCCATCTAGAAAAGAAAAATATAAAATAATACTTAAATTATTATGCACTATGATTACATATAGACAGTGTTTAAAAATATACAGCTAAATTTTAAGGAGTGTGGTAAAGTGGATCGAGACAAATGTCCCTTGTTCAAGTATTTTGGCAGATTTATAAAGTAGGAGATTGTGCACTGAATACCTACAGGCAGACTTGTGTAAAAACAAAAACTTTCCGCACACATAAATATTAGGTCAAAAATTTTCTGCAAATTAATTTAATGTTTAATAAAATTACGTGTTATATTATTTTGACGATATGAACTAAAAATCATAGTTTAAAGTAATTGTTATTTAAATTTAAAAATAATTAATATTAATTAAAGAATAATTGCCTCTGCTTTCATAGTAGAAGGACGTCTTTTTTGCGCCTGACGAAGAAAGACTCAGATCTTTCGAAAGGCCTAGCGCATTTACAAATTTTTGATGGTGTTTCAAGAAGATTGTTTGTTCTAAAGAATAATTATTTTAATTTAAAAATAATAAAGCAAAAATCAATGATAGGAAGGTGAATTCTTTTCAATTATTTTGTCAATGCATTTAGAAACAACCTAATCCTTAAGATTGTGATCGCTTCGCACAAAATGCCAGTCACTCTTATAACACTACGAAATTATTTGATTTAACAGCCGTTGCCAGGCTAAATTGTCACTGCAGCCGCCGACGGAAAACCGATCGGCGACAAGTTTTAGTCTGCGGAAAATAGAAATAAAAGGGTCTGTGATGTCACAACAATGTTTTGAGTCTTTAAACTTTGAATTCTGGACAAACAATATTTAAATCGTTTATAAAATTGGGGAATATTTAAAATTTTTGACATTAAAAAAAGTTACAAAAACAAAACATACGTTTTTCTTTTCGTAACTTTTTTCCGCAAAGTCCCGAATTTTTCGGAAAATTTGCCGCGCACGGCGTTCACGCCTGCGTCTATATTATACAACTCTGCCTACAGGTGTATAGATTAGCAAGAGTTCTCTAATTGATTGCCTAAATAAGGATTTTAAGGAAATGTTGATACTTTTGATTGATAATGTTCTTTAAATAATGATAAAAAATAAAATAAACATTTTAAAAATGTTTCTTCCTGTTTTGAGATTAACTTGATAACAGAAATTCAAAACTACAGCATTATATATCAATGTGAAAACTTGATTCCTTACAGAACACAAATTTAGTGGATTATGTGAATAAAAATATATACGAAAACTGATACAATAAAAAATGTTTGTGTATGATTATTTCCCCCATATATATATATATCAACAATCATTGACATGTCAGAATCATTCAATGAATCACAACTGATGCCATTAATTGTACAATCAAAAACTAGCTGCACCTGAAGAGGGTTGATAACAGAACAGGAAGTTACCATAACTAGGGTTATTCTTTTTTTCTTTTTTAAATTTACCTGTTTAGATGAAAAAAATAAATAATACACACACACACACACACACAAAAAAAAAAAAAAAAAATTAAAATATTTTTATTTTAACATACGTATCAATAAACAGAAATGTAAAAAAAAAAAAAAAAAAATCATAATCTTAATAAAAGATTAATCTGTGTAACATATCTTCTAAAAAAGCAAACAAAGGAATCTGTGTAACATATCTTCTAAAAAAGCAAGCAAAGGAAAAAAAAGAAAATCCTCATTTTTTACTACCAAAATAGAAGGTTATGGTTAAAAAATTATCACAAAAATAAATTCCACATAAAATTATCGTAATAAAAAGAAGTGAAAGTTTAAAAAAAAGACAATATGAATTTCATGTACATTTTGATTGAAATTTTAACAAGTAAACTGTTATTCAATCAAAATTTAGCATCATATAAGTTAATTTTTCAATTTCCATACATAAATTATGCAACTGAAATATTTATCAATAATTTTTAATTCACTGGATGCAATATAAATTAAACGGTCATATTAGAAGGGATAAATTAGGCACTGAAAATAACTATTTGTACTTACAAAAGAAAATCTCTTTGGGTACTTAGTAGAATAATAATAAAATTAAACTTGGCTTTTATTTTGTTTATTTATTTATTTTTTACCTTTTTGCTCTTAAAATAAGATAAAAAATGTATTCTAGAATTAAGGTGCAATATCCTTTTCTCAGATCATCGATAATAACTAATTTTTAAATAAAGAAAATTAAATAAAAATTGTTTTTCATTATGAAATGAAAAAGATTACGATTCATTTTCTTTAGAATGAGCATCAATGGTAATTCTGAGGGGGGGGGGGGGGGGGGGGGGAATTCTGAAATTCACAGCGAATTTTCTGAAAGATTACACAAAGAAGGGATGGAGGGTAAAAATCTTCTCTCAGCATTAATTATTTTCAGGAAATATCCTCCAGGAGTTAATTACTTTCGTTGCATGCCGGGTTAACTCTGTTTTCGGTTCGTGTTGATTTCAGGTTAAGTGTAGATTCCTGCAACTAGGGGGTTCAGGTTAACCTGATTTTTCAAAAGTTAATTCAGTACATTGTTTCAGATTAAAAACTATACCCAGGGTTCATACTCTATTAGAACTTGACTTTTCCAGGTTTTCCAGATCATATTTCTTACAACTCTGACCACAATTCCCAACATTTTTAGAAATACGAATTACAATTCCAGGTCTTATTTATTAAACTTATATAGCAAAAGAAAATACATTGACGCATTAATAAGAATAAAATGTAAACTTGCCTCTGAAAATGAAAATAACCTATAAAACAAATTAAAAATTTATCATTTTAAAGTATAAAAAAATGATACATTAAAAACACTTAAACATGTAAATTATTTATGCTGTTTCAGAAGCAGTCTGTTGTGTAAGTTTCAATTTTTTGTCTTAACACATTTTAATTTCAGCTACAGCTTTTATTTTTTCTGTCTCCTTTTTGCTTGCCATGACTTTTTGAATCCTTGTTATTTTCCCTGACAATTTCCTATTTTCCAGTCGCGTAGGAACCCTGTATACCTGTAATAATAAACAGAGATGTTAGTGTGAATGTTACTTTTCTAAAAAGAGCGCTGCACTTTTCCCACAACTCTCTAGACGAAATTCTCATTTTTTTTCTGCGATCCTTTGACAAAATGTATGTTTTTTCCACGGCCCTTTGACAAAATTTGCAGAGTTATTTATTTATTTTTTTTTTTTTCAATCCTTTGACAAAATTTGTATTTTGTCTGTGATCTTTTGATGAAATTTGCATTTTCTGTGATCCCTTGATGAAATGCGCGTTTTTTCTGTGATCCTTTGACGAAATTTGCATTTTTTTTCTGTGAACAATTGACGAAATTGGATATTTTTTTTCTGTGAACGATTGATGAAATTGATTTCTTTTGGAGAAAATTTATTGAAATTTGCAAAGAAAATTTTCTTTTTATGTCCAAATTTTCGGGCTGATGACCAATTTTTTAAAATTTTTGGATCAGAATCACCCTTTGATGAGTATAAATAAAAAATATTTTTCACAGATTTCAAATAGCAAATTAGACTTTAGTAATTTATTGCTACATTATAATGAAAAAAGAAGAGAATGTGATGTTACCTTTTCAACTAGCTCTTTTGTCTTTAACAAGATCTGAAAAACGAAAAAAAAAATTAAATTAATATATATATATATATATATGCTAAAGAGACAAGAAAAAGCACACTTCAAATGACATAATAGATATAAAAGTAACAACAATGATAACAGTATTTTTTTTTTTTTTTGTTGTAATTTAAAAAACGTATTCTAATAAAAAACAACCATGAATTGATAAGTTTTAAATGATTTTGAATAAAGCTGAGTCTAATGTTTTCTAGACATATATGAAGTGGGGGTCAGTGAACTGATTTTAGTAAAATTTGGATCCATCAGATTAATAAACAAATTTAGAAAACAGAAATCCACTTGTGTTTAAAATAAAACACAATAAAAGCAAAATGCACTACAAAATAATTGAAAAGAAACTATTTACCTCTCTCCCTTTACGAGTGATAAGTGCTGCTAATGGCTTTGCATAAAATCTTGAAAATGTAAATCCCAAGCATCCATACATACTGTTAGCAGTTAATTTCAAGGCTCTTTGTCTAATGTCATACTAGAAGAAATAATACAATATAATAAAAACTAAAAAATAAGATAAATTAATAGCTTTTACTTACATGTTTAATCTTATTAACCTTCAATGCATGGTGCAGCTAATTAGCTACATACCATCACCCCCTTTTTTCCCTTTCTTGTAAAACAAGAAGAGGTTATTATTATTTTTTTTCAATAAATGCATTTTGTATCAATTTGCACACATTCATATTTCAACACCTAATAACATATTATTATTATCAATTGCAACCAGTGTTCCCGCTGGGTTTTGACCAACATTCGCGATTTGGCGAATAAGAAATACAAAACAGTAGCCACATGAAAAAAAATGTTAGCAAAAAAAAAAAAGATTCGGCATGAAACGCTGAAAAATCTATCTTTAACCCCTTATCGTATCTCTTTTTTTCAATATGTTCTAAAACAACCTAATTTTCTATAATTTCTTATAAAATAGAAATTCAACTATCCGCTACAGAAACTATTAAAAATAGGTACATTTTGAATATTTTATTTTATTCAACATTTTGAATGTCTCCTAAATGAGTAAATGTTTCAGACATTCTTTTAGCAATACAAATTAAAATTCAAAACATCGACAACCTTTGATTTACCATTATGAAAATATACACTAAAAATTGCTATGAGACTTCTACTCTAACAGATAGAAAAGATTAACCCGCCACTGATACTTTGCACACAACTAATAAATAGTACGGTAAATGGCTAATTTCAAAGCCGCATTCCAACAAAACTTTTCTCTATTTGGCGCTTGATGCAAGTAATTTTGTTTGTGTTTTTACCGGTGCGATGCCGGTGTTTAGATAGTGATCAACTGACAACAGGAAAATACCTATCACATAATCCTTTCTGTATCTTAGGCTGTTGCTAGACTGAATTGGTGTTGAATCAGTACCTCTATAAATAGAGTAATGTAAATGGCATGATGCGATTGAACCTGAAAAGTGACATCAATTGTTCAGTAATGAGGATAAGAATCTGGACTGCACTGGCACACGTTTAAAAAGAGCAGAAATTGAGCACTCGCAATTTGGCGAATCTGATTGTTCGTTTACTCGCCAAATGAAGCATTTTGTCGCAATTTGGTGCAATGGCGAGCGGTAGCGAGAACCCATTGCAACAAAAGACTGATGCAATTTATTTTTTACAGTAATTGCATCAATGACGTTCAATAAAATGAAATAAATGTTGCATTTAAAAGTTGAGGAAGTTAAAAATTTGAGGCCTTAAAATATAGTATAATTGAAATTTCTCAAATTTTTAAATAAATTATCAAACAAATGAATGTTAAGTCAGACAATTCTTTACAATAAAATATCTAAATTCATGTTTTTTTCTGAATTAAAACAAAATTTAACACATTTATTCGTAATGGTAATTGTGGTATCACTTAAAATTTTTTTCTAATTATATTTAAAAGAAAAAGAAGAATGGAGGATAGAATTATAAACTTTAATTGCAACTAATGAAATACAGTGAAACTTCCCTGTGCGACCACCTCCCTGAACGACCATTTTTCCATGGAACAAAATTTATTCTCATAGGTTCAATACTAATTTTACTTCCATTTAGAGACCAACCCAGTTGAACTCCACCTTTGAGCGGCCAATTTCTTTGAAGAAAACGATACAAATTTCGTTTTTCCTGTTTGCTTGAAGAAGGCTTTATTAGAAAAATAATTTCGGAGAGCGCAGCATCATTCATCAAACTTCTAAACTAAATTTAGATTTTTTTTTTTTTAATTCCGGTAACTTTTAAGTGTTTAAACCCCTTTGTGCCTTTTTAGGCAATGAATTTAACTCTGATGATAAATTAAGAATGACGGTCAATAAACTCCCCTGCCCTATTCTGCCAAGAAACTCTCAAAGAAATAGATAAATTAATGAAATCCGCATTATTTGTTACAGTCAAAAAAAAAAAAAAAAAAAGGCATTTATTTACTGAACTTTGAAAGGACTTGGAAATGAAAGTTATAAAAGATAAAACCGCAAAATCAAAGCAAACATCAATGTATTCATTTTTTAAACTCTGCAGTAATTAACTTATGTAATTAACTTTCATTTTGATACCTAATTTTCATATTTTCTCCTAATGTGAAAAATAAATTTTGGTAGCATTAATTGTTACCTTTTTCAACAATTAAAATCTAGATTTAAACATGACCTCCATTAAGAAACCACTTCTCGGAGCGACCCATTTTAATTGGAACAGAACGTGGCCACTTTAGGGTGGTTTTACTGTACACCAAAAGTCTTTCAAATATTAAAAACACTATAAAATTATTAAAAATACTTTTTAATAATCCATCACATTTTACCATTCTTTTAAAATTAATTGAAAAATAATTTTTAAAAATTCTAAAATTACGATATATATATTAAAAAAATCAAAATAAATTCCTACAAACAAGCATCTCTGTACTCAACAAATTTAGTTTTAGTTTAAAATACCTAATTATGCATATATTTTTAATTAAAAATTTTAATTGAAAGTAATTATTTTAAAAATTACCACAGGCTATAATGCACTTAAGGGGCTACTTCAGTCTAGAGATGGGCATTATTTAACGTATTAGGATAAATAACAATGTTATTCGTTTATAGTGCATTATTTAGTAACAGATTAACGGAAAGTCCCTGTTAAACTTGGAACGCATTACCTGCAAAGTAAATAAGAAAAAAAAAGAAGAAAAAGCTGAAAGAATAGTTTTTTAGAAATATATATTAAAATTATAATAAAAATAAAATTTCCAAAATTTATTTTCAATATTATCAAAAGAGCTTAAAAATGTACTTTCAAATAAAAAAAGTCCTATTTTAAACGGTTATGAACGCTTATTATGATGCGCCAAAGTTAATAGAAAGAAATCACTAACAACCGCAGACAGTCAAAAATCTTCCTTTCGTGTCTTTAGCAGCCTTCAATGGCTAGAATGTATCATTCACTGCAAAAATTAAGTAAAGCTTAGTAGCTATGAAGCAATTCAAAATCAACCAATCAGAGCTCAATTCACTAGCAAACACCTGGCCATTCGCTAGAAAAGAAAGCTACCACTGTTAAAATGTTCCGAGAAACCGCATAGAGCTTGAGAGTTATTTTATTACAAATATTCATTACTGTTGATTCTAATACTGTAATTGCTTTAACTCAATACGAAGACAAAATATTTTTTAACACATCACACTGATATACGTTAAACTGCTGTAATTTATTGTACAGATAAATAGTATAGAATAACATCATTTTAGTAGATGAGATTTATTGGAATGAAAAGTAAAACACATTTTTTAATAAAGGATATCAGAGAATGATAATAATTCAGAATTCGTTGCATTGCAGAGTTAGCTCGTTAGCCATTTTTGACCTGGTAGCGGTTTATTTGAATTTGAATGTTTAAAAGGGATTAGAGGATGGGAATGATTTTGATTTCGTTGCATTTTTGACACAGTTATTGCGGTAGCCATTTTTTATTGGCTAGTGCTAGTGGTTTCTTTGAATTTGAATGTTTAAAAGGGATATTGCTCATGGAGTTTGACAGGTTTTTTTCTTTGTTTATTTGACAGTGGATTTTTTTTAGAAAGGGAGGCATGTGTTTTTATTATTTAGTTATTAGTTTCTCAATACTGTGTTTTTAGAAAATACAGTCAAACCTCGTTAACACGAAATCGCTTAACGTGAAATTTCGCTTAACACGAAATAATACTGAGGTCCCGTCAGATAAGTCTGAAAACCAATGTAAATTAATTCATTTAACATGAAATAAAATTTCACAAAATCCCGCTTAAGGCGAAATTTTTTTTTGTTCGACAATCAAAGCATTCTTTCTTAAGCGAAGTTTTCAATATTTCAAACTTACATGTCACATCTTATTTACTAAAAATGGAATTTTTCTCACTGTTTGAAAATGACAAAGAGGAAAAGGATTTCAAAAAGTGGTGAAATATTTGGCTAATCTCTACTTTTCTTTATCCTCTGATATTCTGCATCCCCCCCCCCCCCCTTCGCTTAAGTTGCGTTTATTCATACCTTGAGCAAGTATGCCTGAGATGTGAATCAATCATGTCTTCCTGATCTTTTCGAATTACATTTTGTGGTCATCGACAAAAGAAAAGAGAGAAAAGGAGAGGTGAACAAAAGAAAGGGGACGTGATCAATAGAAAGGGGTGATGTCCGAACTGTCAGGGCTCCTGCTCTTGACCTTTAATCTTTAGAAATCGTATCTGTTAGCTATCTGTTTGGTCCTTTATGCGGACATATTCCCTCCCTGAGCTATAGAACGACCACACTGAATGTTTGGGTGAAGGAGTTTCTTTTTTTAATGTGATTGTTCCATTAATTGTTTGACTCTATTGATAGTGACATAAACCATAAACAGTGTTTCCGAAATCCCATATCTTCGAGTGAAAGAAGTGGCGATCCTTACTTCAATACCTGACTACTGAAACTCTGTTCGCAGTTGCTCTGTAGAATTCTTTGAAAGATGAGTCGAAAACAGCAAGCTGTATCTTTAGAAACAAAGCAAAGGGTTTTAAATGAAGTCAGCGATAAAGTTCTGAAAAAAAATCAGAAATTGCGGCAAAGTATGGAATACCCAATAGCACACGCTCTACAATTTTAAAGAATCGTGAAAAGATTGAAGCGGCTTATGCTTTCAGTCAATTCGAACCAGCAAGAAAACGAATGCACACAGGAAAAAATGAAGAAATTGAAATTGCTCTCTTACGGTGGATAAAAGAAGCAAGAAGCCAAAACATTATTTTAACTGGTGCAGTTTTGCAAGAGAAAGCAAAGGCTTTTGCTGATGCTCTCGGTTACAAAGATTTCAGATGTTCTAACAGATGGCTGACAAGATTTAAAGACCGTCATAGAATTGTCTGCAAAATGATATGTGGAGAAGAATCTGCCTTAGATGAGAATTCTATACGGTCTTTTTTATTAGGAAAGTGATTAGACGTTAAAAACAATTAAGCACCCTGTGACATTTTTAACGCCGATAAAACGGGACTTTTTTTTCAAAGCACAACTCTCGCGAACACTTACTTTAAAAGGAGAAAAATGTACTGGAAGAAAATTCAGCAAAGAAAGAATTACGATTATGGTCGGCTGCAACATGGACGGAAGTGAAAAATTACCATTGCTTGTGATCGGTAAGTCGGCGAAACCACGTTGTTTCAAAAACATTAAAACTTTGCCAGTTTGCTATGCTTCCAGCAAAAATGCATGGATAAACAATGTTATTTTTACGAAATGGTTACTTGATCTGGACTTAAAATTGTACCGAGAAAAATCTGCTTATTGCTGGGCAATTGCAGTGCTCATAACGATGTTCCAGTATTAAAAGCAATTGAATGTGTCTTTCTTCCTCCGAACACTATAGCAAAACTTCAGCCTTGTGACCAAGGAATTATTCAATGCTTAAAAGTGCAGTACAGAAAAAGAATTGTTCATAAAATGATTCAATGTTTTGATAATAAAACAGAATTTTCTGTGAATTTACTAGAAGCTATAACTTATCTAAGAAGTGCCTGGAACAGTGTATCACTACTGGAACTGTGAAAAATTGTTTCCGACACGCAGGATTTATGCATGAGATAAATGAAGAAACTAATGAAACAGAATCTGAAATGACGACTGATTTAATAGAAGAACCCGAAAAACGGAGAATTATTTCGCAGACATTGTTTGTGGAGTATATTTACATAGATGAAGATATGCTGACTTCGGATGTGACGACAAAGAAATAATTGCTTCATTAACTGAAAAAAAGATGACAACATCGACACCTCAGACGAGGATGAAGAATTCGACACAGAACTGAAAAGTTCAGTGTCATTAAATGAAGCTATCGCAGCATTAAAAACTGTACAACATTTCCTTGTGGAACAAGAGAATGCTTCCCAAGCTTTGGACAAATTAGATGAGGTCCATACGTTTCTAGAACAAAGCAGTCTACAAAAATTGAAACAAAAGTAAATAACGGACTTTTAAAAAAAAAAATGATTAGCAGGTAAATGAATTTATTATTGCCTAAAATGAAGACCAATTTGTTTTATTTCTTAATTAAATTTTTTATTTCTTAATTAAATTTTCTATTTCTTAATTAAAATTTCTATTTCTTATTAATTTATGATTTTAGCAGGGATATATTTGTAATCTTATTTATTTAGTTTTTTTTAAATCTAATATAGATGGCACCACTATTTTGATGGTTAACACGAAAAAATTTCGCAGTCCCTTCAATTTCGTGTTAACGATGTTCGACTGTATGAGCTAGAAACATTTTTATTTCTGTGATTTTATTTCACTGTAAATAAAAGAAAGACAATAGCATCGCATTATTTGTGCGAATTTTAATTTTAATATAATTGTAACTAATTTGAAAAAACGTAATAAAAATCTTTTTGGATGAATTGCTTTTAATTAAAAGTGTATAAATAACATTTTCAGGTTCTTGTGGATTATCCAAGGATAGACACTGATAAATATGGCAGCAATGAAGTTGGGGATCAAATTTCATTTTTTATAAATCATGTTGTTAAAGCAGTGTTAATTTTTATATAGCATGTCTTTTCTTATCGTTTGCCAAAAGCTAATTTCTAAACCATTAGTTTTAAAGGTGTAGTTCCAATTGCAAAAGTGTTTAAAATTTTGTTCTGTATCATATAAAAATCAATTTACGTTAAAATAGCTGATTTTTAAATACTTAACAAATTAAAATTTTTTTACAGTATCTGGGGCTTATAAGTTTCTCTATGTTTTAAGATGTAAAACCGTAAAAATTGATTCTTCTATGGCCAAAACTAATTGAGTTAAGATACTTGCAATTTAATGAATTTTGTGATTTTTAGTCACCAAATATGGAAAAATACGTTTTTAGTATTACATTGATAAATTGCATCTGACTAAAAATGTATAAATAATATTTTTATGTTCTTGTGGTTTTCGCTATGCATATGCGTTGATGCACATGGCAGCAACGAAATCAGGAATAAAATTTCATTTTACTTATTTATTTATTTAATTAAAAAAAATTTTTTTTTTTAGAAATCATGTTGTTCAAACTGTGTTTATTTTTATACAGGGTATCTCTTCTTATTGTTTAACAAAAGCTAATTTCTAAATCGTTAGTTTTAGTGGTATTGTTCCAATTGCAAAAATGTTTTAGATTTTGTTGTACATCATTTAAAATCCAATTTGCGTTAAAATAAGTGCTTTTTAAATAGTTAAGAAATAAAATTTTTTTCACAACGTCTGGGTCCTATAAGCTTCATTCAGAAAAAGTTTCTCCATCTTATAACCACTAAAACAGTAAAAATTTTATTTTCCTACAGCTAAAACTTATTGAGTTATCATACTTAGAACTTTATGAATTTTCGACGTTTTTGTCACCATAAACAAAAAACGTGTTTTTAGTGCCTGAAAAGCTGAAAATTCATAAAATTAAAAGTATCATAACTAGGTAAGTTTTGTCCTGTAAAAATTAAGTTTTTAAACAAAAACTGATTTTAATGGTGTGGATTCTGGTTAAAAAAAAAACAGTGTCTATACGTACGTCCCAAAGTTATTTCAAACATTTTGTTTAAAGGCCTTCTAATTAAAACACCCATTGACATCATGCACAGCCATTAGTTATACATTAAAAAAATAACAGGTTATTGGAACCTGTTAGCGTGGAACGATGCAACCTGTTAACCAAAAGTAATTCTATTTCCCATCCCTACTTCAGTCACACAAAAAGACCAGCTCGTTAATGTTAATCCTAAGGAAGAAATTTATAAAGATATCTCATTTGCATTTCAATATTTTTAAGTGATTTTTTTTTTTTTTGCATAGAATAGCTAAGGTAGATCTGTAACACAGGCAATTTTCTACTTTTTTGATTTTGGTTGCAGATTTTTTTTATGAGGATGCTTTCACTTTCGAAATCAGTTCTGAAAATGAAAATGTCCTCATTAAAAATACGTATAAACAAAATCGAAAAAGTAAGAAACGACCTTTGTACAGATCTACCTCAGCTATCCAGTGAAAAAAAAAAAAAAAATCATTTAAAAATATTGAAATGCAAATGATATATCTTTATAAATTTCTTCTATAGGATTAGCATTAGCAAGCTGATCTTTTCGCTTGACTCAAGTAGCCTCTTAATCACAGATTAAGATATTTTGATGATTATTACAGATTCCAGTGTTTAATTCTTTACTACACTAGTCTTTCTTACCTAAGCTATATCTTTATATATGAAGGAAATGAAATTTAATGCTTATTTTAAAATACAGATCTATTACATAATATACAACCAAAAATTTCACTTAAAGATTATATTGTAACTACCTGGGCATATTTATCTTTTGTAGTGTCACTTGCTTTCATCATTTGTTTAACTTGTCTTCGGCTCTCAACTAGTTTTCGAATTTCTGCAGGCAAGATACCTGTTTCAACTTCAGAATCAGGCAAACTAATTTCCGCTTCACCTTCCTACAAAAAATGAAAAAATATAATTCTTTTGTATCAAAGACAATACATATTTTAATAGAGAAAAAGAAATTTATGCAATAAAACATGTAACATGAAAAGACTCAAGATTCAAATACTGATACATTAGATCCGTGACTGGCAATGATTTAATGCATGGAATAATTAAACTGATGAATTTCATGGAAATCAAATTTAACCACATTTAAGGCTTTATCCATATGAAATGTAGCTCTCTGACTGTTGAGAAAACTAAGATTGGTACAAAAAAATATATATATATTAAAATCAGAAGATTTAGTAAGTTGATAAATAAGAAGAAAATATCTTATTCTTATTTCTTCTGTTTTTGGTAGAACAAAATTAGGGATGGAATGGATATCCGGTGAATATACTGTATCTGGCAGTAGCCGGATATGATTATCCAAATAAAAAGTTTTCGGTAAAAAAAAAAAAAAAAAAGCGCCAAGTTCTCCTTAATGTTTCGGCCAGAAAAAGTAGTGATATCTGAAGTTCGCACAAGTTAAAAGCCAAACATCCCAAATCTCTCATTGAAAATGGCTTCCTGCGACTTGGCCGTTAATGCCTTCTACAGCATTTCAAAATTAATGATTGGAAATTACGCATTTATGAATTATTTAAATATTAAAAGTAATATTAGAATGCAAAGTGACAAATTCACATAAAGACATTATAAGTAAAAGATTTCTGATAACTACCATTCAGTTTCAACAAACATTAGTTTTGATTACAGATCATTTAGTCCAGGGATGTCCAACTGTGGCCCGCCGGATACCACTAAAATTTTACAGTTATCTTTGCCTTATCTTATCGTCAAATTGCTGCGATTCAACTTGTCGACTATTTTTTAAAAATTTTAGTGGTATCCGGCGGGCCACAGTTGGACACCCCTGATTTAGTCAACTTGTGGTTTAATTGCTATTTTGTACGGTCTAAAGCTAAAGTTATTAACGTAAAACCCAATAAATAAAACAAATTTATTTACTTCAAATCTCGCAATATGTTACATTATATTTTATTGTATAATATTGAAATCTTGTGTATTGACGAAAGAGATTTTTTTCGTTTGAACATTTATTATAGTTTGTTTGCATACATTAAGAGGTATTCGATTTATAAACTGTTAAAAGCTGATACTAATTATGTTTTAGCAATTAGGGATATTATCTCCTGAATACAAGTATTTTGTTATTTTTTACTTCTAAGCATTTAAATAGACTGAAGTTGTTTAAATGCTTTTTTCAAATGTGTATTTTATTTCTGTACTCTGTGCCACAAAATGCCTAAAATAATCAAAAAATGTAGTTGGCATGTAACTCATTTGTACATATTTGAAAATTTGAAAAACTCTCCCGAAGGCATTAACGGCCAAGTCGCAGGAAGCCATTTTCAATGAAAGATTTGGGATGTTTGGCTTTTAACTTGTGCGAACTTCAGATATCACTACTTTTTCTGGCCGAAACATTAAGGAGAACTTGGCGCTTTTTTTTTTTTTTTTTTTACCGAAAACTTTTTATTTGGATATCATTACTTTTTGTATGTTTTTTCAAGTTTGTTATTCTAAACTATATTAATATGAAAAAACTTAAATTTCGGTACTTTTATGTTAGCCGGGAGCAAATCTCCTCATTAGCCTTTTGTTTTTTCGCCAATAGCAGTTTTCATTTTTCACATGTGTAAATTAGAAACAATGCTTTGGTTTTCAAATAAAATATTTTGGTTTATGTTATTATTTCTTATTTATTTATTTATTTATTTCTATGTTAAATATTCTATTAAATAAAATGAGGGAAATGCATCTATTTTAAATGAGATGACTGAAAAGTATATATCTTTAAATGAAATGAATGCAATATGAACAATGGAGTTGGGAACAGTATTTGGCGATTTGCCACTTGCGCCCGGCTAACATAAAAATACCTAAATTTATTTTATTGAGCTTTACAAATTTATACTTTATTTCTTTTCATATTAAAGTACTAGCTGTCTCTAGCAAGCAGTATTTACCGTATTAATTCCATGTTAAACGTTGCATCATGTTACTGTTATTCATAATTTAATTTACTTGCCCATTCTTTCGCCAAGTCGGAAGCTTTTGATAGAGAAATCAAGAACTCTTTACGATCATGGAAGCACATCGTATATTTTGTGTTGTTATGTATTTCATCTTTCGTGACAAATATCTCTTAACTCACTTATGCATGTTTCCTTAGCAGTTACGATTCGTTCTCTAATGCGGAAATTTTTAAACCTATAAAGTAATCTTTTCTAATTGGGCTCACTGCCAATTGTTGCATTTTAACTGATACGACTGGGTACAAGTGAAATGGTTCTTATGAAATCCTTTGACAATATCTGCATTTGCATTAAACCATATTGATGCTAATTTTTTTTTGTTTCACATTAACCTTTTCAATAGACTCGATTACGGAAGAATAGAAGGTCTACCGGCTCACTGCCATGATCCATTTGAAAATCTATCATTCTTCTCACCTGATCGTGTTGAAGAATTAGTCAGTGTGCCATCGTTTTAAGATTTTAGCTAATTTTATTCGAAACCTGAAAACTAAAATGCGAGGAACCGGATTATAGAAGATTCATTCTAACGTACTAATCGATTAACAGGTTACATATTATAGAATTGTAATAATCATAAGAAGAACTGGCAGTTTCAATGCTTTAATAGTTTCAGTAAATTCTCTTTATATAATACAGAAGTATTAGCGGTGTAAAGATTAACACATAGTCACAGTAAGTATACTAACAGTACAATATAATAACAATAGCAGAGGTTTTGGGCAGTGACGAAACTATTAGAACTTTGGAAATATTAGTACGTTATATCATTTATCTATTCAGATGATATGCGGAAAAATAAAAATAGATGGCTCGCATTAATAATTAACTCATTGAAAAATAGCCACTAGCTTCAAATATTTGCCAAACTTGGCGACATTTAGCAAAGTTTCGCCAAATTTGGTAATATATCATGTCAATTCTCAAATTTGGCGACAAAAAATGTTTTGTTTATTCTGACGTCATAATGATGCATATGTATTATGTATTATACACTTACCTATAATATGTATGATGCTAATGTATTACGTATTATATGCATATGTATAATATGTATGATGCATATGCATAAGTTCATTAACATCACTAAAACGCACTTAAAGGAATAGTGTTCCATAAATAGTAGGGATAATTGCCAGATTGACCAGAGTGCTACTGAAATTAGAATTCCGACATTTATAATAGACCGGGAGACGTCTGCACACACCATCACCTCATCGAGTTTACAGCTGAAATTTTAGGATTAGTTAAAACTACATTGGCATATTTAAATGCAACTGGTCTGTTAAGTCATATTTCAAATGAAAATCAAATTTCTAAGTAATTGCTCAAGAGGCGCAACGGCCAACATAGTGAAAAAGATTCCACGCCGGGACTCAAACCCTGGCCATCAGTATAGCGCACTGACGTTTTACCGACTAAACCACTTGGAACGATACTAAGAAAGGAAAATTTCTCACTATTGTATGTTGGCAAGGCTACAAACACAGCACAAGATGGAATATTTACCGTGAGCCTCCAACCTGGGGCAAACACGGAATATAATTAAATCCAGCATCGATAGAAACTATATTAATACATGGAAATTATTCCAGAGGGAAATATTCGCCTTGGATACAATATTTCAAAAATTCAATACTTGCAATAAAGCAATTACTTAGAAATTTGATTTTCATTTGAAATATTGTATCCAAGGCGAATATTTCCCTCTGGAATAATTTTCATGTATTAATATAGTTTCTATCGATGCTGGATTTAATTATATTCCGTGTTTGCCCCAGGTTGGAGGCTCACGGCAAAAATTCCATCTTGTGCTGCATTTGTAGCCTTGCCAACATATAATAGTGAGAAATTTTCCTTGCTGGGTATCGTTCCAAGTGGTTTAGTCGGTAGAACGTGAGTGCGCTATACTGACGGCTCAGGTTCGAGTCCCGGCTTGGAATCTTTTTCACTATGTTGGCCTTTGCGCCTTTTAAGCAATTACTTAGAAATTTGATTTTCATTTGAAATATTGTATCCAAGGCGAATATTTCCCTCTGGAATAATTTCCATGTATTAATATCGTTTCTATCGATGCTGGATTTAATTATATTCCGTGTTTGCCCCAGGTTGGAGGCTCACGGTAAATATTCCATCTTGTGCTGCGTTTGTAGCCTTGCCAACATATAATAGTGAGAAATTTTCCTTGCTGGGTATCGTTCCAAGTGGTTTAGTCGGTAGAACGTCAGTGCGCTATACTGATGGCCCGGGTTCGAGTCCCGGCTTGGAATCTTTTTCACTATGTTGGCCTTTGCACCTTTTAAGCAATTACTTAGAAATTTGATTTTCATTTGAAATATTGTATCCAAGGCGAATATTTCCCTCTGGAATAATTTCCATGTATTAATATGTTAAGTTATATCTTGGTAGAAGCAACCTGGAGACCTAATTTTAGTGGTTAACTGATAGGTTTAATATTGTATTTTCCTACATCCAAAAGTTTGGAAACATGGAGGAATGGGTGCACGAAAACACAATGGAAAATCTACCAATTAACCCGTAAAATCGGGTCTGTAGGTGGTTTCCACAAAGATATGACTTGGCAGACCAGTTACATTTCAATACGCTAATCGATATTTAACTAATCCTAAAATTTCAGTCGTCAACTCGATGAGGTGATGATCTGTGCAGATGCCTCTCGGTCTTTAATAAAAATTTTTTAAGGGAGTAAAAGATGGACAGATAAACTGAAAGATTTGCCTTATTAAGATTTTTGTAAAAGCATATAAAAATTCATTCAGCTTGAAATCATGTAACACCTTTATAACTCAGGCTAATTTTCTGTAATCGGGTTTTGGCGACCAACATATCTTATCTATAACTATAATCTTTCTTTTACAGATTTAAAATTAACAATAAATTAACAGTAAATAGGCTAATAATACAATATAATAACATTAGCAGCAAACTTCGGACGCCGTATCTGTCGCACATCGTTAAAGACAGTTTATTAGTTACACATTTCATTTAATTAAAAGGAGATTTTTAAACTTTCTCTTGGAATTAGGATATTTTTCCACTATAGGGACCTTGGCATGTTTTTAAATTCTTGGCGCAATTCGGACTTCAGAAACTGAGATATGTTGCCAAATGATATAAACAACTATGAAAATAAACCTGATGAACTTTTATGTTATTTATATACATATAAACATTTTATTTATACATGTATAAAATATTATTTTTTATATACAAATTATTTATGTTGGTATATAAAAATAAATAAACGGGTTCCTTACATTAAATAAATTGTATACATATGGGAAAAATTGCTTGTGTATATGACACAGTAAATAGGTTGCCAGAAAATACGTTATTATCAAATTTCTTTTCTCGTCAAGGCTATTTTCTGTATTTCGCCAAGGCTACTATATCGGAAACGCACAGAATTGCGGTTATATATTTTTTAATGTTTTATTGTTTTAATATCGTAAATATATCATAATCTATACTGATTAAAATTTTTAGGTATATTCATTTTTTCTATTTAACAAGCATCTTTGGAAAAGCATATATATTAAATGTTATTGTGCTTGAAATCACGTGACCCCCTTCAAAACTCTGTAATCGAGTTTTGGCGAACATTGGCACAATTGAATGTGTTAAGGAACTGTTTACGGCCAAATGAACACCCCTTGTTTGAAGGGTTTAGAGGAGAAAATTCTGTGTTTTCAGATTTTTCTTGTTAATTGTGCTACAAACCCGACTTACTTGTGAAATTTCATGATTCTACGACTTTTAGAAGTACATTAGTTATTTGATGATGCGAAGTGAGTCAGTGACAAAAAAGCGCTTTTTCGGAATTTAATATTTCGAAAACTACTAAATGTAGAAACATAAAATCGTGGAACCTTAGTTCAGTTTGACCATACGAACACGTGTATAAAAGAAAAATTTCTATATCTCTCCCTAAAACGACGTTATTAGGGGGTGAAAAGTATGCCGTAATGGTTCAGGAAAAGGTATCTTACGGCTTGTGCGAACTTGGCGGACGCACTGCCGTGCTCCCAGATATGACATAAATCAGGGCCTGAAATTAAAAGGCCATATTATGCTTTAATTCTTCATTGATCTCATTGTTAAAAATTTCAGATTATAAAGCTGTTAGCTTTATTTTGCAAAATACAATGCATTAATTTATTAAACTATGGCAAAATGCACTTCTAAACCTATACAAGAAAAAACATCTGAACAACTACAACTACTCATACAATATGTACCCGCATATATGCACAAAATATTAGTAAAAAATACAAAAGTAGGAGAAAGATTCAGAACAGAAAAACATCTTTTTGCTATGTTAGTAGCAAGCAAGAATAATTTTTCTGTTTTTACAGCACAAAACTTGTTTTTATACGGTAAAGTGGCTGACAGAATGAAGTTAAAGGGAAGAAGAAACAAAAAAGCAACGAAAAATCCCCACCATACTCAAAATATTGAAGCAAAACTTTACAGTTTAATAAGGTGAAAAATAATGTCTAAGTAAACAATTTCGAAAACTCATAACACATTTGAAAACCAAATTTTTGGAATCACCATCAATAGCTGGTAAATTATCCAAATTATTTTGTGGAGCCCTGTATATGATCTATAGATTTGTATATATACTATATAGTATGCTAAAATTTGGTCAGATAGGAAACGCATAGCAGTTAAAAATTCCCAGTCAGCATTTTCTGCCAATAAACAAACTCAAGATTTTTTCTGAAACCCTGTATCTAGTCTATACAATTTATGTGCACCAAGTAATAAAAAAAAAAAAAAAAAATTAGTTACATTTAAAAATGTGTACCACAACTAAAAAAGCTTTTTCAGGTATTATTGTTCATAGACAGTACTATAACGGAATTATTTTGCATGTCCCTGTGAATGAACAATGAACCTACACACATCATATTCTATATTAAGCATCTTGTAGTGCACCTCAGTGATATATACAAGTTTCAATATGTTTAAAATAGTGTAATCACATTAAAATACACTACAGACAATTTTCTCCACAGGTAGTAATATAACAGAATTCTTTTGCACGCCTATTTAAACGAACCATAAATGCACACGCTTCATTTTCAATACTGAATATACCATGGTAAACCTCAATAACATATATAAATTGTATAGCAATCCATGTATATTTGCAAGAGTTAGAGCATGGATCAGACAGAAACACAAGCCGAATTCATAAACACTTGCAACTATGTTGGAAAGTGTTAAAAAGGAAAAGTAAAAATATTAAATAAAACTTTTTGGAACAAATGTATTCAGTTTTAATTTTTTTTCATGAAAGTAAATTACTATTTCTGTTATGTGTTTTTGTTAAGGAAATGTTCCAAGTTATAAATTAAAAAAATTATGAAACTTTGAGAATATATAGGCATCAATTATTTTTTATTATTCAAATTCACTTAAAGAGGTAAATTTTACCTCG
The DNA here is from genome assembly GCA_963932465.1 of Maratus speciosus. Classification (NCBI taxonomy): domain Eukaryota; kingdom Metazoa; phylum Arthropoda; class Arachnida; order Araneae; family Salticidae; genus Maratus; species Maratus speciosus. The sequence goes on along the minus strand of OZ010800.1, from coordinate 289,616,596 downwards.
AAAGTCAAAATCTTTCACTCCATACATACTTAAGATTATAATACAGGCACTATTATTCATTGTGTAACATACAAGTTTATTTAAGAGGTTTTTAACTCTCCTTGTCCTTGGAAACTTTTTATTTCTAAGGAGCTTTTAAAGAGTATAAAGAGTTTGCACATACCCTCATTAATGTAAATAAACAAATAGAGAACATAAATCTAAATGAAAAAAGATTCAAGGAAAACAACAAAAAATTACCTCAGATTTAGATGTTGAATCAGGTACTCTAGGTATTGTAGTGAAGCAGATGTTATATTCTTGAATGATGGAAGGATACAAACTGTTGAAGTCCATAAGTAAGATAAACTTGTCATAAAAACCTAAAGCATTAAAATAAAAATCTCAGCAACATTTTTAATACATCTGGACTGTACAATCATTAAATACTTCATTAGTGTGGTACTATAGATTTTCAGAAGTCTAATTTTTAACTAGGGTGTCAACGATTTTAATCAGTTGATTTAAATCAGCGATTAAAATCATGATTTTAATCAACCGATTTTTTAAAAAAAATCATTGATTTAAATAAAAAATTTTAAAGTTTAAAATGTCAAAAAATATATTAAAATCTAACATAATTTGAAAGTTTCTACAGGTATTTTGACTTATGAATAAACAAAAAAAAAGAGCTTTAAATAATTGTTTCTAAGTTTAATTCATGAGTATTGTAAAAAATTAAAAACACTTGAGTTTATAAAAAGCATTGTTTTTATCCAAATTAAAACAGTTTAATTTAAAAATGATACTTAAATCTAATATAATTTGCAATGTCATAAATTCCTTTAGGTAATCAATTTATGCATTATTTATATAAAATTACACATAGCAAGTGTAATACATTTCTACAAGTAAAAGAATAAATAGTAATTAATAGCAATCTCAAGTTAAAGAAGAATGAAAGAATGACATCTTTTCAAAGCTAAATTGTAAATGAATGCATAAGAGAAAAAGAAATAATTGGTATAAAAATGCTAAGCTCAGCAAGTTTTTCGGTATAGGTTGAATAAATGTTTTTAACTTTGTAACTAACAAAATACTAAATAAAAAATAATGATTAGGGATTGAAAAGGCAGTAAAATTTTTCTTAAAAAGAAAAAAAAAAATTGAACCATTGATAGCTAATAATCCACACCAAGAGGTAATAATGTTGTTACTTAAATATTTTGAGGATTTCAGATATAAGTGGCTAACTTAGATTTATCCTATATGAATGGGTTTAACTCATTTTCATAATTCTTTTGGTTATCATACACATACACATGTGTGTAAGTTTAGATTTTGGTGGTTTACAGTAATTTTCCTAAATACAAATGCAAAACGAGCTGCAAACAATATTTGTTAGTTTTGTTATTTGTGTTACTAACTAATGAATTACTTATTTGCAGTTTTTATTAATCCTGTAATTACTTATACTATTTCTTCTAGGACTTTTTAAAATGGTGTCGCACCATGCCCCTTTTGAAATTGGCAAAATGCACACTGCCTTAAAAAAATAGTTGAAATTCACCTGTAGTTGTAACCAGAGATTTCTTGTAAAAAAAACTTCCCTATTCAACAGTATTTCTAAATTCATGTGGGCAAGATCTCGCAAAAACACAGAACTTTATTTCTTTAGAAAATACAGGATATTATTAAAATATGTTATTTAATTGTATTTTTCAATTTGTTATTCATAAAATTATTAAAAATTAAGGACATTTTATTCATCATACAAAAAATTATTCTTTTTTTTCCCCCCTTATATCATTACTAAACACATTACTAATATATTTCCTCATGAAATAGTACCCTTTTTTGGAACTAGCATCCTGTCCCTTTTCCTTTCTAAAATGAATACTACATTATTATCATTTTAATAACTAAGTCTTAAAAATGTATAATATGTTCCTAATTAGATAGTTAATTGTTTAATAATTATTAATTTGAAGTAGTGTTAACTATTTAATATAAAATGCAGTTAATAATTTTAATGAATGTTAAATATCACTAGTATTTATAAAGTTTTACATTATTAATGTATATAACATTATTATATGATACTACCTAATGAAACTACTAATTTGCAGCTTTTATAATTTCTGTAATTACTAACTAATAATTATAATTTTATTAATTAAAGTGTAAAACAATAGATTATGTTAGCAATTAATGGTTTAATTGTTTTGGAGACCTAAAACTCTTGGTAGCTATTCCGTATTTGAACACTGGGGAAAAAAATCATAAAAATCCGATTAAATAAAAAAAATCTGATTTAAATAAAAAAAACCCGATTTTTTTAAATTTTTTTAAAAAAAATCATGATTTTTTTTATTTTTTTAAAAAAAATCATGATTTTTTTACACCCTATTTTTAACTGTATTTACTACATAACAGCAGATTAAAAATGAAATCCATATATACACTTTCTAAGAATGGCAAAGGCATTTAAATCGCACTGTATTCATTAAATGCCCTATAAAATACGTATCTGCAGATTAAGCAGTCTAAAAGTAACAAAATTGTGGTAGAAAGAATTTAATATATTATTAAAGCCATAAACAAACAGAAAAAAGCATCCATATATACCTTTTTAAAATTTCACGTTCATATTTTATTATTTTTCACTATTTTATGCTATGGAATATTCAAGGACTCAACTCCTTTATTAGCGTAAGAAAAACGGCCACATTAAACAGCGTTTATAATAAGTAAATGTTAATTTTCAGGAATACACAAATACCAGAGCAAGATGGCAAGCAATAACATGAACATACACTCTTAATTACAAAAATGTTGCATAGTTTACTACTGGGATTTATAGTAAAATACATTATTATTGTAACAATTAATAGAAAAGTTCAAAAGTATCATTTTATTTATTATTATTATTGGAATTTAAAAATTACTATATGATAATAAAACTCAAACATTAACATATTGGCAAATCTCTATTACTTTCCCAGGTTGTTTAGAAAAACTATTTAAATTACAAATACTACTTAGTACAAAGAAAACATTAAACTTCACTAGATAAGCTTAAATTTCATTCTTATCTCAACATTAAAAATAAATACAGAGACGAAGTGTTATCAAAGTCTTGTGAAGCTGTGATGTAGAATTTACAGCACACCACTTGGGCAATGTAGAAAAATTTCTTTTAGCAATGTGAATTTAAAATAAAAGTCAATGAATTTGAAAGTTGTCAAGTTTGTGGTAGTATAATGATGCAGAGTTTAAATAGTCATTCATTCCAAGCAAGTCTGGCAACCTTACTTAACAGAATGAAAGGATATGTATGGAACAGAATCTGAAAGAGATTTTTGAGTCGATCTGACTTCCATAAAAATAAAACATCCAGGTTCAAAAATCATTCACATATAATCAATATGTTATCTATTCTAAAATTTGCTTTAATGTATTGTTTAATGCTATCTAAAGAGAATAATTAATACAGAACAAGTTGCAAAAGGAAGGAAAAAAAAAAACAAAAAAAAACAGTGATATAAATTAATACTGATTTCAATAACATTAATATAGTTTGAAAACAAATAAATTGTCTTTTATTTCTTTAATACAACTCTAGAAGTACCTTTTTTGGGATCTAACACTAATCCACCTTCATAAGCAGGTTTCTTTCTTCCTTTCTTCCCAACAGCTTCCAATTCATTATCTTCATTTTCATTCTGAAAAATTGAGACTCAAATAGCTGTACAATAAATATCCACAAATCAAATTTAAAGGAAATGAGAAAAACATGCATTTCTTAAAGAGTCATTTTGAAATAAACGTGATTTACAATTCATTAATACAAGTCGAATACATTAAGCACTTTAATTAATTTTTCAACTACTTTTCAGCAGTGAAAATATGCTTGAAATTATTGAATATTAAACACGTGAATTATCACTTTGCTAACTAAGCGTAAACCAACAGAATGAAAAATGTCCAAGCCAGGAATCAAACCCGGGCCTTTGGAATAGCACTAAAGTGCTTTACCACTAAGCCACGAGGGCGATGCCCAGCTTGACATCTCTCACTCACATAAGTCGGTAAGACTGTGCTACTAGATGGAAAAATCTTCATGAGCACACAATCTTGCGGCGTAACATGAGACGCAAATGGATTCACCGATGCTGGGTTCATTTGCGTCTCATGTTACGTTGCAAGACTGTGTGCTCATGAAGACTTTTCCATCTAGTAGCTGCGGTAGCAGTCTTATGGACTTATGTGAGTGAGAGATGCCAAGCTGGGCATCGCCCTCATGGCTTAATGGTAAAACACTGGAGTGCTATTCCAGGGGCCCAGGTTCGATTCCTGGCTTGGACATTTTTCACTCTGTTGGTTTACACTTAGTTAGCAAAGTGATAATTCATGTCTTTAATATACAGTAAGCATGAAAAAATGACAATACATCCCAGATTCAGTACTTCAAGTTTCAAATAACTATTACAGCATATAGCAATTTGAAAATTTCATGAAAGCTAAAATAATAGTGCTTTATTTTGTAAACTTAATGTCATTTTTAAATTAGATGTTTTTCATAATTTTTATAAATACACTGATAAAAAAAAAATATTAAAAATTGATAGCAATAGAAAAGATCTATTTGAAATAAATTGCATTGCTATAAAAGAGTAATTCAAAGAACAAGTGTAGCATTTGTTTTAAAAGTTCAAAACTTAATAGTTCAAAAAGTCGTATAAGCACATCTCAAAAACTTGAGGAAAAAAAAAAAAAAAAAGAAAGAAAAAGACGCTTTGACAAGTCTTATTTTGCAAACCCCATTCTGATATGATATGATAATTACTTTAAGAATTATTAAATGTGAATGGACTAATGGGGCACTATGTAAATTAATACATTCAAAAATATTCACAAGACTTTCTATTCAAATTAAAAAAAATTCATTTCCCATGGATCCCATTATACAGTCGGAAAAAAATACAGAAAAAGGTTAGAGTAAATAAATCATTAAGTGAAGATAATTAATAATTGTGATCTAGAAAGATAAATAATTAATTTTACGCAACATTTTCAAATTGTGTTTGAGATCATTTAATGAATTACTCGTCTTTCAAGCGAACATTACCTTTTGTGCCTTTTTACTTAAAACTTTTGGTGGAGGGATGAAGTTCTTAGCATGGAAGGCATGAAGAAGTAGGTATTCATTTCTTTCTGATCTTCCGCCCAGCAATGTTCGGCTCTGAAATAATATAATAAAGGATATAAAAAGTAATCACAAATAGTGAAATACAAAAAGCTTGCCATAACCTAAGCAAATACATCCACTAGGCCAGACAAACAAGTTTCAATTTAAGGGATGGTTAAAGAGTTGCACAATGTATATTGTTTTAATAAAAGAAACAGACTTTGATACAGATATATATAATTGCTTCATATTAATATATGAAAGGATAAAAACCCTTTAAAATTCCAAATTAAATTAAAAAAATTTAAGTTAAAATCCGAAGTCTCTTTCTTCTAACTTTAAATCTATTTCTAAAACCAGTTTCTCCCCTTGTAACTTTGTTTCCCAGCAATACATCTTATTACTTTCAGAGATCATTTTAGGACGATTCTTAAGAGTAAAACTGCTAATCTAAGTGCTTTTTGCAGGCATCTGTGGGTAGGGCTGATACGTCACAATCCCTGGGAATTGTACGGGCCTTGACCACAGATCAATCAAAACCTAATGAACCAATTAAATTAAATGTTCCTCCCAAATTAACAATTCTGCCCTCTGCTGGAAAATATTAGAATCTTCACCATATTACCCCGAACACGCACGAAAAAAGGGGATTTTGGCCATTTGAGATGCTAGCTAAGCTTACGCCTATATAGTCTCCCAAAATATACGATGTTGGCTCCGGGACCGGCGATCGGCTCGCGAATTACATGTGTGTGAGCAGCCTAATAAATGAGTTCGATTAGCATAAAAGGTACCGAGTCAATTTCTTAACCTTCCTCTAGGACAATCCCACTGGAATCTTTACGTTATTATTACATATATATTTTATAATTATGAAGAATGCTGATTAAATTTAAACAAAACAAGCAGAAAATCTAACACTTTCGTTTATAAAAACTCAAATACAACATAGATGATATAATTTTACATTTTAACTAAGTTTTAAAATAATTTCCATAAAAAAACTTAAAATTATATAATTTGTAAAAGGGCAAGATTAAAACTTATTAGAAAAACATAAAAGTTGAAAATAAAATATGATAGCACAATTTAGCTACCCATTCACTAGAATATTTTTTTTAACAAAGCATAAATAAAATATGAAAAAACCCTCTCCTTCTATATATACACTATACAGCCAAAAGCCACCAAACATTTTTCAGTAATGTCTAAGAACATGTTTGACTTTATATTTTCACTTTATATCTTAAGAGTAATTAGGAGGCTAACAACAAATTGAATAAAAAATATATATTTGTGATTACCCTGTAAAGTAAAATCCTCTAAATGATCTATAACTGCAGCACATGACTATGTGGATGATGCACAACATTTATGTAAGAATAGCCCGCAAATTCACACAGACAAAGATTTCTTTAAAAAATCCAAACATTTCCTGCATGTTTATAGAGCATGAAGGGTTTTCAACCACATTTAACACCACTTACAGGAAACTTGATAAAGTAAAGTCGAAACAATATATTGCAATTGGAATATAAATATATCAAATATATGATGAAATATGAGCATTTGTATGAAATAATTTTTAACTGCACTGCATGAGCAATATAATAATTAGTCAGATATTGTGGAAATTCAGAAAGATATAGGCAATATAGTGAGCTACAGTAAGCTACAGAGTAGCTCACAGTTGCTTTCTCAGGGCTAGCACTAAGATTTTTCAAAATTTTAGGGGCATTTGCGATATTTTTAACATTACAAGTATCTAATAACAGTATTTTTGTGCTAGTCAGGCACATGTGGTACACTGCTAAAGAATATTCCCAGCATTCCAATGAATTCAGCCCTTGTTCCATGTGCTTGTGTTATTTGTTGCGAATGAGGGCATTTAAATTTGCGCAATAACCGGCTTCATATTACAAACCGTTTTGATAGCTTATGCTTACTGCAATTGTATTAATTAGAATTTTGAGTTCCCGGATCATTGAGTCTAACCAGAATGAATGTTCTCCTTCTCTCTCTTTTGGATGTTCTCGGTGAACCTTGAGAACAAGAGGTAGGAAGCAAGGGTGATTATGAGGGGAAAAAAATTCAGAAGCTCACAAAATCTTCTAAAAGGGTTTTTTTCACACTTCTTTGTGGAAATTTACGTTTTTTCTGCAATATTTTGACGAAACATGCATTTTTTCGCGATTCTTTCACGAAATTCGCCTTATTTGCACGATTTATTGACGAAATTCCATGATTTTTTTTTTGCGATCTTTCGACGAAATTCGCGTTTTTTTTTTTTTTCATGATCTTTTGACGAAATTCACATTCTTTTTCGGGATCTGTTGAAGGAATTTGCATTTTTTTTTTTTTTTTTTTTTCCGATCTTTTGACGGAATTCGCGTTACTTTTCGCGATCTTTTGATGGAATTCGCCTTTTTTCTGCAATCTTTTGACAAAATTTGTAATTCTTAGATGAAATTTGCGTTTTTTCCATAATCTTTTGACGAAATTTATATTTTTGTGTGATCATTTGACGAAATTCGCCTTACATGCACAATCGATCGACAAAATTTCATGATCCTTCAATGAGGAGTTTCTTTTTTCACAATTTTTTGATGAAATTCACGTTTTTTTTCTGCGATTCTTAGACGAAATTATCTTTTTCCTTGATTTTTTTTTATGAAATTTGAGGGTTTTTTTCACTATTTTTTTTTTTTTTTTTTTTTTTTTTTTTTTTTTATTGAAATTCACGTTTAGTCCGTGATCTTTTCAAGAAATTCAAGTCCCCCCCCCCCCCCCGCCCCAACCGAGATGTTTTTAAAAAAAATTGCGATCCTTTGAAGAAATTCGTGTTTGTCGCGATCCTTAGATAAACTTTAGTTTTTTTTCAGGATTGTTTGTCAAAATTAGCCCCCCACGAGATCCTTGGATGAAATTTGAGTTTTTTTTTACCGATTCTTTGTCAAAATTCGCTGTTTTCTGCGATCTTTTGACGAAATTTGCTTTATTTTAATGAAATATGCATCTTTTTCGGTGACCATTTGTCGAAATTCGCGATATTTTTCGGTGAAATTTTGGCGATCTCGAATTTTTAGGAACAAGAAGAAAATTTTAGGAAGTAAAATAATAGTTAGGAAATTTAGGAATTTTAGGGGGAATGCGAGCCCTGCTTTCTAAAAAAAGCTGGATGAGGAATATTCCCTAAATTGTCCTTTTTTCATTTATTTAAATTTTTTATGGATTCTTTAGTCTCCTTGGAAGAAGGATCGGAACAAACCCATTCCAATAAAATAGAATGATCAAAATTGAAGCAAATATTGAAAAATTACTCATGAACATACGTTAAATAATTAAATACACATGTCTTTGTTGGAAGTCAGTTAATAAAAAATAGCAATTTAAGAAAAATATCTTATCATTCAGCTACTTATAGAGAGCAACTGAAATTCAGCTCACTGTATTGCTCCACTCATATATTTCCAAATTTTCATTATATTCGTATGGCCTTTTTACATGAGTTGCCTTACATAGTTAAGAATTAAAATAAGAAAAAAATATATACATCGTTTGTGCATGCAATTAAAAATTATTTCATATAATTGCTCATATTTTATCAAATATTTAATTTATTTTCTTTCAAATTGTAGCATATTATTTCTACTGTACTTTGTCAAGCTTCTTGAAAGTAGCGTTAAATTTGGTTGACAACCCTACATGCTATTTAAAAAAGTGGAAATTTCTTAAATTTTTTTTAAAGAAACCTTTATATTTCCATAAATATACGGGATGTAACTATTAAATAACTGAAATGGTGCTGCAACTAGCAAACAGCGAGTATAGTACAGCCGAACTTTCTTTTGCACTATTAGATAGTATCTCCTCTATCCCCTGCTTGAATGTCAAGATCACGTGTCACTTAGTTTAGTTGTAGCATTTGCTGAGAGTGAGTGAACTGTTAGCCAGTGAGTTGTTGGAAAAAGGCTCACTGTTCAGGTAGAGCAATGGGTTAATCTCAAGTTTCTTGGCAAACTGCCACAGAAGCATATGCTACTTTAAAAGAAGTGTATGAACATGAATGTTCATAGCGTACTCAAGTTTTTTAGTGGTTTAATTAGTTCAAAGAGGGATAAGAAACGAGCAAAGATGATACATGCCCTGCACCTCAAAAACAGACGCAAAGATTAAAAAAATTGGTCCGTTGATATTTGAAAATAGTCGTCTGAATATCTGAGCAGTTGTTGAGTAGACAGGAATCAACAAAGAAAGGGTTTGTCAGATTATGCAAGCATTCAACATGAAGAATCTTGGATCCTTCCCCTGTCCTTGAAGGCATTCTGGACAAAGCATACCATCCCCGCGTTTGGATCATCCACCATACTCACAAGATGTAGACCCCTGTGATTTCTATTTATTTCAAACTGTGAAATCAGAACTGAAGGGGCAAGCTTTTAAAGCAAGTAATCGGTCAGAGCAAACACAATGGTGACCCCTGAACAAGCTGACAGAAGAGACTTCCAGCACTGCTTTACATAGTGGAAATTTTGAATAGCGCGGTGCAGGGATTGCCAAGGAACTATATTGATGGCAAAGTTTCTGATGTAATGGGGAAATTTCACGATTTTCATTTTCACTTTTATGTTGAAGAATGACGAAAGCGGCTGTGACGTCATTCGCCATGTAAACACCGTCGTTCTAGTTGTCATTGCTCGCTTAAGTTTTTGACATATTTCTTATATGTTTTTAAATTTTCTGTGTAAAAATGAGTAGCAATGTGTGTTATAAATATTGTACAGTGCCATGTTGCACAAATAGTACAGTAAATTTGCCTGAGAAGCATTTTTTTAGTGTTCCTAAAATATTTTAAATATTCATATTACTGAGCAGAAGTTTTTTTTTTGCATATTATTCTTTGTCCTATATTAATTTTGTGACTTGCAAATTATTTTACTACTCAGAAACTAATTTTGAATTATTTTGTTACTGTAATATGCTAAAGAGCAAATTTTTAATGATTTTAACCTGCATCGTTTTTTAAAGTAAATTACTTTTTTTTTTCGATACACACTTACTATGTGAAAATTCATAATTTTATCTGCAAGATAATTAAAATACGTGGTTACCACTGTATTATATATTCTTTATGTTTCAATTCCAATGAGAATTGATAAAATATTAATTTTATTTGAAATGCCTTCAAATCTGATAATATACGATTATAACATAAGGTTTCTTTGTTTATATTAACTGTTGGTAGATGACGCTAAAAGAATTTGCAAGAAACACAATGTTTTATGATGCATATAGTTATCCGTTATTTTTAATTGCAGGCTTTAAACAAAGCTAAAATATTTAAAGGTTTTAATATACTTGTGTTTTGTGAATAAATTTTTTACTTTTAAATGTGGAAATTACCTGTTAAACATTTATGTCAAAAGGATAATTTTGTTCCATATTTCTTTTAGGAACTTCCTAAATTTAAAAATGTTGATATCTAAACTGAAATTTTATTTACAAATATTTTAGAGGGTATTCAGATTATAAATGTGATTATTTGTAATTTTTTAGATTATTTTTTAACTCATTAACAAAAGGAAAACTAACTATTCAAATTTTAGTGGCAAAAAAAAACCTGTCTCGACTACAAGATAAACTTTGTAAGAAAACTAAATTATGTAAACAAGCCACACTTGGCTCTGTATTTGTTAAATAGAAAACTGAATAAATCGGAAAAATTACATTGATTTCCTGTTCCTTATTTAATGTTATAATGAATATGATATTAAAAAGTTGTGCAGTAGTTTTAAGAAAATGATCCATAGTCTGCAATAGAGATCTGCACGGGTCGGCCCGGCGGCCGGGCTCGGGCCTATTTTCTTTCATGTCACTCGGGCCAGACCGGGCCTAACTTATTTTTTTTCCACACATCCGGGTACTGGTTTCATTCCTAATCTTCATGACCCAAAATTTTTATTCGTAGTTTTCACCCAGCCCATATGAAAATCATTGTCTTGGCATGGCCTGGTCTGTTCAAAGGTCAGTAAAATTAGGCTCGCACAAATTTTTTGTCAAAAAATGCATACATTTTTAAATTGCCATTATTCTACAATTAAACATTCAAATTCATTCTTTTTAAAGAGTAGTAGATTTCTACATTTATTAAAATATAGTAAAACGTGTGAAAAAGAACCTGTGTATGACGGAATCTTGTTTTAAACTGAAAAACGTGTTGATCCATGCAAAATTAATATACTACTATGTAAGAAAATAATATATAATACATTTACACTTGCTAAGAAGGGAACTTGTCTATAACGTATTTTTTTTTCTTTTCTATGCAATTCAGTCTCAGATTTTACTGTATAGCATTTTTCAGATATTTAACACTTCAATACATGGAATATGGATTAACAATATTAATGATAACTGAAACATTTACATACAAGAAATAGAGATTCATTAAAAAAATAAATATTGCACCCTGCGGCACTTCTATAAAAATGAAGATTATAAACATGAAAAGAAAAGTTAAGATAAATATTTTTGGCTTGAACTCCTCGTACGAGACAAACTTTTAACCAAATCGACGTAAAAATCAATGTTTTGTAGAAATTCATTCGGGCCGAGCCGAACTTTTAACTTTTTTACCGGGTCGGCCCAATATCTTTTTTGTACGGGTCTTTTTTGCCGGGCCTGGAAATATCAGTCCGTGCAGACCTATAGTCTGCAATATTGTATGTCACAACCTTTTGTCCCAACTTGAGCTCATTTAATTTTTTCCCTGTAGTATGTTTTTTTAATAAAAGTGTTAAGTAAAATTTTATAAAATATAATCAAACCATCAATTACTCCCATATAATTATTATGAACTATTCCTCCTACTGTGTGTGTGTCCTTTCACAAATCTGGCTGAAATCGGTATTTTTAAATCAAAATTTTAATGAAAATAAAAAATAAACGATATATTTTATGTTAAGATAAGTTAGATCTCATCTTTTCACAAATTTAAAGTTCATAATGTTAAATAAATTTCAAGGAACAGGTGAAACAAGATAGCAATTTGAAAAAGCAATGGGAAAAAGTATACGTACAAAACGTACACATTTCAATTTAGTGGCAAATGACGTCACAACCAATCCTGTAGCGTTTTTGTATCACGTGGTTTTGTTTACATTTTTGCATTAATAAAAACTGTAATTAAAAATTATTTTCTATTATTTTAACGATTTTGAGTGGATTTTTGAGGATTTCAAGATAAACTTTATCAGTTACACACAAAAGAAAACGTATTCCTCCTGGGTGAAATTTCCCCATTGGTGATTCATAAAAAGTTTTATGATGTCTGTTCAGTTATTTAACAGCTACACCTCATATGTTTTATTAAAATTATGCATAATTGAATATAACTAAAAACATACTAATACAGCTGAGAGTGATGGAAAAACACTGGAGTTAAAGACATATAAGTAGGTGTTCATAAAAATTTTAAGTATCATACATATCACATGATGATTACAATGTCACATTACAATTAGTTGTATAAAAAAGGTTAAATAATTTCAGGTTGATAAACTTTATAATATTATATAATAAAAAACGGTAAGCACTCACCATGATACATCCAGCAATGTTTGTAATTTGTAATGCTAATGGCAGAATATTAAGTTCACAGTTGATATTTAGAATGAGCTCAGCTCTTCTCATGGCAAAATCTATCAACTGAATGAGATATTTAGAGGATCTACAAAATAAAAGAGAGAAAGAGTTTATTTCATATTTATTATAAATTTTATAGCTTACTTAAGAGCTTTACATAGTAGATATATAATTAGCAGCAAATACTCAGAATAAAGATGCATATATCATTTATTTCTTCATTATACTCTTCTTATTCCAATCTTATATAATACTCTTTCTGTGTTACAGAAAGTGTTAAGAAAAACTATTGATTATAATAACCAATTTTTAAATTTAACACTATTTGACTAAATCAAAACAAAAGAGGTACTTACAAGGAAGGTTTCCTTACCGGGCATACTCAGAATATTGAAAAAAAAATAAATAAATAAACTACAAAAATTGAACTACTTATTTATGTAATAAAGGATCAGTCAAATTTAGCAGCGGAATTACAGAAGAAAGTCTGTAAAAAAATAAAATACTTTCGAGTATTTGGTGCGAAAAGACGAAAGCATCACGTGATTTGGCGAGCAATACTTTTCCTCGCCAAAAGCAAATGATTTTAATGCACCTGACAATTGCTTGTTAATTGATTTTAAGAATGCGTGTAAATAGTATTTAATGAATTTAAACTTAAACAATGAGAGAGTTTAATAAATACATTTTTATGTATTACATATTTATGTTGCTTGTTATTTAATTTTATTACTTTAAAAACAATTTCGTATATAAAAAATATTTTCATATATTTAAGCGTATTCCAAAATAAAGGCAAGATGAAGAATGCTGTGGTTATTCATTTCAAGTCGTTTTTTCCATAGCAACAAAATTGAATCGACAGTGCTCAATTCGACTTCATTTTGAGATCGAAACAATTGAATTTAAATTTTGTTTTACTTCATAAAATTTGATAGTTAAATTTCATTATAAATATATATATGACAAAACTAAAGTTAAATAAAACTAAAACTGACAAAACTAAAGTTACAGTGCGTCTCATAAATATAAAGACACAGATGTTTTTGAAATTACATTTTATTAATTCAGTTAAAAGAAATTAAATTTTATACCTCATATTAAGAACACTGAAATGAATCTCTTATAGGGGTTTTAATTTAAATAAAATAATTTTGTCTCGAATAATAAAAAAAATAAAAAATTACACTGTCTCATAAATATAAAGAGAAACTTGGAACTGCTTTATATGCAAATTTTGTTTCGAATGCACAAGTACAGAATTAATGCGCACACGCAGAAATACACTGTAACTACCCAAACGAGCAAAGTTGTTTGACTTGTTTCAATTGCAAAGATGTCGTGGAACATTGAAATTTCTACAGATGAAATTTGTAAAATACGTGAATTTAAAGCTACTGGCTTAACAGTTGGTCAAATATGTAAAAAAACTGCGAGAATCAAAGCTGCACTTTATAAAATTTTATCAAAAACTTTCAATTTATATTTGAGAAAACGATCTGGCAGACCGAAAAAAAAACTAGTGAAAGACTTGATCGCAAGATCATGCGACTTGTTTTGTCGCAAAAATGTCACTCCGATAAGTTTCTCAACAAGTTTATGGTCTGGTCCCAAAGGATACAGTACATCGTCGTATAAAAGAAAGAAAAAACATTGTATGCCGACATACGTGCAGATTTTCTTTACTGAAAAAAGAACACAAAGAACGGAGGTTAATCTAGGCTAAAGATCATATGCACTGGAAGGACGAATGGATGCAAGACATTTTTTCAGATGAAAAGAGATTTAACTTGGATGGCCCAGAGATGGTTGGAATTCTACTCGTACGATTTAAGACGTTAATCTCGAACCCTCTTCAATAGGCTGAAAGGGGGAGGTTCTGTTATGGTGTGGGGTGCCTTCTCTTTTAATGGAACTACAGATATTGCTTTTCTAAAAGGTAAACAGACATCTAAAGACAGGGTTGGCCGGATTTATCCATTTCAAAAAAATCCGAATGGTTTTTATTGATAAATCCACTTAAAAAAAGCCGGAGATTTTTGGAGAAAATATAAATATGTAAGTATCTGATAAATAAGAGGAAAAAAGTTCATTTAAATTTAATCTTAACTTTTTTTTAAATAGAAAGCTGGAAAAGAAGATGAATGGTATACAGTATAATGATTCAGCAGACAAAGACAAGCAAATTTTATGATGTAATTTATTTATGAAAATGAAATCATTTGAATTTGTAATTTTTTTGAATAAGGAAAAAGAAACTTATTTTAAAATAAAATTAAAGAAACAGTTGCCTTAAACAAATAAATGATTATAAAGTGTAATGTTTAAAAATGAACATAAATCAATTTCAATACTTAGTATAAGATAAGAATCTATAATTAATTCAATGTTAACAATATTTTTGTTTTTTTATTGCTGCTGCACAATTGCTTATAAATGAACAGTTTTTAATGAAAGAAGGAAATACAAAAAGTGATACCAATCTTTAGTTCTGCTCTATAGTGCTGATATATTTTAACCAGCTTCTCTGCTTTGTCAGTTCTTAGACGATTCCTTACTTTACTCCAAACAAAACCTTAAGTGAAAAAAATTCTTTCAATTGATGTAGAACTCGGTGGGCAGCTATGTAGTTTTATAAAAAAAAAGTCACAAAATTCTTCAGCTTCAGCTATATTATTGCTTTTCTTTAACTGATTTTGCCTTAATGAGGTGTCACCACTGTTTTGCAGAAACGTTTTCAATAACTGAATTTGAAAATATAGTGGCTGGAAAAAAAAAAATCACTGTCCTTTAGTTTCAGTTTTAAAACATAAAGTAGAAAATTCAGATGCATGTCGGCAAGCTACCGCTCTGCCATTTCTTCTTGTTCAGAAGTTAGTCGTTTTCCAAAATACTTTGGATTAGTCATATTCGCTAGGAAATGAAATGGTTCCATGTTTTCAGAAAATCTCTTTTTCAGCATAGGTAAATAACTGCTAAGAGACGGGTTTTCTAAAATATCTTCATACCTCAACAGCTGTAGACAATGTGGCTTTGTCATCTTGCAAAGCATCTAAACCCTTACTTATAACTTCAAACTGCTTATACAAATTCAAGGCTTCTGAATGCAGGCCAACATTCATTAAATACTTTTTTCTAAAAGGTTTTCAAGCATTCTTATTGTGAGTGCCATCTAGTTTCATTTGGAATTTGGGACATCATACCATTTTTATTCTTTAACCAACCATGTGCATTGTGTTTATTTCTAAAGTATTTTTGAACTTTAACTATATATTTCATTAAATTAGCTGGAGTTATGTCCTTTACATATAAATTCAAAATATGAGATGAGCATCCGTACTTTAATAATTCAGGGTGATTTGACTTTAAATTATTCCGCATAGCGGTAATTTTATTTTCATTATCCGAACAAACAGCAAAACATCTTGCCAAATTTTCCTTTATTGCCGTTCCTGCAAAATCTGAACAAAATTATGCGGTGTTTTTTTCTGCTTCACAATCAACAGTTTTAAAAAGGTAAGAAATTCTTACCTGTATGAATGCTACATGCGAAAATGAGGTCTATGCTTATGTTTGACCAGCCATCTAATATTAACGCTACACTTTTTCGATTGAAATTTCTGATTTTAATTTGTTCTCAATTTCATCATATGCATCACACAACTATTTTTTAGACAACTGTTTTCTGCTTAGTGGAATATATCTTGGCCTTAATTCTTGAATCATTTTTTTTTAATTCTACAATTCCAATGCAGGTGGTACAAGAATGGAAAAAATAAATTATAAAATTGCTGGGTGTTAGTGTTGTATTATAGAATGAATGGAGACTTAGAGAAAATATTTGATTTCTAATTGAAAGAAATATGAATTCCTATTAGCAAGGCTTATGGGAATAACTAGTTACATATTTAATTAAGGCAAAAAATTACTTATATTTATGTAAGATGATTTCCAAAGAATAAAAAAATAATTTTTTTTATTCATTGGATGAAATAAAAATAATTATTTGTTGCATTTTATCATTTTACTTATTTTTTCTTTCTAACTCTATTTTTTAAAAATTCACACAATATAAATATTTTTACATTAAATAGGAGATAGAACCCTAGCAAAAAATCCTGCACAGACCTCTGAACATAATCTAAAATAATTTTGATATCTAAAAATAACAAATATTAAATTTTGCGCAGCAATTAATAAAAAGTTCAAAATATCCAAAAACCTCCAATTTTTTCCGGTTGAAACCAATAAAATCCACTGGATAGGATTTTTTAAAATTTTCTCCGGATTTAATTACGACCCTGTCTAAAGAGTACATCGAACTGCTTGATAGTCAGTTGTTGCCAATTGCTGAAACTCTTGGTGGTCGGAATTATTTGTACCATCATGATAATGCATCGATTCACACATCAAGACTCACAAAAAAAAAAAAAAAATAAATGGTCTGCTGATAGCAATGTTCATGTCACAGTGTGGTCCGCACGTAACCCTGATTTAAATCCAGTTATGAATATTTGTGGCACTCTCGTTCGCAGTGTATATGCATCTGGAAGACAATTTTCAACATCCTTGAGTTGAAAAAAGAAATCAAACGAAGTTGGTTTGATATAAAGCCAAAATAGCTATACAACTTAATAAAAAGCATGCCAGCTAGAATATTTTCTGTCATTAATAAGAATGGATATTTATTCGACGGTAATTCAAAAGTATGTAAAATGTCTTTATATTTATGAGACACCAAATTTATTTACATTTATCAATTGTCGATTTGAAATTATTTAATTCTAATTTAATTTACTGTAAAATGTTTTCTTAGCACATACTTTTCATTATATGCATAAAAATAATTTTGAATACTGAATTATTAAAATATTATTTCGAAAATATCAGTGTCTTTATATTTATGAGACGCGCTGTATTTACATTAAATTTATTTAAACACGTTCAATATAAAACATTTTTATTTTAAAGGGTATTTGATATAAAAAAAGTATTTTTTGAAATTTTATTCCATCGCCAACCAGTGATAAATTGCCAAATATCGAAATTTTCATTATTTTTTTTACAGTCGCTGTATTGAGTTTCCGCAGAAATTTTTTTTATAAACACATCTATCCTCATGAGTAAAACATTCTATAATTTTTTCAGATTTTTTGGAGTATGCCCGTATGGAGACCTTCCTTGTTAGCTTGACGATAGTATAGTCGAACTTCCCTTTACCCAAGTCCCTATTTAACAAAGTTTTCTACTTAACGAAATTTTCTGCTGAACCTTGATTATGAAAACCATTAACATGTAAATTAATCTCCATATTACAAAAGATATATTCCAGATAAAGTTTATTCCACTTTCGTGCGTGTACAAGATTCAAACGGAGAGGTTGCTGTTGATGTATAAATTTATTTGTATGAAAATTAACTTATTTAGTTAATCATTTCCATTCAAAAGAAAAAAAAAATTAAAAGCAGGAGGATTCCAATTTCACAAAAATGTTACAGATGAATTGTTCGGATACTTACAAAAATGTGAAAATGTTTATGAACAGTGTATTTTTTATAAGAAACCTGTACAAAGAAATATTACAGACTTTCTTATTTGGAATACTGAGAAAAAAAAGAACAGGTACGCTACGCTTCATTTTTTGCTTACTTCTGTCTATTATGTGATTTATTATTCTAATTAAATTTTTCTTATATGTCTACATTGCATAAAAAAAGTTACTGCCCAAATTAAAAGACATTTTTCCAATATTTCTATTTCAGGTGTATTTTTCATTTTATACATGTGTATTATTATACAAATTTCATGAATTTGATTTGATTTCTATTTAACGAATTTTCTTCATAACGAAGTGTTTAAGCGTAACAATAAGACTTCATTAAATGGAAGTAATGTACTGTACATATGAGGTGAAACTTCACTTTATAGACATTCCTCTTATGTTGACCATCATTTTATAGACAATTTACTGGTTACTTAACTTTTGATAAACTACAATACGCCCCCTAACTAAAATGGACACTCAGTTAGCCAGATAATTTCTGCATCCTCCCACACTGTCTATTTTACAAGGGTTTCACTGCATATTTACATTTAAACGTTGTGTTGAAACAAACCATTTCTTCTATATAAATTTAATTATAACTGAATGAGAGTATATCCCCCCTCCCCCCCCCAAAAAAACTCTAGAAATTAATAGGATAAAATGCATTACTTCACAAAATAATACTGCAAGCATTATAAAGAATCTAACATATCTAGACAAAAGGTTTCTCAAAATTTTTAGGTAAAATATCAGAAGGAAGTTGCATCATTTTAAAACTGTAAAATAAGGACTTTTTATAGACTATTGGCAAAAATTAAGTACTTATAAGGTCTTAGGAATAAAAAGTAAAAATAAGGACTTCTAAGCATATTATATAAGGACCACAGGAACACCTTTTTTCTCATATCAAATTACCAATTACATTTGATTCATATAAATAAATATTATGAATCTATACATACGAATATTGCCCATGTACACAGTCTGGTGGCATTTCAACAAACTGCTGGTTCAACAAGTAACTCGCAAGCTCTTCTAAATCATAACTCTTACATCGAATAAGCTCTTTGGATGAAATCTTAATGTCACACAGTAGACGACCACACATAGCATTTTTCTCAGCAATGCCACCTTGTGCAATCTAATTAGAAACAGAAATAATTCAAAATAAAGTGTTAAAAATATGCAAAATAGAGCTTCATAAAGTATAAACTTTAAAAAAATAAACATAAAGCGTCACAACACCCCCCCCCCCCCAAAAAAAAAAACCTGCACTTTGAAAGAGTAAATCTTTTGCCAAATTCAAGAAAGTGTGACTACTATGAGACCAGAAAAGGACTTTCAGAACTTTTTTTGTCCCTTAAAAGTATATTTAAAAGGACAAATATTTTCACAGATAGATATACATAAATGTTAAAAAATATGTAACTATAACATGTAAAAAATTTTAGATATACAGAACAAAATAAGTTTTCAACTATGGACAACAGAAAAATTGATATATTTTAGAATATTCTCTTTTTTTATTCGTAAAAGTAAGGAAGAAAACTGTATTTTTAGTTTTGAAAAACTGAATATTTATGCATAATACAGAGCTGCCAACCCCTGTAATTAATGATGTGTAATTCAAACAGAAGAAAATGTGTAATTTTAAGGCATCATGTGCATTCATTAAAAAATTATGAATGTCCAATAAAAATATAAAACCTACTCTATTGTGCAAACCTGCATATTTTCATTATCGTAAATTAATTCAAACTCAAAATCATCTTGTAAGTACAATTGTGTCCATTTTTTTATTTAACACAGACCACTTTATCGAGAAAGGTTTTGGCCAAAACATCAACAGAATATTTTTACTTAAAATATTTCTTCCAGTATACAAAAGCTAGCACAATAGTTATAACACACATTTCAAAATCTAGAATGTAAAATTAATTCCTGCGACAAAACTGAAAAGGAGACATAGTAAAAGACGTAATTAAAAAGTTTAAGGGATTGTTTGTTACTTTCATGTGTGGCAACCTTTTGTTGTTATTCACATTAGAATCCTGCACATTATATCCGACCCAAACCCAAAAATTCTATTTGGACCAAAAAACTGACAAGAACTGTGGGTTGAATCAGGTTTGATTAAAATCAGTTTATCCAACTCGATGTAAGACTAACACACATTCACTTAAAATCCCATTGTTGTCAATATTGTTCATTTTGACGCACAGTAGATGATGATATATTAAAAAATCTTTGACTTTTCTTTAAGTACAACATAAGCTTTTAAAAATCATAAAGCAATGTACCTTAGCACCATACACAATTTATCATGATTGGCCACTTTTTAGGAAAGTTAAAAGCTATAAAGTAAAAAAAAAAGATACACATAACATCTTTAGATTTAAGGGAGCTTTTCACTCACTTGAAAATGCCCGTTATGTAATGTTAAATCAATGGGCAGGTTGTTTTTGAATTTCTTGTTTAAATTTGAAAAGTACCTTTAAAAAAAAAAATGCGCAATCAAAATTGAAAAAGTAAAAAACAGTCATATTAAAGATCGAGCTCAGCTATTCTATGAAAAAAAAAAATGTTTAAAAATATTCAAATTTCAATGAGAAATACGAAAACAACCTGCCCATTGGTTTAAGATTTCAGAGAAGGTGTTTTCAAGTGAGTGAAGAGTCAGTCCCCTTAATGACTACCAGCAGAATAAAACCTTTCAAAAAAAAAAAAAAAAAATCTGAACACTTTTTTTTAAGTGCATAAATATGCATTATATATATATATACACTAACACACAAACAAATTGTATAGCCATCTTCATTGGGAGTCAGTTAACAAAAGCATATTTATTTAAAATATAAGTATTGAATACAAGTATCAATTTCCAAGTAAGCAATATGTTAAATGTATAGCAGTTGGCAACAGTGATAATATTAATTGTACAAGTTGTGAATAGCTAAGCTATGGTTACCAATTTGCTAACACAATGAATTTTTAAATAAACTTACATTAAGCCGAGGCATGCCAGCACGATTCAGACGACCAATTCTAGACCACCGCAATATTTTATGAGTAGACAGGCGATGTAGAAGTACATCTAAATCAAAACCTAGAACATCATAACCCTAAATAAATGAATAAATAATAATTAAAAAAATGAATTAACAAAGAAAAATAATATTAAAACAATTTAAGTATACAGTTATGAGCTTGATCATTAAAATATATGTTTAAAAGATTTTTTATGTATCACTGTTTCCCAAATTGATTAGCATGAAAGCAGGAATAAAAATCCTATTCATGTTCTACTTTCAATAAAGTATGAGAATATTTTTGAATAGTAAACAAAATTTTGATATAAAAAAGTAAAAATAAAAAGGGAAGAACCAAACATAGTGGCAAAACACAATAACATCCTTTAATTTAAAAATTGCTGATAAATATTAATCAGGCATTTCAGATAATTAACATGAAAACATTATAGGCAAAATATTAAATTGGATTTTCATTTTTAAATGAACGAGGTAAATGCATGAAATGAAGAATTCTTTAACCTAAAAGAAAAAATGACTTATTATTTGATAAATATTTATTGGACGGTATTAAGCAAGAAGCTACCCTGTTTTTCCAACAATTAACTGTTATAGGAAAATTGCATAAACTGTTTTGAACTTTGCATTTTTTTTTTTAAAGTAAAGATATTAAAACAAAATACTTTTTTTTTTTTTACATACATATTCAGCTTTAAGTTTTTCTCATGAAAGTAATTTATTAAACTAATTACATCTTAATTTGCTGTTGTATTAACTAAATTACTATGTCAACATTAGCAAATAAGAACACATTTTCTGTTCTCACAACACAGAACTTGTTTACTTTATAAAAATAATTTACTATTACTAAACTAATTAGCTGACACCGATATAACTAATAATTTAAAATGATGTACTTATTAATCAAATTATAATATTGGTCCTCAAATTAAAATAATCATAAAAATCATTAACAGAAAAAAAAAAATAGGACCATATAGAAAATACAGGGTAACAGCTAACAAATTTTAAAAAGATACTTTTCATCTCTTTAAAATTTAAATAAAAATGTAAAAAAGAAGAACACACGGCAGCAGAATGGCAGGTTATCTGGTTGCAAATTTTACAGGACATACAGAATCTGACCAAACCGTTATACCTCTAGTAGACACCCCCCTGTGGGGTTGTAAAAAAACAATTTATTGTTTTTTAAACCCCAAAAAACAGGCTTTTTCAGTTTAAATGATTTTACATTTTGGAATGATGCTCAGCTTTCATATTTTTAAATATTTGAAGTCAAGTATTAAACAAAATATTACTTTAAGTTATTTTGTTGAAATTTAATAATATAATTCGGTGATGGAACAGCATGGACCTCATTTTGGAGCAGAAAAAGGCCATTTTGGAGCAGCAAAAACACTCATTTTGGAGCAGAAAATAACTATTTTGGAGCAGCAAAAAGCCACTTTGGAGCAGAAAATAACTATTTTAGAGCAGCAAAAAGGCTCATTTTGGAGCAGAAAATAACTATTTTGGAGCATCAAAACATCATTTTGGTATTCTTTGACGAAATTCATGTTTTTTCTGCAATTCTTTGACAAAAGTCGCCTTTTTTTTCTGCGATTCTTTGACGAAATTCACGTATTTTCTGCAATTCTTTGACGAAAGTCGCCTTTTTTTCTGCGATTCTTTGACGAGAGTCGCGTTTTTTCCACAAATCTTTCACCAAATTCACATTCTTTCGCAATCCTTTGATGAAATTCGCATTATTTTCGGACCCTTTGTTGAAATTAGCATGTTTTTCGAAATCTTTTGATGAAATTTGCAGTTTTTCGCGATCTTTTGTCAAAATTTGCGGTTTTTTGCGACCTTTTGAGGAAATTTGTGGTTTTTCCTGTGATCTTTTAATAAAATTCGCGTTTTTTCACAATCTTTTGACCCCGTTTTGTTCGTTTTTTGACGAAATTAGCGATCCTTTGACAAAATTCACGTTTTTTTCGCGATGCTTTGACAAAATTAGCTTGTTTTTCGCGATCTTTTGACGAAATTCGCGTGCTTTTTGCAACCTTTTAACGAAAGTAACATTTTTTCACAAGCTTTCGACCATGTTTTGATGAAGTTAGCGCTCTTTTGACAAAATTCACGTTTTTTTCGCGATCCTTTGACGAAATTCGCATGTTATTCACGATCTTTTGACGAAATTTGAGGCCTATTGATGAAATTTGCGGTTTTATTCTCTATTTTTTAAATAAATTAGCATTTTTTTCACGATCTTTTGACCGTATTTTGTTCATTTTTTAACGAAATTAGCGATCTTTAGACAAAATTCACGTTTTTCTCGCGATCCTTTCACGAAATTCGCGTGTTTTTCGCGATCTTTTGACGAAATTCGCGTTTTATTCGCGATTTTTTGACAAAATTTGCGTGTTTTTCCCGATACTTCGACAAAATTTGCATGTTTTTCCTGATATTTCGACAAAATTTGCGTTTTATTCGCGATCTTTTAACGAAATCACGTTTTTTCGCGATCTTTTGACCACGTTTTGTTCGTTTTTTGACGAAATTAGAGGTCCTTTGTTAAAATTCACTTTTTTTTCGTGATCATTTGAAAAACATGGCGTGTTTTTCGCGATCTTTTGACCAAATTCGCATGTTTTTCGCAAAATTCAGGTGGAAAATGATCGATTTGGCTCAAGAATTATTACTGAATTGGCGCAGTTGGGTGCAATTTTGTTGAAAAATGATCGTTTTGGCGCAGAAATACGCAGCATTATCGATTTGGCGCAGCTGTTCCATCACTATATAACTTTTACTATTTTAATTTAAGCATTACAACATTTTTAAACATGATAAAATATAAAAAGTATGTTCACTTATATCCCAAAATATCTCACTACCACAGAAAATTTTTAATATTACAATATGTAAAGGTTTACATTTTAGTTAAAAACTTTTTATAAAAACTCAAGTTATGATGCTGTTTTGAGTCCTAATCTATTTCGCAGTTTAGATTGAGCAAGTTCAAATTTTGAAAATATTCTTTCTACACTGGCAAAAGATATCTTTGCTGTTAAAAGTAGTTCAATTTCACAAAAAACTTGAACTACTATATATACTTGTATACAAGTATACTAACTTGTTAATATACTTGTGGCAGTATTTATTTAAATGTACATACCACTATGATATCAGGATCAATTTTCTGAATTTTTGCAAGCAGCAGAGAAAGTAGACCACTTTCGGAATGAGCAACTTCTACTTTAGTGTTGGTGTATTTTTTCACAGCTTCATTAAAATCATATGGAAAAATGGCATCACTTGGCTTAGTCAGCACTGTAAAAGTATCATTTCAATTTTAAAATATAAAAGAGAACTCTTATTAATAAATAAATAATAATAAAAATACGAGTCTTTTAATACACATGATCTTGCACATAATATATTTATACCCGGGGAGATAACATCTGAACAATATTCAACCAATCTACATCCCTAACTTATTAAGATGAAATATATATTAATAGGATAACTTCAAAAGGCATGACAAAACTCTCTACTGGCACATTAAACATATATATATATATGCGTCTTGTAAAATATTTTTTGCCATCATACATTATTATAATGGATCTTTTTTCACAAATCATATCATAACTTCCCACTTAACATTTCTGGGAAATTTTTAATGGAAACATTAAAAGAAGCTAGGTTATTAGAATTTTTATTTTTAGGGGGAAAATATTAAAGAAATACATACTGATTTTGACAAAAATAAACAATTTCATGTTTGCATAACATTAGTAGTATTTACTTATAAATTTCCAAAACGTATTAATTTCAATATCATATAAATTATTTAGCTCTTAAAAAAACATTTTAAAGGATTATTCCAATTACCACTTTTTAGTTATTTACTATGAAGTTTCAGAACAAAAAGAATGAGAAAACATGTACTATACAGTTAAAACGAGTTCAATGTTTTAACATGTGAAAATGAAGTACTAGCAAACAAAACTTAAAAAACAAACAAAACAACAAAACAGTTGGAATATTATTTTGAACCACATTTATGAAATATTATTCATTTATACACACATTTATCCTTGTAACTTATAACCAATATTAATAACAATAAGTTTTATATATGGCACATGGCATGTTTTTTATTACATGATGTACAGATTTAAAATATTAGCCAAGACAAGTAATTACCACAGAAGTGACTTTGGAACTTGGGATTAGGCGCTGTTTTGTCTAATGGAAACTGCTGATGAACTAAACATGAGACTGCAACAATCTAGATAAAAACAGAATAATAATAATAATAATAATATAAGTGATACTTTGAAATGTTATGCAGAGACTAGAGTGACAATAAGGAATAACTGTAAATAACCGTCTCTTATTTATTTTTTATTACAAAAAAATAAATTTCATAACCAACAATTTAATAAAATAAATATAGAAAATCTATATTTCAAGTTGAACGACAGATTCACCTTAATAAAATAAATAAGCAATATGAATATTAAATTCACAATATATATCTTTACACAATAGGTGCTAATAAACATAAATGTTAAAACACTTTTTTAAAAACAATCAAGATGTTAAAACATTGGAGCCAGATGATGTTAAAATCTGAGCGCTTTCGACTAAAACATTAGTCGTCATCAGGGAAAACTACTGCCGGCTGAAAGACAGCTGCTGGTTAAATATAGAGGGCGAAACCAAAAACAGGAGGGTGGGAAGGAAAGAAATAGAGGAGTAGCTATAGAAACCTGAAAAAGAGAGGGAGGGAAATGGTTATTCAAAACCAAATTCACCAGTTACACCCAGTATGTTAAAAGAAATCCTTGGTATATTATAGGACAGAACGTCATTACAGGTTGTCGCAAAAGTATATTCATTTATTTAAGTTCCGTGATCTATTAAATGTTAATTAAATTGTGTATAGTGGTTGAAGTTGCAGCGTGTCTGGCCTTAGCCCTAATCGAGACATGTGTCGGCGAAGTGCCATTTCAATAACTCATGTGACTTCACTACTTGTCACATTTCTGACATCTATTTCTCACGGCATAACAAAAAGATAGAGAATGTAAAACTGGAGAATTCTTACCACATGAGCAGGATACATTATAATTACTTGTAGACAATCGGTGATGGATCCAAAAATAAGGATGCGTGGAGATCAGGCATTTTCTTAACACTAAATGAAGACTCAGTTGTTGATGTCACACAAATTAACTTTTATTAAATATTTTATAAAGTTTGTGAATCTTTGGGTAGGCTGGTAATGACTCATTATATATTATTTTGATAAGAAGAGAACTCTGGCGGACGCGACACCAGCGAGAGCCGTAGCCGGCATCTCCCGTGTCAGGGCGAATTGCACTAACTAAAAGCGTCATCTACTAGGTGAAAGGTTTCTCAAGACTGACTATTCTGCTTAAAAAAAAAAAATCCCAAGAAAAGCAATGCATGCTGTTTGGCGAATCGACCGGCGATCCAACCAATCAGAATGCACAGAGCAGGCTAGCCACGCCTGCATAACGGAAAAAGCGAGCGAGCGATGCATGCCAACGAACGCATTCGGCGATAACGAATGCATTCGGAACACGCTCCGAACGGCAACTGATCGAAGAATAACCCTTTCCCCCCACACCGATCTAACATGCCAAACTGCCGAAAATGGCAGATATAAAACTGGAAATAAATTAACACTTATGATCGTAGCGATGGGACATGAAAATATGAACGAATTGCTGTAGGAACAAAAGCGATATACCAAATTAATGGGAATTGCGAATGCTGAACTATGGGAATAATGAAATAATTAAATATTAAAGATAAATTAAGAAAAATAGTTAAAATTACGTTAATTACATGGGGGTAAACCACGTGCTAACGGCCGATCGCAATTATAAAAGAAAATGGCGTGTTCATAACGTGACACAGGTACACTTCCCTCTTGCCAAAATTTCCAAAGACTCTCTGATTATACAAATATTATAATGTGATGCGTGTGCAATGATTTTGACTTCTTTAAATAGGATATCAATATCTGTATCTTGACTTAACCGGGAAAGAGCTGTGGGTAGATTACCCTTTCTGATATCTGTCATATGATCTTTAATCCTTTCAAATAATTTGCAAGTGGTCATGCCTACATAAGTATACATTTTGAACTGCTACTAACTTTAAAAGGGATAATATAAACTCCACATTCATATCAAGCAGGGTTCGCAAAAACCCGGGTTTTTCTGAAAAAACCCAAGCCACATGGGTTTTTTCATGAAAAGAGCGAAACAGCACCGAAAACTGGCGATATGAAGCAATTAAAATAATAAAACTTTGTAAAAATGTTAATTGCTGTGTTATGTTTGTTAATTGCTTCATATCGCCAGTTTTCGGTGCTGTTTTGCTGTATTCAACTATTTGGGTGCTGCACCGTGTTATTGCTTTGCACGTGTTCAAGGTATTTGCTTTTCTTTCTTCCCAGTTTTGTTTTATTTTTATTTTATTTCATTTTAGTTTTATTATTTTGTTTTCTTCTATTTATTTACTTATTTATTTATTATCTTTTTATTCATTTTCTGGTCCTGTTTTCCTTCTTTCTTGTTATGGGTTCTTCACTTATTAATCGTTTCAAGCACCTTCGTTTGAAGCGCGCCAGGTGTTTGAATAGGCTTAATTTTCTTTTAAGGTGTAAACGTTCAAGGGTTATTCCTAAGTTCATTAATATTATTTTCAAGCTTCCTTCTTCCATTCGTGTTCAAAATGCCTTAACTAGGAGTAAGTTTGCTATTCTTAGAGCCATCATTCAAGATGTTCGTTACTCTCTTTCTTGCATCGAATATGAATTATATTCTTTGCATTTACAGTTAAGTAAAACTGTAATTTATTTCCCTTTCCTTGAGAAACGGATTTTTGCTTACGTCGATTTCAAATCTAGGTGTCACAATACTATTTTGGATAAAAAGTTTTCTTCTCTTCTGACTTCTAATTCTTCTGCTCCTAGTATTTCTCCTCTTGAGCAAAATTATGTTGTCAATTTGTCTTCTCACTCTCTTACTGATTCTCAGCGTGATGTTCTCTCACTTGGCTTGAATTTTTCGTGCATTTCTAAGCCTTCTATTCCGAACTTAATTGCTCCCATTGAACATTCTTTCAAAAACAGTAAAATTTCTTCTGGTCAACTTGATTCTCTTCGCTACCTTTTGGCTAATGTCATTTCTTCTAATAAATCTTTTAATAAGTCTAATCTTTCTTCTTCTCAGAAATCTGCTCTCAGTGAACTTAATTCCGTTCCTAACCTTCTTATTACTAAGGCTGATAAAGGCGGTCAAACAGTTCTTCTCAATAAATCTGATTATATTTCCCACGTTGAATCTATGTTAAACTCTGGTCCATATTCCAAATTAAAAAAGGATCCTTCTACTAAGCATTTATCTGACATCAAGCATGTCATTAAAAATTCTGTCTTTCTTAATCATAACACTAAACGTTTGGTCACCCCTACTATCGCTAATTGTGCTCGTTTCTATGCTCTTCCTAAGGTCCATAAACCTACTCTTTCCTTTCGCCCTATCGTTTCCAATATTGGTACTGCTTCTTATAAACTTGCCAAGTTCCTTTCTAAGTTACTCGCTCCTTTATCTTCCACTAACTTTCATACCGTGAAAAACTCTTTTGACTTTGTTGATAAAATTAAACGCCTTTCTCCTTGCAATTATATAATGGTTTCCTTAGATGTTAAATCCCTTTTCACTAACGTGCCTGTTCAAGGGGCAATTGATTTTTTGGAAAGAAGGTTGCGCGAATTTCATTACTCTTCCATTGAGATTGATGAAATCCTGCATTTAGTTAGTATTTGTGTCAGGCAAACTGCTTTTCAGTTTAACAATTCTTTCTATTCTCAAACTGAGGGTCTGGCCATGGGTAATCCATTGTCTCCTCTTTTATGTGATATTTATATGCATTTTGTTGAAGAAAAACTCTTCAGTTTATATAAATTTCCTTTCTGGTTTAGGTATGTTGATGACACTTTCATTTTAATTCCATCTGACCTTGATCTTTCTAATCTCCTTTCTCTTGTTAATTCTGTTGATCCTTGTATTCAATTTACTCTCGAAGTCGAAGAGAACAATTCTCTTCCTTTCCTTGACGTCTTGGTTTCAAAACTCCCAGATCGGTTCTCTACCTCCGTTTATAGAAAACCTTTCGCTGTCTCCCTTCCCTCTCATGCCCTTTCAAATCATCCTCCTCAACAAAAAGTGGCGTCCTTTTATACTTTTGTTTTTAGGGCGTTACGCATTTGTTCTGACTCTTCTGCTCTGAATAATGAAATTAATTATCTGAAATCTCTTGCCCTTGCTCGTGGTTATAATCCCTCTTTGATTGATAAAGCTTTGTATAAATTTAATAAGCCTAAACGTCCTTTTTCTGATTCAAATAATCCTCCTAATTTTAATTCTATAATAGTTCTGCCCTTTTATTCTCTTCTGTGTTTCAAAATTGCTAAAATACTTTCTCGTTTTAACTTTAAAGTTATCTTCAAACCTATGAATAAAATTAAATTCTCTTCTCTAAAAGATCCTGTTCCTACTGAGAACCGGTGGGGTGTTTATTTCATTCCTTGCTCTTGCAATTTAGGTTATATTGGTCAAACAAAGAGAGCTTTAAAATTCAGATTAGGCGAGCATCAGAGATATATTGCAAATCAAGAAATCTCTAAATCTTCGATTGCTTCTCACTGTTGGTCTTCCAGTCATTGTTTCAATTTCTCCATGGCCAAAATTATTTCTTCCCCTGCCTCTCCCTCTCACTTGGATTTTCATGAAGCATATTTTATTTCTAAAAATTCTGCTAATCTTGTCAATGATCTCCCATCATCTCCTTTCCTATCTCCAGCGTGGAAATTAATTTTGTAATTCTTTTCCCTTTTCTCTTGTTTCTTTTCTTTTTATTTTGTAAAAAAAAAAAAAAAAAAAAAAAAAAAAATAATAATAATAATTTGGATTTTTTTCTTGTTCTTTTATAGTTCTTTATTTATTATTTTTATTTATATTTTTAATTTACTTCTTTTATTTTTATTTTTTCTTTTATTTCCATTTTTTCCATTTCATTTTCTCTTCTATCTTTTTTCAACACATTTCCCTTTTGCATATCCCTCTATCAGGTAGCGCCATCTGTCGCATTCTTCGCAACATTCTTTTTCTTCAGTTCATTTTTGAACTTGTTCGTTTTCGGACACATGTATGCTTAGCTGATGACGAGCTGTTTTGTTTTTAGCTCGAAACGCGTCCTGTGTTTTGTTTTAATTTTATGGTGATTTTTTACAAAGTTTTATTATTTTAATTTTTTCATGAAAAACCCAATTTTCCCCGGGGAAAATCGGGTTTTTTCAAAAGTATAACACATGCGTAATTACATTATTGTATACTATATTTTCTATATATTATATACACTATACATAAAAAAATACATTGTTCTCTTATATACAATATAATTGTAATGCTATTTTACAAGTTATAAATTGCATAAATTATATGAACTTAATTAAATGCCAGTGTTTCTCACAAATTAATTTTAAATATAATAGAAGATATAAAATTGTTAATTTTCTTTAAATCAAATAATGAATAGAATATTAAAATTTAAAATGTATAAGTAGGAAGAAAAAAAGGGGTAAACTAGTCGGATGTGCCAATCCCAAAACTTTCTTCTATCTCATAGATTTTAATAATTCAAAATTCGCTATCACAGTGCCAAAATTAAATGGCAATTTATGCCCATCATGAGGATTGTAAAATATAGATTTGTTAAATTGGATGCATTTAACAAGGAGATATAAGTATCACCTGTTGTTCAATTTACAACAAAACTTGATCAGTAACAATTTACGTCAACATCTAACTGAATCTGAAGTTTGATGAAAATCCATGCATTATTAGTTCTTGAGATAAAGCTATTGCAAAAAGTGAGATAAATGCAGCACAACTGCACCGCTTGGGCGATATACACCAAAAACTAATCAGCACCAGTTTATATCAAGGTTTAACTGAATCTAAATTTTTATTCAAATCCGTACATTAGTTCTTGAGATTAGAGTTACAGTAAATTCTGTCTAAGGCGGACTCTGTATAAGCCGGAAATCTGTCTACCGCGGAAGTTTTTTCAAGTCCCGGCGAACCCATAGAAAATTACATTAATTCATGCTGCATAAGGCGGAATCTGTCTGACGCGGAAACGGAAAGCATTTTAAGGTCCCACCGAAACCAAAATTTTGCATAAGGCGGAAAAAGGATAATTTAAAAATGAAAAGCGTTTTGTTTATTAAACTTTAAAACTGATAAGTCAAATAACTCAATGTCGAGCATGTTAGCTAAAATTCTGTCAAAAGAACAGAAACTTTAAATTTTAAGGAATTTATGCTTATGCCATTTTTTCATATGCAAAATTGCATCTAAAAGTTAATATTTCTAGTAAAATGAACATTTATGAAAATTATTACGTATTTTCGAAAGTACAATATATTATACTTTAAGATTGTACTCAAATTCAAAATTATAGCGTTCTTTCTCCTTCTTGAAGTTTTTTTTTTTTTTTTTGTGTGTGTGTGTATAAACTTCCAATATGAATGTATTACAGCAGTACTAAGAAATTGAATAAAGTTTCTCATTTATCTTTAAAAAGACAAAGGATCTTTCAGAATTTTAGTTTTCAACCGATTTAGTCAGGAGAATCAATAAAAAATCGTCATCTTCCAGGAATTTTTTTTTTTTTTTTTTTTTTTTTTTTTGCATAAGCCGGAATATTGTCTACCACGGAAATTTTTCTCAGTCCCGACCGATTCCGCCTTAGACAGAGTTTACTGTATTGCTGAAATCATGAAAAATGCAGCACTACCTGTTGGACGATATGCACCAAAATTCAATAAGCAGCAACTTAACTTGTAACTGAATCTGAAGTTTTATGAAAATCCATGCATTAGTTCTTGAGATAAAGCTATTGCAAAAATTGAGATAAATGCAGCATAGCAGTACCACCTGTTGGGCAGTATACACCAAAAACTAATCAGCATCAGTTTACATAAAGGTCTAACTCAGTTTTGTGTTAGTAAAAGTTTTGTGAAATTCTGTGCATTAGTTCTTGAGATAGAGCACCCACAAAATTTTTTTCACATACAGACAGTCATTTTCTAAAAACTATCAAATTGTCTTCAGGACCTTTTTAAAACATATAAATCAATCATGAACTGGAAGTCGAAATTTTTCACGAATCCAATACTTTCTTCTTGTAAAGATAGAAGAAAGTAAAAATACATATTTTTTATTTCCATGAATATAGTTGATTTGAATTTTTTACATAAAGACATACTTATAATTATGTACTATGTGTGTTGCCTACTAGGTTCTATGTTAGTAAAGTAGTTCAATGTGCTGAAATACATTTTTATTTGTATGTAATAGCTTTTATATATTAATATTTTTTCAAAATTAACTGAAATGACTTAAATTCATTAAATTTATATGTTGTTTAAATTTTTAAATTATATCTGAAAATTGAAAAAACCCACTTTATGGGTTTTTCAGTGGGCTTTTTCAAGTGGGCCCATTCTGAAAAAACCCACCGGGTTTTTTCGAACTGGGCCCAGCTTTGCGAACCCTGATATCAAGGAGCCAGCAAATATATTAAGCAAACTTATTTAATATGGTAAAGTATTTACAAAGTTATTTACAGGCTTATTGGGGAGATTACAGACGCGGTCGGCAAAACGCACGACCGTAAGCATGGGCAAAGTAAAGGTGTCTGTCCTCACAAAGGGTTTGGGACAGTATTTAACAAGAAATATCTGCTGAGTAAGCTACTTTCTCACAAGGGAATTGTGCAACGTGGCTAATCATGCGACGTTCTGAAAAGCGTTGACATAATGATTTCCCTTGTGAGATAACTTTTGCTGAATTCGCGCCATTAACTGCAGAGTCAGCCTGTTAGGCATGAGCTGTTTAGATGACTTTTGACACATCACTCCCATTGGTCAGTGACACATACCGTCTCTGACTCTGCATTCATCATATTTATCTATAGGATAAATCATTCTGTGTACCAGATACTCTTAACTTTGTCGGTGATTTAGCAATAAGAATTACATTATATTTCTTCAAAGCATACTCAAAAAGATGTGGAATATATTCCATACTGCAAAATTTAGTAGGTCTTTCTTTATATTTGCTAACATTTGTAGATATTTTGTTACTATTATCATATTCATAAATTAACTTGTTGATAAATTTATTCGAAAACCCATTTTCACAAGCGATCTCTAATTTTAATCAATTCATCACTTAGATAAACATCCGAACAAATTTGAAAAGCTCTTTTAACATAAAATCGATATGCAGCAGTTTTATAGTTGAATGGAACATTACTGTGTGAAAATAATAAAAAAAAGTAAAAAAGTAATGGAACATATTGTGTTTTGGTGAGGAAATTTAGAATTAAAAGATTGCAGCTGGATAGAGAAATTATTAATATAAGATTTTTGCAGTTATGTAAAGGCAACAAAGTTATTCCTACATTTTTTGATACAATACAATGTCCTATGACAGTAATGTTCCATTATTTAATTTAATTATTTTCAAATTAAATTATATTCCTTATATATCCAACAATATTTATTTTTATCAACATGCATGTATATGTAACAGGAAAAAATGTTTTGAAAAAAAAAACAAAAAAAAAAACGGTTTAAACGAAAAAAAAAAAAAAAAAAAAAAAAACCTTTTTTTTTTTTTTTTTTTTTAAACTGTTCTTTTGCCAACCCTGACTTATACTTTTAAAAATAATAATATGGATGAGCAGTAGTGAACATGTGGCATAGTCATTTACTGGCAAATAAAAACTCAACAATAACCTTAACAAAGTTGTAAAGCATTAAACATTATAGAATGTTGTATATCAGCACTGCTTTATTATGATTATACAAAACAAAGAGTCACAAAGACTAAGAATATATATATAAAACTTGCCTCATTTTGATGAGTTTTAGAGTTCAGTGATGTTATTAAATTAAGACACATAAGTACTGCAGGAGGAACTGGCAGAGATTCATTTGAGCATACTATATTTTTCACCTTGGTTATATAAGCCTGAAAATATTGTAACAACAATATAAGAAAAGATATAACTGAGTGATAAAAAATTTTAAGGAAGGTAATAAAGGGGTAAAAATAATAAACTTTCCTAAATTGCATTAATATAAAGAACCCGAGATAGGAAACAGCATTTCATAGATAAATCATTTTGAAAGTAATTTTTTACCTCTTTATTCAATTTATTTAAAAGTTTTCTACAGACTATTAAATAAACAATTTAAATTCCCATGAAGTAAAAACAAGTAAGTTGAAAAAAAAAATATATAAATAAATAAAGGGCACAACTGCAGAAAATGCATTAAAAAAAAAAAAAATACTTTGAAAGGAAACTACGTATTTTTATCTGTAACTAGCAGATTTCGCATGTTAGAAAAACAGCAGGCAGGTCAGCTGTCGGCTTCAGCAGCATAGACCCATGTGAGTCCTATTTCCAATTTTTCAAACAAACATTTTTCAAATGAACCTGGTGTTGAAGGCCCTACTGTTTTTAGAAGCATAGATCTGGGCATGCAATACACATGCATTCACATACATGTTCATGCATTGACGCAGATGGTGGACACGTCGAATATACTTAAATAGATTTTCTTATTAAAATAAATTGAAACTTGCTTCCACGTGTTAGTTTTATTAGTAACTTTACATTTTCCATATAAGACTGCACTTCTACAAACGATTAGTGATGTATTTAAACCGGTGATTGGTTATAGAAAAAGTAACGTACTTCAAGGTTTCTAATAAAATTACTTTTACATGTAAAATGTCATTTCATGCTAAATTGAGAATGTCATATACTTTCATAATAGACGTTTTTCTTTATTGTCTATCATTGATTTCAAGTTAGTGTCGATAACTTCAAAATTTTGCCACCAGGGATGCTACAGTTATAATTAAATAATGCATAATCATTTTACTATAGATAGGCACTTGTTCCACAATTCTAGCTTTATCCATTTAAGAGTTATTTGGGGCCATTTCATGAAAAACAGACAAAATGTCCTGCATGTGACACTTTCATTAATCCCTATATCTATTAACTTATAAGTTATTAAAATACAAACCATTCATTAAAAATAACAAAACCCTCTGAATTTTCAGTTGAACGTAGTTGTTTTAATCTGAGAATACAATAACATTCTTAAAACAGCAGTAATATGTAGAAAAGCTGTTCCACACATGACATGGAATGCCCCTTTGAGTGTACTCAGACTTTACTTTGGATCATGTATAATGATTTTTCTTCTTCTCTACATTTCCAACATGTTGTTTAAAAATTGAAGATTCACCAAAATATTTACCTTGTGTATTCCAATCCAAACTGCTTAGTTTCTGATTCATTTTTGCTCTCAAACGCATCAAACAGGGAAATTATCTTATTTAGAAACTATATAATGTGTCGTGCTTCTCGATTTTTGATAAATATAGATAATATTGTAAAAAATGCTGTTAAAGTTGGCATTTTGAACCGAATTTTCCGAAGCGAGAAATATGGGAATGAAAAAAATGGTCATACTGAGAAAATAATTGTTTAAAATCAAATTCTAATTAATTGAGTGAAAAATGAAATTACACGACCTCTTATACATCTCTTCAAAAAATACCTCAGTAAGTTTCATGTTTTTACTTTTAAAAATGAGTCTGAAAATGTGTCAGAAAATTTCGAGCTATTGAGGGTGGAAAAATATTTTTTCGAATACACCCTTAATTTAATTGTTTCTGAAACTGATGCTCTGTAGAAAAAAAAAAAAAAAAAAAAAAAAACATTAAAACAGACGCTGACATTATTTCAGCTGTAAAGGGATCACTGAAGGAGCGCACACAAAATACTTTTGCCACTTGCTTTGAAAAGCAGACAGAACAATGGAACCACTGCCTATCATCTGAAAAAAATATATTAAAATATATATATAAAGTTTTTTTTTCTTGTAACTACTACTACATTTTAAAAAGTTTTAAGATTTTGTTCGGAGATTTTACGGAACATACTTTGCAATTAAAAATAAAATAAGAACATGCATAATAAACATTTTATGACTAATAATTTTGTAATTTGTAAATTTTCTTGTTTCTTAAAAACGACCATAAAATATCAATTTAATTATTGGAAACACTGTAAACATTCTCAACAAAATATTTTTAACACAGAAGCACAAAGTATTATAATATTGTAATTGTTAATTACAAAGTAATTGTTACATTACCTCAATTTTGCACCAGCTAACTTTGGGTTCAGATGGCTCTGAAAACAAACAGAAGAAATAAATTTTAAATTCTTCAATATGTCAAAGGTTCATCAATAATAATAATAAAAAAAAACTGCAATAAGGTAAGAATTTCTACAGGGAAAATATATAAAAAAGAAATTATTAAATTTACAGTAAGTTGTATATTTAATATATAGATATATTTTTTTATAAGACCACTGAACTTATGTGAAATCCTCAATCCAAAGATTTTGTGGATTATAGATTATCATTTTGTTTAAATATATTTCTTTTTAGCAATCTCACATTTTAAAATTTCATTGAGCATTTAATTTTTTAAACATTGGCACAATGCAGTTTAAGATTTGGTCTGTGATTGTCATTTTTTCCTGTGTTCTGTAACTATTTCCAGTTCTGAGATAACTATCTACAGATGTATTGACTACAAGAATTTTTCGAATAAACCTTTTGTTGAGATTGATTCAATTATTGTTATAAAAAAATGTTAAACCTGTTTCTTTTAGCTAAAATTACAATTTTAGTATGCAATTTTTAAAAAAATTGATAACAGATGAATCATTACGATAATAAATTCGATCTGTCAGTTCAGATGTTAATTGATTTTCTTTGGTTACATGTGACTAATATATTTTAGAGAATGACAGATTGCACAGTGGTGGATTTCAAAAAGTCCACTGTATCATATTTTAAAGACACATATACAACTACTTACTTTTATGTGACAATAGAAAATAGGAACACCAGAGTTAAAAAAAAAAAAAAAAAATGTGTATTAGGCATCGTAGAGTATATTAATTTTCATAATGAAAAAAAATTCATACAGAAAGAAATCTCAAATTAAAACCTTACGGGGAACATGCACATCCAGCCAACATGGTCCTTTTATTTTTTGTTCCAAAAGGAATAACTCTAGACTTGTTGAATCAAATCCAAGAACATGACTAAATGTAGAACCAGTCAGATTAGAAGGCAGGGGTGGATATTTTGCCTAAGAAAAATAAGCATGTTATAAAATATTTAAAAAATACTATATAAAATATTTATAATAAATAACATTAAAATAACATTATAATAAATATTTATTATATAAAATATTTATTAGAAAATATTTAAGAAATATTTTAAAGTGACAATTTAAATTCAACATTAATGATAATATAAACTATACATAAAAATCACTTCAAAACATCAAAGTACTCTAAAATTGCTATAAGTGATAAAGGTATTTTGCTATTTTAAAATTTATGTTTATCACTTATAGTCATTACAGAGTACTTTGGTTAATGATAATGTTGATAAATTGCTTTATTAATCACTGCAGAACTAAAGACTTCAAATATAACAATCTTTTCCCCAAAACACGGCTGTAATGTGAGGCATCTGTTTCAATATGAAAACATTTCGCTTTTCTGTATGATTATTGTTATTTAACAACATACAGTTTCAATTAGAAAAATGGGCTGCTGAATTACAAACATTAAAACTCCAATCAACCATATTCTAATCAGGGTTGGCAAGTTTCTGCCAGAGTGGTTAAAACCAGCAGTTATAACCGGTTAAAACCGGCATGGCAGAAACTAGTTTCTGCCAGTAAGTGGCAAAAACTGACAGAAACTCAGAAATAATATTAATAAGAACTTTAATGCGCAATGATTCTTAATTCATACATGTATTTGATGTGTAAACAATTAAGTTAAAAATTAAAATTAAAGATTATGAATGTTATTCAAAGTTGTAAAAAAGTTTCAAAATTATCATATAAATATACTTTGTTTATATAATAATAGGTACTAATTTTTTTTCACTTGAAAAACAGAAATTTTCAATGGTAGTCTGATGCTGTACAAGTTTAACTATTTTATATTATTGTTTAGAGTTGAATTTTTATTTAAAAGTAAAAAAGGAAATTTACAAAAAAATCTGTGATATTTTAACAAATGTATTTTTCAGAGTATTTTTAAATAAATAATGCAATGCAATAACTTAAAGATTATGATTCTTGTGAAAATATATAAGTAAATAATTGAAGCACAATAAATAACAGAAAAAAAAATTAATGAAATATCTTGCACAATTATTTTACAATATTGAAAGAACAAAATTGCCACTCAAATATACTATTGTTACTTTTTCCACAGAACATTCCATAGCATAGGACAAAATTTTGCTAATCTTTCTGAACACACTGTTTCTTTGTTTTGAATGAAAGAAAAGTTTGAAAATATTCTTTCAAGACTATCATTACTTGCTGGCAATGTCATTATTGAGGATGCAAATTTGAAAAATCCTCATTTTCACCAGTATTCATTTTTAAAGATGACCACCACATAGAAGGTAAGGGCAAGACATTTTCTAGGGCTTCCTTGGAGAAATATGTTTCTGAGGCAGGAGTCGATTTTGCTTCAAAGGATATTATATGTGGCACAAAATTGGGATTAATATCAGAAAGCAATTTCCTTGCCTTTTCTTTATGCTCATATGTCAATTTTGATCCCATATACTTAGGATGAAGTAAATAAGTTAGCATGTGGTAGTCGGTGTGATGATGTAATATGTTGAGAATAAACATAAGTGGCGAGAATAGAGTGATCGTATAGCTAAGATGATAAGATTGACTTGCAGTAAAAATATAAGGAATAATCTTACTTAATGGATGAATAGTAGACACATTGAAGAGACAGCAGTTATAAAAAATCTTCTTTATTAGTTGTTTCACTTGAGAGGTGGAAGGCAATTAGGAGAAGTAGGTCACCGTACACATCAGAAGGACGTTCCACGTAGAATTATTAAAAACTTGGAAGTAATTCCATGATAAAGATGATTACTGGTTAAAATCATTTTTTAAAGAAGGTCTTGATGATAAAAAGTCCGAAATCAAATATGCATTAAATTAAAAAAAAACCAGAGACCGAAGATAAACTTTTAGATATCGCGATACAGCTATTGAAGAACATAGCTCTTTGAATTTAGGCGCTAAGGCCCGAAAATTCAAACGACAAATCACGTTGTCAAAAATAATACATACTTTCGTAAATCTTAAAATCTGATCCGATCTTAAAATCTTAAAATCTGTTAAAAAAAAACTGGCTGCATTGATATATATACTGCATAAAAGGGGTCCACAAAACTACTTCCAGAAATGATTTAAATCTATTTGTTAAATTAAATTTACGTATTAATTAACGGCCCATATTATGGATTATATAATATATTACAAAATATTTCCATCACATTTGGTGCCGCAAAAACTGTAGTTCTGAAGAAAATTTAAATTGATTTAAAGAAAATTCGTAATATTTTAGAACTTCTGTTCTCAGAATAACTTTTGAAAATTTTTGATGTGTTCAATAGAATCCAAGATTTATTCTTTTAGTGAATTTTAAGAAATATGGAATATTTTATGTAAGAATTTTTGCATAACTACATATGACAATATTTTTTTAGTATTGGAAGTTTCTGTTCTCAAAAAAAAAATTTCTTGCATAGATTTTTTCTACTTTGAAGAATTAAATTTTATAATTCTAGAATGAATATTGTTCTGCTCCATCTTGAAGAATATAATATATTTTACTAAGTTTCCCATATTTTTTTTTAACAATTATTTAAATTAAGATCAATTTCCTATTGAAGAATAGTCATATTTTTGATGATGCATAATTATTATTCTATTTAATAGTTTTATTTGAAAGAATTTCATCTACATATTCTTTTATTTGTAATGAATTATTAGAGAATATTTTTTTTTAAAGAATGATTATTTGGTATATATATATTTTTTCTTTTTTTTTTGAAATGAATTATATATTGTTCTTAGAAAAATTCTAATGAATTTGAAATAATAAAATTGTTCTCAAGAACATATTTCATATTTTAAGAGGCTATGACTTTGGGTTTTTAAATTAAAAATTTTTATGGCACTATTAAATTGCAACAAATTTGCAAATTCTCTATATATTTATAAGAAGCATTATTTTTGAAATTATGATTATTTGTGCTGAAAAATTTTATTCTTGTGTCATACTTATTATTCTGAAGCTGAAATTCTTCACAGAAGTTAGTAGTTGCAAATATCCTATATAACATTCTTGGAGATTTCTATGCTTCTGTTCTACAAATTTCAAATCAAGATATTTTGTTTAACAATAATTTGGATACAAGAGTTTGTTCATAGATTTATTCTTATGCCATCTGGACTGTGATGTTCTATTATAATCATACAGTTTGGCTTAGTGCAAAGATAATCTGCAATTTATAAATTAAGAATGTATGCATTTAAGAATATTTTCACATTTATTATACAACTGTTCTCATGTTGTTTCTAAAAGCACTCTCAGCTGACAAAATTTTATATTTGAAAAATTCTTGTTGCTTCTTTTTTTAAAAATATATTCTTATGGCAAGTTGTAATTTTGACATCAAGACCTTTCCA
Source organism: Maratus speciosus (assembly GCA_963932465.1). Taxonomy (NCBI): domain Eukaryota; kingdom Metazoa; phylum Arthropoda; class Arachnida; order Araneae; family Salticidae; genus Maratus; species Maratus speciosus. Next base: position 289,575,394 of record OZ010800.1, on the reverse strand, counting down.
CTTCATCGTATGTGCAGACTATAACGGTTTTCAACAGACAAGATTCTCATGTTGCTCTCAGAAAAAGAATGAAAGCAGCATTATTTTTTTTTACTCTTGAGAAGAAGTAGGCATGGGGCTACTTCATTCCTGTTATAATTATATTCTTGAAATTATTTTACATCATCTATTTTAAAAAAAAAAATCTTATGGTTTTATCAGCTTTTAAAATAAGTTCTCATATTGTCAGTGTTTCTCTGCAATAATTTTAACTGTGTGTCACTGCTGTTTCGCATATTTAAAGACTGTCTCTCTACATATGCTGCTTTAAGAGTTCTTTTCCAACCTGTTAAAAAAAAAAAAAAAAAAAATACTCACCTGCAAAAAAACTTTGCTTCATTCTCAACAGTTTCTTACCTGATGAAGTTGGCCGTTCACTGATGTGTTGTATCCATTTGTGCTGACCTGTTCTCTAGTATTTTGCTTGTTTGATGATAGAAGATAAATATATTAATACTATACTTACCTGCTTACCTCACCATTTTATAACAATAACTTTAAAATTTATGCTTCATTTTCAATGCTGAAATGATTATTGAAAGGGGTCATGTCATGTTTGAGTCATTTATCCTTACAATGTCTGATTCAGTTCAATATCTTCGATGTTCGTGTCTGAAGCTAAATAAGATTTACGAGTAATCTCAAATGTTTTCTCAAGTAATAGCTGTCACAAGACCTGATAATGGAAGTGTTGTTGGTTTACCTTTTCTCTTGTGAGATGTAAATTATCCTTACTAAGTGGACTGGTTGACTTATCTGCTCCTATAAGTCAGTGTTGCTTTTTTTTTGCTAAATCAAGATGATTTATGAAATATTATAAAATTAGTTACTTTCAATATTGACTTTGTAGGTTTGTTCTTACATATACCTGCAGTTACAAGAGTTGTATTTTGATTCAGGAATTCTCAAGATCAATTTATTTTCTGTCTAAATTCCCCATATTTCAAAAATTTTATTGTGCCTTTGTTTTCATTTGTGAATATACCCAAAGTCTCTAAATTTTTATGTTGTCATATGCCTCATATTTTGACACAATTAATTGAATGAATTCTGAAGATTTTATTATTATTAATGAAGAAATTAAAATTTTTTAAGCATCAAATCAATTCCTATACAAGATTACATGAAAAGAAAAGCACAGTTCTTAGTAACTATTTAACAGCGCCTTTTGATATAGAAGTGTTCCTTAGTGAATCTTCAAAATTACTAAGAAATTTAAAGAAAAAGTGCTTATTGATATCATCACCTACCTACTTATGTCTCATTTGTTTACCCAAGTTGTGTGTGTGAATCTTCATTACATCACCAATTTTTCACCAAATACAACATCATTTTATCTACTTCAGTGCTCTATAATTCATCCTTTTAGTGTGTCCGAAAATAGTGATTACTGAAGGTTAATGATTAGCTTCAAAAGAAGTGAAGCACACAGATGTTGTGTTGTCGCCAAAAAAAAGTTCTCTTCCAATGTTCCTGTATAATGTCTATTCAACTGTTAAGTTGATGTTGCCTTTTTGTGTATGTCATCTAGAAATGTGCGTTTGTTTCTACATGGTAAACACAATGTTTACACCTTTGCAACAATACACATAACTGATGTCTTTTTGTGTACCAAAACTTTCAGTGTGTTTTTGAACACTCTCATAGCATTTATTTATTTTTCATGCAAACTTTAAATTGTGTTTATAACGCTAAGGAATCAAGGATCTGTAAGGAAGGACATTGCTGTTGTTTTTGCAGTTATGGGATAGTATATTGTGCTATTTAGTGTATATAGTTATTTTTCTTTTTGCACAAGGTGTCAGGAGCCTTGTTTATGGAGATCCAAGCCACCTGAAATCTTGAGTAAAACATGAGTAGTCACAGTGTATATTGTTCTATGATTGTAGATAATAGTATATTTTTTTACATAATTCTCTTGATTTTTCTGCATGAAATATTTTATGTAAATGATTTATAATGTTTATATTATGGTACACTTAAAAATTTAAATTTCCCATGATAGTGTCAATTTTTTTTAAATCTTTCATTGTATATGAAAGCATTTATTTTTTTTCTGGGGATCCCCACCCACTCAACCAAGTGCCTACTTATTCTTAAAACCATGGTTTCTCTGTTTGTCTGTTTATCTATAAATTTATGAGTTTATCTTTATGCATATTTAAAAATTGTATTAAGTGATGTCTCATATTTTAAAGAATAGTATATACTTTGAAAATTTTTGATGAGTAAATAATACAAAAGGTATTGGTGTTTGTTGATATATTGCTTTTATAATCTAATGAAAAGTAGTAAGAGTATATGTTTCAGCAATATAACACTTAATTCCTTTTAGACATGTCTCTCTCATATATATATATTGTTGCAACTACTTTAACTATCTGTGTTTTACATGTGAGTGGTCATTTAGTGCACGATTTGGCTACTTGTTCATGTGGAGTACAGCTAGTTGTTTGAAGTCAAAATATTTAGTACTAAATTGAATTAAAAAAAAAAATTAATTATGAATATTGTATTATGAAAATTTTACTAAAGAAATTGTTATGCATGGCCAGTTTATTTTTATAGTAACTGCAAACAAATGCTCTATTTTATGAGTTATAAGTCCTAGGCGATGGTCAAATACTGAAGTTATTTTGATCTTTGTTGCTTATAAAGTGTAACTTTTCTTACATGGTATACCAACTTAATGAAATGTTTGATAATGAGCTCATTATATATATGCTAATTCTGAGTAATGCATAACATTTTACATATGCTAATTCTCATTTTACATATGCCAATTCTCATTTCTTAGATATGCTAATTTTGATTTTGTTTAGCATTTTTACTTAAGATTTTATATATGCTAATTCTCATTTTCTTTAGCATTTGTACTTAAGTATTATTTTTGAAGATAAGTTTATGACATCATACTGCAATTGCCATAAATAGAAAGATTTGGCATTTTTTTATGTATACTTTTTGAATATACTATGTATACTTTTGATGTAATTTCTTTTTCTTCTTTCTTCCCTTTTGGTCACCACTAATTTTTATTTGCAGCAGTTTAACTTTTGGCTTTACTTTAATATTTTACCTTTTTTTCTCTGTCTTTGGCATCTAAAATTTTGTCATCCCGTTTCTGTAAAAGGTTTTTATTTCATTTTACCTTTTACATCACTTGCTCTGCCAAAATTTTACTCGGTAAATGGGGGTATTGTGAGATGAAATCTCACAGTGTTTAAATTATGTTACTTTTTTATTTCTTTTGCCTTATACATCGATGTTCTTTAAACTTAAATCCATATTTATTTTTGCGCGGGCGATTTCGCTTCACCGCACATCGGCAAGTTCGCTGACGTTCGGCTGCCCCTGGTATGGGATGCTTCTCCTTTGAACTTTGTACGATTGTGATGACGTCATCGGAGCAAGTCTCTCACGGCATATGCATTGAATGGGTGTTTGATCTTTCGGAGGTGTGTCCATTCGCTGTGCAGGGAGCAAATTAAAACAAAGCTTTTTAAATGTTTTCTTTTGGATTTGTTTATTAAGACATTAGCTAATATTTTAAATTCTCTAATAGATTTAAATCTTTTCTTTCAGTAACTTTTGAAGTCCCCGTATTCTTACTATAAATTAAAAATTCCGTTAATTTTAAATCAGAATCTGTTTTGTTGGAGAGCTGTCATGACTTAGTTTTGGTTTTAAAAAGATCGCGGGCTCCAGCTCCGGTCTGCCGACGCCGATGAATGTGGAATCCGGTGAAAAGCTTTTGCGTAAACGATGTGTACTATTTTAACAACTCCTGTTAAATTATTTCTTAATAATTTCTTGATTCATGCTGCACTTTAATTTTAAAAGAAATAGCTATCTTCAAATGGAGTAGATGTTTTTATTGGCAAGAATTAATTTATGAACGCTGACCAACGGGAAGCTTTTTCTTCTCTCCTAAAAAGATGGAATAAACATTTAATTTATATTGTTATCAAGTCTCCTCTTCATTTATTTTACAGACTACACGATCCAAGTAAGAAGTTTCATTTATTTCTATTTTTTTACAATTGCTGACCTTAAAGAACGAAGGGTCTTATTGCAATACTACACAACGCATGTAACTAAAAAGAACTTCAAATTAATTTTACCTTTTAATTAACGGCCCATATTATGGATTATATAGAATATTACAAAAATATTTCCATCACAGTCGGTTATTACTGTATCAAATCTGCTTTGAACCTTTGTAGTTGTTTGTTTTGTAAGTGCAAAATGTGGTTGGAACATTTTCAACTAACAGTCTTAATAAAAAAGCTAAAATCTTTAACAACGATTTTATGCACAAATAACATACAGACACGACAAAAATATCCCATATAATCGTTTTTTGTCGTGTCTGTACGTTATTTGTGCGTAAAATCATTGTTAAAGATTTTAGCTTTTTTACTAAAATTCGCACGAAGTTTGATCTATGCTTATAACAGTCTTAAATTGAAAAAAAAAAAAAAGTCAGATTTGTTCCTTTGAATACTGTATTTAAATGAAATGTTTTTTAAATTCATGGAATTACAAGATTCGCATATAACTATAACATTTCTATGAGAGATAATTTATAGTGTTATTATTAAATTAATACGTTAAATTACAGAAAATTATTTTGAGCAAGTATTGAATATTTTTCTTTTCTTTTCATTGTTTAATTTAAAATAAGTATTGGATATAGTTTTGTATTTGATTTTTAAACTGAAATTTTAAAATACTCTAATAATTGTTTACATAAAAAATTATATAACCATACTATAACAAAAATTTTATCTGTTACATTACTCATTTTTTCTAATACAAATCTATTTATTTTTTAAATTAAAACTACCCACAATATTTCATTTGCTATTTATACGGAATAAAATGTACTTAAGGAATTTAATACTAGTAAAAAAAATCTCATATTATGTCATGAAATATGTTTATGCCAGTTGTTGCCAGTTTCTGCCGGTTAAAACCGGTTATAACCAGTTTCTGCCACTGGCAAGGCAGAAACCCTTTTTTTGCCGGCAAATAGCCAGCCCTGATTCTAATTATCCAGATTTATTCAGGGGGGGGGGGGGAAATAAATATTTTACTATGTGTTTGTATTCATTCAACATTTTTTGACATTCCTATTTAAACAAACATTAAATACTCATAAACCAATGTGAAAGCATTTGGATAATTCTAAGTGGGTGTATCACAAATTTCAGATCAAAATCTAAATTTCAAAGACTTCACTTATAATTTTAAAAATTGTAACTACATTTTTAAGTAAAAAGCAAGTGATAATCTCAAGTGTTGAATACCAATAACAGATGGTAGGAATAAGCAAGAATATGGATTAAGACTTCCATTTGCTTATAACTCTTAGGGATATTAATCTTTAAATGTCTGTAGCATGTGTGATATTATTTTCAACATACAAGGTCTGCCCTTTTATGTTTTCTATCTATTATTTCTATATAGAAGAAAGTATTGTAATAGAAATTTTCATATAAAACTGTAAATATAACTGTTTTATTTAATTTTTTTTTTTTTTTTAATTAACATTTTACTTTCAGCATTTTCTTATAATATGCTTATTGGATAATACTTCCAGACTACTTGTAGATTCTGAATGTATTTGCCAAACTGTATTCTAGTGCTAAAAATCATTCTAATGGTTATTTATAGAACCTACTGACAGTGGCGTAGGAACTTTGTAGAAACAGCAGGAGCCAAGGCATATTGCGGAAAGTTAGTGGCACGGATCATTTCGTTCACTTTGGAGGGTTCCTTCATAAAGTTGCACGTTTCACAAACAGAAGTATAAAAAGGTCACCAATTCTTTAATCCAGTTAAAATAATTTTTAATAGATATACTTGATACATAGAAACTTAATTTATGTGCGATCCTGTATACAATATTCAAATTTAAGGCTTCTCCCACTTCCATTTACCAAAAATTAAAGTACTTTCTGTTGTTTTGCTTACAAATTCTTTACAAATCTCTCCCAAATCAATTTTAAAGGTATACTCTTTATAAATATGTTATCGGTGCAGGTAATTTGTAGTATACCTATATGACCCCCTTTTTTCTGGAAATCGGGAGGGTTGTAAACAATGAGAAAAAGCCGTGAAGGCACAAACAAGTGTGCTCATCCCCCCCCCCCCCCTTTCTTCTCTTTGTTGTTTATTGTGTGAATTTCCTAGAAAAAGTATACTTTATTTTTTAATTCAGCAATATATCGTAAACAGATGTGGTGAGAGAATTTCTCCTGGGGGAGCTGAGCCCGTCTGAAATATTCCAGGGGGAGCCACAGCTCCCCCAGCTCCTACGCCCTTGCCTACTGAAATAAACATAAATCTCATAATATACTAGGTATAGTAAAATGGGCTAAGATGGAATCATAAGATACCTATAATAAAAAGAGTGTTTCAAACAGGTTTTCTGTCTTAATAGGCACATCATTTTTTATAATTGAAATGTATTGCTTTTTTAAAATTATTATTTTTTTAGGAACTTTTTGTTTGTTTGTTTGTTTAAGGGAGCATCCTGTTGCAGACAGTTGAATTTTCAAAGGTTTTACTGTGATAATAATTATAATATGTGCTTTAAAATAATATACACTTGCTTTTTTATAATGCACACTCCTAAATACTGTATTTATGTGCATAATTGGGATCTTTATGTATTTTACCACCCCCCCCCCCCTACTTTTGAAAGAAAATGTGAGTAAAAAACAGAAATTATCATAACTTTCGCATAATGATTACGACATTATAAAACTGCATATATCCTCATGTTTTCATTTTTCAATATTTCGGTTCGGTTATATAAAATAAAATGACATTTTTTTTTTTTTTTTTTTTTTTCCTGTGATTCAGCTAAAACACAACTATATGCAGACAATATCACTAATACTGTGTTACACAAATGTTGATTATTTTACACAGAAAATTTCTTATTCATGGTTAAACGTTTTGCTGAATAAAACAGTAAAAGAGCAGATGGGGGACAATTCTGAGTGAATTAAACACTTATTTAATATTAACATAAACAATATCTGAAAATAAAAAGATAATTTTGTGGCTGCAAATGGGAAATACATCTAATAGAAAATACTAAGTAGGGAGCATAAAAGAGTTTTTTCAATATTTTATTGTAGAATGCTCCAAAAATCTAAAAAGAAAAAAATATATAATCTCCCAGTTCAAAAATTATCTATGATCTTTCAAAACTGTTATATATTTTATTTCATTTTAATTATTCTTTTATTAAAATGTTATCCTCGATTATCCAAAGTAATTGGGACCGACCATCTTTCAGAAAATCGAGAACGCGACAATTTTAAGATTAAGGGCAAATATGTGCGTATTTCTTATTATGGTAACAAATGTTTAATAAAAATAAATCAATAGCAAAATAGAAACAAGAATAAACTACCTGAATTTTAATTTTGAAATTAAGTGCCTTTTACATATTTCATAAGCATTTGAAACAAAGTTTTGTTAGTTGAAGTTTCGATTGCCTTTGATTTGCAGCTGCATCACAAAGTTTTTAAAATACTATTGGTTCACCAGTATCACAGTCATTCTGCTGGTTTCTGCATAAAACTTTTTCCATTTTGCAGCATCTCCCTTCATAATACTAACTGCTGCAATACCAATGCCGTATTCTTGAGCTTATTTTATCATACTCTCACGCAATTCTACATGATTTATAATTTGAATTTTTTCTTCTATACTTAAAGTAATTTTTTTTTTTTAAATATGATAAAAATGAAAATTTTTACTTTAGTAAAAATCTCATATGGGAGCTCAAGTTAAATTCAAAGAAATTCTAACAAACGGGATCCAAAATATTTATCTGTATTCGTGGTTCGGAAAGGACCGCTTGCACACGAGGAATGTGAAAAAAAGAAAAAAAAAAAAAGCTTTAAAAATGGATTTCGATTAACCGAGAGTTTCGGATAAAAAAGGTTCTATTGTACTTAAAAAAATAAAAATAAATTGTGTATTTTTCGCACCCACTATTTTTAGAACCGAATGCTGAAAAAAGGGTGTAAAATATGCGAGTAAATACAATATTAAAAAACTATTACTTGGCACCAAATCTACAATGCAATAACATTAGCTTTCTGCACTCACTCCCCCACCCCGCATCACCACCACCACACACAAACACATACATACAGAATAATAAAGAAGGAAAAAGTTTTTCAGTAACAAATATAAAGGAAAAAACTAAATACTTACAGAATAATGGACCTCCAAATATTCACACGCATCTGGTATTTCAGAAGAACCAAATGCATAATTTTTCAATGATTTCTGTAAAAGAGAAAATATATTTAGCACCAAAAGATTAATCTTTTTTTCTTTTTAGTTAAAAACTACCATGAAGCATTCTAAATTATATTTAAATAATAACAATGAACAATATTACAAGCATATTGATTTGAAAATTTCAATTTAATTATGCATAACGATAATAAAACTCTAATATGAAAGGTGAAACTATTTTTAAAAAATAACCAGAAAAATATTCTTCTAAGAAATTCAATAAAAGTAATTAGAACATTTTTCAAGTATTTTTAATTTATTCAGAACTGATAGCAATATATAAAGAAATTTAAAATCTGGAGAGATCCATGTATAATAAATTGGCAAATCCTAAATCTTATAAGCAACTTTTTTTTGTTTTGGGGGGGGGGGGGGGGTTCAAAATCTTAATTGCATGCTAACCACTTTACCTTCGACAATCTATGGTCCATTTGTGTTAAACATAAAATTGAACATAGGATTGTTTCAGTCTACATACTTAATTGGAAAGCTAATGAGGACTTATATACAAGAAAATATTATGCACCCCAAAGCAGAATACTTTGTGATCTTCTGCAACACAAATTTATTTAATTAAAATTGTTCTGCAAGATACATTTATCTTCAGAATGTTTTTAAAAAACCATTTTCTTAATTATGTATATAATGCAGACCTGTCAACTACTATGAAAATACCGTAGTTGCTACAACTTTAAACTGAAAACCATGATGCTTTGGAAATCTGCCTAAAACTACTATTTTCTGCGAAAAACACTAATTTCATCAGAAGATTGCTGAAAAAAAAATACGAAATTCATCAAAAGACCAGAGAGAACACACAAAATTCGCCAAAGGATTGCGAAAAAAAGCAAAATTTGGCAAAGAATCATGGGAAAATCTCAAATTTCGTCAAAGGATCGCTGAGAAAATGCATATTTTGTCACAGGATTACTGATAAAATGCATTTTTCATCAATTTTTGGCTCAAAGCATGCAAATTTCGTCAAAAAATCATGGGAGAAAATGCAAAATTCCCCCCCAAAAAATGTGAAATTTGTGAAAAATTGCAAAAATTGTGGGATAGGAAAAAAACTAATTTCATCAAACGATCACTGAGAAAATGTGAATTTTATCAAGGGATCGCTGAGAAAACACAAATTTTGTCAAAGGTTCATGTAAAAAATGCAAAATTCGTCCAAGGCTTGCAGAGAAAAAGCGAAATTCTCCAAAAAATCTCAGAAAAAATGCAAAATGTGCTGAAAGATCGGAGAGAAAAATGCTAAATCTGCCAAAGAACCATGAAAAAAAAAAAACAAAAAAACAAATTTTGTCAAAGGATCGCTGAAAAAATGCAAATATCTTCAAAGGATCGCTGAAAAAAAAAAAAACATGAATTTTGTCTGAAAAAAATGTGCTGCATTGTGTTAAAATATTGAAGGTTCAAAGCATCTTGCACTAGAAGTGGCGGGGCAATAATAACTTAGAATAACGGCACATGGCTAAACTTTCATTTTCAGTAAAGCACGGTAGCTTCCCCGATTTTGTTTAGATTTTTCTTTCCACATTTGAACAGAATTGTTCTGCAGCTCAGGTCTCTGTTCTGCAACGTACGTTGCAAATTCCATAGTATTCTGCTTTCGGGATTATACAAGTGGTTTAGATAATATTGGAGAATGTGGGCACGTTTAGTTCAAATATGATGTTCGTAACAGACTCCAACAGTTGTAAATATAAATTGATATCAAATTTATCTCATTAACATTTTAGAAAGATATTAATAGTGCTTTTGAAACAATATGTATATATACAGAGAGAGAACATATTTTAATAATTAACATACCTTAAATTTTTTCCCATTTAATTTTACTATATTTTGTCTTAAAAATAATTTTTTATTCTTTTTACCTTTTAAAAATCCTAACAACTTCTACACATCATTCTCCAGCACCATAATATTTTTCCTTTTCAATGCTCCTTTTTAATTCTATTTGAACTTTCCTTTTGTGCCAGATCTTTCAAGATTGTTTTAGAGGAATTTTTTCCCACCTTTCTGAAAACCAATTTGCTCATTTTTGATTAATCTTCAGTTAGTAGCTTCATTGAGGCATTTTGATTGGATAAATTCCATTTGTAGTATGCATTTTGTTTTCTTGCGCCAGGAGGTTTAAAACCAGTCGAACAAGTTTGGAAGAGAACATTTTCAGTGTTTAACATCTGCTAAAATTAGCCAAAGGGCATCAGAAGAGTAGACTTTGATTTTATAAAATTTCGGTGTTAAGATGCTTTATATTAATGTCGTGTTGATTTAACCCTTTATGTACAGTGGACAAATGCACGGCAGGTGAAAACCTTTCGTTACCTTGACAACGAATGAGTGACGTGAAAGGATTACGTCAGATCATGACGTATGCAATTTGTCGGAAGGAAAATTCATTTGTTTCTGTGTGTGTGTGTTAAAACTAGAAGTCTTTAATTTTATTCGAAATGTGAAATCTTTTATTCTTTCGGTGTCAGAATAATTGACCTGATACCATTGATTTTGAAGTTGCACAGCTAAATAAGTCAAGAAAAGATTACACATTGTTTTATCCATCATATTGGTTAATGCCTGGATTCTATTCTTTGCATGCTGAAGTTGTCTGTTCTAAGAACGTGCTTCTAAAGTATACATTCTGGTCCTTCGCCAATGCAGTCTAATTTAAGGCAGCCACGTTGGTCGATGTCAAGGCCATTCATACTCTTCCTACCTGAAAATTCTCATCCTTCATACAAGTCAATCACGATGTCGCATTGAAAATTCAAATTGAAATATTTTTCAGTATTTATTGTCATCTGTATTGTAATAAAAAATGTGCCGTTTTACCCCGCTGCTATTCTTTCAGTGTCTGAATTTATTTGGGAGAAGAGGTAAGTAAGTATTCCTTAAACTTGTTCGTAGTATTCTGAAAATTGAAATCGCATTCCTTTTAAATTGAGTATTGAATTAAAACTGTTAAGTTCCATTTTTGTGTAACATATTCATATTTATTTACGCTATTTCGATTTATTCAAAATTTATTTGTAAAATCTTCTATCCATACTGAATTATGAATTCATGAAAATTTTATCTTCTAAAGCATTTTCCGTGAATTTTTGAAACTACATTAGAAGATTTACATAATCATTTAGTAAATTTTAGAAGGAATGAAGGATTGATTAAATTTGAATTTATAAGGATTTTGTGCAATATTTATAATTCCACTCAAATCTTTTATTTTAAATATTTTTCTTAGCATTTTGTAAAATTAGGAAATTTACAAATATAATGTAATATTATATTTGTAACATTACATTAGAACACATTACATTACATTACATTAGAATTTTAAACACAACAATTAGAAACATTACATTAGAAATATTTCCAAATTGAAAAATACCCCCCCCCCCAACCTCTTTCAACACCTAGAAAGCTGAAAAGATGCATAAGCAAAAGAAATCACCCTTTTAAAAATATTTTTGTCTTGTGTAACCAATAATGCTTTTGGAACAAGATAAAGTAATGCATCTATAACTCATTCTAAACTGCATTACAACTAATCGATGTATAAAATGAATTTTATAACAAGTTATTTTAATGATACTTATAAGTACCGTCCGTAGATAAAGGGTTAATTTGAAAGTGTTCCATCAATTTGTGAAAATGATGTCAAAAAAAAAGTTTAATTTCAATCTGTTTGATTTTTTATATTTTGGGAAGACACCCAATGCTGTTTCAATGATAGTTTTTAAAGCCATTCGAATCTGCTTGTTAAACTGACCGTATGCACCCTACCACCTTTACAATTCCATCTGTACAAATTAAAGTTTACTTGCTAACGGTACTGAAAATGTGCCCTTTTGGTGTAGACCACGTTTAATTTTTGGCAAGATAATTTGGATGGCTGTCACAGACATCCAACAACTTCTACTACCATGATTGCAATATTGCTAGTTACGAGATATCGTCATATATATAGCATGAATTAAAACAGTAAACATTATGGAAAACTGAAAATAGATGCATAACATGAAAAGTTACACACCTTACTTCGAAACTCAGATATCTTCATTTTCTCTAATAAAGCATTCACTTCTGAGTAAACATCAGGCATAGTCACTGGTTTATCATTTGTTGTTTTCATCTTTAAATCATAATGCTAAACAGAAAATAAATTTTGTTAGGGAAAAAAATGAAAATTGTAATAGAATTTTGAGACTAAAATATAAAGAGAACATAGTATTAATTTTGAAAACCAAGAGGCATATAATAAGGAAAAAAAGAAAAGACTGATAGAATCAAAACAAAAATTATCAAAATATTTATTGAATAGTTAACAATTTTTTTTCATTTACACATGCAAGACATGTTATACATGTATTTGCTTAAGTAAAAGTCAGTTTTAATTTTATGTTTAAAGCAATGCAGAGGATCACTTTAAATCTCTTTTTATATTGAATTATTACTATTTTAATTAAATTTCTGTTATGTTCCAAGAAAATTTATAAAATTAAAAATTAAGAACAATGCAATAAATAGATTATATATTTAAGACATCATATTTCTTCCCAGTTTTGTTAAATCTAAGTTTTTAACATTTTCTAGTTTTTCGTTTCTCTAGCCTCAATTCTTTGAAGTAAGTTAAAAAGAGTAAAAAATATATTAAATTCCTGCCATACAATCCAGGGGCTGAATAAACAAGTTTAGTACCAGAAGTTTCATTTAATAAATGAGATACTCATATGTGATACTTTATATACAACATGTATAATTAATAATTATACCATATTATTTTATTTAATGATAAAGAGATTTTTACCATGATTCATTACTTAAAAAATAACCAAAAACTAAAAAAACTATTCACGCTACAATGTGTAAAAAATGCAATAAAAAACATACTGTTTCCCTGGGCAAAAAGAAAACACGCCTGGGAATATCTTTAACTATTACACAACAGCTGGTATAAGCTTTGGCATCTTCTAAGTATATTTTTCCAAATAAATAAACAGTACCTAGAACAGAACAGAAAATGAAAAGTAAAATAAAATACAATAAAACATTTAATTGAGAGTTTCAATCAAAAACATATAAGATTAAATAGTTTTGAATTTAAATGGGGGGGGGGGGGGGAAGGAAAAAGATATAAAATCATGTGTTTCACATATTTAAAAAAAAATTTTTGATTAACAACTTGTTTGATTACACAAATTTAAATTTCTACGCTAAATTTGTAATACATTCTAAATGGACCAAAATGTATACAAATATTGAACTTTGCATTTATTTATTTTCAAATAAAGAGTTTTAGTCCCAGTTAATTTTTTCTTGCAATTTTGAGATATTTAAGGGTGTAATTTTACCCCAAAATAGTTTTAGATTCTGCATATAGCGAGTAATGATAAAATATCATAACAATAACAATTAGTTGAAATCATTCGAAACTAGAAAGATAGTATAAGTCAGTGGTTCTTAAATTTAGTTCACATTGACGCTTTTCGAAATTCCCTGTCTTCACAGACAGGAATTTAAGAATGAAGATTTCAAGATTGAAATTACTGATATTAGTTAGAATATTGAAATACGGTATAACACAATTGAATACAGTATTGAAACACAGTAGACACTTTCAAATCCACAACCCTAAAATCTACAAACGCCTAAAATCCACACATCATCGCAGATGTAAACAATGAAACTTTCAGTTCAGATGTAGGGACAAAATTTACAGAATATTTTAGTTTTATATCACTCTGTATGTATTTTAATATGTAATTATCGATAATATGTCTGAACTTGTGGTTTTTCAAGAAGGAAGTACAAATTTATTTCTGAAAATAAAAATAAAGATATTGCTGATATCACTGGTAATCACAATCTTTTTCCCAAATATATTTATGTATTAATCAAGTTTTTTTAGTTATTAAGACTGGCTAAACCTGAAATAGATTCCTTACTTTATAATTTTTATTTGAATTAATAGGGTATCTTTATGAGAAAAGTTTCATTGAATAATTGAAGGAAAATGTACCTCATCTTTATATGGATTTACACATTAAGTATTTACTTGATCCTTTACTTTTAAAAATTTTATCATTTTTAAAATTATCTTACTTTTTATAATTTTAGTTTATTACTTTACTTAATTATTTTAATATTTTACTATATTGCAAGCATTCATTATAATTTTAATTGCATTATTACAATCAAATTAATGTTTAAAAAAAATGTAAACTAAGCAATGACCAGAAATCTGCAAAATTCTAAAATCTGTACAACCTTTGGTCCCAAGCTGTGCGGATTTGAGGGAGTCTGAGGGGATACTATATAATATTGAATACTAGGGCTGGGCGATGTCTAAAATGAAATATCGTGATAAATTGGCAGCTTTATATCACGATATTCCGATATATCGATATTGCGACATATGAACAAAAAAATATATGTACATTTATAATATATGTATAACTTCAATATACATTATATATTTTATTAAGGATTAAAAAAAAAAAAAAAAAAAAAATATATATATCATTCTCAAATAGATTAATAAAAAACTATGTATAAATAAGCAAATCTAAATAAATAAATGCTAAAAGAAACTAGTAGGATGTGTTAATGGCAAAAATTTCTTCTATTTCTACGTGTTATTACTTCAAAATTCGCTATCACAGAGGCAAAATTAAATAACAATCTATGCCCATCATGAATATTCTAAAGATATAGGTGCACTAAATTGTATGCAGTTAAAAGGAAATATAAGCATCGCATCTTTCAAACAAATCATTGAATTTCAGCACCAACCTTATTAGATGTCTGTATCCAAAATTCCTAATCTAAAAATCATAAAAGCAATACCTGTTGGACAGTATACACCCAAGCCTAAGAAGGATCTACTTATGTGAAACCGTAACAGAATAAGGTGTTTGATTAAAATTCTTGCATTAGTTTTTAAGGTACAGATATCGCTAAAATTGTGGAAAATGCAGCATAGCAGCGCCACCTATTGGACGATTAACACTAACACTTAATCAGCAACAAGTTATGTCAACGTCTGTCTGAATTTGAAATGTTATGAAAATACGTGCGATAATTCTTGAGAAAAAGCTATAGCGGAAATTTTGAAAAATACAGCATAACAGCGCCACTTATAGGCTATAAACACCAAACACTAATCAGTAAAATTTATGTCTACGTCTAAGTCTAACTGAATCTGAAGTTTGATAAATATCAGCGCATTAGTTCTTCAGACAGAGCTATTGCAAAAATCGTGAAAACTCAGCATAGTAGCTCCGCCTGTTGGGCCATTTACACCAAGAACTAATCAGCACCAATTTACAAGGTATAACTGAATTTGAAATCTGACAAAAATCCGTGCATTAGTTTTTGAGATAAAGTTATTGCGGATATTGTAAAAAATGCACCTACCTGTCAAGTAATTTGCCCTAATTTATAACGAGATATAAAAGAATCTAAAATTTTGTTAAATTCCGTGCATTAGTTCTTGAGATAGAGCGCCTACAAAATTTGTGTTACAAAGAGACAGACAAAGCTTTTTAAAAATAGTCAAATCGTGTTCAAGACTTTCTAAACATATAAATCGGTCGAAACCCGGATGACAAAATTTTCATGAATCCAATACTTTCTTCTTGTAAAGATAGTAGAAAGTAAAAGAACTAAAAAAAAAAAAATCGTTAACAGAGAGAGAAAAATAATAGTTTGGTTAAAGTCAATTTTTGAATTATTTATATTTTATAATTGTTAAATAATATTTATATTGCTGTTGTGCTGTTATGCTTAAAATTGTCTTACTATGCGTCGGCGTCCCCGACAAAAGCTCTTAGTTTATTTTATTTCATTTTTATATTCTCCACTTTTTTTTTTTAAAGAAAAATAAAACTCTGCGTGATCTGCGAATCATAATCAAATGTGTTTCAAAATTTACCTTTCCCTTAATTTCGTTTTTCCATCGTCCATGTATGCTGTGTACATGAACCGCAATAATTAACTTTTTGGACTCCGGCGTCTCTTACACAAATTTTATTCGGTCGGCACCACTTTTATAAAAGTTTCCTTCAAGTACACAATTTCAAAAATGCTAAGATTAAGTAAGGAAATTTTATTATCCTTTATTACAGGTGCCAAAAACAAATTTTGAAAGGAAAGATGGTGTCGCCACAGCGGTGACAACGGAGTGCAAAGGGTTAAATAACTTTATGCAATAGCGGATAAGGATTTTAATGAGTTACTGTCACTTTCAACTAATTTCTTGCTATTACATTTAAAAAATCCGTGAATGTGCTAGAAATTTTTGCGTGAAATAATATTTTTTTGAGAACAGCCCTAAGAGTTTAAACTTAAAAATTCTGAATTAAAAAATATTTTTTTTCTTAACCTTTAAGACTATCTCCTATGCTTGTTCTATCGGGGAACTTGGATGAGGATCTCCTGTGTTTCGACCAATGTCCGCTAGATGAAGAAAAAAAAACTAACCTCCCCACCCCCCCTCTCTCACACACACACCGAACAATTTACGTCTTTCCTCTTTTGATTGTCAGTACACAAACTTTAACTGCTTAATTTTTCTTCCCTGTTTGTTATTTTGAATTCTAGTGACATTAAATAAATATTGACATCTAAATATTCTCCCCCACTCCCCACAAACAAACAATGACAGAGGCAGTAAATACCAAATACTCACATGTCAATTTTTAAAAGAAACTACCAGGAGAAAAAAAAAAAAAAAAAAAAAAAAAGAGCTTCAGAGAAGTAAAAATATCTGCATAAAAAAAGAACCTGGAATAAACATTAATATATATTGCTATGGAAGTATTATTTCATTTGTCCAATTAAATCCACTGTTGCAAATAAAATGTAATATTTCATTTATTTATCTCCCTGATTCACATATTGTACATTAACAACGAACAAATATTCATTCAAAACCGCTGAACCAGATTGAAGATAAAACAAAACAAACAATATCATTTGCTGTCGGCAACTACATGAGAAAAACCAGCTGTATCATATTTATTGCCCATCATCTGAACCTGAACACCGAAACTATCACTTTTTCCCCTTTTGAAAAACTGTTTACGCTGAGAGAAATCACAGCGTAATACCATGGTAATACCATGATAGTATCATGCTTATCGAAAACTGAGGGTTCGGTTAATATCACGGTTGAAGCTGTGAGAATCTTGAGGAGTGATCATGGTTTAGGGTAAGACGTATCATGATGATCGAAACCTATTATTTGGTATTTAATGTCATCATGGTTTAGGCAGGGATAAAATACTCCATTAGTATCATGGTCATCGTAATAACCTGCGGTTTAGAATGGTAGAATTTTGAGTACTCGAAGTTGAAAAAGCGCCGATTGCAGTTTAATGAAAAAGTATAATAATCGTGGTTTGCATCACGATTATGATAATCGCGGTTTACACCACGATTATGATAATCGTGATTTACATCACGATTACGATAATCGCGGTTTACATCACGATTACGAGAATCATGATGTACCGTTGTATAGGATTTTTTGATATCGTCATTGCGATTTATAATTTATATCGATGTATCATCCAGCCCTATTGAATACAGTATATAAACTAACAGCAGAGTTTCCACCAGTCAGTTTCAGAAGGCTGCTGCACCCTGCCTGCCCTTTAGTTTATAAAATAGCATCTTTCTTACCCTCATCTAAAAAATTAAAACCATTCTTAAACCTCAGTAAAAAAAAGTGCCATTTCTCCATTTTGCATTAAAAAATTTGCTTGCATTTTAAAAACTGACTCAACGATGTCTAAGTGACCTTGCTTATAAATATTAAAAGTGGCTTTAAAAACCTAAAGAATGCCTTTACCAATAAAAAAAGTGGCTTTAAGAATTAAAAAAAGTGCCCTTTTCTCACCCTCAGTAACCTGCCTCTTTTAAACCTGGGCTAAACTCTGCTAATAGAGCTACATAAACTAATGATACTGTATTTTTTTTCGCTATTCTTATTTTTCTTTAGATTTTACTTGCAAAATATTTCTCCGACTATAGATGAATAAAATATTTACATTCAATGTGAAATCATCGCAGATCCCCTAAAGATGCTTTGTGAATCCCTTGGGGTCTGTGGACCAAAGTTTAAGAATGTCAATTCTGTGAAATCTGCACACTTATAGAACGAGGGTTTTACAAATTATAGATTTTTGCAGATTATAGACCATTCCTTTGTTTACATTTTATTTTTTTAAGTCTGACTATTAATTAAGAACAACTATAAAACTAGTTGGATGTGCCAATCCCAAAACTTTCTTCTTTTTCATACATTTTAATATTTCAAAAAGTAGTTACAGATGTTAATACTGTAATATTATTAGTCCAATACTATACCAACTTTGATTTTCATCTTAAATTTCTGCTTCAATCAATGAAGCGTAGTAAAAATGAGTTCATCCCGATAATGATATATATTGAAATCAATAGTTTTTCAGTATTCTGTTTACAACAGCTTTTTGCAAATAACCGGCTTAGCAGGACGTAAGTTCCCATCGCTGCACAAGCAGCCGATGGACAACAAAACTATGAAAAACAGAGAAAATTATACAAAAATCGCTATGACCTTTACGGTGATTCAAATTCAAGGAGGACCTGCTGGCCATAGCCAAACATAAACACAAACAATTTGGTTCAATTCTATTCATAACTTCATACACTTTTCCATGGTAATATAATGAAAATGACACAGACATCGCTATTACAATGCCCTCTTCCGGCAGAATTTTTTCAAATTCAGGGAGGACCTACTGGCCATAGCTAAAAACATACACAAAAAATTTGGTTCAGTTCTATGCATAACTTCATACACTTTTCGATGGTACAATAATGAAAATGGCACAGACATCGCTATTACAGCGCCCCTTTCCTACGGAATTTTTTCAAATTCAGGGAGGACATACTGGCCATAGCCAAACACATACACAAAACATTTGGTTCGATTCTATGCATAACTTCATACACTTTCCGGTGGTACAATAATGAAAATGGCACAAAAAATGCTATTACAGACCGGCAGAATATTTCTAAATTGAAGGAGGACCTGCTTGCCGCAGCAAAATACATACACAAAAAATTTGGTTCAATTCTATGCATGCACTTTTTGATGGTACAATGGCGACACACGGACAGACAGACATTTTGTATAAATATGATTTTTGGGATCTCTGACCCCTAAAACGTGTAAATCTGTCAAAAAAAATTTCGATTACAATACTTTCTTTTATTGAAGGTAGAAGAAAGTAAAAATTACAATAGAAAGGAAAGTATAATGTAAAATTGGTTTAATATTTTTAATATGTAAATTAAATTTAAGGAAAATTTATACAGAAAATAAATTTTACTGACTATTCATTTTTTTTAAACATTGACAAAACCCAATGGTAGTTTAAGTTTTGGTTTGTTGTCAATAAATTCTTTTCTGTAGTGTATGAACACCCATTACTTCTTGCTCCATGATAAAGTTTTCTTGCTCAACAAAATTTAAATATTTACATCCCATCAATATTTAAATACTTCTTTCTACATTTGAATTGCTTTCAGCATATTGTTATATTTTATTTGTATATTATAAACACTTCTCGGACTTATGGATAATTCTTTCATAAGTAAATTCACCGATGGTCTAGCATAAAATTTTTGCATCACTTGCACTTTTTGAAGAATCGAAAAGTGCTACATGAATCATGATTACTTGTTATTCTAGACATAATTCCTTAGAAAAATCGCATGTGGCATGCAAATGTAGGTATAAATACACTAACAGAAATTTTACTGAAGGAAATATTCATGTGTATTGTAAAATAAGTAAATAGATGTTGAGATAAAGTCAGTTAATGCTACTGTTAGACCGGTGCTTGAACAAAGCATACGTTCATATTATGTGTAACCAACCAACCAAACATCAATGCTTATTTAAAATAAAAATTTAGATTTTGATTTGGTTGTCAATTTTACTTAGCTCAAATTTAATTTTTGAATGCAGCGTACAAAATATATGAATTTCATTGAAAAATTGATAATTGATGAAAAAAAAAAAAAAAAAATTTCCATAATTTAACTTCAACTAAGAGCTTAAATGTTAACTGTAATTTTCATCGTTTACATTCCAACATGTAGTGTGGATAATATATGTTTGCGGATTTCACTGTATAAGTAAAAAATCTTTAAATATGTTATTTAGACAGGGAAAAAACAGGTTTTAGGCAAAAAATTACATGAATTGTAATTTTCCAATTAGATGAAAATGTGTCCAGGCCAGCATTCGAACCAGGGACCATTTGGTTTAAGCTGCCAATACTCTGCCAAAAGAGCTATGCTGGACAAATCTGATGGCCGCATTTCACCCAGAAAACCTTACTGATTATGAACACTGGACTGATATCTGAACCAGCTAAACAGAATTAATTACAGGTAATGGAACTCACATAATTACACTTAATTTTTAATTGGTAAATGAAAACTGGGTAAATAAACTGGTAAGATAAATTTGCAAATAAATTACATATAAACAATTACAAGGTCAAATAATTTTGCATTGGAATCTGAATAAATTTTATGAATTTTTGAAATGGTTTGAGAATTAGAATGTTTAAAACTTGAATTTTATGTCAAACTCTAAACGCATATTTTCAAGAAATCACATCTTTTAAGGGAGTGGGATATTTCAAATATTAATGAATTAAAATATTTTAAACTTCCAGCGAATTTAATTTTTTTCCCTCCTCTCACTAGATAATTAGGATTACAGCAGCACTTTAAAACTCTTGTTTCTAATTGTTTTTATCTAATTTTTTTTTTTTTTATAAAACTAATAGTGAAAAATTTAAGAGTACAGGTTTTTAATGCTACATGATGGAACAAAACTTTTTAACAGTAATATTTTAAACAATATAGGTACAGTTCAAAGTCTCAAATCCGGACATTTTGCTAACAAGCTTTTTATTATTTTTTTTAATCAAGAAAACAAAACTAATAATAGCAATAATAATAAAAAAAGTTGCACAAAATCACAAAGGATAAAGTTTACTATATTAGCCTAAAATTTCACACCAAATTCCTTTTATGAATGTAAAAAAATCCCCGCACAACGTGAAAAAACTCAAATAAATATTTCATATTGTAATTCATAACTACAAGCATTATATATGTATATCTAAAAATCAAATTTAAAAATCACTGTATGTATTTCGAATGAACTTTATTGAAAAAAGACAACATTTGCTATATTGGGCTAAAAGATTAAAATTGAATTCCTTTAACAAAACAAAACAAAACTAGTTAAAAATTCAAATATCGCAGAGGACAAAATTTACTATAGTTGGCTAAAACATTGTAAGCAGAATTCTTTTACAAATGACAAGAATTGCCACTGAAAATGAAAAATACTAAAAGTGTCATTAAAAATCACAGAGGACAAAATTTAGGCTAAAAGTTTTAAACCAAATTCTTTTTTGGAAAGACAAAATAATCACTGCAAAAAAACACGAAAAAACTCTAACAATCGCATAAAAAATTTCATGAAAAATTCAAAAATCGCTGTACGAATTCCGAATAAATTTTATTGAAAAAATGTCAACATTTAAACACTGGACTAAAAGATTGAAACTGCATTCATTTTACTAATGTTGAAAAATAGCTGCAAAATTTTTAAAAATGCTAAAAACCACATAAAAAAAAAAAGTCTTGATAAGTTTTTTTTTTTTTTTTAAACCATTTCTTGAAAAAAAAAAAAAAAAAAAAAAAAAATCCACTATTAAATTATATGTTTTAATTATTCTTTTATTAGTATTGCAAATGCTTTTATGATGTAAATTCACAGGGTGAGGGAAGTGAGCATGTTAGATTATTATTATTTTTCTTCTTTTGACAAATAAACTGCAAATGATCCAAAATTCGGAATTGCTGAGGTCCAGAGGAATTAAGATTTTGGACTTTGTACTATATCTGATTTCAAAAAATAATAATAACTACTTAAAAACTTAAAATGAAAACTTCGCACATGCAAGTTACAAAAAATAAAAGGTTTACCTGGCTGCTTATACTGATCTTCATAAGCATCAAGCCAAAAAAAGCGCAGTACTTTGATTCCTTCTTCATTTATTACTAATGGCAAATGACCAGAATCAACGTGAATATCAACTACGCTTTAAAAGAAAAGAACAGCTATCTTACACACAAAAAGATCAATTTTAAAAAGTTTAAATTTTCATACAAAGAAGAAAATAAAGATTTAACAAATACTTTATTAGGTCTTTATAAAGTAATATTTCTGTATATAACACAAATCTGTATATTGCAACTGCAGCTTACTACAGAAAATGACATTTAAAAATGTATGTTTGGATTTGCTGGAATTCAAACATCTATGGCAGGAACTGGGGTCTCACGTTTATTACCCGGCGTGACTAATAACATTGTCGCAATTTGGTGATGGAAACTTTTATGGCAGGACGCGATTTCATGTTGCATCCCGGCTATGCTTTTAACTGGAAGTTTGGTTTCTGTTACGGGAAATGTTCGTGGTCGAATAGGAACTCAGAGAAGACACTCTTAAGTTCTTCTCCTGGTTTATTATCCTTTTCATACATCACACCTTTTGAAACCAGACCCAGCTGGGTTGTTTAAAACATTCTTGAAAACGCTCAGTCAGGGTTCGTTGATGTATATCAATGGATATATATCTTGATATAAATCCAATATTTATTTTCAAAATATCAAGGTTTTTGATATTTTCATACATTTGATGTTTATTTACAAAATATCACATTTCTTGATATTTTCAGCAAAAAGAAGTATAAATGAACTCTTCAGATGTTATTGAAAATTAGCCCATCTTTAAATAAATAACTAAAAAGAATAGCAAGCTCACAAAATACTCCCCGCCCTCCAGAAACTATTTTTTGACTGTACCTGCAACTTTCCCATTTCTATCATAAGAAATCTGTCTTTGAACAATACCTGTAGTTGTCCCTGTCTCGATTCCATTTTTAGGCTGCACCAGCTAGAGTGAGATAAAGGGGTTAATTGATGATTGGATTTTAGCAAAAAATCACAATTTTCTAAGCTGTATGTTTGAAACTGAATACTTGAATGTTGAACCAGTAATTTGATTTGATAATATTAAATTTGAACAGCCCACGAAAGATAATTTAACTAATCAGTTGTTTGCAACTTATCCTTCAACATCTGCATTAGAAAGAATCTTTCCTAGTTTTGGTTTAATTTAGTCTAAAATGAGCAAAAAAATTCAAAAGACAAAACCAGACAAATTTAAAAGCAAAATTCAATAAGTTTAATGCATTGAAAGGCGGGAAGGGTTGAGTTCAGGGCCCTGAAGCCATCAGACAACCATTGCGGCTTTGAGCTTAAGTCATTTTATTTTGTTATGAATTTTTAGTTTTACACTAAAAATTTTCGCTCATAAAAATGTAAAAACTTATTGCAATTAAAGCTTATCTCAGGATAAAAAAAACTCATGTTTTAACGAACAATTCTAAGCGTCTAATTAGGAGCCAAGGGTGGGAATTTTAGGACTTAAAATGAAATATTTTATTGCAAAATGCAAATAATGACAGCTATTTTCTAATCCTGATCGTCCCATTATAAATTCTCATTTCAGTAGCAGTGAGCTTTTAGATTGTATCTTCCTTTTAAATAGCATTAATGCTCTCATAAAATCTGTTGAATGTTTTAACAAATGTTTTTTGAAAAAAAAAAAAAAAAAAATTATGGACTGCTGGCTCAAGATAGCAATTTATTTTCCTTTTCCCGTGTTGTTACGTTCGGAAATTCGGTTGAAATCCCCTACTTTCAAATCGTATAGTCTGAAAGATCATACACTGCCTGTGACAAAAAAAGCACAAACTAGGAAACAGGAATTCTGCTTTTTCAGAATTTAGTGCTGCCTCCAGCATTTCCATTACTTCATTTTCTTCTGATGGACTTGTGGTTTCTATTATTATGAAACAGTCATTATAAATGAAGCGTTAGGTGGAGATGAAAGAGCAGTCGTAAAAAGTTAGAACTCTGATTTTCTGGTCAGAATGTAAAAAAAAATGACCATTTTTTTTTTTTCTGAAAAAAAAAATAGTCATTTCCCCCCCCCCCCCATTCTGACCAGAAAATCAGAGTTCTCACTTATTACAGCTGCTCTTTCATCTTCAGCTAATGCTTCGTTTATAATGGCTGTTTCATAATAATAGAAGCCACCAGTCCATCAGAAGAAAATAACTCGGTTAAGCGAGACTCGGATAATCGGGACTCTACTGTAGTGCAAAACATATTTCAATTTTAAGACTTAAATTACACGCTTTTATTTTATGTAAAATGACGTCATTTGCATTAATATAGATACTTAAAATTAAATATAGTTTATAATAGCTCCATGTTTTATCATAAATCATTCATTTATATTTTTCTCAAAATAGCACATATTTTAATTAATTTTTTTTTTCAATTTTTATGAGAAAATGGCAACAAAAAGATATAATTGCTATTTTTTCTTTATTTTCTACAGAAATGGAGTACTTGAGTTGCAAAAATGAAACAAATGTCACTAAAAACTACAAAAAAAATAAAATATTTCAAAAATAAATGGAGATGCAGTTTTCAAACAAATTGCATTAAAAAGTACTTTTTTCCCCCCAATACGATGGTATAAACACTGAAAATGTGTGATGCTTAGAAGTTTTAAAAAATACTGTAGAGTATTTAATGGCACAATGAAACATCAGCTTTTGTTTTACGGCTGGCTTATACAAGGCAACGTTATTTATTGGAGACAAAATAAGCTGAGAGAAAGAAATAGCATACCGGGGGCTAATAACTTTTATTTTTTCTTAAAAATTGCTTATTTCATTTCAAGTCATTTAATGCTAATTTGATCAGAATGAAGAGGAAACAGAAATAGTGTTTTTTTCCTTGTTTTAGAATGCTATTTTAAAAGAAAATTTGCGATATTTGCAGATTTATGCCTGGCATTGACAGCGACACTTGTTGATATAGCACCAGCAGATCGGAAGAAGTGCAAATAATTTGTTGTTCGATTGTGACAGTACGATATTATTTTAATTGGAACTTTTTTTTAAAGAGAGAGATTTAATGTAATTTTCTTTTTGTTTTTAGCCAACCAGCATTTCAAATAAAAAAAGCAGGAGGAAGAGGTGGTGGTGTGTGGTAGAGATGAGATGAGTCCAGCCTGAGCCTGACACTTGACTCAATTATTGTACCAGTCTTTGGGCTAAGGTTCATTTTTTCTGAAACTAACAATTTTATTTATTCTTGTATAGAAAAAATAAAAATAACTATTATTTTCTTTAAAATTACTTATTTCATTTCATGTCATTTAATGCTAATTTGATGGGGAAACAGAAATAGTGTTTTTTTGTTGTTTTAGAATGCTATTTTAAAAGAAAATTTGTGATATTTGCAGATTTATGTCTGGCATTGATGGCGACACCTGTTGATATGGCGCCAGCATATCAGAAGAAGAGCAAATAATTTGTTGTTCGATTTTCGGTGGTGACAGCACGATATTTTGTTATTGGAACGTTTATTTAATTTTCTTTTTTTTTTAAAGAGTGATTTAACATGATTTTCTTTTTATTTTTAGTCAACCAGTATTACCTTAAGGTTTATAAATTTTTAGTCTTCTATTGTGTGCAAGACATAACTCTTCAAATGAAAATGACGTTAGTGATTCTATCCATTTTTCATGATGAACTCTGCTCATGCTGCGTCTCTATTCTGCACATCCATGAAATCACTTTCATTTGTAAGTACAGTCGGACCTCTATTTTGCGAATTTCTCTATTTTATGAACTTTTACTTGGAACATTTTGCAAATTTCTTTGTAAAATAACCTCCAAATAGCAAAGTGTATTCTCTATTTAACAAACTTTTCCTTGGGATCTAATTTTTTTCCTCCCTATTTCTTAAAATATTACTGGACATTTCAAACTTATTCTTTCTTTTAACACATTTTATGATTATCAATAACCATGAACAGGTCTTACCAGGCACCTAACTCACCGAGAGCAGTAAAATCGTTCTAATTCTTTGCTTTCCATCCAAGAAGAGCAAACTTTCAATATCCCCTTTTAACCCTCTATGGAGCTGCCCCGTGTCCTTAAACTATAAGTTTCCCATTTTCTAGATTGTTGATCATGATCAATCGTGTTGGTAATTTCAGTTTTTGTAGCTCGAAAATGTCAAAGCGAAAGTCCTTGAGCATCAAAGAAAAAAAAAATATTCTTGATGAGGTGGATAAAGGCATGAAGAAAAAGAATACTGTTTTAAAATGTGGTATTCCTCCAAACAGCTTATCAACCATAATAAAAAATCGTGATTTTAATGTAAAATTATTTTTTTAACTGAAAATACAATGTATTTCCAAACAATGTTTCGTTTCATTTTTATTTCCCTTGCAGATTTCATTTTGATTGGTAAAATAAGTAAAACAAATAGATGTAATTTATAAACAAAGTGTGACTAATTACTTTTTAAAATTATATTTAGTGTTTATGGACTTAACTGTTTTATGTAGTATAAAATATTTTTAAGGGTGACTCTCTATTTAACGAATTTTCCATATAACAAACTTTTTTTTGGGGATTTAGCGACTTCGTTAAATAGAGGTCCGACTGTAGTATATAATTGAGATGTATTGTTAATCCGATAAAAAGCAATTGAGCAGTGTTTCCCCTGTTCCTATAAAGCATCGGATTTTTCAGATAATGGTGTCAAATTTTTAATTCAAGCTGATTTTCAGGGACACAAGAATAATGAAAGATTGTTTTGAGGAAAGAATCGATTATAATTTAAGATGTACCCCTTTTATAAGGAAAAGAAAGAACTGTTCTTTATCATATAAATAATAATTTCTGCAAATTTCATTCATTTATTCATAAAATGCACTTTGTTAATATATCATCAGATTTCTTGTTGTAGAAGAAAAATATGTGAATCCTTTTAATGTAGTATATTTTTATTTGATACCAAATTTCTCTCTTGATAAGATTAAATGTAAATAATATCTATAAAATTAATTATGTACTGGAGATTAACAATTATTTCCATGTAAGAAGTTTTTTAAAAATATATTTAAAACAATTTTTAAATATTATACATTTTTTTTTTTTTTGTACTGCATACTTTTGGTATCGGGCTCAGGCTCTGGTGACACAATATGTTTTGGACTCCGATTTAAAATCCCCGGCCTCAGGCTCTGAAAGCAAAGCCAAAACTCATGTGTGGAAGGGGTGATTACAATGATCTTTGCCGAAAAAACTACTGTAGAGAAATTAATATGACAGCAAAATTCTACAGAATTTGCAAGAAGATAAACATAACTTTGAAAGATTAAAATGGCCATGTATGTAAATGTGAAGGGAATATAAACTTTAAATCACAAAAAACCTCTGCAACTGAAGAAATGAGCTTTAGAGAAAATGCAATAGATTTGACAAACAAAAAGCAAAGGTCTGTTATATAGCTGCAATTTAGAGTTAAAAATAAAATAAATAAAAGTTATCTGGAAATGCAAGGGGCACAGATTTTAACTTACTTTTCCTTTAGTTCCATACCAGATCCTTGGAAGCTTGGTATAGCAGGTGGTGTATCTTCCATTTTTTCAACTTGCGAAGATGCAGTATTTCCTACAGTTTCTTCAGATGCAAAGATATCATCACTGGGATCTACCAAGAGTCAAAAAAGAAAAGATATAACAAATAAAAATGAGAAATATTTTCGCATTTATATCAGGGTGTGTACAGAAATTGCAAACAAAAGTTCCCTGACTATATCACACTTCCCTGATTTCCTTTATTAACCCCTTGGGAGCGAGTGACCGGTATTCGTGCCGCGCAAGGTGCTCAGAATCGGGGATTATTCTCACCAGTAAATTGTTACTGTAAATTTTGCCTTATTTAATACGAGCATTTTCACGATTCAATAAAGTAAAAATTTCCATTTTAAAAAACCTAGTGATAAAAGATTAAAAATTCTGTAAAAGACTCTCGTCGTGAAGGGGTTAACAATACACATACAATATTTTTTCATATATACTACTTACTCAGATAACACACTTAAACAGCTTGATAATCCCATTTGGGGGAAAAAATAAGAGAAAAATATAAAAATTGCCTAATATTCATAAAGTATTGGTTGACAGTTTTATAAATCCAATCCAAACTCAAAACTTAGGCCAACAACTTCATATAGTGCCAGTGGCCAATGGATATATAGTGATCAAAAAATTTTCTCATTTTCTGAAAAATGTTCAATTGTAAGACATATCTACATTTGACGGGATAGCTGGTTGAATTAAGCTGGCCAGTTGGTCAGGTTATGCTAATGTATCATTTAAAATTTAAAAAAATGGGTAAATTGCCTTTAATCTATCCATATTTAATCTATAATGCTATACATAGAAAATGAGGACATCTGATCACCTTAATTTGTGTTAAACATCAAAAACTCAAACTATGTGCATCTTTTTAAAAATTAATATTGGGAAAGACTAATCAGCATGTGAAAAAATATGGTATATAAAATAGACGAATCAGTCTCATTGGCAAAATGGAAATGCAAATATTTTCTTATACAGACAAATTTCCCTGATTTTCGAGTGTTTTTACAAAATTCCCGTACTTTTCCAGATTGATAAACTTCCCTGATTTTCCCATGATTCTGTAGACACCCTGTATATTTGCTTCTCCCTGCAATAATTTGGTAGTTATTAAACAGCATATTATTCCTGTTATATATAGTGAAAGCATTTCATTTTATTAAGAAAGTGAAAGTTACTTTACCAGTTAAATTTAATTTTTAAGAATTTTTCATGATTGAAAATTTTCTTTTTCAGATTAACAATACTTTTAAAAAATCGAGAATACTTGCATAATATTTAAAAGTTATAACTGCTAATAATTAACAATATAACTGTTACTGTTTCAGTAACAGGGGCCTGCAATACATGCACATATTCAGCAAATGATTATGCAAACTAAGTGGCAGGCCGCATCAATTGTGGCAGAGAAAAAAAATTCTGTGAATATGGGATTTGTATGAATAAGAAAGTATGTTATTTAAATGCATTAATAAATGAATATCACACATTTTGTTAATAATTTAAAAAGAATAAAAAATAGCTTTAATTAAACACATTTTATATCTCAGAGAAAAAACGTATTACAAATAAATTATTTGTTGCAGTGAGCTCTATGTGTCACTAATTGCAAACTCTTGTTTTAAAAAGTTTGTATATTACTTTAAAGGACTAGTATAATATAGTAGCTACCCTTGGCGACCAGTTTGGCCTCCCTTAAATGCAATGCTAAGCATTGTAGCATGTTACTTTTATTCATAATTTAATTTACTTGTTCAATCCTTTGCCAAATCGGAAGATTCTGATAGAGAAATCAAAAATTCGGTATATTTATGTTAACTGGACGCAGGGGATAAATCGTCAAACATTGTTGTTGTCCCATTTTTTCATATGTCATTAATTTCATTTAAAATATAAACCTTTCACTCATTTTATTTAAAATACACAACTTTAGTTTAAAACTGAAACATTTAAAATTCATGACTTTTACTTATTTCTTAAAAGAAAGAAAAGAAAAGAAAAATAACAAATAATACCATAAACCTTGGCATTTAATTTCAACATCAAACAAAGCATTGTTTTAATTTACCAAGTGAAAAATGAAAAATGCTAACTGGCGAGTTAAAAAATGCTATTGGCAAGATTTTTACCCGGGTAACATAAAAGTACCAAGAATTATTTGCAATCATGGCAACTTCTATGTGGTTTTATTTGAAAAAGTAATTTTGATTGAAAATGACCTGTTATGCTTGCATATGAACAGCGTAATTGTTTGTGACACTCACATGACTCAAACAATTTTCATATAGATGAAATGATAGCGATGGAACAATATTTGGCGAGTTATCACCTGCGCCAAGTACCTGCGCAAACTATTGCCGCCTGGCATATAAAATGCGAAGCAGTCAGCCTGGAACTGTTGATGACAGTCACATGACTTAGGCTATTATTATAGCGATGTTGCTTAATGTGATCACCTTAGAAACATGAGTTTTTGATAACAATGTGAGACTGAGAAGAAAAAGCAATTTAAAAAAATACTTAATAACATTTAATATCATTGATAACTTAACCCTTGATGATATAATGACTTTTTTAGGTAGAAAACATTTATAGAAATAATTTGGTAATTTTTGTTTGTTGATAAATTCTTCTTAAAAAGATCATTAATGAATTGTTATACTCATACTCATATTGTTTTGAAAATTGTCCTAGCAATGTCATATATCTTGTTTTAAAATATTCAACATATTACTCATTGCTGCATTTGTAGGTGATTCTTCAATAAATTTTTGCTTGTCATCCTCCTGACGATAATCATTATTTTGTATTTCTTTACGAACATTTTGGCAATGATGTTGAGTTTTTGTGAGCTTTGCAGCTACAGAAATGTTATTGTCAATTACCATTTAGGCATCACACAGGTCCAGACTGCTAAATTCTTTTTCTCTTGGAAGCCATGCTTTGAATGGGCTTTATGATAAAACTCAGATTTTAACCCCTACTTTTTTAGGAACTGGTCTACTAAAGAGTGATAACATTAAACGAAAAAATGATCACACGAAAAAATTGATTTTAGTGTAGAATTGAATATGGCAGCCGGTCCCAGCAGATTTTGATAAAATTAAGCAATTGATATTGATAACAATTGATGATATTAAGCAGCATCTACTGTATATGGTTAAACAGAAAAAAATTAAGACATTATTCTAAAAATGCTAAACTGATTTATTGTAATTTATTGAAGCTTTAAATTAAATATGGAAATAAGATTAAAAGTAAAGATGAAAACAGCAACAAAATGATTATTTAAACACAAACAAAATCATTTTCACTCAAGATAGAGCTATATTTTAGATCTAGATACCAGCAAACAAAAAGTAATAATAACAAAAAGTAGGTTTGTGTAAAAGATTAATTTGAATATCTGAGATACACATACCCATCAAGGAGAGATGCACTACACTAGTACGTAAATTCAAAGTTACAAATTAACACATGATTTAAGAAAAATACTATATTTTTTTTTGTGTATGGAGCACATTTTTCTAAACCCAAAATTTATTTTGAAAATTGAGGCGTACACACATAAGACAAGGGTTTAAGATTTCACCACACGATGTTGTATTTTGAATGAAGTAAAAATGCATGTAATAGTTTGGAGATTTTGTATTTAAATTTATGAGACCATTAAGTAGACTCCCTAAAATCCACACATCATTACAGATGTAAACAATGAAACTTTCAGTTCAGATGCAAGGACACAAAATTACATGGTTTTTTAGTTTTATATCATTCCATATGTATTTCAATATGTAATTCTCGATAATATGACTGAACTAATGGTTTTTCATGAAGAAAGTATAAATTTATTTCTGAAAAAAAAAAAAAAAAAAAAAAAAAAAAAATCAAGATATTGTTGGTATTACTGGTAATCACAGTCTTTTTACCAAATATATTTATGTATTAATCAAGCTTTTTTGGTTAAGACTGGATAAACCTGAAATAAAACTTCTTTACTTTATGATTTTTATGTAAATTAACAGAGTACCTTTATGAGGAAAATTTCATTGAATAATTCAAGAAAAATGTATCTCATCTTTATTATGCATATTTAATTATACATTATTAAAATTATTTGCTTGACCTTTACTTTTAAAAATTTAATCATTTTTTAAATTATCTTACTTTTTATCATTTTAGTTTATTACTTTACTTAATTATGCTAATATTTTACTATATTGCACGCATTCATTATAATTTTGATTGCATTATTACATTCAAATTACTGCTTAAAAAGTGTAAACAAAGTAATG
Source organism: Maratus speciosus (assembly GCA_963932465.1). Classification (NCBI taxonomy): domain Eukaryota; kingdom Metazoa; phylum Arthropoda; class Arachnida; order Araneae; family Salticidae; genus Maratus; species Maratus speciosus. Next base: position 289,543,057 of record OZ010800.1, on the reverse strand, counting down.
ACAAGAAATCCGCAAAATTCTAAAATCCGCATAACCTCTAGTTCCAAGCTGTGTGGATTTGAGGGAGTCTAGTGTACTAGAAACGGGAATGTTAAAAAAAAAAAAAAAAAAAAAAAAAAAAAAAAAAAAAAATAGAGAACAATTAATGTTTTTTTTTTTCCCGAGGGTTATTTTTCAATTTTTCCTAATCGGAAAAATTGAAATTTCACTTGTAAAATAATACATTCAAAATTTCATAATTGCTACATTCTGATACTTTTCAATATATTTATTTTAATGTTCAATGTCTTACATGAAAACATTAATGTGGAAAATCTGATCTGTAAGCAGAAATCTGTTTAACACGTTCGCTGCCATCTACGAGAATACTCGTCGTTGGCAAACTGGGTTTCCTTGCCAGCTACAAGATAACTCGTTATTCATCTTCTTATCCAAATCACAGATTACGAGCACTGTCAACAATGGTCATGCTCGTGTGCATTTATTTGTTGCTAAAAGTAATTCGTCATATAGGGGAAGACGGCGTACAATAAAACAAAATTTACTAATTTTTTTTTCCTATCCACAATTTTGCATGCATAAAAATATAATTAATGCATATTTTTAATCTTGTATTTTCCCCATCTAAATAAATTTTTGTTAGGTTCTAAACAATATCTTTATGATTGAAAAATAACAAAAAATAAATGTCTTACAGTGTTTCATTGTACCCCGTATGCCGGGGGGGTACAATGAAAAGTACCCCGGCATAAAGAAGGCGTGCCGGTTCTTTATGCCGTGCCGGTTCCCGGCATGCCCTTAAGAATGAAGCATAAAACCCTTCATTCTTAAGGGTTTTATGCTTTTATGCACGTTTTTATTCCTGCATGCAGAACTAAGTGCTGCAATTCCATCTTATAGCAAAATCATGCAAATTTTCTTTTGCCTCTCCTGTGAACTTGACTTTTGTCAAGATGTGTCACTTTTCTTGCGAGTGAGCGATATGTATGAAGAACTTTTTTAAAAATGTCTAAATAAGAACCTAAATATAACGATAATATCTAGTTCACAAAATTCAGATTGCATTTTGTACAAGTAAGTATTAAGTATATACAAAAGTTCACAATTTCACAAAAACACGACTGTGTGAAAAAAATCTAAACAGATCCCTGGTAAGATAGTAAATGTAACTTCTCTTGTTAAAAATGAAAATTCATATGCAAAAGTATTTCAATAATATACCAGTTAATGGGAATAAAATTCGAAACATGCATTTATTATTTATTGCCATAGCTACAATTAATCATGTACTCAAATAGTAAAAAATACAGGGTGTTTATAAAGTCCCGGACCCATTTTGATGTTTAATAACTCAAATAATAAAGATAGATTAAAATTAATAACATAAATGGTTAGATAGACTCAAAAAGTTTCATGACCCTTGTCAATGAACTTCCACGTGTGCCCCCTTCCTCGCACGGAGAATATCAAGTCGATAGTCAATTTCACGCCAGGTAGCGGCAAGCATGTCGGCATCCACAGATGCTATTGCGGTTGTAATTCTGGCTTTTAAGTCGTCAATTAGACATGTTGGAAAACTTCGTATTTCCACAACTAAAAGAGCTTCAGCCACATGTCATTTTGCAACAAGATGGTGCATCACCTCATTGGGGTACCATCGTTCGTACTTCTTTGAATGACCATTTTCCAGGAAGATGGATTGGGCGAGGAGGTCCAATTCCTTGTCCACCCAGATCACCTGATATAACGCCGCTGGACTTTTTCCTTTGGGGATTTGTAAAGGACAATGTTTACAGGAGGAGAGTGTCGAACATTGATGACTTAAAAGCCAGAATTACAACCGCAATAGCCTCTGTGGATGCCGACATGCTTGCCGTTACCTGGCGTGAAATTGACTATCGACTTGATATTCTCCGTGCGACGAAGGGGGCACACATAGAAGTTCATTGACAAGGGTCATGAAACTTTTTGAGTCTATCTAACCATTTATGTTATTAATTTTAATCTATCTTTATTATTTTATGAGTTATTAAACATCAAAATGGGTCTGGGACTTTATAAACACCCTGTATATTTAACTAATTGAATAACACCAACATTTACAGTAGTCAGCATATTCTGCAATTTTGAGTGTATATTTCCAAATGCTGACCCGTTCATATGCTGCTGATCTTTGAGGAGCTTGTAACAAATGGGAAGAAAGTTGAAAGTTGAGTGGTTGCATAGTGCAAAGCCCAGACCACCAAGTAGTAGGATTAATGTGTTATGCAGACTCTATATTGATTTTGTTCGAAAATCAGGTGAACTTCTGTATTCTGCCAAATCCGACGTAACTTTTCCAACATCTACTTCAAGATGATCTGTTTTTTTTTTGTGATGAATTCAAAAGCATTACAAATGTTATCATATGACAAACACTACCCCTTAACCACTTCACCGGCTGCCCCGAGATAACTCGGGGGTTAAAGCACTGTTTCCCCATACCTATCGCCGGTGAAGTGGTTAAGCTAATAAATTTGCTGCTGCATGGATTTCTTGACAGTAAATTATTTTTCTCCATTCTAAAATTTCCCAATTTCTTCTTCTGAATTTAAGGGTAAAGTAGTTAAATTACTACTGATTGGATCTATATTAGAACTTGTTGTGGAACATCAAATATTCAAAGCATCATCTTGAACCGATAATATTTATAATACGTACTGACAGAACTACACCAATTTTGTTTCTTTAAACTGGCATCATTTATATATGGGTTATTCTCTGCAATAGTGCAAAAAGTGCTTCCCAGCCATATAAATGCTCTTAATTTTATTACATTTTTATTTATTTTTATTTTTATTAAAAGATCTAAACATAGTTTATTAGGGGCAGAAAGTAAAATTTAAAAATAAATAAATTTAGTATTTAAAAATATAATATATATCATGCAAACATCATTCCCTCACCTTTCCCCCACCTGTACTACCATATTTTATTGCCTATTTCTTTCCATCCAGAAATAAAAATAATTAAAAATACCCTAAGCAAAATAAAGTTCTTATTTGATACATTACAAAAAATAATAAAAATATTAATTTTTACTATTATTATATAGTCTACTCAATCAATTATATGTTTCCCCATGTTAGACCATCATTCCCTCACACATTGCTATTATCTCAAATATCTACCACTAATGAGCAGTAGCAGTCTAGCATCCTTCACAGAGAAGAAGCTATTTTGAGTACTTGTCAGTCCAGCAACATAAATTGGTGGTGTAAGATTTTGTTAATTTTACAGAATTTTTTTTTAGTCAGTATCTCCGGAAGCGTTTTTATTAGCAGTCATTCCCTCACACAGAATATTCATTTTTTTGTAAATATCAAAAATTTTAATTTTATCATACATTATATATTAAGTGTTTCTCTTAAAGGAAACAGTTTGGATTTCTTCATAATTTTGCATTTTCCCCCTACAACTAGTAAAAATGTCTTATTTCATCATTCCCTCACTTGTCATTCCCTCACATTTTTTATTTTATTTTTTCCACAAATTTTTATTTTATTTTTTTTGTTAAGTCAAATTTTTAAAACAATTTCTGTTGCTATTAAAATCTTCAATAATTGACTGATTTTTTACCATTTATCTAATTTTTGTGAAAATTTACATATGCATCATTCAAGTCAGACTGCTGGCCAAATTTGCAAGTATTGTAGAGAACAACCCATATTTAAAATCAATATCATGTGGATGGGATGTACAACACATTTGCTTTCAAACTGTAGGGATATTGAATGAAACTTTTTTTTTTTTGGAAAGGGAGGGAGGGGGGGGGGGAAATTAAATCAGCTTGACTGGTAATTAAACAATAATTTCAACATACACATGATATAATAAAGAATATTATTAAATTGAGCGAGAATACTAATTTGAAAATTCTGAAATTAAAAAATTTATACTTTTAAAAGCTGGCATTGCTTTTTTTTGGTAATATAGTCACATAAAGGGAAAATAATTTTCTTTTAGTGTTGATAAATTAAAAAAATGAATATTATTTAACATTCTCTAAGAAAATATAACTCATTTGGAAAAAATAAATTTTTCAAAAAAAAAAAAAAAAAAACTTTTTTTCCACCACTTCAACATTTCCAGAAAATTTACATCTTTAACCGTTACACAACGCACTGTGTAAACTTATTTGATTAATATCTATTAAATTTTAATATTATAAAGTGTGCTTAAAATGTTTTCTCTCATTTTTAGTAATTTTTTTTTCTCTAAATGAAGTTTTAAGAAACGGGGTTCATTTCTTGCATGAGGACGCAGCATGCACAGCAGGGTTTGTAATAGTGTGTGGGAGGGCACAAAGTGCACACAAAATAGGAAACTCCCATATAATGAAAAATGCTATGCAGGGTTCCCAGCAAAACATGACTGGCAAATTCCCCGACTTTCCATGACCAAATCTAAAAAAAATTCCATGACTTTCCCTGACCAAATGGGCATATAACGCAATTTGCTACTTATTTTTGCAGTCCTGTGTCAAAATTAGCAATTTTTTTCCCAAGGCTATTTGATGAATTTTGTGTCATTTTTCAGTTTTTCGATGAATTTTGTGTCATTTTTCATTTTTTCGATGAATTTCACGCCTTCTTCATTTTTTCTTTAAGACTTTTCCATGACTTTTCAGAAAATATTTGTAAATTCCCTGACTTTTCCTATATATTTGGAAATTTCCCTGACTACTTTGAAATTCCATGACTTTCCATGACGCTGGGAACCCTGACATGCTTTAGGCATAAAGACAAAAAAATAAATAAATAGATAAATAAAAATAAATTTACCAAATTCAAAATTTTCATCCTGAGTAAAATCATCCTGTGATGGATCGACTTCAATTTTAACATCATCTACATTATTAACTTCAAACTTCTTTAACTCATCTGAGTTACTTTCTATTATATCACTTTCTTCATTTTTAGTTACAGAGTTCATATCATCAAAATTGACGACTTTAGGCATTAAAGGCTTTCTATTTACTGTTGGTGGACTGGAATTGAAGCTAGCCACAAAATTTGTAGCTAATGGACTTTTATTTTTATTTTTTAAGAATGGATTTGCTTGAAATCTGCAACAAACATGAAAAAAAAAAAAAAAAAAATTAATTAGATAATAAAATTTTTCAAAACGGGAATTTTACTTCACAAAAATAGGACATGTATATAAAGACAAGGGCAGAAAAAATAAATGCATCAAAACATTTAATTTTTTTAATGAACGGTAGACAATAATTAAATCTTAAAACAAATGCCTGCAAAGGTAATATAGCAAAGAGATTGCTTTAAATTTTAAAGTCTCCAAGTGAGACTCGCTAATTATCGGTAAAATTGTAAAACAAACTTTAAAAAATATGTCAATTCTGAAAATTAATTCATTTTTCTTTAGTATTAAAAGATCTTTTATTCTAATTTTGTATTATAAACTTAATTTTACCATGGGGCAATAAATACTTTGTTATATATATGTAACGATTTTAGGAGCGTTCCGGAACATATAGAGGAAGTCGCGGGCCGTTCATTTTCTTGCATGGCGGCCGTACAGCCGTCTTTAATATGTAAGGACATCTAGGAGTTGACAGAACTAGTGGAATAAATAACTGGGACTCGGGAACCGCTTGATGGACCGAACTCATTTATTTAGCCACTCATCTTACAGTCTAATTCGCGAGTTCAGCTGGGGGTCCCTCGAGCCACTTATGTCGCTGACTTTAGGAGCTATATTGACATGAGTTTTGCCGGCATCTCAAAATGGCAAGATCTGTCTTTTTTGGCGCGGGTTTTAGCTAATATCTTGGGGTTTAACATATTTTCCGGCAGAGGGCACAGTTGTAAAATTGGGAGGAACATTTCTTTAATTGGCTGATTAGCTTTTGATTGATTGTCCAGGCTCAGATGCAAGACATGGGCTTGGCCGGCCCGGGAATCGGCTAACCACAACTGAATGAGAATATTCCGTACATCAGCATTTTTACTCTTAACGGGGATGAGAATTGTAAAAAAGCAAAAAGACTGAAACCACGCGCAAACAAAAAATTGTACCACATTTTATCCGTGAAAGATACTTTAAGAAATAAAACCAGGGTCTGATTTCCGGGCAAATGGAGACAAGCGCACAAACCTGTATACTACATTACAGGAGTGAAAATAGCCAAATTACACACAGCTCTTAAAACGTAGGTCATATGAAATGCTCGACTTATCAGAATCATGATCGTTCCTAAAAATGAAATAATTTAATTAAGAATAGGGTTTTTGTGTGTCATAATTTTAATAAATTTTTTAGCAAAAAATATGAAAAACTTAGTGAATATCACAATGGTTAGTTATTTTTGGTCACACGGGCAAATTGGACCAGGACCTAAAGCCAGCTTAATGTGAATTCTGAATAAGGAGAGATTCTGATTAAAAAAAAAAAAAAATTGAAATTCACAGCAAATTTTCTGAAAGGTTACAAAAGAGGGAGGAAGGGGAGGATACACTAAAAGCACTAAACACATGTATTTTTCGCGCCATTTTGATGAAATTTGCCGCTTTTTCGCAATCTTTAGACAAAATTTGCAGCTTTTTTGGGATCTTTTGATGAAATTTGCAGTTTTTTCGCGATCTTTTGATGAAATGGGCCACTTTTTTGCGATCTATTGACGAAATTTACCGTTTTTTCGCAAACTTTGCCGTTTGTTCGCGATCTTCTGATGATATTTGTCGTTTTTTTCGCTATCTTTGGACAAATTTTGCTGCTTTTTCGCGATCTTTTAACAAAATTTAGCTTTTTTCGTATCCTTTGGCGACATTTTCTGCTTTTACGCGATCTTTTGACGAAATTTGACGCTTTTTCGCGTGCTTTTGACAAAAGTTTGTTTTTTTCGCGATCTTTTGACAAAATTTTCTGCTTTTTCGCGATCTTTTGACGAAAATTTCTGTTTTTTTCACGATCTTTTGACGAAATTTGCCGCTTTTTCGCGATCTTTTGACGAAATTTGCCGTTTATTTGCAATCTTTTGACGATATTTGTAGTCTTTTGCGATCTTTTGGTGACATTTATCACTTTTTCACGGTCTTTTGACAAAATTTGCCGCTTTTTCGCGATCTTTTGTGCCACTTTTTCGCAATCTTTTGACGAAATTTGCCGTTTTTTCATCACCTTTGAATGTTCTTTCGAAATCGGAAGAAAAGCGGAATCGATAGGAAAGTGAAAATTTCGGAAAATAGCAAAATTTTACAGGAGAAAAAATACGGAATCCTCGGAAAAAAAGGCGGAATTTCGAGAAAAAAAAAAAAAAAGCAGAAATTCCTTGAAATAACAAAAAAGCGGAAATCCGCCAAAAGACGGAAAATTCTCATCCCTGTCTTAAAGATCGTCCGAAAATGATATCTGAAAGTAATAAGATGTATTGCTGGGAAACAAAGTTACAAGGGGAGAAACTGGTTTTAGACATAGATTTAAATTTAGAAGAAAGAGACTTCGGATTTTAATTTAAATTTTTGGAATTTTAAAGGGTTTTTATCCTTTCATATATATATATGCAAGTCAAGAAAGAGTAAGTTCTATAATGTAATGATTTTTAAAATTTTAACTATAAATCCGGACCAAGCAATGAGGTGCTCTGTCTCATTAATTTCAGAGCAATAAATCAAAGTCAATATATTAGTTTAATTAATGTCAAAGTGGAAAATTGATAAGAGATAAATCCTAATTAGCTTTTGTCTGGTTGACAGCTCAGACTATGATTACCTCATAAATAATATTTAACATTAAAATTAGAATTGGCTCTTGGTTGTGCAATCATATAGGTTCAGACTCTTGTCTCCATACAAAAACAGTTATAAAAAAGATAATGCACCAATCATGAAAGAATAAGCCTCCCACTTTGATACTTCTGCCCTGTGCTGGAAAAAGTAAAAACTAGCAGATAAAAAGTGGGGTGAAGGGGTAAAGAGAAGTCACATTATGATGCAATCCTCTGTTGAATATCAGGAATGATTTAGAGAGCTTTGGCTCCTACCATCTTCCAAGTCACTGGGCCTGGCTTCATGTGAGGTTATGTACTATTACAGAAAATAAAGTCAGGTTCAGGAAAAAACTGCCTCATCTTTTTGTAAGGCCATGTCTACACACACATAATATGAGGTACAAGCAGATTCCTTTCAGATATATCATGGAAGACGGTAGTATTTCGAGTGACGCAGCCTTAAGCCTAAAATCTTATCGTATCGTATCGTATCATAGAATTCGTAGATGGCGGAACTCATATATACAGCTAACTCGACATCAAAGAAAACGCGAAAAGCCGCCTTTTAATAACTCAGCAGATAATTGTCTTATTGTTCTGAATTTTCTAGAACAGTCTTATATCTGCAGTCTAATCGTATACTGAAATTTTTGCATTTCTACGTGCAGTATATTTTGAGATCTAAATAGCCATTTTTAAAGTGAAAACGTTGGTATAATATCGAGGAAGTTCCTAATTTGAAAATCTCGAAAACGGTTCTAACGATTATTTTTAAATTGATACATAATATAAATGTGATTAAGGCGAGGTGAATAACACTTTTCTTTTTTCTGGGAAAACTCTCGTTCGTTAAATAATTCGATTTTTTTTTCTCTCGAAAATGACACGGGCGATTTTTTAAAAATCAAATAAATATGTTTCAGATGAACCAAATAACAATTTACTTGTTTCCAGCAAGACTCTTGTTCGTTTTATAATGCGCATGAAAAATCGGACTATATTTCTTCGCCATTCTATGGAAATTTCACCGAAAATGCATGACACTGTATTCATACACACGCTTTCTTTTTAACCACTTTGGGGAGAAAAATTTTGTCTTCCCACTGGCTGAGTGGCTAAGGGCCATCGTTTACTGACCTTAGGATAGGCAGTTCGATACTCTCTGTTACGTGTTTTCACATGCGAATGTTTTTTTTTTTTTTTTTTAAAGTCTGCTAGTTGACCATTATTCTCAGTTCCTTTGTAATTTTTTTAATTGCTATTAAGTTAAATAAAATTACAATTATAATGACGCCAATTTGATGATGATTATTTCTTGGCAATTTTTCAACAATAAAAATATTACCATAAATTTTATAAATATATTTAATTTCAATCACTTTAGAAAAAATATACATTAATAATTATTATTTGAATATAAATCACACGATCAGAAACGTAAAAAAATAATTCATTTCAGCTCTTCTTTTTATAATATCATTTTTTATTATTATGGCGGTCAATCAATATATAATCACTGACATCCATAATATTATTATTATTATAATTATTATTTTCCTTGCATAAAAGCTATTGTGATGTAATAATTCTTTTATAATAAATAATTTAGTTGAAATGTTTTATTTATAAATATCAATGAAGTTTGATAACCCCGAGACAATTCTTTGCAATATTTACAGTTTACATAATAAGCATATCAGAATTCTGGTGTCGCCATCTTTTGACGCAATTGCGTAGTATTATAGAGAAATGTTTGATAAAAATGTTGAAGTAGACAGTTTTTAAATCGAAGAATTATTTTAAGAGATATTTAATGTTAAATCTGGATAAAATTGTCTCATTAAAAAAGTCTCATAGGAAAAAAAAATATACATGGGAATTTAATCATTTTCATTCAATTTAATCATTCAATAGAAACTCGAAGTTTCCAGAGTGCATTTATTATTCTTAACTTGCCTAATTTTTTGACGGTTTATTTCAATTTTAAATTAAAATTTTCAGAATTTCCAGAGATATTTTTTACATATTTCAGAAAAGGTTCTTTTAAATTGTTGCCAAATGTTAAAACAGCGCAAAGAATAATATATCCTTTAAATTAAAAATTTATTCACACGTGACTATTATAAACAGAAAAAAATCCTTTTAAATTAGAATTAAATGATAACGTGTTAAAAGCAGGAAAATATTAAACATTACGTCATAAAAATTGTTTTTACACATGCTTACTTAAAATGAAAGAAAATTATAAAATAATCAATTATTTTCAAATTAGAATTAAATGATTACGCATTAAAAGAAGGAAAACATTGAAAATTACGTCATAAAAATTATATTTACACGTGAATATTAAAAGAAAAAGAAAATTTTTAAATAATAAATTCATTGATATGTGTTAAAAGTCTTAAATGGAGGAAATTACGTCATATTGGCCAAAGTGGCCAAAACAGTTTACAAAACACATTGCAAAACAGTGTAAATTAAAAAATATATTTATATGAGAGATTTATTTCAAATTTCGAGATGATATTTTTAACTATAGTTGCTAATTTTAAGGTAGCGCAAATAATAATATTATCTTTCTAATAATAAAAATATTTTCAGTTGAATGTTACAAAGAGAAAGGAAAGTTTGGTGAAAATTATGTCAGATTTAAAACGTTACATTTAAAATCTCTTATTTAAAATCATTTTCTTATAGCGTTGTTAAAAAATACCATAAAGCAAAGACTCTGTTGACTTAGTTCCTTTTATATTTGGTAATTTTCAAATGTTTAACTAATCTTATTTAATCAAGCAGGGAAACAGCAACTAACATCAGCTGATTCGGTTTTGAAATCCCTCAGTAAAAGGGAAACCCGTTTACAGTAAGATCGCCATTGATTTTTTAATTATACAGAGCAGCCTCGATTATCCGAGCTAATTGGGACTGTTAGTAAATCGGAATCGGAAATCTCGGTTAATAGAAACTGTGTGTAAAAACTCGCCGTGCTTGCGAATTTAACATCTCTTTTAAAAAAATATATAGAACGTTTTTTAAATAATAAAAGTAAATATATGTAAAGTTCTGTTTCACAGCTTAACAAATTTAAAAAGAAAATCAACTACCAGTTGTAAATTTTAAAATGCAAATTGAAAAATTTACGAAAGTTCACACAACCACTGGAAACAAAGCATTGTTCGCTATTGACTTCTCAGGGTCCAATGTTTCTTTGGAGTTGAGGGCTTTTGGGGGCAGAAGGGCCTGTATAGCACGGACAGTAAGCTAAAGAGTGTGGTTATTTTTAAGGCTCATTCAAAAGGAAAAAAAAAATCAGACTTTGTTATCGGCTCGGTTAACAGAAACCTCGATTAATCGAAGCTCGGTTAATCCAGGTTCTACTATAATTCAATCTTCCGTAATCTTTTTAAAGCAGATCAAATTAATGGACTTTAGCACAAAGTCACATAGCTGATTAACTGCCATGCTTGTTGGCCACCTTTTTTCCAAAAGTTTGCTTCACCTTATTCAATTAATGAGATATCTCCGATAAAATAAGTCACATTTTCCCGTTCTAAAATACTGGTATCCAAAAATCGTAGCATGTAACTGACACTACAAGTACTCATTTAACTAGACTATTTTAAGTCTGATTTTTATTATAGACTATATAAAATTATTAAAAATATATATTATGATAGGAACTAGCGGGCTTCGTCCGCTATTTACGTTACGGATATAAAAATCATGTTTTTTTTTTAGGGAAAAAGAAATAAAAACCTATTTGACGATAGGTTTATAAAGACACATTTTGTATTTGTTATATTTCCGGGGATGAGGAGGGGGGGGGGGCTATTTTGATTAAATATCGCAATTAGTCTACATGGCAGATATAATTATGATAGACACTAGCGGGATTCGCCCCTCTATGGCGCCTTATGGGTCCAGCTTCCATAACTCAGAAACTACCTTTCGGACATCAATACAACAGATTCCAAACGTTATAATTAACTTAATAATCACCCTATATAGCATTAAAGTAAATTTATGAGTACTGCATACTACTTTTTTATCGTAATTTCTGAAGAGAAAAAATTATTTCGGTTCCATTCTTAGGTACTGGTCTGAAAAATTTTGAAAAAGGGGGGAAGGAGGGGACATGAGACTGCTGTTTGTCAAACAACACAACGGGATCTGGCTTATTCAACTTGGTTTTTGATGACTTCAATTGGAAGGTGGTTTGTTTAAAAGAGTGCGTTCCCTGCCCCATGAAAATTGGAACTATTGGTGCTACATCTATGTAAGGATTTAATAATTATAAATTAACATTTTGGATTTATTAATTTAAGGATAAAGTGTTTTTAAAGGAATATCAAATGAAACCCTCTGTGCGATCTGCGATTATACTTACCCAGTTGTTTTTATATACAAACTGCTATAAGGAAAATTGTAATAAAATAGTAAAAATTAAATCTGCATTAAATTCCATAAGTATCTTTTTTTTAATCATTTTATCACTAACCTCAAAAAAGTAATGATATCAATGCAAAAACCCTTGACGGGTTAAAAGTTTCTGACGCAGCACTTTATCTTGTGCTCTAAGAATTTTAAATATGGAACTTAAAAATACTGATATCAAATTTTGAGTGACGTTATGCTATTTCTTAAAAAATATATTTGTATTTATTTCATCATTTTATTTTTGTTTTATTTATAATCGCATGTGCAAAAGTTATGTTCAACATGAAAAGCTGCATAAAATTTTGTTCGCTGTTGCTTTATCATTTACATCTCTCATAAATTCAAAATATGTGTTTTAAAAGATATGATATAAAATTTAAGTGACGCCTTGATGTGACTTTAAAAGGTTTGTTTTTTAAAATTCAATTTAAATTATTTTTGACTTGGTTAAAATATTTTTTTTACATCTACACAATACTTTTAATTTTCCAATTCACTGTTAAATATATCACTTTCATTGAATCTATACTATGCATTGAAATGTATTTATTTCAATAAATTGATTTATCTTTTGTGTCACGCTATTCAAAATTGTGAGTAAGATTTATGTAAATGGTTTATTTGCGTCAAACTATCCTTTTTCATACATTTCATGTAGTTTGGACACAATGACGCAAAGAAACCATTTACATAAATCTTACTCACAATTTTGAATAGCGTGACACAAAAGATAAATCAATTTATTGAAATAAATACATTTCAATGCATAGTATAGATTCAATGAAAGTGATATATTTAACAGTGAATTGGAAAATTAAAAGTATTGTGTAGATGTAAAAAAAATATTTTAACCAAGTCAAAAATAATTTAAATTGAATTTTAAAAAACAAACCTTTTAAAGTCACATCAAGGCGTCACTTAAATTTTATATCATATCTTTTAAAACACATATTTTGAATTTATGAGAGATGTAAATGATAAAGCAACAGCGAACAAAATTTTATGCAGCTTTTCATGTTGAACATAACTTTTGCACATGCGATTATAAATAAAACAAAAATAAAATGATGAAATAAATACAAATATATTTTTTAAGAAATAGCATAACGTCACTCAAAATTTGATATCAGTATTTTTAAGTTCCATATTTAAAATTCTTAGAGCACAAGATAAAGTGCTGCGTCAGAAACTTTTAACCTGTCAAGGGTTTTTGCATTGATATATTTACATGCAAGTCAAGAAAGAGTAAGTTCTATAATGCAATGATTTTTAAAATTTTAACTATAAATATGAGAAGTTAGTTTAAAAAGTGATGTTCATGACTTGAAGGTGGGGGGACAGGGAGAGAGAAGAAGAGATTTTGGGAGGAGGGGATAATTTAAGTGATGTATTATTCATTTGCTTGTTACTATAGAATATTAAACAGGTCAGAAAAGCAATTTAAAATTAAATAGCTTTATAGGTTAAATTATAAATGTTTGATACCAGATAGGGAGGGGCAAAGGAGGAAGCAATTTTTTGGGGGGTGGGAGGCTTAGATTATTGATTAAATATTGTTGCAATAAATAAAATAACACAGTAAATTTGAAAAAAAAAATAAGTTTCAAAATTTTGCTTAGAGGTTTTTGTTCTGGGAAATGTTAGGGGGGAGGAGGATTTGGATTTTTTTTTTTTTTAATTGGAAATATGCCAAAATACGGAAGATTCTCACCCATGTATTTGCCTTATTTTCTTCTAAATTAATGGTAAAAAACTGGTTTTAATGACTTTTTAAAAAAAAAGAAATTTTGATTATAAGCCCCACTCCCAAAATTAACTTATTTTGCTTTTGAAAAAAAAAAAGAAGGGGGGTAGGGGCTTACAATCGGGATTTTACGGTACATGTTATGTACGGAAGCATAAAAAGGACATGTTTAGATGAAGTTTTTTTTTTTGCTTTATTTTAACATCTCTGTAAAAGTCCTATCTATCTGTATCAAAGTCCTATTCATTTCAAAACTCATTTAACTGGACTAAATTGATTGAAACACAGTTAACACTAGAATGCCGGAAATTTTGCTATCCCCTAAAATGCCAGCCAGGTGCCACTTCGACACTGGTCGATATAAGGCGAAAATTTTGAAGAAAATGTGCATTTTAATATTCTTTTTACAAATATATATCGTACACATAAATAGTATATCTGTAAGATAAGAATAATTTGGAAAAATGATATGAAAATATATATGGTACACATAAATAATATTGTATCTGTAAAATAAGAATATTTTTGCAAGATGATATGAAAATGTGTATGGTATACACCAATAATATATCTGTAAAGTAATAATTCTTTTGCAAGATAATATGAAAATAGATATGGTACACACAAATAATATTATATATGTAAAATAAGAATAATTTTGAAAGATGGCATGAAAATATATATCATACAAACAAATAATATTATACCTGTATAGCAAGAATATTTTTGCAAGATGATATGAAAATATAAACAAAAGAAATAACTACTTACATTATTTACAGTCAATACACTTATAGCTGACATATTTGGTGTATTTGCCACATGTCATTCTTTTACAAGAAGAACATATTTTATTTGTCACACTTCCATGACATTTTTTAACCTCACATTTCCTACGCTTAGAAGGATTTTCAGTCTGCAGTTCATCTTCATTGCTTTTGTTTCTTTTAACGGATTTTTCAATATTCTCTGATCACAATTCTTCAGCTAATGTTTGGATACAAGTATGTCTTGATCATTTTTTTCCTGTCACACGTTGGAAAATAATCCAAGCATTTATCGCAGCAAAGTCTAAAATATTGTAGAATGTGTGAATTAGCCATCTTCTTTAATCTGCTTTGACTGGATATTGCTTTGGCATTTGGCCAACAATATCTACACCACATTTCGTTTCATTATAAAAACTGATGGTTTCAGGTGTTTCCTTTGAAGTACAGTAAAACCGCGGTTATTCGAAAAGCATGGGACCAAAGCATTTTCTGTTAACCGGGGATCCATAAGAATTTTCGGATAACCTGGGTTCCATGAGAATTTTCGAATAACCGGGAGGCGTATGGTGAAAACTTGTTTGATGAAAAGCTGTGATCGATAAGTTGAAGAACAAGAAGATGCAACAGTATCAGATGTGTTGTTATTTAAAAGGTGGCGTGATAAAGCAGCATTGAAACGATGCAAAGTTGAAAAAAAAAAAAAAAAAGAAAATCACAACATATTTTGTAAAAAAATGAAGTGTTGTATGAGTCTATCTAATAAAGTGTCTGAAATTACGCAATAGACAAAATAAATAAGTTTACTCTGTTTATTATTTTCATAAAGAACTTGCTTTTTTAACACTATTTCTACCAGTGTCCAATAACACCTTTCAAAGTTCGTCCATTTTACAAGCAGGTCTGCGTTGTCAGAGTCTGAGTCGGCCCACTTTTGAGTGTCAGAGTCGGATCTGTTAAAATTCTCGGAGTCAGAGTCATCCATTTTCCCCACGAACTCCGCAGCCCTGATGACAATGCATACACAAATTTTTGTTTCCCAATTATACAAAATCAAAGTACTTACTTTTCTATTTCTAGAATATACACACACACATATGGGAGAAAAAAAAGAGACACAAACCTTTGAACAGGAGAACAGTCATTCAACTTATGTTTTTTGTTTAAAACCATGGGCTTTGGTGCAGCATTAAAATTTGATTCTTTATGAAGGTCATCCATGATGCTCCCAAGGATATCATCCTCGTCTAATTTCACATCATTCTATGAAAATAAAGAACTATGTAGTCATTGATTATTTACTCAAAATTACACTTAATATTTAAAAAATATAATTAAAATACTGTAGATAGGATATAAAAATTCCCTTTGAAAAAATAAAATAAAAAAGGGAGGAGAATAGATAAAAAAGATTATCTTTAGCTAAATATGGTTATAAAAGAGGAACACACAGTCAAGAGAAGAAATATTAAATTAGTTTAGAAGAGCAGAGCATTCTCTGAGTGATGACACACTGACCGATGTCAGCCTGAGTAAGAGAGTGTATGAAAATTGTATTAAATAAACCCTCTATAATGGACACCTTTATTTAGCGAAGAATTTTTCAATACCAATTTTATGACCACTGGGCCAATTTTATGACCAATTAAGGCACCCAAACTTTTATGTATTGTGTGCCTTTACTTCTTAAAACAATTAATTACAATAAGAAAAAAATATATTCAGTTTCTTATCTTATTAACACATTTCAAATTAAAGATTTTAAATTTTTTATACAATAAAAACTAGAAGAATACCTCAATTTTCCTCTTAGTCGGCAGAGGTTTAAACAATGATTTGATATCATTTGATTTGACAGTAGTTCTTTTTTGAGGTCCAGCTAAATTTTTCTTAGGTGGCTGCTTATTTTTTTTATCTGGAAAAGAAAAAAGCAATTAAGAAAAAGTTTTAAAGTTTATTAATACTAAATACACTAATAATAAAATATTAAAGTTTATTAAGCTATTGAAGTTTATTAATACTAAAGTTTTATTTAACAAGATAAGAATAACAATAGAATAACGTTGTCACACAAAACTTAAAAGTTAGACCAGATGTTTAGCATATGACATCTTTGATTACGAACATAAAATGAAGCCTGTAAGTATCACCAGTTTAATTTTTTTTTTAATATTAAGATCAAAAGGCATTTTATGTATTCCCACTTATTTCTGGTCCATCAGGATTGGGAAGCTCTTACTTTCCCACACATATATATATATTACAGTATAACCTCGAAAACCCGGCATTGTCAAGATATAAAATAAAATTAGCACTCGCCACATAATACTCAAAATTTGGTGATTGACTTTATTGCTATCACTGCCCAAACTTAATAGTCACTACTTGCAATCGCAATCATAATAGATCCTACTAAGTTTTAAGAAAAAATAGAAAATCCAAAACATAAAATTATTTTTTAAATTGAAATAATTTTTAAGTTAAAAAATCCAGTTTTCTTGTCTGTTTTATACAATACTTTGATATATCTTTAACTATACTTTATCATTTACTCGTGTAATTTGGCTGCAGTAATTACTTTATATTTCTCTATTCAATGAAATGGCAGTTTTTTCTATCGAGTGTAATCTTATCAAAGGGTAAAAAAATTATATTAGTAAATTATGGTGTTAACAATAACAAAAAGGACACTTTATCAAGTATTTGTAAATTTGTTACTGCCCAGTGCTTAAAAAATACTGGCCAGTGAAAAAAATCCATGTATTGGGCAGCAGCCAATGAGTAAAAAAGTTAATTTTGACCTATACATCGAGATCAAGATTAAGGCGTATTTTTGAAAATTCCGGATTTCTGAAAGAATATTAAAAGCACTTCTGATATTCTTAATGCTGCCTTTATTCATAATTTAATTCATATAAGTCAAGTGATATTTATGCAAGAAAAATAAAAAAAACTTACTTTGATATTTTCTATGCTAAAAAAAATCGAATAAAGAGTGAAGTAATTTCTTCTCATGTAATTTCCAAAACATCGATATCAATTTTATTTGCATCAACTTTTCGTTCGCTCTTTAGTAAGTTTTTCTTGGATTTTATACAAGTGAAGAATATCGATTTCACAAATACAGCCTTGTTTCTCTAAAGCAGATGTTAATTCTCCAGTCAAATTTATGCATTTTTCCAGTGACACCTTTTCTTCTACCAGCTCCTTGTCCTCGTTCCTCTGAGCTGCTACCAGCATTATCAGTGGTTCTATTTAGCACAGCATCAGCAATCTTGCAGTCTGCTAATCCATTGCTTTTGATCTCAAAGTTTTTAACTTATAAATAATTGCTATTTCTCTTTCTCTCGTAAGTTGGAAGTGTAAAAAAAAAAAAAGAAGAAAAAGGGGAAGGGGAATGATGATTTTGATGCTGGATTTTTGAAGTCACACTGTAATAATACTAAGCAATTCATATTTTAAATCTAAATGCTGAACAAATTTTGCCAAAAATTTTATGAAGAAAGAGAAAAGAAGTTTACTGCTGGAGGATTAAAAAAGAACAAAGAAATCTATAACATAAAAAAGTTACTCAATTTAGATAATTTTTGTTTAGATATTTTTCAAATTTTTTAAACATTTAATAAATTAAAATGTAAACTAAATAGCTTAAAAATTCAATCTAGAGACATAGTAATAACTGTTTATAATAGGGATTGCACTGAATATTCATTACATATTCTGATTTGGCATTACTGCTGAATATTCAATTGGGCTAAATACTAAATTATTTGGTCTGCTGAATATTTGGTTTTGCCAAATGATTTGATATTCTGCCAAGCCAAATACATAAAAGAACATAAAAAAATTCCTAATATATATATATATTCATGTCCAAATAACACAGAGCTAGATGCTTCATAATTTGGAATGCAGCTGACAGTAGACATAGTGTCACTGATCCAAATTCAGTGCACTTCCAGTGATGACATCGCATTTACACAAAACAAAATTATTGTGATTAGGAAACTACTAAAAATCTTTATTGTTAAAGTTCTGAGCAAAAATTTAGATTCAGCTTCTAGAGAGACACCACATATTTTTTACTAAATAAGTAGATTGCAAGTCTGGTGGCTTCTATAAAAATTATTTGTAAATATGCATTATCACACCTGAAAGTTTGTTCAATTATTGTAGAAACACCCTGTATATTTCCTACCTTTGAAAATAATAACTCAATTTAGTTGCTGCTTGTATTTTTAAAAACTTCCTTGTTAAATCAATAACAACTGAGCTCAACAAGAGAATAAAACAGGAGATTCTCCATAGTTTTTATGGGCAGAAAAGGGGAGATTTTTTAAAAAGTGAATTTACATAAGAATAAAAAGTTATTTTATAATTAATTTAATATAGATTAATGATTGACTCAATACCTTAAATATAATCATTAATATATATATATATATATAAATTTGAAAAATAACATTTGGTTTCCTATACTATAAATTAAATAAATTACACAAAAAATCTTTAAGATATCAACAAATGAAACAAACTTTTTTCAAATAAAATGAAAATATTTATTAGAACTTAATTTTTGATATTCTAGCACTTAACTTTTGAAGAAGTTGCAGATTTTGCTCTGTTTAAAAATCCTACATCAAATTGTTGGTAATAGTAATGACCTGAGAAATTGCTCTTAACAAATAAACCCTGTAAATTATCATTCGAAATGGATGACCAGAATTCTGAACTATTTTTTTTTTTCTTACTAAGCTAAATAAGCACTCACACTCAGCATTGCTGTGAGGAATAGACAAAATTTGAACCATTACGTCAGAAATTTTGTTAGATAGCTGCTCCCTGGGTGATTTTGAATAAAAAAGAAATTCTGAAATTCACAACAAAGTTTCTGAAAGGCAAAGGTTACAGCAGAGAGGGGAGGGTGGGGAATCCACTTCCGGCACTAACTATGCATTTTCCCTGTGGCCCTTTGATGCTTTTTTGTGATCTTTTGAAGAAATTTGTGTTTCTTTCACAATCCCTTGATGAAATTTGTGGTTTTTTTGCAAACTTTTGATGAAATTTGTGTGTTTTTTCGCAATTTCTTTGACGAAATTTGCATTCTTTTTTGGTGAAATTTTAAGTTTTTTCACAATTTTTGATGAAATTTTCGTTTTTCTCCCGCGATCTTTTGACAAAATTTGCAGTTTTTTTCACGATCCTTTGACAAAATTTATGTTTTTTTCTGCAATCCTTTGATGAAATTCGCGATCCTATGATGAAATTTTGATGAGATCCTGCGACGTCATCTATTGGAATTGGAAAGAACAATTTTCTTTTTTCAGAAGTATGTTTCTAGGAATTTTAAATATGAGTGAAAAAACGGACAAGTTGGCAGCTCTGTAAGAACTAAAAAAGTTTTTCTTATTTAGCTGAACTATAACTCAATGTTTGGTTTTTTTTCTTCAGTGTGAAGTTTACTTTTTGATCAAAATGGAAGTAGGTGTTAAATATGATATAAAACTCTTCTAACATTTCATTTTTTGATATCACCAGAAATATAAGAGTATTTCAGCTAGCAAAATATTCAGTATACCTGTGTATTGAATGTTTAGTATAATGGCCATAATCACTATTCGATGCATCCCTAGTTTACAATACTAATATAGTAAACAGCATTCCAAAACTAATGCTAAAGTAGATACTAGGGAGGAAATTATTTCATTTTCCTAAACTAGACAGAAATCTGCTTACTTATTTACATTTTGAAACGATAATTATATAATTCAGTTAACCTACTAACATTTATACGCAAATATACAGAGAGGAAAATCAAAGTAAACCAACATATTTAGTTAGAAAACAAATCAAAAGACAGGCAAAGTCAGTTAAGATATCTGTATATTAATAACGTTTATAAATTTCTTTTAAATTTGTTTCTTAAAAATACTTTTTTGATTCAATGTACGATAAAAAAGAGAAAATCATTATAATAATTATTATATTACAAAAACCACTTGCAAGAAAACAATTATCTATGAAATTGCAGATGTGAAGGAAACATTTGCTAATAGTAAAAAAATTCAAGATTTGACACACTAATCAGCATGATCTATTACCATTAATAGTCATTGTAGAAGATTCATGTAAAATTTCATACTATTTTATAGCTATGCTTTTTTTTTTTTTTTTTCTATCAGGGTAGTCCAACATAAATGAAATTGTTTAGAACACTATAAAAAATAAATAAACACAAATAGCAAATTACAGGTTTAAAAAAAAAGTTAATAGCATTTCAAAACTAAAATATCATGAAAATTAAAGTAAAACTACAGTTTAATAAGATCATAAGAAATTATTTTACAATAAAAAGTTTTATATTATTTTGCTAGAAACTAAAATGAAAGACATATTATACCTGTGTAAATGTCTTCTTCAATTTCATCATCAAATATTTCTCGGCCATCTTCAACATAACCACTGCCATCTGAAAAATTAAGTTTGTACAGTTTAGAATTAGTATAAAATTAATCTTTCTTTAAATATGCTATAGGATAAAAAATTATGGAATAAATACACATTTGACTTTAAAAGGAATCAAGTACAATCATTTTATATTAAATTTTTAAACATCAAAAGTATCATGAAACTATTTCTTTTTTTGGGGGGACCTATTTTGTAAAAAGTTACTTTTCTGAAAAAGAAAAATATTTCGTAACAAAAGATGAAATCCAATTCCTCAAACTCAAACCAAGCATTTATTAATAATAGCTTCTTTAAGTCATTCTTCTAAAATTTTCATTTATGGAGAACTTGTTTTATTTACTAATTACACATTTTAAAACATGACAAAATAAAAATAATTAATGAAGAGCATGTTTTTATGGAATAGAATTTTCTGAAGGGGACTATTTTATCAAGAGGAATTTTATGAAAGGATCATTATGATTAGACTGACTTGTAAAATTTTAAGTGAAATACAAACACTGTACATATTTTACAATACAGTGCACAAAGAAGTAACTCTGTATCTTTATTAATATTATAATACTGATGAGAAAGATATAAAAGATGACTTTAGAAGGAGCAAGTGACTGCAGTTAATTTTGCAAGTGTTTGCTTAATAAATAAAATTTGGCAAAACAAAAATAATTCTAAAATACTGTCTACAAATAAACTTGCATTGATAATTTTCAAATAGATCTATGCCTTAACTATCCATATTTCCTTTAAGGCAGTTAGTTCTCAAATTCTCTGTTCAATTATGCGAAACCTTCTGGCTAATTTTGAAACGTAAATGGCATAAAACTGGTAGGCCTGAATACCAAAGCGATTTGGAATCGAATGTTGTTTTCCCTTTTTTTACTAAATAAATTACTTATAAGTGATTGTTGTCACGTGAGAGACAGTTTTTCTCTTTCTATTGTATCCCAGAAATTTGGTTCAAATGGCCAACTCCAACAGTATTGTCTGAAAAATCTTCTACCTTTAACAAAAAATTGAAAACATCATTCGATTACATAGTTTCTGAATAAGAACACCTGTCAATTGCATGTGTTTCTGAAGAAAAATGAATTCAGAAATGTAACAGAAAGTAGCTCCTTTGGATTTGAGATCAGGCTTAAGCCTATATTAAAAGTACAGTAGCGATTGTTAATACAAATCATAAGTAAGTTAGCTTATTCAGCTATTTTCATGAATAAAATTATTTTGAGCTGAACAGCAGGGGTGCGCCGACCCAGTGTGCAAAGTGTGTGGTGCACACAGGCGCCGAAGTAGTAAAGGCGCCAAAGATTTCAGTTGAGGAGCAAATACTTTTTTAAAAAATTCCATAATTTGATTAGACTAAAATATATTACATTTTCTTGACACCTGAATTATGTTTTGTAGATTTACAGAGACAAACTTTTTTAAATTACATATTTATTTCATTTTATTCTACTTCTGAGTCTCCTAATAAGTGATTTAGATGTAGACCTGTCCAACCTTTCAATAAACTGAGGCGCACATTATGTAGTTGGGAGTGTTAGCCCTATATTTTTTCCTTGACGTTTATACATTGTTATTTAAAGCTTTATTTCAATCATTTCACATTTTTACTTTTCAAATAAGTTTGTTCTAACGTTATACTTACGTTTCGTTACTTTTGTTTCCTTCATTCAAATATTCATTTGTATTTTACTTCTTGTTTTCTTTTCTGCCGTAAACGTGGTTTGTTTATTAGTTTCACGATTCGATCGAGAATCGATCCACGTCATCCAACTATTTCTTTTTCGATCGTATCTCCGTTTTTCACTTAGTTCGTTCACGCAACTCCAACACATTGCGATCGCATTTCCCGTTCCGGAGTCGAAAAATTGTTTCTTCCGTACAGCAGTACGCATTCTACTCAACTCCACCGAACGTGGTAGGCTTTTGCCGATACAAGTGCTTGTTTTGGATGATATTTAAAGGGACGTTCGTCTCTGCTTTTTGTCTGTGTGCGGCAGCAGTTTAAGCTGTGTAAAGACGGCACTTAAGCAGAAGGTGAAGGCAAGTTGGAAATGTTTTAGTAAAAGTTGAAAGCAGTAATAGTAATGTTTTAGATAATGCTGTTTCAGTTGTGTTGTTACGAAGAGAGCGTTGCTGGCTGGTATAGCTCGCTCATTATCTGGAGATATGTGTGTTTACTTGCATATTAATTTTCGTTAGTTTTTCGTCTGTTTATTCATCGTTTCAATTGATTATGACTGTGATATCTTTTAGCAGCATCTTAATATGGCTTCGATAAAATTTTGAATCATATTTTTAAAGAAGTATTATGCCAGTTATTGAGTTTAAATATCTGAGCGTTCAAGTCATCTTTAAAACAGCGGTCTCCTCAAATATGAGAGAGTTGTCTTTGAACTTAATCTATGAAATATCATTAATCTTTTGCTGAATATATTGTGAATTTATTTTTTTGAAGACTTTATGCAATTTCTACATTGATGTGATGAGTAGTCTCAAGAATTACATGAGTTAATTTTATTTTTATTGCAAATTTAACTACTGTACAATATGGTACACTTACTGCAGTATAAAGGCAACATCCTGAACTATGTTGTCATTGTCATTTAATATATCTTTAAACTTTAACTTTGATTTTACTTTTGACATATGTATTTGTTTATTTCTGATAAATAAACGTTAGTTTTATGAAAAACTTAAATACAGTTTCTTATCAGTTCTCATCTACCATTACACACCTTGTCATTTACTTTTAGTTTTAGGTCTATGCCATACTTTGCCCAGCTTTATCTTTTACGCTGCTACTTTATTTTAGACCTGTTTCAGACCCTGGTTCGATATATATATGGACCAGGACAAACAGGGAGCAATGAAAGGCGCCATAATTCACATGGCTGAAAACATGCAACACTGTTGTCTCACAGTAGTAGTGTAAAGCACAGTACAGTTTTACTATCCCACGGGGGCTAAATTCCACTGTTTTTTTTATAGCAATTTTCTCCTTGCTGTAGAATTTTTGTCATAAATAAGATAAAAATTATTATTCAGAAATACTGGTAAAATTTTCTCCTACAACTATCAGGCCAAGAATTGTGGTAGACTTGTGCGTCTCAGAAGCATCTTATATGATGCACGTACATCTCACGGTGACAGCCATAAGTCCCCTTACGACTCAGAAACTCTATTTAAAAATAATTTGTAGAAATAATATAAATCATGCAGAAGGCCAAGGCCAATCTATCTCAAATGTTTTGCAGGTGAAGTGGCCATAAACCTTAATCACTAAATAACAAATTAATAACATAAAATAATTAACACTAAGTAATGGTCATTGGTAACAATTAAAATAACCCCATTCAAATATTAGAGATTTTAAAGAGAGCATACTTTAAAGTGGATTTTTAATTTAAAAAATAGCTAGTAAGAGGAAAGGTCCAAATGGACACCAAGAAAACCTTCAAAAGGCACCACCATAGTGCCGTGGGAGACGCGTTGGACAGCCCTGAATTACACTGCAAATAAATGCGTCTTAAATTCAGACACATATGTGACTGAAAAAGTAATTCAGACACTTAAGTGTCTGAATATGTAATTTCAGACATCATAGGTGTCTGAAATTAAGACACTTAAGTGTCTTACTATGATCATGGTATAAACACTGTAAACTGAAATGTCTGAAATTCAGACACTTAAGTGTCTGAAAATGGAGTGTTCAATTTTCAGACGTTTTAAAGTGTCTTAATTTTTAAGACACGTGTATCCGTCTGAATTTAAGACAGTTCAAACGTCTGCATCGCATCCATCTTTGATCAACCTGCCTGTTCAGCAATAGGCAGCCGTTTTTTAAACTTTTTTGTAAGCTTTATACACTGTAAAAAGTATCCATTAAAATATAGAAATTGTACTGTCTATTCAGACACCCATTTACGTTATTTATTTTAATGTAATTTTTTTTCCGTACATTCCAGAAAATTTTCCATTTTTTTTTGCATATTTCTGTATTTAAAAAGTTCCATTTAAAAGATAAAATATAACCTTCCTAGGACAAACCCATATAATTCAATCCCCTTTTCAAAAATCACCTATATTAGACAGGATTTATTTATTTATATTCATACCAGTGTGTTATTTTCAAGAAATCATGAAATTTTTCATTTCAGCCAAATTTCCGTTATACAGAGGTTTACTTCAGTTTTATTTACTGTTTATTGAGTTACAGTTAGCAAATAATTTTTAGTAGTACGTTTAAAAATATACGATATAACCATGCTGAAAGTGAAATTTTGCCCAGTCTCATTCGATTCCTTCTTAAAAAGTTTGATTGCATAATACTTGCGTTACCTACTGTTATAGAAACCTGTTTAAAGAGGATCGCTTATAATTCGATAGGTAATTTATTCATCAAAAAATAGAAAACTTATTTCGATCACATATTTTCTGAATAACATCATCTGCCAATTTCATGATTTAAGAACAAAAATGAATTAAAATTTATACATTTCCAATTTGAAGTGGAAATTAAACCTTCAATTTTTGAAAATGAATAGTGGCGCCATCTCGTGTAGTCAAAGTAATCTATCTGGAAATAAAAATACAGCGAAAACTCGATACATGACGTTAATGACTTTAGCGTATACCAGTGGTTCCCAACCTTTTTTTGGTCGTGCCCCACCTAGGCATCTCTAAAATCATGATGCCCCCCCTCCCTTCTATATTATATAAATATTGTCACATAAAAAATAAACTTCCATTTTCCCAGATGGATCCGAAAATAGCATTAACATCCATCATAAGTGATTTCACATTCTTTAATTTATCAAAATCCTATTTTTTTTAAAATTAAAAATATGCTTTTAACCTAACTCCATGAATGCAGTGATGCCATGGATCTTCGCATTTACATCGTTTTATTGTTTTTTGGCAACTTACCTCACATTTTAAAACTGATAAACAGTATACATTTTTATTTTCGCAAAATTTCTTGAAAACATTTTCATATTTTCTATAACATCTGATAGAATTGATACATTTTATAATGGATTTTAGTACTTCATTAAGAATAAGTGATATTTGTTTATCGCCAAGACTGTATGGATAACATAATTCACAAGTAGCATTTCCGGGTTCACACTTTTATCCAGTTTAAGTTACTACTTACCTTTCCTCCCATAACATACTTCTTTGATAGCGGATTTTTTTTCCCATTATTATTATTTGGGCCCCATGTTTTCTCCAATTTAAAATTTTAAAATGCATATGTCATGAATTTCATATTCTGTATGTGGTCTGCAGAAGAGCCATAAGAAGTTTACTTTCAACACTTTCCTTCCGTGATGCACACAGGGTTTTATTAATTTCATAAATGTAGCACCTCATTTTTATCATTCAAAACATTTTTTAGATTAAACATGCCCAAATAGTCAATTTTAGATATACTCTACAAAATTTCCCATGTAAAATTTCCCTCGTGGGGCATATTACACTATGAATAGATGTACAAGTTTGTTTTTTTTTAAATAAATAGTAAAAAAAAGAGGTGTAATTTACTAAAATAGTATTAAAACCAGAGAAATTAAATGATTCTTTATTATATAAAAGGTTTCAAATTATAGAAGATAATCCATATAATTATTTCGGTGTCAGTGTATTTTTGAACTTTTGAATGGGATCATTTCGGAAATTAATTTTTATTCAGTTATTTTTAAATTTTTTCATCTATTATTTCTATTTTTAGACTAAGACACTACTTTCATTAGAAAAAAATTTGTTAATAAGAAATCTGAAATTGCCCCCCTGAAAAGCCATATTGCCCCCCCCCCCCTGTGGGGCATATACCCTCTGCCATACGTGTACCCTGTGTTTTTTTTTTTTTTTACGACTACAGCACTGTGTATAAACTGTTCAGAATGATACTAAATTGGAAAAAAACTTACTGCTGACCGGGAAAGCAAAATTCAACCAAAAAATCGATTTTTACTTTTTTATATCATCAAATATCCAACGATGTGTCACACATATTTATATATGAAAAAATAAGTGTTGAAATTATTCATTTATTATTCATTATTTCATATTTCACGACTTTTTCTCAAAATTTGGATTTTTCATGTTTATGTTTCTTTTTTTCAATATCTATTAAACTTAAGAACTCAGATTTTTTTTTTAATACTTGTGTTATGTTATATTGCATACGTTAACTCTGGGATTTAATCATTTGTTGAAAATTATTTATTTTAGGCAGTGAAATCTTACCAAAAATGCTAATTTAAAAATGATTTTCAATAAATAATTAATAATTAATTTTGAGTTTCACATAGAACGAAAATGGTCTGTTAAAATACGTAAAGTATGTTATTCTGTCTACTCTAAAAAATCTAGATCTCTATCTTTCACAATTTCTGGGAAAAAGGTACATAAAGTTGATGAATTTAACATGGTCTTTCAAGACTTTCCCGGTCTCCTTAAAAACATTGCTTGTGCTTGATGAATAACATTATTTTGAAAAATCTGCCGACGAAATCGTAGCCGAACGGTTAGCGCACTCTTCTCCTACGCAGAAGACTCTGGATCGAATCCTACCTGGGGTAAGTGGTAAAGTTTACTCTAGTTTGGAATGAATACTATATAATTCAGATGGCCTTTGGTTAGTGGTTGTACATAAAATATGGAGATTAGTTCTTGAAAAATTACATTTTATCTTTTAAATGGAAATTTTTAAATGCAGAAATATGCAAAATAAATGGATTTTTTTTCTGGAATTTACATCAGAAAATTTCAATTAAAATATGTAAATTATACTGGAGTCTCGAGGGGCTACAGTTCCATATTTTTAGGGATATATATATATATATATATATTTTTTTTTTACACCGTATAATGCTTACGAAAGGAAAAAAAAGGTGAAAAAATGTTTGTCGAAGTGGTCAAACATGGATGCAATTCAGACATTTGAAGTGTTTGAAATTCAGACGCATACAAGTGTCTTAAAAATTAAGACACTTTAAAACGTCTGAAAATTGAACACTCCGTTTCACACTTAAATGTCTGAATTTAAGACATTTCAGTTTACAGTGTAGAGACCGGAATTTCCAAGCCAGGGTCCGTTTATATTTTCGCAGTTCGCGACCCGGCCTGTATTGAAAACAGGTACAGCCCATTCTCGTTCAAAAATAAATTAAATCAGGCCAGGCCCAGTCAGATTCAATTTCCACAAAAATCCCGATTTTTTTAAAACATACAATTAAAATCCTTTTAAAGAATACTGCATATATATTTATGAAGAAATGTTACAGGGTTCCCAGCAAAACATGACTGGTAAATTCCCTGACCAAATCTAAAAAAATTACCCGACTTTCCCTGATCAAACGGGTGTATAATGAAATTTGCTACTTATTTTTGCAATCCTTTGTCAAAATTAGTGATTTTTTCCCGAGACTATCTGACAAATTTCGCGTCATTTTTCATTTTTTCTCCAAGACTTTTTTATGACTTTTACTATACATTTTGAAATTTCCCTGACTACTTTGAAATTCCATGACTTTCCAGATTTTCCCTGACTTTCCATGATGCTGGGAACCCTGTGTTAGATTACTATGTGTTCCCAAGACAGAAATTACACAATAGCAACATTAATGATTACTTAAACTCTTAGACTTTTCAACATTCAAATAAATATTCATTGAAAAAATTAATGTACTTTAGAATAAAAGAAACAAAAGAGGACTAAAAGCATCATAACTTTTGAAGCTGTATTATGAAAAGTAGATTTTTGAAAATATTTCTCTGCAATTTATTAAGGTATATTTAAATGATTCCATTAACAGAAGTTCATTATCGATATTACTATTTTTACAAAATACATTGCCTGCCCGACACATCCTGGGAACAATTAAGTCCAATTCTGATCCGGCTTGACTATGTAGGAGATAATGTAAGCCTCACCGCAGCCCGGCACATGTCTGCTGAAAAATTAAGCCCCGTTTCAGGCACGACGTAGCTGTCCGATGCCGATCTCTACTCTGGATATGTTATATTTCTGTATTGATGTTGTCAAACTAGAATCTGCTCGTGCTGCATTATGGTAGCTATTCATAGTCATATCCATTGAAAAAAAATCATATTTTATCGGTTTCATTTAAACTTTCTATCGGGCTGGCCGGCCCGCTTAATTTTTCTTTCGGCCCGGTTGGTCTGCTTAATTTTTTGCCGGCTCGGCCTGTCTCGTTTGAAAGTTTGCCTTCATTTTTCCCGGCCTTGGTAGACCTCTACCCTCAATAGAGAAACAATGTAAAACCAGCACTTGTATGAGTATGCTGTTCAGTGTAGAGATTTTAGATTGGAGAGACTGACGTCAGCTATGAAACAAATTTTAATTGGTAAAATGAAGAATCAACTGTTTGTGAAAATTTTGGCATTCCTTGTTGTAGGTTTAACATTGTGAGTTTTGGGCACCTAGAGTAAAGTCTACTTTAGGCGACCAAAGCAATATACTTTTTACAGCGCTCCTACAAATGATCACTTCTGTAGAAACTATTATGTACTGAGCAAAAATTGTGTGTTTTTTCGGACCATAGACCTCCGAGCAGAACAAATACTTTTTATCTATATACTTACCTCGTACTCTGGACCTATTATTATAACAGAAATATAATTTTTGTTAAGGGAGAGGGCATGGTGAAAATAGGCTAAATTTGACTATAAATGTCCAAAAAGTTTTATTTTATTTTTTTTTTTTTTAGATTGAGGGGGTCAGTCTTTCCCTGCACCCTCTTCGTACGCTCGTGTCTAATCACATACTGAATAAATAACTGTGATGATTATAAGATTTGTTCATTTTAATACAGAACATAAAATTGAAACTATTGAGCATTATGTATAACCATAGATGCTTCAGAGACTAGAATGACAAAAAAGTTCAATTTAGGCCTAAATAAGTTAGGAGCTGCAATGTTCGCTATATTATGAATGTAAAAATATAGATTTATAAAAAAAAACAGCTTTAAATTCCCAGTCTATGCCCTACTAACCCACCCGCCCGGCATTGCAAATTATAATAACCTTAAATACTCTAAAATCAAATGTTGAATGATTTTATATTTTTAAAGGAAATTTTTTCCAAATGAACCTAGAGATGGGGAGGAGGACGCAATGTCTTCAACAGCATGTAAACCGGATGTGCAACACACTTTCCGGATGTTTTTGATTTTATATTTTTAAACAAAAATCTTTCGAAACGAGCCTAATATTGTCAGAAGCACTGCTTTCGCCAGGTACAAGCTTGGATTTGTATGATTTTTCATTTTTAAATGAAAATCCATCCAAACGAAGCTCGAGTTGAGGGTCCCACTGCCTTCTGCAGCATACACCGGGAGTTGATATCCACGCTCTGATCTAATTTTTCAAGAAACCTCGAATTTGTATTTAATTTCTGGCATTTAGATATATAAAAGTTTCAATTCTAACCAAAAATTTGTGATAAAACATAGGTAATATAAAATGTGCACCATCCCTTCACTTGTAAAACTCGGAATTATATTCAAAACACATATCGCTGATACGGGAAACGATATCTTGAGAAAATTTGCACTGATAGAAAAAAACCTCTCTGGCTAATCCTTGAAATGACTTAAAGATTTTTCTTTTGAAAAAGTAAATATTAATATTTTTTTATTTTTTCACACCAAAGGTATCGTTAGATTCTGAAAAATACCAAGAATGTATTAATAGCTTTTTTTTTATTTTAAAACTTCAGAAAACTGGAAAAACTTGAAAACTGATGCAAATTGCGGCCAAATAAAAAGATTTTTTGAAAGAGTAACGAAAGATACCTTTGGAATAGGAAAAATAAGACGATTTTCTTTTTTTTTTTTAACTCTACGACCCGGCCATCGCAATTTCAAAATGTAGTAAAAATCGAACACTAGGCTTTCGTCAGTGCAAAGAACCGCTTAACACCTGAAGAAATGCAGAGGTTTGATCGCTTTGAAGAAAGGGATCTCATCAGTTTGCGATTATCATTATGAATTTTAATTATATTTTGGCTAATTATCAAAAAATGAAAAATCTGAGCCTCAGGTGCATTTAGACCTGCTATCGTCCATCCTTATCCAAAATTTCAGACGCCTATGTGCAGTAGATTTTCATAGCCATCGCCAACACATGCAGAATAAAGACAAATGTCTTATTAATATCTATAAGCAAATTAAAGATGATAAACAACTTTATTTTATTAGTATGGATGCAATCTATTGTTACTGTATTGTATTCTTTTCTCTGGGATAATAAAATTTTCCCGTTTAATGCAGGATTTTGAAGCAGACAAATTTTATTTTCACAGTCTTTATTGTGTTTTGAATTTTATTTACATAGCTGCCAACCTTCCTTATTTTCGATTAATTTAAATGTTTGGAACCAAAAATTTTGTTTAAATAAATGAAATAAAACACGAATTGTATAGAAACAAGACACATTTTATTAAACAATTTTCTGATTAAAAAAACTTTATTTGACCTGGGATAAAACTCCAGCAGGATGGCAGCTATGCATTTATAGATACTCATAGAATTTTTTTATAAAGTTTTATTTTCAGAGGAGGGGTTGAGGAGTTATAGGGCGCAAACTGAAATTCTGCACACAGGCTTTGGATACTGCTGGAGCGTCCCTGCTGAACAGAAATCAATCTTATAATAAAATTAGAATGAGACCTTGCTTCTTTATCAGCTTTTCTCGGCAAGAAATGGTAAAAGTATGTCAGGTAGTTGATTATTCTTGACATTGACAGCATGAGAATGTTTATTACATATTATGTCGATAGAACCTTTTAATTAAATAAAGGGATCTTTATAACTAAATGCCATAATTCAGTTTTTTAAACCTAAATGCTACAGAACAATATGAAGGGGCAACTGAATGATAGAATTTGATCTGAATAAACTCCTGTTTAAATACTGTGTGAACGATATAATTCTGTGCGTTAAAAGAAAATCTGAAGACACAGTGTTGTATCATAATACATTATGGTAATACAATCATAAGACATTATGATTGTTGTGTCTTCAGATTTTTTAAAAAGCGTAAAAAAGTTCAAAAATTTTAAATGAATTCAAATAATCTTACTATCATCAACAATCCAATCTTCTTCTTGTCTTTGCTGTATGAGACGTGAATAATCTTTTTCGGATACTTCCTCATATACAGGAGCTTCTTCTACAACCTAATGAGAAAGAATTTCAAAGATGAAATATACGATCAATCAAGGGATCTAATAAGAATGCTTATTAATTTTGCTTAGTAAAATAAGATATTTTTTTTTAAATGATGATATATATTATTTCTGATGTTAATATCATTTTCCTATGCACATACAAAACACAACTTTGAATGAGCAACCATACAAGAAGCATTTGCCATAGTACACTCACATTTTATTAAAACATGTTGTTTGGTCAAAAATAACAGTATTTTGTTAAAAGATGTTGATTAAAAATAGCATCTAATAAAAAATAAATGAAAAAATATATCAGCATCAGCAAATAAGACTTCAGTGTTAAAACCTCGCACAGGTCCACTGATTATATTTTATTAAACTTGATACTACTTTTTATGACTATTGACTAAATATAGGCAAAATGAATCAAAAATCATTTCGTTAAGAAAAATACATATACTTGGCAACATTTAGTAATGATGATGCCAATTTATTATACAATGTCTTGTGTTCCTTTTTTGATATAAAAAATCACACAGAGATAAAAAGTAAATCTGAATATGTAAAAGGACTACTTAAAATTTTCAATTATATCTTATATATTAAATGAGTAAACAATTTTCTCGATTAAGGATGATGTCAAACGTCTGGGAAATTTTTTACAAAACATGCAGTTTATACTAAATCGAGCACAAGAAAACGATCTATCTAGGACCAAATTAAAGAAAATTTGTTTTGACAGGTTAAAACAAACTCAGTGCTGAAAAATCTGTTTGCTACAAATCGAAAAATGACTATGCAATTTACATGAAACATACCTCATATGCTAATTCGAACACGAGAAAACGAATTAGCAAGGTCTCGGAATCAAAAAAGTTCATTTTGACATGTTAAAACAAACTAACCACTGAATATGCTGCTATATATCGAAAACTGCTCAAACAATTTCCCCAAAACTTGACTTTCATACTAATTTGAGCACGAGAAAACTATCTAGCTAGGTTTCTAATTCGAGAATAATCGTTTTATATGTTTAAAACAAGCTTACTCAAATTGATTGTATTAATCAAAAATGATGACAATTTTTATGAAATACGCCTTATTTGAATATGATAAAAACCTCAACTAAGTCTTAACTTGTACAGGGTTCCTACACAATTCTGGTAAAAAAATTCCCTCACCTTTCTCAGTAAAAATTTGGCTTATATAGTGTTGTAAAACCCTCCACAATGGATTTTAATCTAGATAGATGCTAGAAAAAAGTATGTACTATATGAATTTCTGATTTTTTAATTATTTTTCATATTGTTATATAATTTACATAAATTTTGTATAAAAATTTTAGATTGGATGAATAATTAATTCAAAATTTCTTCATTTGTGACGATAATAGAAATTCTGATGGAAGTAGTACATCAAAAATTCCCTGACCATTTCAAATATTAAAAAAATTCCCTGACTTTTCCCTGACCCGTAGGAACTCTATTATAGGTCAAAATTAGTATTTTTACCCAATGGCCACTGGCAAGTACACTGATTTTTTTCACTGGCCAGTAACAAAGTTACGAACACCTCATACATAATTGTTTTTAGGGTTCCATACTTATGGAACAATTAAAAGATCACCCCTGTGTCTGTCTGTCACAGCCATTTTACTCGTAAACTATAGAACATGGAAAGTTCAAATTCGGGGAAGTATTAAAGACAATTGACCCACATATTTACAGATTATTAAACATTCACAAATATAATTAGGAAAAATTTAAAGAGGCTAATTATTAAGTTACGTGAAAAAAAAAATCTTTTCTTTGCATATTGTGTGAAAGCTTTTGTAATGCTGAACTCAAAAATACATTTCTTTTAATTTTAAGAATTAAATTGTCAGCGATATCGTCGAAAATATAGCACAAAAATATGCATCCCCCCCCCCCCTTTTATTTCTGAATCTACTGATACTAAAATTATGAAAAAATTAGAGGTATTAGACATTAATTTAAACCTTGCAGGAAAAGTATAGTGATGATCTAAGTCACATAGTTTTTGAGTAAAGCACATTTTTCCATTACACATAAATTTCGATTTGTGGGCATCCAGCAAAGGTGTTGAGGAGCACTGGAGGTACCTACCGTAGCAGAAGTTTAAAAGCATTGTTGATAATGACTTTCGAAAAAAATCGTCTGTAATTAGCCGAGATATTAACCCTTAAAGAAGATATGGATGGTTTGGACATACATAATGCCAGGGGCGGCATACTATATGCTCCATCAGCTCTTAAAGCCTAAATAACTTTTAATGATATATTTGTGTTATGAAGGCCCAGTAGCAGCATAAAAGCAATAAATGTCAAATTGTTAAAAACAGACTAATTTAATTAGAATTAATCTCATAAATACTATGGGATTCTTGACCAGTTTGCATTGAGTGGATCTCTCAATACGCCTCCCATGCCTTTAAAAGTTAATTAAAAAACTATCTGGAAAAACACAGCAAGGACCAAGGCTGCATTGCAACTTTGCGACCTCTTTTTGAAGCGCGCTTAGCACAATGCCAAGTTCAAACTTTGAACAAGGGTTTTGTTTTAGCTACACTGTAAAAAGAAGATTATTACTATGCTGAATTTAGTTTTATTAAATGCCAAATGAAGTTTAAATATGCACTACTTTTATTGTCAGTACCAAATTAAGTTCATCTTAAACAGATTAGGATAAGATTAAAAAAAGAGTTATTACAGAATAGCAATATTTTTTATATTATTTAGGCTTCTTTGAATTTTTATGGTATACCCATTCATACTTTTCTAGTATATACATCTATACCCAACCCTACGTTGTACAGTTTTTCACAAAGTCTTATTATTCTTTTAGCAAGGATATTTTTAATAATACAGTTAATAATTCCTATATTTATTGTACGGAACCCTCTGAGCGTGAGTAATACTTGCATTTGACCGTTTATTTCTAACTGTCAACATTAATTTACTAATATCTTTTACTTACATTTGATAGGATTACACTCAATTGAAAAAAAAAACTGGCATTACATCTAACAGAAAAATAACACCAAAAAATTTACTGCAGTCAAAAAAAAGGTCAAACACATATTTGAAGACATTTTTAGACATACCTAATGCAATGTATAAAAGAGACGAGAAAATTATATATATAAATATATATATAAATATATTTTAAGAATTATTTTAATAAAATCATTTTTACTGTTAATTGAATGAAATAAAGTATTACAAAAAGTACTACTTTAGACACTAATGTTTATCATTTACATTAGGTCTTTGTGACCTAACAGAGTCTTCCCACCAAAGTTTTATTGCTGCATATTCATTTAATTGAATTTTAGATTGTTTAACCCTTAAGCGATTATGCAGCGTGTCTTTATTTATAGATAAATTTTTTTCTTTAGAGGAATTTTTGCACTGCTCCAGCTCCACACACTCTCCATTTCAGCATTGCTTGGAGCAATTGTTATTAAAATCTCAACAATGTTTCTTAGAATTTTGTTTTCTATGAATTTATCAGTTTTTAGTTTCTCTAACAAATCAAAGAATGATATGGATGGCCAAAAGTGCAATTACCCCCCCCCCCCCTCCCCTCCCCCCCACACACCTCCAAGAGAAATTCATGACTTTTGAACCAATAAGAATTAGTTATCTACTTTCAAGGAGTGATTCTGAGTTTTAAAAAATTTTCTGAAATTCACAGCAAATTTTCTGAAAGGCAGAGGGAGAGGGGAATCCCCTACCGGCACTAACTATGCATTTTTTCTGCAGCCCTTTGATGAAATTCGCGTTTTTTCCGTGATCCTTTGAAGAATTTTGGGTTTTTTCGTGATTTTTTGATGAAATTTGCACTTTTCGGTGATCTTTTGACGAAATTTGTACTTTTTTGCGATCTTTTGACAAAATTTGTGTTTTTTTTTTTTTTCAAGATCCTTTGAAGAATTTTGGGTTTTTTCGCGATTCTTTGACAAAATTCGCATTTTTTACGTGATCCTTGGAAGAAATTCATGTTTTTCTGCGATCCTTTGATGAAATTAGCGATTTTTCTGCGATCCTTTGATAAAATTCATGATTTTTTCCACAATTCTTTGACGAATTTGCATTTTTTTTGCCCTTTTGACGAAATCTATTGTTTTTATGATCTTTTGACAAAATTTGTGTTTTTCCACAATTCTTAGAAGAAATTTGCGTTTATTTGCAATTTTTTGGTGATATGATGAAATTTTGCATTTTTTTCGTGATCCGACTCGCCACAAATTCCAAGTGAATGTCACTTCTTTCCATCCTGGAGTCGACACATCTTTCAACTATTGCGTTCGGCGAGTTAGGACAATAAAGTCAATTGCCACGTTTTAAGTGTTACTCGATGATTGGCGAGTGCTAATTTTGTGCTATATCTCAATTTTTAAAAAAATTGTTTTAATAGGCTAAGGTAATTTTTTTTAATCTTCCGTAAACAGAATTCTCGCCAATACTATTGGTCATTGATCATCAACATAATAAAGCATGATCTTGAAGGTGGTGTTAACCATTTGCCTTCTATACTAAATCGAACATGAGATAAGGGCCTACCTAGGTCTCAAATATGGTAAAATTTGTTTTAACAGCCAAGAACAAATAAAATGTATTGATTTTACCAAATGTTGATTTGGCAAATTTAAATATTTTTATACAAAGGCTATAAAAATATTTCTGTAAAATCTGCAAAATATACATGGTGTCCCAAAAAGGTTGAAACATGTTTTCATTTTTTTACATGCTAGAAATTAGAGCTACACAGACAATGTAAATGGAAAAGTGTTCAAAATAAGACTTGAACTTAGATTATGTTGCTGAAACAGTCCTGACTTTTTTTTTTTATATAAAGGTACTCTTTTTCAATATTTATACAGTTTCTGCACCCAATAAGTTACATTTAGAAAATTTTTCTTTATGCTTCGAGAAATACAACAGTAAAAATTACATTATTCTCCAGCAAATTCACCGAGTTATGACACTTTGAACTTTATGAAAATTCAGGTTGGTTGGTTAGTTGTATTTACGACGGCCAATTATCTGCACGAGGGATATAGGCCCAGGGGGGAGTGCCCTTTGTGGGGGTCTTTCTAAGGGAACCTAACCCGTATTAACGCTTGGAAATCCAAGGTTCGAAGAACACCACGAAAACTCCGAACGATTAGGCCGACGGGCGTGATTGGGTTCGAACCCAGCACCTCCCGTCTACCAGCTTCTAGAACAGAACCTCTCAGCCACTGGTGGGGCCTTATGAAAAATTCAGAACTTTTACAGAACTAAAATATAACCTGCACATTTTTAATACTGGAAAATAATTTATTTTTTGTTTTTCTTGCCTTTGAAATTAATAAATAATGAAGGAAAATATTGATGCTACATATAAATGATAGACATTAGGGCATACATATATTCATTAGGGCATACATATTTGCAAATACAATAAACATTCATCAAGACAAAGTTCCAGTTTCTGTTTGAAAATAATATCAGCAATATAAAACATTAAAAGCAGTCAACAAACAGTTCTAGTATATATAATAATTCCATTATAATAGTTACAAAAATAAACCAAACTAAAATAATACAAACCTCATATTTATTCTTTGTCCCTTTCAGGGATTTCAATCTTTCAAAGGCAGCTAATCTACCCCGCTTATCTTCTTTGATTCGACGTGATCTCCCAGTCGATTCAGCTGTAAAATGATAAAGTAATAAATAGTTTGATCAAACAACTGCTGTTTTACATATGAAGATAAATAGTAAGGAATTTGAATATCATTAATACAATACAAAACTATCAAATATATAAAATGCAAAATGATGTTTGGTAAGTTTTTTTTAAAATATAAAATGGACGACTATATACGATCCATAAATGCCAGAAAGTAATTAATGAATGAAATTTACAAATAACTAAACGAAATGCCTTAAATATATTGTAAAAAAACTATTGCCAATTTAAAAATCACCCTGATACAGTAGAATCTCTATTTTTAAATACCCCAGTTGTCGCACAAAAAATTTGAGTAAAATTTGATTTTGAATGTTCTACCTATAAGTTTGGTTTGCACATCTTTTTTGGTGCCTTGGATGCTTTGACTAAATTTGCGTTTTTTCTGCGATCCTTTGACGAAATTCGCTATTTTCGCAAACCGAACCTGTTACGAAAATAGTGTTTTTTGATGAAATGTGATCTTTTTTCGAGATCCTTTAACGAAATTCGGCTTAATGCTGCGATTTTTTGACGAAATTCGCTATTTTTTCGTGATCATTTGACGAAATATGCTATTTTTTTGCAGCCCTTTTACGAAAATCGCGTTTTTTTGTGATATTTTGATGACATTTGTGCTTTTTGTCGCGATCCTTTGACAAAAATCTTTTATTCCGCATTTTTTTGACGAAATTCGCTATTTTTCTGCGATCATTTGACGGAATACGCTATTTTTTTGCGGGCCTTTTACGAAAATTGCATATTTTTCTGCGATATTTTGATGAAGTTTGTGCTTTTCCGCGATCCTTTGACAAAAATCGTTTTTTTTTTCCGTGATTTTTTGACGAAATTAGCTGTTTTTTCGCGATAATTTGATGAAATATGCTATTTTTTTCGCGGCCCTTTTACGAAAATGGCCTTTCCCCCGCGATATTTTGATGAAATTTGCGCTATTTTCTGCGATCTTTTGACGAAAATTGGCTTTTCTCCGCGATTTTTTGACGAAATTACGCATCCCGCGGGGCGCATAAGAGCTACTTTTTTGCATCCCTGCTCCGATTTTTAGCACAATTTACGCACTATAGCGCGTCATCGCTGATTATATTCCAGTTTTTTCAATATTATATTTGTCAACAATTTAATGATATTTAAAATATGCATGAGGTTTAAACAGTAAAACGATGTTAAAAACTTCCCAACGGTTTCAACCAAAACACTTGGCCTTTCTCAAAGGATACTAAGGATGCACTGACGAATGCCTTTGTCAGTGTGGTACTTCAGATCTCGAACCCAATTCCTTCCAAACATGTGTTCAAAAACAGATTAAAATTTTACCACTTGGATTTTTTTCTTGGCTTGAATTAAAAATTGTTTTTTTAATTAATAGTTATAATTATTATACTCCAGTTTTTTCAATATTATATTAATTTGTCAACAATATTTAACCATTGGTGACATTTACTACTTGGCGAAAAAGGACATGCAAGAATTGGCGTGAATTAAAAATTGTTTTTTAACTAATAGTTATAATTATTACATTCCAGTTTTTTCACTATTATACTAATCTATCAACAATATTTAACCATTGATGACATTTACTACTTGGCGAAAAAGGAGTTTTCGGAACAGATGTCATAAATTCCTGGGTCTGCAATCTTGGAATTTTTCTTGGCATGAAAATCCCTTTTCTGCTAAGTAGTAAATGTCACCAAGCACCGGTTTATACGCATGTTAGGCTTAACGGAAATAAAATGCAAATAATAAACAAAACTCGATAAAGTGGCAATCACTGAATGTCGTATGAGCGCTACGTGCTCATTAACCGAAAAGAAAAACAAAACATCACTGGATTCAGCAGTTCTCGCTATGTAGCAATCTCAAAATGTACGAAACTTGTAAGGCAACAAAATATACATAAAATTATCAACATACCTTAACAGACATCTACTTTCTTGAAAGCTCAAGCACGAAATAACCTGCTAACATTACCGTCATTTTCCAAAATAGGCTTATGAATATCCACTGCAAACAAACCTACTTTATTCATCAAAATTTCCTCATATTCCTTAATTACTTCAGCAAGAGCGTTTAAACGGACTACAGAACCCATATTCAATCAAATACATCCAATAAATTTAACATAAAAATAATTGACAGAAACATACAACACGATATCACTAGCAAAAACGGTCTTCTCGTGTACTCGCAACACAATCTTGAATGAAAAACGGGGTTCCACATATCGATAAAGATCGCCAAGAAATTTCAAAACATTCAAGATGGCGGCCTCCTGGGAATATACGGCATGTAAGCCAAAAACTGGAATATAATAATTATAACCATTAATTAAAAAACAATTTTAAATTCATGCCAAGAAAAAAATCCAAGACGGCAGATGTGGGATTAGAATACATCTGTTCCTAGATTTTAAATGTTTTGTATAGTTCCCATTGTACACTGTTTGAGCTTGAGCAATTGTATAAATATTCTTTCATATCATTCCACAGTCACAGTGTAAAGTCCAATCTTAAATATAAAATGAACTGATGATTTTTTTATGTCATTTGTGACAGACCATTCCACAGTCACAGTGTAAAGCCCAATCTTAAGGGTGTATTCGAAAAAATATTTTTCCACCCTCAACAGCTCGAAATTTTCTGAGACATTTTCAGACTCATTTTTAAAAGTAAAAACATGAAACTTGCTGGGGTGATTTCTGAAGACATGTTTAACATGCCGTGTGATTTCATTTTCAGCTCAATTAATTAGAATTTGATTTTTAAACAATTATTTTCTCAGTATGACCATTTTTTTTCATTCCCAGATTGCCCGCTTCGGAAAATTCGGTTCAAAACGCCAACTTTGACAGAGTTTTTTACAGTATTTTCTGCCTTTATCAAAAAATTAAGAAGCACCGCACATTATATAGTTTCTAAATAAGAGAATTTCGAAGCTTGATGCGTTTGAGAGCAAAAATTAATCAGAAAATAAGCAGTTTGGATCGGAATACACCCTTAAATATAAAATGAACTGATGATTTTCTTATGTCATTTGTGACAGACCATTCTGAATCTCCCCATGAATGTCTTTCTGTGGGAAAACCTACAGAAAACAACAGACTTTTACTTTCTTTTGAAAATTGGTCAGCAATAACACCAAAAATTTCATCTGTTAACATCAAAGAAAATGCCACAGAAGTTGGTTATCTATCAACACCAGGGGCGGCCGGTCCATTGGGGCCACTGGGGCCAGGCCCCACTAGAATTTTCTGTTCATTTAAAAAATTTTGATTCATATTTTTAATTTAAAACTTAAAAAAAAAAGGAACTGTTTACTAAAAATATATTGCAAAGAAACTCCTTCTTACATCGTGCCCACTCATCCGTTATCGACTCTCAGCATCTATTTCTTTCTCAGAGGCAATAAATCACTTTACTGGCCACTACTTACTTCTGAACACCAAGGTTACTGTATCGGGGCA
This sequence comes from Maratus speciosus, assembly GCA_963932465.1. Lineage (NCBI taxonomy): Eukaryota > Metazoa > Arthropoda > Arachnida > Araneae > Salticidae > Maratus > Maratus speciosus. The sequence continues at coordinate 289,501,445 of OZ010800.1, read as the reverse complement.
CAAGACATTTGTGCCCATTTGGCGCGATAATGAGTATTTCCCTCCCTCACGTGTCATTCAATTTTGGCGATGTACTGCTCTTTTAGAGCTAAATCTTCCGTATTTTTTTTGCAATGGGGGGCACTGGGCGAGAGTGCCCTTGATCCAAAGTTTGTTATACGGGGATTCTCAAAAATATTCGTCGACATTTGTATTACTATTGTTGCTTATTCGTTGAATTACGCGATCTTTAAGTACTCTGTACTCACTTTAAACGGAGACACACGTTATTGTTAAGGTGTATTCCAATCCAAACTGCTTATTTTCTGATTTATTTTTAAATTAATTTTTACTCTCAAACGCATCAAACTGGCAAATTCTCTTATTTAGAAACTACATAATGGGACGTGCTTGTCGATTTTTTGAAAAATGCAGAAAATATTGCAAAAAAAAATGCTATCAAAGTGGGAGTTTTGAACCGAATTTTCTGAAGCGGGAGATCTGGGGATGAAAAAAAGGGTCCTAATGAGAAAATAATTGTTTTAAAATCAAATTCTATTAAATTGAGCGAAAAATGAAACCACACGGCCTCTTAAACATCACTTCAAAAATCATCTCAGCAAGTTTCATGTTTTTACTTTTAAAAATGAGTCTGAAAGTGTCCTGGAAAATTTCGAGCTGTTGAGGGTGGAAAAATATTTTTTCGAACACACCCTTAAATTCTTGAAATAAAAAAATGAATTCTGTAGATGATTTATTATGCCCTTTTCAACAATGAATTTGGAAGAAAAACTTGAAATTAAACGCCTGGGACCTTATCAACCGAAGAATTTTGAAATGCAACGAAAAGATGGGGGAAAACTACGCTATTTATCTACACAGTGGTATCAAAAATTTCTGCGTATTTCAGCAAGTGAAGAAAAAAAAAAAAGCATTGTTCTGTTTTTATTTTTTATTGTTTGGAGGGATGAAATTATGGAGTATGGCCGGCTGTAACGATTTGAAGCATTTTTCTGAAAGAGTAAAAAAACATGAAATGAATACTACTCATTTAAATAATGCTTTTAACTATAAAACCTTCGGAACTGTCAATATTGTAGTGCAGTAGCAGTTGGATGAAGGTTACAGGATTTCATTACAAAAACATAATGAAATAGTTGAGAAGAACAGGTATGTGCTAAATAGTAAACCGAGGTATGTTTTTAGAATTGGTCACATACGCCTCAAAACTGGACACTATATTGGAAGACCATTTAAACAATGCTACAGTATCTAAAAATACTTAAAAAACTATACAATATGAGCTGTTGGATTGTATATATGAAACGTATATGCATGAAGTTAAAAATGAGATTTCTGCTTCTAATTTTGTAGATTTACAAGCTGACGAAACTATATTGATGTAAGCTGCACTTCACAATTTGTTATCATTTTACGATATATAAAAAACAACAAACCCTTGAAAAGGTTTGTTCAATTTATTGATGTCTATGATAAAACAGCAGAGGGACTTACTATAATCTTAACTCAAAATTTAGAAAAGTTTTATTTAAAAGATAAGCTTGTTGCGCAAGCATATGACGGTGCGCTGTTGTGAGCGGGTGTCATACTGGAGTTCAAGAGCGAATGAGAGAAAATTTTAAAACATTTTTGAAAAACGCTATGGGACAGGAACGATTAAGCACACTCTTGCTGTTCTTTCAGTCCACAAAGATTTTATTAGTACAATATCAGAATTTGATGTAAAAGTAAGTGAAAGATTTGCTAGTCGAAAAAATTGACGTGCCTAATTTCTATTTAAATAATGCATTAAATTTTAATTTGTGAATGGATTAAATCTCTCCAAGAAAAATATGTATTTTTTTCTATTAAATTATGAGATAATTATTTTTTGTTTGATTTGTGAATTTGTTTTTTAATTTAATAATGTTTGACCAGAGTAAGTTTAATGTGAATAATGGTAATTAAATTTAAAGTTAGTGAAAGATTTGCGCATCTAAAAACATACCAAACTTTTATTTAAATAATGTACTAAATTTTAATTTCTGAACAGTTTCAATGTTTGCAAGTAAAGTTTATATTTTTTTTTCTGTAACGTTGTGAGATTGTTATTATTATTACTACTATTATTATTATTATTATTATTATTATTATTATTTTGTATATTTGTTTTTTAATTAAATAATGATTGATCAAAGTATGTTCAATGTTAATAATGACAATTAATGGTATGTTAAAAATTGTAATTAATTTGATAAATTTGAAATTAACGTTGATTACTTGAAAAAATAGTTAATTTTTTTTTTTTTTTTTTTTTTACAAAAGTAAGAAATAAAAGTTTTAAATAATTTGTTTTCATGTTTAAACAACAAATATTAATACATAAAAATTTACAATATGTTATGAGGACCGGGCCCCACCAGTGAAGATTGGCACGAGCCGCCACTGATCAACACTAAAACAACAATTAGCCACACTATTAAGTGCTCCAATTAATCCAACAGATATTTGTCCCTATCCAAAAGCAGCTGCATGAAAGCTTGTGAAAAATCGAAGAGGAAAGAAGAAAGGCAGAAGCAAAATTAGGCTTAGATGTGTTACTATCCCGAAGTCGGTCATCTTGGATTTTTTTCATGCATGAAAACTCCTTTTCGCCAAGTAGTAATGTCGCCAATGGTTAAATATTGTTGATAGGTTAATATAATATTGAAAAAACTGGTATATAATAATTATAACTATTAATAAAAAAATAATTTTTAATTCAAGCCAAGAAAAAAAATCCAAGATGGCGGACCCTGGGATAATAACACATCTGTTCCCAAAATTATAACAGACACGCCAAAAAAAGATCAGATTAAAAGAGATATTTCATCTTCTCGGATTATCACTAAAGATGAAAAATCTGAAATGAAGGAAATCAATTTGTCTAATGACAATATTGACATTGGTGAAAATGATTTTGTTCTTGTTAAGTATCATACAAAGAAAGCACACAAATTATATAGAAAGAGTTGAGCTGTAACAGACTATTTTGGTTTCAATGTACAATTTATGAGTAAAAAGAATGAAAATTGGAGATTCTAATTCCCACAACAATTTTACACAAGTTATGTTGAGACAGACAGATGTTTCGTTTAAACTGTCAGCTCCACAAATGGTTGATCAGACAGAGTAATTACTATTTTCATTTCAAATAGATTTATCAACCTACAATCTTCTTTAGACTGCATATATAGTCTACACTAGACTATCTGTGCCTTATCATACTTCGTTTTATAGCTGTTCCATACCTCCCTGTTAATAGGGAGGTATTTGGACAAATTTTTAAACTTACAATTTCTTTAATTTTAAAATTGTTTTTGCATATTATGTTTCTATATTACTTAGGGACATTAAAATTACTCCATTTTGTATTCTATAATTTGAAAATTTTGTGTCAAATAAAGTTGATTTTCTGATTTTTGTAAAAAGTGCCCCATTCCTCCCTTCTCCCCCCTAAATATTTAAATCTAGAGCTCCTCAAATAATAATTAATTTATATAACATCAAATGTAGGGCTTTATCAGAAACAATTAGAAAACTTTGATTAGGTGTGTTTAAAAAAAGAAATAATGACGAACGATATAAAAAATAAGTCAATATCATAAAATTGCACACAGGTCTATAATCAAACGCACAGTCTAATTACAATCAAGAAATCTAATTAAAGGCTTAAGTAAAATCATTTGCAGGTATTCCTTTCATCGATCTATATAGTATAGATTGACATGATTAAATGGACTATGAATAAAACAATAAAAGTAAATAAAAATAATTAGTACAGTCACGATAGAAAGATCAAGTGATTTCGTAAATAACAAGCTAATATGGTATGTTAGATTAAAAGTACATTCATAATATACATTTAAAAAGAAATAAATAGGCTAATAAATTGATTTTGTATTTAATAAACATTCAAATATGTTTAGATTTATGCCGATTATTCTCTTTGTCAGTATTTTACTAATTAAACGAAAAATAAAGCATTCTGCATTTGAAATACCTGTATCCATGTTAGTTTATTACTCTTTTATAAAAGAAAAACAAAACACAGAAAACATAAACAGCTGATAAACGCTGTTTGCGACGAAAAATTTGGCGCCAAACATCTGATGCCACTACCAGAAATGATGTACCTATTTCCTGTTCGCAATGAATTTATCATTTCGAAAATAATTTTTTTTAAATAAAAAGAATATCGAAAATATTTTAATGTTAAAATTGAACAAGGGTATTGTGAACATTTAAAATAGCATAAAAAATATACACTTTTTTAAGAAGAAGTAAACTTTTTACTAAACTCAACAAAAGTAAATCAAAACACGTGTTTATGTTTACAGTTTGTTTTGTTTACTATAGTTGCCGTTAGTTATTTTGTTTGTGAGTTAAGATGAAAATGCTAAAGTTATCAACTTTAGAAGACTTGAATAACTTCGAAATAAAATTAATAACTTGCGATTTTTCAGAATATAACATTGATGATGTCGATAATTCTCAAACAGATGGTAACTCTCTTAGCCAAGTGTTACATCAAATTGTGAATTACATTATAAAAGGTGATTATGACGCGGTTTTGCAAATCAGCTTCCCTGATTATGGCTTTTCTTCATTTAAAATTGATCCTCATCATCCAGATGAATTCGTATCTGATTTTCTGAACGACAACAATGATTATAACCAGCAAGTAAACGAATTCATTTTAACTTTAATTGGAGTAGCTGCTTTACAAGAATTTGTTCGGTGCAATTTTTGTGGACCTCAAATTAAAGTTGATTCTTACAAATTAATTTCAGACTTTCTTCCTAAAATCTCCGATTCTGAGATATCTTCATTACTTAGTTTAGACGGTGAATCGATGTATTCAAATGTTGTGCATCCTAAACTTTTGTATGTGAGTCATTTTATTCTTTCTAATGTAAAGAATTCTAAAAGTCTTACCCAAAAGTGGTGGTGGCTTCGTTGTACTTTCGTTCATCAAGTTGTACTGCCAGAAAGAAATGAATCCTTGCACCATACTTTGGTATCTCTCATTTCAGACATTCAGAAAATGGATTGGATATCTGACGAGAAAATTGTCAAAAAAAGACTGGTTTTTGCCGTTGAATGCTGTCACATTTTCTTGTATTATGGTGAGATAGTTCATGCACGCAAACATTTAGTAGAGGCTCAAAACATCACTGGTCTTGAAATTGAGTTGAGTGGGGCAATGGGTAAAAGAACACAACATCAACAAAAACCTGTTGCTCAACTCTTTGTTAAGCTTGACAGAAAGCACTTAAACTTTTCTGGTTCTGTACCTCAAAAGAACACATTTCTTCCGTCAGATCTTCACTTACAAGATGATACTTTATTGAATAAAGTTGCTTTTATAGATAGTAATGATCAAGCTATGGAAAATTTATGTGCTGAAGAACAAGCTGTGCTTTTGGGATACTGCTGTTTAGTTCGTAAAAGTGGTTCATTTGATGAATTATTGCAGGAAGAAACCATGTCCTATATCAATTGTCTGTTGTTTCAACCTCAAGTGTGGCCAATCTATGTGAAAGCTTTAATAATGAGGTGTAAAACTGAAAAAAATAGATCAAGACACATTGAAAGAGCTGTTATGCAAATGGAAGCTATCGTTGAGTGCATTAAAAAAGCTCAGCCACCATTTAGAGATCGTGAGCAATTCTTCTTTTGCACATCATTCCCTTCATATTGGTTATTAGAAAAAGATTTAGCAGATTTGTTGTTATCAATTGGCTGCACAAAAAGTGCATTAGATATATACGAAAGATTAGAACTTTGGGAAGAAATTGTTGACTGCTATATTCGTTTAGGACGTACGAGCTGTGCTGAGAAAATTGTTCGCGAACAGCTTGAGAAAGGGGAAAATCCTATGCTTTGGTGTCTTTTGGGCGATGTTACAGAAAACACTGAATATTATTTCAAGGCTTGGGAATTGTCTAATCATAGAAGTGCTAGAGCCCAACGTTCTTTAGGTTATTACTATTTTAAAAGAAAGGAATACAAAAAGTCATTGCCACATTTTGTTTCATCATTAGAAATTAATCATTTACAGCCTGAGGTTTGGTTTTCAACTGGACATGCTGCAACACAGGTTGAAGATTTTGAACTAGCTGCTCGTGCTTACCGCCAAGTAGTCATGTTTGATGAAGACAGTTTTGAAGCTTGGAATAACTTAGCCAATGCTTATATAAAGACAAAACAGAAGGTTCGAGCATGGAGGAGTTTACGGGAAGCTTTGAAATGCAACTATAATGAATGGAGAGTGTGGGAAAATTTCCTTTTAGTTAGCACTGATGTTGGTGCATTTGAGGATGCTTTACGAGCATGGCATCGTTTGCTTGATATTAAAGGTAAACATAGTGATTCTTTATTATTAGAAATACTAGTAAAAGCAGTTATAAAAGATCTCCCAGATATCAATGATTGTCCCTCATCAAGACTTAAAAAGAGAACATTAGAGCTTCTTGGGAGAGTTACTTCAATAACTACAAATGATCCAAAAGTGTGGGAACTCTATTCTTCACTTACAAATTCTGAGGAAGTTACAGAAAAGGATACGCTTGAAAAAGCAGTTCTTTTTCAACAGAAGGCTATTCGCTATTATAATCAAAAACAGTCTTGGGAAAGAGATTTTGATCTTTGCAAAGAAATTCTAACAGCAGCACAAAAAATGGCAGATCTTTATTTAACATACATAAAATTAGTGGATGAAGGGGTAAAGAATCAACAAAAGACATCTGCTAGATTAAATTTGCAAAGTGTAATTTCTAGGGCAAAAAAGTTTATTGAATTCCCTGATGCTGAAAAGAATGAATTAAATGAAATGCTAGATTCCTTAGAACAGTCTCTGAATGAGATTTTGAATCTTTAAATAAATAATGTTTTTTCATTTTCCATACATTTACATTTGAATTCTTATATGATGTGTATATCAGTATATATGTATAGCATTAAACTGAGAATCATTAAAATTAAAATACAATTTCATTGTTCACAGAGTCATAGTTTGAAAATTTATCTGTTATGACTTGTATACATTTCATAATTGGCTTAATTTTGATATACGTAGACATTTGTTATTTGCTTATTTTGCTGTTTCATTGGTTGAATCATTTTCCACTCTTTGTAAAAACATTGTTATAAACAGGGGCCTTGCTAAGGGGGGGGGGGGGGTGCAGAAAAAAAACTGTTTGGGAATGCTGTTAACACTTGGCAAATTTACAAACTTAGTTGGTGAATTTATGTAAAACTTTAATAAAAATTATAATACACTTTCTATTTCTCATAGACTTGGCAAAAATTACAAATCTAATTGGGAATAACATTAAACTTTCTACAAATAAGAACTACATTACATTTTCTAATTGTGGTAGCTTGGCAAAGTTATAAAACTTGTTGGCAAATACTGAAATTTGACTTGGCAGTTTAAGGTCTTCTCCCTCACCAATAAAAAGTCTTTGTGATTGCCCTGGTTATAAATTTTTAGGTGTGTCTGTAATTACCGTAATTTCCGGCGTATAATCCGCGGATCAAACAATCATTTTTCGACCAGGGTTGTAAAAAACATGGGTTTTTTCTTAAAAACTCAGCCCGGGCGGGTTTTATTAAAAAACCCGGGTTAAATGGGCAATTTTCCCTGGGGTAAATTGGGTTAAATGTCAAAATGTGGACTATGATTCCACCTTCCTCACAAATAATAATCTTCAGGGTTGCCACTAATAGGGAAAACTGGAAAAACTGAGGGAATTTAAAAATGAATATTAAAAACAAGAAATTTTACTAAATTTTGGTACTTTGCAAAATTTATCTGTTGAAATTTTGGAAAATTCTCAGAGGAATTACTCAGGGAAAATTTAATTTTTTGCTTAGGAAAGTGCAAGGAATTTGATTGCCGAAATAAGTGGCAATCCTGATTTCAAATACAATCTTTGCAAACACTTCATAGTCTAATAGATGGGAATGACTTCATAGTCTTAATAACCATAAACTGTTAACAAATACATCATTTGTTCCTTTCCAGAAATATATTTTTAAAAAACCCGGGTTTTTTAAATGGGTTTTTTATTAAAAACCCAGCCTGTGCGGGTACCCGGGCAGCTACCCACTACAACCCTGTTTTCGACCCAAAAAAATTTTAAAATAAAATGTAACTTCTTAAATCGTGGTAAATATTTGGCTTCAATAACGAAATAAAATTTCTGTGTGTAAACAGAATTGTTTGATACGCGGATTATACGCCGAAAATTACGGTATATAAATATGTACCACCTATAGTTATTGTCTGGTCTGTTCGCATAGAACAGCACAAAAACTACCCAACCGAATGGTTTGAAATTTAATATATATATATAATCGTTGCAGAATTTTGTCATTTAAAATTTTATGAAAATCTGATCGAAACTTATAACGATATTAATAAAAGTTTTTGGCTGAATCCCAGAACAGGTGAGACACTTGGCATCATTCCATTTGGCGAGGCGATAAATGGATTCTTGTTGTTACCAGTTCGTTTCATAAATTCTTTCCATGCCTACAGTGGTCTGATCTTGAATTTGGATCAGTTTAATGGGATTGGTTGATTTGTTGTGTATTGGATGGTTACGCCTACCTGAAAACTTTTATTAACAATTAGCTCAGCAGTGTTTTGACAACTCAACTGTGCATGTTTTGTAATTTGTGCAGAAGGAAGACATTTTGTAATTGTAAAATTAAAATAACGGCAAGGCAAAAGTTTGTTATTGTTAATATTTGTTAATTTTTTTTTTTGCTGTTTTTAGTTGTAAAAAGAAAGTTAGTTGTTTGAAAGTTAAAGTACCTGTGTAATTTAGCTTGAAATTGTGTGTATTTGTTCATTTTTGTTGCTGGAAAGTTAAATGAAGTTTACCGACGACTGGAAATTTATGAAATTATGGCAATTCAACATTTTTTAGAGTTGAGTTTCAAGAAAGGAGATGTCTGTTAATGTATGTTAATAATTGTATGCCTCTTTTGTTGTAGTGTTTCATATTAGCCATTTATTATATATTTCTCATGTATGCTGGCCTTACGAGTTTTGTACATTTTGAGATTGCTACACAGCAAGAACTGCTGAATCCAGTGATGTTTTTTTATTCGGTTAATGAACGCATAGTGTTCATACAACGTTTAGTGATTGCCACTTTAACGAGTTTCCTGCGTTTTTCAGGCTGCTGTCTTCAGTGATATACATTATTTTTTTTATGAACGCGAAGCGTTCATACTTCCATAAATTAGAAATGAATTGTTCAATATTTACTCTGATATAGGCACATACTTTAAAAGATTAAATGACGCCATGGTTTTTTCTGAAAGTTGTCGAGAAATGAAAATTTTAATCATTAAATCGTTAGTCTGATTTGGAAAGGTAGTTTAAAATTTTCACATTTTTCAATAAACTTATGTTGAAATCGTTTGTTTTATTTTGAATCTCATAATAATCAGCTTTCCTGTGTTTTCTAATACATCGTTATTCATAAATGTTGTATTTCCCATGATTCCAGGATGATGATGTAGTAAAAAACAGTCTGGAAGCATTCAGGAAAGTGGACCAATCACGTTAGTTTTTAGGTTGGCATATGTGGGGTGTTTGACGCTTGTCAGAAAAGTCGCCAAATGGGGTGTCTCGCCTGTTTTGGGATTGTGCCAAGTTTTCTTCGATCTATTAAATCCTATCATACATAATTAATTCAATGATATCCCATGATAGGTAATGATTCTAGGTTGCCATTGTGATTATGTCCTATTTAAGATGGAGTTCTTTTATTTCCATATTACTGAATTTAATATATATAATCGTAACAAATTTTGCATTTTTGCATAAGAGTGCAACAACTATTGCACCAAGATCTGAATATTTTAAAACTAGTTATAGTACAAACACACCTCATTTGCCACATTTGACATACAATTTCTGACTTTTTTAGTTATAATTTAATGCAGCTTGGGGTATTTTTTACAGTTGCATATTTTATGTACTTTCATTAAACTTAATCAATTCATAAAATTAGCATTATTTTAAATTTTTTATTTATTTATTTTTTGTATATGTGTATTGAAAAATTAAGTAGTGCCAGAATATTATTGAACGAAAATGTTTTAAATGGGATGTTAAAGATACCTTTAAAAATAAAAAACTGACTAATTCTTTCAAAAGATATTGAAATGAGATTTTCAAATGTATGAATGTAATGAATTTATCTTAAAATAGTAACTTGTTCTAGACAGTGAACTCTGTGAAATCTGCACACTTAGGGACTGAGGGTTTTGCGGATTATAGATCATCCCTTCGTTTACATTTTATCTTTTAAAGTTTGAATATAAATTAGAAACAACTGCACAAAAATTACAATTACAATAGAAAAGAAAAACATAATGCAGCATTGGTGTAATATATTTAATAACTAAGTTAATTTCAAGAATAATTAAAATATGTGCAATACAAATTTTACTGAATATTAATTTTTTTAAACAGGGACACAACAAAATGGTACTTTCAGTTTTTGTTTGTTGTCAATATATACTTTTTTAAATCTATGAACACTTATTACTTCTTGCTCTTAGATAAAATTTTGTTGCTCAAGGAAATTTAATCCAATATATTATTTAAATATTTATTGATTGGAAAATTGATAACTCATGAAAAAAAAAAAAAAAAAAAAAAAATTAACTTTATCTATGAGTTTAACTCTTAATGATAATTTTCATTGTTCACATTCCAATGTGTAGTGCGGTTTATACATTGGCGGATTTCACAGAGTTGACTGTATTAGAGTATGCAGTAATTTATTGGTTTACAACCTCTACATGAGAAGGGCAGTCACAAAAATGAGTGAGTTGCCAAGAGCCAACATCCATAGCATACAGTGGCATAGCCAAGGGCCAACATCTGTAGAAAAAACACTACGAATTAAAATAAAATGAGAGATTTCGCTGGAATTGATGACAGACGACGTAGATACGTTTCATTGTTTTACTTGTATATAACACAATATTTCCAATAAACAAACACAGCTAAATATAAAGTGCATAATATTTACATATGTACATTTAAAAATAATTTCCTTTCGAAATATTCATTCGGAACGTCTTATATATAAAAATAAAAGCATTTGCTTTTGCGTTCCATTGTTACGACTCAAAACTGTCGAACATCATTCTATCAGCAAACCTGCCGTTGCCATTCGCAACAAAGTAAAAGTAGCTTCTGTGGGTTTCTTCTTCTTGCAACAACATCCATAGCATACAGTGGCGTATCCAGGGAGTCCAGACCCGCCCTCCCCCCCCTTTTTTTAGTGTGTGTATACTCGCACAACACTGAAAATATTCTAAGAAATTAATTTGCTTTAGAATTCATCGTCCCAGTAGGAAAAAAGTTTAGACTGAAATATTTTGTCTTTAAGGGATAAAACTGCTTGATCGGTTCAAAATTTCAATTTATTTTTTTCTTTGTCACTTAAGGTACTCTTAATATTTACACACAAAAATTTATATTTTATTTGTTAGGAATGTATATCAAAAGTGAAAGGGCAATTTTGGAGCTGTAGAAGTAGTTCGCGCCATAGCGAGTACACAGTTTAACAGTGCCTGATTTACGGCAGGGCATTCGGGGCACGGGCCCAGGGTCCCTGATTTTCAGGGCCCCCCAAATGCTGCTAAAGGTTTTCAATTATTGTCAAAAACCTGATGTAATTTTAACATCAAATGGAATTTCACATTTCATTCTGCATTTTATTGTGTTCGTATTGTATTTTTATAGCATCATATATTTTGCCTGAAACACCCACATTTAATTACTTTATTATCATGAATATTTTCTTTTATCTTTATAACTTAAAAAATGTATTGTATTTTAAATTCTTATTTAATCCTGTTCTCGTCAGATTGTGTGGGAGGTTGGCGAATGTAGCTCTTAGACGTCAGAGCATAGTGCGGAAAACTTGCGCATTGGCATCCTAATAATGGGAAAAATAATATAAAAAATATAAATTGGTTTTGAAATCGCGCAAAAGCCTTAAAGTTTAGGACAAAAAGAAAAAATATGCAATTTTTAAAAACTTATAATTTTTTTTTTAATAGTTTATTTTATTTCTAATGGTATAATAACTACTCTTTGTAGTTACCTAAATGTGTGAAAAATACTTTTGGACACATTATTGTTCATTTGAATTCCTGCAAAAAGCTTTAAAATACCATTTTTTTAGCAAAAGTTGCTTTTTTTCAAAAATTCGCAAGCGGACATAAAGATAAAAAAGTACACCAGTGTAAGTAATCACAGTAGTAATCAACATCAGTGTAAGTAATCACACCCAATATGGTTGGTTGGGTAGGATGTGGGTGGGACTCGACTTGCAGCCACCTTTTGTGGAGGTCCTGGGTCATTTAGGCATAAAGGAAAAACATGCTGCGAACATGGAAATACATTGGCGGAGAACTGCAATGTGAGGTTTTTACAAATATAAATGGTATTTTAAGGCTTTCTGCGTGAACTCAAATGAACGGCAATGTGTCCAAAAGTAATTTTCACGCACGCAGATAACTACAAAGAGCAGTTTTACACTAATAGATATAAAGTAAACTATTTTTTAAAAATTTCACATTTTTTAAAATTGTATATATTTTCTTTTTTTTTCTAAACTTTAGGGCGCTTGTGCAATTTCAAAACCAACTTATACTTTTTTATATAATTTTTTCCGTTATTAGGATGTCAATGCGCAAGTTTTCCGCGCTATTAGAAATTGATTATAAAAAAATAACTTTTTTCGCCCCACCCTAATATATAGACTTGAATAAGAAAAGGTAATCTGCACCACACAACTTATTATAAAATGTATGATCCTTTAAATTTCATATGTGTGAAATAATTATTGAAAAGTAATATAATGATTATCAAATTTTTTAATGGATATTTTAAAGGAATTATTAAAGTCGATAGTGGTTACATTAGTAAGAACATTTTTTATTATATATATATATATATATTACTCAATTCCCCTGTAAGCATTGGTGCAAAGGGGCCCCTGTAAGCATCTGTGCCCAGGGCCCCCAAATTTGTAAATCAGTCCCTGCACGTAGAGTAAACTTTAGGTGCATCCCCCCCCCCCCCCCTCTTTTCAGAACAGCATCTTCAAAATCGGTGGAAATTCTAACTCTTCCAACTTTTAATCAATTAACTTCTATCTTTTTTAAATTTAATCGTCAAATATGATTCTAGTGAAATACGTGGGATTTTTTAAAAATATTCATGTGTGTTCTGTGTAACTTCAAGTACCGAAATTTGCAGTTGAAATCTTGCATTTTATTTTGAATCGATACCATTTCACTAAAATTGCATATTTTTAAAAACAGCTAGATTTTTTTTTTCTTCTATCGTTACAATAAGAAAGTATTTTATTTGTGAAAAATTTCGACTTCTGGTTTTTGACGGATTTACGTTTTAAAAGATCCTGAACATGATTTGACTTTTTTCAGAAAATGGTCTCTGTATGTGACAAAAATTTTGTGGGAGTTTCCTCCCCCGGACTAATGCGCAGAATTTAACAGAACTTTAGATTCAGTTAGACTTTGATATAAATTGGTGCTGATTAGTTTTTGGTGTAAATCGCGCAACAGGTGCATTTTTTACAATCGCGTAAATCGTGTAAATCGCGCTATGCTGCATTTTTTACAATTTCCGCAATAGCTCTATCTCAAGAACTATAATGCATGGATTTTCATCAAACTTCATATTCTTTTAGACCTTGGCATATGTTGCTGCTGATTGGGTTTTTGTGTGAAGCCTATAACAGGTGGTGCTACTATGCTGCATTTTTCACGATACCTATATATCAAAAACTAATGCACGGAATTTAATCAAATTTCATGTTCTGTTACACTTTCACATAAACAGATCCTTATTAGGCTTGGATGTATACTACCCAACAGGTTTGTGCTCGTTGGGTTGAGAATTTTGGTCGCAGACATCTAAGAGGTTGGGTGCCGAAATTCAATGATTTGTTTGAGAAATGCGATGCTTATATCTCCTTTCTAAATGCACACTATTCATTCAACGTACCTGTTCCTTTAGAATCCTCATGATAGGCAATAGATCATAGGTTCCCAACCTTTTCTAGATGACCGCCCCCGTTATGAGAAAACAAAATTCCAACGCCCCCTCTTCCATAATAGTTAATTATACCAGATAATGAAATATTGATGCATATTACCTATACCTATTTTATCTCTCTATCTATCTGTTAGAAGTCACAATATAGAACGTAATTAAAATGACCATCAAATGTTAATTTGTTGAACAAATTTTAAAAATAAGCAAAAAATTAATAAGAAAAAAAAACTATTGCGATGGAAGTTTTAACAATTTGTTAATGTCGAGTTCCAATTTTGTTATCATCAACCCGCAAATTACCGCAAAGTCATGCACACTCTGTTCCTTTTCTTAAACAGTACATTAGTTATTGAACTGAACCAAGCTTAGCCAAATCCGATGAAGGAAAAGCAATTAGAAAAGCTGTATTTAAAACTGTACTGTTGCCCACAGTCCAGGGCAGAGAGCTAGTAAAGATTTTTAAGCCAAAATTGTTAGTATCCATTTCTGAATTTTACTTTTAGTTCTTTCTTACTGCCTAACATAGCTAATATTTCATTCCACGATTTTCGAATTCATAGCTATTTTCAATGCGAATTATAGCTATTTTTGACATTCATAAAAAAATTGTGTCGACAACGTTTACACCGCTATAATAAAATTTTGTTTTCGGTGAGTTTTGCGTCGATTTTGTACGTAACAAAAGTTTAATTCGTGATCCCCAGCTTTAGATTCGCTTGTATAGATTTCCATATAATATAAAAATATTAAAGGTTTTCATCACGGGTCCGCGCAACGCCAGAGGGGTGGAGAGGGAGGTCAGCTAGTTTATCAGCTATTATATCAGTTTTCTAAGTAGGTGGATGCGACACGGCTGCCTCCCTTGACTATCTTATAACGCCATCCATTCCTCTCTGGATCAGCTACCGCCCTCCTAGAAGGCTCCAGCGCCCACTGGGGGGCGGTACCGCCCCCGTTGGAACCTATGCAATAGATTGTCATTTAATTATGGCACTGTGACAGCGAATTTTGAAGTATTAACATGTATGAGATAGAAGAAAATGTTGGGATTGGCACGTGCGGCTAGTTTCATTAGCTTTTAAACTGAGAAAACTAATTATTTTGTTACATTGTTCCAGGTTAAGTCTTCGATGAGTTTATGTGTCCACCGCTGGACCCCCCCCCCCCTTTTTTTTTCTAAACGCTCTTGCCCATCCGCTTTCAAGTCGCCATTTTTAGGTAGATTTCGTATGAAATACTACCTTTTGGGATCGTTCCTATGTTGGAATTTCTGAAAAATTTTTGCAGATCTACACCGATCATGACCCTTAGAACCCAAAACCACCCTCAGTAAAATACTTTATCTATCTATCTATCTATCTATCTATATATATATATATATATATATATCACTTTCTTCTGGACACGATAACTTTCGTAATTCTGCACCAATCTCTTCCAAACTGATACATAAAATCAAAGGGCATAAAATCTCGGTCAAGTTCGTTAATGGGCAAAATCGGACCAAGGGGATGGAAATAGGGAGGGGTTTTGTGAAAACCGAAAACCCCCCATAACTTCTTAATTTTTGTATATATCAAATCAGTTTAAAGTTTTCATTACTTCTAAAAATGGGGCCAAAATTTTATGTATCACAAATTTTTGATAAAGTTAAAAATGGGCTCAAGTGGCGCAAAAAATGGGGTTTTTGGGAGAAAAAAATTCATAACTTCGTCAATTCTCAAGATATCAATTCCAATTAATTTTATTATAAATCTCCTTAATATTATCTACAACTTTTATATTCACAAGTTTTTAATAGGACCAATTCGTACCGAAAAAAAAAAAAAAATTAAAAACGAAAACAAAAAGGGGGTTTGAAGAAGTAAAAAATCCATAACTCCGTCAATTCAAAAGATATAAAATCCCCATGAATTTATCATATATTTTCTTAATATTGTCTACAACATCTATATAGACAAGTTTTGGATAGGACCAATTCTTACAGCAAAAACAAATTAAAAATACATAGCGGTTGAAGAAAAAAATCATCTAAGTAAGGGTGTATTAAAATCCAAACTGCGTATTTTCTGACTCATTTTACAATTCATTTTTGCTCTCAAAGACTTCCAATTGGTACGTTTTCTTACTCAGAAACTAGATAATGTACCGTAATGGTCGATTTTTTGATAGAGGCAGAATATATTTAAAAAAATGCTGTTAAAGTAGGCATTTTGAACCGAATTTACCGAAGCGGATTGTGTTGGAAAAATCATTGCATTAAGGATGCGCTCAAATCCAAATTGCTTAATTTCTGACTCATTTTTAAATTCATTTTTGCTCTCAAACGCATTTAATTGGTAGATTCCCTTATTCAGAAACTATATAATGTACCGCAATGATCGATTTTTTGATAGAGGCAGAATATATTTCAAAAAATGATGTCAAAGTGGGCATTTTGAACGGAATTTCTCGAAGCAATTGTGTTATAACTTTCTTCTGGACACGATAACTTCCGCAATTCTGCACAAATCTCTTCCAAACTGATACATGAAATCAAGGGACATAAAATTTCGGTCAAGTTCGTTAATGGGCAAAAGCGGACAAAGGGGATGGAAATAGGGAGGGGTTTTGTGAAAACCGAAAAAACCCCATAACTTCTTAATTTTTATACATATCAAATCAGTTTAAAGTTTTTATTGCTTCTAAAAATAGCGCCAAAAATTCATGCATCACACATTTTTGATAAAATTTAAAATAGGCTCAAAGGGCGCAAAAAATAGGGTTTTTGGAAGAAAAAAATTCCTTACTTCGTCAATTCTCAAGATATCAAATCTAATAATTTCATTATACATCTCCTTAATATTATCTACAACTTTTATATTCACAAGTTTTTGATAGGACCATTCGTACCGAAAAAAAAAAAAAATTAAAAACGAAAACAAAAAAGGGGGTTGAAGAAGAAAAATTTTCATAACTCCGTCAATTCACAAGATATAAAATCTCCATGAATTTATCATATATCTTCTTAATATTGTCTTCAACATTTATATAGACAAGTTTTTGATAGGGCCAATTCTTACAGCAAAAACAAATTAAAAATACATAGCGGTTGAAGAAAAAAATCATCTTATTAAGGGTGCATTCAATTCCAAACTGTCTATTTTCTTACTCATTTTTAAATTCATTTTTGCTCTCAAACGCATCCAATTGCTAGATTCTCTTATTCAGAAACTATATAATGTACAGTAATGATCGATTTTTTGATAGAGGCAGAATATATTTCAAAAAATGATGCCAAAGTGGGCATTTTGAACAGAATTTCCCGAAGCGATTGTGTTAGAAACGAAAAATATTGCCCTACTGAGAAAATAATTGTTTATTAATCAAGTTTTAATTAATTGAAAGAAAAATAAAAACACAGATCGCTTATAAATCTTTTCAAAAATCACGTCAGCATGTTTCATATATATATATATATATATTTTATTAAAAATGAATCTGAAAATGTGCCAGAAAATTTCGAGTTGTTGAGTATGGAAAAATATCTTTTTAATAACGCCTTAACATGATTCTGATAAAACCAGCTATTTTATAAAAAGGAAATAAAAACTCGTCAAAAGCAGACAGATAAAACTGTTAAAGTGGATTTATATCTAATAATGATTTAGTTTTTGTGTGTGAAATTAATATACTTAACTTCGAAATCTACTTCTGCCTGTAGACCGGGCCGGCAGGGATTTTTTAATATATGAACGAATCAAAAATACGATTTTCTACTTTAATATATGCATTATCTTTTACACGCAATTGATTTTTATAAATACTTCTCATTTCTTTAAAGAAAATTCCCGAAAAAAAACTTACATTTCAGGTCGTCAAAGTGGTGTTATGACGATGTAATTTGAAATGAGTAAAAACAAATCAAAAATATGAATTTTTATTATTGAGTTAAAATTTCTTGTTAAAATTAAAAAAATATATCAATACATTACCATATACTTGGAAGAAAGGGCGTTTGTATATTTCTCAACAGTACGTAATAATAAGTATAAAATAAAAATAGAAAGTTAGAAAAAAAAATGTTTTATAAGCATTCAATGTTTATCTTGAAAATCACGCTAATTCCATGACAGCAATTCATGTTTTTTTCCCCCCAAATTTACGTTACAATACATTAAGTTTGCATGGCACCGAACCCGATTATGAAAAATTAAATTCACAGCTTTTTTTCAACATTTGGTAGGAAGCGCAAGCTTTTGAATTTATTAAAAAAAATTATATTTGCTTTTTTTTCTTTTGAAACAGGAAAGAAAAAATGAAACATTATTTAAGCTACCTTTTTAAGATTTCTAAATTGATTTCTCAACGTATAATCATAATTTAATTAATATTAAACTATTAATTGTTTAAAGCATATATATTTTTTAACTATATACGTTCTTTATTTTTTTTTTACTCTTTAATTTATATCTTCCCCCCCTCCCCCCCCCACAAAAAAAAAAAAAAAATCACTGTTTAAAGTTTGTGTTTACAATTAGACCCAAACATATTCTATGTTTTTCTTTTTTACTTTCTTCTATCTTCAATAGAAGAAAGTATTGTAATCGAAATTTTTTTCGACTTCCGGTTTTCGACGGATTTGCATGTTTTAGGGGTCAGAGATTCCAAAAAACATGTTTATAGAAAATGTCTGTCTGTCTGTGTGTCCGTCTGTCCGTCTGTCTGTCGCCATTGTACCATCAAAAAGGGTATGAAGTTATGTATAGAATTAAACCAAAATTTTATTATAAGTTTTTGGCTATGGCAAGCAGGTCCTCCCGGAATTTGGAAAAAATTCGCCGGTAGGGGGCGCTGATATAACAATTTTTGTGCGATTTTGAATATTGTACCATCCAAAAGTGTATGGAGTTATGCATAGAATTGAACCAAGTTTTTAGTTTAAGTTTTTGGATATGACAAGCAGGTCCTCCCTGAATTTGTAAAAAATTCGCCGGTAGGGAGCGCTGTAAATGCGTTTTTTGTGCGATTTTCAATATTGTACCATCGAAAAGTGTATGAAGTTATGCATAGAATTCAACCAAATTTTTATTTTAAGTTTTTGGCTATGGCAAGCAGGTCCTCTCTGAATTTGGAAAAAATGCGTCGGTAGGGGGCGCTGTAATTGCGATTTTTGTGCGATTTTGAATATTGTACCGTCCAAAAGTGTATGAAGTTATGCATAGAATTAAACCAAATTTTTATTTTAAGTTTTTGGATATGGGAAGCAGGTCCTCCATGAATTTGCAAAATATTCGCCTTTAGGGGGCGCTGTAATAGCGATTTTTGTGCGATTTGGAATATTGCACCATCGAAAAGTGAATGAAGTTATGCATAGAATTGAACCAAAAAAATTTTTAAGTTCTTGGCTATGGCAAGGAGGTCCTCCCTTAATTTGTAAAAAAATCGCTCGTAGAGGGCGCTGTAATAGCGATTTTTGTACAATTTTTGTGCCATTTTGAATATTGTACCGCCGAAAAGTGTATGAAGTTATGCATAGAATTGAACCAAATTTTATGTGTTTATTTTTGGTCATGTCACGAAGGTCCTCCCTGAATTTGGAAAAATTCTGCCGGAAGGGGGCACTATAATTGCGATGTCTGTACCATTTTCATTATTGTACCATCGAAAAGTGTATGAAGTTATCCATATAATTGAACCAATTTTTTTGTGCATGTTTCTGGCTATGGCAAACAAGTCCTCCCTGAACTTGAAAAAATTCCGAAAGAAGGGGGCGCTATAATTCCGATATCTATGCCATTTTCATTATTGTACCATCGAACAGCGTATAAAATTATGCTTACAATTGAACCAAAATGTTTGTGCTTATTTTTGGCTTTGGCCAACAGGTTCTCCTTGAATTTGGAAATATTGCGCGGTAAAGGGGCTCCGTGCTAGCGATTTTTGTATACTTTTCTTGATTTTTCGTAGTTCTATTGTGCATCGGCGGCTCATGCAGCGGCGGGAACTCGCTTCCTGCTATGCCGGCTATTCGCAAACAGCTGATAACGACAGAATAAGGAAAAATTAATAATTTTAACAAATATCATGATATAGATTAACTCGTTTTTAGTTCGTTTAATTGACTTGAGCAGAAATTTAAGATGAAAATCAAAGTTGGTATAGTATTGAACTAATAATATTGAAGTATTAACATGTGTAACTAGGTTTTGAAATATTAAGATGTATAAGATAGAAGAAAGTTTTGGGATTGGCACACCCAACTAGTTTCCTTTTTTACTGAAAAGCATAATTTTTATTGCGAAAATAATTAATAAATTTATACTTAACTTAAAATATAAACTATGACCAATATCAATTTTCAAATAAATAGAATGGGCCATCATTAAAAACATGGGTGCGCAAGTTTACATATCATTCAATCATTATTTTTTGATATATAGGGTAATTTTACTTTTCAAAAGCCTAAAGGAGCCTCATTCTGTTACAGTTTGGTCTCGCATAAGAAAATCGAAAACAGCATCCAAAAAATGTATGTGAAAATCCTTTTAAATAAAAATTGGGAGATAAAAGTTACATAAATATTGCTTCCATAATTTTACAGGTGTGATTTTGGAAGATTTCCTGGGAGATGTTAAATTATTTTTTCTCAGTTTGTGAATATACCTTTAATATATTTTGTCTTATAACCCTATGGAGATTTAAGAAAAATTATATAAAATATACCTTTCTTCCTGGCTTCCTTGACCCAGAACTAATTGAATTGTCTATTAGTGTTACCATTAAGGGGCTACGTCACTCAAGAGAAAACACCCGTTCGAAACCGGTTCCAAAAGTAAAAGCATCCTAAAAAAAAAAAAAAAAACCTGTAAACAAAATCGAAAGAGTAAAAAACGGTCTTTGTACAGATTGATCTCCGCCAGCCAATGCAATATATATATATATATATTGGGCATTCTCACAATCTTTTGACTTTTGGGGGAAAAAATCTGACAAAATTAAACTTGCTAAAATAACATTTTAATCTGATAGACGAATGCCTTAATGATTCAAAATAAAGAAAAATGGTCAGCAGCGAAATTTTTTTTTATTTAACTGAGGTTTAAGTTAAACTTGTGAGTTTAATTTTTCCTTACCATTTTACCCCTATAACTTTTTATTTTCTTCTAAATTTTTACTTATAATGAATCTGCATAGTACCCACAGGACATTCAAATAGGAAATAATAACAATGTAGTACTTTTAATACAGAATTTTTGTATAACATTGTCTTAGGGCTGTCCTCAACTGCTCTGCTCAACAAGCGCAAAACGTTCTGACACATTTACAAATTCATTTTTTAACGGAAAGATATAAAATTGGAAAGCCTGACCCTAGAAACGATTTGGAACCGAACTGTTTTTTCCCTTTTTTAATCGATAAATTAGCTATTAAGTTATAAGCGATTTGGAATACGTGACACGACATTTTTCTCCCCTTATTGACTGAATTTTCTTTTTTCGTTCGGAAGTTCGGTTCAAAATGGCCACTTTGACAGTATTTTCTGAAAGATCTATTGCGTTTACAAGAAAACGGAAAAAACAGTTCGATGACACAGTTTCTGAATAACAACACCTTCTAGTTTCAGGCGTTTCCGAATAAAAATGAATTAAAACTTATGTCAGAAAGTTGATCCTTTGGATTTGAGAACAACCTTAAAGGGGTGTTAAAGAAGGGTCGGTAAGGTAAAAAAGGGGGATGGTATTGGAAAAAAAGAGACGAAATGGTAAAAAAAGGGACGGTAAGGATGGAACGGTAAGGAAAATTACCACCTATTTTTAGGAGAATCATGTTAAGACTATACTGAGAGCCACAATGTTCATCGATTTTTAGAAACAGTTGTTAACATTGGATTAAATTAATTTTTTTTTTTTAAATTTACCTCGAAAAGTGCAGGAATAAGCCTTGGGGACGGTGAGACTACCAATAAAGCCACGATGCTTGAAATTGATATTTAAATGCTGATTTAAATTATACACTAAATTTCCTGCCAAAGAATTTTAGACAATATTTCTCTAGCATACTTCTGCAAGAGAAAAAACTTGAAAAAAATTCTGTGGCTGCATCTGAAATGATTTTCTGTATCATTTTAGAAGAGGGATTGTAAGGAATCTAAAACCCAGGGACAGAGTTTAAAAAATAATAACAACCCTAAAAATGTGTGCAGGTTAATTTTTAGCTACATATTTATATAAAACAATAGTTCCAGTTTCAGAAAAAAATTACATCGAATTATTTTTATTGAAACAATTTTATCCAGACAGCTCCAAATTTAAAAATCAGCATCGGGGACATGGGGCGGTATAGCAGTTTTCCAGGTGTTTGGACCCCCAATATCGTCCAAAACTTATTTATCTCGTTAACATTGTTGTGCAATCATGCAAGGGGATGCTCCCCAGTATATGAAATTAAAAAAAAAAAACACAAAAAGTGTATTAAAATAAAAATTATTATTCAGGGACATGAAAGTCAAAAGATTGTGAGAATGCCCATATATATTGAAATGCAAGCGAGATATCTTTAAAAAAATCTTCCATTAGGACTAACATTAGCGAACGGGTATGTATGTTTTCGCTTGAATGAAGTAGCGGCTGAAAGAAAAAACGTTGGTGCAATTTTTACTAAGTAGATTACCCCTATTTCTAAAATTACATTCATATTTTGAACACGTGCAAGCATGGTTATTGAAATAATTTGCTACTATCGAACAATTTTTCACTTGCTGATAAATGAATTACATCTTGAATAAGCGATTATGGTCTCAGGACGGAAGATATTTTTTTTTCTTTCCCGCGCTGTCGCGTCCGTAAATTCGGTTCAAAACGCTCCCTTTCACAGCATTTTCTGAAAAGTGCTCTATCTTTATGGAAAAAACAGTTCGATTACATAGTTTCTTAACAAGAGTACCTGCCAATTTAGTACTTTTGTGAACAAAAATGAATTGAAAAAGGTTTCAGAAGGTAGTCACTTTGATGTGTTCCACTTCTTTGGGTCAAAATTTTCTTTTCTCCCCCCCCCCCTTTTTTTTTCTTTTCATTTTTTGCATCCGTCAAAGTGTGTTGATTGTTGACTAAAATGGTTTAGTGATATTCTAATTTCTTACAAACTTTTATGGCTCGTTGAACATAACACTATTGTAAAATTTTAAACATGTTTTCCGCGAAACCGTGTTTTTCAAACAGGGCGACCATTTTTCCGAGAACTATTCGACCGATTTCTATCTTTTAAAAAAATGCCAAGGTAATGTGTTTTGCTGAAACCTATACAATCTACAATCGAAAAGTATAATTTTCATTGATTAACAATTTTTTCGTGCTCGCAAAAAGTTAAACAAGAACGAAAAATCATGCGTCCATCATAGATTACGAAACACATTCCAACACATTCAGAATACTGGAACAAAACTTTACAATTTATTAAGATGAAAGACGTCTAAATAAACAATATAGAACATGCATAACGCATTTCAAAACCCAAATTTTGCAGTTACCATGAATAGTCTAAAAAAATCTGAATTCTTTTGTGCAGCCCTGTATATGATCCATAAATTCGCATGTATATTATGTGTTCTTATTATATATAGTATGCTAAACGTTAGTTCAATTAAATGCATAACACAGTTGAAATTTCCTAATCAGCAATTTTTGCCAATAAACGGATATGCACTTGAGATCTTTTGTGTAACCCTGTATATGAGCTATAGAATTTATACACACCAAGTAATAAGGAAAAAATAAAAAGTTAAATTTTAAAACGCATATCACAACTGATAACGCATTTCCAGCAATTATTCTTCATAGGCCGTACTGTAGCCAAATACTTTTGTGTGTCCCTGTAAATGAACGATAAACTATGTGCACACCAGATTCTACAGTAAACAATTTGTAATATACCTCGGTTATATGTAAAAATTTCAATATACAGTCGGACCTCAACCTCTATTTTGCGAACTTTTCCTTAGAACCAAGAACATTTTGCGAATTTCTTCGTAAAATAACCTCCAAATAGCGAAGTGCATTCTCTATTTAACGAATTTTTTCTTGTCATTTAAATTTTTTTTCTCCCCATTTCTCAAAATATTTCTGTACATTTAGAACTTATTCTTTCTTTAAACACATTTTATGATGTTCAAAGGCCTTGAACTGGTTTTACCAGGCGCCTTTTTTGTTAGCAGTGAGAATTCGGTAAGTACGGAGGACGAAGACGATAATCCCTTAGAGTAACTTTTAAAAAAATGTGGATACAGATGAGAAAAAAGGAAGACATTAACCATGATGTGCTGATTGATGATTGTATTTCACTTAATTCTGAAATTGAGACCCCGGAAACACTATCCGAATTGGATATTTTCGACAGTGTGAAAAATAAAAACAACGCAGCAATGAATTGCGATGAAGACGAATATGATGATGATGGAAATGATCATGATGCAGGAATTAGCGAAACTTCGTATGATGAAATGCTAAAATCATTTGAAACAATCCGACGCGGATTATACTTAGAAGAAAATACTCATGAAGGAGTTTTTGGTGTATTGCAAAGATGCGAGACATATTATGAGAGAAAGCACTTTTTAAAAGAAAAAACTCAGGCAAAATTAACAGAGTTTTTCAGAAATTAAATTTAAGGACGCATATGTTAATGTATGGTTAAAATTATTTGTTATAATAATAACAAATAGATAATGTCATTAAAATTTGTTAATTTTAATGTAAAACTATTTACTTTAAACAGAAAATACAGTGTATTCCCGGACAATGTTTTGTTTTCCTGGCAGAGTTCAAGGATTTAAACACATAGAAAAAATGAATTGATGATGGATATTGGTGTGTAAAATAAATAAAACGAATCGATATAATTTATAAAAAAAAATGTGATTAATTACTTTTAGTAAAAATATTTAGTATTTATGAATTTAAAATATGTTTTATGTAGTTTAAAGTATTTTAAAAGGTGAATCTCTATTTAACGAAATTTCCATATAACGAACTTTTTTCCGGGATTTAGCGACTTCGTTAAATAGAGGTTCGACTGTATTTAAAATAGTGTAATATCATCAAAATACACCGCAAAAGATTTTCCGGGCCGTAATATAACGGAATTATTTTGAGTGTCCCTGTAAATGTTACACACTTCATTTTCAATACCAAACATGTCACAGTAAACACCAATAACATATATTAATTTCATGACAATCTAATTACTTTTACGCGAATTAAAACACGCACATACAGACAGACAGGCAAACCGAACTCATAAACAGTTATCAACTATGTTGGAAAGTGTTAAAAAAGGCGAAACAAAAGACTGCCCTTTTGTCAAAATCTACTTTTTAAATTAAATATTGGTATAAGTTTCAGAGAATTTTAATTCCTTTGCATAGTTAGGCGACCTAATTTATTTCAGATATTTGTGACGGAGAAAAACGATCGCCCCATTGGAAGTTCACGTCGCGTACCTACAGGTACTCTCCATCGCATAATTCGTATTATTCATTTGTTTGCACACACACACACAAAAAATAATACTAGAAAACAGTAATTTTGCTTTTTCAGAATTTAGTGCCACCCCGATGAGAAAAAAAAAAAAATATATGTATATAAATATAGATAGTACAAAACATATTTCAGTTTTAAGACTTAAAACACAAGCTTTTATTTTATATAAAATGACGTCATTCGTATCCGGAGGAAGAATTCCTCATTTACGATCTAGTCTTAAACAACATCTACAGTAAAGTATGCATATGACGTCCCTATCGTTAAATAATGCACAAATCCAAAAAAGATCTCGTCATTCAAGAAACTCGACACAAAGATCGGCTATCTAATGACTCATGTGCCTTCATTTGTTTGTAATATTAATTAAGATACTTAAAATTAAATATCATTTATAATAGCTCCATGTTTTATCAGAAATCATTCATTTTTATTTTTTTCAAAATAGTACGTATTTTAATTACATTTTTTTTTTCAGTTGATATGGGAAAATGGCTATTTTCCAAATATTTTTCCTTTACTTTCAACAGAAATGGAGTACTTCAGTTGCCAACATTAATTTTTTTTTATAAACTACAAAAAAAAAAAAATAAATAAATAAATAAAAAATAATAATAATAATAATATCTCAAAAATAAATTGAGATGCAGTACAAACAACTCGACACAAAGCTCGGCTATCTAATGACTCATGTGCCTTCATTTGTTTGTAATATTAATTAAGATACTTAAAATTAAATATAGTTTATAATAGCTCCATGTTTTATCAGAAATCATTCTTTTTTATTTTTTTTCAAAATAGTACGTATTTTAATTACA
This sequence comes from Maratus speciosus, assembly GCA_963932465.1. Lineage (NCBI taxonomy): Eukaryota > Metazoa > Arthropoda > Arachnida > Araneae > Salticidae > Maratus > Maratus speciosus. The sequence goes on along the minus strand of OZ010800.1, from coordinate 289,474,962 downwards.
TTTTTTTTTCAGTTGATATGGGAAAATGGCTATTTTCCAAATATTTTTCCTTTACTTTCAGAAATTCTTTTCAAAACTTTCCTTTACAGAAATGGAGTACTTTAGTTGCCAACATTAATTTTTTTTTTTTTTTTTTTTTTTTTTATAAACTACAAAAAAAAAAAAAAAAAAAATAAATAAATAAAATAATAATAATAATATATATATATATATATATATATATATATATCAATATCAAAAATAAATTGAGATGCAAACAAACAAATTGCATTTGAAAGTACTTTTTTTCCCAATACGACGGTATAAAAATTGAAAATGTTCGATGTTTAGAAGCTAAAAAAAAAAAATGCAGTAGAGTATTTAAGAATACAATGATACATCTGCTTTGTTTTACGGCAGGCTTATAACAGAACGTTATTTTTTGGCGATGACATTTTAATTGCTGGACGAGAGAAATAGCATATCGGGGCTAATTAAGTAAATTTCAGTAATTATAATGTGGGTTGGATCGCCTAAGTAACATCAATATTGAAAACTATTTTATGTCCACCTTTCTCTTAAAAGACCAAAAAAAAAAAAAAAAAAATTTTTTTTTCGTAGTTGTTTTGGAGTTACTAGTTTTTGTTAAGGCCATGTAGCATATTGTTGCGAAGTGTCCTTCAAATTTTTCTGTCGTTTTAGTTGAAGACCAGTTTCAACGTGGCGTGCAGAAGCGTTTTCTCCCTTTAATTTCTGAGAAGCATTGTTTCCTTTTTGGAAGACATTTCGAAGGATTTTCCATTATAGCACTTTTTTTTTTTTTAGTTTCTTCTATCTGCGATAGAAGAAAGTATTGTAATCGATTTTTTTTTTTTTTACTTCCGGTTTTCCACGGTTTTACACGTTTTGGGGGGTCAGAGATCCCATAAAACATGTTTATACAAAATGTCTGTCTGTCCGTGTGTCGCCATTATACCATCGAAAATTGTATGAAGTTATACATAGAATTGAACCAAATGTTTTGTGCATGTTTTTGGCTATGGCCAGCATGTCCTCCTTGAATTATAAAAATTCTGCCAGAAGGGGGCACTTTAATAGCGATGTCTGTGCCATTTTCATTAGTGTACTATCGAAAACTGCATGAAGTTATGTATAGAATTGAAAAAAAAAAAAAAAAAAATGTATGTTTTTGGCTATGGCCAACGGTTTCTCCTTGAATTTGAAAATATTCCTCCGGAAGGGGTCGCTGTAATAGCGATTTTTGTGCCATTTTCTTTATTGTACCATCCAAGTGTATAATGTTATGCATAGAATTGAATAACAAAATTTTGTTCATGTTTTTGGCTATGGCCAGCGGGTCCGCCTTGAATTTGGAAATATTTTGCTGGAAAGGGGCTCTGTGATAGCGATTTTTTGTACAATTTTCTCGATTTTTCGCAGTTCTATTGTCCATCGGCGGTTCGTGCAGAGACGGGGACTTGCGTCGTGCTAAGCCGGCTATTCTCAAACAACTGATGACAGCGGAATAAGGAAAAAGTATTGATTTTAATAAATATCATGATCTAGCTAGATTAACTCGTTTTTACTCCGATTAATTGTCTGAAGCAGAAATTTAAGATGAAAATCAAACTTGGTAATAGTATTGAACTAATAATATTGAAGTTCTAACATGTGTAACAACTTTTTGAAATATTAAGATGTATGAGATAGAAGAAAGTTTTGGGATTGGCACATCCAACTAGTTTTTCGTGCATTTCTGTAAAAACTTTCTTTAATGAAAACCCAGCTGATTTAGTCGTTTTTCTGACTACTTTTTCATTATTGTGTATTGTTAAAGCAGTTTGTAACTTCTCGGTATTGTTACCCGACTGTCAAGAAAGGTTATGTGTTTCACGCGTATCTGGGTAGGTGGATTTCTTTATACCCTCGAAACATCCCAACGGCTGGATAGATTTTAATGAATGAGGTCTCTATCGATTCGTCTTAAGCGTCCGATGGTTATAGGCTAGGTTTTTTTTTTTTTTTTTATAAATTCAAAATTGCGGAAGAGACGAAAATTTTTTTTTACGCACCCTATTGAGTGATATATCATTGGATAGGTCTTTGAAAATGAAGAAGATGATTCACTGACTATTTTACGCAGTCAGAAGCTCCGTTTAAATATTACACAACCTGATAGTTGTGTAGGTAGGATCTCTAGCTTTACTGCAACTCTAACCGTCATAGACATCTATAGGCCTCATCAAAACGGTGTTTACAGATAGGAACTAACAATTAAACACAACTTAAAAGTCATCAATACGAGTAAATAAAAAAAATAAGTAATATAAAAAAATAGTTTCATATTGATGAGAAATAATTAATTAGTTCGCTTTTTACGCAGTCGGGTTTTTTGATTTTTTAAATTTAATTCTATTCGTTTTTTAGGGTTCCGTAAAATCGGTCGTGTGTCTGTCTGTTCGTTTGTCACAGCCGTTTTTCCCGTAAACTATGGAACATAGAAAGTTTCTGAAAAATATAGGGGGTGGGGGGTAATTAAGTTACTTGAAAATAAAAATCTTTTTTATATATATCGTGAGGGGTGTCGTGTGAAATCTTTCGTCGAACTCGAAAATGCATTTGTTTTAATTATTTTAGGTATTATATTTTCAGAGATATCGTCGAAAATGTAATGCAAAAATATCCCCCCTCCGCCCCACACCATCTAGTTACAAATCTACTGAAACTAAAATTATGAAAAAATTAGGGGTAATAGGAGTTTATTTAACCCTTTATCTACTGAAGGTACTTATAAGTACCATTAAAATAACTTGTTATAAAATTCATTTAATAGATCGATTAGTAGTAATTCAGTTTAGAATGAGTTATAGATTCTTTACTTTACCTTCTTTCAAAAGCATTATTGGTTTCACTGAACAAAAATATTTTTAAAAGGATGATTTCTTTTGCCTTTGCATCTTTTCAGCTTTATTGGCATTGGGTGTCGGGGGGGGGGGGGGGATTTTTCAATTCGGAAATATTTCCATATTTTTATTGTAAGAACATTATATTTGTACATTTCCTTATTCTACAAAATAGTAAGAAAAATATTTAAAATAAATGATTGGAGTAGGGTTATAAATATTGCACAAAATCCCTATAAATTCAAATTTAATTAATCCTTCTAAAATTTATTAAATGATTATGTAAATCTTCTAATGCAGTTTAAAAAATTCACGAAAAATGCTTCAGAAGATAAAATTTTCATGAATTCATAATTCAGTAATTAAAGGGTAAACCTTACAGGAAAACTATAGCAATTATCCTTGGTCACATAGTTTTTGAGAAAATCTCATTTTTCCGTTACACACAAATTTCACTTTTCGGGCGCTCAGCAAGGGCGTTGAGGGGCGCTCAAAGTACCTATCGTGGCGAAAGTATAAAAAGATTGTTGATAATGATTTTCGAAAAAAATTGTCGGTAATTAGCCGAGATATTAACTTACAAATATACGAACGGTTTAGCCATATATAAAGACGCGGGCTGCGTAGCGTACTCTATGCACCCATCGGGTTTTAAAACCTAGATAACAACTTATTGCTCTTTTAGCAACGATTTTTTGTAATATCACAATTACTAATTAATATATTTACTGTACCCTCTGTGGGCGAGTAATACTCGCACTTGACCGATTATTTTTTTCAGTATAAATCGCATTTTTTAGCCCCCCGGTACGGTATGCTATTTCTTTCTCCCAGCTTATTTTGTGTCGTCTTCAAAAAATAATGTTACCTAACTAGCCAGCCGTAAAACAAAGCAGTACGATTAAATACTCTATAGCAATTTTTTAAACTTCTAAGCATCGCACATTTTCGATTTTTATACCGTCGTATTGGGGAAAAAACGTTCTTTTAAATGCATTTTGTTTGAAAACTGTATCTCTATTTATTTTTGAAATATTAATTTTTTTGTAGTTTTTAGAGCCATTTGCTTAATATTAGCAACGGAAATACTCCATTTCTGTAGAAAGTGAAAGGAAAATAGTTCTAAAATAGTAATTGTATATTTTTGTTGCCATTTTCTCATAACAACCGAAAGAAAATGTAATTAAAATACGTGCTATTTTGAAAAAAAAAAATATATAAACGAATGATTTCTGTTAAAACAATGGAGCTATTATAAACTATATTTAATTTTAAGTATCCATGAATCATTAGATAGCCGTTTTTTTTTTTTTTTTTTGTCGATTTTCTTGAATGACAGCATCTTTTTGCTGCATTTGTGCATTATTTCGCGATAGTGATGTGCTATGCATGCTTTACAGTAGATGTTTAAAAGTAGATCGTAAATGTGGAATTCTTAAGCGAATGCGAATGACGTCATTTTACATAAAATAAAACGTGTGCTTTAAGTCTTAAAATTGAAATATGTTTTGTACTGCAGTAAGAGTCCCGCTTAACCGAGTTACTTTCTTCTGATGGACTGGTGGTTTCTATTATTATGAAACAGCCATTATAAATGAAGCATTTAGGTGAAAATGAAAGAGCAGTCGTAAAAAGGCCATATTTTTTTTTTTCAAAAAAAATTATGACCTTTAAAAATCAGAGTTCTAACTTTTTACGACTGCTCTTTCATCTTCACCTAAACGCTTCATTTATAATGGCTGTTTCATAATAATAGAAACCACCAGTCCATCAGAAGAAAATGAAATAATGGATATGTCGGGGGCGACACTAAATTCTGAAAAAGCAGAATTCCTGTTCTCTAGACTTTTATTTTTATTTATTTATTTATTTATTTATTTATTTATTTATTTTTGCAGAGAAGTTTCATACTTGGACACAAAAAATAACGCATTCTATAAATCATTTATTTCAAACTAGCTAACTTTCCCGGCGTTGCCCGGGTACGTAAAAAAACAGCACGAATTGCGAAAAAGCTCTGAAAATCACAATAAGATATTGCGGAAAATTTTTAAATCGCTGCACAAATTTCGAAAAGAAAAAAAAATTATATATTGTGTTCGAAGAATGAAAGTTGATTCAACTCCTATCAACGTCTTTCACTAATGTGGAAAAATGGTAGGAAATCGCTAAAATACACTAAAAATCACATACAAAATACCCGAAAAATTCGAAAATTGTTGTACGAAATCCGAATAAACTTTATTGAAATGAAGGTAGAAATTACTTTAGTATTATAGGTCAAAAATGGAATGTCAAAAATATGCAGCAGATCGCGAAGAAAAGTAAAAATCGAATTAAAAATCAGAAAAAGTTAAAAAATCACGAAAGTCAAAAATTACTATAATTGGATAAAAGTTTCAAATCTAATTCCTTTGACCTGTGGGCTCTCTTAAAATTTATGTTTTGGAAATCATGCTAAGCATTAGATCATGTTACTTTTATTCGTAATTAATTTACTTGGACTCCCTTAAATATAATTAACATAATCCCTTAAGTTAATAAGTTTTTGTTGCATTAAAGTTTCTGAATTTGTTGATTTTCTGTAAGCAAGTAAGCTCTATTGTTTTACAGTGGAAGTCTATGGGAATTTGGCGAAATATTAAAGATATCGCCAAGTTGGCGTCACTTTTGGCGACTCATTTTGGTCGCCAAATTTAGCGATATACCGCCAAGTTGGCGACAAAATTGGCGGCATTTGGCGACAGAACTGCGTCCCTGTACGGTAACCTCCTTATAGGTATGGAAATGCATTCAATGCTGTTCAATAATTGCATAAAAAATTCGCTAAAAATTCAAAAATCGCTGCACGAATTCCGAATAAACTTTTTTGAAAAGGGAACAAAATTTACTATATTGGGTTAAAAGAAAGAAACCATATTCTTCTCACTTATATGGAAAAAATCGCCTCAAAACATAAAAAAACGCTAAAAATCGCATAAAAAATTAAATAAAAAAAATCTTATCAAAAAATCGAAAATCGGGCTTCGAGGTGCAAAACCTCATATATAGACGTACCTTTTCCCCAAATTTTGTAGCTCTACGTGCAGTGGTCTCTTCAGAACACCGTCGACACACTCACTCACTCACTCACACACACACAAACTTCTTTCTTTATTATTATAAGAAGATAATAAACTGGTAAATCTTATTACTTTTTAAAATGCGTCTATTTTTTATTCATTTCTGATAATACTTCAGAAGAAATATTTTAACAAAAAAACACTCCAATAATCTGTGATATGCTTACACAATCATCACTTAGGGTGAAATGACATCACTTAGGGTCCAAACAATACACATTAAATACTATTAACCAGTATACCCGTGCGAGGTTTTCGGGCTGCAATCTTTGAGTTTATTTTCTGATACATTTTTCATTATTTTATAATCAACTGGATTTTTTTAATCAAACAAGTTGTTTTAACGAAATGCGAGTGTCTTATGTCAAAAGCCAGTTCAAAAACCTTTCATGTACATTCATCATTCTGTGTTTTGTATGTTCATAGAAAAAGAAATGTTAACATCAGAAATAATATGTAGGATGGTATTTAACTTAAAAGTCTAACGAAAATTTCGTAATGCGATGTCAGATGTGGGCAAAAAATACTATCCAACGATTCCAATCCCATTCATTGTAGCACGCTACATATTAGATGAGAAAAAGGGATGTTGACGATAGAGATAATATATATTATGGTTATTTAATGATATTCTTAAATTTGCAATAAATAAAATAAAAAATAAAACGTCTTTCTATATTTTGGCATTAGCTGTATATGGGCATTCTCACAATCTTTTGACTTTCATGTCCCTGAATAATATTTTTTTATTTAATACACCTTTTTGTGTTTTTTTTTTTTAATTTCATATACTGGGGAACATCCCATTGCATGATTGCATAACAATATTAACCAGATAAATACGTTTTGACGATGTTAAGGGTCCAAATACCAGGAAAACTACTATACCATCCCGTGTCCCTGATGCTGATTTTTAAGTTGGGAGCTGCCTGTATAAAATTGTTTCAATAAAAGTAATTCGATGTAATTTTTTTTTTCTGAAACTGGAACTATTGTTTTATATAAATATGTAGCTAAAAATTAACCTGCACACATTTTTAGGGTTGTTATTATTTTTTAAACTCTGTCCCTGGGTTTTAGATTCCTTACAATCCCTCTTCTAAAATTATACAGAAAATCATTTCAGATGCAGCCACAGAATTTTTTTCAAGTTTTTTCTCATGCAGAAGTATGCTAGAGAAATAATGTCTGAAATTCTTTGGCAGGAAATTTACTGTAGAATTTAAATCAGCATTTAAATATCAATTTCAAGCATCATGGCTTTATTGGTAGTCTCACCGTCCCCAAGGTTTATTCCAGCATTTTTCGAGGTAAATAAATAAAAAAAAAAATTAATTTAATCCAATATTAACAACTGTTTCTAAAAATCAATGAACATTGTGGCTATCACTTAGTCTTAACATGAATTTTTTAAAAATAGGTGGTAATTTTCCTTACCGTCCCTTCTTTAACACCCCTTTAAGACAATGTTATACAAAAATTCTGTATTAAAAGTACTACATTGTTATTATATATTATTTGAATGTCCTGTGGGTACTATGCAAATTCATTATAAGTAAAAATTTAGAAGAAAATAAAAAGTTATAGGGGTGAAATAGTAAGGAAAATTAAACTCGCAAGTTTAACTTAAACCTCAGTTAAATAAAAAAATTTTCGCTGCTGACCATTTTTTCTTTATTTTGAATCATTAATACATTCGTCTATCAGAATAAAATGTTATTTTAGCAAGTTTAATTTCGGCAGATTTCCCCTCCCCCCCCCCCCCCCCAAAAAAAAAAAAAAGTCAAAATTGCTTCTTATACATTTAAAAATATATAAGATCAAATATATTTTTGTTTTCCCTTAAAAATAGAAATCTTATTAATTTATACTTTACTAGGGGGCTCGGCCCCCTACGAGCTACGCTCGCCAACCCCCGTCCAGACATCGCAGTCTCTAAATGCACGCTAATGTGATCGGCTTTAAAAAGATTTCGAAAGATTGAATTTTAATTTAAAAAACAGTGTCGATCTCCCTATAAACGGATTTCTATTCATTTCTCTTTGATTGGGAAAATTTTAACGCCAAATCCGCTGCGGTACTACTTGATTATCCCGTCGACTAATTTCGCCAAATTATATAAATCGCCAAACCACTCGCGAAATTATACAAATTGACATAATTTTTATTTTAAATAACGAAAGAACAAATAAATTAGTACAACATTAATAAAAATACAAATAAAACGTCGAAATAAAAATAACTTGATGACGTAGACACGTGTAACAACATTTCAAAATAAGCTAATACAAAAGGAATTAAGTAAACAGAATCTTTGTCTCCCGGTATTTTTTAACAAAGCGAAAAGAAAGTTCTTTTAAATGAGACATTTTAAATTAATCGTTTTTAATCTGACGTAATTTTGACCAAACTATTCTTTCTCTTTTTAATATTCACGTGAAAATACTTGTGTTAGAAATAAAATATTATTTGCGCTTTCCTAAGAAAAATAGTTAAAAAGTATCCTCTCAAAATATCAAATAAATGTCTAGCGCAATTTGTAAATTTAAACCGTTTTGCAATATTATTTTGTGTTTATTTTATGTAATAACTGTAATGTGACGTAAATATGACGTAATTTCTCCTATTTAAGACTTCGAACGCATGTTAATAAATTTATTATTTTACAAATTCCTTTCTCTCTTAAAATTCACGTGTAATTATAGTTTTTATGACGTAATTTTTAATAAATTCCTGCTTTTTGTACATAATTATTTAATTCTAATTCCAAATGTTTTTTTTCTGTTTATAATAGTCACGTGTAAATAAATTTTTAATTTATTACACGTATAAATATTTTTTTTTTTTTTTTTTAAGCAAACGTTATTGTGTCCGCTGTTTATACAGTTGGCAACAGTTTAAATTAATATCACTTTCTAAAATCTGTAAAAAATATCTCTCGAAATGCTGAAAATTTGAATTTAAAATAGATATAAAACCTCGAAAAATGAGTCAAATTAAAAAAATAAATCAATTCTGCACACCGGGAAATTATAACGTATAAAATAAACTAAAAATTATTAAATTCTTAAATTATTATTAAATAAATTATTAAATAATAAATTATTATTATTAAATAATAAATTATTATTAAATAATATTATATTATAATAAAATTATAATATATTATTAAATAATAAATTATTACTATTAAATAATAAATTATTATTAAATAATGTTATATTATAATAAAATTATAATATATTATTAAATAATAAATTATAAAATTATTAAATAATAAAAAATTATTAAATTATTAAATTATTAAACGATTTTGTCCAACTTTAGCATTAAATATCCCTTAAAATAATTCTTCGATTTGAAAACTGTCTGCATCAGCGTGTTTATCAAACATTTCTGTATAACACTACCGATTTTCATATTTTTGTATGCATTATTTTTCTTAATATTAACGAAGAAAGACCTCCGGTCACAAAAAATTCAAAACCGGCGGCGGCGGCGGCGGTGACAGCGGTAGTTACCTTTTTTTAGAATAGAGAGACTATTATGTATATATGTTATATATATTTTATTATATATATATTTCTTTTTACTAATTAATTATCATTAATGGTTTGGAAAATTATACTACTTGTACTTGCAAAAATTTTGTTGCAATTACTATTTTATACTATCAGAAAAACCTGGCGTTGCCCGGGGTTTTAAACATGTTTGATTAAAAAAAAAGCAATTTAAAAATTAAACACCTTACGGTCTATGAATCTTGCTCAAATAGGCTCTCTTTTTTAATATATTAAAAGCCTTGAGAAATTTTGGTTTTATACCAGTATTTATAAAAATGTTTCCCAATCCTAAATAAATATAGTCTTTATTCTTGAAAAAGAAATATAGATTCATGAAAAGATTTTCATGATATCACTTTCTCTTGTAAAAGCCATGCATGAATCATATATTCGTTTTATGAGGTCATAAGTGAATTAACCTATATTATTCACAACTAAAAAGGAATTGCGCATCTAGTATTTGTCGAGAATTTAAAAGAAAATCATACACTCGTGACATCATAACTCAATACAGAACAATAAGGCTACTACACTGTAAAAAAAAATCCGCTAAAATACGGAAATTGTACTGGTAATCGAGACGCCAATATTATTTCCGTTTTTAACAGAAATTTTTTCCCTTAAATTCCAGAAAAAATTCGGTTTTTCTGGAATTTATGGGGAAAAATTTCTGTTAAAATACGGAAACTGTACTGGCGTCTCGATTGCCAGTACAATTTCCGTATTTTAACAGAATTTTATTTACAGTGCATAATTTGTGATTCGTGCTATAGCCAGTATACTCTTCAGGGCACATTGCCGCAATCAATATCTTTTTATGCGTGAAGGTTTCGCAATGGTACTCCATTGTGAAATTTGATAATTTTTGAAGTTCAATATTTGAAAAACGACATAATCATTAGATTTGAAATTTATATCGAGAAAAATACATTTTTTTTTTTTTTTATCTTTCTAACGCAGTGTATCTAACAATTTTCTGACAAATATTTTTCGAGCTATTAATATTTTCAGTAACTCATGTTTTATTTTCCGAGATTGATATGTGGCAACGATTAGCGATAAAGCCAGTCATCAGCGACGCGTAGCTTTTTTATTGAGTCATTCCATATAAGAATCACCCAGGCTGTGATTAAATGGTAAACAGATTCATGTAACTTTTTTTTCAATTCCTACTATTAGCTCACACTCTCCCTATATTTATTTATATATTTATCTTGTACAAATTTTCAATCGTTAATAAAATACTCATTATTCATCCTATCAAGTTGAAATAAATTTTTTTAAACTTGTACTGGATGACAATTGATGTTAATAAAGTTTTTTCAAATATTAATTAATCAATTAAATTTTAATTAATTAATTTTAGTTTTGCATGGGAAACAAAATGGCCGCCATTGATTATTGAATTTCAATGAAAGTATTTTCAATAAGGGTTACCATAGGGGGGGGAAGGGGGGCCCTGTTCTGTCGCCAAATACCGCCAAGTTTGTCGCCAACTTGGCGATATATCGCCAAATTTGGAGGCCAAAATGAGTCGCCAAAAATAACGCCAACTTGGCGATATCTGTAATATTTCGCCAAATTCCCATAGAGTTCCATTGTAAACCTACTTGCTTATAGAAAATCAACAAATTGAGATATTTTAATGCAACAAAAACTCATATTAGTTTGATTATATTAAATTTTTCTTTGATGGCCTAAGTAGGAATTGACTTTAAAAACAAAATTTTTATATTACTTGTTCTCAGTGAGATGACCATTAGAAAGAAATAAATTCAGAATATTAATGCCGTGGGACCATTAGTTTTCATTTGGTGGGGGGTCAAAGGTCAGAGCGCCGCTTCAAAAATGCTATGCAAAATTTTATGTTTTGCATAGTATTTTTCATAGTATGCATTGAAGTTATCCCACAAAACAAATTACGTGGTTGTATTATGTAAGGTTGGCCCTTTGCTATTCAAGAATAAAAATTATGGGATATGTGTAATGCAGTGAGCTAGATGGGTGCAAAAATTGATTTTTTTTCCGAAATTTCACTATAGTTTTGACACATATAGCTCTTTGCATTGAAATCATCCCATCATTTTAAACTGCTGTATGCTTCCATATGGTGAAATGAAACACAGAAAAGTAGGCCCCACCATGGGCAGACTTTAATGCATTCCAAAATTTTATGCCAAATTAAAAAAAAACAAACATATTTTTGCCTATTTTAAGTGAGGTATTACATTGACATGCATTAAACTCAGAAGCCTCTACAATAATAATAGAAATGTAGAATAACTATTCACCTTTCAAAATCACCAAACAGAATCATGGGCACTAAAGCAGTTTTCATGGGGTAATGGAAATCGCATTGTAATATAATTGGGAAATACGCTTCCACGTTCATAGCCTTTAATCATTGCCAGGAATAAAAATACTTACAATTATTTCTGAAATGCATATATTTTTTATTCTAACATGAATTTCCACATGTATAACAATAAATATTTTTAATATGTTTTAGTTACAGGCAGTGAAGATGTTTTAATGAAGTGAAAAGAAGCATGTAAACCAGATGATTATAAGCTACTTCAGTCTTGCTGCATACTGTCTGTTTGAAAGTGAGACTGTTTTTAAAAGTTATTTTAAACATGGATGAATATTCCTTATGCAAGTTATCAAATAAATGTGCTTGTGGGCCATATGCTGCTGTAAAATCAAGTAGGTTATTTCCAGTTTCTGAACTCACAAGGCTTAACGATTTGACATGATAATGGAAAAAAAAAAAAAAAACGTACCTCCAGAAAATATTTCTGAAAAAGATCTCATAGAAAATCGAAGTAGAACTACCCTAGAGCTTGAGGATATGATTTGTGCAAATCACAGATACAAATTTGGAACATTTTGGACACCACCTGGCTATTGCGAACATCCTAATCATAAAATCAAGGGTAAGAAAGGGCCTGGATTTGAGACCTTATACATTTTTGAAATATGAAGCACTGTGCTCAAAATTTGGTTCGTTCGCAATTGGAGGAGTATTATGCAGGATGTTGGCAATAGCGAGGTGGTGCCCAAAATGTTTCAAATTCGTATATGTGCTTTGCACAAATCATATCCTCAAGTTCTACGGTAGTTCCACTTCGAGTTTCTGTGAGATCTTTTTCAGAAATATTTTCTGGAGGTAAATTTGTTTTATTTTTTTCCAGTACCATGCCAAATCGTTTGGCCTTATAAGTTCAGAAACTGGAAATAATCCACTTGATCTTGTAGCAGCGCACAAATACGTGCAAACACGACACAAAAATCCCATACGATCGTTTCGAGGATTCCGGGATTCCCAGTGAGGAAAAAAAACGAGAATTAAAATGGGTTCGAAGAACCCCTCGGTTATAGCCCCGAGTACTGACTTATGGAATGATTGAAAAGGTGAAAACAAGAGTTTATATATCCTAAAGAAATGACACAATGAACCAGAACTAACTGAAAAAAAGGAGTCACTGCGCAGGATTCCTCCATACGGGGGATCCGGGAATCCTCGGAACGATGGTATGGGATTTTATGTGTCGTGTTTGTACGTATTTGTGCGTTAAATCGTTGTTAAAGATTTTAACTTTTGTATTAAAATTCGCACAAAGTTTTTGATTTATGCTTATATCATCATCTAGTTTACATGCTTCTTTTCACTTCATTAAAGCATCTTCACTGCCTGTAACAAAAAATATTAAAAATATTTATTGTTATATATGTGGAAATTCATCTTAGAATAAAAAATATATGCATTTCAGAAACAATTGTAAGCGTTTTTATTCTTGGCAATGATTGAAGACTATGGTCGTGGTAGCGTATTTCCTAATTATATTACAATGCAATTTTTATTACCCAATGAAAACTGCTTTAGTGCCCATGATTCTGTTTGGTGATTTTGAAAGGTGAATAGTTATTCTACACTTCTATTATTATTGTAGAGGCTTCTGACTTTAATGCATGTCTAATATACCTCACTTAAAATAGGCAAAAATATGTTTTTTAGGAAATTTGGCATAAAATTTTGGAATGCATTAAAGTCTGCCCATGGTGGGGCCTACTTTTCTGTGTTTCATTTCACCATATGGAAGCATACAGCAGTTAAAAATGATGGGATGATTTCAATGCAAAGAGCTATATGTGTCAAAACTATAGTGAAATTTCGAAAAAAATTCAATGTTTGAAGCCTCCTAGCTCACCACATTACACATATCCCATAATTTTTATTCTTGAATAGCAAAGGACCAACCTTACATAATACAACCATGCAATTTGTTTTGTGGAATAACTTCAATGCATATCACGAGAAGTACTATGCAAAACATAAAAATTCAATTTTTCAAGCGGAGCGCTGACCTTTGACCCCCCACCAAACGAAAACTAATGGCCCCACGGCATTAATATTCTGGATTTATTTCTTTCTAATGGTCATCCCTCTGAGAAAAAAAAAATCACATGAATCGGTTTACCATTTAATCACAGACCCCCCGATTCTGGGTGATTCTTATATGGAATGACTCTTAAAGATGATGCAATATTAATTTTTCAACTTTTTTTTTTAAACAATTCTCGTGATTTGGCTTAAAATAATTACAAATTACGAGCGAATTATTTAATATGAACGAGGCTATTAAAACTTTATGTTTTTAACAGGTTGATTTGTCTGCTTTAATATTATTTTAAACATTCAGATTGGTAATTTTGAAAGCAGATAAATTGTAAAATCACGCTATTATGAAAATATTTCATCTGAAATTAACCTATGATGCTGTTATGAATTTTTTTGGGTACTTTTATGTTACCCGGGTGCAGGTGAGAAATCACCCAATATTGTTCCCTTCGCCATTATTTGTGTTCTATTCATTTCATTAAACATATAAACCTTTCACTCATTTAATTTAAAATACATATATTGCATACATTTAAAATACATTTATTTCACTCATTTCATTTAACTTTAAAAAATAAGAACAAAGAAATAATAATGATAAGAAATATTACCCTAAGCCAAAATACATTTTGTTTCAACACCAAAGCATTGTGTCTCATTTACAAACGCGATAAATACACTATATGACCAAAGGTGACCGCCACTTGTGATTTTAGACGTTTTCTTAAATATTTAGAAAATTACATGAGGAATTATCCTGAAACTCCAGGTGTGTAAACAGTATAGTACAGGTCATACATTTCCGTGAGGATTTTTTCCAGAAACCCCATAGGGGACCGTCAAAAATTGAAAAAGAACGAATATCTTTTGGATAACCCTGTAAAAACTAATGTAGCAAAAGCGTTCAAACTGTAGATTATGATTAAGTGCCTTATTGTAATAAACTGTGTTCGCTTTTATGAGGATAGCATGTATACTCGTAGAGAAATTAAAGTTTTTATAAAAAGAGTCCCAAATTTTGCCAAGTTTTTTGCTTATAATTTCCAGAGTTCTTAATATAACAAAAAGTTCTTTTCATAAAATACGACAAATAATATTGTAGATCAGAATTAAAAACAATAAATACTGGATAAAAAATGAGCACGTTTACTAAATAATGATTCACTGCGCATGCCCAAATGTAATCAAAGTATAATTTGCATAATGTATTAGCCAAATGTATAGAACAACTTTTGTGAAAGCCTCAAAAACATTGTTTGAAAAGTCTGAAAATTATTGTTGATAGAATACGTTCAAAATCCGTTATTCCCAAAAGGAAGCAAAGAGATGAGGGGTTGTATCCAAATACAGTAGTGCGTGCAATATTGTGCATGCTATATTGGCACTAATCAATTGATATATGGATACAGCCCCTCATCGTTTTGCTTCATTTTGGGAACAACGGATTTTGAGCTTATTCTATCAACAGTAATTTTCAGAATTTTTAAGCTATGTTTTTGAGACTTTTACAAAAGTTGCTCTATACGTTTAGCTAGCACATTATGCACATTATATTTTGATTGCGTCGGGCATGCGCAGTGAAACATTATTTAGTAAACCTGGTCATTTTCCATACAATTTTTACTATATTTTAATTTTTATTACAGGGTATTGTGTACAATGTTGTTTGTCATATTTTCTGAAAAGAACTTTTTTTATATTAAGAACTCTACAAATTATAAGCAAAAAACTTGGCAAAATTTGAGACCGTTTTTATGAAAACCTGAATTTATCTTCGAGTATACAGGTTATCCTCATAAAAATGAACACAAATTATTACAATAAACCACTTAATCATAATCTACAGTTTGAACGCTTTTGCTCCATTAGTTTTGACAGGGTTATCCAAAAGATATTCGTTCTTTTTCAATTTGTTGACGATCCCCTATGAGGTTTTGGGAAAAAATCTTCGCGGAAATATATGACCTATACTATACTGTTTACACACCTGGAGTTCCAGGTTAATTCCTCATGTATTTTTCTAGATATTGAACAAAACGTCTAAAATCGCAAGTGGCCGGTCACCTTTGGCCATATAGTGTAACAGTTACTATTGACAAAAAAAAAAAAAAAAAAAAAAAAAAAAATGTATGGACGAGAATTACGTCCAGCTAAAATAAAAGTACCTTTTTTATTGACTTATTTACGTAAATATAGAATGCATTATTCGTCTAGATAATGAGAGATAACAATATTAAATATTTCCTTTTAAAATATAATACTAAATCTATTTGTGTTCCGCAGATGGCAGCACCATATAATTCTCAGTAGGTTTTAGTTTAAAATACTCAATATCTTATTTGCGGAGCTCTAGATGGCAGCACTACATGTGAAGCACATTGTATTACTAAATATCCGATGAAAATGAAGATTGTCTGTTCAATGGACCTAAGAATAATAGTACATAACCACGGAGCACGGAGCTCTATTCTAAATACCATGAGTATAACAATGGAGCTTATTTGTAGTTCCATGGCCTTCTGATGGACGGACGTCTTCTATTATTATGAAACAGCCATTATAAATGAAGTGTTAGGTGAAGATAAAAGAGCAGTCGTAAAAAGTTAGAACTGATTTTCCGCCCAGAATGGGGAAAAGAAATGGCCATAATTTTTTTTGCAAAAAAAAAAAAAAAAAAAAAATAAAAAAAAAAATATGGCCATTTTTTTCTTTTCATTCTGACCAGAAAATCAGAGTTCTAACTTTTTACGGCTGCTCTTTCATCTTCACCTAGCACTTCATTTATAATGGCTGTTTCATAATAATAGAAGACATCCGTCCATCAGAAGAAAATAATTCGGTGAAAGCGGAAACTCGGTTAAGCAGTACTCGGATAATCGGGACTCTAACTGTATATTTCATTTTTAATATGATCTTTAGAATATTTTTGTTGGTGTTCTGAGGGGAGTCATGACCCCCGTGACCTCCCCCTTGGATCCGCCATTGTAGATTAGGTAGTTCAGTATTACGTATTTTAAGATTACATATTTTAAATTTTAAAATAAGTCGGCTATTAGAAAATTAGTAAAATTCTCTTTGTAAATATACTTTGCGGAAGAGCAGGGGGGCGGGGGGGGGGCAAAATCCATGCTTACCCCGGGTGCAAAAAAGGCTAGTTTCGTCCCTGCCTGCCTAAATGAAATCTCAAAGGACCGTAACCAGTCGACAATCAAATTTAACGTTATGTTCTTATCACTTTATATGGAGGAAGATTTAAGAGGTGTTGAGATTGCGACCCTATTTGCTCCTTGGTAAAGTCACAGGGAGCTTTAAAATTTTTTGATTGGCCTAATGCACATTCCATTTTTCCCTCTGTACTTTAATGTTAAATAATTATAGACAGGAAAAAAGGTCAAGTCCCCTTGTCACAAAACATTTGATCACAAAATTTAAAATGTAATATAAATGTTATTCTTATTAAAATATTATTAAGTCTGAGCTGAGGGGACTAAAGTAGTTGCTAGGGGTGGGATTACCCCGTCTGGTTACGGCCTTGAATTTTATCTCAAGCTTCAAGTAATATATAAATAATTTTTATTCTAATATAAAAACATATATTTATTTATTTCGACATCTTTTTTTTTTAAATTATCATTTCGGCGAGGCACAACATAAAATGCTACTTGATTGTGGGCTAATACTATTAGTTCAAATCAGTTCAGTAGCATCATTTCAGATTTTGCTTGGAGGGTACAAATATCATTCCTACGGCATATTAGATCCAGATTTTCTTTCCCTTTCAAATGAACTTTTCGTACAATCATTTTTCACACGTGTGTCCAAACGTATAATTTATTTACATGGAAATTTATTGATTAAAACAAATCAAAACATTAAAATAATAGAAAATAAAGAAACAGACAGTCACTTTTAAAAATATGAAACACAGAAAGGAACAATTGCAAAGAAAGATACTTAGAAATAAATTGGCGATTTATTTCCTGTGACTTTTTTTTTTTCGGCAATTTGTGAAGGTGGTCATTATGACAGTTAATGAGGTTTCATTAGTCCTATGACGTGGTATATTTGTATTGCTAGTAACAGGACTGCTGGAGTCTGGGAGGATCTCAATAACAGGTGTTAAAATGTTTACATGCTTAAAAGTGCAAAAGATTTAGTTTTAGTAAAAATATCTCTTAAAACTATTAAAAGTCTTCTTGTATTCAATTGCTAACTTAGTTTTTTTTTTTTCTTTTTTTTTTTTTTAATTCTAGAAGGCTCCTAAGATTGTTTTCTTCCTGTTCAAAAGCTATTTGAAAATTATTGAAACTGTTATACATTTTGTTTAATTTCAATTATTCATTCTTACCTTCAATTATTCATCCTTTATAATATTAATGTAAATATATAACATTTTAGATTCGTCAGTTTCTTTTTACTCCACATTTTCATTTGAAAAAAAGGAATATTCTAGAAAAAACGATACTAGCATATTTTTCGCACCGCCTACCAAAAATTAAGGCGAAAAATACGCGGTTAAATACTTTAATTGATATCATAACTGACATAAAAAGTCAGAGCCCGTTCTAGTGAGGGGATTGAATAAAGGAGACGAATGTTTAAGAAGCTTATTCGTTTCATCAATCGCTTTTTAAATTGTGTGAGTTTGTTTGCACTGAATGGAAAATTGTTTACAACTGATCAATTCTAAACACAGTTTTATTATTATTTTTCTTAAGTAAGGCAAGAATCATGCTTAAGAAAATATAGATTCCAAAAATGCCTATATCCATGACAGCCAGTGCTGACATCCCACAAAGCATTTTTAGTTTGCAGGAGTCTTGCTTTGAAAATCTTCAAAGTTGCAACAAGTTCAGCATGACAAGACTGCAGCAAGATAACACTAACGCCGAAGTCACCACACTTTGAACTTGCAGCTAACTTGTCGTGCAAGTTAAATTCATGCTGTATCAAATTTATTGCAAATTAAAGGCAAATAAGTAATCAAAAATACTGCAGACTTACTGCAAAGTAGTAATCTTTCCATGCCACATTAACTGTTTACAACTACTTAACCCCTTCGAAGGGGTCCATAGACCTGATCAGGTCTATCGATGCATGCACACCGTTAAGGTGCATGCATCGTTTTTGCCACCATAAACAAGTTAGGGTAATATTCGTACTTTTCAATTCGAGCCTTTCTTGGTATTTGATAAGTAGCGTTTAAAAAAAGCGGTGCCAACCGAATAAAACTTCTGCAATTTCTGCGTATCTGCTGATTGTCTATTCTCTCAACAGAGGAATTTTTTGCTTTCGTCACTTTCGTGAATTAAAGAAAGTCTTTCCATCAGTTTCACAACAAACTTCTCATGCAAGTGGGTGATGGTATACCTTGCGGGAGATTTGTTCCGAATTTCTCAATTCAAATTTGTCGCGGCAAGATAATATTAGAACAAAATCAAACTTGCTGCTAATGTTCATGCTATCTGGGATCGAGCTTTAATAGGGTTGCAATTAATTAATTCCTAGCATAGCCGTAACCAGGAGGATGCAAGCGTTGGTCTGTCTGAAGAGAATACATACAATCTCGCAATTCGGAATATAATTAATATTTTGGCATCCAGAAAATTTTAGGATAATTCTGCCCAAATCCTGATATTTTCGATATTTCCAGTCTTAAGACAACAGTGAATTATCTTAAGGATTAATCTCCTGATTCATTTCTTCTAGATGTATGCTGAACTGTGAAAAAAAATCCAGATGTTTCTTAATTTACGAAAATATAATAAAATCACAAACAAAAATATACAATAACCTCCTTCGAATTCCCTACGATCCCGAAAAGCATTCTTTATCTTTAACAACCTCAGAAACCCATATATTTTCGATATTTAAAGAACCATTTATAAAAAAAAGTTTCTTTTGCCGCCTCTGATTTATGGAAACATTTCCGCATGTTTTTTATAGCGTATGTGGGGCCTCAGATGAGGGCGGTAGCGTGACGTGATCTCCTCAGAGGCGTGATGACAAAGGTTTTAGTAAGATGAAAATTGAAGTTTTTATTCTCGTAAAAACAACAAGAAATCTTGGCTAAATACAATGTCTACACTAACACAACAAATTACTTAAGAAGTTAGTTTGATGAAATAAAGTTTTTGTAAGGTAGGAATATCTAATAAAAGTCCTTGACCGGATAACAAATCAGAGTCCAGATAGTTAATTCAAGAGTCTCTGGGAAACACTATGGTCCCTTCTAAGTAAATAAATGTCCGTTAAAGGTGGGGACTAGCAGTCCTCCGTGCGTTCAGCTTTTCCGCCGATGCTCCCAGCTGTAGCTCAGCTGATCGGATATTGTTGCCGTCGAGAGAAACAAATCTCCTCCCTTCTCGGCGCGACCTCCGAAAGATAATCCCGTGAAAAGCCTAGAGAGAAACTTTTCTCTCCTCCAGGTTGAAGAACCTCTTTTCCCGTTTAGTTTCTGCTAAACTCTTCTAAAAGTCATCTAATCTCTAGATCTCCTCAGAGATGTCGTATATATCCTTAATTTTTCTCTCGGAAAACAATACGAGTTTCCAACCTCCGCTGTCATTGCTTCGCCTGTCAAGATCCTTTTGACAGCTGACCTTCTAGTGGCTGGTCGGGGCCCTTCCCCCTTTCTGCACACGAAACTCTCCTGTCAAAGTATGCAATGTCAAAAAGCACTTAACGGCATATTTCGGTGTTACAAAGTGGGAACCAGGTGGTCATCCTTTTATGTACTATGTTCCAAAGTGTCATCTTCGTAAGATCGATCGCACTGAAGTTATTTACTTTTAAGTTATCGGCAAACTCTGAGACTTAGACGAATTTTCTAGTGTCACTCCCGAATACATGGAGTTTCCATAGGCCGTGATTCTGTAGCATTTATGAGGGTTTTTATATGTGGAAACTGTGAAAAGGCTAAGTTTCCACACGTATTAATCGGTTTCCTCCAATCGAAATTTTGGTTTTTAGGATGCTATCAATTCTCAATTAAACATTTTCAGATGCATAATTGAATGTAACCCAACAGTAAACTAGTCGGATGTGGCAATCCCAAAACTTTCTTTTATCTCATACATGTTAATACTTCCTGAAAAATGCAGCATAGCAGCGCCACCGGTTAGATGATTTACACCAAAATCTAATCAGCTATAACTTATGTCAACATCTAACTGAATCTGAAATTTCGTTAAAATCCGTGCATTAGTTTTTGAGATAAAGCTATTGCGGAGATCGTAAAAAAACCTGCATACCAGCACCACCTGTTGGGCGATATATACCAAAACCTAATAAGCAATAACTAAAGTCAACTTGGTAACTGAATCTGGAGTTTTAATTTAAATCCGTGCATTACTTCTATATACCGTGCATAGATAAAAATGTTGCGGGTATCAGGAAAAATGCAGCATAGCAGCACCAGCTGTTGGGCGATTTACACCAAAACGTAGTCAGCGCCAACTCATATCAAGGACTAACTGAATCTGAAATTTGATGAAAATCCACGCATTAGTTCTTGAGATAGAGACAATGCGGAAATCGTGAAAAATGCTGTATAGCAGTGCCATTTGTTGGGCGATTTACACCAAACCGTGGTAAACACCAACTAATGCCAAGGACTAACTGAATCTGAAGTTTCATAAAAATCCGCGCATTAGTTCTTGAGATAGAGACATTGCGGAAATCGTAAAAAATGTCAGCATAGAAACACTACCTGTTGAGCGATTTGCACCAAAAACTAATCAGTACCAATTTATATCAGGGACTAACTGAATATAATTTTTTTTATTAAATTCCGTGCATTAGTTCTTGAGATAGAGAACCCACAAAATTTGTGTCACACACAGACAGACGAACAGACAGACAGACTGACATTTTGCAAAAGGCATGTTTTTCGGGACCTCTGACCTTTAAAACGTATAAATCAGTCGAAAACTTTCACGAATCCAATACTTTCTTCTTGTAAAGATAGAAGAAAGTAAAAAAAAAATAATAGACCAGGAGGCAGCAGCACAGACAATCACCTCATCGAGTTCACGGATAAAATTCTAGGATTAGTTATATCTCGATTCGCATATTAAAACGCAATCGGTCTGACAAGTCTTATCTTGGTGGAAAACACCTGAAAACCCTATTTTAGCGGTTGACTTGTAGGTTTACCATTGTTTTTTCCTGCATCCCAAGGTATGAAAATATGGAAGACTGGGAGCAGGCAAATACAACGCTAAACCTACGAATCAACGTCTGAAATCGGGTTTTCAGGTATTTTCCACCAAGATATGGCTTGGCAGACCGATTGCGTTTTAATATGCGAATCGAGATTTAACTAATTCTAGAATTTTATCCGTGAACTCGATGAGGTGATTGTCTGTGCTCCCGCCTCCCAGTCTATAATATTCATTTTAATGTTAATGCTAATGCTGGTCTCTGTTATGCTGTCAATTACAGTCTTGCTAGTAATTAGGGTGAGAGCTAAAAAATACTGTGTTTAAAGCCTGATAGTGTCTAAGCACAGTATTGGATCCTGAAGTTAAGTATCATTTACTAATTTTTAGGTAGATTTCGTAAGAAATACTACCTATTGCAGTCGTTACCATTGTGTGACTTGTGAAAAATTCCTTCATAACTTTTCCTTATATGACCCGCAAGGATTACAAAACCACCCCCCACATAAAAAGTTTATATATATATATATATATATATATATATATATATATCATTTATGTATAAATCATCAATATGTATACATATTGTGTATATGTATACATACATATAATATCATCATATGTATACATATATGTATGTATGCACTAAATTTTATCCGCACGATAAAAGTCGCAATTATGTACGGATCGACTTCAAACTTCCCAAATACATTGAGATGGCTAATATCTCGACGCGGATTGCAAATGGGCAAAATCGGCCCAAGGGGGTGGAAATGGGGAGAGTTAACAATTTTGAATACCGCCTTAACATGATTCTGATTATCCAGCTCTTACAGAAAAATGACAGGAAATTTTAAACCTTTTTCGTTATAGCCCAGTTGCCAACAATTAAGAAACCGCAATAAAATTCTTACCACAACAATTACTTTTCTATTGCAAGATTTCCTCGTGAAAAATGAAAATGAAATAATGAAATAAATAGTTTGACGAATATATATATATATATAAAAAAAAAAAAAAAAAAAAAAAAGATGTGAATAATGACGTTATATTGGAAATATAATGTGCGTCAGCAGGTGAATGTGTAATGTCATATGAGATTGAAAAATTTATTGAAACGTGATACAAACCCGATTATGGAAATATTGGCATATTTTAACATTTTGAGATTCTTTGAATTTGTTTTCACCATTTTTAAATATATTCCATAGATATACGAGTGTGTATGCGTGTATATTAGAAAAATGAAATTAAAAACTCGTCAAAAATGGCCCGATAAAATTGTTAAACTGTGTTTATCTCTAATCTTGATTTAGTTTTTGTTAGCGAAATTAGTACTTAGTTAGCTTCGAAATCTACCTCCGTATGTAGGCCGAGCTGGCAGGGATTTTTTTCAATAACATTTTTTACATGCGTCAGCAAACACATTTTTATATTTAAGTCCATATTTCTCAAGTATATATTTTGATCACACGGTGAGTCAAAACATTAAAAACAGAGAAGAGATGTTTTTCACCTTATTAAAGCAATTGCTTTCGTCTCAAATGGTCATTTTTCAGTTTCGCTAATATCCATGTTTGCATGTCACAGATCCATCAAATGGGCGAAGGTCGCATACGATCCTTTTTGAGGACGGGGTGTTGCGGCCCACGGAAACCTCAATTCTCGGACAATTCTTTTGTTTTCGACAGTTTGGAAAACAAAAGAAAATGACCACGTGGGTTGAGACAAAGCTGGCAAGAGTTTTGAAAAAAAGATGCATCATTACATAATTTTATTTTTGCAATTTTTGCCAGGGATGTCATGCGGACTTTCTTTTTTCATGGTGACGATAAAACAAAAATACCGTCATGGTAAGCCCGGTGATCATTATGTCACGTGCATTTAGCGGAATAAGTTAAGAAATCGAGATGAGGAAATTAGAAATAAAAAAACTTTGTTCGAAAAAGCCTTTCAGATTTGATTTGACTCGGTTATTTTTAAAAATTTTTATACAAATACAACAACAATTTTTATACAGATCCAAAAGTAAATGAAAAAGTAAAAATTAAAAAAAATATTTTAGACGATAGCTCGATGTGCTTTTGAGAAAAAAAGCTTTGAATTTTATAAGGGAAAATTTTATTGGCATAATAGTTACACTTGTTAACATTAGTCAGCGCTCTATTGAGCCCATTAATTCTGTTTTTTGCTATTAAAACCATTAGACCGGGAGGTAGCAGCACAATCACCTCATCGAGTTCACGGCTGAAATTCCAGAATTAGTTAAAACTCGATTCGCATATTAAAACGCAATAGATCTGCCAAGTCATATCTTGGTGGAAATCACCTGAAAACCCGATTTTAGCGGTTTAGTCGTTGGTTTACCATTGTGTTTTCCTGAACCCAAAGGTATGAAAACATGAACGATTGGGAGCAGGAAAACACAATGGCAAACCTACGAGTCAATCGCTAAAACCGGGTTTGCAGGTGTTTTCCGCCAAGATATAACTTGGCTGACCGATTGCGTTTTAATATGCGAATCGAGTTTTAACTCATTATGGAATTTCAGCCGTGAACTCGATGAGGTGATTGTCTGTGTCGCCACCTCCCGGTGCACATCGTGTGACAGTAATTACAGCAGAAATCTGTCTTGGTGATGGACAAAATTGAGTAAGACGTCTGAAGGATATTCGAATTAACCCTTTAATGCATTTTTTTTTTTTTTTTGTTCGGAAAACATTGTGCTTGAGTCTGTTTTTGTTAATTACCCATTAGAAGGATAGTGAAAAAAATATTTATATTTCTGTTGGATATAATGTCACTTCTGAGTTACATAACGAAAATTGCTCAAAAAATGACCATTTTCAATTATACTAGCCACCCTTGGCGACCACTTTGGTCTCCTTAAAATTTATGTTTGGGAAAGCATACTAAACATTGTATCATGTTACTTTTATTCATAATTTAATTTACTTAGACTCCCTTAAATATAATTAATATAATTCCTTAAGCTAATATTAGTTTTTGTTGCATTAAAATATACCAATTTGTTGATTTTTTGTAAGCAAGTAAACCCTATTTATTGGTTTATAATGGAAGTCTATGGGAATTTGGTGAAATATTACTGATATTGCCAAGTTGGGGACTAATTTTTATCGCCAAATTTGGTGATATATCACCAAGGTGGAGACAAGCTTGGCGGCATTTGGCGACAGAACAGGGTCTTCCCTATCGTAACCCCCCTTATAGGTATGGAGATTCATTAAATGCTGTTCAATAACCAATGAGATGCATTTTATTCGGGCGTTGCCATTAAACAATTAACAAATGCGTTTAATAGTTTGAAGAATTAATAATGATTACCTAATAAAGATAGAGAAAAAATACCAGTCGAACCCATCGTAAGCAATAATGTTATATCCTTCCAGTGTTAACAAATCAGAACAAAAACAGACCTCACGACCTTAAATGCATGTTATCACACGTAAGTAACTCATAATAGTTCGCAAAAGACCCATAAAAAGCGCCAAATGGCAAAAAAAAAAAAAAAAAAAAAGATCGCAAGTAACATCTGAGTTACACTACGCATTTAAGGGTTAATATCAATTGTCATATTCAATGCTCTAGTCATATAAATACCAGAGGGTGTACGCTGCACGATGCAAAAGAAGACAAATGTTTTTTAATCTACGAAAATGTACTATAATTACGAACGAAAATATGCAATAACCTCTTCCGAGTTACCCAAGATTCCGAAAAGCGTTCCTTTATCTTTAGAAAACCTCAGAAACTGACATATTTTTCGAGATTTAAAGTAGCTTTTATAAAAACAAAGTTTCTTTGGTGAACTGATTTTCGGAAACGTTTCCTAGTAGTTTTTACAATGTATTAATCAGTTCTCCCTTACCTGGAAAATCGGAATTTCGGATGCTACCAATTCTCAATTTAACATTTTCAGCTACATAACTGAATTTGTACATGCAGTTGTAACAAAAAGATGTTAATACTGTTAATTTTCTATGTTTGTCTGCTAAACATGCTTTGGTGAACAGGAAAATACTTACTTGAGAATGGATAGCAACCGGAAAAAAGACTTTTCCGGTAGAGAAAACTGATAATACTGGGTGGTCATAGAAAAAACTTTGCCGATATATGGAACTCTAGCGGCCGGTCCGTTCAACCGATCGAGATGAGATCTCAGATATAATTATTCAGAGGTATGAGCTCAGAATTCTGCGAACGGCAACAAATTGGCGCTCAAGGTTACGGTTATAGGTACAGAAACTCGAAATTTAGAATGGCAACGCCCATTTTTTTCGTCGCAAAATGCTCAGCGCATGCGAAAACCCTAAAGAGCTTTGGAACTGTACTTGTATCGCAATAAACGTAGGCATTATGCACGCACAAAAAACAGCTCTGCGAACGGCCAAAAAAACATGATCGTGGCGTACGGAGGACATTTGCATATGGCAGAGGCAAGACACCAATCACAAAACACCATTCGCCAGATATTTAGCGTATAAAACGAATAAAAATCGAGGTTGAAATGTTAGTTCTTCAGTCGGGAGCTCGCACATGCCGACGAAATGACTCTGCCAGCGAAAGTTCGTGGTGAATTGGTAAAACTCTATTATCCAAATGGGATGAATGCCGCAGAAACCTTGCGTGATTATAGTCGAAACCATCGGCAAATACGTGGCCCATGTAACCCACAAGCTCTT
Source organism: Maratus speciosus (assembly GCA_963932465.1). Lineage (NCBI taxonomy): Eukaryota > Metazoa > Arthropoda > Arachnida > Araneae > Salticidae > Maratus > Maratus speciosus. Next base: position 289,448,128 of record OZ010800.1, on the reverse strand, counting down.
CGTGATTTAGTAAAGAAATTTGAAGAAACTGGCTACACCTGTGATAAACCGCGATCCGGACGACCAACTGTTCCTGAGGATACAGTTATGCACATAGGGACTTCAGGGCACATGCAAACTGCAAGAGGTGCAGCTCGTGTATTGGATATACCGAAATCAACGGTCCCAAAGCTACTGTGATATCTGTAATCCGCATGTTTCCATACCGGTTCCAGTGCGTCCAGATGTTGGACGCAGGTGACCATCAACAACGTATGGACTTTGCAAATGAATTTCTTATCCGACATGATGGCGATAACGACTGGCCTCTTCGCATATTATGGACGGACGAGGCACAATTCACCTTAACTGGCAACGTCAACACCAACAATTGTGCGCACTGGGAAGACATGAATCCGCACGCTGTGGCACCAGTACCTTTATGCGACATCAAAGATACTGTGTGGTGTGGCATTGCAGGCACAATTCTTCTCAGGTCGTACTTCTTTGAGGAAGCGACACCAACGGGATTTACTGTAAATTTCTCTGTGACAGGCTCCCGCTATACAGCCATGCTGCTAAATTACGTCATACCAGAAATGCTGCAGCGAAATGCACTGAATGACATTGTTTAGATGCAAGATGGTGCATCTCCATATATAGCGAAGTCTGTTCGCAGGTTCCTGGAACAGTATTTTGGCGACCGTTTTATCTCATGTCATTTTCTATTTAAGTGGCCTCCGCGATTCCCCGACACCACTACTATGGATTTCTGGTTCTGGGGATATCTCAAATCTAGAGTATACATAGACAATCCGCAAATGTTGCCGGATTTGAAAGACTCTGTCAAACATGAGATTGCAAACATCCCTTATGCTATGATACGTTCGGCTGAATTGTCCACAGTCGCCCGTATGCAAAGCGTAATTGCCTGTGATGGCACCCACGTGGAAAATATGTAATCCAAATAAAAGGTTTATTTTCTCCGATCTGTGTTGTAATTAGTGATTGGTGTATTGACTCTGTCATATGCACATTTCCACCGTGCGCCCCGATCGTGTTTTTTTAGGGGGGTGAGGGGAGGAGGGCGTTCACAGAGCTGTTTTTTGTGCGTGCATAATGCGTCCGTTTATTGCGATACACGTATTGTTCCAACTCTCTTTAGGGTTTTCGCATGCATTTTGCAACGTAAACAAAATGGGCGTTTGCCATTCGAAAATTTCGAGTTTCTGTACCTATAACTGTAACCGTGAGCACCACTTTGTTGCCGTTTACAGAACCCCGAGCCATACCTCTGAATAACTGTATCTGAAATATCACCTCGATCGGTTGAACGGTTCGGCCGCCAGAGCTCCATATATCGGCAAAGTTTTTTTATGGCCACCCTGTATATATTGTATATATAGTAATAATATATATATAGTATATGATAATATATATAGAAAATAAATTACTCGTAGCATGGTAAAAGGTAAAAGCTACTCGGAAAAGTTCCCAAAAATGACGGGCAGCTTATACAAATTTATTTTCAGAAATTCTTCTTTAAATTTCGAAAATATGTTGGTTTCTGAGTTTTCTAAAGATACAGGAACGCTTATCGGAATTTTGGTCGACTCGGAAGCGGTTATTGTATATTTTCGTTCGTGATTATAGAACATTTTCGTAGGTTAAGAAAGTTTTTTTTTTTACAGTATATGAAAATAAAAATCAATTTTTCTTAATCTAGGAAAATATAATATAACCACGAACGAAAATATACAATAATCTCTTCCGAGCTACCCACGATTACAAAAAGCGTTCTTCATATTTCGAAATCTCAGAAACCAACATATTTTCGAGATTTAGAGAAATATTTACGAAAAGAAAGTCTCTTTTGCTGCCACTGATTTTTGGAAACGTTTCCGAGTAGTTTTTATTGTGTATTAAGCAGTTTTCTCAATACGGAACGTAAGGTTTTTGGATGTTTTCTCAAGTAAATATTTTCATGTTCAAGAAACGTGTTTTACAGACAAACGTGATAAATTAACTGCATTAACATTAACATTAAAATGAATACTATTTTGTTACTGTTTGCATGTGTAAATTCAATTAAGTAGGTAAAAATGTTTCATTGAGAATGGATAGAATCCGAAAAACCGATATTCCGATTTGAGAAAAGTTTTTATTACTATACTCGAGTAGTGTTTAATAATATAAGAATTACTCGAGAAATAAGTGGCAGGAAAAGAAGCTTTCTTATTATAAATGCTTCTTTAAATCTCGAAAAATATGTTGGTTTCTGAGGTTTCTAAAGATAACGGACGCTTTTCGGAATCGTGGGTAATTCCGAAGAGGTTATCATATATTTTCTTTCGTTATAGTTACGAGTTGGAACCCGTCGAAATTCGACGAATTAACATGTTTATAATGGAACTGTTAGATCGAATTTATAATAAACCTACAAAAATAATTACAATAAAAAAGTTTATCTTGCATTGGTTGTCTAACTCTTAAAACAAATAATATTTTTAACCTAAAATTACCAAAATATTATTTCTACAAACTTCAACTGCTTAAATTATTGAAAAATTAAACTGTATTAGAATACGTAATCAAGATGAGTAATTATGTTGAAGTTATCGATTGAGGCTCGTATGTTTGTTTTTATGGGATCAAAAATCAGTAAAAAGGATTTCGCTTTGTCACATCATAAAATTTTCCCCCATAAAATCTTAAATGTGTTTTATTTTCACATTTTCAAAATTTACATACGTACTACTCAAATTCACAATTTAAAAGTATTTTAACGCGCAATACATTATTTGTGAATATATTTCCAAACTTAAAATTACGTTTGTCCGATACAACTTTTCATGTGAACATTCGCACAAACTTTAAGTTCTAATCTCAGTACCCGCGAAAATTTACCATTCAGAAATTTGCCTTTAGTTGCCATAGTATTGGTCAAATATTTAGTTTTATCAAAGAAAATGATCGTTTTGTTTTAAATATGACATCATTTTTACTCACTGAATCAGTTTGCCTAGCGTCTCAAACTCAGTATCAGCGTAATATAAAAATATTGAAATATCTTCTTCAATCTATTGATTTATTAAGAAGAATGTGTGTGTTTGTTAATGGCTGACTTCATTTTCTGTTCAAAAATTACTTTTAAATAACACATACTGGTTACAGTTACTATTATGTGTAATGCGGAAATGGCATCAATAAGGATATAATCAATAAAAATAAATAAAACATGACTATTTTCCCTTTACATTCAATAGAAATGGAATACTTCAGTTGCCACAATTACAAAATTGGTACTAAAAACTATAAAATAATTTATATCTCAAAAATAAATTGAGATAGAGCTTTCAAGCAAATTGCATTTAAAAGTACATTTTTTTCCCCTATACGAAGGTGTAAAAACTGAAACTGTGCCATGTTTAGAAGTTTAAAAATTTGCAGTAGCGAAAATTGCAAAACCGAAATTTCATTTCAAATTTCAAAGTGTTGCCATTCGCAGAATGACGTATGCGTTACGCACAGATATGTTGGTCCTTTATAATATAGATATTATATTTTCATAAATTAAGATACATTTGTCTTTTTTTTTTTACAGTGTAGATACTACAGTTTTACTTGCGAAACAGAGGGTATACGGAGTTTCTTAAAAAGTCAAGAAGGTAAACCACTGTATATCCTTCATTTACATTCCCCAATTAAACATTTGAATTCTAATTACGTCACCAAGTGTGCCGTGCCGTTGATCAAACTGCTGACATAACTGAAGCGCTACTTGTTTGTGACAAATGTAGGGAATATTTCATTATTACAACAATGCCATGCCTTTTTGTGCACTTCTGCATAAAAACCGTATAACGTGCCACTGACTGCATATTTGAAATTTTTGTATTTTTACGTTTTCGATTATTTTTGGATCACCCGGTAGCTATATAAAACAGGCATTTAGAAATTCTTCTTCGGTATTTTTGTATTTTTTATTGGAATAATCACATGTACACACACCCACATATATGCATACATGCAGATTACAGAAGTACATTTCTTTACTAACTGAGTGGTTTCTAAGTTCTTATGAACATGGATACCATATGAAATAACTGTGTAGATTGGCGTTAAAAAAGTAGCAAAAATTTTCACCAATACCTGATTCATAACTATGGGCTCCAGTGGCGTATCCAGGGGGTGGGCTGATGGGGTTCCAGTCCCCTCCGAAATTTGCAGAAAATATCAAGTTTAACTACGAAAATTTAATAAAATGTAATCAAACCTGCTAAGATGAAATTCAATAGGAACCAGAAAAATATTCTGTCGTAGAAAGTGTGTTATTTTGTAGAGACCATGAAATAGCTACTTCAGTCATGTTTCTGTAAAACAGAGACTCTCTTTACACGCGTTTATTATTTATGTAAAACGTGATATGTGGTGATTAAAAGTGCATTATTAATTTTAATGGGTGTGGGGGGAGGGGGGGGGGTGAAAACGCTCTTAAATAATTTTAAATTTGCTGTTTACTTCGGTTTTATTTACTATTTATTGAGATACCTTTTAGTAGATAATGTTTGGGATTTTAAAAAAAATGTGGCATAACCATGAAATTGTACTTATGAAGACGAAAACCTGCCAAAAATGAAATTTTCTCCAGTCCCATATGATTCCATCTTAGCAGGTTTGATTGTATAATAGATGCGTTGCCTGATATTTTAAAAACCTGTTTAAAGCGGAATTTTTCCAGTTTCTGGTGATTCCCTCTTAGAAATTTTTACTATATCTCAGCCCCCTCCGAAATGATAAGGCTAGATACGCCACTGATGGGCTCCCCTGCATGACGACTTGGTTGATGCGATCTTGAAAGAGTTCGCGATGGTACAGAGAAAGGCAGTGGCTAACAGACATAGGTGCAGGAAATGGATTTTAGGTAGATTTCGTAAGAAATACTACCTATTGCAGTCGTTACCATGGTGCGACTTTTGAAAAATTCCTTCATAACTTTTCATTATAGGACCCCAGGAACCCAAAACCACCCCCACCTAAAAAGTTTATATATATATATATATATATATATATATATATATGTATGCATGTACTAAATTTTGTCCGCACGATAAAAGTCGCAATTATGCACGAATCATCTTCAAACTCGCCAACAACTTTGAGATGGCTAATATCTCGGCGGGGATTGAAAATGGGCGAAATCGGCCCAAGAGGGTGGAAATGGGGAGGGTTCAAAATTTTGAATACTGTCTTAACATGATTCTGATAAAACCAGCTCTAACACAACAATGGCAGGAAAAAAATAAAAGTTTTTCGTTATAGCAGTTGCCAACAATAAAAAAAAAAAAAAATAATAATAAAATTCTTACCACAACAATTACTTTTCTTTTGCAAAATTTTCACGTGTAAAATTAAATAGTTTGACAAATTGAAAACAAATTGAATATTACGTCATAAGTTTCCTAGAGCAAGATTTCAGCATGAAAACTCAAAATAAATAGTTTGACGAATTAAAAAAATATGTATATTGCGTCATATTGGAAATATAATGGACCTCAGCAGGTGAATATGTAACGCCATGTAAGTTTGAAGAAACATATTAAAACATGATAAAAACCCGACTATGGAAATATTAACATATTTTAACACTTTAAGGTTCCCTGAATTTTTTGTAGCCATTTTTTAAACCTATTCCATATATATGTGTGTGTGTATTCGTGTATATTACAATTTTCACAAAAAGTTTAGCTCCCTACAGCTCACTCTTTCTGAAGAAACTGGGTTTTATCTTTAATCTTGATTTAAGTTTTGTTGGAGAATTTAGTACTTAACATCGAAATCTACCTCCGCCTGTAGGCCCGAGCCGGCAGGGATTTTTTAATTAAAAGCTAGATTGTATTTGTTGTTAATACAGATTTGTCAATTTAATTAATGAATAAATTCATCTAAATTTGATTTACTTATAATACAAGTTGTCGTTAGGAGGATTATAGCATTTAGTTCACATGTTCATTGGTACTTTGTTTATTATTATATTTAAAATTAGGTTGCTTCGCTTTGATCAAGATTTGTGAGAGTACAATGGTACTGTGGTACGACTGAATGGTATGACTTGGTACTGTGGCTGTGGAATTTTCATGATGCATTAAGTGATAGCAAATTTAGGACATAAGAATTTAATCTTAAAACGGCGGAAAGCTTCTATCAGTGAAATATATATCATTAAAATATATTCTCCTTCATAAAACTGAAAAAACTGATTATAATTCCATTAAAATAATGTAGTTTTTTTTAATAACTTTCCGCCGCCGTTAGTTTGATTAAGGTTCAGAAGCCCCAATCTCTCCACCGGCGATGAAAATTCTGCGAAAATGGCATCATTTTTACGTACTGGCTTTCAAACTTTTCAGTTTTATGAACGAAAATAAGTTTTTATTTATACAAGAAGACAAGATCATGAGTAAAGGATAGTTTTTTATGAAACACTTTCCAACACATTTAGAATACTGTAGCCTCGCCGTTTTATAAGGTGAAAAATGAGCAACTAAGCAAACAATTTGGAAAACGCATAACACATTTGAATACTCAATTTCAGAAATTCTCATCTATAGTCGGAAAAATATCCAAATTATTTTGTTCAGCCCTGTATGCAACTATAGATTTGCATATGTACTTAGATAGTATGCAAAAAATTAAGTTTAGCTTACGCCTCTAAGCCAAGTTGAATAAAAAATCATCAATAGAAATTTCAAATTACTAGTTTTTAGTTATTCGAAAATTTTTTGGGAAACGCTATAATTTATTATGGTGCGAGTCTTATTGCTATTTGCTATTGGTAAGTTGAGCTTGTCTAAATTAGATTGGTTATAAATTGAAATGCGACGTATTGATTTCCAATCTATTTCAATATTGGCTCAAAGGTTTAGGAAGTACAAAGTTAGGAAACACATCACACAGTTGAAAATTCCCTTTCAGCAAGTTCCGTCAATAAGCGGAAATGTACTCGAATTCTTGTATACAGCATGTATATGATCAATAGAATTTATGCTCATCAAGTAATATGCAAAAATGCAGTTACATTTAAAAACGTATACCACAATTGAAACCGCGTTCCCAACAATTATAAATGACATCACTGTTATCTGTGAAAGCGTTCCCTTTTTATGTTAAAATACGAAAATTAAAAACTTATATCAATGCATTGTGGTATATAGTACTTATGTACAGTAACAATTGCGTATGTGCAGATATTTCTTGACACCCATACCACGACTAAACTACAGATTCAACGCGCGAGTAACCGCCGCACCTTTCAATGCGCGGTCTGTCCTAGTTTAGCCTTGCATACACATACGCCAGATTTTCGAAAACTTTGTCAAACAAGACCGACTTGGCGTTAAGGGGCTAATTTGGAGAAATTCTCATTAAAACCCGTTATTATTGAGGCTGCTAGTCACTCAGCTTCCGAATTATTCTCGGTAATGTTAAGTCTATGGGTGTTTGATGCATTCTTATATTCAAAATATCTCAGCAAGAAATGAATATTTTAACTTTTTTTTTCTGTGTACTCTTCTTAAAGGATGTCTCTTTTTTTTCTTAGTTTTCAAAACCTTTTAAAAATCTACGCATAATTTTATATGAAGTGTTAAAATTTTACTCCCAGTTCGTCAGTTTTTAAAACATAAAATATTAAATTAAGCATAGATTTTAGAAATATTTCGAGAACTAAGCAAAAAAGTGGCATCGTTTAAGAAGAGAACACTGAAAGAAGAAGTTAAAAATATTAATTTCTTGAGGAGATATGTTGAATATAAGAATGCATGAAACGCCCATAGACGTAACATTACCGAGGGGAATTCGAAAGCTGAGTGACTAGCAACCTTAATCAAGCATTTACATCAGCAGTAATTGAAATCCTGTCATGCTTGACGAATTTTCATCTGGTCTTTATTAATGGATATTTGGACTTTCTTAGCAGCTGAGCTATATTGCTATCGCAATGAAACAAAGCAGAATGATGGAGAAGCAAGGTATATTTTGTGAGCATACTAGATATTACTAGAAATCACTCCAGAACTTTTTGCATGCAAGAATTTAGCGCGGTTTTAGTTCCCGGAGCTGGCCAAAGATTGAAGAAAATATCAACTCTTATGCTATACGACCGTCGATCTGAAAGTGTTCAATATATTTGTATTTTTGAAGTGTTTGATAGTTGTCCGTAAAGCTGTTTATGCATCAACAAACATTTATTGATTATTGTAATACATAAGTGTTAAAATAAAGTAATTATGAATTAAGAATACGTTACAGTCTAGATCTATAATAATAAACAAAGAAGTTTGTGTGTGTGTCTGTGCTGTGTTCTGATATTCTGTAAAGACCGCTGCGCGCAGAGCTACAAGATTTCGCAGGAAGGTACCTTTACATCTGTAGTTATGTACCTCGAAGCCCGATTTTTGATATTTTGATTAAGTTTTGTTTTTTGCGATTATTTATGCTATTTTTTAGCTTTTTTCCACGTTTCACAGCGATTTCCTCCCATTAGTAAAAGAAATCCGATTTCAATCTTTTAGCCCAATGTGATAAAGGTTGTTCTCTTATCAATAAACTTTATTTGGAATCGTACAACATTTTTTAAATTTTTTGCAAATTTTTTATTCAATTTTTAGATTTTCTTCGCGTTTTATGGCGATTTTTCTACATTAGTAAAAGGAATTCTGTTTCAAACTGGACTAATATAGTAAATTTTGTCCACCTCGATTTTTAAATTTTTGCGATTTGTAATTGCCAATAATTAAATAATTTCGATTGGAATATTAAAGCCGCGATACGTAATCTACAGTATAATTAATGTTTTTGGTTTGGAGATAATGCATATTAATCTTATTTGCTGACTTTTAGAAATTGATAGATAGCGTGCGACACGCTATTACTTGTTAGAAATATACAGAGGACATGACACTTCAGCACACGCCAGTCTATTGTTCTTTGCAACTACACCATCATTTAATTTTAGAATAGAATCGAGAGAATTCCCAATGTGGTTAACTTGATTTGGAAATCCCGTCGTCTGAGTAATATAAAATTTGCTGTAGTTTGATTGGGATTGCGTGATTCTACTAATATACGACAACTGATACATATAGGATGCAAGTAAAGTGTTTTACGTCAAAAAACCAACAATTTTCTGTTTTTAGTAACAGCTTTCTCAACCCATTTCATAATTGCTAAGTAGCCATTTACTTGCTTGTATCCCTATTTTGAAATGAACGGTATTAATCCAGGGGAAATGTACATTTTACTTTGCAAAAAGTCGGGTAGAAGATTTTTTTTCTGAATTTTTTATAATGATGCCAACATGGAAAAAACAAGTTTTCTAACAAAATTTCTTAAGGCTAAATTTTCTGTGGCCAAAAAACAACAAAGTTTTGGGACCTTTTTTAATTTTTTTTAAATATCTCGAGACCTGTTGCCGTAGCATATAATTTGTCAACGACAATATTAAAGAGGACAAAATTATCTACAACTTTTATATTTACAACTTTTTTATACACTCAATAGCAAGCGCAGTACGCCATTTCAAAAATAAGACAATTTTTTCAATTTTCTTAAAAACCAGGAAAAAAGCAGTTTTGCCCCGATTATTCAAAAGTTCCCCGCGGATTTAATCGTGTATGTCAACTTCTAACAATTGATAGCAGTAAATTATTTATTATTTGCACACTCACGTCTTTATTTTCATCTCAACAGACATTTTGCATTAGGTAAATTTATATAATTTTAAAAGTAGGGTAGAGTGTAGATAAATGAGACAATTTCCATATTTAGACAGTAACTTTAAGTTTATATAATGTTAACTTCAAAGCATTGTTTAAAAGAATACTTCAATATCTAGTAACTTAAAATAGTTTCAATTAAGAAAGAATTTTTGTTTAATTTTAATAATTTAATAATTTTTTTAAATTTTATAATGCATAGATATTTTTCCAGGTACCAATGGGATAGGTATGAAAATTTGCGAAAAACATATTTTATTCCACACTACAATGGTATATTTTATTTACAAATTATTGATAACGTACGAGGGTAGTTTGATAAGTCCGTGACTTTGAAATGAAAAAAAAACAATATACATACAAAAATGCATTTTATTTTTCGACATAATCTCCTTTCATAATGATACACTTTTTCCAACGATGTTCTAACTTTTTTAATCCTTCAAAAAAATAAGATTTCTCAAACTCCTTAGAATATGCATTTGGGGCATTAATGATCTCAGAATTTGAAGGAAATCTCTTTCCACAAAGTCATTTTTTTTAAATTTTGAAAAAGTAAAAGGTCACTGGGGGCCAAGTCAGGAGAGTAGAGTGGATGAGGGAACAATTCGCATCGTAATTCAGTCAATTTAGCGGCTGCCATTGCAGACGAGTGCGATGGTGCATTGTCGTGATGAAAAAGCACTTTTTTCTGGGACAAATGGGTCCGCTTTTCTGTCAATTTTGCACTAAAACGGTCTAATAAATCAGCATAATACTGTCCGGTGATCCTTTTTCCTTTTTCCAGATAGTCAGGTAGGATTACGCCCTTTGAGTCCCAGAAAACTGTGGCCATAATCTTTCCGGCCGATGGAACTGTTTTTGCCCTTTTCGGAGCACGTTCATTAGAAGAAGTCCGCTGTTTAGACTGTTCTTTCATTTCTGGTGTGTAGTAATGTATCCATGTTTCATCAACTGTAACATAATGCCGCAAAAATTCGCTTGAATTACGCCCGAACTGGTCCAAACATTGCTTTGAAATGGTTACATGAGTCCGCTTTTGATCCACTGTCAGCAATCGCGGCACCCATCTTGCTGATACTTTTTTCATGCCTAAATGTTCATGCAAGATATTGAATTCACGTTCATTTGAAATATTTACCCTCTTAGCTATCTCACGCACTTTCACACGGCAGTCTTTTAACACGATATCATGGATTTTTTTTACCATTTCTTCAGTCGTGATCTCAAATGGACGTCCAGAACGTTCTGCATCTGTTGTGATCGTACGGTCACAACGAAATTCCGTAAACCACTTGTGAACCATACCATGTGATGGAGCAAAGTCCCCTTAATATTTTTTTAACTTTTCTTCAGTTTCTATAATTGTTTTCCGTGCAAAAAATAGTGTTTTATCAAAACACGAAATTCTTTTTTCTCCATAATCGAAACAAACACGCCGATCGTTTGCTTTCGAATCCAATAGAACACAATGTATTTAAAATATCGTCTGCAAATTGCATGAATGTTGCCACAAATAATAATAAATTGAAAACATAATAATACTAGTGCGATCAGAGGGCAACCTTTTTTTAAAGTCACGGAGATATCAAACTGCCCTCGTATGTTTTAATGTTTTAAAGATAGCAAACGTTGGATTGTAGTTCCATATAAAAGGGGAGACTAAAAAAATAAATATATTTTATGTAAGAAATAATTTTACCTTATGAAATAGCTGCGATAAAAATGACAACAGATTATTTAATTAACTAATGTTATGCATTTATCTCTTGTAAAATTTTAAAGTTTTGTCTATAAAATATTTGAGACACTGGTTTCATAAAAATATTTAAATGATTAGTTAAAAAAATATTGTGAATATTTTTTCCATTTATATCAATAAATATAACAAGAGATTATATCATTTTAGCATGCAAAAATAAATAAAACTTTTAAGATTATCTATTAATTGCTTTAAAGCTCAAACAGAAAAACTTCCTTTGGTTGTTGAAAAATATACTTTGTGGAATATTCTAATCTTCTGTAACATGTACTGTTTTGAAACTATATCTGTTTAATGATCTCAGTGATACCATTTATCAAATGAAATACCAATTTATTTATGATTGTAGACCATATAAACATTTTTGTTTTCGCATTGATCACCTGTTTTATTCAATTCCACTTTCCCAACACAAAGTAAGTTGCGCAATATGACTGCATAAGCTAAATGGGAAAATGTATTTTAATAATAATAATTTCTACAGGCTATTTGACAATATTTTTTTCTTTTTGATGGCACTGTTGTAGGATAATTAGCATCCCGTTTCGAAGGAATATCCTTATCCTGAATAAAACAGCTATCTGGATCAAAGATAAACGAAAGGCGAAGGGAGTGCCAAATGAAGTTTTTATTTGTCGATTAATATATGTATATATATGAAATATGAATAAAAATGTCTCACTGCCGAAAAAAAAAAAAAAAAAAAAAAAAAAAAAAAAAAGAGTAAAAAAAAAAAAAAACTGTAATAAAATAGAAAATCAAAATAACGAAAATAGAAAAGGTAAATACTAATTTTGTCAGACTTCAACGTCAGCAATTCTAAGCCAAAAAAATCATTTAAAACTATTAAATTGAAAGCGAGAAACTGCAACAAGAACTCTCCCATAGATTTAACATTAGTGTTCCAGTGTCTTCACGTGACTAGTGTAGCCTTACGCGAAAACATTTGCACGCTAATGTTAAACCTATGGGAGCATTCTTTTCAGAATTCTTGCTGGAATTTCAATATTTAATTTTTTTTCATATGATATCTGAGGTCGATATCTAACATTGTGCGTTTTTAATTTTTCGAATTTAGTTGCATTTTTTAAAATGAGGATACTTTAAATTTCAGAACGGGTTCTAAACAGTTTTCCAAAGATGAAAGTGTCCAAATATAAAAAACAAAAAATGCAACCAAACCTGAAAAAGCACAAAAGCACAACATTAGATATTGATCTCAGGTATCTCATAAAAAAAGAAAAAAAAATTAAAATGCAAGCGAGATATTTGTCAAGAACGCTCCCATATGTTTAATATTATCTTGCGAATGTCTTTGTGTGACTAATTTAGTCTCATAATTCATAGAACTGTGACTTTAAACGCCTCAATAGTACAACTACCGTAAAATCTTTAAAAATTAAATCTGTATATATGGAATCCGGTCTTTAAAGAAAAAGTTATATATTTTCAAGAGAGAGAATGTGAACAATTATACCTGCTAAGATGGAAACCTGTTTAAAGTGGAATAATTTCGGCTCCTTTCGGTTCGGTTTTCAAGGTTTTAATGAATCAATATTTGGCAAAGCTGATTACGTAGTTCACATTACGTATTTAATGATTACACACCTAAAATTTTTCAAAATCCGGCTATTAGAGATTTATTAAAATTCTCGTGGTAAATTTTCTTTTTAGGCGGGGGGGGGGGGGGGGGGCAAAATCCATGCTTGCCACGGGTGCAAAAAGGCTAGTTTTGGCCCTGAAACACATAATTTACTGATACCAGTATATAGAAGTTGACATACACGATTAAATCCGGAGGAAACATTTGAATAATCGGGGCAGAACTATGTTTTTCACAGTTTTTAAGAAAATTGAAAAAATTGTCCTATTAGGCAGATTTCGTATGAAATACTACCTATTGGCGTCGTTCCCATGTTGGAAGTACTGAAAATTTTTGCAGATCTACCCCGATCATGACCCCTAGAACCCCAAACCCCCACCAGTAAAAAACTTTATCTATCTATCTATCTGTCTATCTATCTATCTATCTATCTATCTATTGATCTATATATATCTTTCTTCTGGACAACGATAACTTCCACAATTCTGCACAAATCTCTTCCAAACTGATACATAAAATCAAGGGGCATAAAATCTCGGTCAAGTTCGTTAATGGGCAAAATCGGACCAAGGGGATGGAAATAGGGAGGGGTTTTGTGAAAACAGAAAAAACCCCATAACTTCTTAATTTTTGTACATATCAAATCAGTTTAAAGTTTTTATTACTTCTAAAAGTAGGACCAAAATTTATGTATCACAGATTTTGGATAAAATTAAAAATGGGCTCAAGGGGCGCAAAAATAGGGTTTTTGGGAGAAAATAATTCATAACTTCGTCAATTCTCAAGGTATCAAATCCAATTAATTTTATTATACATCTTCTTAATATTATCTACAACTTTTGTATTCACAAGTTTTTGATAGGACCAATTCGTACCGCAAAAAAAAAAATTAAAAACGAAAACAAAAAAAGGGGGGTGAAGAAGAAAAATTTCTATAACTCTGTCAATTCACACGATATAAAATCCCAATGAATTTATCATATATCTTCTTAATAGTGTCTTCAACATTTATATAGACAAGTTTTTGATAGGACCAATTCTTACAGCAAAAGCAAATTTCAAATACATAACAGTTGAAGAAAAAAAATCATCTTATTAAGAAGGTATTCAAATCCAAGCTGCTTATTTTCTTACTCATTTTTAAATTAATTTTTGCTCTCAAACGCGTCCAATTGATAGATTCTCTTCTTCAGAAACTATATAATGTACCGTAATGATCGATTTATTTTTTGATAGAGGCAGAATATATTTCAAAAAATGATGTCAAAGTGGGCATTTTGAACAGAATTTCCCGAAGCTATTTTGTTAGAAACGAAAAATATTGCCCTACTGAGAAAATAATTGTTTATTAATCAAGTTTCAATTAATTGAAAGAAAAATAAAAATACATGTCGCTTATAAATCTTTTCAAAAATCACGTCAACAAGTTTCGTATTTTTTCTATTAAAAATTAATCTGTAAATGTGCCAGAAAATTTCGAGTTGTTGAGCATGGAAAAGTATTTTTTTTAATACCGCCTTAACATGATTCTGATAAAACCAGCTATTATATAAAAATGAAATAAAAACTCGTCAAAAGCGGCCAGATAAAACTGTTAAAGTGGATTTATATCTAATCATGATTTAGTTTTTGTTGGTGCAATTAATATACTTAACTTCGAAATCTACCTCCGCCTGTAGGCCGGGCCGGAAGGGATTTTTTTTTTTTTAATGGCGTACTGCGCTTGCTATTGAGTGTATATACAAGTTGTAAATGTGAAAGTTGTAGAGAATTTTGTCTTCTTTAATATTGTAATTGACGAATAATATGCTACGGCATCGAGTCTCGATATATTTAAAAAAAAAAATTAAAAAAAGGTCCCAAAATTTTGTTGTTTTTTGGCCACAGATAATTTAGTCTTAAGAAATTTTGTTAGAAAACTTGGTTTTGCCATGTTGGTATCATTATAAATAATTCAGAAAAAAATAATCTTCTACCCGACCTTTTGCAAGGTAAGCCCCCTTTTTTGGTACATTTGCCCTGTACTATATATTCCGTTTGCGGAGAATACCCCGGCTGTAGTGACATTCTTAATCGGAATACCGTTCATTTCGCTTTTCCTCGGGCTGTGCGATGTTGCTATGTCAATCAACTTTGGTGGTGAGCCAGATGACTGACAGTTTCTTTATTTGTACCATTAAATCTATCATATTATTTGCAAAAATAAGAGACGCTAAGATTGGTTACAAAAATGTGACTACTAGGTTGAGCAAAAAGTTCTGGGAAATTTGTAAAAATTGCTTTGTTATGCGCAAATTAACAACAAAAGCAACAAGGACTATTCTCAAACTAGAGACCATCATAGTCCACGACGTTCTGCCATCGTTTTGCCAGATTCCGGATTTGCTGGAAGTACGAAGTTTGTCACCGTACAAGCAACATCACCCTCATTAATCACATCGACAGCTTTCAGAATTGTTAGACCTTTTCTCCAATAATGCCGGATCAACATACGCAAATCAAACTGTTCAATAGGCATTTTGGAGCCGAAATTCATGAACTCCTATAGATATACCACTAGTGCTCCTATATACGTACGATAAAAATTCTGGTAACTATTAGATTAAAAATTTCCCAGAACTTTTTGCTCAACCTAATATTATTATTATAATAGTTCGGAAGAAACTTTTCTAATTATCTTTCTCTTGAACAATGATATGGTCGCCCAAAAAAAGAGAGTGGTTGAAGTTTTTTATCGAAAATTTGGCTTATACTCGTATTATCGTAATAATTGGTTCAGAAAATGTGCAAAAGTTATCATTTGACTTGCACTTTTTACAATCCCTTATGAATGAAACATATCTTAGGGAGCAATTTCCGTATAGAAATAGTCAAATAACTTTTTGAAAAATCAATTCAAATTTAGCATGATCCATTATTTCGGTTCTTGGATAAATTTTAGCTTCAAATTCCAAATTTGAAGTTAGCCATTATGTATAAAATTATTAATTAGCATATACACTATATGGCCAAAGGTGACCGGTCACTTGCGATTTTAGACGTTTTCTTAAATATCTAGAAAAATACATGAGGAATTATCTTGAAACTCCAGGTGTGTAAACAGAATACATGACAAGTTATATATTTCTGTGGAGATTTTTTCCAGAAACCCCACAGGGGACCGTCAACAAATTGAAAAAGAACGAATATTTTTTGGATAATTCTGTAAAAAACTAACGTTGCAAAAGCGTTCAACATAGTAGATTATGATTAAGTGCTTTATTGCAATAAACTGTGTTCATTTTTATGAGACTAGCATGTATATTAGTAGAGAAATTAAAGTTTTCATAAAAAGTCCCAAATTTTGCCAAGTTTTTTGCTTATAATTTGCAGAGTTCTAAATATAAAAAAAAGGTCTTTTCAGAAAATATTGCAAACAACATTGTACACAATACAATTTGGATGAAAAATGAGCAGGTTTACTGAAAAATGTTTCACTGCGCATGCGCGAATGCAATCAAAATATAATGTGCATAATGTATTAGCTAAGTGTATAGAGCAACTTTTGTGAAAGTCTCAAAAACATAGCTTGAAAATTCTGAAAATTATCGTTGATAGAATAAGCTTGAAATCTGTTGTTCCCAAAATGAAGCAAAAAGATGATGGGCTGTATCCAAATACAGTAGTACGTGCAATATTGTGTATGCTATATTGGCACTAATTAATGAATATATATGTACACAACCCCTCATCTTTCTGCTTCATTTTGGGAACAGAGGATTTCGAGCTTATTCTATCAACGATAATTTTCAGAATTTTCAAGCTATGTTACTAAGTTGAGACTTTCACAAAAGTTGCTCTATACACTTAGCTAATACATTATGCACATTATATTTTGATTGCATTCGCGCATGCGCAGTGAAACATTTTTCAATAAACCTGCTCAGTTTTCATCCAATTTTTATTATTTTTTAATTCTGATTGCAGGGTATTGCGTAAAATGTTGTTTGCAATATTTTCTGAAAAGACTTTTTAGGGTTTCGTTCATCTGACGAAACACTATTCGTCTCGCTCCTCTGTCTGTCTGTCTGTTCGTCACAGAGCCCGTTCTCAGAAACTATACATATTGCAGACTTGAAATTTTGCATACTTATAGATGAACACCACACATCATACGACAAATCATAAAATTTTGAAAAAGTCGTACATTTAACCCTTTGGGCTGCCACATGTGCATTTTAAACAATTCTTTCTAAGTGAGTCCCTAATTAGGCTGCAGGCATGAAATTTTGCGTACTTATAGATGGACACCTCAGATCAAACGACAAATCATAAAATTTTGAAAAAGTCGTGCATTTAACCCTTCGGGCTCCCACATGTGTATTTTAAACAATTATTTCTATGTGAGTCTCTAATTAGGTTGGAGGCGTGAAATTTTACATATTTATAGCTGAACACCTTACATAAACGACAAACTATAAAATTTTGAAAAAGTCGTACATTTATTCATTTGGGTTCTCACATGTGTATTTTAAACAATTCTTTCTAAGTGAGCGCCTAATTAGGTTGGAGGAGGGAAATTTTGCATACTTATAGCTAAACACCTCGCATCAAACGAAAAATCCTAAAATTTTCAAAAAAGTCGTACATTCAACCCTTTGGTCTCCCACATGTGTATTTTAAACAATTCTTTCTAAGTGAGCCCCTAATTAGGTTGGAGGCGTGAAATTTTGCATACTTATAGCCGAGCACCTCACATCAAACGGCAAATCATAAAATTTTGAAAAAGTCGTACATTTAACTTTTGGGCTCTCACATGTGTATTTTAAACAATTCTTTCTAAGTGACACCCTATTTAGGTTAGAGGCGTGAAATTTTGCATACTTATAGCTGAACACCATCATGCGACAAATCATAAAATTTTGAAAAAGTCGTACATTTAACCCTTTGGGCTCCCATATGCGTATTTTAAGCAATTCTTTCTAACAGAGCCCCTTATTAAATTGGAGATTTGAAATTTTGCATACTTATAGCAGAACACCTGAGGCCAAGCGACAAATCATAAAATCTTTAAAAAGTCTTACATTTAACCCTTTGAGCTACCACATATGTATTTTAAGCAATTTTTTCTAAGAGAGCCCCTAATTAAGTTGGAGACATGAATTTTTGCATACGTATAGCTGAATACCTCAGACCACACGGCAAATCATAACATTTTCAAAAAGTCTTATATTATTTACTCCTCCGTGCTCTAACTCGTATATTTTAAGCAATTTTTCTAACTTCCGCCCTTTTCACCCGGGAGCACTTTTCCAACTTTTGCCGACACCCCTTTGACCATTCGTCCATATTATGCACCATAGACTTACATATTTTAGTTCCACTTTTTACCACCAGGGGCGCCTACTTATATCGGGTGCTGTGGGTCCAATCCCCTCGACTAATATATATACGGATAGTATATAAAACCCGAGTTTCGTTCGGATAGAGATTTGTTTAGAACAGAGTGCGCCGCTGGTTGGGAAATTTAGAACTAACAGATTTTTCAAAAGGATAAAGTGTTTTGAAAGGAATATTAAACGAAACCCTCTGTGCGATCTGTGATCACACTTACACACTTGTTTTTATATTAAGGACCCCTCTACAAATTATAAGCAAAAAACTTGGCGAAATTTGGGACTGTTTTTATAAAAACCTTAATTTCTCTACGAATATACATGCTATTCTCATAAAAATAAACACAATTTATTGCAATAAGGCACTTAATCATAATCTACTGTGTTGAATGATTTTGCTGTGTTAGTGTTTACAGGGTTATCCAAAAGATATTCGTTCTTTTTCAATTTGTTGACGGTCCCCTATGGGGATTCGGGAAAAAATCTTCACGAAAATATATGACCTGTAATATCCTGTTTACAGACCTGGAATTTCAAGATAATTCCTCATGTATTTTTCTAGATATTTAAGAAAACGTCTAAAATCGCAAGTGACCGGTCACCTTTAGCCATATAGTGTAGATATAAAATTTTAAACTCTTGGTGTAAATTCATTTTAAATATTTTTTATCCATATCCTTTGTAATTATTATTTTTTTTACGTTGAAATTTTTCTGTTGCGTTAATATTTATTATCACAGATATAATTATACGATTTTCAAGTATTTTCTTAACTTTGGAACATAACATATGAAGGATGAAATAATAATAAAAAAAAAAGACTTTGAACCTATAAACAATTTAAACGAAATTAGTTTCTTAAAGCTCCACATATAAGTACTAACAGACTTCGTCCGCTTCGCTGGTCGGTTTGTTCAAACGAACCTTGAATCAAACAAAATATATCGGTGAATTTGACCTTGTGTTTAAAATCCATAATGACGTAAAACGAAATGCAATATTTTACCTTGATTCCAACACAAAATGCACAATATGAACTTTAAAAAGCTCACCGTTTTATTTAAAAGGCGACGAAAATAATAAAGTAGATGTTAGAAGTTAAAAATATACATTTTATTTAAAAGGCGACGAAAATAATAAAGTAGATGTTAGAAGTTAAAAATATACATTTTATTTAAATTTTCTTAGCACTTTCGACCTGCATTTCGGCTACATTTCGGCTTGCATTAATGGTACGGCAGTTAAATCTTATACTCTACACAAATTTAATCTGAAACACTGCTACTTCTACTGCCCATCTACGCATTTAATATGATAGTGACGTATGAGAACAAAGTGGTGTGATAAAATAAATGAAACTGCAGTTAATATATGTAGAAATTTATTGCACATTGATTTTGACGAATAAATGTACCTTTACTGTGGTCGGTGTCTAGAAGTAATTAGTCCAGGCAGATTCTTGAGGAAATCTTAACACTTTAATGTTTTTGATTATGTGGGTGAAATATTTACAGAGGGGTATTTACATTTACTTTAAACATGAAAAAATATCTGGCCGGCGATATTCTGCCTTACTCAGGTCCGCTGACCGGGGATTCGGTCGAACAGCGACGTTTCACACGTCCGTTCTCGAGAGCAATCAACAGTCATCTCTCCTTCTCACAATAGTTTTTGTAAGTTCAGTAGTTTTTTCGTAGACTCAGAGGTTGGGGTGGATCGTCGAGAGCCTCATTTAAAGAATGTGCTAGGCTTTGCAGTGCAGAGTTCAAATTCTGTCACCACATATATATTTTTTCTCTACTTAAGTTCAATCCAAGGGACTGTTACTTTTACTTTCAACTACCCTGATAATTATTGGCTCTCCCATTTCAAACGAAGTGAACTATTTGTATGAATGAACAGCAATTAAGTATAAAAATATTCTCTGATGACGGCGGCGGGAAATGCAGGCCGAAAGTACTAAAAAGTTTTAAATAAAATGTATATATTTTATCTTGTAACATCTATTTTATTAATTTCATCGCCTTTTAAGTAAAACGGTGAGCTTTATAAAAGTTCATATTGTGTATCAATATGGACCTTTACCTAGAATGTTCTTTCGTATTGCTCAAAACGATACAATCGCCATTGCGTACCATATTTTCAAATGTGTCACAGAAAATTTGAGCTGTTAAGAAACAACTCTTTTAGTTGATCATTCATAGTAGAATTCGGTAAAGAACGGTACAACAATATGCAATATACCAAACCGTCTCTGAAAAATGATCTAACTAATAATGCAAAGTCTCGTCAAAATCCGTCCGGTAGATATTTTTAAAAAGGCTAATCTTTCAAAATCAGGTTAACAGGATTATAGAACTGTCTTCCATAATTCTGTAGCTAAACAACGTACACTGTTAAAAAAATTGCTGTAAAATTACGGGCAGAGGCCGGCAGCAGAGATTCCAGTCATACCTCGTAAAAAAAATCCATATCCAATTACCAATCCGTATTTTTGCTAACAGATGGGCTAGAACTGTAAAAAATATGTCGATTGCCCTTAATTTTCTAAGTATTTAAGGGATAAGGCCGCTTATTTAACAGATCAGACCGTTTTTCATCAAATAAGGCTGTTGCCCGTGAAAATTGAAGGGGAAAAGCTCATACATTTACAGTTTTTCCGAGAGTGTTAGAACAAAATGTTATATACTGAAACATTTCCTGAAAATATATCTAGCTAACAATCCAAACCCCGTCAAAACACATTCAGCAAAACTCAAGTTATACGCAGCCGGAATGAAATTCACATTTGCATTTTATATAGTAGATGCAAATTTTCAGATAATTCGTACAAATATCTTCTAAGTTATGCTTAAAAACTATTCGCAACAATTTGAGACCTCGTAGATTCACTGAAAAATTATTGGTTCCGTAAGAGTTATCAATAAATATAATAAAAATCCGTTTTCCTAACACTAATAACATTTACTATCGAAAAGTGCTATTTGTATAGGATCTCCCATTAGTAAGTTCATTCAAAATTAAGAGAGAATTTCAATAAACACTAGAAAACAGGAATTATGCTTTTTTCAGAATTCAGTGTTGCCCCCGATGAAAAAAAAAATATGTATATATAAATAGTACAAAACATATTTCAGTTTTAAGACTTAAAGCACACACTTTTATTTTATGTAAAATGACGCCATTTGCATCCACTTAAGAATTCCACATTTGCGATCCACTCTTAAAGAATTACAGCAAAGCATGCATAGGATGTCACTATCGTAAAATAATACACAAATGCAGCAAAAAGATGCCGTCATAAAGAAACTCGACAAAAAAAGGCTATCTAATGATTCATAGGCCTTCATTTGTTTGTAACATTAATATAGACGATTTCAGTCGTGACATCAGTCATGACGTTTTGGTTGGAAACTGACTCCAAACAAACGGTTGCTGTATTTTCTATTTTGTTCGTGTGTTGCACCTATATCTTATATCTATATCTCACATCTAAGTGTTTTAATACTTGATATGTACTGGTAACATTTTCCACGATTTATATTTAAAAAGAAATGACGCATAGCAACTGTTTGTTTGGAGTCAGTTTCCAACCAAAACGTCAGAACTGACGTCACTCTGAAAGTGTCTATAGATACTTAAAATTAAATATAGTTTATAATAGCTCCATGTTTAAACAAAAATTATTCGTTTATATTTTTTCAAAATAGCACGTATTTTAATTACATTTTCTTTCGGTTGTTATAAGAAAATGGCAACAAAAAGATATAATTGCTGTTTTTCAACAATTTTCCCTTTACTTTCTACAGAAATGGAGTACTTGAGTTGCCAAAATTAGAAAAATGGTGCTGAAAACTATAAAAAAATTAATATTTCAAAAATAAATGGAGATACAGTTTTCAAACAAATTGAATTTAAAAGTACTTTTTTTTTTTTTTCCAATACGACGGTATAAAAATTGGAAATGTGCGATGCTTAGAAGTTTAAAAAATTACTATAGAGTATTTAATCGTACTGCTTGGTTTTACGGCTGGCTTCTGTAAGGTAACGTTATTTTTTTAAGACGACACGAAATAAGCTGGAGAAAGAAATAGCATACTGTACCGGAGGCTAATAAGAGTTGCCAATTTACTCCAGGGAGTTTCAGTTTTTGACTTTTTTCGGTTATTTGGCAACTTTATAAAGATAAACTAGAGAACAGGAATTCTGCTTTTTCAGAATTTAGTGTTAGTGTCGCCTCCGGCATTTGCATTACTTCATTTTCTTCTGATGGACTGATGGCTTCTATTATTATGAAAAGGCCATTATAAATGAAGTGTTAGGTAAAGATGAAAGAGCAGCCGTAAAAAGTTAGAACTCTGATTTTCTGGTCAGAATGGGGGGGGGGGGGGGAGATGACCATAATTTTTTTTTACGGCTGCTCTTTCATCTTCACCTAACACTTCATTTATAATGGCTGTTTCATAATAATAAAAGCCACCAGTCCATCAGAAGAAAATAACTCGGTTAAGCGGGACTCTACTGCAGTACAAAACAAATTTCAATTTTAAGACTTAAAGCACACGTTTTATTTTATGTAAAATGACGTCATTCGCATCCGCTTAAGAATTCCACATTTGCGATCTACTCTTAAACATCTACAGTAAAGCATGCATAGCACATCACTATCGTGAAATAATGCACAAATGCACCAAAAAGATGCCGTCATTCAAGAAAATCGAAAAAAAAGGCTATCTAATGATTCATAGATACTTACAATTAAATATAGTATATAATAGCTCCATTGTTTTAACAGAAATCATTCGTTTATATTTTTTTCCAAATAGCACGTATTTTAATTACATTTTCTTTCGGTTGTTACGAGAAAATGGCAACAAAAATATATAATTACTATTTTAAAACTATTTTTCCTTTACTTTCTACAGAAATGAAGTACTTCCGTTGCCAATATCAAGCAAATGGCTCCAAAAACTACAAAAAAAAAAAAAAATAATATTTCAAAAATAAATGGAGATACAGTTTTCAAACAAAATGCATTTAAAAGAACATTTTTTTTTCAATACGACGTTATAAAAATTGAAAATGTGCGATGCTTAGAAGTTTAAAAAATTGCTAAAGATTATTTAATCGTAATGCTTAGTTTTACGGCTAGCTTCTGTAAAGTAACGTTATTTTTTGGACACAAAATAATCTGGGAGAAAGAAATAGCATACCGTACCGGAGGCTAATTAATGAATATTTGTTTTAGAAAAAAGAAAACAGAAAAACTGTCGACAAATATTTTATACTAGAGGATACAACCCGGACATCCCGGCTTATAGAATATTAAATAAAAATCGTGCACTCGTGATATCATAATTCACTTTTATATTTTAACAGTATAATAAGCCTACTATAATTTGTGACTCGTGTTGTAGCCCGTATACACGTCAGGACCGTAGAGTAAAGAGAAAGAACCCTGTTCCACGTGCTTGTTTTGTTTGGGCCATATGAGGGCATTTAAATTTGAGCGATAACGCGCATCGTATTCTCCATTGGGAAATTTAGTAATTTTTGAAATTCAATATTTGAAAAACGACATAATCATTAGATATGAAATTTATATAAAGATAAATACAATTTTTTACCTTTCTAACGCAGTTTGTCTAACAATTTTCTGACAAATACTTTTCGAGCTATTAATTTTTTCAGTCACTTCAAATGTTTCATTTTCCGAGAGTTTCAACGATTAGCGAAAATGTCAGTGGTCAGCAGCACGTAGCTTTTTATTAAAGATGCAAAATAACAATTACATTTAACTGATACATTAATTACACATATTAAAAATTTGTTTCGACGAATTAGTATTTTTTAAATGTAAAGTAACGCAGTTGCTTTGGCAACGATCAAGGTTTGGTTGGACAAAGCATTGTAGCCAAAGCATTGAAAAAGCTAATAATTTGCACTTACTTTTATTTACTTGTTTTCTCTTAATTTTGAATAGATTATACGTGTCGTCTATAGTTGCAAAACCGGCCATCTGAAAAAAAAAAAAAATAATAAAATGTTTGGAGAAAGCTGTTTTTTCCCCCGCACGTAGCCAAAATAAGTTTGCAACCAAAACTCTTTAGTTTTATAGTCATTAGGGCAGTATATTTGACCGGCTTTGGCATGGTTTAGACCAATGACATTGGTCTTATTGTTTCCAGATGGTATAAACGTTTACTTAGAACTTAAAAAACTAAAAAAAAAACCCACACATTTTCCAATTTTAAGGAATTGGCCGGTTTTGCAACTAGGCGACACATATAGTTTATTCAAAATTAAGAGAGGAGGTGGAAAATAAATAAAACCACGTAAAGGCCACCTTTTTAATGCGTTGGCTGCACTGAACTCCAGTCAAATATCGGTGGTTGCTATTATAACTTGAATAAAAAATATACTGGAGCTCACAAACACAATATTTATTAAAAGATACTAAAAACAATTACTTATATCACAGAACAACATCTCGAGCCACGAGTTGAGTAGTCGTGAGTCATTACAATTTAGTTAGGGTTAGATATGTGACACCTCCTTTTTTTTAACAAAAAGTAAAAACCTGAAAATAATACAAATACAAGCAAAATTAATAAAATGATAGTCAGGTGATATAATCACTTAAGTAGGATGGTTTTCTAATAAGTCGTCCAGATTTAGAATATGTCTCGGTTGGTGAGTGAGTGCTATTGGTGTGGGATTTAGTTACTTTAGAAGGTAAAGGAGTGTTCAAATCTGTTGTAGATTTCAGCTCATTCCCAGGAAGGTTCGAATCTGGTGTAGGTTTCTCACAATCTAAAAAGTTAGATTTCTTTTTAACTTCAAACTTCATACTACGAGGATCTTTGTGGAGACGTCTTCTATTTCTTTCTAATATCTGTCCATCTTCCTTTAATATACGATAGGATCGTGGTCTGTCAGCATTTGCTAGAACTTTGACTATTTGATTTGCATCTTTCTGAGTACCATCTTTTAAAAATACCACATCGTCTTCCTTTAAAGGTTTAAGTAATTTATAACCTCTGTCATAATAAGATTTTTGAGTTTCTTGTCGAGTAATGAACTTCTGTCGAATCTTATCATATCGGTTAGTAGGAAAAAATCTTTTTACGTGGCATAATTTCATTATTTTTATGACCAAATAACAATTCTGATGGCGAGGGAATATTATTGGATATTGGTGTATTTCCGCACTCTAAAAGTGCTAAATATGGGACTTTGTTATCAAAATCAGCTTTCTTAAGCATGTACTTAACAGTCTGTAAGTGTCTTTCAACCACTTCGTTTGATTGAGGGAACCTGGGACTTGATGTTTTGATATGTAGATTCCAAGATTTTGTAAAGTTTTTGAATCTTGAACTGTCATACTGCGGTCCATTATCAGAATAAAGAAGTTTGGGAATGCCAAATCGTGCAAATATACCCTTTTATGCTTTAATGGTAGCAAGAATTGAGACTGCTGTTAATAAACTGTTTCCACATATTTACTGAAATAATCTATAACAAGCAAATGTTCTCGACCTTAGAAGTGAAACAAATCAGTTCCTAAAACTTCCCATATGACATATGGAACCTTTTTTTGGCACCAATAATTCCTTTTGGTTTGATTTTCTATATGACAAATATGTTTTACAATTTAAAATAAGATCTTCTACTTCTTTTGACATACCAGGTCAAAACAAAATTTCTCGTGTTCTGTTCTTGCATTTTTCAACACTCATGTGCCCATAATGTATTCGATTAAGCATATTATTTCTAAGATTTTTTGTAACAACAACACGAGAGTTTTTAAAAACTAATCCATTTGCAACTGTCATGTCTTCACGAAAACTGAAATAAGGCATAGCAACTTCAGACACTTTAAATTTATTTTTTGGCCATTATTCCAAAATTAAATTAGATACAATTAGCAATTCAGGATCATTTTGTGTTTCTTTTTGAAAAATTTTAAACTTTTCACTTGACATAAGAATACTTTCAGTAATCATACCAACGTATGCCTCGATATCACCCTCAAAAAAGTCACATGTTTCTTCTAAAAATGATCTAGATAAAGCGTCTGCCAAAAACAATTCTTTACCCGGTTTGTAAAACAGTTTAAAATCGTATGACTGTAAACGAATTCTCATTCTCTGTAATCTTGCAGAGCACTTATCAACAGATTTATTAAATATTGCTTCAAGAAGTTTATGATCACTTTCGATTTTAAATGATCTTCCAAAAAGATACTGGTGAAATTTCTCACAACCGAAAACCACAGCTAATGTGTGTTTTTCTATCTGTGCATAGTTTTTTTGAGCATCATTGAAAGCTTTAGATACATATGCAACTGGTGAGTTGTTCTGTAGAAGCACTGCCTCTATAGTCCAGGCAATAGATACCGTATAGGGACTCTACCTAGCACAATTAATGGTAGTACTGGAAATCGGCTTTCTAGATTTTTTTGGGTCGCTGAATCCGAATTTGTAACTTCCCACCAAAATTTCCCCCGGCAACCCCCCTCCCAAATTTTGGTAAAAAGCCTTCCAAAAAAGGATTTATTAAAAAATTCCATTTTTTATTGTTTTAGGGGAAAAGTAGCTAGAAATTCAGAAAGTAGATAAAATTTGCAACAAATTAGATATATGACATTATGACTTAGGATGAAGGGGAAGGGGGGATCTGCCTCGGAACATGCGCCGCAGTGCTGCATGAACTAAGTTGCGCAATTCCACTTAACCACTCACACGTTTACATTAGCCTTCCCATCTTCCCTCCGAACTTTCTCTATAAGGTTTACTTTAAGTTTTTTGGGTCGCTGAATCCGAATTTTTAACTTACCCCCAAAAATTTTCCCCCACGAACCCCCCCCCCCCAAATAGTTGTTTTTAACTTAAATTTCTTATTGTTTTAGGGGAAAAGAATTACGGAATTCAGAAACTAGACAAAATTTGCAACAAATAGGATATATGACATTATGACGTAGGATAAACGGGGAGAGAGGGGGCTGCCTCGGAACATTCCCCGCGTGCTTTTCTCAAAAACAAAATTTTTTCAAAAAATCAATTTTTTGGGCGGTTGCCGGGTGAAATTTTGGTGGAAAGTTACAAATTCAGATTCGGCGACCTAAAAAGCATCTAGAAAGCCGATTTCCAGTACTACCATTAATTTTGCCGGATAAAATCCCCTATTGCCTGGACTTCATCATTTAGTGCACGTAGCGCCGCAGTGCATGTTTCGAGGCAGCCCTCACCCTCCCCATTCATCCTAATTCATAATGTCATATATCCTATTTGTTGCAAATTTTGTCTAGTTTCTGAATTTCGTAATGCTTTTCCCCTAAAACAATAAAAAATTTAAGTTAAAAACAACTATTTGGGGGGGGGGTTCGGGGGGGGGATTTTTGGGGGAAAGTTAAAAATTCGGATTCAGAGACCCAAAAATCTTAAAGTAAACCTTATAGAGAAAGTTCTGAGGGGAGATGGGAGGGCGAATGTAAACGTGTGAGTGGTTAAGTGGAATTGCGCAACTTAGTTTACGCAGCACCGCGCGCATGTTCCGAGGCAGATCCCCCCTTCCCCTTCATCCTAAGTCATAATGTCATATATCTAATTTGTTTGAAATTTTGTCTACTTTCTGAATTTCTAGATACGTTTTCTCTAAAACAATAAAAAAAAATTGATCTTTTTTAATAAAAACCTTTTTTGGGGGCTTTTTACCAAAATTTGGGGAAGTTGCCGGGGGGGGGGAATTTTGGTGGGAAGTTACAAATTCGGATTCAGCGACCCAAAAAACATCTAGAAAGCCGATTTCCAGTATTACCATTAATTTTGCTAGGTAAAATTTCCTATTGCCTGGACTACTAACCCATCTTTACTGGCATCAACTGATAAAGGGATTGGTTTCGACACATCAAAATATTGCAGAACCGGATTTTTTGCTAAAATATATTTCCAAAAAACATTTATCATGAATAGAATTCAAATTCCCTACGTTACCCTTTTTAATTAAATTTCTCAAGATTGCGGTTTTTTGTGAAACATTTGGAATGAATTTTGAAACATATGTGATCATACCTAAAAAAGTTTCTAGCTCTTTACCGTTATTAGGAGGTTTCATAGCCATAAGCGCTTTAATTTTATCTTCATCAGGCTTAAGACACTCTTTTGAAAATTTGTGTCCTAAATATTTGACTTCTGTTACTCCAATTTTACACTTACTCAAATTAAATTTAATATTTTTGTCACGAACTTTCTCGACCTTAAAAAACAAAATCTTCCAAAGGGAGTGTTAAATGTTGTCAATTTTGAATTCTTTTCTGATATGGGCCATTTTCAAAATTCGCTTACATATGCTGTCTAAGAGAAAAAAGAAGAAAATTCAAATGTAAATTAACATTTATAGTTTAAATTGAGCTATGCATTATATAAAGAAGACTACATTAAATATTTCTAGCATTAAAAAAAATCTATAATTTTTTGTTATATATAAATCTTTAAAATTGCTATTCTAAGCAAAAATGCTTGTCCCATTCCAAGTTTTATGTCATTAACTTTTATTTTTTAAATCTCATTTAGATTTTTTTAAAAAGGTTTAATTGTTTTAAATATGAACTATTAGTGTGCTATATTAATGAAAAAAATAATTACCAAAGTTCTTTTCCTTAACAAATCAACAGAAATATTTTGTCCCTCACTTAGTGTCAAGTCCGTTACCTTATTATTTTAGGCCCCACCAGTGGCTGAGAGGTTCTGCTCTCGAAGCTGGTAGACGGGAGGTGCTGGGTTCGATCCCAATCGCGCCCGTCGGCCTAATCGTTCGGAGTTTTCGTGGTTTTCTTCGAACCTTGGATTTCCAAGCGTTAATACGGGTTAGGTTCCCTTAGAAAGACCCCCACGAAGGGCACTCCCCCTGGGCCTATATCCCTCGTGCAGATAATTGGCCGTCATAAATACAACCAACCTTATTATTTTAGTCAAAATAGGTTTCTAATTCTGCCAAAAGTTGGCAGTGCATATTCAGTGGCATTGTTAAACTATTTAAGCAACTACCACTTGCCATTTTTGTTCTTCAATTGAAAAACATTGCAATGGTGGCAAGAACCGGCTTTCTTCAAAGTTGGTATTTTTTTTCATGGTCAAGTCTGTTACCAAAATTTTTAATACTAAAATAAAACTTTTTACACTTTTGTATTTAAATATTGTTCACTAAATAATTTTAGAAGGCATGTGTATTGTTATCCAAGTTAGAAATTATACAGCTTAGCTCATTTCTAATGGTATGATTTGAATGTCAAATCCGTTACTTGTCAAGTCTGTTACGATGCGAATGCTAACGGAATTGACTCACAGTAACAGATTTGTCATTGTTTGCGAACTATGGTTTATAAAGGTTTTTTGCATCAAGAATGCCTTTAACAGCTGCAGAAATGCAAAGGTGCTACTATAGGGAAAGACTGAAATAAAACCCTGAAAAATATAAACAAGCTGAAAACAAACAAAGGTAAATTAAAAATATTTTCAATCACTTATGGCAAACCAATAGACAAAATAACTTAATTTTCATATTAAAATGTTAAATTCATATTTACTTTGTATGCAAATTATTAACAGTATTCTATTTTTCATAGAAAAAATTCTTTGCAAAGAAAATTATATCAATGATGTATTGATAAATATGAGAGGTATAAAAAAAGTATTGGCATGAAAAGCAAGCTTAATGTTGCTTGTGCAAACTTCAGTCCTCGTTTATATCAGTAACTCTATGTTAATTGAAAAGTTTGAAGCAGCCTTAATATGCTTTAAAAAGCAATTAAAATATCAGCCCCTTCCAGCTTTAATGTGCAAAAATTGAATAAAACATTTTTGCATATTGATTTTCCAGAAAATTATGCATACAAATTCAGTGAAGACATGCAAACTAGTCACAGTGGTGCATTTAGAACTCAGACTGCTCTTCATATGGTGTCTTATACACATACAGGGTGATTCAAAACTAGAGGAACAAACTTTTAGGAGGGGTGGGGTATACCTAGACGTATCATAATCATATAGTAATGCAGGGTTGGAAATGCAATTCTAACGAGACAGGGGGTTGTTAGTCTCTGAATCATTGTGATAGCCATTGACATTTAAAGACCCAAAGCTTAAAATAAATCATGACTTTCCTGTTAATGAAGTTCCCTGAAGTTTTCTGCCTACGTACCTGGTTCTTATCTATGTTTTTGCATGTTTGAGGTAGTAGGGGCATTTTGAAATGACGCATCTTCGTTGCCACCGTGAAGTCTGGCGGATACCCTGCATATTTCAAAACATATGAGATTCCATAAGGTGCCTACGTTATGAAACGTCGGGCAACTTCATTATCATGAAATTCATGGCTTACTTTAAGCTTATGGTCCTTAAATGTCAATTTTTGATCACGATGATTCAGCCCCTAACAACCTCCCTATCTCGTTATAATTGTATTTCCGACACTGCATTGCTATGTAATTCTGAGTTGTCTAGATGTACCTCACCCCTCCTAGAAATTTGTTCCGCTAGTTTTGAATCACCCTGTGTATTGATGAGGAAATTACACATTTTGTACTATGACCTGAGTAAGATCTATTCGAATTCCTCTGAGAGGGAAATATTTATCGATACTGATAGTGAATTTTATATAGAAGAGAAGTAAATAAAAAGCCTGGGGATGTTCCTGGAAGAGATATCTGCTGATAAATTGGATGAAATTGTTCATGTTTTTGGTAAAATTTATTGGAGGAAGTAGAAAAAAAAATACACATCCTAAACAAAACAGATGAAGAAGATAAAATTAAAATTATGTGGGTCTGAATGTGAATGACTGCAACAGGAGAGTATTTCACATCCATAAAGACATATATGTTAATTGTGAGCAAATTATAGGAATTTTTCCATAATCAAAGTTGTCAATGCGAGGAAACTGAATTTTTTTATGAGTTTCCAGTTCCACTTAATATTATATGAAAACTGAAATTTGAGTCATGTTGCACTTGAATATACACTGGTTATCAAAAATTAAGGAAAAGTCACAAAATGCTAATTTTCAATTACGCGACTACTCAATAGGAAATAATATAATTCGAGTAATTACTATCTCTACAACACAGCTAGCCCATATAACATCTGATTCATGTCACAGATGATCACAAGTGTCACAGTCACTACGGTGAAGCAAAAAAATAAGAAATTCCATACATCTCATTATGAGTATCAAATGATCACTATATGTGACTCCACTGAGAAATCAATGTGACTGCTGCTTTGTGACGAGTCACCAGGTGACTTTACAATGTAGTTAAACTGTGACTCTCATGTGACTGTCATTTTTAGACTCAATTTCATAGTCATCATGAACGTTGCATTATGATAAGTTATCAAATAATATCATATTGTAGTCACATGGAGACTTTTCCCAAAGGAGCACAATGGTGACTTCACAGTAGTCTCTCTGTCACCTGAAAGTAATCAGGTGACTTTAATGTGACATTATTTGGTAACTTATCACAATGCAGCGTTCACGATGACTTTGAAATGGAGTCTACAAATGACAGTCACATGAGAGTCACAATGTAACTACATAGTAAAGTCACATGGTGACTATTCACAAAGCAGCAGTCACAGTGACGTCTCAGTGGAGTCACATACAGTGATCATTTGTGACTCATAATGAGATGTATGGAATTTCCCATTTTTTTGCTTCACCGTAGTGACTGTGACCATGTGTGACATGAATGAGATGTTATATGGACTAGCTGTGTTGTAGAGATAGTAATTACTCGAATTATATTATTTCCTTTTGAGTGTTCGCGTATTTGAAAATTAGCATTTTGTGACTTTTCCTTAATTTTTGATAACCAGTGTATATCATGCTCATATTTCGAGTATAAGTAAATTCCATTAAAGGCTAACTGCTCTTAATGTCAATATTAACAAAAACCACAAAAATTAAATAAAAGTAATTCACATTTAATCGTTACCTTTACCAATCCTGTTTTTAATAAAATTAAACTTAATCAATTATTTCACAACGAGCAATGTAAATTCCCACTTCAAAGTGTTAATCTAAAAAACTCTTTTAAATATCCTATTAGTTTAGGTCGTAAAATTTTCAATTATAATAAGTTTTTTAAAAATTTCACACACACTGGTACTTTTACATGTAAATGCAATGATCCCATCTAAATACATATATTAATGCCCATCATGGACATGTTATAACTGGTAATTTAGACATTATCAATAATATTCATTTAAGATCTTTGATGCGTCATGGCACTAAATATCGTATTCCTTCACAGTGTAATGTACAGTCTATCATTAAACAATTCACATATGATTTAGATTTCTTCATTTACAAAATTGCTATCAACTATAATAAACCTACTGAATATTTTGTAGATTGGAAGTATCATGTCATCTTTCTTTTGAAACAACAATTATTAAAACTGCATATTGCCAAAAATTCAGTTTCTTTCTCCACCCTTAAACCACATATTGCAGAACTTCAAAATAATTTCATCATTACATATGTAGATAAGGCTGCTAACAACTATGCTATCATATGCAAATATCACTATCATCACCTCCTAACTAAAGCAGTCACTTCTAATAATATTTTCAAACTTCATCATGTTACTTTAAAGGAAAATAATAATCATATATTAAGCTATCACAAATTATTAGGCATTAAAAATAACAACCTGAATTATCCTTATGTAGTCATCATTCCAAAATTTCACAAAAATCCTCTTAAATTCCGCACTGTCACTGTAGGATGTAATACATATAATACTCGTGCTAATACACTCTTTTTAAATATTCTTACACAAATTTATGAGTTATCAGTTAAAAAAGACAACACTCACTGCATTAAAAACAGTTTTGAATTGGTGGATAAAATAAAGCCATTAACAAATGTCAATAATATTGTTACTTTAGATTTCAAAGACCTATTTAATAATATCATTCTAAAAGACTTGCATTCTATTATCAATTCATTATTTATAGAATATCTTCCTTTATTAAATTTACCTGATAACATTGATACTGATTACTTCACATCTTTGACTAACTTTCTACTATTTCATAATTTTATTTTCCAAGACAACGCTTTTTTTATTCAAATACAGGGCATCCCTCAAGGAGCTGCTTCATCAAGCATGTTATCTGATTTATATCTTTACTTTTATGAACGTAAATTTATTAATAATAATTTATTGCTCTACAGATACATAGATGATATAATTATTCTTTCTGTTACAAATAATAATTCTATATCTCTTCCTGTAAAGTACCCTTCTAATCTAGAACTTAGTACTACCTTTTCAAATAATTCTAGTGTCAATTTTATGAATGTTAAAATTAATATTCTCCCTAATAACACCCTAACATTCAACATTTATGATAAACGGAATGAATTTTCATTTAATGTAATTAGTTTTACGAACTTTAATTCCTGCTTGCATATTTCAGTATATAGAAATATTCTGCTTAATCGTAGTCTTCGTATCAAACGTTTACGTTCCTCCCAATTCTTACAGCCTAACATTTTTAAATTAAAGCAATTAGCATTGTCTTATAATTATCTCATCTCTTTTATATCTGCATGGCTCAAATCTTAATATTCATTTTTTTCAACTTCTTACCAGTATATAGGCATTTAATATTTTTAAAAAACTAAAAAATCGAAAACACTATTATGGAGGATGGGATGTGGATTGCTGAAAAAATTACAAAAATCATACACACAAAAAATTATATGTATGTGTATATATATATATATATATATATTCTTATAAAAGAAAAAAAATAAAGTTTTGGTGTATGTGTATGTTTTTCCATATATTATACACTAAAAACATAAAAAATAAAAATTTCATTATGGAGGGTTGAGGTCGGGAATGCTAAAAAAAGTTTAAAACCTTATATGTTTTTATGTGTGTGAGCGTGTATAAGTGTATGCATATATGCTTATATATTGTATGGACATATAATTAAAAAAAAATTGGGGTATCATGCATTTAACATAATAAAATTTCAAATATTGCATCATCATTTAAGGATATATTTTACTATCTCAATATTCCTCATTGCTTTTTAAATTTTCACATTTATTTACATAATACAAGGCTAAATTTTACTATC
The DNA here is from genome assembly GCA_963932465.1 of Maratus speciosus. Lineage (NCBI taxonomy): Eukaryota > Metazoa > Arthropoda > Arachnida > Araneae > Salticidae > Maratus > Maratus speciosus. Next base: position 289,413,470 of record OZ010800.1, on the reverse strand, counting down.
TCAAATATTCCTCATCTTTTTAAATGTTATTTATATTCTCATTTTTTATATTATAATTTTTTGTCTTTAAAACATTAATTTAATCAATTGCCCTTTTATTTATTTTTATTTATTTTTATGTAATTCTTTATTTATTTATTTATTTATTTGTATTAATTTAATCCTTTTCTTTATTTTATTTTGTATTCACTCAGTACTTATTAAGTTTATTCCTATTTTTTCATTCTAGTTTAAATAAAAGTTAATTTAAGTATTTTCTTGATTTCTTCAATCATTTTCATTCCTTTTATTTTATTTTATTTTGTTATTTTTTTTGGACTTAAGATGGCAACTCTAAACATTATTGCTATTAATCCAGTTCCAATTTATTAATCCAGATCCAATCTATTTTCTGTAATGTTTGCGTAAGGAGCTAAATTTTGTCATTTTAGGCTTAATGCCGACAAAATTGGATGAAATAACGCATCTTCTATGAATGACCTCACAAGCTCCTCTGATGATTCTGTGAGTCATTCATAGTTTCTTATTTTACATACTGGTTTCATATGTTCATTTCTAAATCATCTTTAGAACTTTATCAATTTCTTCATATATTTGTGATTTCAAATTTATTATATATATATATATATATAAACTTTTTGTTGAATTAAATCATTTAAACAGATGCTAATTCTCAGTTACTTCTAGTTCTATTTTAATATTTAGGTGGAATTGCTTGATAAATTATTTGTTTGATATTCAAGTCAAATTCAAATAGGGTAATTCCGGGATTTATGCCGCAAATTTTTTTGAATTTGTGTATAAAGCCTCATGGTGGACATAAAATGAAAAAAAATTATGCTGTGCTATTTAATTTTAAATATATAACGCGTGTACAGCGACAAAAAATTTCAAAACCAATTATTAATATTTTTTAACAATTTTTTCTAAAACATTACACTGCGGCGCGTCACCCGTACATTCAGGCTGAGACGCCGCGCTTGTGCGGTAGTTATGCCGCGCTTGTAATAAGAACAGAATGAAGTTATAAATAAAAATATTAAAAAAAATATTCATATCTGGACTATAATTAACGATGTAATAACAAAATGAAACTGAATGAGTGCAATGAAACATATTAGTAGATTCAAATTAATAATTGTTGCCTACTTTCACTATTAAAATTATCGACTTGTTTTTTTTTTACATTAAATTTTAATTGTTATTTCACCAACAACGTAACATGAGTGTATTAGAAAGGGAAAAGAAAAAAAGTAAAAATTGTGTTTACATAATTTATTTGTTAACCCTTTCGGGACCGGTGGCTTTTACACAAATTTTATTCCGTTGGCACCACTTTTTTAAAAGAAGTCACCTTTACTTAAATAATCATGAAAATGCTCTAATTAAACAAAGCAAATATTACTTTTCTTTTTTACTGGTGCCAGAAACAAATTTTGTAAGCTCTTTATGAAGGTACTTATTTCGACTACAATCTACAGAAAAAGTGTCGAAAAAATACAGTCTTTATGTAACTACATTTAAACACATGATGCAACGAAGCCAATTACACTTCCTCTTTTTTGGAGTAGTTTGCAAAGAACGTCTGCGCTACGTGTAATCTAATTTTTCATTATCATCATCTTGACTTGCATCTTTCTTGTCCTTCTGACTTTTCATTTCCCCCTTTTTCTTCTTTGGTTTTAGTAAACGTGATAACATGCCTAATATGGTTAGTCTGTGCAAAAAGAAAAGGAAAAGTTAATAAACTTAATCATCCCGTACAAAAGAAACTGCGGCATGTATCCCATTTTGCACGGTGCAGACGTCGACCATCACAGTTATCTGCCATCGCTAAGGGGAATAGCGTAATCATACACACAGTACTCTATACAAACGCTACACTTAGTTTTGACTTCGAAATCATGCATGCGTTTAGTAATTAGTGTATGAAAAGTATTTAAACATAACATGTTTAAAAGTTTGGACAGTGAAATCATGCACTTACGTCAAATTAAGGATTATATTTCTACAAGTAAACATCTAAATGGGATTCACTCTATACACTGATTAAAATAATCTCATTGCGCACCTATACTGTGCGTTTGACGACCATCTATCGATAATTACAAGAAATATAAGGGGTGCGGCATCTATCCCGTATGCGGTGACCCTCCTGGAATTACCCTTACCAGCCATTTTAGAAGCAATATCTTCAAATGTTGGTAAATAAAAATGTTCTCTCAAAATATTAGAATTTAAATACTGTGAATCTAAGCATATTCTTAAATTTCCATTAGGTTTACGTACTATAACTAAGGAGTTAACAAGTTCTGTGGGTTCATCAATCTTTTTAATTATCTTAGCGTTTATCATTTCATTTAATTCTTTTTTCAATGGTTCCATTAAAGTAATTGGTACCATTCTATAAGCTTCAACTTTACCTACAGAATCATGTTTTAACTTAATATCATAAGTAAAACCTTTTAAATTACCAATTCCCTTAAAAAAACCAGGATATTCCTTCAAAATTTCAGGCATTTCTTCTTTATTAGAAGTAATTGAATTTATACCCTGTTAACTAAATTTAATTCGACTAAGGTAGGTAACCCTAACACCAGCAGGAGCCCTATGATCACAATCAACCATTTAAAAATACTGCTTTTGCACTTTTAGACGTTTCACATATTAAAGAACATTTACCAACAACATTAATTTCTGTGCCATTATAATTATTTAGCTTTATGTTGGAATTTTTAATTACACTTTCTTTTAAATTCAATTGCTTAAATTTATGTAATGACTGAGCACCCGTATCTAATTTTGCAAATAAATACTTAGAAACATTTACTTTAGGTTTCTCAAACCAATCTTGTTTATTTTTACTAACATTATTTTTTATAGCTCCTATAACACATATTCATTTGAATCATCATTTTCTGATCGTTAGTATCATAACTTCTCAAAACATTAACTTTCTTTTTAAATCTACACATACTGGTAAAATGATTTAATTTTTGACAAATAAAACATTTTTTATTATAAGCTAGACAAGAATTTTTAAAGTGAAACTTACCGCATTTTCTACATTTCAGAGTTTCAAATTCTGTACGGTATTTATGATAATTTTCGTTTCCAAGAACACGATTCTTTCCTATTGTACTTTCATTTTTATTCATAACGTTTCCTGAATGCAGTGGATATTTTGCTGCTTTTGATTTTATTTTAATAGCTTCTACGACTTTCTCTTCATTCAAAGTTTTCATTTGCATTTCAGCAATTTCTTGTGTTTTGCACATCTTAACACATTTTTCCAAATTAAGATCGGATTCACGTAGCAATCTATCCGTCAGCTGTTGATTCTTTATTCCGCTTATATTTCTATCAAGAATTAAACTATCTCTTAGTTCACCAAAATTACATGCACTGTCAAGTTTCTTTAATGAAGTCAAGAACTCATCAAACGTTTCATCAGAATGTTGTGTACGACTAAAAAACAAATGCCGATCAATAGATTCATTGGACTTTGGAATACAAAAATCTTCAAACTTCTACATTATGCTAACAACAACTTTCTTATCGTCTGCCGTAATATCCATGGTATTAAAAACTTCTAAAGCATCTGTTCCAATAACATGTAATAAGACTGTAACTTGAACTTCCGGTGATTTTTTATTATTTTCACTAGCCAGCATGTGTAACTCAAATTTTTGCTTCCTCTTATTGAAATTTTCTGCAACATTTCCATCCATAGAACTTGGATTCGGAGGTATTAATCCCGATGTAGCCATTTTCTCGTTCTAATAACAGGATAACATGAAACAAAAGCGAACTCAAACAAGTTTGCATTTTAAATTAAATAATTACCATAGTATATTCGTTATTTTTCTTTTCTTTTTTCACAAAAAGCACTGTTCTTTTGAACCGGCTGCGCCATATTATAACTTGAATAAATATACCGGAGCTCACAAACACAACATTTATTAAAAGCTACTAAAAACAGTACTTATATCATAGAACAACATCTCGAGCCACGAGTTGAGTAGTCGTGAGTCATTACAATTTAGTTAGGGTTAGATATGTGACAGTTGCCAAAGTTTCCATCCATTGCTTTTCTAAAAAAAAAAAAAAAAAAAAAAAAGAAAAAAAGAAAAGAAAAAAAAGAAAACGTAGTTTTTCTTTTTCTTCTTCTTTTTTTAAATCAATATTTGTTATAGAGTTTAAAGTAGATAAATAATAATAATAATAATAAAAGAAAGTCTTTCGAAAATATGACAGAAAATTTAAATTAGCATTGAAAAACTTTTTAACAAGCAACTTCAAAACAAAACTGAGAAGATAATAATTTTAAATACTTATAAAGTGGTATTACAACATAATACTAAAATTGCGATAATGGATGTTGATTATGTTTTGATAAAAAGTCCACCTAAAACTCGAAAAACCTATTTAATTTGTGCAATTAATGTATCGTATCAATTAATTGTAACTGTTAATTTGATTAGTTATATTTTAAACATTAAATATTTGTAAACAATTTCCGTATATATCACTCTTGACCATTTGTAGCTAGATGGTACGAGGCACTGATCATATGTTTGACCTCATGGTTCATAAAAAAAAATTAAATTCTTCAGACGTGAATTGTCGAGCATTATTTATAATACGACAGATATTGAACACTAGTATTTGAAAATAAAAGTGAAGAAAGACAAGTAACAGTAAGTTTTTCTCTTGTATTAGGGACAAAAAAAAAACTTCTAGACGATTGCTGTGAGAACCACTGCATGTATATCTACTTTTGAATGATTGTTTTTCGAACCTGTACAAGTAATGCAGTTTTGTGAAGGGGTTTCAATGTTGTTATCTATACCTAATCACCATTCAAAGCTATGAGCTAAAGCTTTCGTATTGACAAAATTAAGATATCAGTAGTGTAAATTACACTGGTGTATAAAATAAAACTTTTTTTTTATGCCTTTTTAAATAAAGCATAAATTTTTATATTAATTTAGGGTAAGAGAATATGAACTAACCATTAAAATTTTAAAGTTAGGTCTCGGTGTAAAGATATGGCTAGTGTAAAAAATTGTTGTTTTAAGTTAAATGTCAAATAATATAAACTGTTATTTAAAAAAAACAAAAAAACAATCAAATTATTTAGCTGTTATTTAAAAACTTTTTACGTGAGATTAGGACTTTATAAACAATATCAAAATATTAACCTTATATGATCAATCAAGAAACCCCCTTTTGTGCTTAGTTTCAGGGGCATCTGTACTTAAGTTCCAGAAGTATTCTGCTAACATTGACGCATTCCATCTTTCCTGATATTCTTTTTTCATTATCGATATGGCTTGATGAAATCATTAGCCATGGTCGTCACTCCCAATACCGAAGTTTGCAGGGGAAAAATCGAGATGAGAGTGAAGAAAGTGAATTTTAAGGACATATAGTAACCCCAGCTGCCGATATTTTTGTAGCAGATTGTTTACAAGCTCATCATAGTTCTCAGATATCTTTTTTCCCGAAAATCCGTAAAATCCCTATTGAAACTGTAACAAACTTTGACATTTTCAGTATTAAGACCTAATCCATAAACCGGAATCGAGAATCCATAAGCCCGTTCTCGGCGCTATAACCGAGGGGTTCTTCGAACCCATTTTAATTCTTTTTTTTTTCTCTCTCTTACTGAGGAAGGGGATCGAGGATTCCTCGAAACGATCGTATGGGTATTTTTTTATCGTTCTGTACGTTATTTGTGCGTAAAATCGTTGTTTAAGATTTTAGCTTTTTATTACAATTCGAACAAAGTTTAATCTATGCTTATTAAGACTTAAACTTGACATTTATATGTGGATTCTTTGATAAATTTTATTTTCAGATATCAAAATGGAAATCATTTGGCGAAGTAGTTTAGGATATATTGGATGAACCAAAAGTCTTGCTCTGATTATAAATATTTATTGTGCTCAAACTATTGTAATTAGGCTTATGTTTGTTTGGATGCATTGCAAGAACTGTTATAATTTTTTTTTTATAAGACTACGTACCTCAGTAAATTTCAGCGTGTGCTCCCTTGGTAGCATCGCTATTTCCGTGTCCAGAATTTTTTCCCTCTCTTTTTAACGTATGACAGACTGAAAAGTTTGTAAATATATCAAGTATCTTTGCATTATGGCAGCAGAAAATACTGAAATGTTCTTACAAGGGAACCACTTTTGGTATTGCTCGCACCTAGCATTGAGACCTGGTGCATTTTAAAGCCCTATATTATGAAGTTTGAGAATCGATAAAATTTTTCTGTTAAAATAATATTTCTTGATTATACAGCAGCATAACTTTCTGAAAATGCAATTTTCGAGACCACTTATCGGACTATTAACATTGATTTTTTTTTAAAGAAAAGCATTTAAAAATAAAAATTAGTTAATAATAAGTATGAAATATTGAAAAAAGTTTGAAAATTCCTTCAAAAACCCACGAATTTGATTTTGAAAAATTGCAACTTTATATTCATATTTTTGGCGGGGAAACAGTTGGCGTTTATTTTCAAAAGTAGAGCTTTCCGGCAACCCTAGCCAAATGTCATAGCTGAATTTGTAATAGCTAGAAATTGCAATGTCCTACCTATTTCGCCACAGTAATTTTTCTAAATTGTATAAAAATATTAATTTACATTATGATTACTTTTACCGAATGACCATTTCATAGCAACATTTCATTTTAAACATTCGAAACTTTATTTCATTCGATTTCAAAAGAAAATAGTTTGCTTATTTTGTATTTCACTAAAAAATAGTTTTCTATGATCTTCGAAGCTTTTATAGAATTATATTTATTACTTATATATTTATCGTCTGCATAGAAAAAAAAAGTAAAAACCTAATATTTGTTTCTTATGCTATCAATTATAAAAAAAAAAAATCGCAATCTGATATAATTCTAGTAATATATTCTGTACATTTTCTCTTTGGATAAAGCGGGCGGAAAAATTGTAGCGCCCTATTTGGCGACTTAACTGACTTTTGGCGTGAAATAAACAAATAAATATGTAATAATAAAAAATTAAAAGTATAAAAAGGTATATAAAATATTATTTTAACAGAGAAATTTTTCCGGTTCTCTAACTTTTATGTGTAGGGCTACAAAACGCACCAGGTCTCGATGTTAGGTGCGAGCAACACTAAAAGGGGTTCCCTTGTTAGTGGAAAAAAATGGGCATAAATGATTTATAATCTGTATGCAGGGTAAAATAAAAAAAAATCACTAAAAATAATGTAAAGTGCTTTTTTGTCTATTTGGCTATGCAATTTTTTCGCATTTAATAAAGTGCTAGAAACAACAGCAATGAGATTTTCTGTGCGAAAAAGAACTTTTGGGATGCCACAGAGAGAAGCATCAGTGACTAACACTAAAGATAAATTAGGATTGAAATGGGCAAGAGCTCTGTCAGATGTGATTTCATTTTTAATAATCTTCAATTCACTTCCACAATAAGCAATACAATTTTTCGCAGTAAGTGCTTTAAGAAATGAGCAATTTTAGAAAAATTTTGCCGAAATCCTATGAAAATTTTCTGGCCATGACAAGTGAAACAAAAATAACTAGTACTATAATTTGCATTTTAGAATTCAGTTAAAATTTTTGAGCATTATATTTGGAGATCGGGAAGCCAAAAATTATATAATATCAATACTCAAAACGCCGTAATTTCAGAGAGTTGCACAGTATCGAAAATACATGTATTTGAAATATATTTTCAAAATACCTTTGTATTTTAAATTGATAAAACTAAACTATTTTGTATCGGCAATAGCTTTTTCGAGCATTTTGACAAACACTAGGTTCAAACACAATTTCTGCGAACACGATATCGAACAAAACTGAAACTAACCACTCGAACAAGACAAAAACAACAAAAGGCTGTGGCCTCTTCAGCGGGGCCACAGCCATTTGTTGTTTTTGTCTTGGATTTTTCTTGTTCAGGTTATATCTGTTTAAATTTCTTGGATGTTTTTTGGTTATTATTACTTTATTTATGGTGCAAGATTCTGGGTCTGACAAATGCATTTAATACATAATGTGCCATATATATATATATATATATATATATATGTATGTATATATAAACTATAAAAGTATGAAAAAATATAAAAACAAACTTAAAAAAAAAACACTTTTCAAATATCTTGTGATGGAATATGGGATTTATATATCTAACATTGATGAAGTGATATTATAGCCTTTTTGAATCTACATCAAACGACTATAAAAATAAGAAATAAATAATGAGGACTCATTTAGCATATTCTCTATGAATTTCTGATGGCAAGACAAATAAATAGCACTCACAAAATAAAATAATCCCTGATAAGCACAAACTGTATTTATTATGAATTAGATGACTACTATGAATAACTAATAATAAAGATTAAGTTTTTTGTTATAGATTTGATTGTCTATACCAATAGAAATATAACTCTATCTAATGTATAAACTATATTACGGTTGTGGTTTATATCTATATATTTTATTTATAAAATAAATATCGAAAGTATGCAACTGCTATTGCATATCAAACGCGTTAATATGTTCACAAATGTAATTTTCGAGATATATAGTAACGTAACTGCGATTTTACGTAAGTCGGGGGCAGGGCCGAAACTATCCTTTTTTGCACCCGGGGCAAACATGAATTTTGGTGCCCCCCCCCCCCCCTTTGTTCCTCAAAGTATATTTACAAAGAGAATTTTACTAATTTTCTAATGGCCGACTTATTTTAAAATTTAAAATATGTAATCATAAAATATGTAACACTGAACTACGTAAATTGAGTGGTTGTGCAATTATAGTTCGTTCACATAAAAGAATTCGCATGTATTACCGGCTATTTACAGTGTTTGCTTATAAAGTAGCGTTCCGCTTAACCGAGTTATTTTCTTCTGATGGACTGATGGTTTTCATTATTATGAAACAGCCATTATAAATGAAGTGTTAGGTGAAGATGAAAGAGCAGTCGTAAAAAGTTTGAACTCTGATTTTCTGGTCAGAATGGGAAAAAAAAAAGGCCATTTTTTTTTTTTTTTTTTTTTTTTTTTTTTTTTTAAATTATGCCCATGATTTTTTCCCATTCTGACCAGAAAATCAGAGTTCAAACTTTTTACGGCTGCTCTTTCATCTTCACCTAACACTTCATTTATAATGGCTATTTCATAATAATGAAAACCATCAGTCCATCAGAAGAAAATGATCGATTCCAAAGGTATAATCTTTCATTTGGCGCCCCTTCGTTCTGCCGCCCGGGGCACATGCCCCCCCCCACCCCTTTAGTTTCGGCCCTATGCCTGTATCTTGGTGGTCCACGATTTGCAAATTGAAGACTATTACTCAAAACCGAATGTGATCTATGGGCAATAATAGAAAGTGTGCCACAAATAATGAAAATATACGATTTTTTTCGTCTTCTCTTCCTTCATTTTCTTACGCACAATTCCATAATTACCACAGAACATCAAAATAAATTCAATACCAGCGTTGTCAAATTCTGAAGGCGGCCCTGTTTATGTTATTTGGCCACTAACACTCTTTTTGTTGATGACAACATAGTTTTTTTTTATTATTATTTTGAACAATTCTGCCGTAACCGTTGGCCGACCAAGCACGAAACAATGCCAGCGATTACGGCAGATTGTGGACGCGGAGAATCTTTTGCTAAATGACAACACTGGACATCAGAAGAGCGGCATTGACCGCAATAATAAAAAAAAAATTTGAAAGGTCTAGCATTAGGTAACATTTCTGGTATTATTTCGAATATACGACATTTCAGAGAAAGAGGATTTTTTTTTGGAACTTTTATTTATTTTCTCTACAAATGTTTGGAAAGAATGTTCGGATGAATGTCGAAATATGTCTATCTAGCAGTGGTACCAATTTCTATGGGCCCGTGGGGCGTGAACCCACCCAATAATTTGATTTCTTCGTCCACCCAATTTAAGTTGATTTAATTTGTTTTTACCCGACTGAAAAGAAAGGTTATGTGTTTCACGCGTATCTGTGTATGTGGATTTTTTATACCATCGAAACATCCGGACGGCTGGATGGACTTTAATGAATGAGGTCTCTATCCATTCGTCTTAACGGCCCGATGGTTATAGGCTAAGTTTTGTTTTTATAAATTCAAAATGGCGGCCATAAAATACAAAATGGCGGTAGAGACGAAAAAACTTCAATTACGCACGCTATTGAATTGGCATATCATTGGATAGGTCTTTCAAAATGAAGACTATGTTTTATTGACTACTTTACAGTCAGAAGCTCCGTTAAAATATCATACAACCTGGAAGTTGTGTAGATAGGATCTCTAGATTTACTGCAACTCTAACCATCATAGACATCTATAGACCTCATCAAAACAGTGTTTATAGATAGGAACTAACAATTAAACACAACTTAAATGTTATAATAAAACACTCATACTACAATATATAATAATACACACATACACACATAAATAACGCCTGCATTCAACAGTTAAAGGTATATATAAATATTATACAGACATACAAAAAATAAATACAATAAACCCAACTGGAGTGAAAAATTAGCCAGAGCCAGGAATCGAACCCGGGACCACAGTATACAAGACTGCTGCTCTAACCACTGAGCTACTCCGGCCGATGCCTGAGTCTGCAATTTCTCACTAATAAACCATGTTGTGGAAGTCACCAGCCATCTATACGATAGCCTTGGATGACCGGACAACGATGAATAGATTTTACTATTACATCGATCTACGATAATTATAATAAAACACTCATACTGCAATATATAATAATACACACATACACACATAAATAACGCCTGTATTCAACAGTTAAAGGTATATATAAATATTATACAGACATACAAACAAGACATACATAGACTCAGGCATCGGCCGGAGTAATTCAGTGGTTAGAGCAGCAATCTTGTATACTGTGGTCCCGGGTTCGATTCCTGGCTCTGGCTAATTTTTCACTCCAGTTGGGTTTATTGTATTTATTGTTTGTATGTCTGTATAATATTTATATATACAACTTAAATGTCATCAATATAAGTAAATAAAAAAAATAGGTAAGTAATATAAACAAGTAATAATTAAAAAAAAAAAAATATTTTAAGTCAATTTCAGGGATGAGATTTCCGCGTTTTTGCACACCAGTGTATTTTTAGAAAAAATGTTATTCTGTTAAATCGCGAAAATGTTCCGATTAAATGAAATATCATTTTCTCTAATAAAATACTAGTTGGATGCGCCAATCCCAAAACTTTCTTCTATCTTATACATCTTAATATTTCAAAACCTAGTTACACATGTTAATACTTCAATATTATTAGTTCAATACTATACCAACTTTGATTTTCATCTTAAATTTCTGCTCAAGTCAATTAAACGGACTAAAAACGAGTTAATCTATATCATGATATTTGTTAAAATTATTAATTTTTCCTTATTCTGTCGTTATCAGCTGTTTGCGAATAGCCGGCATAGCAGGAAGCGAGTTCCCGCCGCTGCATGAGCCGCCGATGCACAATAGCACTACGAAAAATCAAGAAAAGTATACAAAAATCGCTAGCACGGAGCCCCTTTACCGCGCAATATTTCCAAATTCAAGGAGAACCTGTTGGCCAAAGCCAAAAACAAGCACAAACATTTTGGTTCAATTGTATGCATAATTTTATACGCTGTTCGATGGTACAATAATGAAAATGGCACATAGATCGGAGTTATAGCGCCCCCTTCTTTCGGAATTTTTTCAAGTTCAGGGAGGACTTGTTTGCCATAGCCAGAAACATGCACAAAAAATTTGGTTCAATTATATGGATAACTTCATACACTTTTCGATGGTACAATAATGAAAATGGTACAGGCATCGCAATTATAGTGCCCCCTTCCGGCAGAATTTTTCCAAATTCAGGGAGGACCTTCGTGACATGACCCAAAATAAACACATAAAATTTGGTTCAATTCTATGCATAACTTCATACACTTTTCGGCGGTACAATATTCAAAATGGCACAAAAATTGTACAAAAATCGCTATTACAGCGCCCTCTACGAGCGATTTTTTTACAAATTAAGGGAGGACCTCCTTGCCATAGCCAAGAACTTAAAAATTTTTTTTTGATTCAATTCTATGCATAACTTCATACACTTTTCGATGGTGCAATATTCAAAATCGCACAAAAATCGCTATTACAGCGCCCCCTACCGGCGAATTTTTTCCAAATTCAGGGAGGACCTGCTTGCCATAGCCAAAAACTTAAAATAAAAATTTGGTTTAATTTTATGCATAACTTCATACACTTTTGGACGGTACAATATTCAAAATCGCACAAAAATCGCTATTACAGCGCCCCCTACCGGCGATTTTTTTCCAAATTCATGGAGGTCCTGCTTGTCATATCCAAAAACTTAAACTAAAAATTTGGTTCAATTCTATGCATAACTCCATACACTTTTGGATGGTACAATATTCAAAATCGCACAAAAATTGTTATATCAGCGCCCCCTACCGGCGAATTTTTTCCAAATTCCGGGAGGACCTGCTTGCCATAGCCAAAAACTTATAATAAAATTTTGGTTTAATTCTATACATAACTTCATACACTTTTTGATGTTACAATGGCGACAGACAGACGGACTGACGGACAGACGGACAGACAGACGGACGGACAGACGGACAGACGGACACACAGACAGACAGACATTTTCTATAAACATGTTTTTTGGAATCTCTGACCCCTAAAACATGCAAATCCGTCGAAAACCGGAAGTCGAAAAAAATTTCGATTACAATACTTTCTTCTATTGAAGATAGAAGAAAGTAATTGGTGTGCAAAAACGCGGAAATCTCATCCCTGGTCAATTCCTACTTAGGTCAATAAGATAATTTTTTTTCTCCATTCTTCTTTCCTTTTGAGTGGCGCTTAAAATGCCTTGATCAAGAAGAGGGCTCTTCGGTCTTAAAATACCTCGATCAAGAAGAGGGCTCTCTCGATTATTGAAAATTAATTAATTAAATTTAATTAATGAATTAATATTTGAAAAAAAACTGGATTAACATCAAGTGTCATCCACTACAAGTTAAAAAAAAATTATTTGAGCTTGATTGGATGAATAATAAGTATTTTATTAACGATTGAAAATTTGAACAAGATATATATAGCGAGAGTGTGAGCTAATAGTAGGAATAAAAAAAAAAAAAAAAAAAAAAAAAAAACAGTTTCACATTGATGAGAAATAATTAATTAGTTCGAGTTGGTTTTTTTGATTTTTTAAATTTAATTGTTTATTATTTATTTAATCTCTGAAATGAAATTTGATGTTATTGACGTTCTCAAAATAATTTTGTTTGAAAATAAGGATATCAATTAGACGTGCAAGAGCACCGAAAGCCCCTTCAACTGATGCATAATTAAATTTCTCGCAAAAAAATTTCCTGCATATTTTGTCATTGTTTTAATGTCTTGAATTGGTAAAGCACTTAGGTGACAAATATTTGCTTTTCTTGACATTCAGTTTTTTACACTTTCCATAGTTAGCCATTTTTATGTTATGTATAATACATATTAATGTATTTAAAAAGAAGAACTTGTTATAAAATAATGTAATTAAATTATTTATTAAATTATAATAATTTTATATTTTGCCAAGAAAAAACTTTAGCTCCTCCGCCGCCTTTCTCTCTACACTTAAACACACACTAACGGGTTATTTTGATCAAAACTTTTTGAGTCCACCTTATATTTTTCAAAAGATAGCGCTACTGCTATTTAGTCTGATAAAACATAGTTCGTTATTAACTTTTGCATTCAGCAAATGGAGATAAACTTTAAAACACCAGGGTGCATAAGAATTTGAAATTGGCCTCTTTCAATTGAGAACTTAAAAGTTTTTGCTATTTTTTTAAAGATATTTCTCCTCATTATTTATTATATTTGTTGAATACCGTTAACTGGGGTAACTTTCGCGCATTAAGGGTGACTTTAGTCCAAAGAGAGAAAAAAAGATTAAATCTGCTATATTTTCTACATCTCTTGAGTTATCGACAAAGTTTCGGTCTTAAAATATAGGTGGTAGTTTAAGGCTGGCAGCTCATTGTAAGTAATTCGCCAAGCTTCCATCGTGGCAGCACCAGTCAAACAAAAACATGTGAGGACGGTGAGAATTTAGCTCTTACAACTTTTGCCTGCCACGCTGCGTAAATTAATTCATTTGGACCTTGGTAAGTAAGTGTTATTATAACCTCACTAGTCTAGATCAAGGCCTAAGGTAGGATTCTGCATTGCTTTCCTGAGATAAACAAGTAATATAAAAATTTTGTTTTTAAAGTCAATTCCTACTTAGATCATCAAAGAAATTCCTATCATCAAAGAAAAGTTTAATATAATCCCTTAAGCTAATATTAGTTTTTGTTCCATTAAAATATCTCAATTTGTTGATTTTCTATAAGCAAGTAGGTTTTCAATGGAAGTCTATGGGAATTTGGCGAAATATTAGAGATATCGCCAAGTTGGCGACAAACTTGGCGGTATTTGGCGACAGAACAGGGTCCCTCCTATGGTAACCTCCCTTATAGATATGAAGATGCATTAAATATTGTTCAATAACCAATGGCCGCCATTTTGTCTCCCATGTAAAATTAAAATTAATTAATAAAAATTTAATTAATCTATGCTAATATTATAAAGAGGTAAAAATTGTTTATTTGTAGGAGGTAAGCTCTAGAACTACCGAACCGATTCCAAAAGTAATGGTATCAAAATGATGGTGTTAGTCCAACATAGAACATAGGCTATATCTTATGTCCGTGCCACGAACGAAAAGGGGTTGCAGGAGCAAAAAAAGTTCTAAAAATGCGATTTTTGTGTTACTGAAGGGCCTAGAAACATGAAAATTGGAATGGTAGTTATTTATAAGATACTAATGATCTCTAAGGACATTTCTTAAAAAAATCGAAATTAAAAAGGGGAGAAAATGCGAGAAAAGCGTTCTAAAAAACGTTATAAATGGTGATTTTTGCGCAATTTCAGGGAGTACCAAACCAATTAAAAAAATAATGGTGTCAAAATGATGGTGACAACCCTTGCTCCAACATAGGCTACACTTTATGTCGGCGCCACTACCCCTAAACGGGATGCAGGAGCAAAAAACGTTCGAAATTGCGATTTTAGTGTTACTGAAGGGCCCAGATACATGGAATTTGGCATGGTAGTTACTTATTAGATATAAATGATCTCTAAGAACTTTTCTTAAAAAATTCGAAATTTAAAAGGGGTAAAAATGCGCAAAAAGCGTTCTAAAAAACGTTATAAATGGCGATTTTTACGCAATCTCAAGAAGTACCAAACCGATTTCAAAAAGTAATGGTGTCAAAATGATGGTGACAACACTTGCTCCAATATGGGCTACATTTTATGTCGGTGCCACTACCCCTGTAACGACCGAAAAACCCCGCAGCCTATTTTGTTTCGTAAGTTGCGAAACTGGTTTTTGTCCGGCTGTTGTCCCTGAATCGCAGCCCAGAGTCAGATCTTGTCCATGGATCGCCGCCTGAGTTTCGGAGACTGATCAGCCGTGCTCTCGTATCGGAGAGAATCTTTTTCGAGATGCGGAAAGAGAACTGAAGATGTTAGGTGAGAGGTCAAGTGAAATGAAGAGAGCTAGTGGCTTGTGAGATGGAGATGCAGTTTGAGAAAAGTTTGGCAGATGGGATTCGAGCTGATTTTGTGTAATGGAAGGCGAACGTTTTATGGTGGTTTTTATTGATTGTGCTTTTAAAGTAATGTATTTTAGAGAGAGCTGAAAAGTTGTGCTTTTGTTTAAGAGTGACGATATGTTTTTTTTTTTTTTTTTTTTTTTTTTTTAATGATTGAAGACATTTTATTTTGAAAAATAAACTGTTAAATAAAGTTAATATTCAATGTTAAATCATTGTTTGTTTAGTGCTACCAGGGAACCAGATAACATCGTTACAGTCTAAAGTGATATATATTAAGTGGAGCTTCCGCCGAGACTTGTTTTCGGTAAAGTGAAGAAAAATAAAAGGTATGGCTTTCCCCTTTCTTCCATTGCAGTATATTGTGCCATTAGCGTTTGTAGTTTTAAATATTTATAATTTGGAAAGTTGAATTCATTTTGGTAAAATTTTGTGCCAAACTGGCCTCCGGTAGTACATTTATATAGCGTTCGCAAATGCCAGCCGGTATTTTATATCTTTATTCAGAAACTCTAAATTTTGGATTTATAATTGTATGAAAAAAAAAAAATGTGTATTTTTATGGATTCAGTAAAATTTTGAAACTTGAGATATCTATGAACTAAAGTGTTTAGAACCAAACTGGTTTAATGGTTGGAAGAAATCAAACTGATTTCAAGGTAATTGTGTTCTGTATTTAAAAAAAATATATACAGTGTTTAAAGCCAAACTGGTTTAATGGTTGGAAGAAATCAAACTGATTTCAAGGTATTTGTGTTCTGTATTTAAAAAAAAAAATATAGTGTTTAAAGCCAAACTGGTTTAATGGTTGGAAGAAATCAAACTGATTTCAAGGTAATTGTGTTCTGTATTTAAAAAAAAAAAATATATATATATATATATATATATATATATATATATATAGTGTTCAAAGCCAAACTGGTTTAATGGTTGGAAGAAATCAAACTGATTTCAAGGTAATTGTGTTCGGTATTTAAAAAAAATATATATATAGTGTTTAAAACCAAACTGGTTTAATAGTTGGAGGAAATCAAACTGATTTTGAGTTAATTGTGTTTATATTGTGTAAAAGTATAGAATTGCTAATACCAAACTGGTGAATTTATAAATTGATTTAAATGTGTGTAAACAGTGGTTTAAGGGGTTTGTGATTACAGAAATTGAAGTATCGTCTTGAAGTTTTATTAAACTGAGGTATATTTAAGAAAAAAAAAAGAATTGGTATATTTATGATTGAACTGATGTGTTTTAAATATATAGTTAATTACTTGTTTTAAAAATGTACTTATGCATTAATTTGGTGAATTTTATTATTCTGAGTAAATGAATGTTGATAGTGTACTGATTTAACTTTGGTTAGTTGGTTGGGTGTCCGTTGCTCTGAGAGAGTGTTTGAATTGCGTATTAGAGTGCAGAAACCGAACTTTAAGATGGCTTACTTTGGAAAAGGCCGAAAAGAGGACCTGAAAGTTGTAGCAGTGGAATTGGGGAGGAAGTTAACGATAGTATGCGAATCATTGATTTACGTGAATTAATAATGAAAAGTGTTAATTACGATGAAGATTTTGTAAAAGAAATGCTTTTAATAGCTGTAAATGAAAGAATTAAGCGAGAAGAGGTGGAGGTGGAAGAGAAGGAAAGAGAGAGAGCGGAGAGGGAAAGAGAGAGGGCGGAGAGAGAGAGAGCAGAGAAAGAGAGGTCGGCTGAAGGAGAGTTTCAATTGGAGAAACAGAAATTGGAGTTACAATTAAGGGATAGTAAGAGCCCCGACGATTCGGTTAAATCTAGTATAGGTTTTGAATCGAGAGTGGAGATTCAGAAATTGATGCCGAAATTTGACGTGAAAGAAGATGATATCAGTTTGTTCTTGGAACTTTTTGAGCGACAAGCAAAGGTTCTTAAGATTCCCCCCGAAAAGTGGGTTACTCAATTAATTGGTATTTTACCGTCTGAAATTTCACAATTGATAGCTCGTGAACCTGTGGAAAATGCTAGTGAATATCAATATGTCAAGACAGTATTACTGAAGCGGTTTAAATTGAGTCCAGAAAAGTTTCGTCAGAACTTTGTAAAAACTCAAAAAGCAACCGATAGTACTTGGCACGACTTTTACTATGAGATAAAAAATTATTTGGAGGGTTGGTTGAATGGAGTGAAGATAGAGACTTATGATCAAATAAAAGACTTAATGATTGTTGATCAAA
This sequence comes from Maratus speciosus, assembly GCA_963932465.1. NCBI lineage: Eukaryota > Metazoa > Arthropoda > Arachnida > Araneae > Salticidae > Maratus > Maratus speciosus. Next base: position 289,395,521 of record OZ010800.1, on the reverse strand, counting down.
TAAAAAAGAGGGCACCGCCTGAATTTAAGGATAGATTTTTGGATCACTGGACAACTATAATTTCGCCAGTTGATCTCGTGACTAGGATTGAAGAGTTTGAAGATGTAAGAAGGTGTGTTCGTAACAAAGATTCGATGTGTTATGAGAATCGAAGTGAGAAAAAACCATGGCATTCGGAACCGTGGAAAAGAAATAACCAGAGAAATGAATGTGTGCAAGATGTAGAAGATAAGGAAAACTATTTTAATGGTCGGAAGCCTGAATCCAATTTTGATAGAAGGCAATTTCGTTGTTTTGAATGCGGGGATTCAAATCATATTAGGCTTCAGTGTCCCAGACTTACAAATAAAATTGAAATAGGAACTGTAAATCATGTTCGAGACAGAGCTGATGATGAATTGTTTGGACCATACACGAGTTCTGGAAGGATAAATGGGATTCGTATTCCAATTTTAACTGACACTGGAGCAACAGTCGATATTGTGTGTCAAAGGTATGTTTCGCCTGAAAGTATGACAGGAAAATATGCGTGGGTGCAGCATTTGTTAAACCACCGAATGACACGTTTGCCTATGGCCGAAGTTGAAATTGAATGTGAATTGGGTCATGTTAAAACTAAGGCAGCAGTTATCAGAAATGGTCTGGATCCGGGGACATATATTCTTGGAAATAGAACTGCTGCATTGTTAAAAGAGAACTTTCAGTTTTTAAGTGATGGTGGAAAGAAAAGAGGAACTGTGAATGAAATAGTGACAAAAGCACAGTGGCAAAAACCACTTGCTGAAAAGAGTGATTTGGTAACTTTAGAAGAGAAGAAATTGGAATTTTCGGAAGAGACAGAGGTTCATGAAGAAGTTGAAAAAGGCCTTCCGGATGTAAAAGTTAAACTCGTGGAGGAAAAACTATTGGTTAAAGAGGATGTCAAGGAGATGGAGAGGGAAGAGAATTTGCCTACAGTTCTTGATTATACGGATGAAATTTTGTTGGACCTGGTGTGTCTGTTTACAGAAGATTTTGAGAGCGGACAGATAAAATCAAGTGTTAGTGATGTTGATAAGGTAAAGGAAGAGGAGTTAATGAATGGTCAAGAAGAGATATCGGAATTGACTGAAAAATTGAAAGAGGTGAGAGATGAGTGTTCTGATGTAAATTGTAAACTTTTGCTGAAGGTTTTGGAAACTGAAATTATTTTGGATTTGATGAAAGTGGATTCGAATAGGTTTGCTGAAGAGCAACAGAGGAGTAAAGAATTGGTTTCATTGTTTACATTGGCCAGAAAGATTGAAACAGAATTCAAAGAATTTGGAATAGTTAAGGAAATAAAATTGGTGAAAACTTGTGATGTTTACCAGAGAGCTGGAAACCCTAAAGACAAGAAAAAATCTCCATTGACTTTGGTATCCATGGTATCGAAAAAATTTAGCAGGATAAATGTAGATGCTTGTGAACCTTTACTTATTACGTCAAATGGAGATCGGTATTTGATTACAGCTATGTATATGGCATCTAGCTACCCAGATGCAGTGCCAGTGGTGAATGCTGAATCGATGTCTATATTTGATGTAACATTGCAGATATTTAGTCGAATGATGTTTCCAAGGGAAATACAGACTGAACAGGATCTCTCATTAATGAGTAACTTGATTGTAGAGTTTTTCCAGAGATTTGGAATTAAAACTGTGTTGAACTTGTCTACTTGTAGGCCGAAAGGGTTGGCTGTACAATGCAGGAGACCGAGCATGAGTGTTAAAAGATTATCAGAAATAACAGATGTTGTTAATTTCGAGAGAAAAAGAGTAGAAATGAAATCTAGAAAAAAAAGAATGAGGAATCATAAGAAAAGAAGAAAATTTCAAAATGCAGACACTCTGAGCCGGCCCCATACCCATAGCCATACTCATACATTGAGTGCTATTTATTAAATTCTATATATTAAAGTAGTATTATTAAAGAAAGAAAAAAAAGTGTATATATTATGTTTGTATATTGTCAGTATTAGAAAAATATAGAAATAATTTTGAACTATTAAGTTATGATTTAATGTTTAATATTTGTAATTGTATGATTATGTATTGAAGTTGTTTTGTCAGTAAGAAAAACTGCTAAATATTTTTGCTTTGTATTTCGTTAAGTTTACGTAAAGAAAAAAAAATTGTTGATTGTATTGATATTTTAAGAAAAATTACTTTGCTTATAATTGTATCTGAAGTTATAGGAAATTTTGTGTATATTGAATTGTGGTAAATTAGAGTAACTTTTATATAGTGTAATTTAAGTATTTGTATTACTGGCATGTTGTGAATTGCTATATTTTTTTGTTTCAAAATTGCTAGTAGCTCTAAAATTTAAAGAATCTTGTTTAGGGCGGCACATGGCTGTGATGGATTGGGAAAGGGCGAAGAGACATGTTTGTGACAAAATTACTAAATTGTTGCTGAACATTTTGGAAGAGAGAAAAAATTTTAGTATTCAGTTGAACTTGTCGCAACTGTTTTCCTGTCCATGACTTCGTTTGGACATGTCCAAAATTTGGAGGGGGGAGGAGTCTGTAACGACCGAAAAACCCCGCAGCCTATTTTGTTTCGTAAGTTGCGAAACTGGTTTTTGTCCGGCTGTTGTCCCTGAATCGCAGCCCAGAGTCAGATCTTGTCCATGGATCGCCGCCTGAGTTTCGGAGACTGATCAGCCGTGCTCTCGTATCGGAGAGAATCTTTTTCGAGATGCGGAAAGAGAGCTGAAGATGTTAGGTGAGAGGTCACGTGAAATGAAGAGAGCTAGTGGCTTGTGAGATGGAGATGCAGTTTGAGAAAAGTTTGGCAGATGGGATTCGAGCTGATTTTGTGTAATGGAAGGAGAACGTTTTATGGTGGTTTTTATTGATTGTGTTTTTAAAGTAATGTATTTTAGAGAGAGCTGAAAAGTTGTGCTTTTGTTTAAGAGTGACGATATGTTTTTTTTTTTTTTTTAATGATTGATTGAAGACATTTTATTTTGAAAAATAAACTGTTAAATAAAGTTAATATTCAATGTTAAATCATTGTTTGTTTAGTGCTACCAGGGAACCAGATAACATCGTTACACCCCTAAAGGGGTGCAGGAACAAAAAAAAACTTTCGAAATTGAGATTTTTGTGTTACTGAAGGGCCCAGATACATGGAATTTGGAATGGTAGTTACTTATAAGATATAAATAATCTCTAAGAACATTTCTTAAAAAATTCGAAATTTAAAAGTGGTGAAAATGCGCAAAAAGAGTTCTAAAAAACGTTCTAAATGGAGATTTTTGTGTTACTGTAGGTTCCAGATACATGGAATTAGGCAGGGCAGTTATTTATAAGATACAAAAGAGCTCTAAGAACATTTCCTAAAAAATCGAAATTTAAAAGGGGTGAAAACGAGCGAAAAGCGTTCTAAAAAACTTTCTGAATTGCGATTTCTACGCAATCTCAGGAAGTACCGAACCGATTAAAAAAAATAATGGTGCGAAAACGATGTTGACAGCCCTCGCTCCAACATAGGCTGTATTTCATGTCGGTGCCACTACCCCAAAGGGGGTGAAAGAGTAAAAAACGAACTAAATTGCGTTTTTTGTAAGACTGCAAGGGCTAGAAACTTGAAATTAGGCATGGTAGTTACTTATAAGATATAAATGATGTCTAAGAACATTTCCTAAATAATTCGAATTTTAAAAAGGGTGAAAATGGACGAAAAACGTTCTAAATTGCGATTTCTACGCAATCTCAGAAAGTACCCAACCAATTTCAAAAGTAATGGTTGGAAATTGATGATGACAGCCCTTGCTCCAATATAGGATCTATTTCATCTCGGCGTCGCTACCACCTTGCGGTTGCATTTTAAAAAACGTTCTAAATTGTTATTTTTGTGATACTGAAGGGACTAGCAACTTGAAATTTGGCATGGTAATTACTTATGAGATGTAAATATTCTCTGAGAAGAGTTCCTTAAAAATTTGAAATTTAAAAGGGGTGAAAATGGACGAAAAGCGTTCTAAAAACGTTCCAAATAGCGATTTCTGCGCAATCTCAAAAAATATAAACCGATTTCAGAAGTAATGGTTTCAAATTGATAGTGACAGTCCCCACTCCAACATTGCCTATATTTTACGTTGTTGTCACTACCACCTGGGGGCTACAGGAGCAAAAAATGTTCTAAATAGCGTTTTTTGTGTTACTGAAGGGGGTCTAACATTTAAAATTTGGAATGGTAATTAACTTCAATGATGCAAATGCTTTCTAAGGATTGGCGAAAGTATATTCTTAATTTAAAAGGATGAAGTGAGCGAAAAGCGTTCTATAAGCGTTCTAAATTACGATTTTTATGCAATCGTATTAAATACGAATCCGATTTCAAACATAATGGTTGCAAATTAATGGTGATAGAACCTGCTCACACATAAGCTATATTTTATGTCTGTGCCACAACCCCTAGAGGATTGCAGGGGCAAAAAACTTTCTAAATTGCGATTTTTACGGTACTGAAGAGGCTAGAAACTTTAAATATAGCACGGTAGTTACTTATAAAATATAAATGTCCTCAAAGAACAGTCGAAAATAGATTCGAAATTAAAAAGGGGTGAAGCGAGGGGAAGGAGCGAAAAGCATTCTAAAATAGTCCTAAATTACGATTTCTATGGAATTACAGAAAATAATAAACCGATTACAGAAGTTATTGGTTGCGAATCAAGGTTGATAATCCCTGATCCTATATGGGGCTTTATTTTATGCCGGTGTCACTACCACCTGGTTGGCAGGAACAACAAGTAAGCCTTTAAAAATCTAAATTCCGTTTTCTATAGAATATTAGGAAATACCAACCGATTTCAAGGTTAATGTTGGCAAATTAATGGTGACAGTCTCTGTTTCAACACTTTTCGAGACATTTTATTTCAACTCTGTTTTGGCATTTTATGTTGGTGCTACTAACACCGGAGAGGTGGTAGACTGTTAGACAAGAAGCTTGGAATTTGACATAATGGTTAATTTTAAGATGTAAATGTGTCAAGGTGGTTTCTAAAAAATTCAAAACTTCAAACGAATACTGAAATAAGTGTATGAAATGAGCATAAAAGTCTCAAAATACTTTCTAAATTATTATTTATTTGAAATTAGTTTTAGTTCTTATTAATTAAAATCTCATTTCTGTCTATTGCACTTTTATAATGAAGTTTAGTCAGACTGTGGCTTAATTTGTAATTTTTGAATTATTCCAAAAAGTGTTCTTCTAATAAAAAATAGTCATGCAAATATCACTTGGCATATTTCAACTATTACGCGAGCAATGCCGCGGGATTTGCTAGTGAATTAATATTTGAAAAAGCTATATTAACATCAATTGTCATCCAGTACAAGTTTAAAAAAAATTATTTCAACTTGTTCGGATGAATAATAAGTATTTTGTTAACGATTGAAAATTTGAACAAGAGATATATATAAATAAATATAGGGAGAGTGTGAACTAATAGTAGGAATTGAAAAAGAAAAGCGTTTATCTAAGTTGGGGTAACTTTCGCTCAACATTTGGGGTAACATTGGTCCAACCAACTATAATTTATATTTTTGTATATACTTCCTGTCAATGCATAAAAAATGTTTTATTTGAAGAGGAGTTTTTTCTTAATTTGTTGAATTTAAATATTGAGGTTTTTGAAGCAATGTTTTTGTTTATTTTTGGCATGCTTATGAAAATAGATATTTGGGCTTATAGAAACAATATTTTGCTGAAATTTCATCTAGTGTATTGATCCTAACTGAACCAAACAAGAAAGCTATTGACAAAGATGACTGTAACGTTGGAAATTTTGTACTTGTGCTGTTTAATGGCAATATCTATCCCGGAAGGATTGCTTTGAAATCAAAGGAGGGTTGTGTTGTTGACTGCATTGGAAAAAAGTTAAGCAGTTGGCGTTGGTTACAGCGACCGGATTCGATGGTGTATGAGTGGAACGATATTGTTGCGAAAATTAGTCCACCTAAACTTCTGTCTAAGAGGAACCAGTATTCAGTCCCAGACCTGGACAATCCTCGTTAAGCAATATTTATGAGTTTTATAATATTTTTTTAAATTAAAATATATGCTAATTTACTGTCTTTTTACATGCTTACACTTCTTGCCCTCTCTCCCCGTCTTTTTCAATAAAGTGGCATTGTTCTACAACATGTTGTAGGGCCTATAACATTCATTTTAACAAATGGGCCAATGTTACCCCAATTCACGGTAACATTGGCCCAAAATTATCGAAAACATTTTTTGGTAAAAAAAAAAAAAAAAAAAAAAAATTCAATGTCGACAAATTTATGATAATGGTGTGGTTCCATATGTTCTTAGAAAACAAAAAATTAACATATTCATTTTTTAAATAAAATAAGAGAATGGAGATGCTGAACATGCCATGAAACAGACAATTTTGAACGTTAGTTTTGATACATGTTTATATTATCAATTTTATTTTAATGTTTTATAAGGATTTGTAAAACACTAAAAAGTATTTGTTATATAGGGGCTTTGGAAACTTTTAAAAAAGCGTGGCACAATTCGTCTTAAGAAAGTGAAATTTGTTGCCCAAGGATATTGCTCACCCGCAAGAAAAGTGACACATCTCGCAAAAGTAAATTTCACACGAGAGGCAAAAGGGGAAAAAGTGCATGATTTTACTATAAACATGAAATTATAGCACTTAGCCCTGCATGCAGGAGTAAAAACGTGCATAAAAGTGTAAAAACCTTAAGAATAAAGAGGAAGATTAATGTAAATAAGAAAGAAAGAAAGGCAACTGTTTTTAATTTGCCTTGGGCAATCAATTACCAGTTGTAGCAACTCATCTGTCACTAGCTGCTTTTTATTATTGTAGCAAATGTTCATTGTTGAGATAGATAAAAAATATCTTGCTTGAAATTTATTAAAAAAAATAATAAAAATTATAGCACTTAGCCCTGCATGCAGGGGTAAAAACGTGCATAAAAGTGTAAAAACCTTAAGAATAAAGAGGAAGATTAATGTAAACAAGAAAGAAAGAAAGGCAACTGTTTTTAATTTGCCTTGGGCAATCAATTACCAGTTGTAGCAATTCATCTGTCACTAGCTGCTTTTTATTATTGTAGCAAATGTTCATTGTTGAGATAGATAAAAAATATCTTGCTTGAAATTTATTAAAAAAAAAAATAAAAATTATAGCACTTAGCCCTGCATGCAGGAGTAAAAACGTGCATAAAAGTGTAAAAACCTTAAGAATAACGAGGAAGATTAATGTAAATAAGAAAGAAAGAAAGGCAACTGTTTTTAATTTGCCTTGGGCAATCAATTACCAGTTGTAGCAATTCATCTGTCACTAGCTGCTTTTTATTATTGTAGCAAATGTTCATTGTTGAGATAGATGAAAAATATCTTGCTTGAAATTTATTAAAAAAAATAATAAAAATTATAGCACTTAGCCCTGCATGCAGGAGTAAAAACGTGCATAAAAGTGTAAAAACCTTAAGAATAAAGAGGAAGATTAATGTAAATAAGAAAGAAAGAAAGGCAACTGTTTTTAATTTGCCTTGGGCAATCAATTACCAGTTGTAGCAACTCATCTGTCACTAGCTGCTTTTTATTATTGTAGCAAATGTTCATTGTTGAGATAGATAAAAAATATCTTGCTTGAAATTTATTAAAAAAAATAATAAAAATTATAGCACTTAGCCCTGCATGCAGGGGTAAAAACGTGCATAAAAGTGTAAAAACCTTAAGAATAAAGAGGAAGATTAATGTAAACAAGAAAGAAAGAAAGGCAACTGTTTTTAATTTGCCTTGGGCAATCAATTACCAGTTGTAGCAATTCATCTGTCACTAGCTGCTTTTTATTAGTGTAGCAAATGTTCATTGTTGAGATAGATAAAAAATATCTTGCTTGAAATTTATTAAAAAAAATAATAAAAATTATAGCACTTAGCCCTGCATGCAGGAGTAAAAACGTGCATAAAAGTGTAAAAACCTTAAGAATAACGAGGAAGATTAATGTAAATAAGAAAGAAAGAAAGGCAACTGTTTTTAATTTGCCTTGGGCAATCAATTACCAGTTGTAGCAATTCATCTGTCACTAGCTGCTTTTTATTATTGTAGCAAATGTTCATTGTTGAGATAGATAAAAAATATCTTGCTTGAAATTTATTAAAAAAAATAATAAAAATTATAGCACTTAGCCCTGCATGCAGGAGTAAAAACGTGCATAAAAGTGTAAAAACCTTAAGAATAAAGAGGAAGATTAATGTAAATAAGAAAGAAAGAAAGGCAACTGTTTTTAATTTGCCTTGGGCAATCAATTACCAGTTGTAGCAACTCATCTGTCACTAGCTGCTTTTTATTATTGTAGCAAATGTTCATTGTTGAGATAGATAAAAAATATCTTGCTTGAAATTTATTAAAAAAAAATAATAAAAATTATAGCACTTAGCCCTGCATGCAGGAGTAAAAACGTGCATAAAAGTGTAAAAACCTTAAGAATAAAGAGGAAGATTAATGTAAATAAGAAAGAAAGAAAGGCAACTGTTTTTAATTTGCCTTGGGCAATCAATTACCAGTTGTAGCAACTCATCTGTCACTAGCTGCTTTTTATTATTGTAGCAAATGTTCATTGCTGAGATAGATAAAAAATATCTTGCTTGAAATTTATTTAAAAAAAATAATAAAAATTATAGCACTTAGCCCTGCATGCAGGAGTAAAAACGTGCATAAAAGTGTAAAAACCTTCAGAATAACGAGGAAGATTAATGTAAATAAGAAAGAAAGAAAGGCAACTGTTTTTAATTTGCCTTGGGCAATCAATTACCAGTTGTAGCAATTCATCTGTCACTAGCTGCTTTTTATTATTGTAGCAAATGTTCATTGTTGAGATAGATAAAAAATATCTTGCTTGAAATTTATTAAAAAAAAAAATAAAAATTATAGCACTTAGCCCTGCATGCAGGAGTAAAAACGTGCATAAAAGTGTAAAAACCTTAAGAATAAAGAGGAAGATTAATGTAAATAAGAAAGAAAGAAAGGCAACTGTTTTTAATTTGCCTTGGGCAATCAATTACCAGTTGTAGCAACTCATCTGTCACTAGCTGCTTTTTATTATTGTAGCAAATGTTCATTGTTGAGATAGATAAAAAATATCTTGCTTGAAATTTATTAAAAAAAATAATAAAAATTATAGCACTTAGCCCTGCATGCAGGAGTAAAAACGTGCATAAAAGTGTAAAAACCTTAAGAATAACGAGGAAGATTAATGTAAATAAGAAAGAAAGAAAGGCAACTGTTTTTAATTTGCCTTGGCCAATCAATTACCAGTTGTAGCAATTCATCTGTCACTAGCTGCTTTTTATTATTGTAGCAAATGTTCATTGTTGAGATAGATAAAAAATATCTTGCTTGAAATTTATTAAAAAAAATAATAAAAATTATAGCACTTAGCCCTGCATGCAGGAGTAAAAACGTGCATAAAAGTGTAAAAACCTTAAGAATAAAGAGGAAGATTAATGTAAATAAGAAAGAAAGAAAGGCAACTGTTTTTAATTTGCCTTGGCCAATCAATTACCAGTTGTAGCAATTCATCTGTCACTAGCTGCTTTTTATTATTGTAGCAAATGTTCATTGTTGAGATAGATAAAAAATATCTTGCTTGAAATTTATTAAAAAAAATAATAAAAATTATAGCACTTAGCCCTGCATGCAGGAGTAAAAATGTGCATAAAAGTGTAAAAACCTTAAGAATAAAGAGGAAGATTAATGTAAATAAGAAAGAAAGAAAGGCAACTGTTTTTAATTTGCCTTGGCCAATCAATTACCAGTTGTAGCAATTCATCTGTCACTAGCTGCTTTTTATTATTGTAGCAAATGTTCATTGTTGAGATAGATAAAAAATATCTTGCTTGAAATTTATTAAAAAAAAATAATAAAAATTATAGCACTTAGCCCTGCATGCAGGAGTAAAAACGTGCATAAAAGTGTAAAAACCTTAAGAATAAAGAGGCAGATTAATGTAAATAAGAAAGAAAGAAAGGCAACTGTTTTTAATTTGCCTTGGGCAATCAATTACCAGTTGTAGCAATTCATCTGTCACTAGCTGCTTTTTATTATTGTAGCAAATGTTCATTGTTGAGATAGATAAAAAATATCTTGCTTGAAATTTATTAAAAAAAATAATAAAAATTATAGCACTTAGCCCTGCATGCAGGAGTAAAAACGTGAATAAAAGTGTAAAAACCTTAAGAATAAAGAGGAAGATTAATGTAAATAAGAAAGAAAGAAAGGCAACTGTTTTTAATTTGCCTTGGCCAATCAATTACCAGTTGTAGCAATTCATCTGTCACTAGCTGCTTTTTATTATTGTAGCAAATGTTCATTGTTGAGATAGATAAAAAATATCTTGCTTGAAATTTATTAAAAAAAATAATAAAAATTATAGCACTTAGCCCTGCATGCAGGAGTAAAAACGTGCATAAAAGTGTAAAAACCTTAAGAATAACGAGGAAGATTAATGTAAATAAGAAAGAAAGAAAGGCAACTGTTTTTAATTTGCATTGGGCAATCAATTACCAGTTGTAGCAATTCATCTGTCACTAGCTGCTTTTTATTATTGTAGCAAATGTTCATTGTTGAGATAGATAAAAAATATCTTGCTTGAAATTTATTAAAAAAAATAATAAAAATTGTAGCACTTAGCCCTGCATGCAGGAGTAAAAACGTGCATAAAAGTGTAAAAACCTTAAGAATAAAGAGGAAGATTAATGTAAATAAGAAAGAAAGAAAGGCAACTGTTTTTAATTTGCCTTGGGCAATCAATTACCAGTTGTAGCAACTCATCTGTCACTAGCTGCTTTTTATTATTGTAGCAAATGTTCATTGTTGAGATAGATAAAAAATATCTTGCTTGAAATTTATTAAAAAAAAAAATAATAAAAGAAAATACTAAATTGAGCTATAGTTTTCAAACAAATTTCGTTCTACATGACATTATTATGAGAAATGCACATTGATTTGAAAGTTCACATTGATAAGAAGCAACCAGGGCCTGTTTACGGAAGCCCGTGAAGCCCGTGCTTACCCACTGAAATACAAAAGGGCCCCCAATTTTACTTTTCAAAACTAATTTTTAGAAAAAAGAAACTCAATCACTGTAAGAAATGCATTTTTTTTCTTATGAAACTTTTTTTTCTTACTATATGGCAATTTGTAAATCACAAAAATTTTTTTGATGTTCACATATTCTCAACTATAGTTCCATATTTGTCATTTATAAAATAAATTGGTTTTTTACAATTAAACATATAATAAAATACTTTTATATAGGCAGTTTTAGTTTAATATTAAAAATGTTATTTACTCTAAACTTTGATGGTAAAATTTCAAATTATTTAAGCATACGAAAAAGAGATTTAGTAAATAAAAAGCAATTTGTAGAGTAATAAGGGGCCCCCTGTGTGACGTCGGGCTTCCCCTATTCCTAAGTGTTAAGCGGGCCCTGGAAGCAACATTTATCTTTTCCATGTCATATTTTTAACTTTTTTCTCCGGAATTAGATCTTTTAAGACTTACTTTGTCACCGATGTGCCTACGGTGGATAGCCAAAAACAAGGACTATTTTCCTATTATCCGATTTTTATAATTTAGGTTCTAGACACACGGCAGTGGGTCAGCCAAGTTCGCCTGACATAGCCGTGTGTTATTTACACGAACCATTTCGAGCTGTTTTCGTCAAATTTCATTGCTCTACTACTGAAAATCTGTGAGACCTACGTACTTGTTATACGAAATGTGTAGTAAGGCCACCCTAATTACCTAAAATCCAAAATTTTATAAGTAACGCATAATTAGTTTCCGAGATAATGACATTTGAAAATGTCTGATAACCGATAATTTTACCACTGACTGACTGACTGACTGACTCACTCACTCATCAAAAAGATCTCGTATATCTACTGCAGCTACAGACTTCAAATTTGTTGCGAAGTTTGTTTACACTATAAAACTATGGAAAAAAATAAAAAAATTGTGAAAATCGATGAATTCCCCACCTGGGGGTGCCCATTTTTATTTTAACATTACGTCTATTAGGCGAAATTTTAATTTGCCGTAGGAGGATACTCTGTTCCGTCGCCAAATACCGCCAAGTTTCTCGCCAACATGGCGATATATCGCCAAATTTGGCGACCAAAATTAGTCACCAAAAGTGACGCCACCTTGGCGATATCTCTAATACTTCGCCAAATTCCCATAGACTTCTATTGTAAACCTATCTACTTACTGGCGGTTTATCTGGGTTTACTTACTTACAGAAAATTAAACAAATTGAGATATTCCGTCCGTCACAGAGACCGTTCTCAGAAACTATACATGTTAGATACTTGAAATTTTGCATACTTATAGCTGAACACCACACATCATACGACAAATCATAAAATTTTTATAAAGTCGTACATTTAAACCTTTGGCTCCTACATGTGTATTTTAAACAATTCTTTCTAAGTGAGCCCCTAATTAGGTTGGAGGTTGGAGGCGTGAAATATTACAGACTTATAGATGAACACCTCACATCAAACGACAAATCATAAAATTTTGAAAGAGTCGTACATTTAACCCTTTGGGCTCCCACATGTGTATTTTAAAAAGATAATTTCTAAGTGAGCCCTAATTAGGTTGGAGGCATGAAATGTTGCATACTTATAGCTGAACACCTCACATCAAATGGCAAACCATAACAGTTTGAAAAAGTCGTACATTTAACCCTTTGGGCTCCCACATGTGTATTTTAAACAATTCTTTCTATGTGAACCTCTAACAAGGTTGGAGGCGTGAAATTTTGCTTACTTATAGCTGAACACCTCACATCAAATGACAAATCATAAAATTTTGAAAAAGTTGTAAATTTAACCCTTTTGGGTCTCATATGTGTATTTTAAATAATCCTTTCTAAGTAAGCCCCTAATTAGGTTGGAGGCGTAAAATTGTACATACTTATAGCTGAACACCTCGCATCAAACGAAAATCTATAAAATTAAAAAAAAGTCGTACATTTAACCCTTTGGGCTCCCACATGTGTATTTTAAACAATTCTTTCTAAGTGAGCCCCTAATTAGGTTGGAGGAGTGAAATTTTGCATATTTATAGCTGAACACCTCACATCAAACGACAAATCATAAAATTTTGAAAGAGTCGTACATTTAACCCTTTGGGCTCCCACATGTGTATTTTAAAAAGATAATTTCTAAGTGAGCCCTAATTAGGTTGGAGGCATGAAATTTTGCATACTTATAGCTGAACACCTCACATCAAATGGCAAACCATAACAGTTTGAAAAAGTCGTACATTTAACCCTTTGGGCTCCCACATGTGTATTTTAAACAATTCTTTCTATGTGAGCCTCTAACAAGGTTGGAGGCGTGAAATTTTGCTTACTTATAGCTGAACACCTCACATCAAATGACAAATCATAAAATTTTGAAAAAGTTGTAAATTTAACCCTTTTGGGTCTCACATGTGTATTTTAAATAATCCTTTCTAAGTGACCCCCTAATTAGGTTGGGGGCGTAAAATTGTACATACTTATAGCTGAACACCTCGCATCAAACGAAAATCTATAAAATTTTAAAAAAGTCGTACATTTAACCATTTGGGCTCCCACATGTGTGTTTTAAACAATTCTTTCTAAGTGAGCCCCTAATTAGGTTGGAGGAGTGAAAATTTGCATATTTATAGCTGAACACCTCACATCAAACGACAAATCATACAATTTTGAAAAAGTCGTGCATTTAACCCTTTTCGCTCCCACATGTGTATTTTAAACAATATTTTCTATGTGAGCCCTTAATTAGGTTGGAGGCGTGAAAATTTGCATACTTATAGCTGAACACCCATCAAATGACAAATCATAAAATTTTGAAAAAGTCGTACATTTAACCCTTTGGGCTTCCACATGCGTATTTTAAGCAATTCTTTCTAACTGAGCCCCTTATTAAATTGCAGATTTGAAATTTTGCATACTTATAGCAGAACACCTGAGGCTAGGTGACAAATCATAAAATCTTGAAAAAGTCTTACGCTTAACCCTTTGAGCTACCACATATGTATTTTAAGCAATTCTTGATAAGGGAGCCCCTAATTAAGTTGGAGACATGACTTTTTGCATAGGTATAGCTGAATACCCCAGACCACACGACAAATCATAAAATTTTCAAAAAGTCTTATATTATTTACTCCTCCGGGCTCTAACGTGTGTATTTTAAACAATTTTTCTAACCTCCGCCCTTTTCACCCGGGGAGCACTTTTACAACTTTTGCCGACACCCCTTTGACCATTCTTTCATATTATGCACCATGGGCTTACATATTTTAGTTCCACTTTTTACCGCCAGGGAAGCCTACTTATCTCTAGTGCTATGGGCCCAATACCCTCGACTAATATATCTACGGATAGTATGTAAAACGGAGTTTCGTTCGGATAGAGGTTTATTTAGAATAGAGTGCGCCCCTGGTTGCGAAATGTGGAACTAACAGATTTTTCAAAAGGATAAAGTGTTTTGAAAGGAATATTAAACGAAACCCTCTGTGCGATCTGTGATCACACTTACCCACTTGTTATTTTCAAAATCATTAGAGAAAAGGATATTTAATTAGTTAAATTTGAAAATACAGGGAGAGGCAATGTTCTTCCTCTGCACTGCCTCTTTGCCGGCACCCATGGATGAATGATACGTAGTGTGTGGCATAAGCACATAACTTTATTTTCACTTTCAGTACAAAAAAGCAGGCCCAGCTATAGGATATTTAATTGGAAATTTTAATATAGGAATTTAATAGGAATTGTTGTTTCAGAAACAATAAAAATTTCGAATCAATGCATTTCGTTTCAAAACATGCATTCACTGTAGCAGTATTAAAATATAGATTTCAGCCGCAAATTGACAGCCAAATAGTTTGTTGTAGGAAATTTAAATTAAAATTGAATGTTGCTTGGTGAATAAAATAGTCTCATGTAAACACATTTAAAAGCATTAAGTAAAGTGTCTAAATATATTGTAACTTTACAAAAAGTAATGATATCTAATAAAAACATAACTGTGAAAAAAGAGAGCCAAGTTCTGTAAAGACAATGGCAAGAAAAGAAGTGATATCTAAGTGGGTGCCAAGTTCAAATAAAATTAACTTAAACTTATCTACAGATGTATTATAGCATTTTTTAAATTGTTTAGAAATAAAAATTATTGATAGCATATTAATAATAAATCTAGAACTTGGCAAGTTTTTGATAAATGTTATGCCTATCAATTTCATGCTTAATAAAATGATGATGTTAATATTAACAACAATGTCATTATAAAAAAATTAATATAGTTATTATTATAAACAAATTACTCATGATAAAGATTTGATAAACCTATAAATACACAGATACACTCCCGCTCGTCTATGGTTATCACTGTAGCACCCACCCTCCAGAAACCTCAATGCAAACAGACTAAAAGGCCTGAGAAAGAGACAGATACCCTTACGCTTGTTCTTGGTCATCCCTCTAGAGACTGCACCCCTTTAACCCTTCAGGGGAAAAGAACTTTTATTCGTGACATTCTGAAATGATTGAATCACACCAGAATTTAAAAACAAATTTATTTCAAAATGGGTAAAAGCTTCTTTTCACGTATTTAATAAAATTAAACATTTTAGTCCTGAATTCTAGTGTCAATGTGGCATTTTGCAGTTAAAATTAGGTGGGATATATTTTATCCCACCACCCTTCAAGGGAAAGGAGCTCACTCAAATGAAGGCTTCCAAACATGAAATAACAAGTTTTGATATAATAATGTCATTAATAAAAATAAATGACTCGTAGGTAAAAACTTGCCAAGTTCTAGATTTATTATTAATATGCTATCAATAATTTTTATTTCTAAACAATTTAAAAAATTCTATAATACTTCTGTAGGTAAGTTTGAGTGAATTTTATTTGAACTTGGCACCCACTTAGATATCACTTCTTTTCTTGCCATTGTCTTTACAGAACTTGGCTCTCTTTTTTCACAGTTATGTTTTTGTTAGATATATGTTTCAATAAGAAGTATAATAACAATAAATGCTTAAAATCTGGTCCATATTTAATTTAATATTAAGTTAAAACAAAATATGTCAAGGGACGATTCTTCCCCCCCCCCCCCCCAAAAAAAAAAAAAAAAAAAAAACCCAACAAGAACAACGGAACGGCATTCCGGTGCATCCCACCTCTTTGTGCTTTTCTTTGGATCGGTTTTTACCCATTACAAACTCGTCGTAAAACAATGTTTCTAACACTTATCTTATCAGCTGTTTGATGGTTTAAGAGGTGTTTTTACCCTGAATTTCCCCCCTTTTGCTGTGGTAGTGGCCTCGAATGTATTTTTCTCAATTCAGTAAACTTGTTTCTTCGGTTATTTTCCTTCTTGTAATGGACTAAAGAAAACCACAAATCGTCTGCTATGTCGTCTGAAACACTTCTCTTTCATGCTCGTCCTGAAACCTAATCAAATATATGCATGCAATACTACGACTTTGACGTTATACGTCCTGACCTTGTTTGTAGATTTCGCACAGAACCCCCCTCTCTTTCGAGTGAATGTAAAGAAGGGGCTGAGAAAAAAAAAGTTTGTATATATATACATATGTATAAAAAAAGGCCTCGATCACGTGATCAGAAACCGTGCTGTATCTTTCTTTCTTGCGTATGTTGGACTTGACGTATCTTTTCAAGGCTGAAAGTCGATGGACATTCGATATTCCAGATGCATCGAAGATTTATTGATTGGCGTGGTGGGGCAAATCCAACACGCCTTTTTTTTTAAGGGAAGCCCGGGATATTGCAATGTTTATAACCAGTAATAAAGCTACTGAATGCTGAGCTTTAGACATATAATTTTGAAGTATTTTGAAGTGTCCTTCATTTTAATAATAAGTTCCCACGTTATCAATATAATTATGCTGAAAGTACGTTAATACGTTTTATATGCTAATTTCGCTTAAAAGACATAATAAATAAGTAGTGGCGTAGCAATTCAAAACTATGGGAGGGGTTCAACTAGTCGATTTTCAAAAAAATTAAAAAACTACGATTATCAGTGATAAAATATTTATGACAAAAATAAATCATTCCAATTAATTAATTATTTATTCTATTGCGACAAAGTCGGTATTTTAATTATATTTGATAAAAGATTTAACTTTTAAAAACACGGATCGTTCGTAGTCATATAAGACATCTGCTGCGTACTGTTTGCTCCAAGTCTTTTTAAAGCCTAAATGACAACTTTTAATGACATTCTTGTTTAATGTAATGTTCAGCAGTAGTATAAAAGAAATAAGCATCAAATTATCTCTATTCTAAAAAATAGTAACTAACGCTACTGCTGCTGTCATTTAATTTATAATGCCGGAAGTTCTTTCTCGGCTTATCTTAACAAAAAAAAAACCCAAAAAACAATTGCTTATAAACATATGAAAACTGGTAGTTTTGTCGAGAAATGTACATATTATTTACACGGTGAAATAGAGTTTTAAATCGAAGAATTATTTTAAGCACTATTTAATGTTGAAATCAGTCCAAATAGTTCAGTTAATGTTAAAACTTTTATAGGAGATTAAAAACGATTACAGCAATTTAACTATCTTTTGCAGGAAAATATTGGGCTAGATTGTGATGTGTAGTGTCTAATCATTCTTTAAGTTTGTCTAATTTTTAATTTTTTTTTTTTAATTTCTTATTCAAAATTTCATTATTTGTATAGAAATTTATTTCGTATTTAGAAAACGTCATTTTTTAAAAGCTATTGTTGCCAGATTTTAAAAATATAATAATATTTTTATATTTTAAAAATAAATACCAGAGTTTAAAAATAAATAATAATAATATTTCCAAACATTTTACAACTGAAAAAATATTTACACGTGAATATTGATAGAGAAATAAAATTTCAAAATAATTAAATTATTACATGCGAAAAGTATTTAATGGTGAAGATTACGCCATATTTAAAGCAATGTATTTATTTATTTTTTTTTTATTATTATTAGAGTCTAAAAGAAAATATTTCTTCCAGACGTCATTATAAAAGTTCTAGAAGAGTATCATTTTTTAGTTAACCATTTCGCACAAACTAATTTTCTAATATGTGATAGATCTTACTTAATCAAAACCGAAAACAGCCGCCAGCTGTCGCGACAGCGGTGGATGCGCTATGGGAACCGAAAATTGCCTTAGTCAAAGGAAAAGTTATAACAATCCGATTCCAAAATATTGCCATTGGTCGTGATATTATCATTAAATATTTCAGAATTGCATAATCTTTTTTAAAACAGAGGAGATGAGTGTGTTTTTAGAGCTTGTGTGGTCTGGCCGGGGTCTGGTAGCCGTCAAACATAGGCGAAAGAGTCACCTAGTTGATTCAAAAACCGGCAAAGTAATATAACTCGGACGCATAAGTTTTTAAGTAGTAGCATAAAAATTCGGGCGGTATTATTCGTTCGCCAACATCTTTTAAAACTTAAATATCAACTTTTGATGATATTCTTCTTTAATGCAATGTCCAATGTCTAATGCAATGCCTAATGTCAGTAATGAGAATCAAATTTATGTAAAAAAACTTATTTAATTAAAAAATAAATTGGAGTAAATGACACAAATATACAATCGGCAAGACTTATCAATAAAAATAACGAAAGAGAGCAGAAAAAATTGCGAACTTAAACTTTAAACATTAGTTGAACCCTGAAAGTTCTGTGGCAAGAGGGTAAATCAGACGCAGGTGTTAATCATGTAGTTATTTTGGAATTAGCAGCTGTTTTTCCGTACTTAAAAAGTAAAAACGGAATCATTATAAGGTCATTCATGTGTCTGTCTGTCACAGCCATTTTATTCGTAAACTAAAACGCGGAAAGTTCAATTTATGGGAGGCAAAAAAGACTATTGACCCATATATTTTCAGATTAATAAACATTCACAAATATATTTAGGGAAAATGTAGAGGGGCTAATTTAAGTTACTTGAAAAAAAAAAAAAACTTTTTTTTTATATATATATAGCGAGGGGTATCGGGTCAAAGTTTTCGTAACTTTGAACTCAAAAATACATTTCTTTTAATTTTAGGTATTATATTTTCAGAGATATCGTCGAAAATCTAGGGTAAAAATATGTCCCCCCCCCCATCTATTTCCGAATCTAATAAAACTAAAATTATGAAAAAGAGGTAAAAGACGTTAATTTAAATGTTGCAAGAAAACTATAGCGATAACACTAGATCACATAGTTTTTGAGAAAAGCGCATTTTTCTGTTACACATAAATTTCGATTTGCGGGGGTTCAGCAAAGGTGTTGAGGAGCGCTGGAGGTATTTATTGTAGCAGAAGTATAAAAGCATTGTTGAAAATGATTTTCGAAAAAAAATCGTCGGTAATTAGCCGTAACATTAACCCTTAAAGACACGGACGGTTTGGACATACATGATAACAGAGGCGGCGTACTCTACCATCGGCCTTTAAAGCCTAGACCACAACTTTTAATGATATATATTTGTGCAGCAGCCATATAAAAGCAATAAACGTCAAATTGTTAAAAACAGACTAATTTAACTAGAATTCATCACATAAGTACTATGGGATTCGTGATTGGTTTGCATTGAGTGGATCTCTCAATACACCTCCCGTGTCTTTAAAAGTTAATTAAAAACCTATCTGGAAAAACGCGGCACGAACCAAGGCGGTGCTGCAACTTTACGACCTCCTTTCGAAGCACTCTTAGCACAATGCCAAGTTTAAACTTCGAACAAGGGTTTTGTTTTAGTTATACTGTAAAAAGAAAAGATTATTACTGCGCTGAATTTAGTTCTATGAAATGACAAATGAAGTCTAAATATGCATTACTTTTACTGTCAGTACCGAATTAAGTTCATCAAGAAAACAGAGTAGGATAAGATTAAAAAAAGAGTTATACAGAATAGCAATATTTGATTTTATTTAGGCTTCATATCTGTTTGAACTTGTATGGTATATCCATTCATACTTTTCTATATACAGCTATACCCAACCCTATGTTGTATAGTTTTTTTTTACAAAGTCTTACTATTCTTTTAACAAATTTTTTTAATAACTAGGGGGGTCGGCTCCCTACGAGCTACGCTCACGAACCCCCGTTCAGACACCGCAGTTTCTAAAGGCACGCTAATTTGATGGGCTTTAAAAAGATTTTGAAAGATTGAATTGTAATTTAAAAAACAGTGGCTATCTCCCTATAAACGGGTTTCTATTCATTTCTCTTTGGTTGTGGAATTTTAAGGAAAAATCAGCTGCTGTTAAAAGATACTATGGCTGTTTTCCTCTTTGATTAAATAAAACCAGTTAAACATTTCAAAATAAGCTAATACAAAATGAATTAAGTAAACAGAGTCTTTGTCCCCCGGTATTTTTTAACAAAGCGAAAAGAAAGTTCTATTAAATAAGACATTTTAAGCGGGCTATCATGTCAAGCACACAAGTTGTATGTTTGTTGTTCAATAAATAAATAAATAAATGAAAGACATTTTAAATGTATCGTTTTTAATCTCATAATTTTCACCAAACTTTTATTTCTCTTTTTAATATTCACGTGAAAATACTTTTGTTAGAAATGAAATGTTATTTGCGCTGTCCCAACAAAAATAGTTGAAAAGTTCATCTCGAAATATCTAATAAATGTCTCGAGCAATTTTTAAATTTAAACGGTTTTGCAATATTATTTTTTGTTCATTTTACGTAATAAGTGTAATATGACGTAAACGTGACGTAATTTCTCCTATTTAAGACTTCTAACGCATGTTAATGAAATTATTATTTTACAATATCCTTTCTTTGTTAAAATTCACGTGTAAATATAGTTTTTATGAAGTAATTTTCAATAAATTCCTGCTTTTTATACGTAATTATTTAATTCTAATTTGAAAGTTTTTTTTCTGTTTATAATAGTCACGTGAAAATAAATTTTTAATTTGAAGCAAACATTATTGTTTGCGCTGTTTATACAGTTGGCAACAGGTTAAATTAATACAATTTTCTAAAATAAGTAAAAAATATCTCTCGAAATGCTGAAAATTTGAATTTAAAATAGAAATAAGAGCTCAAAAATGAGTCAAATTTAAAAAATAAATGCATTCTGCACACCGGGAAATTATAACGTATAAAATGATCTAAAAATGATTAAATTCCGATGTGTAGTTTTTGCTCCTATAAAACTTGTTCAATGGAACGACTTTGTCTAACTTTAGCATTAAATATCTCTTAAAATAATTCTTCGATTTGAAAACTGTCTGCATCAGCGTGTTTATCAAACATTTCTCTATAATACCGCCGATTTTCATATTTTTGTATGCAATATTTTTCTTAATATTAACGGAGAAAGATCTCCGGTCACAAAAAATTCAAAACTGGCGGCGGCGGTGACAGCGTAAGTTACTTTTTTTTTTTAGAATAGAGAGATACAGTTAATTGTTCATATGTTTATTGTACGGAACCCTCTGAACGTGAGTAATATTCGCGCTTGACCACATTTTTACTAAAAGTTGCACGCACTCAATAAAGCGGCCGTGTTTTTAAAGATTGAGGATTGAGGTACTGAATTCTACAGTCTGACGGTTATCAAATGAATGAGACGAAGGGGAATGGGGGAAGGTGTTGGGGAAGTAAAGATCCCTTATATAATAAAAAAGTTTTAACAAAAAATAAACAATCCTGGGGTATCAGTGAATTTCGCTTTACAATTCTAAAGAGTTAAATCTCCTGAAACCACTAAGGGATACTAATGCGGAAGAAATGAACAGTGAAAACTGAACTTTTAACCATTAAAAACTGTAAAAAATGTATATAACGTTACTCCATACAATTGGCGGCGGCGATGTTGCCTCTATTTTATTGAGTAATTTAACCGATACAACGGGTGTTATGTTACACTAATGCAGGGTTCTCGCTGCCGCTCGCCATTGCGCCAAATTGCCACAAAATGCCTTGTTTGGCGAGTAAACGAACAATCAGATTCACCAAATTGCGAGTGCTCATTTTCTGCTCTTTTTAAGCGTGTGCCAATTACAGTTCAGATTTTTATCCGCGTTACTGAACGATTGATGCCACTTTTCATGTTCAATCGCACCGTGCCATTTACATTTCTCTATTTATAGAGATACTAAGTCAACACCAATTCAGCCTAGCAACATCCAAAGATACAGAAAGGATTATGTGGTAGGTATTTCCCTATTGTCAGTTGATCACTATCTATGCACCGACATCGCGCCGGTAAATTACAAATGAAATAAACTTGCATCCAGCGTCAAATAGAGAAAACTTTTGCTGGATGGCGGCTTTGAAATTAGCCATTTACCGTACTATTTATTAGTTGTGTGCAGTTGTGTGCAGTTGTGTGTATCAGTAGCGAGTCAATCTTTTCTATCTGTTAGAGTAGAAATCTCATAGCAATTTTTAGTGTATATTTTCATAACGGTAAATCAAAGATCGTCGCTGTTTTGAATTTTTTTTTTGGATTGCTAAAAGAATGTCGAAAACATTTACACATTTAGGAGACATTCAGAATGTACTTATTTTTAATAGTTTCTGTAGCAGATAGTCGAATTTTTATTTTATAAGCAATTACAAAATATTAGGTTGTTTTAGAACATATTGAAAAAAAGAGATAGATTTTTCAGTGTTTCACGCCGAATCTTTTTTTGCTAACATTTTTTTTTTTTTTTTTTGGCTACTGTTTTTTATTTCTTATCCACCAAATCGCGAATGTTGGTCAAAATGCAGCGAGAACACTGCGACTAATGTATAATAAATCAATTCCCCAGCTTTCAATATAGAGAGTGGTAGAAATTGTTAGAGAACAGCATTTCTCTCACAACCATTCACCTCAAACGCTGACTCTCCCACTACAGAACTAATTAGCTGTTACAAGAGTGAATTTATTTTTGATTTTGTGTACTATTAGCATTGTCACAACAACTTAATATTTATTGTTAATTATTTATAGTAGCCATCTAATTCATAATAAATATTATGCTTATCAAGAATTATTTTATTTTGTGAGAGCTATTTTTTTGTCTTCCTGTTAAAAATTCATGGAGAAGAGATAATTTTTCCTCTGCAACTATTTCTTATTTTTATAGTCGATTGATGTAGATTCAAAATTGTTCTATAAATCAATTCATCAATATTAAATTTATAAATACCATATTCCACAAGATATTTTTTATTTGAAAAGTGTTTTTTTAGTTTGTTTTTACATTTTTTCATACTTTTATAGTTTATATCCGAGTAAATACTGCTGCATGATGTTTTATTTATAAAATAATACTGTATAAATTATATATATATCAGTTTCTTAGGAAATTTTACACAAATAATTTACAAATTCGACTTACGTAAAATTCAAATTACGTAAAAATTTACGGAACGCATTACTTACGTAAGTCGGGGGATACCTGTAGTTGAAAATAAAAGTGCGACTTGTAGACCTGAGGCGGAGGCTCCTGATGTGCAGAAGGCAGAAACATGTTAAAACACATTAAAAATATCATCGGCATTTATAATACTTCTTTATGAAAAACTATTATACATACATATAAGAAGTATTTTTTTAAATGCATATAAGCAGTGACGCAACAACGCTATCTGGCGCTGAGAAAATACTAAAAGCCAAGTCGGAAATTGAACGTCAAACGTGGCAAATGAGGTGCGTTCATATTATATCTACTTTTATAAATATTGAGATCTTGGTGCAATAGCGGTTGCACTCTTAAGCAAAAATGCATGAATACAAAATTAATTACTTCTATATATATTAAATTCAGTAATACGGAAATAATAGGACTCCATCTTAAATAGGACGTCATCACCATGGCAACCTACAATTATGACCTGTCATGGGATATAATTGAATTAATGACGTATGATAGGATTTAATAGAATAAAGAAAAGTTTTATTAATATATCTTTTTAAGTTTTGATTCGATTTCCATAAAATTTGAAATGACTCGTCAAAATTCTGCAACAATTATATATATTAAATTTTAAACCATTCAGGTGGGTAGTTTTTGCGCTGTTACATGTGGACAAACGGACAGACAAAGAGACATATGGATCAGACGACGACTATAGGTGCTACATATTTATATAATTACGAAAGTACCTAAAAAGCTAAAGAAAACTACTAATTATCTGGACTACAAAGTTGAAAAATTTATTAAATGCTTTATAAAATTGGTATGTACTTTTGAAAAGTTAAATAGACAGTTATGAAATATAGAAATAATTTAAAAAAACTAGTTGGATGTGCCAGTCCCAAAACTTTCTTCTATCTTATACATCTTAATATTTCTAAACTAGTTACACATGTTAATACTTCAATATTATTAGTTCAATACTATACCAACTTTGATTTTCATCTTAAATTTCTGCTTCAGTCAATTAAACGAATTAATCTATATCATGATATTTGTTAAAATTAATAGTTTTTCCTTATTCTGTTGTTATCAGATGTTTGCGAATAGCCGGCTTAGCAGGAAGCGAGTTCCCGCCTTTGCACGAGCCACCGATGGACAATAGAACTACGAAAAGTCAGGAAAAGTATACAAAAATCGCTATCACAGAGTCCCTTTAACGTGCAATATTTCCAAATTCAAGAGGACCTGTTGGCCAAAGCCAAAAACATGCACAAAAATTTGGTTCAATTGTATGCATAATTTATACACTTTTCGATTGTACAATAAAGAAAATGGCACAAACACCGCTATTACAGCGCCCCCTTCTGGCAGATTTATTTTCAAATTGAGGGAGGACTTGTTTGCCATAGCCAGAAACATACACAAAAAATTTGGTTCAATTCTATGCATAACTTCATACACTTTTGGATGGTACAATAATGAAAATGGCACAGAGATCCGATTATAGCGTCCCCTTCTGGCGCAGTTTTTTCAAGTTCAGGGAAGACTTGCTTGCCATAGCCAGAAACATCCACAAAAAATTTGGCTCAATTATATACATAAATTCATACGCTTTTCGATGGTACAATAATGAAAATGGTACAGACATCGCAATTATAGCGCCCCCTTCCGGTGGAATTTTTCCTAATTCAGGGAGGACCTTCGTGCCATGACCAAAAACAAACACAAAAAATTTGGCTCAATTCTATGCATAACTTCATACACTTTTCGATGGTACAATATTCAAAATGGCCCAAAAATCGCTATTACAGTGCCCCCTACCGGCGAATGTTTTCCAAATTAAGGAAGGACTTGCTTGCCATAGCCAAGAACTTAAAATAAAAATTTGGTTCAATTCTATGCATAACTTCATACACTTTTCGATGGTACAATGTTCAAAATGGCACAAAAATCGCTATTACAGCGCCCTCTACCGGCGAATGTTTTCCAAATTCAAGCAGAACCTGCTTGCCATAGCCAAAAACTTAAAATAAAAGTTTGGTTCAATTCTATGCATAACTTCATAGGCTTTTGGATGGTACAATATTCAAAATCGCACAAAAATCGCTATTAAATCGCTCCCTACCGGCGAATTTTTTCCAAATTCAGAGAGGATCTGCTTGCCATAGCCAAAAACTTAAAATAAAAATTTGGTTCAATTCTATGCATAACTTCATACACTTTTTGATGGTACAATGGCGACAGACACACGGACAGACGGATAGACAGACATTTTCTATAAACATGATTTTTGGGATCTCTGATCCCTAAAACGTGTAAATCCGTCGAAAACCGGAAGTCAAAAAAAATTTCGATTACTATACTTTCTTCTATGGAAGATAGATATACGTACAGATATACGTAAGTAACATGAAACTTAAAAATTTACTTAAAATTTTATTTTGATACCGCAAAACCTCTTATTATATTGTCACAGTCGAATGGCTCAGCTGTTTTATATTCTATGGAAATTATCCTCAAATATGTTAATCTCTCTTGGGACAATGCCGATCTTTGATCATTTTTGATAACTTTTAATTTGCTAAAACGTTGCTCGCAAGAAGCTGCAATCACTGGTTATATTAAAAATATCCACAATGCTATAGCGA
Source organism: Maratus speciosus (assembly GCA_963932465.1). Lineage (NCBI taxonomy): Eukaryota > Metazoa > Arthropoda > Arachnida > Araneae > Salticidae > Maratus > Maratus speciosus. The sequence continues at coordinate 289,369,415 of OZ010800.1, read as the reverse complement.
TATTCGGATAAACATTTAGGGTTTCATAATTACAGATAGTTCTTAAAACTCCTACTGGAGTTGCTGCTTCGAGATTTTCGCATAAAGATTTTGCTTGATATTGAAAACTTTCTAATTCTAAACAAAATTCAGTGGTATCAATATCGTTATATTTTACTTATTTTCAAATAAATTTGTTTGCAAATTATGGTGCCAATCATTTCCACGTTATTATAACTATAAGAACAGAAGAACTTTCCTCCTGAAAGCATTAAGTAAAAATTAGTGCGTCGTTTATATAGAAGCGATGCACAAAGACCCTAATAAGCTAACACATTTTCTTTGGCTTACGAAAAAGGCCCTAAAATAAAATGGTTTAGCGCATCTATAAACATAGTTAATACAAGTTTTTCAGAGTTTAAAAGGAATTTTTGTAAGCGCAGTTCGGAAACTAACGATTTGCATTTGTTGTAAAAATCAGAAGTGGAGTTTTGTACATTTTTACATGCAATCTTAGACCATTAATAATGCTAATGAAGGTTAAGCCCCTTTTGGGGCTGTGAATTACTTGACTGCTGGTGCCGGGCACCGCCCGCAAGCCCCTTTGTTGTGGGACTGCATATAAGTACAGGTATCCTTTGATTTAGTGCCGTTTAAGTTAGTGCGATAATTTTTTTTTTTAAGCTCCAGATAGACGTATTAGTCTACTCGCGGTCTTTTTGTTCTGGTCAGGCGACGCTTTCCTGTGGTTACGCGGCTTTTTCATCTTTTATGGCTTTACAGGGAAAGTGCTGGACGTCCTGCAAAAGGAAGAAGTTCGATCTATGGGAACGTCCATTGTTACTCTTGTGACTGTCAGAGCAAATTTCCATACATATTCTCAATTATTTCATTACAAAATATATTTAGGATAAATTTGATGCAACCACTTAAAAATACGCGTGCTCTACTCTTATAAACCATATGCAATTTGTAACAAAAAGCATTTTACTTGCCTAGATAATGAATGAAAATTTTGTTACTCCTGTGACCAGAAAAAAATGCAATTTTCGAAAATTGCGTTTGACGCAGAAATTCTGTGAATTATACGAGACTATAGAAATAAAATTTACAGAACATAGCAGAGTAATTATATCTTTTTAAAAAGTATTAATCATTGAACTCATCTGATGATACATGAATTAGTTACATTTAATTTTGCAAAATGCTAAGTGTTACTCTTGTGACATTTTGTCCATAAAGGAATTTTCTTAAAAATTCAGTTTAAATACTAAACCAAATAATTAAAATAAGTTTTAAAAAATTACTTTCACATAGAAAAAACTTTTAATGATGGTTACATTTTAAAATAACATAAAACAATGTAAAAAAATTTCTAAAATTAATTAGAGTTTGTAAAATCCTCGAGAGTTTATCAATCTGAGAGCATTAATGTCAGCCACAATTTCATTCTTTTTTGACAAATATTATGATCATCAGGTTCACACTTGAGAATTCCTTATGTTTAAATAGCTCTTAGCACTTTATTTGATAATTTTCGATTACCACTTCAATAGTAAAACCACGAATGTTTAAATCATGATATTTTAGAATCACACAGTATAACCACATACACTGTAAAAAAATCCGAGGAGTTTTCCTGTAGGAATCGGAAAAATAGTTGCCCTTATCGTACCGGAAAATTTTCCGACTCAGCCCGGAATAAAATCCGTAAAAAAAGGAAACATTCATTAAAACGGTATTTTTTGGATTTTATTCCGATTTTACGGATTTTATTCCGAGCTGGGTAGGAAAATTTTCCGGTACGATAAGGGCAACTATTTTTCCGATTCCTACAGGAAAGCTAGTCGGATTTTTTTTTTATAGTGTAGCAACTTCACAGTTTCTGCTACTGAACAGCATAAATCATTGTCTTCATTATCAATAATATCACTTGCAACTTCTCCTGTATCATTATTTACTTAATGAAACATAAATTCTTTGTACGAATGATGTTAGTGTATGGTTTGTAGTAGATAGTGTCATTTTTCATGCTTTTAATAAATTGTATTTGTTGAATGTCCTTCGCTGTTATTATTTTCTCGCAAAGTAATGAAACATTATTGTTTTATTTCTTCATCTGATATATGGAGTATGCTTGCTTTTGTTTTTTCATGAACAATTTTGACAAAATAAGCAGTATTCCTTAAAATTGCACTTCATTCCACATATATCATCATACAACGGCACAAAATAAATCTACAGCATGGATACCAGGAGTACTTGAAAAAAAAATATACTCAATTAAGTTACTTATGAAAGAAGTCTGATTCATTACAGGCATACAGTACAGCCCCGATTATCCGCGGAATTGGGTGGCAAGAGCACCGCGGATAACAAAAATCGCTGATAACCCGAAAAAGACTGAAAATGGGTTGAAAGCACGAAAAAAAAAAATAAATAAAATTCAACATAAAAACTATGTTTTAGTGTACAAAAAACACAATAAAAAGTTTAAAATACATGCATATGCACAGTACAGCAGAAATCTTTACTTTACGTCTAAATCACTAAAATAAAGAACAGTAAATAAGAAACAATGCCATACATACGGTACAAAAAGTGTTAAATTACACCTTTTAAAAAAATCAGTCACTTGTTTTTGTTTCTTGTTTTGGAAACACCTTTTCTATCTTAAAAATAAAGCTGTTCTTGATATGCTCCCCTAGAATTTATCATAATAGTAATATTTAAATGTTAAATATTTTAATTGCTGTGCTTACGTTTTGTTAATAAAATCAAGAAAAGACATCAAGACTTTATATCTGATATTTTAAACATCGCAACCGAATCTAAAAACATCTTCTATTACTTTCGAATAGATGAATTTTTTTGTTTAAATTTACTAATAGGGCTTACTGTATTTTCCTAGCTGTTGGCTTAAATTTAAAAAAAAAAAAAATCGCTTCGCGGATAATCGGGGCTGTACTGTATTTGCATAATTATATTTTTGTTTAAGTTGGAAAGCACAACCATCATATAAAAAAGCAAAGCAGATATACTTTCGGAAAATGCATTCCCTTAAATATGCTATGTTGAAATTTTACATAAGAGAACATTTCAGAAAATTGATTATGTGTTACACTGTCTTAAATAATAGCATAAGATTTTACAATTTTGGGATGATACTAAATAATGTCTGGAAATGCAGTCGCTTATGCATTTGATCAGTATGCAGTATTTCGTACCAAAATTTCGTCTTGGCATAAAAATGTACAGTTTTTAGAAAATCCATAACGATTCTTTGAGAAATGGTTATTCTTTTGGCATTATCAAAATATTCCTGTACACAAGTTTGAAGGAATGTGTGCCACAGAAATGGATTTAGTTGCTTTCGAAAATTTTGTAAACAATCAGAAATGGTTTCTTCAACTGTTACTCTTTTAAAACGTTTATCAACGTTTTGAGAAAGTAATTGTTTTGACAAAATGTTGATAAACGTTTTGTCAATAGCGAAACGTTTATCATCGTTTTGCTATTTACAATAACTTATAAGAAGTTCTGTATTATGGACTTCCTTTTCAAATAATTCTTAGATGTTATCTTCGCAAATTTGACATTCTGAATTCATACATTCTAATTCTGATGTGTCTCAGCAGACAAAGTTATTACATTTTTCACAGGAATGTTTAATGCAGAAAATACACAAGTCTGCATTATGAATTGCTTGAATGTTTTCGTGACAATCACAAATGCAGATATTTTGATGTATAATTTTATATTGTTTTATGAAACTAGGCTTTAAAGGTGCAAAGGAATTTCCAATTTTTCAATTTAGGAAAGCTTCTTTAACCATTTGAGCAATTATGTATGTGAAATGTTTTATTAACAGCGGAATTTAAAAATAAATTACTTCAGAAAGAGGAAAAGCAATTGTTTGACATTTTCCACCAAAGTTTAAAAAGTAAAATTTAATTAAAAGTTTCTGGTGCGAATCTGCATTAAAATTTGGTGGAATATAATATATCCCACCGACCTTCAAGGGGTTAAACAAAAAACTTATTCTTTTAGTAAACGTCACCTAGGAATGATGGAATTATGTGATCTTTTTCACACCTAACAAATGCAGATTTAGATGAAAAATGACCTCTTCTTAAATCTTCATCGACATAAAATTCCCCAAAGCTGTGGAATTTTTTTTTTTTCGTTACAGAATCTGAGGTTAGCTAGTTCTCTACTCTTTCCTTTTCTTACTATTTTCATTCTCTTGCTCAAGCTTTTGCTGACTCTAAAATTTTTCTTTATTTTATCATAATACATTTTAGTTTGTTTCTTTCTCACATCCACATATTCAATTTCATTCTTATTTTTTTCTCTACAATTTTTGGCACTTAGCAGAATTTTTCTTGCTCTTTAAAACAATGTCATATATAAGAAGCAATATTAAAATCATTCCTTTAAAATATACAATCAGAATCATTTACATAAGAGTTACTATAAGAATCTCTGTAGATCATACAGCAGAATTTATTAAACGAAGCTTTACAAAGTCCATAAAATATCTGATCAAAAGCCATGTGCATCAAACCAAAAGACAAAACACAAAAATGACACGAGTTGAGTTGTCTTAATCTATCTTTAATTACTTGTCAATATTATTTTACAATCTTAAGTAATAACAAAAAATGAATAAAAATAAATCCATCCATTAAAAAAAACACTAATAAAGATAATTTTTCTTCCTTAAAATTTACAAAATAACCTTAATTATGGCTAAAACTATTTAAAAAATTGCTCTAATAACGGAGAAAACAACTAAACTTTAAGCATTCTGTTTGCTTTGGTTGTAACGCAATTTTATGTCAAACTATGGACAAAAGTATTATGTATTACTCTTGTGACACAGACGTTTGTTACTCTTGTAACAACAACCCAGAGTTTATTCCATGCATAGCATAAACAAAATATTTAATGTAAAATCTTTCTTATACCTTGAAAACAGAGAGTTAGGAGCTTTGGGTAAAAATTTTAAGTAGTTTTTATAAAATTAAAACTTTAAGATGTTTTCTGTTACTATTGTGTATCAACTAATAAATAAAGTTAAAATTGCATTTAATACCTTAGATGAAACCTTTTAACTATGTAGATCTAATAGATATAATATTATCTTGTTATTTTCAATCCGTAATAATCTAATTTAATGGACAGAAGTAAAAAAATTAATCAACTCAATAAGTTGATTTTTATGCTTAACTGTAAATGAATTTTAATACTGTCAGTTTCTAGCCCAGTTTCGGTGTAGACTTATTCTTATGAAATTAAAACTTACAAATTCATATACTGCAACCCTTTAGTTTTAAATTGATGTATCACACCTATATTTCCGTTTAAAATAATTTTTCAGAAAAAATTTTCTTCTGCCGTGGACGTTCCCCTATTCTCCTTGACTCCTTTTCATTGTTGAACCCATTGTTGAATTCCCCGCGTCCTTTTGTTAAAAAATTAGAGGAGGAATTGTTATATTAGAAGCCTATGGTTAAAAACTACATTTTATTGCTTTACCATGACAGTGAGCACGTTTCCTTTCTAAACGGATCGAAATTTTAATTTTTTTATATGTTAAACTCGTATCTTTTCTGAACATTTTGATATAATTGTTTCCTTGAAATTCCTATTAGAACTGAAGTTATGGCTTTTACATTTATACACGTTCAATAGCTGAAGCGTCGTTTCGGAAACTTTGAAGCCATTTTTCTCCAAATGACGTTTTTAGGCATAACGCGCACGATATCTCAAAAAGTTATGAATATTTTTTCATGAAATTTTCAAAACATATGTTTCATGTTAGTCTGTATAAACTGAACCTAAAATTTCCTTTTTATTGTTCAAAACAATATTCTTTTTAGATGATTATATCGTTGAAATTTTCTTAATTTTACATTAGCTAAATACAACTTTGTATTAAAAATATATAAAAGCTTTAAATACAAATTTATTTAGGTTCAGGGTAATTATTACAATCTGAAGTATAAGTAGGTACCAAAATTTTCATTCTAGTTGCAACACTTATTTTGTAATCGTGCGCGTAGGCTGTTATGCCGATTTTTTGCTCGAAAAATGTCTAACAGTTTGGAGCCCCCTGTAAATACTAATTCTGCATCTTATATTTTTTTAAATACATGAAATGAAAGAACATACTTATATGTTTTATTCCAATTAAAATTGTGCCTTAAAATCAAATACATTTTAAGATATTAAATGCTGAAAATGGTGTTTTTTCTTTCTTTTTTTCCAATTTTAAGAGTCCTGAGACCTCTTAAGGGAGCTGGTCACTCGGCTTCCGATTTCCCCTCACTAATGTAAAGTCTATGGGCATTTGATGCATTCGTATATTTAAAATATCTTCTCGGGAAATTAATATTTTTAGCTTCTATTTTGTGTGCACACTTCCTAAAAGATGTCTCTTTTTTTCTTAGTTCTCGAAATATTTGTAAAGTATAGACTTAATTTTATAGGAAGTGTTAAAATGTTACTCACAGTTCACCCGCTTTCAACACATAAAATATTAAATTCAGCATAGATAGATTTTAGAAATATTTTGAAAACTAAGAAAAAAAGTCCTTCCGGCCAGTGCCGGGAGGAAGAGGTAGCTTTCATAATCCTTATTTAAAAAAAGCCAACTTATATCATGCAAACACACGAAGCTCAATTTAGTGGAAACCGAATATAGGAGATTCAATACTAATTTTTATCAATATAATGAATGAGAATTTCGCGAAATTAGTCAGTTTTATCCAAGCTGTTTTTCTTTAAAGTAACTTATATTTGGCTGCCAAATTCGGCGATTTCTTAAAGTGCCTGTCATTTTAAGACAACATGGTGGATGAGGCTAAGCAGTGAACTTGGTCGAGACCTTAGTAATTGCTGTGCACATGCTCACTCACATCGGAATCGGTTAATATATAGGAGTGCTGTCGCATGCAAAAAATCAGATTTTTCAAAATGTCACCCACAATAGAAATTGAAACTGCTATATCTGAGCCATTTTTTAAGGTAAAGACAAACAAAAAATGCTCCTGAATCCTTATATCAAGATCAAATTCTTAAGAAAGAAACCTTTTTCAATTTCTAATTTTTTTGCACCTCACTTTAAATATATATATACTTTTTAATTTAATGGCCGCCATTTTGAAACAAGATGGCTGATGAATCCGGCCAGCGAACTTGGTCGAGGTGTTGATTTATACTATCCACGTGCCTTCTTACATCGAAATAGGCGAATACGTGTGTTATCGCGTGACAAATACAAGATCGTTTCAAAATGTTAGCCATGCTAGAAATTCAAATTGCTATAAATCAACCATTTTTTAAGATATCAACAAAAGAACAAATTTTCAGAAACAAAAACTGCTCCGAAATCTTTGTATCAAGGCCAAACACATAAAAAAAATCTTTTTCAGTTTCCAATTTTTTAATACCTCATTTTAAATTTTAAATTTCATTTTTTTAAAAATGGCAACCCTTTTGAAACAAGATGGCGAATGAAGCTGGCCAACGAACTCGGTCGAGACATTGGTATGTATTATGTACAGACCAAGTTACATCCAAATAGGTTCATAAATACGCCTGTTATCGCGTGACAAAATCAGGTCGTTTTAAAATGTCAGCCACAAGAGAAATTCAAAATGCTATTACTCAGCCATTTTTTTTTAGATATAGACGAAAGAAAAACTGTTCCGGAATCTTTGTATTAAGGTCAAACACATACAAAAAAAATCTTTTTCATTTTCCAATTTTTTTGGTATCTCATTTAAATTTTTTTATTTTTTAATTTTTTTAAATGGCCGCCATTTTGAAACAAGATGGCGGATGAAGCTGGCCAACGAACTCGGTCGAGATATTTGTATGTACTATGTACACACCAAGGTACATCCAAGTCGGTTCATAAATACGCCTGTTATTACGTGAGAAAAATCAGGACGTTTCAAAATGTCAGCCACGCTAGAAATTCAAAATGCTATAACTCAGCCATTTCTTAAGATATAGACGAAACAAAAACTGCTCCCGAATCTTTTTATCAAGGTCAAATACATAAGAAGAAAATATTTTTTCAATTTTCAATTTTTGGTACCACATTTCAAATTTAAATTTTTCTTAAAAATTTAAATGGCCACAATTTTTAAACAAGACGGCGGGTGAAGCTGGCGAACGAACCTGGTCGAGACATCGGTATGTACTATGTATAAACGAAGTTACATCCAAATCGGTTCATAAATACGCCTTTTATCGCGTGACAAAATTCAGGACGTTTCAAAATGTCAGCCACGCTAGAAATTCAAAATGCTATAACTCAGCCATTTTTTAAGATATAGACGAAACAAAAACTGCTCCGAAATCTTTGTATAAAGGTCAAATACATAAGAAAAAAATATTTTTCCATTTTCAATTTTTTGGTACCATATTTCAAATTTTAAATTTTTAAAAATTTTTTAAATGGCCGCCATTTTGAAACAAAATGGCGGATGAAGCTGGCCAACGAACTCGGTCGAGATATTGGTATGTTCTATGTACACACCGAATTACATCCAAATCGGTTCATAAATACGCCTTTTATTGCGTGACAAAATTCAGGACGTTTCAAAATGTCAGCCATGCTAGAAATTCAAAATGCTATAACTCAGCCATTTTTTAAGATATAGACGAAACAAAAACTGCTCTGGAATCTTTGTATAAAGGTCAAATACATAAGAAAAAAATATTTTTCCATTTTTAATTTTTTGGTACCACATTCCAAGTTTTAATTTTTTTAAAAAATTTTAAATGGCCGCCATTTTGAAACAAAACGGCGGATGAAGCTGGCCAACGAACTCGGTCGAGACATTGGTATATACCATGTACACACCGAATTACATCGAAATCGGTTCATAATTACGGGAGTTACAGAGTGACATAGGTCAGATATATATATATATATATATATATATATGCTCTTGTATTATTACTATTTTTTTGTTATGTATTTTATGTGGATGTTGATTTGATATTTTATATGTAAGTTGAAGATTTTCATTAATATTATAATTAGCTTAATTATTCATTAATCTAATTTACAATTATTTGTTATTAAATTTTAATTTACTAAGGACAATATCATATTAATTACTAATAGTATGCCACTCTTAGTTTAATGTTTTTGAATGTCCCATATTCATACTTTATGGATTTTTATGGATGTCTGAAAATAATCCACATTCTATATTTGTGCGTTTTAAGTAATGGGATTTTAAGTATTATTTAACCTTCTATATACTTCCACATGTTGGTTATTTCCTGTTCATTTTATAAATATCTTATATATAATTCATTGAAAAATATTTTTTAGATAATTTTTAATAATTATTTATATTAATTATTACTGAATTTATTTTGTTTTATAGCATATAGATATATGCTATATATTATCAATGTTCTAACATTATTTAAACTCTTAGTTTAGTTTAAATAATTTAGCTAATAGAACATATTGTATGCTTTTAAATTTTATTAACAATAGTTTTAAATACTTTGTGTTATTTATATTAGGTTTATAATTCTCTATATATAAGGATTTGTTTGGTTTTGCTGTTTAAACAGTTATTTACATTCAAAAGATTGCAAATTTTTATCTTGCGATAGATGTTTAATATAATTATTAATAGATGGCAGCACTAAAATTGTATCTTTCAGATTGCTCTAATTTTTAATTTTTCTAGCTCCATTTCAGTTATAATTTATACAACAGGGTGTATTTTTAGCTAAATTTTGACGATATTGTTAAACTGTTATCTATTAATTTAATAGTGCATTTTAAATAATGTAATTAATATCTATTTATTTTATATTAGATTAAATTTGTTTTACAAGGTATTTCAAATTTTATTTCAAAATCTATTAACTGCATCCTTTGGTATCATTTACTGTGATTTCTTAACTGTTTTATTCACCTTAATCTTTTTGATATACTGGAAGACATGTGCACATGGTTTTTTGTAAAATACTGAAATATTAATCGGTATGGTGTTTATTATTTCTATTTTATATCCTATAAATATTTAAATACGTTTTATTGATTCTTCCATTTCATATTATTTGTTTCTATTCTGCTTTCATTTTTAATCAATTCACTTGATTTAGTGGTTGTTCTATAATTCTCTATATATAAGGATTTGTTTGGTTTTGCTGTTTAAACAGTTATTTACATTCAAAAGCTTGCAAATTTTTATCTTGCGATAGATGTTTAATATAATTATTAATAGATGGCAGCACTAAAATTGTATCTTTCAGATTGCTCTAACTTTTAATTTTTCTAGCTCCATTTCAGTTATAATTTATACACCAGGGTGTATTTTTAGCTAAATTTTGACGATATTGTTAAACTGTTATCTATTAATTTAATAGTGCATTTTAAATAATGTAATTAATATCTATTTATTTTATATTAGATTAAATTTGTTTTACAAGGTATTTCAAATTTTATTTCAAATGTATTAACTGCATCCTTTGGTATCATTTACTGTGATTTCTTAACTGTTTTATTCACCTTAATCTTTTTGAGATACTGGAAGACATGTGCACATGGATTTTTGTAAAATACTGAAATATTAATCGGTATGGTGTTAATTATTTCTATTTTATATCCTATAAATATTTAAATACGTTTTATTGATTCTTCCATTTCATATTATTTGTTTCTATTCTGCTTTCATTTTTAATCAATTCACTTGATTTTAGTGGTTGTTCGGGCACAGGGGAAAATTAATTTTAGCTTTAGCTTATTTTTCCCACAGAAAACAACCATTTTGCTTATATCATTGAATTCTGTGCCCTCGATAACGTAATTCAATGTATAAGCTTTTCAATTTTTGTCGGTGTCCACTTTTTTCTTTTTTCTTCCATAATAATTCTTATAATATTTTTTTTTTTAATACTTACAGCTTTAAATCATAATAATTGACAGTGGCAGGTTATGTTTAATTAATGGTAATATATATATATATATATATATATATATATCAATTTTGAACGGAGGGTGGTTTCGGGGTCTGGGGGTCATGATCGATGAAAATATACCAAAATTTTTTGAAATCGCTTTCCTCCGAACGGCTGCAATAGGTAGCTTTTTTGTAAAGAAAGCTACCTAAAAGAGACATCCTTTAAGAAGAGTACACAGAAAAAAGATGTTAAAAATATGAATTTTCCTAAGAGATATTTTAAATATACGAATGCATCAAAAGTCCACAGACTTAACATTACGGAGGAGAATTCCGAAGTTGAGTAACCAGCGCCCTTAATGCTCCCTCGATTAGTGCAGACAGAATTTTGATAATTGCGCAAAGCAGAGAATGGGTGATACTTCTTTTTTTCTCCCAACAAGATGCACTGTAAAAAATGTATGTAACGTTACTCCATAAAATTGGTGGTAACATGCTGCCCCCAATTTTATAGAGTAACTAGCAGGCTACGCCCGCTTCGCTGGTCCATTTTCCAAATGAACCTTGATCAAACAAAATTATGAATTCGATCTTGTATTTTAAATTAATATGGATCTTCACCTGGTAAGTCATTCCGCATTTGCTGAATACGATGCAAACGCCATTTAGCTATTATATTATCTTATGCTTTAGGCAAAATTCGGGCTATTCAGAAGAAAGTCTTTTATAGCAGATCTTTAAAGTAGAGGTTGGGAAGGAAATACGGCTGTGATGATCATCAGAAATTAAAATGTTCCCTACTCACCACACTACTAAAATCAGAGATAATTACAACGATTGCAGAGAGGGACCACTGAACATTAATCATGTTCGGATTATTCACTATCGTTGGTTAGTTTCTGAACTCTGGGCTTCTCAGCTTGGTCCTATGTATGCTTCTGGTAGCTTAAATGCAATCTCTCTCTACTCTGCATTATATTTCTTAATATACGTCTTCTTCTGGCAGGTCTACTACAGTTTTCTATCTTCGTATTACAGTAGAGTAAATACAGTCAAAAAATGTAATAAATTATTTCCACACAAAGAATTGATTAATTTCATATTTAAAAGAAATGTGAATCATATAAAAGTGGATTTTTAAAACTGAAGTGTTTGAATAAAATTGAAATAATATCATTTTCACTGCCATTTCTTTTCTTTTTTTTTTTTTTTTTAATCAATTGCAATCATGTCACTGTTAACCTGGAAAAAAAAAACCCTCGATAACTGATTATGATAGAAAGATAAACCTCTTGTTTTCATCCAATCAAAATCTTCCCAATATTCCATAATCGGGTGCACTGGTAAGTTTGACGTAAGCATTAGAAGTATTTGCAACTACATGGTTACAAATGTGCCAGTGTTAGATATAAAACAAAGGTAATTATGAACCAAACTACATTCCATTAAATAAACTCAATTTGCTGTTGACTGAATTATATTAGATCTTTCACCAAAAATACTCTTTGAGGATGATAAATAAAGTCAGTTATACAAAACTTAATAACCTAGTACGCATTAATCTTTTTGATGCACCGAAGATTTTTTTTCTTTTCTCTAATGAGCATAATAGCACGGAGAAATAAATAGGCTTTTTAATTTCAAAATTATATTATTCTTCAGACTGTTGCCTAAATAAACCTAAAATCGTTAATTTTTCACTAAGTTTAGTGGCTAGGGCAGTGCGTCAGATTTTTTCTCGAGTATTGTCATTCCAAGTATTGCTTATTTAGTGATAATAAAATAACTGCAGATGAAAAATATATAATACTAAATCTTCTTTTGTCCGTTTGCTTCATAATGAAAAACCATAAATTTATTAATCGCTAAGTACAAATTTCATGTAATCTTCTGCAATCGAGATCACTGTCCACAGAGACTCTTTCAAATATAAAAGAAACATCCAACAGTTCAGTAAATACGCTTATTAGCGGGTAACCTGATTGCGGAAAATAAATCCAATATCATTCAAAAACCTTAAAAAAAAAAAAAAAAAAAAAAAAAAAAAAGATATGTCGAATTAAAAAAATCATCGAAAATTTATTTCAGTAAACAATTTTTATTATAAAATGTTTTATTGTGGGGTATTAATAAGGCATAATTGCATCAATTTTCTTAAGAATAATCTTTAATACTTAAAATTTGAGACAGTAGACATTTCTAAGAGGGAAATTGGCGATATGTGTTTAAAAAAAAAAAAAAAAAAAAAAAAAAAAAAGAGTGTACAATATTCGCTGATCTGAGTTTCGAGGTTATAAAAGTCACAAGTTTGGGGAAAACAAACCAGCATGTTTCCGTAGTAAAGTATGAGAAAAATATCTTAAATGTCTGAAATTAAATTATTTAGCATATGTGTGTACGGAGGGGCAGACATTTTTACTAAATTTAAATCCACTGTTATAATATTAACTGCTATTTATATAATTTAAATTTCAATGTAAAAAATTGCTCCAAAAATGCTGTCTTACATTTGAAAAATCACCTATATAATGTAAGCATCGATGCGGCTGATGTCACGTTTATGCCTTTTTGGATTAAAATCAAATTATTTGGCGACAAATGTAAAATCAAAATAAACATGTAACTCATAAGTATAATCATTTTTATAATTACATCTGCTAGTTTTTTCTGTAAGGGTTAGATAATAATAATAATAATAATAAAAAGAAAAAAAAGAAAATGACTCACAAGGAAGATCTCCTTAAAGCGCATACTCAAAATATTTTGAAAAAGGAAATGCTAATAAAATTACTCATGTACGTAAAAAAAATCAGTCAAATGCAGCGGCAGAATCCCAGTAGAAAATCTGTAAAAAATATTTTTTTTTTAGTATTTGGCGCGAAAAGACGAACGCTCCAAGCTATTTGGCGAACCAATACATTTCCTTGCCAAATGCAAGACATTGAAATGCATTTATAAATTTCTTGTTAAATAAGTATTTAAATGCCCAATACTCTATCAATTTAAACTTAAACGGTGGATTAGTTTATTATTTTTTCTGTAAGCTTATATAATATATACAAATTGCGTATTGCTGTAATTATTCCATTTTTTACGGTATCACCGGCGGGATAAGTTTTAAGTGTATTTTGGTTAAGAATGCTATCATCAAGCATTTCGATATTAAGTCGTTGTTTCCATGCCAACAATACTTTTCTCTTATTGTCTCTGACACTAATAATATCGAAGTCAATTGCCAAAGCTCAGAATCGGACCTTAATTTTGAGTTTGAAAGAATTTTAATTCATTTAAATTTTGTTCTAAACAGCATAATTACGATCGTTAAATTTCATTATATACACATATAAATGTATATGGCAAAAGTGCAGTTGTATTTATTGTGTATGTGTCAAAATGTATTTATTTAAGTTAAACTTACTTAAACTAACTGTGTATGGAGAGTTGAAAAAGTTTTTCTTAAAGAAAATTTATCATAGTATTATTCAAAACTTTATTGTGTCGCCAACCAACGTTAAATCACCAGGGAAAAAAAAAAAAAAAAATGTAACTTTCATTATTATTTTACGAACACTAAATCGATGTTCTGCCGATTTTTTTTATAAACATATATATCCTCATGAGAAAGTTATTCCATATTTTTTTTTCAAATATTTCTCAGCTTGCATTTATGGAGAACTTCCTTGATGTCATCTTATCAATTTTTCAGTTGCATTTTTCTTAACCTGACGCAAAAGATAAATCGCCAAATCTCATTTCGATTGCAATATTTCAACTGAGTAATTTTTTAAGCATTACGAACATTTCCTTTCATGTTTAAATTAAATATTTTCGCTTTTTAATATCATCACTCATTAAAACTGATTTATTTTTTCTTTTTCTACTTTTTTAAAAATTTTAAATAAAATTAGTAACAATTTTTTATTATATTTTTCGACCCTTTTCAATTTTTTCATCAACGATAAAGTACGCCAAGAAATAAAATGGTAACCTTATCGTCCAAAATGACAGAACTTTCTGTCATAATTCTATAAATAATCTACGTAGAACGATGTGTTGCAGCTTAAAACTTTCTCTGAAACGATATCTATCTAACAGTGTAACTTTCGTCAAAATCCATGCAGTAGAACGCGAAATATAGATGTTCGGAACGAAATTTCCGTTTGGATTTTATATATGTAATAGACTAGATGGCTCTTCCCCCTGCAAGCTACGCTCGCCAACACCCGTTCAGACACCGCAGAATCTAAAAAAGAATTAACAAGCAAATTTCAGATGCATTAAAATCGCTTGCTTTTTGGCGAAGAAAAATCCTGCTCGCCAAATCGCGTGTCGCTTTCGTTTTTTCACGCCAAATATTCGAAAAAAAAATTATTTATTTATTTATTTATTTATTTGCAGATTTTCCGCTGGAATTCTCCCGCTAAATTTAACTGATCCTTTAGTAGATACATGGGTAGTTTCACTAGCATATTTTTTTCAACATATTCTGAGTCATGTATTCCCACGAGAACCAAAGATGATTTATATTAATATAACAGCGACACGGAAGAGACACCTCTTCTTCAGTTGTGACAGGGAGGAAACGCTTCTTCTGCAGTTTTTGATAAAAGCAGAATCAACGTCATTTTGTTGCGTTCTTTCTTTCTCAATAATGTACACTTTTATCAGCGAAAATGGCTCGTTTCAGGATGATTGCTTGCTTCTTCAAAAAGCACGCAATTTCACCTTCGTTTTTACATTATTTATTAAATGGACAATCCCTTAAGAAAGACTCCCTTGCGGTCCAGAAACCTAGATGCTTAATCGCTTCTGTACTTTTGAAATGTTTTAGGAAGAAACAAGCAGTTCTCAAACAAATATTTTTACCCGCTCAATAACGCGAAACTTTCTGGTTTTTAAGTTTAAAAGATTTAACAGCTGTATGCAATTTTTGCAATATTTGAAACACTTCGATGCTAATTAATAAAACAAGGCTTTTACTAATAGCATAATTTTATCTCTAAATGCACATAATTTATACACATTTTAGCTAAAATAGAAACTCATTATAGTAATATAATATCATTATAATACCTTATAAATCTGTATCCTTATAATACTTTATAAAACCGTATCATTATAATACCTTAAAAATCTATTTTTTATTTTAAAGAACTTACCTTTATAGAAAATTTTAAGAATTTACATTTCATACTTTTATATACTATGCTCAGATAGATCAAATCGATTTCCTGTAACTCAGAATAGTTTGTTATTTCCATTAAAACATAAAGAATATTCTTTATTTTTACTATCCAGTCATATTTTCCCAAGGAGTTTGTAAGTAAAAATTTCACTCGCAGTTTAAAACATGAAATGCAGTATACAGGGTGTCCCAAAACGACCGCATAAACTCTACACAGCTAGATTCCTCGTTGGGAGTACATAAAAACTGCCAAAAAAGCGTTCCTGTATGATCCATAGTTTACGAGAAAAATACGAAAAGCAAAGTATGACGTCACTGCCGGTGCAAGGGAAAAAAAAATACTTTATTGGACATATCAACAACAGTATTTGCATATCTTTCCAGACGATAATGTTTAAACGCACAATTTAAAGTCAGGTACATGTCGCAGTAGTCACGAACGGAATACATGGCCACTATACGAAGACCTGCAAGATGAAGCCTTTTAAAAATACGAGTTCAACGTCGGCTTAACGTCATTCCATGGCGCGCGCGTATACATGACGCGCTATGCGCGGCGAATGTTTTAAACATTATCGTCTGGAAAGATATGCAAATACTGTTGTTGATATGTCCAATAAAGTGTTTTTTTCTTGCACCGGCAGTGACGTCATACTTTGTTTTTCGTATTTTTATCTTAAACAATGGATCGTACAGGAACGCTTCTTTGGGCAGTTTTTATGTACTCCCAACGAGGAATCTAGCTGCGCAGAGTTTATGCGATCGTTTTGGGATACCCTGTATATATTGTGCAATTTTATCAATTAACGTTACAATGTTTCTTTAAATACTCCATACAACAGTACAGAAAGAAAAATACTTTTAATTATATAGCATCATTATTTACAGTTATTTCAAACTTTAACTAAAAAGGATTTTTATATAGAATTTAAAAATGAAACAGTGTTAGGAAAATATTTCATATACTGAATTATTATTCTACAGGATTGTGAATCAAATTTATTTAAGGCTGTTTTTGAAAATAATAATAATAATAATAATAATAATAACAATACTGCTGAACAGTGTGAAACTTCTTCCCACATTAACAAAGCCATTTTTATTTGTGCATGAAATTTGTAGACACTGTTCGTGATATTATTTGAGTTCTTTAGTATTGAATAGCATTAAAAAAATTATAAACTTATTTTAATAGCATTTTTCGAAAAATGTAAGGAACTACTAGTTCCCACTAGTCCTATAAGGAGACCTTCCTTGTTAGAATTCTTTAAATGTTATTTCTTTTTTCTCCATTTCCTGGAAACTTCATTTTGGAAAATTCGCCGCCACATTGTAAAAAATTTATGTAACGTTACTCCATAAAATTGGTTGCAGTCTTGCTGCCTCCATTTTGAGTAATTTAACCGGTATAACTGGTGTCACGTTAGGGGAGACTAGGGAGGGTTGACCATACTGGAGGCTTGACCCACCCTTCAGTTTTCATATTTAAAATAATTTCAGAGTTTTGCCATTAGGTGTCAATCCAAGCTACTGGAATGTTGAAATAATTGTCTTTGTTTTAGGCAGATAATTTAAAGAGGTGTGGAAAAATCAATTGTGACGAGTTTTCAACCCAAAATTTGTGTTTTTTAGAAATATTTTGTAAGCTTTCTTCTGATAAAATATATCATAGAAATTTAAGTAAGTAGGTTTTAAGTAATGCAGAAATATCGAGCTTTCATTCCAGGCATAAAGATTGTACGGTAAGTTAAGCTTCACATAACAATGTGCTATTCTTTAGAAAAGGGCTAGGTGGGGAGGCTTGACACAGTCAATGTGAGGGAAGGTTGACCAGGTGCTCAAGGCTCTAGTAATTAAGTGGTTTTGGAAATCTTTTTATTAAACACTGTGGATAATGAAAAGTTAATAATTATATAAAAAAAAGAATGTAAATTTATTCTGTAGAGCTACAGTAAAATAGGTGATGGAAAAGAAAATGTTTAAAGCTGATTAAAGAAAGATGTGAAAAATTGCTATAGTGTCCTCTGCAAGAAAAAATTTAATGAAATATAAATGGGAAAGTTGATATGAACTTTATTCCATTTAAATATTACTTACAATATGTAAATAGAAACAGTGGAAAGGCCTAGAAAGTATGAAAGCAGAAGTCTTACATTTCAGGGGAAGTGGTACGTTTATGAAACCCTTAATTTTAATTCCCAAACACCACAATGGCACCAGAATTTTGCTAAAATCTTTTCCATTTAATATGTTTGTGAAATATAGCCTTTTTCTTATTACCGAATAATTTTTTTCATAAATTCAGGTGGCAGTCATTTATTTCAACATTTTAGTACTGGAAGTACTTTACCTTGAAAGGGTTAACAAATGTTAATGATAATTCCTCATGCTGCTACAAAAGAACATAGGCATTGATCGAAAAACTTTAGGATGTAGATCAATTTCACCAGGATGAATACAATGAGATGAAGCCAAACTATGTGACAACTAGAGTTGTCAGGTCGAGTTTCACAAAACGTAGGACAAGCAGACAAAAAAAAGAGGGACTAGTGGCTCCTAAATCTGGACATAATAATACATGAAACCCTATGAAAACGGAACCTGTCTCTAACGAAATACTGTCTTAGATGTTAAAATTTCATTTTCCTTGTTGTACAGCGTACAATTATACCAGCTGAGAAAAAATCCTGTTTAAAAAAATATATATATCCTCTGTCTTTGCAATTGCGTCTAAACAGATTTGTTTAAGCATAATATTTTCAAAAATATTTTTGTATAATTATTAAAGCGTGTAGCATAAAGTTATTTTGCTTTTTTAAACTGATTTTATTACTCTTCACAAATATTTCAATATAAAATAAAGTGGGTCAAGCCTCCCATATAATGGGTCAACCCTCCCATATGTGGGGAGCCTTGACCCATTACTTATCATGATTAAAATCAATCATTTTTCACATTCTATACCTATTAAACTTATGTAGCAATTTTATTTTGATAACTGATTGTATAACGAATACAATTACACATAAAACTTTATTCTACGTTCAATATTTAAAAAAATAAAAATAATTTCGTAAAAAGTGGGCCAACTCTTCCTAGTCTCCCCTACACTAATGTGTGACATTACACCAATTATATCAGATTAAATTACACCGTTATATAAGTTAAATCTACCCTATATATATATAAAATCCTAATGAAACGAATTTATGAAACGGATATATAAAACAAATTTATGAAACGGATATATGAATCGACGGATTAAACAACTGATTATGTTTCAAGCGATTTCCCCTAAAATATGGAATACTTTGCGATGAAATTAACACCAAAAATCAGCATTGATCCGCAGATCTCAATGGTATTAGAATTTTTACTGGTATTAGAATTTTTAAATTCGAATTAGTTTTCGAAATATTAATTTTTTTCTAATTTTATATGCATTTTTCTAATGATGGCAACTCAAATTTTAATCAAACAGATATTTTTTTCTCATATTTCAGAAAAGGTTGACATGGTAACCTGGCTATTGTTGTTTATTTGATAATAAATGTTTATTTACTTTTATTTCTTTTTATAAATTACATAAATTGTTTTGTCCTATAATTATTAATTATTTTTTTTATATTTCATTTAGAAAATATTAGAAAATAATTAAAAAATACGGTACTACTTAGTTATTCCGTCGACCAATTTCGCCAAGTTATATAAATCGCCAAGACACTCGCCAAATTATACAAATTGACATAATTTTTATTTTAAATAACGAACGAACAAATAAATTAGTATAACATTAATAAATATACAAATAAAAAGTCGAAATAAAAATCACTTGATGACGTAAACACGTGTAACTTGCTTAAAGTCAAGTGAATGTGACATTTACGATCAACCATTATTGGCATTTAATCTTATAGTTTGGCGATAGATTTTTGGTCGACGGGATAACTAAGTACAGTAGAACCTCGATTATCCGAAGTAATTGGGACCGACCATCTTTCGGAAAATCGAAATTTTCAGATAATCGAGAATGCTTCAATTTTAAGATTAAGGAGATATATATGCAATATTTTGTATTATGGTAACAAGGGCTTAATAAAAATAACGCAATAGCAAAATAGAAACAAAAATAAATTACATGAATTTTAATTTAAAAATTAAGTACCTTTTACATATATCACAAGAGTATAAAAAAAAGTTTTGTTTGTCGCAGTCTCGATTGCCTTTGCTTTGAAGCTCTATCACGTAGATTTTTAAGTGATTTACTTACATAACTTTATATGCAAATATATGCGCAAAAAAACATTTATAAATTAAAAATATGCACTAAAAACTTCAAAAGCATGCAAAAAGATGCTCTAAAACCTTTTAAAATATGTAAACCTTGATAAATTTTCATAGGAAGTCAGACATTTCCACTATAAATAAATGTACAGTGGTAATGTACGGTGGTAAACATGAATATGTTGAATAAAATATAAACATGAATATGTTTACCACCATTATTCGTGTCTCCATTCATTCGCTCTGTAATTTTCGTAAGAATTAGTATTTCAAATGCTTTTCTGAGAATATTTGAGACTTCGCAAAATTTCCTATTGAAATAATCACTTGAATTAATTTCCTTGGTATTTTTCTACAACGTACTAACTGAGTTTCAATGAAATCTGTTGCAATTACATTGCACGAAATCTTCCAATTTTGAGGTTGAAAAGAAAATCCAATTTTATTCAACGTTTAAAAAGAATTATAATGCTGTAACAAAATGACTGCCTTCCCTTATTTTTATAGCATATAGATGTCGCTGTTGCCACTGTCGGCAAAATATCCTGAAATATTTTGCCAAACATGAAGTGAAGTGAATCTATGTAATTATGATTGTTCGGGTGTAAGTAGAGTTTCAGTAGTGTACAAAATGTTTCGCACCTAGAGAAGTTTTCTTGTGATAAACCGGAACTATGTGTGTTCCATTCATATATTATGCGCTTTACACGAATTGTATATATTTTGTGTGTGATTGTTATTAAAAATGTTATTGTTTAAGTGTCGAAAGAGTTTATCCTAACCCAAATCGACACAAAATGGCGCCCAACGTAAAAAACTTCTTTAAACGAAGACGAAATCGTCATCCTAGCGATAAAGTAAATGGAGCAAAAGAATCGCCCCGATTCTTAATAAGTTTGAGAAACCATTCTCAATTCTGTGAATGTGAAAGCATAATTTCAAGAAAAGTGCTTTGGTTCCAAAGTGTATTGTCGCCCTGGCAAGTGAATAAAAAGAATCACCTAGATTCTTTATTGTGAGAAATCGTCATTTCAAGAATAGTTTAAAGTAAAAAAGAACCGCTCCGGTTCTAAAGTGTGCATCGTTTCTTTGATAATAAATAAAGTGAAAAAAAAGGGTAACCGTCCTACCCGGTTCAAAATATTGTCTCCTGACAATAAAGCAATTTATTGCGTATTAGTGCATTCTCCTGGAATAATTCTGTGTGAGGTATGCATATTATACGTCTGGGTAGACCATATCTAAGGATAACTTCTTCGAGCAAAGTAGTGGCACACTGTGCGGCAATAGCTTCTGAAAGAGCAAATAGTTCAACCCATCTTGTTGCACAGTCTTCTACTATGAATATCCATCTTTTACAATTCTTACTTTTTGGTAAAGGACCAAAAAGATCAATTGATAGAACTTCAAATCGTTGTGAATTTGTGAATACACTGGTGTTTGTAAAAAAACGGATGGTTTTTGATTAGAAGGTTTATACCTATTACATTCAGCACAATGTTTGACGTAATCTGCAATGTATGAACGCATTCCAGTCCAATAATATCTTTTGAATATTCTATTTAATGTACAGTCGTGGAAAAAAAAAGTAAACACCCCCTACTAACTCCGCAACAAATTATCGTAGAAGAAAGTTACTGGCACCGAACGATTTTAAATAATGTCTACTTTTAAATGATGTATATAAAATTTGCTTAGGGGGCCATCTACATATTAAAACGAGCCATAACTTCATTTTTTTCAATGGCAATACCCAATTCTGACAGCATAAATGAACTCTACACCCTTCAAATTATTTTAAAACCAGCGTATTTTAAGGGCTGTATCCAAATTGAAGTTGGGTTCTCGATTGCTAACCGAGAGAGCCGCCTTCTTGATCAAGGCACCTTAAGCAGTCAATGAAGTCTGTTAGATAACAAGGCAGCATAGGAAATTTCAAAATATCTACTCACTTCAATCATAGACGGCCCCTTAAACCATCATTTTGCCATTTTTTAAGCATAATTTGAAAACTACTTGGAAGAAAAATGTGAAATTTGGGATTTTCATAAAGCAGGACTTAATAAATCTAAATCCATCAAAAAAATTGTAGGTTGCAATTCATAAATTTTTCGAATATTAATTTCATAATTCATATCATAAAATTATAAAAATTGCAAATTCAGCGTATTTATGTTTGGGCACATTAGTTTTATTTCTAAACAAAAAATTAGCACATTAGGAGTATAATTTCAGAAGGTATAAATAAAAATATGAAAATGTAATTTAACATTCGAAGCACTAAATTTTGAATGTTTATAATTAAAAAACTTATCATTCAAATGACTTGAAATTTGGTGCCTAGGCATATTTTGAACCGAAGATTTGAAATATCTCGTTAAAATTGGGTATTGCCATTGAAAAAAATGAGGTTTGGGTTCGTTTTAATATGTGGATGACCCCCTAGCAAATTTTATATACGTCATTTAAAAGTAGACTTTATTTCAAATCGTTCGGTACCAGTAACGTCCGTCTACGATAATTTGTTGAAGAGTTAGCAGGGGGTGTTTACTTTTTTTCCCCCACGACTGTACCTTCAGCACTGTAGTGACCAGCTGTAGGTGAATCATGGTGTTCTTTTAAAATTTTCTCCCTTTCATGTAAGGGGACTACTAGTTGTGCTTCTTCTGATTCCGAAGTTGGGAAATACCTGTATAAAACTCCTTGGTTCATAATATAACCACGTTCAGTCCAGTTAGTGCAGTCTAGTGTTTTTTCTTCATCTTCAAAACTTTTAATAATTTTCTTTAATTCTTCATCTTTCATTTGTTCAGCACGTAGATCACTAGGCATTTTAGCAGGGATATCAATCATTATGGTGCAAATATCACAATCTCCTTTACTGATATGATCACACGCAGGACGAGAAAGCATGTAAGCTATGACGTTCGCTTTACCTGGAATGTATTCTATTTTCACATTAAATTCTTGCAACTGTAAAGCCCATCTGGCAAGTCTTCCAGAAGGTGATTTTAAGCTCATGAGCCATCGGAGAGGCTGGTGGTCGGATGCCACAGTAACTTCTGTTCCATCGATGTATCCTCTGAATTTATTAAGAGCCCAGACAACAGAAAGAGCTTCCCGTTCCGTGGTGTGATAGTTGCGTTCTGCAGGAGTCCGTAATCTACTGGCGTATTCAGTCGGATGCTCTTCCACACCTTTACCCTGGAGAAGTACTGCTCCAAGAGCATAATTGCTTGCATCGGTTCGAATAATGAAGGGTTTTGTTTCATCAGCCTGTTTCAATATTGGTGCTGAAACCAGGCATTCCTTCAAGGTTTGAAATGCATTTTCTTCATCGGCACCCCAGTGCCATTGCAAATTCTTCTTAGTGAGGTTACTAAGTGGTCTGGATATTTTTGCAAAATCTTGTATAAAACGGCGATGCCATGAACATGCCTGTAGAAACGATTGCAGTTGTTTTATATACTTGGGAGGCGGGATCCTCACAATAGCATCAATTTTCCCAGGATCAACTTTTAGGCCATTTGGAGTGATCCAGTATCCTAAGTACTTTACTTTGGTACATGCAAAGTTGCATTTTTCTCGATTTGGGAGAGAATTAAGAACGACAGACGATGTTTAACACGACATTCGTGCTGTAATTCACAATGACAACTTTGTACCTGAAATTACACCATACCTCGAGAAATTTGCAAACTTCACCAAAGAAATTAAGGACAAAGTTGAAGCTAAGCAAGATCAAAGAAAGAAATAAGCTGACCGTAAAAGAAAATCAGGACATTGTTTTGCTCCAGGAGACAAGGTTTGGATTAACTTACATCCAGTAAGTAAAGCCTCTAGCAACAAAACTGCAAAGTTCATGCCTAAACGTGATGGACCATACATTATTTTAACTCAAAAATCACCCACCACATTTGTTATAGCAAGCATGGACAATCCAAATGAACCTCTTGCTACATGTCATACTTCAGCTTTGAAACGGTGTAATGACTCCGACATTGTGCCTGCTGCACCTATTAGGAAACGCGGCAGACCACATAAAAAAGTTACTGGTTCCTCACCGGGACGTCCGCGGAACCAGAGGGGGAAGTTGTAACAAAGTGATTGCCTTCCCTTATTTTTATAGCATATAGATGGCGCTGTTGCCACTGTCGGAAAAATATCCTGCGATATTTATCGACAGTGGACTATATCGACAGTTATCGATATAGTCATTTTCGCAAAAGAAAGTATTTTATAGTTTGAAGATTTTGTTCCTAATTTTGAAAGAGGTGGAAGGAGAAAACTCTGAAAATTATGTCCTTTAGACTGAATAATATTTCTGGTCATTTGAAGGCGTCCTTATTTTTAGAGGACGATGTTCATTTTAAAGCCTTTTTCTGAATTAAAAAAAAATAAATGTATCCGAATTTCACTTTTTCAATTCTGTGTAAAATGCCTTTAAAATGAGCACTGTTCTCTAAACAAATTAAAAAAGTAAAAAAATCCGACTGCGGAAAAAAGCGAACTATTTAATTATTTCTCATCAATGTGACACTATTTTTTATAATACTTACCTATTTTTCTATTTACTTGTATTGATGACTTTTAAGTTGTGTTCAATTGTTAGTTTCTATCTATAAACACTGTTTTGATAAGACCTCTAGATGTCTATAGAGGTTAGAGTTGTAGTAAAGCTAGAGATCCTACCTACACAACTCCCAGGTTGTGTAATATTTAAACGGAGCTTCTGACTGTAAAATAGTCAATGAGACATCGTCTTCATTTTGAAAGATCTATCCAATGATATACCACTCAATAGGGTGCGTAAAAAATTTTTTCGTCTCTACCACAATTTTCTATTTTACAGCCGCCATTTTGAATTTATAAAAACAAAACCTAGCCTATAACTGTCGGACGGTTAAGACGAATCGATAGAGACCTCATTCATTAAAATCCACCCAGCCGTTGGGATGTTTTGAGGGACAAAGAAATCCACATACCCAGATACACGTGAAATACATAATCCTTCTTGGCAGTCGGGTAAAAAAAGGAGGGCATCTGTCATCTTAGTTTTGTAAATTATAATGTGTGCTTTCCTTTAAAATGATGCCATTTTCATGAAAAACTAATACAATAACTTCGATCTGTTATTTTCATTACGCATTGTTTAGCAGAATTCTTCAAGTGGATAAATGTAATCAAAAATTCAAATCTTTGATATTATTCGAATCTTTATTTCCAAGTCTTACTTGCAAATTTGCAGTTTGTTATCAGTTTGTTCTTATCTATTCTGTTAAAATCCCAAAATAATTAACGGATGAGAATTAGAGTCGTCAAAAAGGTGCATTAGAGATTTTAAACAATGCTAGATGATCATGGGCAAAAAGAAAACAAAGAAAAAAAACCCCGTGTAAGATGTGCAAGATGTCACGTGATAGAAATGCGATCTGCCTCGGATAATTTGAGTCGCCAATCGAAATGTTACAAAACACGGTGCTCATCATTTTCCTGATTATCGTGTCGCAAAAATCAGCTTAAAATGTCGATTTTGGTATCATTTTCTGAAAAATTCTTTTCCTTTATAGAAAACTGGAAAATACTATGAACTGGAATAAGTCCAATGAGAATGCTTGAAAATGTTATTCATTTACGAAAAATGACATAATATGAAGTATGAAAACATAAGTTATTAGGGTTTGAAAAAAGTAAGAAATCTCTGGGAGGGAGTTTTCTCAAAGGTCACACACTGATTTCATCACTGATTCAAATTTTGTAAAATGTTTGAAATTCAGATATAGACCGGGCGGTGCAGGCGGTAGCACAGAAAATCACTTAATCGAGTTCACGGATGAAATTCTAGGATTAGTTAGATCTGGATTCGCATATTAAAACGCAATCGGTCTGCCAAGTCATATCTTGTTGGAAAACACCTGAAAATCTGATTTTAGGAATTGACTCGTAGGTTTACCACTGTGTTTTCCTACACCCAAAAGTATGAAGACATGGAGGACTAGGAACAGGAAAACACAATGGTAAACCTACGGGCCAACCTCTAAAATCGGGTTTTCCGGTGTTTTCCACCTTGAAATGATTTGGCAGACCGATTGCGTTTTAATATGCAAATCGAGATTTAACTAACCCTAGAATTTCATCCGTGAACTCGATGGAGCGATTTCCTGTACTGCCGCCTCCGGGTCTAATACTATTACATAAAAAAACTTGCTACGACATAAAAAAAAAAAATGACTTCGATCTGTTATTTTCATTATGCATTGTTTAACAGAATTCTACATTTAATCATAAATTCAAATCCTTGATATAATTAGAATCTGGTTTTCAAGGTCTTATACTCAAATTTGTTGCTTGATATCGGACCGCTCTTATCTATTCTGGTAAAATCCCACCATAATTAACTGATTCGAATTAGTATCGAAAGGATAATGCATTAGAGATTTAAACAACACTAGCTGATCATGGACAAATAACAAAAAAAAAGAAAAAAAAAAAAAAAAAAGAAAAGAAATTACTGTAAGATGCGCGAGATATCACGTGGTAGAAATGCGATCTCCCTGAGATAATGTGACAGTCGTCAGTGGAAATGTTACAAAACACATCGTTCATCATTTTTTAAATGTTTATTTCTATTTTGATTGTATACCTAAAAGTGCCCAGCTGAGTCTTGTGAACATTTTCAAGGACTCTCAGAAAAATGTGTGTTTCAGAATTCCATACATTATCGTGACGATGAGATTTGAAACAATTGCAAAAAACTAAAACAAGAAAAAAACTAAAAATAATAATGCCTGTTAAAAACTTTTTACGAAAGCACATCTCTGTGTCCAGCAGCAAATTACTGCGCTTGCGACATGGTACATCCAAAGCAACCTTGAATCATACCCGATAATTTCTGGTTAAAAAGCATTAAACGCATCTTTTTCTTTTCTTATAGCCGTGATTGAAAACGATTCTTATTGTTTCGTTTGGAATTAGACGATATCGCGTACCCATAATGTTCTTAATTACCGAGCATCTTCTTTCGAATAACAAAGGGGAAATTGAAACAATGAGAATTTATCGAAATTTGAATCTGTCATCTTTTAATGGAAGGTCGGCCGTGGCGAAATATCTAAAATATTCATTCTTGTCCCCTTTCGAAGGTGTCCGAAATTTTCTGTCCTTCAGATAGTAGATGGCACAATGAAGCTGTAATCAACGAAGCGTTGCTATTCAAACAGCGAAATTTGATCAGGTACGCGCTAAAACCATGTTTTCCTGAATCCAAAATATCTATGTTTCATGATACTTAGAGAAATCACTAAAAAAGAATCAACTTCTTCAGATGTTGCTTGTGAAAAAAACGTAATTCTGATATTTCTACCTATTACCTTTTATGATTGCATAATTGTTCGGTAACATAATTCGTGTTGAAGTATCGAAATTTCTCGTTTCGGCAGCTGTAATGTTAAATCTACAAAAAATCAACTTTTCAAAAGTAATAAAAAAAATTCCAGTCGAAAAAAAAGATGAAAGTTTTGGGTAAAAAAGGGTGTGATATAAAATTTTCTAGCCTATAATGGTACATATTTAACATTTTCCATTAAAAAATTTACTATTTGTAAGTCAAGTGCCTACATATATGTTAATAGAAATCCTTTTCTCCTGTACTGAATACATCATAACGTGTTTCTGAAAATTCAATTAAAAAAATTATGCATGATAGGCTTGTCTTTTCATATTTTACACAACTTTCTAAGCTCTCTAATCCGGAACTCAAAATTGTTACTTCAGCAGATCTTTTAAGCTTTTGCTTTACAAACTTATATTCGGAGTAATTTTTGTTATAAAATAATTGTGACTTATTTTAACGATTCGTCATGATTTATTTCTTAGAGTAATAATCATTTAAAAGCACTGAAAATCAATTTCTTTTCTCAAAATATCAGTCTGTTTCAATTTATCTGTTAAAATCCAAAATTTGACATTGTTATTAAAGCAAACGTTTTATGCTTTTCCTTACAGACTTAGAAATTTGTGTCTTAAGATAAGGATGACGTATCTTCAAGATTCACCTTATGATTCCGTTTTAAAAGTAATTAATCAATTAAAAGCTGTGAAAATAAATTTCCTTTCTCAAAATAAAATCCTTTCTCAATTTATTTGTCCGTTAGTTAAAATCAAAAAATCGAAATTGTTAATAATGCAAACATATTACGCTTTACCTTTAAGAACTCGGGTGCTTAGAAATTTGTGTAAAATATGGAAAGATGATACGTCAAGCTGATCATGCATACTTAAAAAAATTAATCAGAAACACGTTATGATGTACTTAGTACAGGAGAAAAGAATTTCTATCAACATATACGTATAATTTTTTTTTAATAGAGGATGTTAAATATCTACCATAATATAAGCTTGAAAATTTGATATCACATCATTTTTAGTTACAATTTTCATCTGTTTTTTTTTTTTTTTTTTTTTTTTTTTAGATTGGTTTTTAGTTTTTTACTTTTGAAAAGTTTTTTTTGTAGGTATCACTTCTTTTAAAAAATCAAAAAACAGATTATATATAATTTAAATAATAAACTTCTCTAAATTAAAACGAGTTTTCGTAGAAACATTGCATGCAGGGAAATTTCTTAAAGTATCAGTCTTCCTCAATTTATGTGTTATTTGATTTTTATGGATGAATATTTAGTTAAACACTGTTAGAGTCGAAATAAACTATTGACCGGTAGTTGGTTTGTTAGTTGTTTGTTTAAAGATAACTTTTTTTTACAGACTTGTTTTATCTTTGGAAATACCTACGGCTAATCCAAGAATGGATTAAGGCTTACAAAACAGTACTTATCTTTTTAGACAAGACTCTTAGTGAGCCTTCACAAATTAAAAGTAACCCCCATGCCAAATTACAGTCTTCTACCCAGAACGGTATCAAGAAATCGGAATTTTAAAACTTTTTTTGCTTCTGCTCCTTTTTAAATTTCGAACGTATTAAAAAATGTTCACCGAGAGCATTTACATTTCAAAAGTAGCAACCATGTCAAATTTCAAGTTCACGCCCTAACAATTCCATTTAAATCGTAACTTAGAACGTTTTCTACTCATTTTACTTTTTGGCAATGGTAGAAACAAGAGGACTGGGATAAAATTTGAATATGTAGTATGATAATTTATGTTTAGTATTTTGATCCTGTATAATTTAGTTATAAATAGTGTGTGTTTAAGAAATGTACGATTACTTGATAATTATAGTGCACATAAGCATTCATCACTAACGGAAACGTCGCCCTTGCGACGAGGAGAACTTTGATTCATCTAGTTTATTAATCTTCATACTTTGGAATACTACTATTATTTCGGAAGATTGCTAAGGTAAAGAATATCTTATTATTCTGCTAAAATGGAACAGTTGACTCACCAATTAATTAAACAGCGCTAATGGATGCGGTAAAGGGGGAAAGCAACCTAAAGAATGATAAGGTTTCGGGTGTACAATTCGAGAAATACATGATGAATCATTAGAAGTTTCGGTACTTTCATGGATAGGTTTGAAGCATTTTCAGACATGCAAAATATACCCCCCAAAAAACGCGCAAAAACATTAATATCAAGTTTATCATCTAAACTGTATAACTTGCTAAAAAATCTTCTTGCTCCGCAGAATCCCAGTAATTAAGTATATGAAACGCTTAAGGAAATTTTGCAAGAACATTTCAACCCAAAACCATTAATGATACCTAGAAGACACGTGTTTTTGAACAGGAAACAAAATGAAGGGAAAGCATGCACGTCAAATTTCAATTTCTAGCCCAAGTAATGCCACTGAAAATCAGAATGCAGACCGCTTATAGAACGTTTTCCGTTCTGTTGACCTCTTTAAATTTCGATTTTTTACAAACAGTTCTTAGCCCGGACATTTGCATATTAAAACTAACCATCATGCCAAAAGTCAGGCCTTTATCCCGAACGATATTACAGAAATCGTAATTTTAGAACGTTTTTTTACACCTGCATCCACTTAAAATTCGAATTTGTTAGAAACTGTTCTGTAGGATCATTTACGCTTTACAAGTAAAAAGCATGTCCAATTTCAAGTTTCCAGCATTAACAATTGCAAATGAATCAAAATTTAGAACGTTCATAGAACACTTTTCTATCATTTCGAACTTTTATTTTCTACTATTTTAGAAATTGTTCTTAGCGAGTATTTAAAATTAACCACCATGCCAAATATCCGGTTTCTATCCCGAACGGTATCACAGAAATTTGAATTTTAGAAAACTTTTTGTCTTGCCCTCTTTTCAATTTCGAATTTATTAGAAAATTAAAACCGCCTCTAGAGACCAGTTTTGTCTCCCTTAAGGCTGTTCTCAAATCCAAAAGGGCAACTTTGTGACATAAGTTTTAATTTATTTTTGTTCGGAAATGCACGAAACTAGCAGGTGTTGCTGTTCAGAAACTATGTAATCGAGTTTTTTTTCCGTTTTTCTGCAAGCGCAATAGATCTTTTGGAAAATAGTGTTAAAGTCGGCATTTTGAACCGAATTTCCGCACGAAAGAAGAATATTCGGTTAAGAATGGGTGAAAAACGTGCTTGTCATGTGATCAAAATCGCTTATAACTCAATAGGTAATTGATGGATCAAAAAATGGAAAACACAGTTCGATTCCAAATCGCTTCCATGGTCAGCCTTTCCAATTTTATTTCTTTCTTTAAAAAAAAAAAAATGAATTTGTAAATGTGTCAAAACGTTTTGCACTTGTTCAGCAGAAGAATTGAGAACAGCCTTAACTGTATTAGGGAGGCGCTTACCTGTAGAATCTAGTGTGCATGTAATTTATCGTTCATTTACAGGGATACAGAAAAGTATTTGGCTACTTACTGTCTATGAAGAACGATTGCTGGAAGTGCGTTTTTAGTTGTAGTACGCGTTTTAAAATTTAATTATTTTTTTGGATATTACTTGGTGTGTATAAATTCTATCGATCCTATACAGGGCTACACAAAATATCTGAAGTACATATCCATTTATTGATGCAAATTTCTGAATGCGAATTTTCAACTGTGCTATGCGTTTAATTGAACCAAGATTTAGCATACTATGTAGTATACATATACAGTAGAACCTCGATTATCCGAAGTAATTGGGACCGACCATCTTTCGGTAAATCAAAATTTTCGGTGCTTCAATTTTAAGATTAAGGGCAAATATTTGCGCTATTTCTTATGGTGGTAACAAGTGATTAATATGAATAAATCATTAGCAAAATCGAAACAAGAATAAACTACCTGAATTTTAATTTTGAAATTAAGTACCTTTTACATTCTTCACAAGGGTTTGAAACAAAGTTTTGTTTGTTGCAGTTTCGATTGCCTTTGCTTTGCAGGTGAATCACGATGTTTTTTTAATACTATTGGTTCAACAGTATCACAGTCTTTCTGCTGCTTTCTACATAAAACTTTTTTATTTTTGTGGCATCTCTCTTCATAACACTAACTGCTGCAATACCAGTGCCGTATTCTTGAGCTTATTTTATCATACTCTCACCCGATTCTATACGATTTATGATTTGAATTTTTTCTTCTATACTTAAAGTAATGCGGGGTTTTTTTGTACACATGATAAAAAATGAAAATTTTTACTCTAGTAAAAATCTCGTTCGGCAGCTGAAGTTAAATTCAAAGAAATTCTAAGACAGAGGATCCAAAATATTTATCAGTGCTCGTAGTTCGGGAAGAACCGCTTACACACGAGGAATGTGATAATAATAATAATAAAAAAAACCTTTAAAAATGGATTTTGGTTAACCGAGAATTTCGGTTAAAATAGTTTCGGATAAAAGAGGTTCCACTGTAAGGCTATACGTCATATACAGGGATGAACGAAATAATTCGGATATTTTTCCTGGTAATTGCAGAAATTATATTTTCAAATGCGTTATGCATTTTCTAAATTGTTTATTTAGACAACTTTTACCTTAACAAACCGAAAAGTTTCGTTTCAGTATTCTGAATGTGCTGGAAAGGGATGCATAATCTATGCTGGACGCATGATTTTTCGTTCTTGTTTATCTCCCTGTCCCGCTGTTTTGGGACACTGGACCTGACAACACTAGTGACAACCATAGCTGAGCGAAGGCGCAAACTTGAACACGTGGCGTTATTTAAATAAGTTTCAATGTAGTAAGATAGAGAACAACCACCCACGCTTAGCCTTCGCACGATAAAAACTCGTCAATAGAGAAAAAGAGAGAATAAGTTCCTATGAACCACAAACATTAACGATTTCCCAATGTTTTGTGCATCCACGTGATTTTTCTTGAACAGATTTTTGATAAAGCTTCAAAGGCTTTAAAAATGAGAATTTGAATAGACTTTATGTAAATATACGGGAAAAGAAGTTCCGTGTTTCCAGCTGTAATTCCAGTAGAAAATTGTGAAATCCCTCTCTTTTATTTAGCATATGAACGCAACAAAAAAAAAAAAAAAAAAAAAAAAAAGAAAGAAAAAATACCCTGCTTTGTTGACAGATTTTACATATGTTCCACAATGAGCACCGTACGAAGAGAAAATTGCTCCCTAGGCAAAGCTTCAATTTGGCTTCCCCCCCCTCCCCCCACAAATACACACTTTTTCTTTGTGACATGTCACAAAATTGAAAAGTGCAGATACAGAAATAAATTCTATTGAATACATATTTCGCATTTATTTTGGAACTTTATGTTTAATTTTAATTCAGAAACTCCAAACTATTAAATTACATTAGAGAAAATTGCACTTAGATTTTGGCAAAGAGAATCTGGGAAATGAGCGTAGAAAAAATGTATCTAACAGTACAGTATAGTAGTTTAACAAAAACCCTTTTCTATTCCTAGAAGAAAACCCCATGCTAGTTTGAGAGCAAATGCTTTTGTCACAAGCACAGAATGAACATTACAGACTAAGAAAAGAGAAGATTAATGAAAGAGACTAAGACAAAAAACTAAAACAAGTTTTGAACAGAAGTCGTAAATTTGTATTTGGGTGCAGGGTAAGGGACCATGCGGTTGCACATATCCCTTTGAAACAAAAAAATGAATGTAGTTTTATTAGGGGAAAAAATTCCAGTATGTAATTTTTTTATAAAAAAAAGAAGAAAAAACGAGGTTTGTAGTATAAATTTGGCGCGCCTCAATTTCCGTGCCCGGGGCGCACGCCCCTTCGTTCCCCGCTTCGCACGGCCCTGTCCACAATGTTAAAATTAATAAATGCTTCAGTAAATAAATAATAGTAATGCTTAATTCATCTTTAAAAAGTTAAACTTAAACTTACACTATGTGCAAAACTACTTAAAAGATCAGACAATATTAAAAGATGTTAAATTATTTTAATACCTTAGTACTTTCAACTATAAAAAACGTAGTCTTCGTCAGAGAAATATAAGAAATACAATTGTTATAACAATTGTATTTCTTATATTTCTCTGACGAAGACTACGTTTTTTATAGTTGAAAGTATAGCAATTGTATTTCTTATATTTCTCTGACGAAGACTATGTTTTTTTATAGTTGAAAGTACTAAGGTATTAAAATAATTTAACATCTTTTTAATATTGTCTCATCTTTTAAGTAGTTTTGCACATAGTGTAAGTTTAAGTTTAATAAATGCTTGTAAGTTTTATTGTAAATTTTTGCCCCATTTCCATGTCCTCTTGACCCACTGTACTGCATCACTAAAATCTACAGATGAGAGAGATTTTTAATTTTTAAGTTATAATAAAAAATTTACAAGACTTTTCTAAGTGATCGCAAAATTAAAACGATAACGCAGCAATAAACGGTAAAAATGAATTGTTTGGTAACAACACTTTGACCGATGTCTGAAAGAAACAGTTATCACTCTGTCGCTAAAAATGAATAAAACTTAATTCTTGCTATTTACTATTACATTGATTTAGTGCAGTAGTAATATTCTATAAAGATTATCGTTTTTATTGCAAATTTAGCAATACATCATTGTTCGCTAAAACAATATTTCGATCCCTGGGACGTTTGTGTTACAGTCATTCAGGGTAACTTTGATCCACATTTTCTCTATTTTCAGATGTCCTACTGTTATGTTAAGAATATTGTTGCAACTTGTGGCATAAAAGGGAAGAAATGATTCTGAATTATTGTATGACTATCAGAATTTAAGGAATAATAATGATATAAACAATAAAAAATGCATTTTTAACCTGGTTCAAAGTAATCCATTCATGCAGTACCCTACATGGACTTTGTACCATACATGGTACTTTGTACCATACTATAAATCTATACTCCTATTATAAAGAGGAAATAATTGTTTATTTGTCGGAGGTAAGCTCTGGAACTACCGAACCGATTCCAAAAGTAATGGTATCAAAATGATGGTGTTAGTCCAACTTAGAACATAGGCTATATCTTATGTCGGTGCCACTACACCAAAAGGGGTGTAGGAGCAAAAAACGTTCTAAAAATGCGATTTTAGCGTTATTGAAAGGCCTAGAAATATGAAATTTTGAATATTAGTTACTTATAAGATATAAATTATGTCTAAGAACAGTTCTTAAGCAATTCGAAATTTAAAAGGGGTGAAAATGCACAAAAAGCGTTCTAAAAAACGTTCTAAATGGTAGTTTCTACACAATCTCAGGAAATACCAAACCGATTTAAAAAATATTGGTGTCAAAATGATGGTGACAACGCTTGCTCCAAGATAGGCTATGTTTTATGTCAGTGTCACTACCCCAAAGGGGTTTGCAGGAGCAAAAAACGTTCTAAAAATGCGATTTATGTGTTACTGAAGGGCCTAGAAATATGAAATTTGAAATATTAGCTAATTATTAGATATAAAGGATTTCTAAGAACAGTTCTTAAAGAATTCGAAATTTGAAAGGGGTGAAAATGCGCGAAAATCGTTCTAAAAAACGTTCTAAATGGTAGTTTCTACGCAATCTTAGGAAATACCAAACCGATTTAAAAAATATTGGTGTCAAAATGACGGTGACAACCCTTGCTCCAACATAGCCTATGTTTTATGTCGGTGCCACTACCCGAAAGGGGGTGCAGGAGCAAAAAACATTCTAAAAATGTGATTTTTGCGTTACCGAAGGGCCTAGAAATAGGAAATTTGAAATATTAACTACTTATTAGATATAAAGGATTTCTAAGAACAGTTCTTAAATAATTCGAAATTTAAAAGGGGTGAAAATGCGCGAAAAGCGTTCTAAAAAACGTTCTAATGGTGGTTTCTGCACAATCTCAGGAAATACCAAACAGACCTAAAAAATAATGGCGTCAAAATGATGGTGACAACCCTTGCTCCAACATAGGCGATGCTTTATGTCGGTGCCACTAACCCAAAAGGGGTGCAGGAGAAAAACGTTCTAAATTGCGGCTTTTGCGTTACGGAAGGGCCTAGAATCGTGAAATTTGGAATGGTAGTTAGTTATAAGATATCAATGATCTCTAAGGACATTTCCTAAAAAAATCGAAATTTAAAAGGGGGTCAAAATGCGCAAAAAGCGTTGTAAAAAACTTTCTAAATTGCGATTTCTATACAATCTTAGGAAGTACTGAACCGATTTCAAATATACTGGTGTAAAAATAATGGTGACAGATCTTGCTCCAAGATAGGCTATATTTTATATCTTCCACTACCCCAGAAGAAATGCAGGAGCAAAATGCGCGAAAACCGTTCTAAAAACTTTCTAAATGCTGATTTGTCGGCAATATCTCAGGAAGAATGAATATGATTTCAAACGTAATGGTAGGAAATTGATGCGGACAGCCTCTGCTCTAACATAGACGCTATTTTATGTCGGTATCAATATCACTAAGACGTTGCAGGAGCGAAAAAGCGTTCTAAATTTCGATTTTTGTGATCGGTAGGTGTTAGCAACTTAAACTTAGGCAAGGTACATATTTATTAGATATAAATTATCTTTAAGAACAGTTTCGAAAAAATTGGAAATTTAAAAAGGGGTGAAAATACGCGAAAAGAGTCCTAAAAACGTTCTAAATTGCGATTTCTACTCAATCTACGGAAATACCAAAGCTATTTCAAAAGTAATGGTTGCAAATCAATGGTGACAGTCCCTGCTATAACATAGGTTATATTTTATGTTGCTGTCACTACCATCTGAGGGTTTCAAAAGCAAAACATATTTGCGGTTTTTGCACAACTGAGGGGCCTAACACTTTGAAGTATGGCGTGGTATTTACTTACAAGATGCAACTGCTTTCTAAGAACAGTCGAAAGAAAATTCCAAATTTAAAAAAATGAAGTGAGTGAAAAGCGTTATAAATTACAATTTTTAAGCAAACTTATAAATTACCAAACCGATTAAAAAAATAATGATGACAAATTTTGGTGATAGAACCTGCTCAAATATAAGCTATATTTTATGTCTGTTCCACTACCACCAGAGGGTTGCAGGAGCTAAAAACTTTCTAAATTGCGATTTCTGTGATACTGAAAAGGCTAGAAACTTTAAATATGACATGGTAGTTACTTATAAAATATAAATGCCCTCGAAGGAACGTCGAAAATAAATTCGAATTAAAAAGGGGTGAAGCGAAGGGGAGGTGCGAAAAGCATTCTAAAAAAGTTCTAAATTACAATTCTATGCAATTTCAGGGAATATAAACCGATTATAAAAGTAATAGTTGCGAATCAATGGTAACAGTCTCTGATCCTGCACAGGCTATATTTTATGCCGATGATTCTACCACCTGGGGTTCACAGGAACAACAAACGTTCTAACAAAGGGCTTTAAAAGCTTTTTAAATTACGTTTCTCTGGAATATTAGGAAATAATAAACCGATTTCAAAATTAATGTTGGCAAATTAATGATGACAGTTCCTGTTTCAACATAGCCCTTTATGTTGAGAGAGGTGGTAGGACTTGGAATTTGACATGATGGTTAATTTTAAGATGTAAGATGATGGTTTCTAAAAAAAATCAAAACTTCAAATGAATACCGAAATAAGCGTATTAATTGAGCATAAAAGTTTCAAAATATTTTCTAAATTATTATTTATTTAGTTTTATTTCGTTTTATTACTTTAAGTCTCATTTCTGCCTTATGCAGTGTAACAATGATGTTTAATCAAACTGTGTTTAAATAGTAAATTTTGTAATTATTCCTAAAAGTAATAAGTACCTTTTAATAAAATAAAATATTACCTTTTAATAAAATAAAAATTTAGTTAGTACCTTTTAATAAAAATTAGACATATAAATATCACTTGGCATATTTCAAATATTACGCGAGCAAAGCCGCGGGGTTTGCTAGTATCATATAAAATAAGACATTATAAAAAAGAAGTATTATAGTTAGGACCATTTTGAACCGAGAAAAGTTTTTCTCCATATATTTAAAGACTCCTAATTTACATTTCCCAACATCACAAGATTTTTATTATTTATGATGTTATAACGAATATT
This sequence comes from Maratus speciosus, assembly GCA_963932465.1. NCBI lineage: Eukaryota > Metazoa > Arthropoda > Arachnida > Araneae > Salticidae > Maratus > Maratus speciosus. The sequence continues at coordinate 289,331,581 of OZ010800.1, read as the reverse complement.
ATGCATATGAATTGTGGAAGATGGAAACCATGAATATTTAGCAAAAAAGGAACTGTTTATAGTTCATATAAAACATAAAATGCAGTGAAAAACAATTTTCAATGTTTTAACTCAATAATATATCCATAGTTACGGTAGTACATACTAGTACTAGTATTAATCAAACGAGAATAAAAAATGTCGAATGCAGGGTTGACAGTTTGGCCTCAATTTTTATTCAGAAATTTAGTGTCCATACCAGAAATAAAGAATAGTATTTTATGCTCTAGATAATAAGAGGGGTTTAACGATCACAGAAAGTAAAAATTCTTCTTTGGATATTTCCGGTATGCATTTAAAATGTAGGATTAAAATTTGAGACCAAACTGGCATCCCTGGTCGAATGTATGGGATGTCAAATTTGAGTAGTGCTGCCCAGAATCTTCAAATGAATTTTATGTATTTTACACATATTTTTGAAAATATTTACATGTTATATCCAATTTACACTTTCGACATTTATACATAATATACGTGTACATATGGGGAATTTCTGACAAAAAAATGGTAATTTTGTATAAGCATAAGATATGGTTTTTATTTTTGCAATTTTTTTAACCATTATTTCACATAGTTTTTATGAACGGAAAATTATACAAAAATTCCCAGCTATACATCTTTGGTATCTATATAAACTCAGTTAATGGCATGAAAGTCGGTACAGTAGTTTTTGAGATAAGTGGATTTTATAAAAAGAGAATTTTTTTTTTATCTCATAAAATATCCATATTTATAAGATGATAATAGGGGAAATATATTGTGAGATAGGTAGCCAAATCTTGGGGGTGGGGGGTGGAAATCAGGAAATTTGATTGAAAGCAATGTTGCCAGATTGGAGACTTTTTAAATTCAGATTATATGACTGTCACCACTTTTTAAAAATAGAATAAATCGCCTTATTTTGCAGATTTTTTAATATATTTTTAAATAGGCCGAATATTTCTATTTTAAAAAAGCGGTTACAATCAACAATCTGGGGACAAAACAGTCACCAATCTGGCAACACTGATTGAAAGGCATGTTTCCAATGCTTATCTTGATATGCCCTTTATTATCTGCATATACTTCATAATACATACATTTACTTACATTTTTAGTCTGCATATAACTTGTTAGTAGTACCTGTAATCAGTAAACAATAAACCTATGCCTAACTTTGAGCCGGCTCAAAGTTATACTGAAAATAAGATAAAAGGTAGTGATTTCTAATTTTACATTTTACTGTCTATTAGTAAGCTCATAATCACACACACACACAAAAAAAACATTTATAACATTTAGATAATAATATGTCTGATAAATGAGTATATTACTTACTATAAAAATTAAATTGAATTACAACAACTTCAAATCAGCATTCAAAATTAACTTGAAAACAGTTAGTCATAATAATAGTTGGATGATGCAATTAATTGTGTATAACGTTGCCAATTTATATTCTAAAATATACAGTAGAAAACCCAGTTTATAACCTTGCCAACAGAGTGGTAATACTGGAGTTTATCCAGCCTTTTGAAGTAAAATATATTGAAAATTAGGAAGTGGTACAAAGTTACACTTCATGGATCAAAGTTGTCCTGAATAACTGTACTTAATCGAAATAATAATTAGAAGAATTATTACTTACGTTGTTGCATACCAATTACACAAATTTGATAAAATTAATTGATATAAATATGCGCAAAAAATTTAGGTGCGTGACCTGACCAAAAGATGTCTCATTGTATTTTTTTATGCTCAAATAGCTAAATATTTTTAATGCATGAATTGGCGGAAAAATAACTAGAAAAATTTTAATAAACTTTAAATTTTCCCTTGTTTGAAAGATTATATAACAAAATTTATAGAAAAATTTTCTACTGCAGTTTTTTTCAAGGTATTTAATTTTGAACTTAAAATTACACTATGTGCAAATTATTTAAAAGATATTTAAAAAGGTGTTAAATTACTTTAATATCCTTAGTACTTTCAACTATATACATAGCCTTCGTCAGAGAATACAAAAATACAAACGTCTTATTTTCAAATTTCACGTAGTTGATGTCGAAAAGAATGAAAGTGAAAGCCAATTTTTAGATCCCGAAAACATGGGGAAAATAAAAATATGGATATAGAGCAGTGATTCCCTACCTTTTATTGGCCACGCCTCACCAAAGTAACTGTAAAATCACGAAGTCCCCCCCCCCCCCAATCCCCTCTTGTACACATCCTGTAACACATATCTCTTATTGCTTGAACAGTGAACTCTATTCACGTGAAGGAATCCCAATAAAGTTTTAACAATAACTGTTCATTTCAGTTTTTTAAACTTGTCATGTAGTTGAATTTTCTGCCACAAATGTGTTTTTAACATAATTTTATAAATCCAAGGCTATAAATCTTCATTTTTTATACCGAAGTTCTTTTGTTGTGCCTTCCCAACTTATCTCAATATTTAACAAAAGTGCTATATGATTTACATTTTTATCTTAAAAAAAAAAAAAAAAAAAAAAAAAAAAAAAAAAAAAAAAATGGTTAAAGAGACTCTCACATTTAGCATTAAAATAGATAACATTGAAAATTTTTATAATTTATTTTAGTAACTTATTAAGAGTTGTTGGTAAAGCTTTGAACACTAAACTTTCTTTCTATGGATAAAAAAAAATAGATCAGAAGCATTTCGAGATTCTGGCCTTTATCAATATAAGTAGCCATTATTCCTCATCCAAACACACTGATCTTCCCCCTTTCCCGATAGTCATTAATTAATTGTCATGTATTATCACATTTTCAAATTTAAATTATATACGTTATGTATTCAGTTACTGCGTGGAAGCCTTACAGCCATAGATAATTACTATTTATTCATTTTCTTTTCCAATTCCATTAAAGATTTATAAAATTTATAAAGTTGGTAGTACCACAATTTAGATATTTCAAATATTTTTTAGGTTAAATATGCTAAAGATAATAAAATTTAGGTGATTAAAGTAATGGAACAGATGTGTTATTATCCCGGGGTCCGCCATCTTGAATTTTTTTCTTGGCTTGAATTAAAAATTATTTTTTTATTAATAGTTATAATTATTATATACCAGTTTTTTCAATATTATATTAACTTATCAACAATATTTAACGATTGGCGACATTACTACTTGGTGAAAAAGAAATTTTCATGCATGAAAAAAATCCAAGTTGGTCGACCCCGGGACAATAACACATCTAAGCCAAAGTAATTTCACGTCTAAAAGTTTTTCATGTTACATACAGTAGAGTGAATAGATTAAAAAAAAAAAAAGCTCATTCAATAAATAACTGAGAAAAATTGTAAACATTAAAAACCAGAAAAATTAGAGAATTTTTAAAACTTAAAATAGGGGTGAGGGTAAGTAGAAGAACTGATAAAAAAAAATTTGAAAGATTTTTCATATAATTATTCTGGTTTCCATTTTAAACATTTGATTTGGATTTTTTTCTAATTAAACAGAAAAACTTAATTTCATTTTTTAATTTTGCATTACTTTTATTTTTAGCGTAAAAAATTACTTTTCCAAAAAAAAGGGGGAGTTACAAATTTGAAATTGCCTCTCCCCTAAAAAGTGAAATTGCCCTCGGTGGGGCGTACGCCCCACGTTGGGAGCGGGTTTTATAATTCTTTAAGCAAACTGAGCTAAATTCTGGGTATGTTGTATGGTTACAACATATCCATTACGTTAAAGAAACATTCAAATCCTCAACAGTTCTCAGTCGGCATTGTTGTAAAACTAATGAGTTTTAATAAATTATAAGAGCTTAGAGCATCAAATCCTAAGATTTGTGAATTCATAATGTAAAAACTACATTAAACTTTTCAAATCAGTGTTTGACATTTCTTAAAAGTAAAAATTTCAAATTGAAGAATAACTGGTTTGTTTAGCTTCAAAACTCCTAATATTCCCCAAAATTCCGGGTTTATTCTCCAAAATTCCTGGGTTTGTTCCTGTCTCCCAAAATATGTGTTTTTTTTTTCTTTTTTGCAACTCTAGTTGAAACTCGATTAGCATATTAAAATGGAACTGGTCTGCCGCGTCATATCTTGGTGGAAACCACCTGTAGGCCCAATTTTAGTGGTTGATCGGTAGGTTTTCCATATTTTCCTGCACCTAGTCCCCCATCTTTTCAAAACTACTGGTGCAGGAAAACACAATGGTAAACCGATCTGCTGATGAATGTATTGTATTCTGATCTTTAATACGCCAATTATGTTTTTCAGCACAAATATTGTACCAGATCACATATTTGCAATATGTAAAGTTTCTTGTATTATGAGCAGTAAAGTAAGAAACTTAGTGATTTGATTGTTTTTCCTGCGGTAGTGAAATAGTGAGTTTTATAGAAGCGACTCTCTTGCCCAAACTATACTGCTTCTAACTCTGACAGTTTGCAAATGTCCAATTCAGACTTATATGTATATCTTGTAGTGATTGAATAAGAATTGGAGAGGGGTCGAGCAGGAGATCCTAGGCCAGTTGACATGGTGTGATCATTCCCACCAGTAGTTTTTTTAAGTCTTTTTTTTACTGTCAAACTTTATGTCTGAGCATAACACCCTTTGCCTACGTCGTTTCTCTAACAAATAAAATTACTCAGAGGTGAAAATTCGTCCCTAGTTTTCTCAGGAACAGAGTTAGATTTAGGAGGTACGCCTCAGCTTTTGGATTTAAAAAAAAAACTGTAAAATTTTAGAAATTTCATAAATTTACTAAAAGGCAAAGCCTAAAAAGCTAAAGGTTCGCAAGGTTTTTCTAGCTTTGAGGCTGGAAAAGTTTTCAAATGCGGTTATTTTATGGAGCAATATCAATTAAATATAAATTTATTACTACATGAAGGCCCCTAAAATTGTGGTGCCCAGATACCCGGCTCCGCAGGACATGATTAATCAGGACCCTACATCTAGGGAATTTAAATTTGATTTATCAGTCACCTATGTAAGCATTTAAATATGTTTTCATTAGGTATGGAGTAATAAAGAATCATCTCGACTGACAGATTTCCAAAACAAACCTGAAAGCATCATACCGTCCTTGAAACGGAAGATTACAAAATGAGCGAAAAAGTGCCCCGTAAGGGAGGTCAGAGTTGAAGGCGAGAAACATCATGTCCACTATATCCCGCTTTTGTGCAAAAACCCTTTCACTGAAAGATATTACCTTTATGTTATTTCGCGAAAAACAACCATGTCACCGCTACTTGCCATGTCATGTTGAAAACACTTTTCTTATGGAAATTGGCACGGTTTTTGATATTTTCTTCTTTTCCTTTTAGCGGCGACCGCTGATTATGTGCCCCCTTTCCCTTGAAGGACAGGAGTTAATTATCGTGATTCTTCTAAAAATTTCGGTTGCCTTTTTCAACGAGTGCATACAGTGACGGTTTTTAATGATGCTCCTTCAAAGTTGAATGATAGCAAGAAAAGATGATGATTCTATTAGCAGGATCGTGACGGTGAGAGATAGCTTGTTTGAAAAGATAATTCTATAATTTTATGCTAGCAGTAATGTTAAATATAGGCTGACGACTCAGCGATATAATTTTGACGCAGAAAACGCCGTGAAATGTTTTAAATTTAATAAGTGAGCAAAAGTGATGAAAAATTGAAATTTAAAAGACCCGAAGGACATTTAAATTAACCATCTACTACCCAAATGGGATATACTAAAATACATTTCATGCGTATAAGATCCTTCAATTTCAAATTCATGAAAGAACTTATACTTTGACGAAAATAAGACTTTTGTATTCCCGGTAGACAGCGTCACATCTTTACAACCAGTTTTAGCGTGTATGATTTTGGTATATATAATAGACTAGACCAGGGTTGGCGAACCTTTTTTCATCCGCGTGCCAACTTTCCCCAAAAATTATAATTCATAGCCATGACGTGCCATCCATCAAACGAATTTAATGGAAAAGAAAATCAAGACTTAAAATAATTCGAAAATTATTTATTGGGATTTTAAGAATTGGGCAACATACATGTAGTATTACATTGTAATATTTATGTAAATAAATATATTTTAAAAAACAATAATAAAAAAATTAATGGCATTAAATGCGATTTTTATTGTTGCATGTTGGAAGGGGAAAATATGAGGTTCATACTAACTTCTTTTAACAGAATGCAAGCTGAACTGTTTTTATCTGGCAAGTGGTTTATATTTGAGTTTTAACCCATTAACTGTTGAAACTGTAAGATAGGCGTCTTCAACTTTTTTATGTTTGCCAGTATAAATATTAAACGATAATCTTCGCTTTATTTAATGTTCAAACTTTTTGTTATTAATCAAGACAATTTTTTTTAATCGAAAAATAGTGATATCTTGATAGTTAATTTTAATTTATTTTTAATGGTGCGAAACACACCATCAGCAGGTAATGGGTTAATATTATCATTTGTGAAAATAATTATACGCAGTCGTAGGTAGGAGGATAAGTTTTTAAAATGCAAATACAAGTTTCTTAAAAAAAAACTCTGGAATTAAATTCCAAGTTGCTCTAATTTTATCATCAGCATTTTTACTTATATTTGTTAATATTTTTTTCGATATTTTCCATATCTTGTCTTTGTTTGATAAAATTTTCAGCCCACATTCAACTAGATTGGAATTTAATAAGCTGCAATTTAAATTCTTCAATATCGAATGTAAACAATCTCAACACATCTGTATCGGTAAATTTTGTGTAATGAATGTCACTGTATCGTGATTTAAAACATCAATCAACGGCGTGCCAAAAATGTTCTTTTGCGTGCCACTTCTGGCACGCGTGCCATAGGTTCGCCGACCCTGGACTAGACAGTACAGATAACAAAACTGCTAGTCAACTAGCGCTTCAACGAGGGTGTAGCCATAGCTATATAATAAATTTTAATCCGATTAGTGATGATTTTCCCGAGTCGGATCAGTAATCTGGTTGCCTTTTTTTCCTATTGCAGCGGAATGTAAGATGCTTCTATGGCAACATCCCCCGCTAGGGCGCCAGAGTGGAGGCTTCGTTTAGAGGTCTGCAATTACACCCCCCCCCCCCAACTGTGAAACATAACTTTGTATATGTTTATTCTTATCATTTAAAAAACGTTCTATAGTTTTTTTTTATTCTAAGAGATGTTAAATTCGAGAGCACGGCGAGTTTTTATACACAATTTCTATTAACCGAGATTCCCGATATCCGAGGTACTAGCAGTCTCAATTAGCTCGGATAATCGATGTTGCACTGTATTATTTCTTTTTTGACACAAAAACCAAACTCTACAGCCATAAATTAAGATGTTCGGCATATTCAAACCTTCCTCGCAAAATTATCTAAATAACAGCAGTTTTAAAATCTGTTCAGTATAAGTTAAGTTATGAGGTATGTCACATTAACTGCCACCAGAATTTACGAATAAATAGATTTGAAAGTAAATAGATTCGTTTCTTCACGTGCATTATAAAAGAAAATCTTTTTTCAGGAATTGTGTTGCTGTTGTGGCATTTGGTTATTAAAATTAAGTGGTATAAATAATATATCACCGCCCTTCATAGGATTGAATACCTGAGTGGGAGAAAATGGTATGTAGCATAAATTTAATTTTGACAAAAATTGAAGTGAAAGCCTTTTGTTGCAAACTTTGTGGATTTATTTTCTTCTCGGTAGCACATGTTTACAATGGTAACAAGTGGTACTAAACTCCTCTCAGTAAAATTTATTAACATTTATTTTTTTAATATTATTAATATTTTATTATTATTACTACATGTACCCGACCACGCGTTGCTATGACTCAGTCTGGTTAAATGGAAAAGAAAGTAAAGAGAAAGCACACGTTTCTAATACGTTTAATTTCACAATGCTTGTGAGTATACAATATTTTTTGTTGCTCCATAACCTGTGTAGATATAGATATTGTCTGGTTTGCCGACCCCAGAACACACTTTGTGAGAAGCAAACCGTGTCTAGATCTAAACCGCACAATTCTAAAGATTGGCTCTGAGCTTTGTTGATGGTGATTGCAAACGCCAATCAAATTGGAAATTGCAATATCTTAAATTGAAACGGCATATCCCTTGGAATCTGTGGAAATCCCTAGGAATATTGACATCCTCACCTTTGAAAGGTCCTGCCAAGGGCCGCGTGCTGTTGCAAAGCTTTGGCTAGTTGATATTTCGCAACATGATAATTGGCACGCCGATTTTCAATTGCAGTATGTGCGGTGGAATCTCTGGCAAATTGAGTGAATTCAAAAATTCTGTTGGATAATTAACCGCTTCATGTGCTTCTAACAACAATGTCGACGGACTTGTTTGTGACTGCCTCGCGTTTTGAATGTTAGAGTGAATAATATTTTTAAGATCGTAGACGTGTTTGTTCTTGGCCGCAAGAATAGCTAGTTCACTCAGCCAATCGTGATTCTTATAATTGGTTTGAATATTGAGAAATACTTTTTCAACCAATTCTTCATTTGACGTCACTAAATTTCAGAAGTTATGAGGCAATGAAATTCGTCCTGGGGTCAGATCAACCAGCGCCTTTCTCTTCCCAATTTCCAGCAATTGATGCGAGAATATCTCAGCTGATCGATAGTTTTGCAGCGTATATTTGCAACTAATTTTAACGGTTTTACCCGTCATCACAAAGTAGAGTACAGGGTGGTCATAAAAAAGCCTTCCCTGATATATGTACTCCTAGGGACTTAACCGCTCAACCAAACGAAAGGAAATTTCAGATTTAGTTGTTTGAAGGTATGCGCTCGAGATCGTGATGATTTAGAACAATAGAGATCGCACGGTTACGGTTACAGTAAAAAAATTTCGAAATTTTCAAATCGCAACACCATTTTTTTCATGCGCAAATTCATCAGCGCATTGAAAACCCATAAATGGCATTGGACACGTGTGATCAACATTGCCGGTGTAATGTCGTCGCACTCAATCCTAATCAGTTCCTATGTAACGTAATATTCAGCACTCTAAAGCAAATTATTACATTTTTATTTTCATTATGTGTACACAAACACAACTCAAAAACACATTTTAAAGCAAATCTTACACCATTAATCAGTTCACAAATGAAAAAAAAATCGGCTACTGAAAAACATATCTTATAGCCACTCCTTCGTTCCTCGCATATAGAAAACCCGCTCCTCTTCAGCACGATAGTAAAGTTAGCCAGACGCAAGTTAAAAGGACTCGAATTCAGGAGCAAGTCCTGCTTTCGTATCTCATGGTGTATCCAGAGTTTATTTGGGGTTTTGCATCTTACGAAAAATCACGCATTCCAAGTGATATTTAGGGTCGTTACGCCGGCATAAAACATTTTCAAAAAAAAGAGCATTGCAAAGGACCAATGACAATTCAAACACGAGGTGGACTGATGCCTCACAGGAATAGATATTAGAAGTACCAATCACAGAGTATCGTATGCAGATCATTGCGTGTAGAAAAGTTTTAATAAACAGTGTGGGAAAATTGTTTCTTCAATCAGTTGTTCGTATGTGCCAACAAGATGACACTTTACGAGACTTTGACTTACAACGAGGTGAATTGAAAAAGCTGTTTTATCTGAACGGAAAAATTGCAGCTGAAGCAGTGCGAGTTTATCACCGAAATCATAAATTACGACGAGGCCCATGTTCCGTAAAAACAGTACGTGATTTGGTGAAAAAAATTGAAGAAACTGGATGCACATATGATATACCCACGATCCGTTCGATCATCTGTTCCTGTTGAAGTTGTTGCGGAAGTACAGTCGTGAAAAAAAAGTAAACACCCCCTACTAACTCCTCAACAAATTATCGTATAAGAAAGTTACTGGTATCGAACGATTCGAAATAAAGTCTACTTTTAAATGATGTGCATAAAATTTGCTTAGGGAGCCATCTTCATATTAAAACGAACCCAAACTTAATTTGTTTCAATGGCAATACCCAATTTTAACAATATATTTCAAATCTTCGGTTCAAACTATGCCTAGAAACCAAATTTCAAGTCATTTGAATGATAAGTTTTTGAATTATAAACATTCAAAATTTATTGCTTCTAATGTTAAATTACATTTTCATATTTTTATTAATATCTCCTAAAATTATACTCCTAACGTGCTAATTGATTGTGTTGTAATAATACTAAAATACCCAAACATAAATACGTTGAATTTGCAATTTTCATAATTTTATGTTATGAATTATGAAATTATTGCCTGCGAACAATTTTAAGGGAGACCAAACTGGTCGCCAAGGGCGGCTAGTTGCATTATAAAAAAAGATATTATGAAGTAATAAATCTTATCTTACATCCCGAACAATGAAGTATATATTAGTTAGCCGATTGTGTTACTTGAAAAAACGATCAATGTGATCCAATATACGTGAGATGCTCTGCTTATTAGCAGGATGAGTAACTCTAATTTGAGTAGATTGAGTGCTGTCAATGACACAGAGTTGAGCAAACTAGAGAGCTTCACCACTGAGCGGTTGAATGGGGCTTGTTGGGTGACAAATTTGACCACGGACTTTGAAAATATAAGGTCCTCTACCACTAAAATCAACAACTTTTGCTCTTATTGATGCAAATGAAACCGCACTGGTTGTATGAACGAATATTTTGGCTAAAGTTCTTGTAATCAGGATTATTTCGGATCTCTAAGTAAGTTCAACAAAAAATCCGGGTATGACGAAATATTTCCCTACGCATTTATAGGCTTCTCCAGTTTCACTCTTCCTTTACGGCAGCAACTTGTAAATTTTCCGTCAGGCAGGAGTTCAGCTCTGAAATTTTTGGAACCATAGAACTGGAAAATAACGTTTATTGATCTGCAATAGTGTTAATCGACTTCAACATTTATACGGCTTTGAAGCTCTCGAGAACGATGGGTTTCTGCATCTTTTTCTCATTGTACTTATTGAGTTACAGCATTTGCCTCCCGAATTTTATCCAGCGACTCCTGGCTCTGGCTCACTAGCCATCTTCCTTGCTCCTCATTGTTCCCTCGTCGTGTTCTTGCAATGGGACTTTCGTCTTCGTTAATTGCATTAAAAAAAATCTATAACCTTCCATTTCTTATAAATAATTTTAAAAAAAATTGTAAGACTTCAATTCCTAATAAATTTGCTAGCTAATAGTTAAAAAGAACACACGTTATAAGATTGAAAAATCAAATCTAAACAGTAAACATTCACTCGTGATGCCACTTGAAAGAATATATTTCATAGGAACAAGAATGGAGTCATTCACGACTGTGAACAAAAAATTAAAACAGCCCGAATATAAAAATTCTAACAATATTGCATTTAATACACACCTTCACTTGCCTTAAATTGACGTTTTTAAAGAAAGTTTTAATGCATGGAGTTCGTTCAGATCGCTATATTGCTAATGAGCTCCTTGGTCTATATTTTAATGAATCTCAAAAGAATGAATCGGAAACATTCATAATTAAACAATGTTTTTGAAATTGTAAAATGATTGCTAAAGGTAGTAAATTTTTTTTAGTTTTGTATGTTTGATATTGTTATTGAAAAAAATTATTGCATCCATGGTCTATATTTTAATGAATCTCAAAGGAATGAATCGCATAGTGTTTACCATCGCTGATTGCTGGGTGATACGATTTTCAACGCAAGATATATCGAAAAATATGCATATTTCAATGTAGTTTATAACTCAAGTTGTTTTTGTTTTTCAGAATATTTCTAAAAAGGTTAATCTTATGTAGCTTTATTGAAAAAAATAAATCTCTGAAAATAAAAATAAAATGGCTGATTTTAACGAAAGATTGTGTGGATCCGGATGAGTTCACTCCGGTAGTGTTATACACTTACGGCTATTATATAATAATAATAATAATAATAATAATAATAATAATAATAATAAATTGATTCACGTTCAATTAATAACAAATCGAAATGTTTGGCGCGATTTGCAATGAATATCCTTTGCACTATTAGAGTTGAAATAAATGGCGTATTAGCGTTCATTTTGGCATGGTGTTACGATAATGGAAAAGTACGAAACATATTTATATCTCTTACAGTACAAGTCAGTAAAAGCTATTTGTACTGATAATGCTTTCAATCTATATCTGTTTCATTTTAATGCCTTAGACAGATCTGCGATCTTTCCCCTTTTTTGACATCTTATTTACTTCAGATTACAAATTTGTTGTCAAAAACCCAGAGGCCCACTCACTAATCAGACTTTGAACTTAACACGTTTCAGGTCAGTTTTCCTTAAATAGTATATTAATATTTTTGTCAATTATTTCTAATTTTAAGTGAAAACCACGATTTTCACCTACCGTCCTAGGACGGGCATTTACACTAGTGTATAAATAATCTATATAATAATGCAACACAAATACAAAATACATACCATAAAATAAGCCGCATAAGAGTAGAATTTTTAGGTAGCTTTCATTACAAAAAGCAACTTATTGCAGCCGTTCGGAGGAAAGCGATTTAAAAAAAAATTTGGTATATTTTCATCGATCATGACCCCCAGACCCCGAAACCACCCTCCGTTCAAAACTGACATATATATATATATATATATATATAGGTATATATATATATATATGTAATATAAGGATGATATAAAGATAAGGTCGTAGTTGATGAAAAAAGGAGTTTAATGATTCTAGGTTATAGTTTTACATATTAAATAGAAATTATATTTACAAGTACGGGAGGGTAGGGGGGTTTAAATAGAAATTATATTTACAAGTACGGGAGGGTAGGGGGGTTCTCTGCAGCATACGCGCTCACAGAATCGTCGGAGATCGGCCTCTGCTCTCGTCCAGAGCGAGATATGCCTACCATCGGCCGCGTCAGAATGCAATCTGCTCTGGGTTGTTACTTGTTTCCAAGCGAAGAGAATGCAAACCTGCATATCAGCAAATTCAATACATCTGCTGTTCTGCGGTTACAAGTTCTCATGGAAAAGTGCTGACCATATCCTGTTGCTATGAGTAGGGTTTTATGGGAATCTAAAACCACAAGTCACATATATATATATATATATATATATATATATATATATATATATATATAACCATTAATTAAACATAACCTTCCACCGTCAAATATTATGAATTAAAGCTGTAAGTATTAAAAATAAATAAATAAATAAATAAATATAAGAATTATTATGGAAGAAAAAGAAAAAAGTGGACACCGAGATATATATATATATATGTATATATATATATATAACCATTAATATATATATATACCGGGTGTCCCAAAAAGGACTGACTGATTTTAAAATTCAATAACTTCCAAACGGTGACAGATATTTAAAAAATTCTTGAAGGAGGGTTATGCATAAAGTCAAAAGATTTTTTACAGTGATTTTCGATTTTAGTTCGAATTAAAAACAATAGATGGCGCTGCGATCAATAGAGGCTAAATTCATGCTCGATTTTTGGTACTTCGTGGCCCGGATAATACATTTCCATCTCCTTTTTCTGCATGGAACAACAGAAAGGACCAAAAATCTAGCCTGTATTTAGCGACTATTGCTTACAGCGCCATCTATTGTTTGTAATTCGAACTAAAATCGAAAATCACTGTAATAAAACTTTGGACTTTATGCATAACCCTCCTGCAAGAATTTTTTTAATATCTGTCACCGTTTGGAAGTTATTGAATTTTAAAATCAGTCAGTCCTTTTTGGGACACCCGGCATATACATATATATATATATATATACATATATATATATTAAAAAACTAATTTATAATGCATTAAATCATGGTTTTCCAAAAAAATTCATATATTCATTAATATACAATTAGTACTTTACTTACATGATCTTTTAAAACAAATTAACACATGCGTAAACAAAATTACAAAAAAATATATAAAATAAAAAAAAATAACTATAAAAAATTAAAAATTGTAAAATAATATAAAAAATTACTACAGGTTGGATGGGTGGGTAGATGTTAGAGTACGGATGAGGGTGGTGTTGTCTGGATAATACGCAATGGTTAATTTAAAAAAAAAAATGGGGCTTTTGTATTATTACTATATTTTTGATACGTATTTTATAAGGATGTTGATTTGATATTTTATATGTAATTGGTGACTTTCATTAATATTAAATTTTGCTTTATTAAAGTTTTATCTTATTTACATTCATTTGTTATTAAATTTTAATTTACTTAGGACAATATCATATTAATTACTAATAGTATGCCATTTTTATAGTGATTAATATACATATAAGTATATTTAATATATATAGAGTTATACTGTATGTATTAAAATTGGGTAATTATTTTTATTATTATTCCTCTATTCTTTTTCATATTGATCTATTTTCACTTTGTGTTATAAAATTTATTATCGGTTTAATATGCTTGAATGTCCACATTCATACTTTTAATATTTTTATGGCTGTATGAAAATAATCCACACACTATATTTGAATTTTTTAGGTAATGGGAATTTAAGTATCTGATAATCTTTTATTTACTTCCATATGTTTTTTATTTCCTGTTCATTTTATAATTATCTTATATATAATAGTTATTATTAACGATTTTTATATTATTTTTAATATATATTTATATTAATTATTATTGAATTTATTTTGTTTTATAACATATAGCTATATGCTATATATTATCAATGTTATAGAATTATTTAAATTCTTAGTGAAGTTTAAATGAGTAAGATAATAGAATATTTTGAATGCTTTTTTTAAAATTTTATTAACAATAGTTTTTTAAAAAATATATATAGTGTGGTTTATATTAGGTTTATAATTATCTATATATAAGGATTTGTTTGGTTTTGCTGTTAATAAAAATTTTTTTACATTTAAAGGCTATCAATTGTTCATCTTGTGACATTTGAATAATAAAAATACTACTAGATGGCAGCACCAAAATTTGTCTTTTGACGATAAGTTATAAATTTTGTCTTTTGCAACTCCTTTTCAGTTATAATCTCCTTCACCAGGCGGATTTTTTAGCTAAATTTTGACGATATTGTTTAATTGTGCATTTTAGTTATTTTAAATGTTGTAATTACTTTCTATTAATTTATTTTATATTATATTAATTCCATGTATCATGTTATTTAAAAATGTATTAACTGCATCCTTTGGTATCAATTTATTGTGATTTCTTAACTGTTTTATTCACTTTAATCTTTACGATATTTTGGTAGCCATGTGTGAATGGATATATTGAAAAATACTGAAATATTAATCGGGCTAATATTATTTAATATTAATTATAATATTAATTAATATAAATTTGTTCGGGCACAGAGGAAAATAATTTTTAGCTTTAGCTTATTTTTCTCACAGAAAACAACCATATTGCTTATATCATTGGCTTCTGTGCCCTTGAAAACATAATTCAATATATAAGCTTTTCCATTATTTGTCGGTGTCCACTTTCTTATTTTTTCTTCCATAATAATTCTTATATATATATATATATATATATATATATATGACATTTGTCACACTGTAACTCTCGTATTTATGAACCGATTTGGATGTAATTCGGTGTGTACATAGTACATACCAATGTCTCGACCGAGTTCGTTGGCCAGCTTCATCCGCCATTTTGTTTCAAAATGGCGGCCATTTAAATTTTTTTAAAAAATTTAAAATTTGAAATGTAGTACCAAAAAATTGAAAATGGAAAAATATTTTTTCTTATGTATTTTACCTTTATACAAAGATTCCGGAGCAGTTTTTGTTTCGTCTATATCTTAAAAAATGGCTGAGTGATAGCATTCTGAATTTCTAGCGTGGCTGACATTTTGAAACGTCCTGAATTTTGTCAAGCGATAAATGGCGTATTTATGAATCGATTTGGATATAACTTCGTTTATACATAGTACATACCAATGTCTCGACCGAGTTCGTTGGCCAGCTTCATGCGACATCTTGTTTAAAAATGGCGGCCAGTTAAATTTTTAAGAAAATGTTTAATTTGAAATGTGGTAACAAAAAATTGAAAATTGAAAAAATATTTTTTTCTTATGTGTTTGACCTTGATAAAAAGATTCGGGAGCAGTTTTTGTTTTGTCTATATCTTAAAAAATGGCTGAGTTATAGCATTTTGAATTTCTAGTGTGGCTGACATTTTGAAACGTCCTGATTTTTGTCACGTGATAACGGGCGTATTTATGAACCGATTTGGATGTACCTCGGTGTGTACATAGTACATGGAAATATCTCGACCGAGTTCGTTGTCCAGCTTCATCCGCCATCTTGTTTCAAAATGGCGGTTATTTAAAAAAATTTTAAATTTAAAATGAGATACCAAAAAATTGGAAAATGAAAAAGATTTTTTTTGTATGTGTTTGACCTTAATACAAAGATTCCGTAACAATTTTTGTTTCGTCTATATCTAAAAAAATGGCTGAGTTATAGCATTTTGAATTTCTATTGTGGCTGACATTTTAAAACGACCTGATTTTTGTCACGCGATATCAGGCGTATTTATGAACCGATTTGGATGTAATTTGGTCTGTACATAGTACATACCAATGTCTCGACCGAGTTCGTTGGCCAGCTTCATTCGCCATTTTGTTTCAAAAGGGTTGCCATTTAAAAAAAAATTAAATTAAAAATTTAAAATGAGGTATTAAAAAATTGGAAAATGAAAAAGATTTTTTATGTGTTTGGTCTTGATACAAAGATTCCGGAGCAGTTTTTGTTTCTGAAAATTTGTTCTTTTTGTTTATATCTTAAAAAATTGTGAATTATAGCACTTTGAATTTCTAGCATGGCTAACATTTTGAAACGATCTTGTATTTGTCACGCGATAACACACGTATTCGTCTATTTCGATGTAAGAGGGCATGTGGATAGTATACATCAATATCTCGACCAAGTTCGCTGGCCAGCTTCATCAGCCATCTTGTTTCAAAATGGCGGCCATTAAATGAAAAAAAATTATATTTGAAGTAAGGTGCAAAAAAATTAGAAATTGAAAAAGGTTTCTTTCTTAAGTATTTGACCTTGATATAAGGATTTTAATTAATTTTTCAACTACATTTCAGCAGTGAAAATTACGCTTGAAATTATTGAATATTAATGATGTGAATTATCACATTGCTACAAAGCGTAAACCAACGTAGTGAAAAATGTCCAAGCCGGGAATCGAACCCGGGTTAGTGGTAGATAAGTAGTTTAGTAGTAAGTGGTTTAGTGGTAGAGCACTGGAGATCTATTCCAGGGACCCGGGTTCGATTCCCGGCTTGGACATTTTTCACTAAGTTGGTTTACGCTTTGTAGCAATGTGATAATTCACATCATTAATATTCTTGATATAAGGATTCAGGAGCATTTTTTGTTTGTCTTTATCTTAAAAAATGGCTCAGATATAGCAATTTCAGTATCGAATTCGGGTGACATTTTGAAAAATGTGATTTTTTGTCTGCGAAAGCACTTGTATATATCAATCGATTCTGATGTGAGTGAGCATGTGCACAGCAATTACTAAGGTCTCGACCAAGTTCACTGGTTAGCCTCATCCACCATGTTGTCTTAAAATGGCAGGCACTTTAAGAAATCGCCGAATTTGGCAGCCAAATATAAGTTACTTTAAATAAAAGCAGCTTGGATAAAGCTGACTAATTTCGCAAAATTATCATTCATAATAATTTAGTATTGATAAAAATTAGTATTGAATCTCCTATATTCGGTTTCCACTAAATTGAGCTTCGTGTGTTTGAATGATATAAGTTGTTTTTTTAAAAATAAGGAATATGAAAGCTACCTCTTCCTTCCGGCACTGGCCGGAAGGACTTTTTTCATGGGTGGCCGATTCAATTTCATGATTGTTTATTATATTTGGCGCAAAATCGCACTTTCTTAAGACCGTGTTATGCCAAGGCCTTTATAACAAAGAAGTATCATACACTTTTCTTTCATTTAATAGTTTAATATTAATTAAATATAATTATAAATTGAGAAAACAGTTAAGAAATCCTGAATAAATAGTTTAAATGCACATTTTTTTCTTTCCTGTGTGCCATATCTTGAACAATAAACTGAGAAACAATTATAACTTTTTTAATAAATTCACTAGTACGCGCCTTTTATCAAGCGCAAATCAAAGCAGTGAATTTTCATTAACCTGCTCTCGTCAAATTAACGTTTCGTAACGGAAATTTTTTGCAACTACATGAATTGTAGTCATGTAATAAGGCGTTATTTTTCAGATAAACTAATATAAAAAATTATTTTTAAAGATTATCTTGACTTTTATTTAGGAATATCTTGATTCAAAGTTATTGGAGATGTGCATGGGTTATTAAGAAAAAATGATTATTTTGTGTTTATTCAAGTTACTGAGCTTCAATAGCCAACTTAACTACAGATAATGCATTTTCTATGCAATGTATGTCAACTACACTGTAAAAAAAACCTGTAATTTTTACAGAAAAGAATTGTATTTTTTACAGAAAAAAACTGTTTTGAAGAAAAACAGTTTTTTTTATGAAAACGAAACTGAATTTTGTAATTTTTGCAGAACAAATCTGTATTTTTTACAAAAAAAAATACTGTTTTAATGAAAAATTACAGCTTTTTTCTGTAAGTTAAACGGTTTTTTACTTGCTCCGAAATTGACAGTTTTTTTCTGTCAATTTGACAGATTTTTTTTTTTTTACAGTGTACTAACGCGCCAACTGATTTATGTAACGTTTTATATACTTAAACCTAGGTTCAGCACGAGTTGAGCAGGATCGCAAATCATGAAATCTCCAGTAAAACATATTTTGTTTTTACGAAATTTCTCCGATGAACAATGGATTTCACAGTTATGAAATGACGTAATTCAATCTAGTGTGGGGCCGACGTTTACAAAATATTCTTTTCAAGAGGATATATTATGATATGTAATTTGTTGAAATGAACGAATTTGGGATGAAATCCTTTTTTCCCTTTCTTTTGCGTAAAAAGGTGTATAAGTTTTATCTTTAATTATTTGTATGTATTGCAAAATTGTAAGATTAGTTGGGGCAACTGGGCCATGATTTTTACAATGTGACTCTGGAGCTTCTGACAATTCATCTTCAAAAAGCTAATGTTCATTTGAATTAAAGTCTGAACTTCTGTAAATGTGTTCAGTTAGGTTCCCTCTATCAGACAGAAATGCTCAAAATTACATTTTAATATTTGAAAATATAAAAATATGCATATTTCATCTTTCTTTCCTCATGGGTCCAGTTGCCCCATAAAAATGGTGTAAGTGGACCAGGAGGGTCTATGTTCCACACGCGTTTATTTTTTTTCATGTGGGATATCAGGTCCTGTTTGAAAAAAGCGTAAACAACTTAAAAAAATTGAAACCAGGCAGATCATGTAAATTATATGTCAATAAAGAGCGTTGTAAGGAAAACCTTTGCTGTCAATGTGTTTCAAATGTGCTGTCAATGTGTCAAAAAAAAAAAAAACAAAAAAAAAAACACTAAAAGTGAAAATATTAGATTTATTTATACCAAAAACATAAAAATTAAGTAAGTACTTATGTACTTTAGTATAGGTAATAAGTAAAAACTCACATGGGTATTTTAAGGAAAAAAATAGCTACGTAAATCTATGAACAAACGGCTACGTAAGTACTTAAGTACTTTATTTGTATATAGGAGTCGCATTATATAGGGAAAATTTTATTGTTCCTACCAGAACCCTTAATGAGTTACCTTCATGATCATTTTATTTAATATATTCTAAAGAAAGGTGCGATGAAGATATTATTTTTAAAATAGTGGTAGGAACAATAAAAGTTTCCCTATAGAATGCGACCCCTTTGTATCGTACAATTTCAAGGTTTGTCTATCCCGCTTTCAGAGGCAAAGTACTTGCATTCGTAAAATGTTGAAATCATTTAATGACACCAGTATTTATAAGAGAATCTATTTGAAAACAAGTAAAAGTATATTTTCGCGTACTTAATAAAGATGATGAAATTTTCATTATAAAATTCCGGTGCAAATGTGGCAATTAGGAATTAAAATTATGTGATGTCATAAAGGCATCACCACCTTTCAAAGGGTCAAGGAATTTAGTTTGATACCACTCAATATGCTTTTTTAAAAATTTTATTACGTAATTTTAATAAGGTATTCTATAATTTTCTTTATTGTGAGCAAAAAAACAATGGAGAAATTTACTTCCCGTTGTAAGAGAAATTCAAATAAATTATTTATAATTATTGGGGTAACTGGATCCAGCATGGTCCAGTTACCCCATTCTTGAAAAATTTATGGGGTAACTGGGACACCGGGCATACATTTGAAACATAAGTAAATATGTATAAATACTTAATAATATTAACGTAGCTATATGCCTAATCATTAAAAAAAAAGATTGTTTAATAAAAGTACTTACAGTATTTTAATAAAAAGCCGAGGAAGTTCAACCAAATTGACGTTGTTCTTTAAAAAAGAAATGTTAATTTTCTACAACCTATCACAGCAAAGAGAGAGCTATGATTGAGTTGACACACGTTGTTTTAGGAAGTAGAGATTAAGGGGCATTGTTCACAAAAGCTAAAACTTAAAAAACATCAACGGTTTTTTATAAAATAGCCTATGGCCCAGTTACCTCGTGGGTCCAGTTACCCCAACTAACCTTAATAGGTGCAGTATGAAAATGAAATTGTGGTTGGCAGGTTTTCGACAACGCATGGCGGTTTTTACTGACACGTCAAAAACTGTCAAAAAACTGATAAAAATATCATTTCTACAGATAAAAAGTATTTTCACAATTTTTATTTCAAAATAAGTTTTAAACAAAGATTAGTGATGATTATTTCTTGCCTTCCTTTACGGAAGTTTCAACTGCTTGAAAAAAAAGAGAAAAGAAATTGTACAAATACGTAAAGGTTATTTTCTATAGAATTATAGGTGGCGGAACGCTTCAATTTAAAAGTTGATGCGTGAGATATTGGTTCGAAATTTTCGTTATTTATTTCACTTTTTGCAACAAAATTGTGTTTCTTTCATCTGTCTAAGGAAAAAGAATGGCACTTCACTTTAAAACCGCACATTTTTCAGAACTTGATCAAATCTAAGTAATAGGAGTGTGGACAAAGTCATTAAAGATGAAATTTAGCCCTCCTCCTTTGAAAATCTGGACAATAATTTATGCTAAATTGCTGTCTAATGATCTCAAATAAATATCACGTGATTTCCTAAGTTCAGTTATCTTTATCAACTCAAATAAATTTCTAGAACGTTGTTTGGCAACTAACCGAAGTGCTGCAACATGCAATTATATCGAGAGTCCAGAGTGTGTTGTGAAAACATTCAAATATTTTTAAAATTTCCATAAGCTACATACATATAAATTTCACTTATTTCTCACTATCCATGGAACCAAAGACAAAATTAGATAGATTTATAAAGCGTTTCAAATCTATATTACAAAGCAAAAACATGTCCGTAGGTAACGCTCACGTCATATC
Source organism: Maratus speciosus (assembly GCA_963932465.1). NCBI lineage: Eukaryota > Metazoa > Arthropoda > Arachnida > Araneae > Salticidae > Maratus > Maratus speciosus. The sequence continues at coordinate 289,310,104 of OZ010800.1, read as the reverse complement.
GACCTTGACAATGATCTAAGCTGTCCATTTTCTTTTTCGCAAATTTAATTACTTCTAAACACTGCATAAGTTTAAGATTTACACATCAAATAGGGGAAAATGCACTTTCAAATGAAATGTCTTCGAATACTGTACCTCAATTACTGATTTTTTATTATTTTAAAAATAATTTTTAAGCATGATTTTTTAAAAAATATATCTTTATTGCGTGTAGCTGTATTACGGAAGATTAACCCATTTGCTTTAAAACAACATTAGTGAACATAAATCCAGCGTTTGTTTCCAGCTAATATTCCATAATGAAATTAACATTTCACCAATAAATAAATACATAAATTAAATATAAATAGAAGACAAATTTAATAGATATGTAAACGGGCTAAGTATTTAACCCATAACTGGAGACATGAATTTTCTTATGCGTTCAGAGATATAATGTTATTTTCCTTTTTCGTCTTTTGTAAACAGCATTGGAAATTTTTTTTAGAAACGCGATATATTCTGGAAATCATGTAATGATAAAAGAACTACTTGTCGGTACTGAAAAATGATTTTATTCAATGAAAAAAAAAAAAAAAAAACCATGAAAATCAGAGCCAAAGAACAACGCGGGGTCATTTTGACTCCCGTCTCCAGTTACAGGTTAAACGCTGAAATAACCAGAATCAAAAAGACTGTTGTAAGTAGCAAAATCTTTGACGATTTCTTCGGTTGTTAACTTCTGGCATGGTTCTAATACGAAAGTATAGCTTTTAATGACTTTTAAAACTTTATTTGAATATGTAATAGATATTTTTCGTTTAAAAATTATAGTTGGTGGACAAACTAAAAAAATCCTTCTATATATAAAAAAAAGTTTTGATTTGGAAATGGACCAATGAAAATCTGCGTAGATATTCCCGTCAGATCGGCATCCAATTTGAATGCTTAAGCATGGCCTTTCTTCGTTAATATTAAAAAAACTGTTGCATACAAAAATAGGAAAATCGGTAGTATTATACAGAAATGTTTGATAAACACGCTGATGCAGACAGTTTTCAAATCGAAGAATTATTTTAAGATATATTTAATGCCAAAGTTGGACAAAATCGTTCCATTAAAAAAGTTTTATAGGAGCAAAAACTGTACATAGGAATTTAATCATTTTTAGATCATTTTATGCGTCAGAATTTCCCGGTGTGCAGACGGCATTTAGTTTTTTAATTTGAATCCTTTTTTGAGGTTTTATTTCCATTTTAAATTCAAATTTTCAGCATTTCGAGAGATATTTTTTACATATTTTAGAAAATTGTATTAATTTAAACTGTTGCCAACTGCATAAACAGCGCAAACAATAATGTTTGCTTCAAATTAAAAATTTATTTTACACGTGACTATTATAAACAGAAAATATAAAAGGCAGGAACTCATTGAAAATTTCGTCATAAAAACTATATTTACACGTGAATTTTAAAAGAGAAAGAATATTGTAAAATAATAAATTCATTAACATGCGTTAGAAGTCTTAAATAGGAGGATTTACGTCACATTACACTTATTACGTAAAATGAACAAAAAATAATATTGCAAAACAGTTTAAATTTAAAAATTGCGCGAGACATTTATTTGATATTTTAAGATGATCATAATAATTCATTTCTAACAAAAGTATTTTTACTTGAATATTAAAAAGAGAAAGAAAAGTTTGGTGAAAATTACGTCAGATTATAATTGTCAGATTCAAATTATAATTCAATCTTCCGAAATCTTTTTAAAGCCGATCAAATTAGCGTGCTGTTAGAGTCTGCGGTGTCTAAACGGGGGTTGACGAGCGTAGCTCGTAGGGGGCGGTATAGTATAATAAATGTATAATAAATGAATAGTATAATAAATGAAAAAAATCTGTTGGAGGTTTTCAATAAACATATTTAAAAAAAAAAAATGATTTTCATCTATGTGTCGTACATCGGGCAGTCTATTCTGTAGCACGAGAAGCCCCGGATGGATCTTCTGGCAATAATAGTAATAATAATAATAATAATAATAATAATAATAATAAGCTGCAAACTATAGTGAGAACAAAACAAAGTTGAGCATTACGAAAACAAGAAAGAGTTCTTTTTTCTATTTTGTGATATATCTGTGCAAGAAAACTTTCTCGAAATGACAACTGCAATCATTTATTAAACAAGTAATCAATCACCAGGGGTTGCTGAAAATTCAATTTACAGAATTTTTCGCGAAATGAAATGCGTTTGAAAGTGCTAAGATATGTTTGTGCAACATGACATTTATTTATTGGATGTAAATTTCCAACTGGGCGAAAAATGTCCGGACCAGGATTCGAACCAGGGATCTTTCTGGCTGAAGCCGCCAGTGCTCTACCATCTAAGCTATCCCGGACGAATCTGGTGGAACTTTTTCACCCAGCTAACCTTAATGAGCTAAGCCAGATAATATAATCATTAAGGTTAGCTGTGTGAAAAAGTTCCACCAGATTCGTCCGGGATAGCTCAGATGGTAGAGCACTGGCGGCTTCAGCCAGGAAGATCCCTGGTTCGAATCCTAGTCCAAACATTTTTTGCCCAGTTGGAAATTTACATATAATATGATTTATTTACCAATTAGGATAATTGTGTTAAAATTAATCTAATGACATTTATTACATATAAACGTAAAAATAAAAATCACAAGTTTACTAAACGGTGTATAAAATGTTGCAAAGTCTAAAAACTGCACAAACATTAAAATAAAGTTAAGATATTCAGCGTTTCGATCATCATCTGTGACCTTTATCAGGAAAACATTGTCGTAATGCTTCCAAAAACAGAGCAATCTAATTGGAAGCATTACGAAAATGTTTTCCTGATGAAGGTCATACATGATGATCAAAACGTTGAATATCTTAACTTTATTTTAATGTTTGTGTAGTTTTTAGACTTTACCATATTTTATACACTATTTAGTAAACTTTTGATTTTTATTTTCACGTTTATATGTAATTTTCCATGTGTAATTTCCAGCTCTTTTATTATGACATTTATTGTTTTGGAGAAGATTTTAAATAGGGGATGGTCATTAAAAAATATTGTCAATATATGAACTTCGAGCAAACGTGACTACTTAAGAAAATCGGATGTCGTTTGGCGTACAGATATTTTAAGGTATAGTGTCAAGAATAAGGTGAACAACAACAATCGACCTCCCACAGTTACGGATGCAGTGACAAAATTTCGAATGACAAGATTAATTTTTTTTTCTTCGCAAAATGGTCTTCCCAGTAAAAAACCACAATTAGCGTTAAAACACTACTTGCACCCCTAGAAACAGCGACTTAAAACAAAAGCAAACAAGTTGGAAACTGCCCGTCAAACGTGGCAAATGAGGTGCGTTCGTACTATAACTAGTTTTATAAATATTTTTTGCACCGCATATTGCACTGAATGTATATTTTAGTGCACTTCATAAGTGCATATCCATTTCATTTTGTTTGAAAGGCTGTAACATCATTAAAATGCACTTGAAATAATTTTTTCTCATTGGCCTTAATGTAACGGAAAACTTTTGACTGTCCCTGTCGTTAAACTACGCATCCGATTTTCATAAAATTAGAAATGACTCGACAAAATTTTGCAACTATTAGATATTTAAAATTTCAGACTATTCGGAAGGCTGTAACATCCTTAAAATGCACTTGCAATAATTTTTTTCCCATAGGCCGTAATGTAACGGACGACTTTTGACTGTCCTTGTCATTAAACTATACATCCGATTTTCATAAAATATGAAATGACTCGACAAAATTTTGCAACAATTATATATTTAAAATTTCAGATCATTCGGTTGGGTAGTTCTTGGTCTGTTATATGCGGACTGACTGAACGACGACTATAGGTGCTACGTATTTATATAATTACGAACGCACCGAAAAAGACCATTTAGTGCTTTACGTACGCTGCGAGAACACACTTGGTGACGATTTCATCTACCGTTATTTCACGTTTCCGTAGTCCCTTTGGCCACCCGAACAAACCTCAATGAGTTTTTGACCCTTTTGGTGGTTAAAATGTTAAAGAGCGTTTGACATTTAAAACACCGACAAAAGCGATATTTTGCACGATCTTTATGCGATGATGTTTTGTTCCCCACAATCTTCCGCATGCAATGTTTCATCGTCTGTAAAGGTAGACACTTTTACTTTTACTTGTACTGTCCGAGAGGGACTGCTCAGACTAAGAAGCAAGTGTGCAGAGCATAGATGTCCCTCTCGGTCCCTTTTATTCAGGTCTTAAAAAATACAACATTCAACCGAAGCTGAGCCCGCCCATAGACCAAGATGGGACATTTATGGCAAAATGTGTAATGGCAACAGTACTAGCGTCACTATCGGCAAGGGGGAAGAACTAACAAACCTCCGAAATTTACCTATGTTGAAGAAATATGTTTATCCTCTATGGTTTGAATATCTATTCGTTCCTAAAACGAAGCAGGTGTCAGACGATATTCTATTCATGCTTGCTTTATTTATTTAGCTGCTTTTTTTTTACCGTACTTGTATTGTTCATTTTTAACTTACAAAATGATAATTAGACTAATAATATAAAAGAAAGCCGCCAGAAAATTCTGTTAAGAATGCATATATGTAAGTTTATATAAGATTGAATTGTAAAAAATCAAATTCAGGTATTGTGTCAATTTATTCATATCGAATAAAATTTTATTGAGGGTAATGTCAGTACCTCTATTTATTTTTAACTTTTAGATTTATACAATTCTAAAAATTTGTCGAAAGGAATTTTTCCCTATCTGTAATATCATTATTATTATTTCTTATATGTTAATATTATAAACATTATTGAATTGATTGTACGTTATTTGCATTAAAAACAATATTTTTATTTTATCTGTAAGGAAGTGAAAATGCATAAATTTTAAAAGATTATTGTAACGATTGTTTAATACGTTAAACTTCATAAATTTATAAAACACGGGCTATAAAAATTTTCCTGCCAAAGGGGAATAATTATGAAATTTTCTGGGGCTTGTAGAGTTCAACATTTCGTATATTTTTATGTTACACCATTGCTTTTGATCTATAGCATTCAAGACGAAATTTTTACCTAGTATTCGTTGCACTTAAAACCTTTCACAAATCATGTAAAAAAAATAAAATAAAATAAAATAAAATAAATAAATAAATAAAAAAAAAAACCATATATCCGTGCATGAACATAGAATAGATATTAGATATATAAAATAGAATGTCTATTGTATGTTCATGTATCGGTGTAAGATTCTATCGAAAACGTAAACATGCAACATTAAAAAAAGAAAGATCACAATAACGTAGATACTCAATAATAAGCATACTACAAGGATGGGGAGTTTCTTCCCCATTGTCACTATCGCAATCGCATTACCATTATGCTCTATGGGAATGTCCGATCTTGGATGTTAATCTATGAGCCCGCCTAAGTCCGACACGGGGTGGTAAAACATGAAAATTTAACAAACTAAGCCGAAGCCGCACCGCCAAATAACGACAGAAGGCGGCATCAAGTAAGAAGCTGATGATGGTAATTATCTTGGCCCATGCCATGATGTATGCTGGGAATTAAATGCGTGCAATGGGGACGAATAGTCATGAATCCGAGCTGGATTGCAGAAATATTCTGGAGAAGTATTAAAAACAATCACACTGAATTCACTGTTAAAAATTGTTCTTTCTTTTTTGTACGTTAGGGTAAAGAAGGGAAATTGGAATCCGAGAAACAGTGGTCTGTATTGTAGAAGGATCCAGTGGACAATTGAAATATTTGTAATCCGACTAGAAATGCTTATCTTTTTGTGTCATTTGTGCTTCTGTACGTTTGTTTCAAAGTCGCCATTTTTACTGCTACAGGCAACGTTTTGGCGCCATTTGAGTCGCTTAATGTTGCCAGTCCCTCAACTTCCGAGTTCCCTTCGCTAATGCTAACTCTATGGGCGTTTCATGCATTTGTATATTTAAAATTTCTCCTCAGGAAATCGATATTTTTAACTTATTTTTTCTGTATACTCTTCTTGAAGGATGTCTCTTTTTCCTTAGTTGTCAAAATATTTCTAAAATATAGACTTAATTTTATGTGAGGTGTTAAAATATTACTCGCAATTTGTCAGCTGTTAACACATAAAATATTAAATAAAGCCTATATTTTAGAAATATTTTGAGAACTAAGAGAAAAAAAAAAGCGTCTCTTAAGAAGAATGCACAGAAAAAAGGAGTGAAAAATATTAATTTACCGAGGAGATATTTTAAATATACGAATGCATTCTATGTCCATAGGCTTAGATTAGCCAGGAGCATTCGGAGCGTTAGAAGTAGAATGGTGTAAATCGCACTATCTTATATGTGGTCATAAACAAGGCTTTCTGGGTGCGTAACAATAACTTTATGGGGTAAAATAACTCCGAGCGCTATTCATATTCAGTTGCTTTGGAGCTATCACTTAAATTATACCGATATTCTTATATATAGAATAGGGATGCACCGGATATTGATTTTGCCGGATATCGGATACCGGATATCCGAAGCTCCTTCGTCTGCCGGATTCGGATATCCGGCCCTAGATATGTTTTTAGTTATATATTGAATTATTTCTCTATATAATGTCATTTCAAAACAATAAATTACAAACATGTTTCACACATCATTGAAACATTTTAAATGTATTGAAATATAATTTACAAAAACTATATCTCTTTGAGTATCATGGCTTGAATTCAAGTTTTCCCAAGAGGGGAGTTTCGTACCCAAAATTTATAAATGCAGGGAAGTTGAACTGTTATAGAAAGGGAAAAAAAATCTTTACACCCCGTTATTTTTTATGTGCTACTTAAAGAATTACATTTATACAGACATGACAAAATACCATTGAAACAATTTAAATTAACAACTCAAGATAATTATTCAAAATTTTTATTTTATTAAAACAAAGGAACAGAATCAAGCTTTATATATACCATGTCTATTTTTCAATTTTCACCCAATGTTATGGGCAATTAACAATCGGGTTGCTAAATGAATTTCTTAATTTAGATTTTATTCCATTTTGCATACTTTAGCCTCTTTCAGAAGTTACACTTTTGACAAACAGTACAGAGCGATTTTATAGCTTTAGAAATTATCGGAAACACATGGTTATGCTCTCTTAAAAAGTTTTAGAAAACTTTGTAAAATCTGATGTGCATTAATTTTTAACTTACATGAATAATGCACATCTGTGATGGTATGTCACTTCTGAACAAATTTTTTTATTATATCCTTAATGGAATTATAGTCAAAACTGTAATCACTGGTATTTTCGTTAATTGAACTATGTTCTACGCATTGGAATCTATGCTATGAAATCCATATCCAAAGTTTGAAAAGGGAATAGTCAATTGATTTCTTCTATTACACGAGAAAAGGTTGATTTAAAAAAGTCATGTCCTAATTTCTGTTAATTGCGAGAAACAACTAGTTTGTTGTTTCTAATTATGTTTTTTTTTTTAAGTTCATCAAAGTTATTTTTTTTTTCATGTGCATCACAAGTGTAATCTCATTTTGTTTAGTGCTGACTATTGGCCAATTTGATAGAGCTTAGTCTCCAGTGGCCGTTGCTGCCCTTTTAGTTATTTCCTATTTTGGGCAGACAGGTAAAACATTGCAAAATACGTAAAACGGACATAGAAAAAACACTGCTGATTTCGTCAATCATGGTGAAAATAAATAAAATAATTTGTCGATTGGTTGCGAGAAAAAAACTGAAGTTCATGGGAAATCGACAGTGGGAAAATATCACAAAATTCGTCAATCGATCATGGAAAACTATCGTGAAATTTACCAGTCCGTCACGAACAAATACTGTGAAATTCCTCAGCTGGTCGCAGAAAAAAAATGCAAAATTTTTCAATCGGATGCAGAAAAACAATCGTTACTTTCATCAGTATGTCACAAGAAAAAACAGGGAAATTTGCCAATTGGTCACAGAATAAAATTTCTAAATTTGTCAATTGATTGCGAAAAAAAAATTATGAAATTCACCAATCTGTCTCCAGAAAAAAATCAAGAAATTCGTACAGTCGGTCGCGGGGAAAAATCGCAAAATTTTTTTGTCAGATGCAGAAAAACAAACATGAATTTTGTCAATTTGTTGTAAGAAGAAACTGTGAAATCTGCCAATTGATAGTGGAAAATATCACGAAGTTTGTCAGCCGGTCCTGAGACTTCATCGTCGTTTTACAAAGAAACATTTTCGGAAAATGATTTTTTTGGAAACAGGAGTCTCCCGCCCCCAATATTCTTTAGGGCACGAATCCTACCATCCCATCTCGAAATTCAAGACATGTATCTGCCATTCAAGCCATGTAATGTATATTAATAATGTTGTATAAAAAATGTTATTTAAACATTAAAATATTCTGTTTATTTGTACAATGAAATGCTGATAATTGCTACTGGATTTGGATATGGGATTGAGTATATTGATAATTGCTAGTAATTAATTTGTACAATGAAATGCTGATAATTTGTGTAACATATTTTAACCAATTAAATATGCCTATAATTGTAGAGTATTTTCACAAAGAAATACATACATTCTTTTTATAATTTAAACATAAAATATCTACTAATATACCCATGATTAAAGAGTGATTTTCTCCAAATAAAGGTTTAGTTGATGCCTTTTTTCTGTTTTAATTATTTAATAGTGTTTTGCTTTGAATCACATTTAGTTTTATTTTAAGTTAAATTACTGTGATATTTATAAGTAAAAAGAAAATTACTTTTAATTTTAAATATTTTATTTATAATGAAGTTACAAATAGACTCGCATAAAACCAAAAACTTTCTGCGCACATAAATATTGGGTCAAAAACTTTCTGCAAATTTAATGTTTAATAAAATGACGTGTTATATTACTTTGACTGTATGAATTTTAAATAGTAGTTTTAAAATAATTACCGTTTAATTTAAAAATTAATTAATATTAATTACAGAATAATTATGTTGGCTAAAAAAATAATAAAACTAAAAATCCATGATATGAAGGGGTGAATTCTTATCAGTTATTTTGTCAATGCATTTAGAAACAGCCCAATCCTTAATATTGTGACCTCTTCTCACAAAATGCAATAATGGACATTGCTTCTGAAACAACGGAATCGCATTTTGTAAGGAGAGGTCCATTCTTAGGTATCATCATTAAAGAGACCAATGAGTTTTTATTGCAGCCCTTTGACGAAATTCTCATTTTTTCCGCGATCATTTGGCGAAATTTCCGTTTTTCCGCGATATTTTGACGACATTTGCATTTTTTTGACAAAACTCGCATTTTTTTAGAGATCCTTTGACAAAATGCGCTTTTTTTCTCCTATCCTTAGACGAAATTTGCATTTTTTGCGATCTTTTGACGAAATTCAAGCTTTTTTCACGGCGTTTTGACGAAATTCGCAATCCTTTGATGAAATTTTTTTTTCCGCGGTTCTTTGCCGAAATTTTCATTTTTTTCATGATCTTTTGACAAAATTCGTGCTTTTTCCGCTATGCTTGTACGAAATTTGTTTTTTTCCTGCGCTTTTACACAAAATTTGCGTTTTTCTGCGATTCTTTGATGAAATTCGCTTTTTTTTCGCAATCCTTTGACGATATTCGTGTTTTTTCTGTGGCCTTTTGAGAAAATTCATTTTTTTTCGCGATCCCTTGACTAAATGCGTGCTTTTTCCGCGGTCCTTTTACCAAATTTGTGTTTCTTTCGCGATCCTTTAACGAAATTAGTTTTTTTCCGTTATGTTATGTTTTACGAAATTCATTTTTTTCCTGCACTTCTTTGACGTAATTTGCGTTTTATCTGCTATTCTTTGACAAGAAATTTTTTTTTGTCCACGATTATTCTTTAAAGAAATTAGCGTTTTTCCGTGGTCCTTTAACGAAATTTTCATTTTTTCCGTGATGCTTTGACGAAATTGGGTATTTTTTCTGCGAACGATTGACGGAATTGGTTTATTTTCAGCGATCATTTGTTGAAATCCGCAATATATTTCAGTGATTTTTTTTTTTTTTTTGTGTCTGAATTTTCGGACTGATGGGCGATTTTTTTTTAATTTTCGGAACCGAATGCCTTAAATTTTCGGAAAATTCGGAACAGAATCACCCCTATCAAACAATAAATAAATCGTACATAAAATTGGAGAACATTTTTAATTTTTCGGTATTTAAAAAAAAATACAAGAACAAAAACTACTTTTCTTTTCTAAGAAATTTTTCGCAAAGTTCCGAATTTTGCGGAAAATTTTCCGCGCACGGCGTGCGTCTATATTATACAACTCTGGTTACAAATATAACTAATTGGATGTGCCAATCCCAAAACTTTCTTCTATCTCATACATCGTAATATTTCTAAAAGTAATTTTAAATGTTAATACTTCGATATTATTAGTTCAATATTATACCAACTTTGATTTTGATCTAAGATTTCTGCTCGTCAATTAATCAAAATAAGAATAAGTTAATCTCAATCATGATATTTATTAAAATCAATAATTTTTTTCGTTATTCTGTTGTACATCAGCTGATTGTGAATAGACCGCTTAGCAGGATGCGAAGTTCCCATGACTTCACGAGCCACCAATATACAGTACAAAAACTGCAAAAAATTGAGAAAATTTTACAAAAAACGCTGTCACAGTGACACCTTCTGGCAGAATATTTCCAAATTCAAGGAAAAACTGATGGCCATAGCCAAAAATATACACAAAAAATTGGTTCAATTCTATGCTTAGTTTCATACACTTTTCGATGGTAAAATAATGGAAATAACACAAAAATCATTATTATGGCGCCCTCTTCCAGCAGACTATTTTCAAATTCAAGGAGGACCAGTTGGCCATAGCCAAAAACATACCCCTAAAAATTGGTTCAATTCTATGCATAACTTCATACAATTTTCGATGGTACATACAAGAATGAAAATGGCACAAAAATCACTGTTACAGCGCACCCTTCTGGTGGAATATTTCTAATTTAAAGGAGAACCTGCTGGACATAGCCAAAAACATACACAAAACATTTTGTTCGATTATATGGATAACTTATTACATATTTAACAGACACTTTTCGACAGTACAATAATGAAAATGGCACAAAAATCGCAATTACAGCAGCACTCCTTTCTGACAGAATGCTTCCATATTGAAGAAGGACCTGCTGGCCACAGCCAAAAACATACACAAAAATTTGGTTCAATTCTATGCATAACTTCATACACTTTTTGATGGCACAAAAATCACGATTACAGCGCCCCTTCCAGTGGAATGTTCCAATATTGAAGAAGGGCCAGCTGGCTATAGCCAAAAATATTCACAAAAAATTTGGTTCAATTCTATGCATAACTTCATACACTTTTTGATGGTATGATGACAGACAAACAGACATTTTGTATAAGCATGTTTTGGGATCTCTGACCCCTAAAACGTCTAAGCCCACCGAAAACCAGAAATCGAAAAAAATCTCAGTTACAATACTTTCTTCTATTGAAGATAGAAGAAAGTAAAAATAGGCCTGTTTAATTGTTAAACTTAAAAGAGAGAAAAAAAATTAATAAAGTCATACTTTAATAAACAACTTCAGATTTTGTTTCACATTCTGAAAGTAAAGGTACAATTTTCTAAAAGATGTAAACATAAATTCTTAAATTTATTATAGAGAGTTCAAATACCAATGTTAGGAAAGCTGGTAATTCTTTAAACTTTTGGGAATTACCTTTTACTCATAAATAGCGGACTTACTTTCATATTTTGCATTATAAACAAAAGTTGTTCGGCATTGTTTGGGTCAAACGATTTCTCTTATCCTTATATATTTGCTTTGTTACGCATTGCCGGATATCCGGCAGAGAAGTCGGATATCCGGTGATTGTGATTCGGATATCCGACGGTATTTCGGATATTGAAAAATCAGCCGGATGTGCCGGATATCGGATATTTGCCGGATATCCGTTGCATCCCTAATATAGAATGATATGTTTAGATATTCTTCTACACCAGTCACGCGTCGAAACTTGAACGCGAATATTAAACCTACAGGAGAAAGTTTAACAGATTTCTCGCTTGCATTTTAATATTTTTAAATGATTTTTTATGCATAGGATACCTGAGTCAATATTTTGTACTCTGCGTTTGTACTTTATAGATTTTGATAACAGTTTTTTTTAATATGATGATAGTTTCACTTTCAGAACCGGCTCCAAAAGTGAAAGTATCTGCAGATAAAAAAAAACTAAGTAAAATAGAAAAGTACAGACGCACAATAAAATATACTGATCTCAGGTATCCTATGCAATATATATATATATATTTAAAATATTAAAATGTGAGCGAGAAATCTGTAAGGAATGTTCCCATAGGATTAACATTAGTTTGAGCGTTTCCTCCCGTGCATAGTGTAGGCTCTTAACTTAACTGAATTTCTCAAAATTAGTGGCTTACAGTTTTTCGATGAAAAGAAGTTATGATGAAAAAAGTATGATGAAAAGAATGTTATTTGAAAATTTCAAAATTTTGTCACTGCAACCGTAACAGGAGAACTTGATTGTTGTTCTTCACCTTATTCTTTAGTCCATAACTTACTCGCATTAAGTTTCCTTAGAAGAAGAAGCGTTATTTTAGATTTTAACTGGAAGGAGCAAAATTCGTGCTTGTCTATTATCCCGTCGGTCATTTTCTATAATAAGAAACTAGTATGTTGTGGCCATCACAAAACTTTCTTCTATATAAATCACTTAAATAGTACAAGAAATAACAACGATTTAGTACCAATTCATATCAAAGTATATCTGAATTTGAAGTTGGATGAAAATTCGTGCATTAGTTCTTGAGATAGAGCTATAGCGGAAATTCTGAAAAAATGTAGCATAGCAGCGCCACCTGTTGAGCGATTTACACCAAAAGTAAACAGCACTAAACGATATCAAGGTATATCTGAATCTGAAGTTTGTTGAAAATCCAAGCATTAGTTCTTGAGATTCTATTCTGAGATATTTATATTGAGTTCTGAGATTCTATTGTGGAAATCGTAAAAAATACAGCATAGCAGCGCCACCTGTTGAGCGATTTTCACCAAAAATTAAACAACACTAATTTATACGTCAATTCATGTCAAGGACTAACTAAATCTGAAGTTTGATGAAAATCCGTGCAATAGTTCTTGAGATACAGCTCTTGTGGAAATCGTGAAAAATGCAGCACTGCAGCGCCACCTGTTGGGCGATTTACACCAAAAATTAAACAGCACTAATTTATATCAGGGAGTAACTGAATCTGAAGTTTGATGAAAATTCGTGCATTTTTTCTTGAGTTAGAGCTATTGCGATAATCATGAACAATGCAGCATACCAGCGCCACCTGTTGGGCGATTTTCACAAAAGTAATCAGCACCAAACTATATCTTGGACTAACTGAATTTGAAGTTTTATGAAAATCCGTGCAGTAGTTCTTGAGATATAGCTATTGCAGAAATCGTGAAAAAGGCTGAATAGCAGCGCCACCTGTTGGGGCGATTTTCACCAAAAACTAATCAGGTCCAGTTTATATCAAGGTCTAACTAAATATGAAGTTTTGTGAAATTCCGTGCATTAGTTCTTGACATAGAGCGCCCACAAAATTTTTGTCCCATACAGACTCACAGAGTGACAGAGTGACAGACAGACTCACAGACAGACATTTTCTAAAAACCATCAAATCGTGTTCTGGGCATTCTAAAAGGTATAAATCCGTCGAAAACCGGAAGTCGAAATTTTTCACGAATCGAATACTTTCTTCTTGTAAAGATAGAAGAAAGTAAAAAATGTCACAAAATAATAAGTTTAAGGGGGAAAATGCATAATCGTTAAGATACATTCGCTTGACATGAGATTCGTTACAGGTTCACGACTGTCTGTCTATAACGATGGTTGAATGTCTCGTCCGTGTATCAGGAATACGGAATACTGTCGGGAATAGTACACCGACGAAAATAAAAAAAATGAATGATTTTTCCTCTTTGTAAAAAGACTTTGGTCAGTTTCTACAATCTTTTTAGACACTCGGATCTTTCTGTAATATCTTCCTAGAAGGTTAGAAGTACAAACTTTTCGCAGATAATTACTCCAATCAATCACTGTACTCTTGTCAAGTTCTGCAGCGCGAGACAATCCACCAATCGACATAGGCTTCCAGATCCCGCGTTGCTAGTTTATTAAAAATAAATAAATAAATACAATATCATTTAACAATGTGTGAAAATGAACTAATTTTTAACAAAATGAAAGTAATGTTTACAATTTATGATATGGTAAAGAAACTATTTTCAAGTCTATATAAGAGTTGTTAAAAGTTCTATTTACAAGTCTATGAGTAATTTGTTGAAAGTTCTTTTTATAGAACGAGTGGAAGTTGCAAAACTTTTATGTACAGATTGCGACAGTTATTGTTCGGGATCAGAATCCTCATAGTGATATGTTGGACTCAGAAAGGTAACTTGGTTATTTTCCATAATCTTGACACATTCTATTATTTTAGAGTAGAGAGATGGAGTTGTTTGCGCAATATTGAACCACTGCTGTAGTTGTATAGTTCTGGATTTTCGGATGTGGAATAAGGAGGTTAATGTGCATTCAGTTAGGTAATGAACTGAGGTACCAAGTTTGCCACATGTCAGAATGGAGTCAGGGCTTTATTAATTTTATGAAGATAAGTTGGAAAAGGTCCATGATTGGCTGCAAATATATAAAGATTTCTATGTGTTAATAATGCATTTAAATAACTGTTCTTAATCCAACTGCTTTTTACACAGTTCTTGACTGAGTTCGTTGGACAGCTTGATCCGTCATCTTGTTCCATAACGGCCACTTAATATTTCAAATTCAAAAAGGTGTACAAAATGATTAGAAATGTAGAATTTTTTTTTGTTTAAGTACCTTGATGCAAGGATTAAAGAGGACTTTTTGCTTATCATCTATCCAAAAAAAAAAAAAAAAAAAAAAAAGGCTTGAGTTTGAAATTCTAGAGTGGCTGTCATTTTGAAACAGTTTGATTTCTGTAATGCGTTATCAACTGATTTGGATGTGGACAGGATTTACCAAGATCTCGACTGAGTTTGTTGGCTTCATCTACCATCTTGTTTAAAAATGGCGGCCACTTAAAAATTTCAAATAAAAAATATATATACAAAAAAAAAAAATTAGAAATCCAAAACGTTTTTACCCTTAAGTATTCGGTCCTGATACAAGGATTCAGGAGCATTTTTTTCCCCTCTACCTTAAAAAATGGCTTACAGTGCAGTAGAAAACACCTTTAGATGGAACTAATTATAGAAAAAAAAATATTCTTGTTGTAAATGCTAGATAACAACACGCTCCAAATGAATATACAAAAAAATATATGGTATTGTTGCGCAAAATGAGTTTTTTTTTTTTTTTTTTTTGGCGGCCATCTTGAAAAAACATGAAAATTTAAAAAAAAATCGTAAGCAGTCATGTGGGGTCCCAAATTGCAGAAAATTTCGAGCTGAAAAAAAATATGATATTGGTTTTTAAAAGTAAAAGTAAATAACAAAATGGCGGTCGAAAACATGAAAGTTTTCGGCGCCTTGAAAAACATCTTTTTATTGAATAAATTCAAAAATTTGAAATAGGTACATAATAAACGGGATTTTATAATATATAATCCTATTTATGTAATCAAATTCAAATTTCCCCTTCATATTCATCTAAATCAAAACTGTCTCCTGTGTTTGCACAGTTCTTTCCACGACAGATTTTACAAACAACTGAACATGAAAGTCCTTAAAGACTACATGTGCATTTAGTGGTGTTGCATGGTTCTTCAACTGTAGCTCCGTAGGCACATTTAATCATATTTAAGAATTTGTGTCGTGCTGAGTTCAAGTCTGTTAATATCGACTGAAATTCTCCATCAACCAACTGCCAACTCCATAGTGTAGAGTCAGGAGTTGGCGTATTAAGATTTTTCCATATAACACATTGCCATACACTCGAAGTAGAGGATAATCCGATGCATTTTGTGTTGGAGGCAAACGAGCTATATAAAATTCTTTTTTGCCTGAAGCTATTTTCCTCACGTATTGTTCATAACGAAGCACGTTTAGGTAACTTGTATCCACGCTACTTCCATATAGTAACAAAAGAACTTTACAGCCATTTTCGACCAGTTCTTCATCAGTAACATCTTCGAATGATCTATAATGTGAAGCCTATTCGCATAAGACTTTGGACTGTATGATTTTTATGAAAGCAGAAAGTTTCCTTTTCCCAAATAATGCACTGGTGGTGTGGTGTCATTCTCTGTTAATGCGTGAGCAAAAAGTAAAGTTTTGCAAGCCTCCTCTCCAATAGACCTTTTCATAGCTTGAATGTCACGAACGTTATCAGATTGTGTGGCAGACGGCATGAAAATGTTCTTAGAAGAATGATATAGTTAGCAGGATTAAAATATGATCTGTATCGTCAGCTACTACAGTGACATGTTTTTCCTGGGCTATGTTTAAAGCTCCTCTGACGACTACCGTGTCTGCGGCATCGTCTGCATAAATGGTGGAATGACATCTTTCTTGAAAATAATTCCTCAGCATATTGATAAAGCGTTATTTGTTTGTAGTTAGAAAGAAATTTTTTTTTCTTGGTGATTACGAGGGAATTTTCATCAAAGACTACTACAAGAGATGACTGCTTCATGCGTAATCTATGCTCCATATATTTTATATTTGGTTTTTGATATCCATCAAAAACTAATGTCCCTTTTCCATACCTTCTGTTCACATACGATTCGTATTGCATTATGACATCGCTAAATGCTGCAGAAGTGAACCATGGTAACTGGCGAATTAATGCACCACTATCAAGAAAATAGTAAATAATTTGCTGGGAACGAAAACGTTGTATTTCATTGACATTCATGAATGAGTGTGTGAATGATCATTTATCCGTTTTTTTCATTGGCTGGGTAATACTAAACAAATAATGAAGTTGGTAGAGTGGATAACTCGTAATTGAAAAACTCCCTTGTATCTTGAGCGCTATTATTCAAGGAGATACAAGCAAGCATTTTCTGTGTTAAAAGACACGAGTCTACATGGTGAGTCTCACCAGCAATAACAATTCCTTCCTTCAATACTTTCATGGTTACCGCTTGGTCTGAATTTAATCTTTAAAAAGTTTGCCGGTAAGTTTATCACGAATGTTTCTTCCAATGATGTCAGCATTTTCTGCAGTTACTTTGCTTTTACTATCCGTAATTCCGTTGAAAATATCCCATAAATCAGTTGAAGTAGCAGTAAATGGACAGTGGTCTATAAAAATGGCATTCTCTTTTTTTCAGTCACATACCAGAATGACTTAGTGCATTTCATGAGCGTTTGCTCAATTTGCCTACCGGTCCAAACACCAGACCACTTTCTGTCCTTCCTTTGTGCAATAAAGTAGCCCTTCAGCATTTTGTAGAGTTCTGGATTCGTTTTTTTTTAGTTCCCGCATTCGTTAAAGATACCGGGTGTCCCAAAAAGGACTGACTGATTTTAAAATTCAATAACTTGCAAACGGTGACAGATATTTAAAAAATTCTTGCAGGAGGGTTATGCATAAGGTCAAAAGTTTTTTTACAGTGATTTTCAATTTTAGTTCGAATTACAAACAATAGATGGCGCTGCGATCAATAGACGCTGGATTCAGGCTCGATTTTTGGTACTTCGTGGCCCGGATAATACATTTCCATCTCCTTTTTTCAGCATGGAACAAGAGAAAGGACCAGAAATCGAGCCTGCATTTAGCGACTATTGCTTACAGCGCCATCTATTGTTTGTAATTCGAACTAAAATCGAAAATCACTGTAATAAAACTTTTGACCTTATGCATAACCCTCCTGCAAGAAATTTTTAAATACCTGTCACCGTTTGCAAGTTATTGAATTTTAAAATCAGTCAGTCCTTTTTGGGACACCCGGTATATTCTTGTGTATTTAGCATAAATGTTCTGACCTGAACTCGCAAAAAAAGTAGCATATTCTCAACTATACCTGTAAGTACCGCCTGTATCTATCTGTTACTTTTGATAGGATTGACGTATTAGTCCGCGAACCAGCAACAGATTTTGATGACCAAGTTCCTGTCGGCCGATAATTTGTAAAATGCTTCAGAGAGTTGTATCATGAAGCTCAGTGAACGTCAACTACGGTTCTGTGGGTGGGTTGAGCAGCGGTAGCCTCCCACGCACGTTAAAAAAAAAAAAAAAAAAAAAAAAAAAAAAAAAAATAGTCATTTCCTCCCGATTGAAAATTTGTCAAATTATAGTTAACCCAGTATCTTGAAGGGAAAAAAAGTCAGCTGATTATAAAGTGGTGGATAATACGTCAGCTGGTCACACGGTCATGAAAAAAATGTACAGGGTGCAATGGAAAGTCTCTTTAACCTGAAAATACTTGCGAACGGAGAGAGCTACAGCTATGCAAGTGAGGTAACGGTATAGTAAAGCGACTACGACCGATTTAATGCAAACGACGGCAGCGCCCCTAGTGGCGAAATTTGGAAGATAGCCATTGCAAATCGAAAACAAAAAGAGATAGAGCAAAATTTCCAGTTAAAAAGTTTTAGAGCAACAATCAATTAGTACGAAACGACATTTGGTTTACATGGATAAGATAAATCTCCGCTTGTATACCCAAAAATGTCTGATATCGATGCACTCTATTTTGTGTAAACGTTTGAATGGAATAGCCAGAAGTATGAAGAAATACGTAGAATTTATGGTATAAATACGTGCTTATCTAATACATTTTGAACATCACACAAAAAAACAAAACAAAAAAGACAAACTGTCTCACAGTGATAAAAAGTTAATATTCAGTACGTTGGAAAAGTTCGCCATTGCTCACGATACACAATTGTATTCGTGAGAGTAATTCTATATGCACATTTCTCAGCATGGAACGTCTATTGCAAGCCTCTTCAATACGCCGACATAGATTTAATCCTTTCAAGGGCAGTGGCTAGACGGTCTAGCCACCTAATTTTAATTCCAAAGCTGACAAATGGCAGCAAGTATATTTTAATAAAATTTTGCTTTTGTAATGAAAGTGAAAATTAGCGGGTTTTTATTTTCTAAGAAATTCGTTTGAATATTCTGGTGTCAGTCAATTATTTCATCAATTTACGAACAGAATTCTTCTGGTCATGAAAGAGTTAATCTAAAATTTTAAATGTATTGGAAATTAAATTTTTACAGACATTACAGCACAGTACAACGTCACAATCTGAAATTGTGCACTGCTACATTTACGGAATGTGAATATGCAAAGTAGAATCGTCGCTCATCAATTTCGGACATTTTTGGGTATACAGGCGACGATTTATCTTATCCGTGTGAACAAAATGTCGTTTCGCACTAATTAATTGATGATCTGAAACTTTCTAATTGGAAATTTTGCTCTATCTCTTTTCGTTTACGATTTTCAATAGCTATCTTGAAAATTTCGCCACTAGAGGCGCTGCTGTCGTTTGTATTAGGTCGGGCGTAGTCGCTTTACTATACCGTTACATCATTTTCATAGCTGTAGACTCTCTCCGTTCGCAAGTATTTTCAGGTTAAAGGGACTTTCCTTTGCAACCTGTATATTTTTTTCATGTTCGTGTGACCAGCTGACGTATTATCTACCACTTTATAATCACCTGACTTTTTTTTTCCCTTCAGGATATTGGGTTAGCTATAATTTGACAAATTTTCAATCGGGAGGAAATGACTAATTTTTTTTTTCTTTTACGTACGTGGGAGGCTGCCGCTGCTCAACCCCCCACGGAACCGCAGCTGACGTTCACGGAGCTTCATGATAGAACTCTCTGAAGTATTTTACAAATTATCGGCCGAGAGGAAATAACTGACGAAATTTGTACCTGGCTTGGGGACTATATAGACGTCGACATTCTGTAACGATTTTTAACAGCACCAGTGGGCATAGTATTGAAAAGTTCATGAATTTTATCCTCTCTGTTTGCTTGCGTTGATACTTTTGCTGTTAATGTGACATAGAAAGTATCGTCACAAGATGCAAGTTTCTTCTTGCACTTTTCTTACGATGATTTCTTTACTCAAAACAAAAATTACCTAACTGAAACAGATAATAAATAAAATCAAAATTAGTCTCACAGCATCAGGTATGTAGATGTAATGAAATATAGCCTAATTTAAGCATTTAAGGATTACTTACAGGGTCATGTAGGTATTATCTTTTCATAATTTCCCCACTAATTCATTTTTTATAAACATTTTACTTTTAAAAACCAATATCATACTCATGAAATTTCCTGTAATTTGATACTCCACATGATTTTTTAATATAAAAAAAATCATATTTTTTTTCAAGATGGCTGTCAAAAAAAGGCATTTTACGCAACGGTACAAATGTATATTTTTAGTATGTTTATTAGGAGCGTGTTACCTACCATTTACAACAAGAATAATTTTTGTTACAATTAGTTCCACCTCTTCTACTGTACTAATATCCAGTTTACTACTAGTCTGAGATACTAGGATATACTAGTTTGAGATTCTAGGATGCTGATTTTTCGTTTGTCATGTTTCATTTAAGAGCTTCAGGAAATGTGGTTTCTCTCAGATTTATTTTTGTTGTTGTAACCATTGTTGTTATCCCCATACGCCTAAAAGTATAAGTAATTTTCATATCGGCCAGCGTCGAATTATTAACGATACTTGGCAGAATATCGCCAAATTTGGCGATCATAAATAAATAGCCATAAATGAAGCCAACTTTGATACAGCTGACTAATTTGGCGAAATTCTCATTCGAATCCAGTATTGTTGAAAACTGGGCTTGAATCTTCTATAATCGGGTTCTACGCTTTTCAGCTTTGTGTGTTTAAGCAAAATTAGCTGAAGTTTTTAAAACAAAGAGAAGGGAAACTACCTTTTCCTCTCTTTACAGGTCAAAAAGACTTTTTAATAATCTGGTGGCAATTCAATAATATTTTGTTAATCGAAGCAGCAGCTGAGATTAATTTGGGGTATAAAAATTCCTTTAACGTACAAATGTTCGCCGGTTTAACTTAGAAGCTATGACGCTACCACTGGTCAAGAGTTGCGGAATGATTCGATTATTGGATCAAGCTTGGACGTTTGTAAAAGATCAGATCCCAGTTTAAATGGAAGTCCAGGTTTGTTTAGTCCTTGTATGAAAAGAGGGCCGTAATTCCCCCCCCCCCCCCCAAATAAACCTTAAGAAATTAAAGTTCCAGAAAGAAAACCTATTCAATCTACTTTTTCATGAAACAGTTTTTGATGCCACGTTATGGCTCATAAGAGAATCTTCGACGGTATGCTATCAGTTTCCGTGCATATCACCGTTAGTTCATATGAAATCCGTCAGAAGTAACGCATTGCCGTTGAAGAATACGCCAGTCCCAACTTTCAATTTGCGTTTTTCTTTTAAATTGATTTTATAAACTAAAGTTCTTCTGGAGCTTTCACATTCATTCTCGTACGACGAACTGGTCATCTTATGCATTTCAAATGGGATGAATGCTACATTTATTTGTTTTATGTTGCGCTCTGCGAATATGCAGTGTATAATATCGACGGCTGGGCAGATATATACGACGTACGAGTGACAGGTTAATGTGTTAATTGCATCTGAAGTGAAACATACGTTATTTTTCCACCATAAACGATTGTTTAAGCTTCCTGAACAATAATGGAGGTACAGACAGGGCCTGATTATCACAGGGGCACGTGCCCCAGTACTCCAGTTATAGGGGGGAGGGGGGCAAAATGCTTTTGTGTACTGTCTGAAAAAATACACATTAAAGAAAACGTCTGTTTGCAGTTGGTATTAAAAATATATTTCCACCTATGTGACATCACGGAACTATCTCAAATCTCAGTATTTGCAAATGAGTTTAAAAAGAAACAGCTGAATTCCTAAAAACTGAATATTATGTGAAACATAATCATGCGAACAACTAAAATAACAACTAACTATGCGAACAACTAAAGCCATTAAGACTGTAATTGGCATCAAAAAAACAAAATAATGCATTGTTTTAATAAAACAAAGGTTTAACCCTTCGGGACGAGCGTCTTTTACAGAATTTTTATCTTTTACCACCGGTTTTTCAAAACAGAATTTTTTGCCTAATTGAATCGGGAAAATGCTCGGATTAAATAAGGCAAAATTTACAATAAAAATTTACTGATGAGAATAATCGCGAATTCTGAGCACCTTACTGGGCACATATACCGGTCGCTTGTCCCCCAAGGGGTTAAAATTTAAATTGCACCATAATATGATTGTATGTTACGGTTGTAATGTATTTATTTTATAACTCAAGCTTATTTTGGGAAAGGTGGCCCTCAAATACTATGTGTGCCCCGGGACCCATATGGAGTTAATCGGGATCTGGATAAAGAGAGTGTTACTGTGTACGAGTCAGTTATCATATCTGAATGAATTATGAGGCATATAGAGTCATGTAAGGCACTAATTTTGAAAATTATCGTATTTAAATGAAACTATTAATTTGAAGACATTTAAATTCGCCTTTGGCAGATAAAATTAATTAAAAGTTCTTTCCCCTTTTAAAAATATAATTTCTTTAATGAAGAAATATACCAACTGCATATTACATTTTTCGGTCAGTATTTGCCATTCCTTTTAAAGCTTACCAGCTCTTTTCAGATGTAAAAAAAAAAAAAAAAAAAAAAAAAAAAAAAGGTAAAAAAAAAAAAAATCAACCTTCGTATCGTGAAATTTTAACAGTGCAGATGCATATTTTTCTGGCCGTTAACATGGATAAATAAAAAAGTCTTACCATATGAGCTTTCCTCCCGTATTTAATCTAAACGCTTATTGCTATTGGTGTTGTAAAAGGCGCCTCGTATTTTTAGTTGGTACTTTATGACTCTCTGTGTCTTTGCTTCTTAATATAATATTTCCGAATGTTAGTGCTTGGCATTCTAATGCGCACGTTGCAATTTCAGTTACTCCAATCAATAAATTGGTTGCCTGGGTTCGAATTTCTCTATATTAAGTGAATAATTTATATCAAATGACTTGTCTTTTAGGATTATTATAGCTCTAGGTCTTGCCTTGATACACTGCAATCGAATCTGAACTGTTCATGACTCTCGAGATGATCTCCTGGGCTATTCGCTCTCTGACTAACCCCCCCCCCCTGTTAGCATGTAATCTGTTGGCTGGAGGTAACAATGATTAAGGCACCACCCACCTTCCTATTTCACCCTGCATATCTATTGCTTTTTAATTATAGTATGTAAAATGCTAATAATGCATTTGACTCATTTTATCTTTCAGAATTTTTTTTTAGATTTTTAAAAGAACAATATTTGAAATACCAAAGTAGTATTAAACAGAAATTAAGTGAATTACTGGAACTGCCAAGAATGGTAATCGATACAGATTATACACTGCTCAAAACAATTAAAGGATATTGCAGTTTTAGGTGGATTTTGTATCTGGTAAACTGTTTAGCTGATTGATACATGGTCGACAGACATAGTAGGTTATATGAGAATAAATTACACATGTTTGGCAGAAAAAAATGCATTTTATTGCGCATTTGTGTACTAAAGGAAAAAAACACAATTTGTGCATATGAGAAAAAAAGAATAAGAAAAGGTGTTTTCTTCAAAGAAAATCATTTTCAGTAGGGGCTATGGTTTCCACGGGCGGCCAGCAACGTTGAACACCTTTGAGGCATGGACTCAATGAGGCTATTAATGACGAGTTGGGGTATTCTGCCCCACTCTTCCAGAAGAGCTCTTTCCAGTTCTTGGAGAGTTTGTGGGGGTTGTTGGCGGCCAGAAACTCGTCTTCCTAGAGCGTCTCAAACGTGCTCGATTGGATTCATGTCTGGAGAACACGCTGGCCATTCCATTCGAACGATTCCTTCCTCGAAAAGGAAATCCTCCACCAGGTTTGCACGATGTGGCCTGCAGTTATCGTCCATTAAAATGAAGTTATCTCCGATTGCTGCAGCGTAAGGGACTACAATAGGTTTGAGGATCTCATCCCTATATCGGCGACCAGTCAGAGCTCCATCTCGAATGATGTAGAGGTCAGTGCGCCCGTCAATGGAGATGTCACCATACACCAACACTCCTCCACCGCCAAATCTGACACTTTCGTGCACGAACGCAGGATTATTCCTACTGCCACGGTCCCTCCAGATGAAAATACGCCTATTATCCGGATGCACAGAAAAACGGGACTCGTCAGAAAACAGAATATTGCTCCATTCATTTCTCCTCCAGTTGACATGCTCGGTTGCCCACTCCCTGCGATCGCGACGATGCCTTGATGTTAATCTAACACATACCATCGGTCGGCGAGCATACAGACCTACAGCATTAAGCCGGTTTCGGACAGTCCGAGTTGAAATCGTGGTGCCTGTAGCCGAGCGAAGGTGTTGTTGGAGAAGAGTAGCGTTCATGGTTCGGTGTCTCCGAGCTGTTAACGCTAAATACCGATCTTCATTGGGCGTTGTTGCCCGTCTACGACCTTGCCCTGGTCTTCGGCCTGCACATCCACTCTCCATAAAACGGTTCCAGATCCTGGAAATGACACTTTGTGACACTCCAATGGCTTGCGCTACTTCGGCTTGAGTTTGGCCCCCTTCTAACCTACCAACAATTCTCAAAGCTTCTGAATCTGTCAAATGACTTCGCTGAGACATCGTACTCATCGAAACAAAGCAATCACTGAATGCCGATCACCCTTGTCCTCATTCTCTTTTATCCAGTTGAAAGTCAAATTTCATTCGCTGCCGCTGAAGCGACATTTTTGACGTCGAACTCAAAATTTGCATACTCCACAGTTTGAAAACTAGAAAAATTTGCATTTGTGATTCTTTTCTTCTATTTTCGGCAAAAAAAATTTCGTTTATATCTTTATTTTATATAAAACTTCAAATATCCTTTAATTGTTTTGAGCAATGTATATATAACTTACCTTTACTAATAAAAGAAAGTTTCGCTCTGTCTGTATGTGTGTATCTGTCGGCGATTGCTAGCTAAATCTACCGCACGAACAAATCTGAAAACTTGGATGAGGGTAGTCCAAGGCAGGTATTGATGCATCCGAAATTCAGATTTTTTATTTTTTGATAATTAGCCGAGATATAATTAAAAATTCATAGAAAACATATTCTTTTTTCTGAAAATCAACAAATGCGCCCGCGCATACTCAGCCCTTGCTTTTGGGGGCGCGTAGAAAAGATAAACTAAATGCTGTTTTTTTTGGGGGGGGGGGGGATGAATATTTTAACGTTCAGAGATGCGAAAAAAAAGAGAAGACATATTCTTAAATTTCTTACTTTTACGTCTTAAATTCAGCAAGTTCGAAAAAATATCGTTGTTAACCATTTGAATTTTTTTTTTTTTTTTTTTTTCGAAAAAAGCTCGTTTTAGCAATCGACTTTTTTTACCAATCATGGGCCCGGGCAACGCCGGACGTGTCAGCTAGTATATATATATATACTAATACAGAATAATGCTTGATCTTTTCGTTTAGAGAGTTGAATAGTATTTGGAGATCGTTTTGAATTCATCTGGCGTCTCTGGGGTTAAAATTTGTTTATTTAAAGCAAATTTACTGTTTCTTTGAACAATCAAATTGTTATCCAATAGTAGAAAAATAAGACAAATTAAAAGCAATTACAGCATGAACATTTTTGATGGTTTTGTTGTACAATTTATTCCTTTATTTTTAAATGAAGATAATAGAAAGGCATTTAATATACAGCCAAGGATATCAATAGCCCGAATTTGTTAAAATTGCACTTCTTAGAGGAAAAAAAAAAAGAATAATGTTGTATTTTTAAGTTTACAAACTTTTTTTAGAACTTCATAGTCGAAATATACAGACTATGGTTTGTAGTGTTATGTTACGGATAGAAATAAATGTAATTTATTTAATAAGAGGTTCAGAATTACTGTTGCATAAATGTATAAAATATACAAGACAAACAAGTTATATATAATCTATAACTTTTATTCGATAAGTATAATAATAGAAATAAAATTTTACAATACAGAAAAAATACTATGATATCTATTTACAAATGAGACCTTGTTCGCGCCACTGAACTAAAAAAAATACCTTGGAATACCACATTTGCATAATTATACATATGAACATTTTCGCAGAGGCAAGTGGCGTATGAAAAAAAAAATCAGAATAAGTGGAATGGACACAATAAAATTTAAGAAAATGTCTGTTTATAGTTTGACGAGACCATTTTTGGAATAATTTTTGAGTAATATCGATTTAAAAATTTGATCAACATAGTAATATTTGTATATTATGAAACAGAAATCTGTTGACATACTGACTTAATAATTCAATTATTAACTTAATATGTCAAATTTAAAAGATTATTTTATTTATATATCGCAAAAAAAAAAAAAAAAAAAAAGAGAATCAATGAACAGTTTTTTAAATGGCTAGTCTTTTCCGATCCTTAGAATAGTTAAAATAAAGTACTACGACTTGTTATTCTGATAAATCACAAAGTATGGAAACTGACAGAACGAAGAAGAAGATTAAGCCGTTTGGGACCATGGGTGCATATATATACACCCTCAAAAAGAGTATACAGAATTTGTTTTAGGTACCAATAAAAAAGAAAAGTGATATTTAGTTTCTTTAATTAGAGCATTTTCGAGGTTGTTTAAGTAAAGGTAACTTTAAAAAAAAAAGCGGTGCAAAGCGAATAAAATTTGTGTAAAAGCCGCTGGTCCCGAAGGGATTAATAACAAATACTTCAAAATAAAACAGAGTTATTAAAAAAATGCTTATGGATGCATGTGTAAATAAATACCATTTTAAAAAATCATTTTTATATAGAAATTATTTTGATATTTTAGAAAGCCGGGATACATATAAGTATTTTTATAGATTGTCAAGTAAATTTATCTAAAATATAATGATAATTTTATTTCTTAAATTTATACTATTGAACATTCACAGACTTTCATACTGCAATTGAATTGCATAATAGTATGCTTAATATGTAGCAGAATAAGTATGTAACAGAAAATTGCTTTCGTTTAATAATTTATGTAAGACGTTTCAAAAATAAATATTAATGATGACGAAATAATGAAATAAAGAGAACAAAGAAGAAACTTAAAAAATAATGAGCAAATAACAAGAACCCCTTTAAACTCGTATTATAAAATATTAAACATCTATTAATCCTGAACTTTTGAGAAGACAGATAACTTTTCCTGCATCAATTAAAAATAGAACAAAGCAGTAAATAATAAAAAAAGGCACGCTGTACCACAGAGGCCATTAATATAGTATAAAATTTAACTATTTAGAATAAGTAAATATTAAATTAACAATTTTTTAATCACGTGAATATGAATTTTATGTGACGATAATTAAGAAAATTGAACTTGAACACATATGAAAATCATAAATCTAACAAAACTAAAACACATTTAACACACAAAAATAAACATTTAAAATAAAACTTTTGATTATAAAAACTGCTCAGAAGTCATACTATAATAAACTTACAGTTTATTTTAATGATTTTTTTTTTTTACATTGCATATATTTCTTTATATATAATTAGGCACTTAATAGCATATATAAAGAGGATTGAGTGTAAAAACTGAATGCTATCTTTCCTCACTAAATACCCATAAAATAAACTTTTGATAAAAAGCACTTCAATATTCAGAAATGTAAAGTTTATAGAAATATATAGTTAAATACTTTTCACAATTTCTTTTAAACATACACTCTAGTTTAATGGGTGAAATGAAAATAATTGTATCGATATCTTATACATTACATAGTTAATATCTTTGGAATTCAAAATAACGGATAATATATGTATTTGATTCAGATAACAGTGAATAATTGATAGTTGCGTTTTCGTAAAATTATAACTGTGAGACATCAGGTACGCTATTTTGAAATTTATCTTTTCAGAAAAAAAACCTTATTCACCCCATAATGACTACTGTTTCATAGCAGATAATTTTTATAATATTGGTTTCTGATTTTAAAAAATACATAAAAAGAAAAGTAGTTAAAAAAATTATAAGCAATCAACAATTTTTATCATGAAAATCCTGCTTAATTTCCTGACCTCAATTCATGTTTCTCCACCAAAAAAATTTCCGCTAGAATCCGTGAATATGACGTGGGCACGAAACCCGAAAATTTACAATTCTGATGTACACTTGGTAGAAATTGCAAGCTCGTGAATTTAGTATAAAAAAATTGATTTTTGCTTTGTTCCTTTTTTTTAAAAAAGACAGGAAAATAAAAGCCAACATTATTAAAACAATCTTTTTAGGATTTCTAAATTGATTTCTAAACGTATAATGAAAATTTAATTAGTATGAAACTATTAATTGATAAACGCTTATTTTTTTAATTATAACACGCTATTTTATTTTTTATTTTTAGCTGAATTGTTGCAATTTTACAGCCATTTGGTGGCGCATAATTAAATCCGTTGTTGTTGTAGCTCGTATACAATTGCAATACTCAAGAATATTTATCGATTAATCACCTGTGGCGAGTAAAAGGAAAAAATGCCTTAAAATTAATGTATTAATTTATAGCCAAATTTTAAAAATATGAAAATGTTGTATTGTTATCAAGAACGCACCCGTGAACATATATATTTTTTAATTCTACTATATGAGAATTTTAGTGAAAAATCGATTACAAAATGTCATTTTACATACAAAAACAAAGTTGAGTTAAAAAGAGTGTAAAAAAGGTTTGTTTAAAAGCGATGGAAAATTTAACAGATTTAACTTTTCATTCAACCCAATAAGAATGAATGTATACTACATAAAAGACTAATTTAAAAAACATTCTGAAATATTTATTAAAATAATATATCTATTTTGAAATGAAATAATATATCAAGAATTTCATAATAATTTGATTAATTTACATCTACACGCATGAAAAAACTCAGGAAAAATAGTTAATCTTATATATACTTAAAAATATACATGATTTTAAAATCTAGAAAAAATAACAGTCTCATGTACTCTAAAGTTAAAAGCTATAAACTTTAAAACATGTTGAAAAACAATTTGATAAAAAATTCTTCGAGCCTATTTACAAGATGTAATGAACACTTAAATCTACAGATGTTTGATAGAATCTAATGAATAAAAATCATCTTTGCAAAAAGAAATACTTTTTGATTAAAAATATCTAATAATACTCGTTTTTGATACATATAAAATCTCATTTATAAAACAACTTTTTACAACATACAATACGCACATCTATAAACATTAACTTTAAAACTATATAAAGATTATAATCTTACAAACATTCGAGAGGAAATATAAACTTTTTAAAAATATCTTAACAAGTATAAACAAATATTAATATATCTCATAAAATACTTATTTTTCTTAAAATATATCTTTTGATTTCTTCTGAAATATACATCTTTAATTTCTCGCATTAAATCTTTTATCTAAAATATATTCCATTCGAAAATGGTTGTGACGCGATTTTGGTGACTGTACAATAAATTCTAAATATCATTATGAAAAATAAAGTTTGTTAGAAGGAGTATAAAATCCCGAAAATGAGAAATATTTACATAATTTTCAGTAATAAATAATAAATTTCTAAAGTTTTCTTTCTTTACGTTTTTTTTTTTTTTTTTAGAGAACTAAAAATTATTATTGTTGACAAGCTTTCATAAAGAAAAGACAAAATTTAAATATGCTCTCAAACGGAACCGCATATTAAACTAAATAAAGACACATCATAATATAAATATTATTAACATTTAAATTTTTTTCATTATATAAAGAAATTTAAATTATTTATTTGTTTTAGAACTTGGCCCAGTAGAAACGAATCACATACCGAAATTATAAAAAAACATATTGCAGAGATATACAATATTTTTGTACAAAAATATCATTGCATTTATCACCACTAATACAATATAACAATCGAAACATTGTTACTTTTATAATAGTTCAGATAATATTTTTGATTTTGAAGTTTTCAATATCATTTTCTTTTTTTAATTTTATAAAAAGATGTTGCATGCGTATTTTCCTGGATTTAGAATATAAGTTAACGAATATTATTAAGATCCAGTTCTACCATAATATTTTTTAATGCATCTATATGTATTTTTAAATAATGCCTGAAATCACTGAAAACGATTTACAAATCTGCTTGTTGCCAAAAAACTAAAGTAACTACAATACATATATTTTCTAACGTAGACGATATTCTTTTTTTTAAGTTTTCACGAACAAATTAAAATAGTTTTCAGTGTTTAAAATAATTTTCAGTACTTAAATTGTCTGCAGACGATTTTCTTTCTTTCAAATGGTTTTCTTTGTCTTTAGAATTGATAACATGAAGAATTGAAAATGTAAATAAATTTTTGTTTAGAATTTTATTTTTTTTTAAATGTTTTGTTTCAAATGTATTTCCTTTTATTATTTATTTACTTGTTATCTTAAAAGATATTTTGTATTGCATCAAAAATTATGCCAATCTATTGTTTAACTTAAGGAAATGGAGTCAATTCATTGCCGTATTCTAAATTCGTCCAGGAAAATATACAAGCACCAGAAAAAGAGAAAAAGGTTTTATTGAAGAGATGAAAACAGTTCATGGAATTATATATATATAAAAAATTGCTATACAGTGTAATACGATCAAAATCACATAAAAGATGTCAAAGAAAAACAGAAACACCGAAGTTGAGAACTTGCACCAGGTAAGCACAGAGAGGGAATCTGTATCTTTCTTAATTGTGAAGAGTTCGTTTTAGGCTCATTTAACGAGAGTTCTGAAGTTCAATGGAAGCTAAATGTCGACCTCAGCCATTTTCACACACTCAGTAATACAATTTTAAGGTGACGGTAGCACGTTCGAGTTTTGCTCTCCAACCACATAGATTACACATAAAACACTTAAATGTAGAAATAAACATCGTGAAGTGTGAGCAATTTAGTACAGTTCCACTATATGGTCTGTATACACTTGAAGAGATAGAGTATTTGTCGATTGCCATTTTAATTTGTCAGTTAAAAAGTGACTGTACAAAAAAGCAAGCATTTCCTTTCTTAACAGAGACCAGCACCGTGCCTCCAACCTGTTGCATTAGGGCCGAATTTATACACCAATCTTCTTCCAAATACAGGTAAAAGCACTTGACTCTTGTAATAGTACCTGAAACGTGATAAGATTCAATTAAGATACAAAACTTAGCCAGAAAACAAAATTCATCTATTTGATATATACACTTGCCCGTCGATTTATGACTCACATCGTAAGTCAGTAGAAAACGGTAGCTTAATTAGCAAACAGAAAATTTGTATAGAAAATCTAAAAACAACTTTTTATAAAAGAAAGATTTATACAAATTTTCTGATTATTTTCTAAGATTCTGTGGTAAATTGTAAGTCGAATATAGGTCGTATGTCGAATAGGTACGAATAGGTGTCGAAAAAAACCCCACATAAAAGCCTACATGTTCGTTTAATAATACCTAACAGCAATATGCACAAATAAATATGAGGTGCTCAACACTTCAACAGCACAATAAATGCATAATAATTTTAATGTAAAAATGGGCACAATACTTAAAATTGCAATTATTTTTTTCAATGAGGAAATATTTTCAATTGAAAACATGAAAATTGCTCGCTTTTCTTTTCTTTTCCTTTTTTTTATTCATCTTTTTATTCACAGAAATTGAGAAACATCAGAGCATCTTTCATTTTTTCGTGTTGAAAATGAATTATTATTCTCTTAATTAACATTTACGATAGGTAATATATAGGTTATTTCCAATAGGCGGCACCATGTAAATCTAAGTGCCCCCCTGTACTTATCTATGATCAGCTACTCTAAATTTAAAGCATTTTGAAAACGGGTCCACCAGTTTATGAGATTATGTGTAACATACTTACAGTAAATAAATAAATAGAAATGCTTAATTCATCTTTAAAAAGTTAAACTTAAACTTACACTATGTGAAAAACTACTTAAAAGATGAGACTATATTAAAAAGATGATAAATTATTTTAATACCTTAGTACTTTCAACTATAAAAAAACATAGTCTTCGTCAGAGAAATATAAGAAATTTCGAAGACGCAAAAATTATATATCCCTCAAAGAATTATCATGATTTAATCATCCGCGAATCAATAGAAATTATTACTAAAGAAAATACTGTTTTCAATGACGTTTTATCCTACAACATACCCAGAATTTGGCACAGTTTGCTTAAATAATCATAAAACGAGTAATATTCCACTTCCCTATATCCATGTTTTATTTTCCCAATGTTTTCCGGATCTAAAAATTAACTCCCACTTTCACTCCTTTCGTCACCATCTACGTGGTTTTTGAAAATTAGATGTCAATAACAATTGTATTTCTTATATTCCTCTGACGAAGACTATGTTTTTTTATAGTTGAAAGTACAAAGGTATTAAAATAATTTAACATCTTTTTAATATTGTCTCATCTTTTAAGTAGTTTTGCACATACTTATACTAAATCTTTACAATGTTAATAAAAATAGGAAATACCCAATTATAAGTTTAGAAGCTTAAGAATGGCAAGAAATAAACCGGCAAAGTTCAAGTTAAAAAAAAAAAAAAACACTACTGAACTCCATTACTAAAATTTTATTATATCTACATAAGAAATAAACCTCGAATCTCACAGATTGTTTAAGCTTTGTAATAGAGGTATCTGAGTAAAATGCGATTCTTACATTGCATGTTGAAGGCTTGAGGCAATCAGAGTTTGTTAGGGTGCTGAAAGTTTCAAATAAAGACTTCCAGAATGTGCAAAATGACAGTAAAGAAGACAGGGCGCATTCAAATGTGTCGAAAAAAAAGTCGCAAACTAGATGAACAATAATGGAGAAACGGTTCTATAAAGTGTGAAATGTGAAACAGTTTCTTGGATGCCAACCTTACACACTAAAACAGTTCCAGAAACTTACGATGGCAAAAAAAAGGCAACATTTTAAATGCGTATAGAGCCAATGAAGCTGACCGCTAATATCACCGGTAAAAAGATGTTTCAAATTTTTTGCATCTGAACTGAGCACATAGTTGGCACAACCGTCAATTTGGTCGAAAAAAAACTCTTACCCCATCAGCTTTTATCGAAAGATAGCAAAATTCGGTTAGGGTTTAGGGCGAAATTTGTTCAACTGACAAAACGCCGCTTATTTTGTTGACGAAGGCTTGAAAATCAACCATCAAATGCATAGCTCAAACATCTTACAGAGTGATTTGTTTTCTGCGAAATGGACTCTCCAGCAAAGTTTAGTACACACAACAAGAGCACAGGAATGGTGCAAGTCGCATCTGACAGATTGTTTAAGATTTCTAGAAACACCCCTGTACTTTCTAGATCTCAACCAGATGGGCTATTCTGCATGGTCCTTCAACATAGGAGCGTTTTTCGAAATTTGACAGAAGCATGCAGAGTACCCCCAGAGACAAGCTATTCAAGTAGAATGGTCGAAAATCTTAGGGAATGAGTTGCGGTTTGTTTCTGAAATTTTTTTCTAAAGATTTCGCTTCTGCATAAAAGCAAAAGGTGGCTACTTCCAAGGTAAGGTACGGGTTTATACTTTGCATATTAGCAGCTCTGATTTCGATTTTTATATTTATTAAAATACGCTAAAACGTATGCCTGAGTGATTTCTTGTCATTCTGTATATTATGGTTTCAGATACTGAAAAACTTAAACGAGGAATTTCGGAAGTAACAGAAACAAACCTTATGTGTTATCAGAATCTATCTACACTAAACTATAATTAGAATTCAATTTAAAAATGTGTTGAAAAGACTGATCGTATTTTATTCACCTTTTTGAGAATCTCTTACATAGTGATAAGTATGTTTATCTTTTATTTTTGTTATTAGTTTTATTTTCCCATAAGAGGATTGATAAACACTATACACAAGGTGTAACATGAAAGATAATAGCAATTTTAAGGAACGATAATTAGCGGCTGCTCGTAATTGGCTTTTTGAGGTGCGGCATGTTAATTTCAGAAACGCTCGTCTACCTTTTAAGCACTTTACTAACAGAATGTCGTAATATAAATCTTCGCATTTAATCGTAGAATTTTCGCGTTTAAATAAAGCAAAAATTAGTAATAGGAAATTTTCGTAGAAAAGTTTTACAAAAGCAGAGCTCATCTGAAAATAATATGCAGCGCCTGAGAAAGCCAGTCATAAGCCGCCAGTAGTGATAATACACATTAAGAAAACAATTTTTGTATAGGAAACCAGGGTCGCAATTAAATTATTCGGTCAAAAATACAAGTCTAACACTCTAATGATTCAGTTAAATACAGGTATTTAAAAAAAAAAATGCTTGTTTCGATAAGTTTCATATCACTCATTCTTTTGAAACATCTTGCATATAGTATAATTTCGGCAGGATTAAAAACTTACTTTTAAAAGGGCTAAATTTGATTTTTTTTTTCAGTTAAAAAAAAATGCAAGTTTCAGTTGAAAATATATACACTATGTGGCCCAAAGTCACCGGACACTTTCGGTTTTAGATGTTGAACCTCATGAATAAAAAGAACATGCTTGACCTGATAATATTTGGCGAAAATTTGATAATGGCAATTAGGGAGACAAAATCAGATGGAATAGAAAATGTAGGCGATCACCCTGTAAAATAAAATGCTAGAAATGATCTGTAACTATAGCACATGATTATGTGGATTTTTTACAGTATTTCTGTTCGTTTGTGTAAAAATAGCATTTACATTCATAAAGATATAAAGTAAAAAAAAAAAAATCAAGAAACTTCCTCATGTTTTGTGTTTATAACATGCAGGGTTTTCAACCAAATTTAACATCTACTCAGAAACCTTGCTAAAATACATTAGAAAAAAGATATAATTAAAATACAAAATATATTAAATATTGAATAAAATATGACCATTTGTATGAATTTGTATCTGCATATAAGCTAACGATATCAAAAGTGCTTTTGCATAATTTAGTAGCAAACTATATAAGGAAACTCCATATAAAGAGGCCAGTCAAATATCGTGAAAATTCAAAAATATATCGGCGATATAGTGGTCTGGATTTCAGTTGCTGTCTAAAAGTCGCTGGATGCTAAGGAATATTCCATAAAGTGTCATTTTTCACTTTTATTTTCATTTACGTTTTAGTTCTCCTTGGAAAAATCATCAGAACTAGCCTATTCTAACAAAAAAAAAGAATTATCAAAATCGAAGCGTTCGTTCCAAAGCTACGAGTAGACATACGTTAAATATTAATTTCTTTGTTGAAAGTTAGTTATTAAAAAATGATAATTTGTGAAAAAATTCCTTATCATCCAGCTACTATAGAAAACAACTGAAATTCAGCTCACTATGTCGCCAATACTTCTCTGAATTTTCAAGACATGAAGATTGGCCTTTTTACATAAGTTACCCTATTCTTTTGATTACTAAATTATATAAAATATTTTTTTCTTTAATCGTTCCGCAATTTTTCCAAATCCTTATATTGCATCAAATCTAATATATAAAAATGAAAATTTGTCTGTCTGTAATGTTATACAAATCCACAGTTTGGAAGCGAGAGTTCTGAAATGTCACATTTATGTGTATTAAAACACGGCCGAGGTAACTAAAGTAATCTGGAATCGAAATAACTTATAGTTCCTTTTTAATTAATAAAAAAACACAAATTTAACAGCAATTTCCTATCAAATTTAACCATTTTTCGTTATAGCAGTTGCCAAAAATTAAAAATCCGCAATAAAATTCTTACCACAAATATTACTTTTCTATTGCGAGACGTATTGCATATTACGTACGCCAAGCTTCACTAAAAAGCTGTAGCGGGTATTACGATAATTCTTTTACCTCACATGCAAATAATTAGAGATATACATATTACGTACGTCACGCTGCAATAATAAGAAGCTTTAGCGGGTATTACGATAATTCTTTTAGATCACATGCAAATAATTAGAGATTATTTAACTGCGCTTAATTATTTCAAATTTTTAAAAATAAAGAAAAACTTTATCAGAAACATCAACAAAACTTTTTATTCTATTTATTCCCTTATTCCAAAGATATCGTTTTATCGTCTGTTGCCATAGTAACAGGATAAAAAAAATTCATTAAAAAAAAAGGCACAGTAGTAGAAAAATATTTTACGAAATCGAATAGTTATTTTTAATTTAGGTTTTAGAATTAAATTCATGAACTCCCGTGCATAGAACGGGTTAAATAGCTAGTTATAAATGAAATAAGTTCGTTTATACATGTATTCATTTGAGTCTATTATATAAATTTATACATTTTTATATTTGGTACTATAACACGTCGACCGCTTTTTTTTATTGTTTGTTTTTTACTGCATGTTTAATTTTCAAATTGATTTTTCAAAACAAACATTCTTAAAATCCCGGGCAACGCCGGGATCATTAGCTAGTATTTAATAAATTTGTTATCTTAAATGTAACATATTGTTTCTACTTTTCCTGATAATGCCGTTAAATTTTGTTGAAAATTTTGCATGTTTATAAACAAAAGACATGAGGAAATTTCTTGAATTTTTTAAAGAATTATTTACCGGCTGTCCTAAAAAGGACTGACTGATTTTTAAATTCAATAACTTGTAAACGGTGACAGATATTTAAAAAATTCTTGCAGGAAGGTTATGCATAAGGTCAAAAGTTTTTTTTTACAGTGATTTTCAATTTTAGTTCGAATTACAAACAATAGATGGCGCTGCGATCAATAGACGCTAAATTCAGGCTCGATTTTTAGTACTTCGTGGCCCGGATAATACATTTCAATCTCCTTTTTCCGCATGAAACAAGAGAAAGGACCAAAAATCGAGCCTGTATTTAGCGACTATTGCTTACAGCGCCATCTATTGTTTGTAATTCGAACTAAAATTGAAAATCACTGTAATAAAACTTTTGACCTTATGCATAAACCTCCTGCAAGAAATTTTTAAATATCTGTCACCGTTTGCAAGTTATTGAATTTTAAAATTAGTCAGTCCTTTTTAGGACACCCGGTATATTTCCATGAATGTACGTACTATTATTATATACAAATGGGGGAAAAAATTTTGTAGAGTTACCCACATAGTCATGCTCTACAACTGCAGATAATTTCGAGCTTTTTGTTACAGGATGATTGCAATTTTTTTTAATTCAATTTGTTGTTGAACCCTTAACACTAGAACGCCCTGAAATTTTACTCAAGTTTCATAAAAATATTTCACTCCAGAATTTTTATTTAAAATTATTTAACTGATTTATTTAACGTAATTCTGTGTCGCTTAAATTTAACTTATTTTATGACAAAAATTCTGACGCCAATGGACATTTAATCATGTGGTCGGAGTCGAATCGACTCCTTCCGGGCGTTCTAGTGTTAAATTGCCTTCAAGGTTAAACCTTGGCTGAAAAATATGATGTAAAACACGTTATTTATATTCCAGAAGAATTTCTCAAGCATTTCCCTAAGGTATTCGACGAAAGGTGTGAAATCGAACGTGACCGGTGACTTTTGATCATAATAGTGCATATAGGCATAATACCATATAAAATAGACTTTGTTTTAATAAATATTATATATGAAACGATGTATAGGTATAAAAGATTATTTTGTATTCGAAAAAGTTTTATTGAGTGCAATTGGTGTTAATGCAATTGGTAAAAGATAGTTTACATGCAAGACCACAACCAAAATAAAATAACTGAATAATTGTATCAACTACAGTGCAAAATAAATTAAGATATAAGTTACATTATTTCCATAAAAATGACAGTTCGGACAGGATAGAAACTTCCACTCTTTCGCCTGGCTTTAAGGTAACCAAATGGAAATAAAACAAAGAATTTTATATTTCAACAAGGAGAAACAATGGAAGTTAGGTGGTAGGCGAGAAATTCTAGATTTAGTTGATTTTAAGGTGTTCTCAAAAGTATTTTCTCCCGCTCAACTTTGCAAAATGTTTTGACACATTCACGAATTCATTTTTATACATAAAAACATGCAATTCGCAAATGTGACTACTGAACTGATTTGGAACAATAGAATTTTTCATCTTTCACAACGCCTCGTCCTAGAATATGAAACGGGCGGGATGAAATTAACAACAGTTATCCGCATTGGTCCGAGGATGTCATATAAGCTCTCAGAATTTTAAAATTTTGACTTAATTTTCCGGATATATTTTTTAAAAACTTTTAACGGAGTTTCTCTAAAGATCGCAAATAAATAACTCCATTTTTGTGAAAGAAAAAAAAAATAAAGGTAAACAATGGAATATCGTCTGATATCCGAAATTTCGAACAACTATCTTAATTTTGGTTTTGTTTGAATAAATCGATTTAATGATTTTTAGTTTGCATTTTCTTTTTTAAAAAATGTAAATGTAAAAGAATATTTGTAAGACCTGCTTCCACATTTACAAAAGTTACTACAAAAACAAAGCAAAACTGTAAGACTTTAATTTTATTGATCCGTATAAAATAATATTTTCCACATTTGTTTAAAATGTAAATAAACGGGCTGTGATTGAACATGAAATTTTGAACAGCATTCTACTAAAATTATACCAAAATCATGGAACTATCAAAATGTAAATTTTGCAGAACACTGCAAACATGATTTTTTGATTAACATAATAAATTTAATTTAAAAAAAAAACTTTTCTAAATTAAGAATAAAATTAGATTTTTTCCATAAAAATCGAACGATCTCATGCAATGCAAATGCAACACATCGGGTAGCTACGCCAGCTAGTTTAGTAATAAAACAAAATAAAGTTCGCTGAAAGCTCTAAACATCATCGCCGATATTTTATTTCAAACATGCGTTTCATTCTTTTATTTAAAAATAGAGATAATTGTCCGAACCAATAATTTATGATAAAAAGAAAGAAAAACAAAATACTGAAAGGTTGGTATGTCTATAAATTCTGTTGTAATCCAACATTTACTAAACGTCTTCCAAAATTCTTCCATAGCTGATTGTTATATCAATAATACGCAAAATAACTAACTTACTGACAAATTTGTTTAGATTTCGGTAAACCTTAATTTTGGCCATTTAGATGTCTACATTTAATTTCTTAAAATAAAGCGTGACGTTTTTCCAAAATTAAACTAGTCGGATGTACCAATCCCAAAACTTTCTTCTATCTCATACATGTTAATACTTCAAAATCCGCTATCACACTGCCAAAATTAAATGGCAATCTATGCATCTCATGAGGATTCTAACGATATGAAATTCCGTGCGTTAGTTCTTGAGATATGACTATCGCTGAAATCGTCTAAATTCAGAAAATTGCTGCCTAGCAGCGCCACCTATTGGGTGATTTATACCAAATCCTAATCAGCAACAATTTATGTCAACGTCTGACTGAATCTGAAGTTTGGAGAAAATCCGTACATTAGTTTTTGAGATAGAGCAATAACGAAAATCGTGAAAATTCCTGCATAGCAGCGCCACCTATTGGGTGATTAACACCAAAACCTAATTAACAACAACTTGTGTCAACATACAACTAAATCTGAAGTTAGATGAAAATTCGTCCATTAGTTCTATTGATAGAGCTATTGAGGCAATCGTGAAAAAGGCAGCAGAGAAGCGCCACCTGTTGGACGATTTACACCAACACATAATCAGTAGCAAGTCATATCAAGGACTAACTGAATCTGAAGTTTGATGAAAATCCGTGCGTTAGTTCTTAAGATAGAGCTATTGGGGAAATCGTGTAAATCCTGCAAAATTCATCATAACAGCGCCACCTGTTGGGCGATTTACACCAAAACGTAATCATCATCAATTCATATCAAGGACTAACTAAATCTGAAGTTTGATCGAAATCCGTGCATTAGTTCTTGAGATAGAGATATTGCGAAAATCGTGAAAAATGCAGCATAGCAGCGCCACCTGTTGAGCGATTTACACCAAAAACTAATCAGCATCAATTTGTATTAGGGACTAACTGAATATCAATTTTTATTAAATTCCGTGCATTAGTTCTTGAGATAGAGCGCCCACAAAATTTGTGTCACATACACACAGACAGACAGACAGACAGACTCACAGAGTCACAGACAGACATTTTGTAAAAACATGTTTTTTGGAATGTCTGACCCCTAAAACGTGTAAATCCGTCGAAAACCGGAATTCGAAAATTTTCATGAATCCAATACTTTCTTCTTGTAAAGATAGAAGAAAGTAAAAATAATCGGACCCGAAAGGATTAAGGACGACTCGGATAAAGGCCGTACGTTTCTAAGCCAAGAAGGTTAAGGCCAAGAACTTTACGTTTTAGCAATAAGGAAAACCTTTCGTCGTGCAAGGCATTATTTTCCATTCCTTTTGATCCATAAAATATTTTCAACGAAACAACGTGCAGATTTAGTGCGGTTATTTGATTCGCTCATATTACTGCCCTAATCGAAGCATACACCGAATGCAAAAAGCTGCAACTAGCCAACTTTCTCAAAAATCCAATATACAGAGTCCGTCAAAATTAATCATACACGGGTTTTGGTCAATAACTTTATTTTTATATGGTTTATATTCGAAATTTTAATTTCAAAATGAAGCTTGGAATATGCATAACATTATAAAAATGGTTCGATATGGTCACCTCCCATTTCAACAACTATTTAAAGTCTTCTCTTGAAATCTCTAATAACCACAAGAAAAGTGGCTGGCGGAATGTTTTCTAGCACCTCTTGAATTGTCTGTTTTATTTCATCGAGATTTGATAGTGATTTTCGATCGCATTTTTCAGACATCCCCAGAGTAAATAATCACATGGATTAAGGTCAGGGGATTACGGTGGCCAGTGAACATCACGTCTATATCGGCCTTCGAAACTTAGATCGATAACTCTCTCATGAAAGTGTTCTCCAATGATGACGTGGCTTACGTGAGAATGGTAAGGAACTGCTCCATCTTACATAAACTATGGATAAACTTTTTCGGTCATGTAAGTAATTAAAAGGATGCCATGTTCCT
Organism: Maratus speciosus; assembly: GCA_963932465.1. Taxonomy (NCBI): domain Eukaryota; kingdom Metazoa; phylum Arthropoda; class Arachnida; order Araneae; family Salticidae; genus Maratus; species Maratus speciosus. Next base: position 289,268,980 of record OZ010800.1, on the reverse strand, counting down.
GAAGCATTGAACAGTACTTTTATTAATTAACTGTGTTTCTGATAAAGTATGCTATTAATGCTCCCTTTCAGCAGATGGCTATCCAGGCAGGCGGTTTTTTGGGGTGAGGGCTTTACAAGAGTCTCATGAGGGTTTTCTCTACCCCAGTACCGGTAATTTTGCTTATTAATGTGCCCGTTCACATGAAAGAAAGCCTCATCATTAAACCAAAGGTTTGAAAGCAGATTTTGTCACATCGAAATAGCGGAAGAACCTTTCCAGCTAAAATAAATCTCTTTATCCTGACATTTGCAGTCAAATTGTATCCCAATTTGAATTTTATATGGGTAAATATGCAGCTCACCTCTTGAGAAGCGGCGAAGACGTGCCTCAGAAATGCCGATTTCTTAAGCAAGTCTCGAACTTGACACAGATATGGATCTTCATTAAGACGTTCATCCATGTTAAATTGGTTTTATGATCGGCAACACGACCTGCCACTTAAATTTGGCAATTAAATTGTTTATCGTTCGCCTTGTTGGTGCCCTGTGTCTTCCATAAGTTTTTTCATAAAAAGTGTACAATGAAGAAGGTGATCCACTACGAAAGTCTTACTTCATGACGATGAAAATTCGTTGCTCGAGCCTCAAGGCTTGGTTAGACATTTACGGTCTATTTCGGTCCGATTGACTGAAATTTCAAAATTTAATAATAATTTAACCATACCCTTAAAACTACAACCTGTCACATTTTCTGATAGCCTAAAACGTCAGCTTTATCAACTGAAAAAAAACTTTTGGCACAACATTTTCAAAAAATCACAACTGAAATGCAACAACTTTTTTGCTCAAACTTTTGCTTTATTTACATATACATACTTTCAATTTCCGTTTAAAATGCACATCGCCTCTCACACCGCTATAGTTTCCGTGCATGCGCGCAAAAACCGTGTATGATTTCTTTGGACGGGATATGCACCCCAAGCAGCAAATAATCCCTGGCCGAGCTCCCGCCGAATGTCCTAATTTGACTGTTTCGTCCGAACGACGTCACCCCTTGAGGTTGGCAGGAAAGGCTTTTTGTCCGCCCGGCAAAGCAGATAAGGAGCATCGCATCCCGATTATTATTGAATCAGTTTTGAATCTTTTGCCTATTTGTTTTCGATCATTTGGTCACTAGGTAATCTTTTGCCGACAACATTCCAATATCATATGATATTTTGCCGATTAGTTAGTGATATCATACAGCAAAATTTGTAAGATGCAAAAATAGTATTTAAATTAACACAATTTGCATAACTGCAGACAAACACACATTAAAATTTTATTAAAAACAATTCAAATATAATTAAAAATATATATAAACGTTTCGGCTATTTTCATAGCCCTCATCAGTAAACGAGCAGAGTCAAAAAACAGCAAGAGCCACAGCAATCGAAAAAATAGTTAAAATCACGGTCTTAACTGTTTTTTCGTTTGCTGTGGCTCTTGCTGTTTTATGACTCTGCTCGTTTACTGATGATGGCTATGAAAATAGCCGAAACGTTTATATATTTTTTTAATTATGTTTTAATTGTTTTTAATAAACCTTTAACGTGTGCATGTGTGTAGTTATGCAAATTGTGTTAATTATTAGGTAATCCATGTTATGTATGTATTTTTAAATAGTATTTAAAAGTAAGAAAGCTCGTTTAAATTCAGAGGATAAGTATCGCTAACCGGCATTATTCTTACAAATAAAATGCAAAAATATTTACACGTCGATTACATAACCAATTAAAACGTTTTTAAAAAAATGTTTTCATTTAAAGCTTAAAAATTGCTGTTAAAGGCATTCGATATAAAAATTGTACTTAATTACAATTAAATTTTAAATTGCAATAATTTTCTAGTGCAAGAAGCAAAAGAAAATAATTTTTTTAAGGTAAAAATTACGTTCTTAGTAATTATTGATGCATATTGATATTGTATATTGTAACTATTGATGTATAAATATTTTTGAATTTTAGAAAGAAAAATTAATTGTAATTGTCATTATTTGTAATTTTTATTGTAACATCTTCTAACAGCAATGTTTAGACTTTAACAAATAGTACTAAATTTCTTACATTTTAATTAGTTACACCAGCGACAGGTAAATATTTTTGCATTTTATAACGGAAAATATTGCCATTTACAAAATATATTATTTGAATTAAAACGAAATTTCAGTCATTTAAATTAATTATACAATATATGCATCTTACAATAAAAATTAATCCCACTTACATTGTTTCCCAACTATAAAAATCACATTCTTTAAAACTTCTAATTTTATTATGGTTATGCATAAAAATATTTTTTTTTCAAAATCTAAATAATTATTTTAATAAATACTTTATTCACCTTTTTTTTTTTTTTTTTACTTTTAAAAATATTATAAAATTAGATTTTTCATTTATCTGGAACAAAACAGATGATTTACTTCTCTGTAAGACAATTTAAATCATAGCATTTATTAAAAAAAAAAAACTCAAAAACTTTCTCAAATTTTTTATGTATCATTACAATCATCTTTCATTTTATTACAGTTCTAGAGTTGTATTTTCTTAATTCGAAATATTTTATATAATTAACTTCTAAAAAAATACCTTTATTTACTCAGAATTTTTAAACTCATAATTTAAAAAATACATTTAGAGCAAATAGTTTGTAGTTTTTAATTTAAGATATTTTCTCGTATTTATCTAAATAATAATAATAAAAAAAACGGCAAGTCTTATTATTAACATTTAACAAATATATCAGTTTAATTCATTTAATTTATTAATCAGTTTTAGTTATAATACTTATCAAAGTATATTTTTAAGTATGAATGGCTATATGTAACTATAAAAAAGAAAAAGAAAAGAAAATTAGAATTTTTTAAAAAGTTGTTAGATTTCGATTACAGTCTATTATCTAAATATCGGGGAGAATCTACAAACTTTAAACAGATTAAGGTTTATTGATTTGTGCATAAGGAATTTATTCTCACCAAAAAACAATTCTTCGGAAGTATTTTTGACTTCTATTCCCTTCGTTTGTTTGCTTAAAAGTGGGGTCTGGTCTGTCCTTGAAACGTGAATAGAGGATTTTGAGGGGATACGAGATAAAGATCTCTAAAGATATTGGTGTGTTTATGTCACGTGAAACATTTCACTACGGGGGGTAGAGTTACCGCCGACGCTTTTAGTAAAATGATTCAATTATGGTCGGCTGAGAAGATCGGCCGATTTTATATTTGCAGTATGTGCCAATCAATTTCTTTCATGCATCAATTCGATATTCTGCCGACGTTAGCATTTGACCTATAACTAGAGGAATCGTCAGTTATTGCCGAGAAAACATCGCGTTAATCTCTCTATTTGACTACCGCTTATTTGCCGACAATTCTTATAACAGGCCGAATTTTAGCCGATATCTCTTGCTGTTGGGAACATATTCTTTTTGATGTATTATTGCTATAAAGTATATATTACAGCTTGATTTGAAACTTTAATTTTCATGAACTTCCTTTAACATAAATATGTGAGCTAATTTAATAAGTAACAATACAGAAACATTGAAAAGTCAATTTTAATTTTAACTCTGATCACCACAATTCTTTAAGTTATTTAGGTTAGCTCACTGACTGTTAGGTTAATTTTGAAAAAATTACATAATTTCCCTTAAAACTTGTAATGGAATTTGATTATTTCAAACTTACATACATTTTAATTTATTCAAGCGAAAACTTATCAATTGCCAATTGTGCCTCTTTTTCTTCAATTAGGCAGCTTTTTTTTTATAATTTATTTATTTATTTTTTTAATACATCTTGCAGTAACAGAAAACTTGATTTTCTAATCCACGGTGCACTTGCATACTTCTACTGATGTCTGGATATAGACCTATCAAATTTCTGTCTGAGGAATTTTAGTTTTTGAAAAGATTTTTCCAATCCTTTTGCGTTATTTCTTTTTTCTGCAAATTTCATTTTCAAATATTTGACGCCATCTTGACGGGAAAAAAGGATCATCCATTTCGTGATCTGCTCACTAATCGAAATTTTACCTGCACTAATCCAGAGAGCATCTAAAAAAAATTTACCTACCGCACTAACTGAAAATCGCGCTAATTGAAACCATACTAAGCGAGGAATACCTGTATTGACTTTATAATTTGGTGATTTGTAGCCCTATGTATGTTACACTACGGGATAAGATTAATGAAGTTCATAAAACTTTATACGCTATGGAGGTAAAATAGTTCAAGAAAATTTTTTACCGAATGTGAAAATGTTGATAAAACAGAATTTAATATTTTAATATTGCTTTACCGATGTAAAGCGATAGACCATCGGTTCCAGTGAAAATATATTCTATAGTTTTTAAGTTCAGTACTCATGAAATTGTCTCAATATATAAATAACACAGCGTCGAAGACATACTAATGTAGATTAGAATGGCGCTTTTTCTTCGTTTATAGGGCCTTCAAGTAATTTAGTAGTTTGTAGACTTTTTATCTGAATTCTAAACAAAAAATAAAAGCTGGAAAGAAACTTAGTTTAGCTTTAGCGATTTTCTTTGTCCTTCATGAAAGAGAGCTGTTTTTACAGGAGCTGAATAAATCGGATGAAAATAAGTGGACAATAGTGGGAAAACTGTGTTTCTAATTGTTTAGTTTTTGTTAGTTGCACTATATTGTACTATGAGTTGTGGTTACTTGGACCCTGTGGTGTTCACTGGACTAAACAAAGGTGATTTAAGTCACTCCTGGATCTACTGTGTAAGTATTGATGTAATTCACCAATACACAACAGCATTAACTATTACTACAGTGCAACCAGGATTATACGAAATGACAATTTTCCAACTGAGTGAAAATGTGTTCAGTCCGGATGTCGAACTCAAGACATTTGGCCTGACTTCCCAACGCTCTGCTGCCAACAAGATTGTCTGAGTGCATTGTGTCGGTCGATTGTCTGTCCAGCCAGCTCAATAGGTAGAGCGTTGGCAATTTAAGCCAGAGGTCTTGGATTCGACTTCCTGCCTAGACTTTTTTTTCACTCAGTTGGAAACATTTCAATTCGTATGATATCTTTACCAATAGTATCATTGAGTTAAAAATGATAAAGTGCACCAAGGATTGTTTTAAAACAAATTTTTACTTGGGTCATGGTAGACTTCTTCTTGGTCCAAGTAACTCAAGTTATGATTTTTTAGTTTCGACTAACTTCACAGGAAATTAATGAAGCAAGAAAAGTTATAGGGCCAAAGTTTATTTCTGAAGTGCTTAGCTAATACGGAAACTGATGTTACGAAAGTATTCAATTGCACTTTGGAAAAAAAACTAGGTACTAATTTATTTTGCACTGTGGTAGGGAACATAAACAATGAGGATATAAATTATTAGTAGGGGTAGGAAAGAAGTATTAGAAAGAAACCAATCACCAAAAAAGAGAAGTTAGAAAGCTCCATTTTAGGTGCGAATTCAGAGTTTGCTTTTTCTCTGCCAGCCTGTGGCTCTCTGACCAAATTTGTAGATGAGTTTTTTGGGCAGTCCATCGGTCTTTGGCACGGGGTCCAGATATCCACTGTTATAGTAAGTGCTAGGAAAAAGAAAACAATAGGTTCCAGAAATATATGTAAAAGTTAGTGCTGTGAGGACATGAAAAAAAAAAGAAAAGAAAAGAAAGGGGTTCTGGGCATCTGTACATATTTGTCTTTTCCGCAGAAAAGGATTTCAGAAATTCCAGTAGTAAAATAATATTTAGTGGCAGTGTCTAAATCCTGACAAGGTATTTAATCAGCTTTTCTTATTTTTCTTTAAGTTGAGAACAACGTACGTTAACGTTTATGATAGAAATACACTGTAAAAAAAAATCTGTAGTTCTACAGATGTAAAGTTACATGCTTACTAAACTGTCACCTGTAATTGTACGAAAAAAGCTGCAAATCTACAAAACTAGTTTTTGTAAAGCTACAAAAATCTGTAACTTTACAAATGAATCTGCTAAAATTTCAGTAATCTTACTTAACTTTTATTTGTAACCCTGGCTGCAGTTACATGAAAAGTTCTCGGAATCCCAGTTTCCAAAAAAATTCTTAGTAACCTTACAGATTTTTTGATTTTCGGCTCAAAAGTGTGTCTGTTACATGAAATTTTGTTGTTGCCGTTACATGAAAAGTTCTAGGAATCCCAGTTTCCTAGAAAAACTTTAGTAACTTCACTGATTTTTTTTTACAGTGTAAGTTCGTGAATTGAGAGCAAGTCTTTAGAAGGCTTGCTTCCACTTAAAATATACTTACATAATATGAAGAAACTTTGCAGACATCTTTAAAGTGGAAGCAAGTTTTTTTAAAGGCTGAAAGCAATGGAAATAAAGTTAATAGAGCCTTGTATCGGATCGGAGTCTCGATTGTACTGAGATGTACATGACGTGCAAGTTAGGTCTGGCTCTAATTTTTTGTTGCCTAAATGTTTTTTTTTTTTGTTATGGAGCGGATTTGGATTATGCTTTAAGTGTGACAGGTTGCGGGTAAAGCAAAATTTATTACAAAATTTTAAAATAGGAAAAATAAGGTTTTAGCCATTAAAGAAAAAAAGTGAATTTATGTATCGCAAAATTAGCATAAAAGGAAGATATAATGCAAAAATCTATGATTTATAAAAAAGTTATTTTAGTTAACTATTAAGCAGGAAATATACTATGCTGTTGTCGTAAAAAAAAAACTAGAGAGTATACGCTATAGACAGAGGGTGCATGCTACAGGAACAGGGGGTATAATATAGTGTTTTAAAGGAAATCCAGAAGGTATGCGACATATACCACAGTACACCTTCTACTACAGCCCTGCATATCCTGCTTCTGTTCTGCAAAAGCAAAATGTCGCGTGCTTTTCGAAACATGTTGATTTTTTTACGTGTTTTTTTTATATACTATAATTGTATTTTACATAAGTTGTGTAATATTTGAAACCGAACAGAAAAATTTCATCGTTCGAAACACTTGAATTTCTTTTGCTTTTAAGGTGCTTTTTAGGTAAAATTTTATAATTAGCACATCTTACACTAAATGCAGCGTGTTTCAGCCTGAAAGGAAGGGTTAATTCCTCTTTAGATTTGTTTTGCCTTTTAAGATGCGTTTTAGATATTTTTAGAGGTGTAGTGGAAGATATATGTCGCATACCTTTTGGATTTTATTAGGAAGCTCCGTATACCCTCTGTTTCTCAAAAAAAGCTATAGCGTATACTATAGCCTACGACGATGATGACTCTAGCGTATACCCCCTGGTTTATTTACGACTACAACACTGGATACTTTAATTAATGCGCTTTACACTAGTTTGCTTATTCATTTATTTTTTTTTCTTGTACGCAATTATTTGTGTCAGCGAATATTATAATCAAAATGAAAATAGGATTGAAAATTTTCAGGAGGAGGTTCATAAAAATGACGCTTACCGCATGGCCCGACTGAGCTTCTCGTAGGTCATCCGGGGATTCTGTTTTCGGTCGCCCCACATTTTGGCCACCCTGTCCGATTGCACGAACTTAAAGATGCCGTCCTCCGGCCGCTCCCAACGGATCAGGCTCGGGTTTGTGGCCGGATCCAGAAGGAGATCACGGATGAATTCCCAGAGTTTGCCATTACCTTTACCTAGAGAGAGAAAAGAAGAAGAATAAAACGACGATAAAGTTCTAATATATTTGTGTATTTATACAAAACATGTAAAGTGCAGATAATATTTTACAGTTATGAAGCACAGTAAAACTCCAATTATCCGGGCTGTAGCGTTACGAACCCATGTAGAAATTCGGATAACTGGAGTGAAAAAAAAAGAAAAAAAAAGCTTGCGCTCTGAAGTTTTTCTGCTAAAATAACTTTTATGTTGAAAATACGATAACGTTCTCTGCAAATAATAATACTAATAATAAAAATACATATATTTAGCAGCCTTTGTTGAATATCTTGAGTAAAGTTTAATTGTTTTGACGTTATATAAGACAATTAACGAACATATTTCTAACCATAAGAGAGACTTTCCGAATATTTTTCTTACTTATTTCTTCCACATCGTTTAGCAACATTCAACGCTACCTGCTTTTCACGTAACACTTTCAGGGGCAAATTACTTCTATTCGTAATATGTTGAAATGATTGAATAACACCGGAATTTAAAAGAAATTATTTGAAAATAAGTAAAATCTTCTCTTCACGTACTTAATAAAAGAACAAATTTAATTCCACAATTCTAGTGCCAATGAGGCATTAAGGGTTTAAAATTAAGTGACCCAAAAACGTAACCCTTTCAGGGGCAAATTACTTCTGCTCGTAAAATGTTGAAATGATTGAATAACACCGGAATTTAAAAGAAATTATTTGAAAATAAGTAAAATCTTCTCTACACGTACTTAATAAAAGAACAAATTTAATTCCACAATTCTAGTGTCAATGAGGCATTAAGGGTTTAAAATTAAGTGATCCAAAAACGTAACCCTTTCAGGGGCAAATTACTTCTGCTCGTAAAATGTTGAAATGATTGAATAACACCGGAATTTAAAAGAAATTATTTGAAAATAAGTAAAATCTTCTCTTCACGTACTTAATAAAAGAACAAATTTAATTCCACAATTCTAGTGTCAATGAGGCATTAAGGGTTTAAAATTAAGTGATCCAAAAACGTAACCCTTTCAGGGGCAAATTACTTCTGCTCGTAAAATGTTGAAATGATTGAATAACACCGGAATTTAAAAGAAATTATTTGAAAATAAGTAAAATCTTCTCTTCACGTACTCAATAAAAGAACAAACTTAATTCCACAATTCTAGTACCAATGAGGCATTAAGGGTTTAAAATTAAGTGATCCAAAAACGTAACCCTTTCAGGGGCAAATTACTTCTGTCGTAAAATGTTGAAATGATTGAATAACACCGGAATTTAAAAGAAATTATTTGAAAATAAGTAAAATCTTCTCTTCACGTACTTAATAAAAGAACAAATTTAATTCCACAATTCTAGTGCCAATGAGGCATTAAGGGTTTAAAATTAAGTGATCCAAAAACGTAACCCTTTCAGGGGCAAATTACTTCTACTCGTAAAATGTTGAAATGATTGAATAACACCGGAATTTAAAAAAATTATTTGAAAATAAGTAAAATATTTTCTTCACGTACTTAATAAAAGAACAAATTTAATTCCACAATTCTAGTGCCAATGAAACATTAAGAGTTTAAAATTGAGTGGTCCAAAAATAAACCCTTGTAGAAGTTAAAAGCTCAGGTACAATTCCTAAAATACAAGGAAATTATTGGAATTTGAGAGGACAATATCTCTGTAATCTGTGAAATATCGACTTAGAATTAGTCAAATATAGAGTTCGAAAAATGTAATTAAGCATTTTTAAATGTTGTATTAAAACAACAATGTTAAGGAAATTATATTTTTACGAAAAAATACACACAGTTCACATTTTAGTATATATAGTTTTTAAATATATTTTTTTTCATTTCATGATATTGATTCGGATGACTATACTTCAGATAATTAGAGTTGTATTGAATTTATGAAAAGTCCAACAGTTACAATTGAAATTAAAATGTCTTCAATGATGATCCTTTTTTTCTTTTTATCTAAAAAACCTAATGAATCCCAGGTATTATATTTTCCCGCACGAAAAGTATAAATAAGAAAGAAGCCAAATACTGTATAAGTATTTAGGCAAGGTTAAAAGTTTACTTCACCTGTTCTGTTTCACTTGTGTAAGACAGTTGTGTACCAATGCCTCCCGAAACTACTGTCACGTTTTTTAGGCATTTCTGATTTGTTGCTCTGTTTGATATCCCTACTGTATTTCATTATTTTGGCATTTATGATGTCATCAATATTCTGAATATATTGAGCAGGAGTACTTTTGGAGTTGTAGAAATAATTAAGTTTACTAAGTTAAAAATTCAGATTTCCTGAAACAGTCAAGAAAATTAAAACTTTTGCTAATTAAAAAGAAGGAACAGGAACTTTGATAGTAGTTTGATTGGCGATTTCTTAAGAATTTTTTTTTACAAGAGAATTTCAGATATAGGACACTCATACGTTTCCAAATTCCTATGAAAAGAGATTGTTTTAATACATCTTTAATATACTTTTTACATGCACATACATATATAAACAGGGTGTTTCAGCACAGCGGTTACAAATTTTCAGGAGAGATAGAGTGCACCTAGGCGATGGAAAATCGTACGCCATCTTGTGCACTTAGGCGATGGAAAATCGTATGGCAATGCATGGTCGGAAACGCTTTCCTGACGCGGTAATGACGACACAAAACATAAGAAAGGACGGATACGAACAGGGTGAGAAAACATGTTTATTATTCTTACTACAACAAAAAACTAAGAAATAAGAACAAAAAGAGAGACAAATCTCATCATCAAATAAGGTGTTCGAAATTAAGACCCCGGCCGTGATGCAGGTCTAAAATCTACGGCGCATTGAAGATCTAATGTTCTCGAAAACCGGGCGTGTCCCGGACTTCCCCAGCAGCTGCCACGATATGCGTGCAACAAGTTCCTCAGCACTATCCAGCATTGTAAGAATAATAAATATGTTTTCTCACCCTGTTCGTGTCCTTCCTTTCTTGTGTTATGTGTTGTCACTACCGCGCCTGGAAAGCGTTTCCGACCAACCATTGCTATGTGATTTCCCATCGTCTAGGTGTACACTATCTCACCTGAAACTGTAACCGCTGGCTGTGCTGAAACACCCTATATGCATATATCTTAATCTTCCCCGAAAAGCTAAAACGATAATAATGAAATAATTCTTTTAATGATTCTAATGTCTTATTTCTGTGAGATCAGTTTTTTTAACAGTTTAAATAAGTTCTTTTTTGTCACTGCAAAGTGTAGATAGAAAACTATCCTCATAGGCAACTCATAGGCATTTCGAAACACTGGGGAAAATTCAAATATAAATATGTATAATAACACTATAATAGGCAACGAACCGTTAAACTTGTCTTTTTTTTTCGGAGTGTGCTCACTATGGGAACAAGGAAAATTGCAACCCAACTTGTAACTTTCCGATGCTCCATATCCTCTTTCAAATTATTTTTTTTCGGCAAAAATGTTGCTGCTTTCTGTATAATGATTAGTTGTGTTTAAAATATTTGTTTGGATCATGTACCTTGCGTGCGACCTTTGTGTCTTTGTCAACATGTGTTTAAACTAGTCGGATGTGTCAATTCCAAAACTTTCTTCTTTCTCATACATGTTAATATTTCAAAAAGTTGTTACACATGTTAATACTTCAGTTTTGTTACTTCAATACTACACCAACTTTGATTTTCCTCTTAAATTTCTGCTTCATTTTACTAATCTGAGTAAAAACGAGTTAATCTCGATCGTAAAATTTATCAAAATCAATATTTTTCGTTATTCTTTTGTACATCCGTTGCTTGAGAATTTCCGAGTTAGCTGTAGGGGGAATTACCCGTCACTGAATGAATAGCCGATGTACAACACAACGAGAACTATCGCTATTACAGTGCCTCCTTCCGGCGGATTGTTTTCAAATTCACGTGGGACCTGCTGGCCATAGCCAAAAAGATACACAAAAAAAATTTTGGTTCTATTCTATACATAACTTCATACACTTTTCGATGGTACAACATTGAAAATGGCACAAAAATCGTTATTACAGCGCCCCCTTCCGGCGGAATATTTCAAAATTCAAGGAAACCCTGCTACCCATAGCGGAAAACATACACTAAAAATTTGGTTCAATTCTATGCATACTTCATACACTTCTGGATGGTACAATAATGAAAATGGCACAAAAATCGCTATTACAACGCCTTCTTCCGGCGGAATATTTCTAAATTGTAGGACGACCTGCTGGCCATATCTAAAAAGATGCACAAAACATTTTGCTCAGTTATATGCATAACTTCATACACTTTTCAATGGTACGAAACGGACATACGGACACACGACCAGATAGATATTTTCTATAAACATGTTTTGCGTTATCTCTGACCTCTAAAACGTGCAAATTTGTCGAAAACAATCTCGATTGCTACTTTCTTCTTTAGAAAGAAGAAAGTAAAAACGATAAACTTAAACTTACACTATGTGCAAAACTACTTAAAACATGAGACAATATTAAAAAGATGTTAAATTATTTTAATACCTTAGTACTTTCATCTATAAAAAAACATAGTCTTCGTCAGAGAAATATAAAAAATACAATTTACTATATTTCATATACATATGAATAAATTGCGTTTGGTAGAAATCTTGAACTTGTGAACTAGAAATTAAAAAAATATATAATTTTTACCTATTTCTTTTTAAAAATACGGTAACAGGAAAAAAATAGAAACGTTATTTAAACTATCCATTCAGGATTTTTTAATTGTTTTGTCAATGCATAATCATAATTTAATTAGTATTAACCAATTATGTGATAAAAGAGTTTATTTTTAATATAACACTCTTTATGTTTTGTTGATAATTTCTACTTATTTAGTGCTTAAAATATTATATACCATATATATATAATATATATGGTATCTATAGTATATGGATGGTATATATATAATATTATACGCTTAGATCTTTGCTGCAAAAGCGCACAATCTTTGTGTATTATCTATATGATTTCTACTTTGTAGTTATCTGATACCTCCCTTAGGAAATTCCATTAAATTTTTCATTCTTATCATCGCAAAGTTTCATTTTATGTTTTTTACCTTTCTAGTTATGTATTTTATATGTATTTTATAGGTTTGTGACATCCATTTTTATTGTCAATTCATTCACAATATTGCGGTTTTTGATGATGATCGGTAATGTTTAATTAATGGTTATATATATATATATATATATATATATATATATATACATACCATATATATACATATATATATATGGCCACAAATATACCATATATTTCTCTGACGAAGACTATGTTTTTTATAGTTGAAAGTACTAAGGAATTAAAATAATTTAACATCTTTTTAATATTGTCTCATCTTTTAAGTAGTTTTGCACTTTTAACTTTTAGTAGTTTTTAACTTTTTAAAGATGAATTAAGCATTTCTATTTATTTATTTACTAAAAACGATACATTACTTTTAATTTCAAATGAAATTGTTTATAATTCATTACTTTTAATTTGAATTGAAATTGTTTATAATTCATTACTTTTAATTTCAATTGAAATTGTTTATAATTCATTACTTTTAATTTCAATTGAAATTGTTTATAATTACACTCTTTTATTTATCTTTTTTTTTTTTTTTTGTATGTAAAAATGGAATTTTGTAATCGATTTTCCACTCTCTTCCTGATATTATAGAATTATAAAAATTGTGTACAGAAGCGCGTTTCCGAAGACTACAACATTTCAATAATTTTAGAAACTTAATTATACATTAAACAAATAATTTTAAGGCATTATTCCGTTAGCCGGCAGCATGTGATAAATAGTCTTCTAACCATAGACTATAATCTTATGGTATTATAACCATAAATTTATATTGCTGATTATAACCATACAGTCTAACCATAGACTAAAATCTTATGGTTATCTTATAACTGTTTACGAGTTACAAAAACAATGTAATTAATTATGCGCCAAATTTATGAAACTGGCTGTAAAACAGACAGCAATGAAATATTTTAAACACTAAAAAAGTAGAAATTATCAACAAAACATAAAGAGTGTTATATTAAAAATAAACTCATTTATCACATAATTGGTTAATACTAATTAAATTATGATTATGCATTGACAAAACTATTAAGAAAAAATGAATGGATAGTTTAAATAACGTTTCTATTTTCCCCTGTTACCGCATTTTAAAAAAGAAATAGGGTAAAAATTAAATATTTTTTTAATTTCTAGTTCACAAGTTCGAGATTTCTAGTTCACAAGTTCGAGATTTCTACCAAACGCAAATTAAAGCTATGAAGTTTCAGTAATCCGGACCCATGCAAAATGAACGAATTGCAACGGGCATTTTTTGGAAATACTTGAATTGCAATCATGATTAGGTGTGATTTTTAAGATAAACATTGAATACTCATAAAAGAGTGTTTTTTTATAAAAACTATTTTTACTTTTACACTTATTTTATGTTTAATAATTTCATCCCAAAACAGTAAATTAATTTAAGCTGTATCACGAGCCTTACTTCCAAAATTAAGCCTACCTCATTTTCTTTAAATAATGCTTTTCTAAGATATAATTCTAACTATGAAAATGCGCGGAATCACGATGAGGCTTTAAAACGATGTGTATTTAATGTCTTAAATTTAACATTAGATTTTATCACAGAAAATAGCATTAATAAATAGCGAAAAAAACCGATCTTTTTCTTGTTAGCGACCAAGTCCTATCTCTTTCACTAAAGATTTTTTCTGGCGTCTCCAAAAAACCGTGACTCACTTTTGGATGACTGTCAAAAAACAGTAATTATTTTTAGAAATGTATAACGTTGGTGGCAACTACCGGTGCTACGGCTTTCACTTTTATTGCTCTAACATAGACTAATTTTATTTTTTACATAATCGAATAAGGAAAAAATGCACTTTGGAATAGAATTTGTTTGAAAACTTATTGTAATTTTTATGGCTTTTTAAATAATTTTCAAATACGACTTAAAAAAAAAAAAAAATCTTTTTCAAGAATCAACGTTTGCTACAATAGTAGCTAGTGATGATGAGCTGCGACAGTTGTCACTTGATTGCCCAGAGAAAGTTAAAAAGTGTTTTCTTATCGCTCTTTGATACATTAATTTTTGTTAATTGAGTCTACTTTCAAGCTTTGCCATCGGGTTTACAATGTCTTTTAAAATGGATGTGAATACCACTCATGATTTTAACCAACTCTTTTGCGCCAAATACGCCATTTGGCTATAGACCCGTTTGCGGAAGATTAATTACTAAGATCATATTAACTATAAAATTCGGAAATTCGGGGCTAAACTAAAAGCTGTCAAAATAAATAAATAAATAAATAAATAAAAAATGAAGAAAGAAAGAAAGAAGTAAAAAAAAAAAAAAGTTTAATGTTATGTTCCTTTACATATTTTTCGTTTCTCAAAAATGGCTCTACGATTTTCATGAAAATGACGGATTAGAGATATTTTTCATCTAGAAATCCATCTATCAGGGTATCATTCCCACCCCCCACCCCTTAAAAAGAAAAGTTTTCATGTAATTTGCACGGATGGAACATATTGCACAGAAAGCATAAAAAGTTTTAAAGAAAGCAAAAAATAGAAATGATGCATAAAAATATTGCAAATAGTATGTGGTATGAAAAAATAAACAATTTATTATGTTATATAGCCGCTCTTCGCTTCGCACAGGTAAAATGGTTAATTCTCCATAACTGGATCCGTAGCCAAGATTGGCGTCAAACAAGAGTAATGTTTTCAACAATCTACAGTTTTAACTGCTTGATGATATAGAACAATAGCCACAAAAAGTAAATTATTTTTAACAATATTCTCAGCTTTCCCTTTCATTTAAGATTTCTCCCAGCTTCTAGATAAGCGAAAATAATTATAATGAATTTACCTAGACCTTTACTTCCTTAAGTGGAGGTCTTAGAGAGATGCTGAAGATGCGTTTTGGACCCCTTGGAGTCCGAGGACCAGAGTTTAAAAACCAGAGCACCACAATTTATACAGAAAATTTCATATGACACTTCATGTTTCTATTTAAAAGCTGATCATTACTGTTAAACGTCCTTGGACGCACATCAAGTATTTTTTTTTTTTTTTTTTTTAATTTCATCTCTATTTTTCTTCAACATACGAACTGTCGAAACAAGTTCGGGCTATAATCTATTAACGGAATATTTTCAATATTCTTGGGCACCATGCTTTCTACGTCTTACACAATTCCCACTCGGTCACCTTTTCACTTAAACCCCGCCTCCATATGTGTTTCATGCATGCTTTTCTAGTTTCATTTTATTAGACTACATCCTTTTATTTAACACTTTAAAGGGTTACTTGGAACTTTTATCAGCTTTTTTTATCAGGAGTCTCCAGAGCGATAGTTGTCTTGGAGATCGGGAATTTCTCCCAGAGAAAGCAACTGGTATTTTTTTTTTTTTTTTTTTTTGCACATGCATGTTACCTGGCGACGAGAAGAGAAGAGCACTGAACTTCAAGAATGTTTATCACTAATTCTGTCAGATACGGCTTTAGCAGTCATGATGTCCCGGGGAGATTTATTTCAACGTACCTAAGAGTGAAAGATTTTAAGAATAATTTAACTAGTTTTTTGTGTGTCTTTTTTCCCTATCACTTTTAGACACCGAGTTCTGTTGTTAATCCTCGATGATCTCTTAATTTATTCTCAGATGTTTTGACCCTTGAAATAAAAATTTCCACTATTGATGCTGATAATATTTTTAGCAATCATAATGTAACTTTACCGTCCCTATAATTGGTTGCATCTAAAGATATTTTTAACCCATTAATGCCGGTTGTACGAAAATCTGCCATTTAAGGAATACGAAAATTTAAAATTTGTAAACCAGTATTTTAGTAAGGAAATTTTCATATTACTTAATCTCAAACTTTGAGAGATCAAATTAGTTAAAAAAAACTGGTGTCTACTGGTACCTATGTATTATAAATGTGTAAAAGTAACTCGTCATTAATGGGTTAACGATACGTTTCATGTATTTTTCGCCTCCCAACTTTAGGTGTCGAAAGCCTTTTCAAAGTCGTTCATGGATATTGTGGTGGCTTGAATTTAAGGCAACTGAAAATTTGGATTATTGATGTCAGATACGCAGTTTAGCAGTCATGACTTTTTCACAACATTTATTTCGCTTCCCTACGATTGCTTCTAAAGAACTTTTAGCTACTAGTTATTAAGTTTGTCTATTATCCGCTTCTCGGTTTCAGTCGATATAACTCGCAAGCTAAAGCTAATTATATGGGAGCGTTCTTTTTAAATTTCTCGTTTTCTTTTCAATATTTTTAAATGAGATTTTTAATACAGTATCTGAGATCGATGTCTAACGTCATACGTATGTATTTTATCGATTTTGATTACATTTTCTTTTAATGAGGATATTTTTATTTTTGGAACTGGTTTCAAAAGTTAAACTGTTTAAAAAAAAAAAAAAAATGCAACTAAATCGAAAAAGTACAAACATACCACGTTAGACATTGATCTCAGTTATCCTATGCAATAAATAAATAAAAAAAAAAATAAAATGTTAAGATGCAAGCGAGAAATTCGAAAAGAACGCTCCCATAAGAACACTGGCGTATGCAGTACAGTTGCGTGGCTAGTGTAGGCTAGCTCGAGGAGAAACTCAAATGCTAATGTTAAACCTATGTGAGAAATCACTGATTTCTTGCTCGCATTTTAATAATTTTAAATGTTTTTTTATGCATAGGATACCTGAAGGTCGATATCTTTTATTGTGCGTTCGTACATTTTCGATTTTGGTTAGGTTTTTTTTTTTTTTTTTTTTTTTTTTTAAATATATGAGGATAGTTTTACTATTAGAATCGGTTCTAACTGGTTCCAAAAGTTAAAGTATACGCATATAAAAAAAAACTGTAACTAAAATCGAAAAAGTACAAACGCAGAAAAAAAGATATCGACGTCAAGTATCTTATGCAAAGAAAACAAAAATTATTTAAAAAGATTAAAATGTGAGCGAAAAATCTGTAATGAGCGCTCTCATAGGATTAATATTAGCTTGAGCGTTTCTTTCCGTGACTAGTGTAGGCTCCTATGCACCCAAAGCGGTTGCTCATTTTCGTCTTCACTCAGAGTCGTCCAAGTTTAGCTCCAAGTACACCTCTGTTGCATCGTTAAGGGTGTATTCGAAAAAATATTTTTCCATCCTCAACAGCTCGAAATTTTCTGAGACATTTTCAGACTCATTTTTAAAAGTAAAAACATGAAACTTGCTCAGGTGATTTTTGAGGAGATGTATAAGAGGCCGTGTGATTTCATTTTTCGCTCAATTAATTAGAATTTGAGTTTTAAACAATTATTTTTTCAGTATGACCATTTTTTCATTCCCAGATCTCCCTCTTCGGAAAATTCTGTTCAAAACGCCAACTTTGGCAGCATTTTTTACAATATTTTCTGCATTTATCAAAAAATCGAGAAGCACGTCACATTATGAAGTTTCTAAATAAAACAATTTCCTAGTTTGATGCGTTTGAGGGCAAAAATGAATCAGAAAATAAGCAGTTTGGATTGGAATACACCCTTAAACACCCTTTGAGAAAAAATGAATGAGATCTTGAGGGAATTTTCATGGGTCAAAGGAGATCCATTATCCCCGTGACACTTCTGTAGATTCTATGCGTGAGAAACTATTTTCGAAGTACTTTCTTGTTAAAAAATAATACATTACTAAGATATATTAGTTTATAGTAATTTCTGACGTGAAATTTTGAAAATAAACAAAATTTATTTCAACTGTATTTGAACTTGAAGTAATTTGCAATCATGAACAGAAACCAAATAAAATTTTCCCCTTATAGGTACACTCAGTTTAATAAAGGTATTTTCATCCACTTTTAACCATAGTCTTTTCTGATTCTATTTTTCGTTGAAACGAACTACAATTTTTGAAAGATTTAAAAATTAACTAAAACATATCAATTTCTGTCAAATAGGTTATAATTTTTATCAGAAATATGTTTTTTCCGTAATTTTTTTAATTAAACAATTTACTAGCTGTAACCTCAGGCTGGTCTGTACGTAGTTCGTACTTAACAGATCATAAAGTCATAAAAATGTCAGATCATCTTATGGTTAAAACAAATTAATATACAGGGTTCGGAAAATATTATATTAATTAAAACTTTTGTCTTTCAAGGTTGGCATTATACATCAGTTGTGTATAGTCTAATATTTTTCCTTGTCGTATTTTGTCATTTGCATAGGTCGTAAATGTGCTCCATTTGTGCAAATCAGATTTCACACGATACAGAATGCTGTCTATCGGCAACTTTTTGTAACTTTTCCCCCTTAAATAAATATTTGAGCGCATGTTTCGAAGCGTCTGTTGTCCAAATTTTATGTCATTATTAACCGGCGCGCCTGGCGTTGTCTTGGCTCCACCCTATATATGCCTAAAATTAATGTTCAATTCAGACATTTTTGTCCGGGAAAAAATTCTGAATCTTCCGGGGAGAAGGGGGGGGGGGGTCACTGTGGATTTCATGGGGGGAAAATTGCATTTCTAGACCATTAATAAGCATAAAACATTAACTCAGCTCATACCACGCGCCGAATATATATATATATATCAACTGCGTCGTCATAGTAACAGTTTTCAGTGATAAATTGTGTTACTTGGGAAACCAACATATCTTTCTTCGTTGCGTTTGAGAGAACAAAATTGATGGTTTTACTTTCTTTAATAATTAAGTTAAAAATATATTTCACATTTTTCGATTTCTTTAATCGATTTTCGAAAGTCTGCTCCATACAGGGGTATAAAATATAAGATTGGATGGATAAAGTAAAAAATAGAAATTGGTTGACAAAAAAACAAGCTTCTCATTTTGGGGGAAATGGAGACTATTTTAAAAAATATTGCGAAAAATTCAAAAATCTCTGTTAAGAATTCCGAATAAACTTTACGGAAAAAAGGACAAAATTAACTGTATTGGACAAAAAGAGTGAATTTGGATTGCTTTTACAAGTGGGTCAAAATCTTTGGACTTGGAAGATCAGGGATTTACGCAATTTTTTTCGTTCAGGGGGGTGGGGTGGATCCAAAATTGCCTCAGATGCATTCGTATCTGTCATCATCTATAGGGACCAAATTTGCAGACCTCTGTGTACGATAGATTTCCCTAGCCATCGTGAACAAACAAAGAAACACACAGACACAAATAGCTTTCTTTTATAAATGTAGATTATAAACATAACGACCTACATAGCCTTTGGGAAATTTAATTTCAATCGCCCTGCACATTAACCCATTCAAGACGAGCTTCTTTTACACATATTTTATTCTTCGACACCAGTTTTTTCCACATTGCAATTTTGAATTATTTAATTGCTCAAAATTTGAGATTAGATAATGTGAAAATTTCCAAACTAAAATACTGGTATTCAAATTTAAGAGTTTTGGTCGGCTTACGCGGAAAGTTCGTTTTCTTGCCAACCGGCTTTAATGAGATAACGTTGTTGTAACATTGAAATTTTGCATATACCAGTTTTAAATTGCCAATTTTTTTAATTACGGATAAAATATAAATGGAATTGTTTTTCAGATTTTATATTATAATTCAATTTAAAAAGAGACAGGATAAACGCGAGCAAACACTTAATATATATATATATATATGTGTATGTATAATCATTAAATAAATAAATAAATATATATATTAGATAGATAGCCGATTTTAAATTTAAAAGTTTTGAATTTTTAACTAAAATATATTTAATGAAATGGAGCCCAAAATTGGTTTATGGTTCTACAGAGAATTTGGTACTTTTCCAATATAAGGGCCTTGGCGAAATAGAGAAAAAATGTTAACATATTTTTTGACACCTGTTCACTGTTTCCTATACACAAGCAATTTTTTTCAATATTTATATAATTTATTTAAGGTCAAGAAACCATTTATTTATTTTTATATACAAACAGAAATAAATTGTATGTAAAAAACAATAATAATATGTATATACACATATATAAACAAGCACAAAAGTGCATCAGGTATGCCTTCAAACCTTTCTAAATTCCAAACGCTGAGATTTAAAAAAAAAAAAAAAAAAAAAAAAAAAAAAAAACCCGATAAGGTCCCTATAGTGGAAAACTACCGAGTACTCTATTTTATAAATTCCCACATTTCTTTCCAAAAGCATTGTTTTAAAAAGATATTATTTAATTCTTACGTGACGAGAGTCCCGCATACAAAATAGTACACTTGTCTCGAATAGTATTTTTTTCTTTATTTAATGTCTTAAATTTTACAATTATAGATAAGGCAAAAATTACGGTTCGAAAATGGAGATGTTCAAATTCAAGGATTTTGAGAATTTTATAAGGCACGTATACATGCCGCTTTTCACGAAAAATGACTTTTCGCATTCCTCGTCGATACTATTTCAGAATGTGTTGTCATTCAAGAAATTTCGATTTATATATATATATATATATATATATATAACCAAATCAATGTCTTTTGTGCGAATTCCATATAATAATCTTATCGGAAATCAATTTCTTCTTATGTTTTTGCACACTTTTGCATTCAATTTACAAAAGATAGATTTTCCGAATTTTTTTTTTCAATTTTTCAATTAAGTTTTCTAATATACGTGTAATATATTATTTAATGCGTACGGAGTTAATAAATACAGTGAAACCTCCCTGTGCGACTACCTCCGTTAAGCGACCACCTTCCAAAACGACCATTTTCTAATGGAACGAAATTTATTCCCATAGGCTCAACACTAATTTTGCCTCTATTCAGGGACCATCCCAGTTGAATTCCCTCCATTCAACGACCATCCCAGTTGAATTCCCTCCATTCAACGACCATCCCAATTGAACTCCCCCCTTGAGCGACCCAGTTCTTTGAAGAAAATGAAACAAATTCCGTTTTTTCCTGGTCGCTTGAAGGTTTTATTATAAAAATAATTCCGAAGAACGCATTATTCATCAAACTTCTAAACTAAGTTTAGATTATTTTTATTCCGGTAACTTTTAAGTGTTTAAACCCCTTTCTGCCTTTTTAGGCAATGAATTTAACTCTGATGACAAATTAAGTATGACGGTCAATAAACTCTCCTACCCTATTCTGTCAGGAAACTCTCAAAGAAATAGATAACTTAATGAAATCGTCATTATTTGTTCCCGTCCAAAAAAAAAAAAAAAAAAAAAAAAAAAAATAGCATTTATTTACTGAACTTCGAAAGGACTTGGAAATACAAGTTATAAAAAATAAAACCGTAAAATCAAAGCAAACGTCAATGTATTCATTTTTTAAACTCTGCAGTCGTTATGGAATTAACTTTTGCTTTGATACTTAAATTTTCATATTTTTTCCGAATGTGAAAAATAAATTTTAATAACATTAATTGATACCTTTTTTAATAATTAAAATCTAGATTTAAACATGACCTCCATTAAGAGACCACCTCTAGAAGCGACCAATGTTTATTGGAACGTAACGTGGTCGCTTTAGGGAGGTTTTACTGTAATTACAAAATATATGAATTTATAATCGGTTAAAAAAATAGGCATTTAAACTCATATGTAGAAATATCTTCAAAAGATAAATCCAGCACGATTTGGGAATCAGAAGAGAATTTGAGTCAACATAAAAGGGCCCTTGGAAAGAATTTTCTGTAGGCCCCACGTCAAAAACCTCTATTGATTGAAACGGGGGCCCGTCGACATCTATTTCCAGGCCGTTGCTCTCGTATTCCCTCACGATCTGGATCCAAGTAACAGGTTGTTGAACCGCAGCGGCAGGGGCCTTTAAGGGCCGTTGAACAGCAGAGGCCATTCACAGACTGTCATATAAAAATTCAGTTTCCACGTGGTCGTAGATAATACCCATCAGTTTTGGGTAAATTGTATTTGAAACGAAGAATGGAATAAGAATGAGGAAATATGCTTGAATTTAATTACGAAGGTTTTAAAATTATGTATGACAATCACTTATAATCAACCAAACTAAATTAAAAATTGCTAAAAGTGATGAAAAATATACTTAAGGGGTCTCAGGACTCTTAAAATTGAAAAAAAAAAAGGACTATTTTCAACATTTAATATCTTAAAATGTATATGATTTTAAAACACAATTTATATTGGGATGAAAGATATAAGTATGTTCTTTCATTTCATGTATTTACAAAATTGCAAGATGCAGAATTAGTATCTATAAGGGGCTCCAAACTGTCAGACGTTTCTCGACCAGAAATTTGGTATAACATCTTACGCGCAAGGTTACAAAATAAATTTTGCAACTAGAATGAAAATTTTTACGCGTAATTATACTTCAGATTGTAGTATTTGTCCTGAACCTAAATAAATTTGTATTTAAAGCACTTTTATATTTTTAATACAAAGTTGTATTAAACTAATACAAAATTTTGAAAATTTCAACACTATAATCCCCTAAAAAATTATTTTGTTCAATAATAAAAGGAAAATTTTAAGTTCAGTTTATACAGACTAACATGAAACTTATGTTTTGAAAATTTCATAAAAAAATATTCGGAGGTTTTTGAGATATCCTATGCGCTATGCCCAAAAACGTCATTTGGAGAAAAATGACTTCAAAGTTTCGGTAACGCCGCTTCAGCTAATGAGAAGGTACAATTTTAAGAGCCATAACTTCTGTTCTAGTGGGAATTTCAAGAAAACAATTATATCAAAATGTTCTGAAAAGATAAGAGTTTAACAGCTAAGAAAATTAAAATTTCAAAGCTTAAGAGTCCTGAGACCTCTTACAGGCATAATACCTTTATTTAGATCAAAAAGTGTTTTATCGCACAAACGGTGAAATTTTCGAGATCCTTGTTGATACAAATATTTTCGAAAACATTTTTAAAAAGAAGAAATTGGTAAATAATATCACGAAACTTCATGTATAATGAAAAAATTGTGCAAACATAAAATAAAAATGGATATTTGTGAGCGTGATTTAACTTCTACTATTGTTTCTAAACCTGCATAGCATCTCTTTCCAAATTTTCGGTAACTCAAGGGAGGCTGAATCATTGCAAATATTCTCACTGCGTAACAACATCTCTATTGATTCCAGGATAATTTAGGTAAATAAAACCTTGATGGATAAATTATTTTACTATTTTTAAAATCAATGTATAAAGGTTCTTTGCTACATAATCTGGCCAAAGCTGTAGTTCTCTTGTTGTATTTGATGTCTGCTATATGGTCTTTGATTCTAGTTTTAAGTTTTCTGCTTGATATACCTATATAAAAGTTCCCATTGTTCCATCTTATTCCGTGAAAGGTATACAATATATTACCAATTTCTTCTTTAAAAAAAAATTGTGAAAATATTTGTATCAACAAGGATCTTCGTTGTCGCCGTTTGTGCGATGAAACATATGTTGGTCTTATTATGCCTTTTAAGTATATTTTTCGTCATTTTTAGAAGTTTTTAGTTTAGTTTGGTTACGAGGATTTTTATTGTAGAATTGTAGAATTTAAAAAAAAAAAAAAAAGACACATTTTGTTTTATATGACACATCGCAAAAAACAAACATAAAACTTGCTCATTTTTTGGATTAGTGTATTTTCAAATATAAATTAATAATGCACTTATTAAAAATTGAAGAATAGAAATATGCACAGTCGTGAAAAAAAAAAAAGTAAACATCCCCTACTAACTCTACAACCAATTATCTATAACAAAGTTACAGGTAACATACGATTGAAAATAAAGTCTACTTTTAAATGATGTATATAAATTTTTCTTAAAGGGCCATATACACATAAAAGCGAACCCAAACTTCCCAAGTTTGACACCATAAATAAATTCTACGAATTCAATTAGCCCAAATTCAAATTTTCATGAAATTCGTACGATTAGTTTCCGAGAAATTAATTATTTTAAAATGAGCCTATTTTAGGGGTTGTATCCAAATTGAAGTTTGGTACTCGATTGTTGAAATGCTACAGAATGGCTATGTCACTTCTATTAATGTATTATTTCTTACTAAAATGATCATTTCACAAGGCTAATATGTATCGGCTATTGCCTGCTCAAATGTTTCATTAAAATGAGTAAAATATATTTGTTTCAAATTATGCTTTTCTGCACATCATAGACGAAACATTGAAAATATATCTCGTTTTACATCATTATGCCTCTCATTAATAATTTTGATATATTTTTCAACTGGGCAGTATTTTTGGTTCGTCGCGGCATAAGTTGTGTCCGTGAAAAGGGTTAAAAAATTTGCCCATAACAATGAGAAAAAATTGACGACTCAGTCATAGGACATAGTTAAGGGTTGCTGTTACAGTATAACAATAAAAAATACATGCTAATTTATTCCATTTTTTGAAATAAGAAACAGATAAACTGAAATCCGGAAACTTTTCATAGAAGAAATCATATTACAGAAAAACCTCTTAATAACGAACATATTGGAGGCACGGAATTTGTCCAGTGTTCGGAGGTGCCCGCGTTTCAGAGATGAAATTATATAAGTATGGGGTAAAACCTCGGAATAATAGAATCTTATGAGCGCGGAATGTGTCCGCTGTTTGCAGGTATTCCCTATTTCAGAGATAAAATTACACAATATGTATTGAAGGTTAAAAAGAATTCATTAAATGAAGGTGTTCTCTATTCGGGAGTGTCCGTCATGGAGATTTTACTGTATTAACTGTACATTCAGTGGCGCCAACTTATATGGGGCTATGGGGCACAGGCCCACCCAATAATTTGATCTCTCCGCCCACCCAAATTCAATTGATTTAATTCGTTATTTATTTATTTAATTGCAGAAGTGACATTTGATTATTATTGACCGTCTAAAAATAATTTTGTTTGAAAAATAGTAAGGATATCAATTAGACTTATAGAGGCACTGTAAAGCCGCTTCAGCGGATGTATAATTAAGATTCTCTCAAAAACAAATTTCCTACATATTTTGCCATCTGTTTCAATGTCTTGAAATGATAAGCACTTAGGTGACTTAAATGTATGTTTTTCTTTACTTTTATTTTTCTTCACTTTCAATAGTTAGCAATTTTTATTTTATTTATAACAAATATATTAATATGCTTTTAAGGAAGATTTTATGAGAATATAATTTAATAAAATTAATTATTAAATTATCATTAAGTTATAATATTTTTATATTTTGCTTAGAAAACATAACTCCGATTTATTGTTCTTTGGTCATTCCCTTCTCCCTCCACACACACACACACACACGCGCGCATTAACCCTTTATCTACTAATGGTACTTATAAGTATCACCTCCATAGCAGAAACTGTGCAGCACGGCAGTAGTGCTGTAGATTATTTTAGACCTTGCGGATCAATTTACCAGCTTAAAAATAAATATTGAGCTTAAAAAAATCACTAAAAATTTACCTTGTTTTAGGAGTTATTGTGTTTATTATTAATTTTCTTTGTAAAATGTAAATTTTGCTTATTTTATGGGTTACTGTGAGTATTTATTATAGTAGCTTGGTTCAGTATTGTTGGGTCGCAGAAAAATTTTGTTTTGCTGCAGATTGATACCGAAAATTCTGCTTCTGGGAGTACGAATAAAATAACTTGTTGTAAAATTCATTTAATACATCGATTAATAGTAATATAGTTTAGAATGAGTTATAGATGGGTTACTTTATCTTGTTCCAAAAGCATTATGGGTTACACAAAACAAAAATATTTTTAAAAGGATGATTTCTTTTGCCTTTGCATCTTTTCAGCTTTCTCCGCGTTGGGGGGGGGGGGGGGGGGGAGAATTTTTCAATTCGGAAGTATTTCTATATTTATATTGTAAAAACATTATATTTGTACATTTCCTAATTCTAATAAAAGATTTAAGCGGTGCTATAAATATTGCACAAAATCCCTATCAATTCAAAGTTAATTAATTCGTCTAAATCCTTCAATCCTTTTAAAATCCTTCTACTATTTATTAAATGATCATGTAAATCTTCTAATGTAGTTAAAAAAATTACGAAAAATGCTTTAGAAGATAAAATTTACATGAATTCATAATTCAGTACATACAGGGTTAAGGGAATAAAATTTTATGTGTTACTTTACTCAAAACTATTTGAGCCCACCCAATGTTTTTCAAAAGTTGGCGATACTGTGTACATTTATGAATTTTCGTTACTTGTCGAGGTGATACTAGATTGCCAATTGCCCTCTGTACCACTTCTAATTGGGCCACTGCTTGCATGCACAGGTGAAAAAGAATTAAACGCCCAGACATCGGCTATTGCAGCAAAGAGGGTAGTTCCAATGACGTAAATCTTAAGTCAATTACTTTGTTTCTTGTTTGACCACAATGTACGTGTCATCCCTCGAGGCCTATTCCTATTTCAAAAATAACTCTTTTTTCTATCCTGGAGTTGAATTTCAAGCATGACAATAAATACTTTGTATTTAGCTTATCCGTCAAGTCACCTCACGTGTGTGATCGTGTCTTTTTTTTCTTTGTAGCAGTAAAATCGTTTCATGATTTAACGTAACAAAAATAATTTTCATCTCTTGGGAAATTTCTGATCATGATCGCAAATAGTTCTAGAAAAAATGAAACAAAATTGAAGAACAGGCAGATATTATATGTGGAGGATGCACACACATCGAGATCCTTGAAATTACATGCACGTGTGCACTGTTTCTGAAACATTGTTGACGTATTTGCGACGTCAATTTGTCTAAGGCGTTCTAATTTTTGCTAACCTGATATGATCGCAACTAAACTTTGTTTACCTTTGCGTTTTTTTATTAAGAATATGTTCCTTTGACCGAAATTATTTTTACAGGGGTGCACAAAAATCATTTTATTCTGTGCAGATCATTAAATGGAAGGTCAGAGAAAAAACGACGATAGTCTGCTTTTTGTGAAATTTGAGATGGCAGTGACACCTGTTAGATTGAGAGCATTATCGTTTGGTAATGATCACTATTAAAGCATTATTTTAAATTTAAAAGCACCAACATATCAGTAAAAATAAATTATAGTGTGCAGTAGAGGTGACACGGACTCATGCTTAGATTTTATTTAGTCTTCGGACTTGGGCTCAAAGTGAAAATTGTATTTATTCATAAAAAATACTTGTTTTTTAAGAAAAAAGAATGGAGTCTAAGCTGCTCAATGTGTTTGAAAATCAGTTTGAAAAGGAACTGTATAACTGGCAGGATATAAGGAGCAATATATTCTAGCTGATCCATGTGCGGCTTTTTCATGGTCGTGTTAGTGGGATGTCCCTTGTATATCCTCTTTTTCAGTTTGAAGTCCTTTTTCAGAATTGCTGGTAAACAGACTTCATGTATTTCTGCCATAGTTATACAATAATATTTTAAAAGAATAAGAATACTTACTTTTTCTGATTTCTGTCAGTGATTGGGTACCAATGGTAATTTTTCTATTTTAAGAGGTCTAAGGACTCTTAAAGCTTCAAAATTTACGAAATTTTAATTTTTTTAGATGTTACACTACTATCTTTTCTGAACATTTTAATATAATTGTTTCCTTGAAATTCGCAAGAACAGAAGTTGTGGCTTTTAGAATTATACCCGCTCAATAGCTCAAGCGGTGTTTCCGAAACTTTGAAGTCATTTTCCTTCAAATGACGTTTTTGGGCATAACGCGCAGGATATCTCAAAAGCTTCTGAATATTTTTTAAATTGTAATTAACAATTTTCTACTAAATATTTTTAAAATTGTAATTAACAATTTTCTACTGAATATTTTTAAAATTGTAATTAACAATTTTCTACTATGTACTTTCGGTATCGGTCTCGGGCGCCAAAAAAAAAAAAAAAAGAAAAAAAGAGAGCCCGAACTAAATGCATACAAGCACTCAATGCCTTTCTCTAGCAAACAAGTGTTTATTGCTTGAACTCTGTTTAAATGGGATTCTTAGTTTCCTATAACTTCAAGCATTTTTAGTACGTTTAAATAAGAAAACCATGAAATTTCTTGATGATAAATAAAGTATATAACTATTCTTGGGACTATATTGAATATTTGAAACGGATTATCACTTACGTGGAACTACTTTACTAATTGTTTATTGACAGTGTTAATAAGCCTCTATTTAAAAATTTCCAATGAGAATTAGTGAGATACACGTGATTTTTCTGAAAAGTGTCCTACCTTTGTCCGAAAGAAATATACTAGTTACCTGACGGGACTGGTATTAGTACTCTAATCCCCTTCAAGGTAGGCCCTTTGCGCCTCAACAGACTTAGCCCACCGTTCTTCCCATTGCTGAAAATACTCCTGGAAGGTTTTTTTTTTTTTTTTTTTTTTTTCGGAATGGTGTTCAGTGCTCAACTCCGCCATCGCATCATTCTGGATATCTCATCTCTACTCTTGAAACGGGATCCTTTCAATGGCGCCTTTAATTTCGGAAACAACCAAAAGTTGCAAGCAGCCATGTCTGAAGAGTAGGAAAGTTGGCAAATTCCATGTTTTCCCAAGAAAGTTTTAATGCGATGAATGAGATGTGAGAATTGATGATTCTTACAACGCCTGTTTAATCTTTTTGCTTTGAGAATCACCAAGCTTTGACAAAATTTAATGCAGTACCTTTGCTCAACCTGTTCAGACACCTTGAGAGAAATCAAAATCCGACAAACACGTATGACAGTATATCACTTGGCGGCCATCAAGCAACGACTGGCTCACTGGATTTCGTGGGGAAAATTCAAGCATGCGCGTTAAGCTGTCTTCTTCCAATGCGCACAGTGCCGCCGTAGAATCACTATTGTGCTCGGAATAAATAAAGGTCGGATACTTATCAGACAGACCTCGTATACTACTGTTAAAAAGTAAAATATGAGCATGTATTCTAACCCTTTAACTTTTTTTTCCCGAGTGCCGCTCGGGCGAAAAAAGTTTGCTATCTTTGATACCAAAAGCTTGTGGACACCACTTAATTTTAACTGTAATCTTTGGCTTGTTAAATGGCACACCTTTTCCGATTATACAAAGCCAAATATTTTAGTAAGAAAAAATGGTGCCGGGTCCTTATTTTTAATTTATTGTGTCAAAAAAAAAAAAAAAGAAACAGTTAAGGAGTTAAGTTATAAAATGTTCCTTAAATTTATTCTATTTTGTTAGAAAGAGAAAATTCTCCAAATCATGTTATGTTACAGAACAAGACGACGGTCACCGAAATTGGGTCACCAATCTCCTCAATGGCTAAGTGTATATTCTCGAAAGAAAAAATGCTTAGAATTTTTAATTTATTAGGTGCATTTTTGGACAGTTCCCCGTAACTGCTACTGAAGAAGCTTCTATTAAAAAAAAAATTATTTTTATCATCATCGATTAAAAGAAATAAATAAAATGAGACTGGCATTTTTAAAATATTATTTAGTAGTTCGTGATATGAAAACATTTTTGTACAACGCGCGCTTGTAGTATGGTCAGGTTGTTGCTGGTTAAAACGGAGTAGATGGAAAATATAGAGTGATCTTTGATCGTGGTTTATGACCTAAATGTTGGTTCTGGTTTTTCTGGTCTTTGGTCTGGTTTTAAATATGGCTAAGTTTTTTTTAGAAAGTTCCCTACACTGTAAGCACCGACTTCGTGAGGTCGAAATAGACAATCAGGCATATTTAAACCACTAATTTAAAAGTTTTTTTTGTCCTAATTAACCACCCGGATTTATTAAGACAAAAATAACATTTTAAAATTACTCGTGGAAGTTTTCTTGGTCACTCCCGTTAAGTAGGCGCCTGTGTTAGAGGTCTGCACGGGCCCGGGCTTGGCCCGAGGCCCGTACCCGGCCCGGCCCGCGGGCCGGGCCGGGCCGGCGGAATGGAGGAGAATTTTCAAACGGGCCGGGCCGGGCCGGCAGAATTAGGGCAATTTTTTCAACGGGCCGGGCCGGGCCGGACCGGCAAAAAAATTGAACGGGCCTGCCGGGCCGGGCCGGGCCGATAAAAAAAATTAATCGGGCCTATCGGCCCGATATAAGAATTTGAGAGTAGCAGATAAAATACGAGGCCATTTCCAATGAATATGACTTTTTCGAGAAGTATAAATGTGCGTTACGAGCCGATGCGAGTTTAACAACATCACTACAGAAATGTAACATGTCCATCGTAGAGATCGGCATCGTACAGTTACATGATGCCTGATCCCGGGTTTAATTTTATCGGCAGACTTGTGCCGGGACGGAACTGGTCTTAATCGTTCTCAGGATGTGTAGGACAGGCATTATGTTTTGTAAAAGTATTAATAGCAATAATGAACTTCTGTTAACAGTATCTTTGGAAATGTACCTTAAGGTGGTTCTCATATTTACTGCTCAACAATGCGAAACTTTCAGACACATTTTCTGACTCATTTTTAACTATAAAGGCATAAAATTGACAGGTCTAAGTATTGAAGGCATTTGGAATCGAATAGCGTTTCCATTTTTCATAAATTACGTACAGAGATAACAGAGACTCTTGTCACGTGACTGTACGTTTTTCTCCTTTCCTGTGATATCGCTTCCGGAAATTCGATTCAAAACGCTAACTTTGGCAGTATTTTCTGAAAGATATATTACTTTTATCTAAGAAAAAAACGGCATTTACATGGTTTCTGAATAAGAATACCTGCCAATCTCATGCGTTTCCGAAAAGAAATGAATTCATAAATGTATCAAAATGTAGCTCCTTTGGATTTGAGAAAAGGCTTAAAAATGGCAGAAATATTTTCACAAATCTACTTTTTATTATAAGCTTCAAAAGTTATCATGTTTTTTAACACTTTACTCTAAACTACAATAATCTTTTAATGAACCCTTATTTAAATTTTGAAACGTCTGTAGAGACGTTGACTAAAACACTGTAAGTAATCGTTAATGTTTACTATTGTGTGTTTTCTATTTTGCGAACACATAGTAATTTAAAATATACTGTAAAATGTTCCCATAAATATGCATGCATTATTCATTAAAAGAATCTTAATTGTATATCGAGAAAAAACGGAATTTTTTGTTGAAATTGAGTCGGGCCGGGCCTGTTTTCACTGATTTTTGTACGGGCCGGGCCGGGCCGGGCCGAGAACGGTAAAAATGTAAACGGGCCGGGCCGGGCTCGGGCCGAACTTTCAATTTTTGCACCGGGCCGGGCCGGGCCAAAATAGCTTTCCTTCGGGCCGGGCCGGGCCCGGGCCTGGAAATTCCGGCCCGTGCAGACCTCTAGCCTGTGTCTTGAACATCTCCATCCCTTTAGAATATGCCTCCTCAAGCGAGCTTACCGTTAAAATAGAAAACAAAAATCATAATTAAATCATTTAAACTTAGATACGCAAATATAACCTAATAATTTATTTGGTTTGATCTAAATTATACTAATTTACTAAACCAAAGAACCCAATCCATAATTATATACAGGGCATTCGTAAACTATGTTTAGAAAATAGGAGAGGTGAAAGTACTTACTCATATAGTACGGGAGCCGGTGACATCGAAAACGCCGTCATCGCGGAAATGAATTTTTTTTATGTAAATCGATAGTACAACGATCGATAGTAAGTTTAATTAATTATTATTAAAAAGCTAGAATGATTTACCGTTATCGCTGAAAGCCGGCACTTGGCCAGTATCCAGTTCCAGATGCGAAATAAAGTAGTCACCGGTAAAAATTCAGAGCAAAATAAAAACGAAATTTTATCACCGGCTGCCTCCTTAAAATAGGTATGACAGACTTTTCCGGCAGAATAAAGTTTGTCATACCAAGTTTTTCTGAAAGGGCACAAAATTTTCTATAAAATGCTCTAAGAGTGATCAATATCCGCGAGAACGGTAAATCATTATAGCTTTTTAACAATAATTAATTTCATTAAACATATTTTCGGATTGTGAAACCTAGTCATACGTAGCTCATTTTGTTCGTACGACTTTTTACTATCGATTTACATAACACATTTTCAATTCCGCTATCACGAGGTTTTCGATGACGCCGGGCTCCCGGATCATCAAGTCGAATAATCTATATAATAAAAGCCTAAGACATGTGACTTTCATCAACAGTTCCTGGCTGACCGCTTCACTTTTTTATGCCATTTTGCTACTTTTATGTTAGCTGAGCGCAGGTGATTCAATCGCCAAATAGGGTTCCATCACCATCATTTCATTTAAAATATAAAGCTATCACTGATTTCATTTAAAATACATGACTTTAATTTAAAGCAAATAAATTTAAAATACATATATCAAATACATTTAAAATACATGTCTTTCCTCATCTCATTTAAAATACAATAAGTAAATAAATAAAGGTACTTTTCAGTGTAGGTACTTGACGAAAAGGTGCTTGGTGAGAAAAGAAATTTGGCAACGTATTTTCTGGCAACGTATTTTCTGGCAACCTATTTACTGTTTCATATATACACAAGCGTTTTTCCTTACATTTGAATACAATTTAATTAATATAAAGAAGCCGTTTATCCTTTTTTATATAGAAACAGAAGTAATTTGTACATAGAAAAATATGTATAAATAAAATGTTTATAAATGTATAATTACATATATAAACAAAAATGAAAGATCATTAGCTTTGTTTTCAGAGATGTTTATATATTTTGGCAACATACGTATCTCCCCTTTTTAAGACAGAATTGCACCAAACTTTTTTTTAAATGCCAATGCGCCTATAGTGGAAAAATGTCTAAATAAATAATTAATAGTAATGAAAATAACATATACGAAAATATTTTATTTCAACATCGAAGCACTTTTTCTAATTTACACACCCGAAAAATACAAGCTAGCGAGGAGAAAAATGCTGTTGGCGAGATTTGCGCCCGCCCAACATAAAAGTTCACCCCTTTTTACTAAATTTTTTTTTTAATAGAACTCCTTGAAATTTGATTTTTTAGAAAAATATTTAAAACTATTTATGTTTGAGAGATGAGTTCTATTCAAAAATATGTATATGTTTTACGATAACTTCAGTTAAAATTAGATTGACAGCCCATAAATCTTTCCACTGAAGTGAACATAAAAGATTCGTTCTTCAGCGAACGAAAAAAAATATTAATTTATGGAGGTAATGGTTCACACAGCAAGAATGAATGATCTTGACGTCACATACACTTGACGCAGATTCGTTACAACTGTTTGTTACTTCATGAAGGGATTTTTAATTCAACGTTTATCTGTATTCATAAAGATGTTTTATTAGTTGATTTCTCTATCGGAATCTTTACATTTAGTGAAGGTACGCAGCAAAATAGCATTGTTAATGAAGGTAACATGTTGGAAGCTTAGGTGCATTTAAGGGAGACCAAACTGGTCGCTAGAGGCGGCTAGTTTTTGTATAAGAACCTAGGGTTGCAAACCACTTATTCATTCAAAAATATATGAGAACGCGAGTTTCAAAACTTACCTTATCAAAAAGTTAAAAAATCGTGTTTTCTCTATGCATCTATTCTATTTTAAACCTGCACCGAAAAAACACAACAATAATAGAAAGAACAATATGAGAAAAAAAAAACTAGTTTTATCCTATATTTCGGGGATTGTAAAACCTTGATTCACAATGAAAACGAATGGACGTAGTCAGAGGTTTTTCGCAATGTCCCGAAAATTGATTTTCTGGATAAGGCGAAAGGCGAGTTTTGAAACTCATGTCCTCATATAGTGTCTCGCTCAAGTCGAGCAAAGATTAAGTTAATAATTTTAACAATACTAAAGACATCAGGATAACTTTTTTCAGTGAGAAATATGATGACTTCAAGCATAGTACTGGAAGTGCGCTGCAATTCAGCCAGTGTGCAATCTGCAGACCTGCCAACCTTTGAGAATGAGAAATCGTAGTACACAAAATTCAAATTAATCTGGAGGTTGACTGGTTGGTTTTTCGTGGCTATTTTTTGACATTCGTAAAAGGAATAAGGTTTTATCTTTCAGCTCACTATAGTAAATTTTTTTCTTTGAAAATTATTATACGATTTCAACAGCTTCTTCCCGTTTCGCAGCTTTTTTTTTTTTTTTTTTTTTTTTTTTTTTTTACATTTGTAAAAGGAGCCCAGCTCCAATTTTCAACATTCTTCCCTCGGTAGTTTACCAAAAGTTGTGATTTTTAGTGCAATCTTTTGACGAAATTTGCAATTTCTTTCTGAACTCATGACGAAATTAGTGATTTTATTCAGCGAACAATTGAAGATAATCACTGTTTGTTTCTGAGACCTTTGACGAAATACACGGTATTTTTCCAGGATTGTTTAAAGAAATTCTCCAATTTTTTCTCGACCGATTCATGAAATGATTCAAGGAAATTCCATAAAAAAAAAAAAAAAAAAAAAAAATCGCGGACCAATAAATTTTAGAATATACTCGCAGAAGAATCATAGGTGTGTGGAAGAATTTGCAGGGGGAAATTCTGCTCAGCATTTTTCATTATGCAGGACCTTTCTTTTCTGTTTGCAAATCGCGCAATTCCGCACAATATGTCAAACTCTGCCCCTCAAGAAACTCTTAAAATGACGCCCCTGTTTCTAAGGAAGGGAATCCCTGTATAAATATTTACAGACGCACACTTCATATGTGGTTAATATCTATTAAGAGAATTTTATGATAAGAAAATTGTTTTATAGCCCAGATTTTTTTTTCTCTTTAGCCTTTTTGATGTCCAAATGTTCGGACTGATGACAAATTTTTTAAAACTTTCGGAATCGAATATTTTAAAACTTAAGAAATTTCGGAACAGAATCACTCTATAAAAATATGCGACGCGGACTAAAAATCACAACTGAAAAACAAATGAGTTTATGTTTTTTTTTTTTTTTTTCCAAAAAAATCGTAGTTTGAGACCGACTTTCGTAGCATCGTAGTTTATAGGTCCAAATCGTAGCAACTACAATTTTTTCGTAGCAGTTAGCAGGTCTGAATCTGCTACACCGAATTATGAGCCGACTATTTCAATGTTGATGGGCATGAATGGGGGCCACTTACCAGAATTTCTTGTAATGTCACCACGTTTCACAAAAAACAAAGGTATTCTGTACGAAATATCATTACAATATATCTATTATGGTTAAAGCTGTCAGCGGAAATCTATGTCCAGTTCTGAATGAGACACACTATATTTTTGGTAGAATGAGTGGTTTGAGACAGACGTTTTCCACAAGTTACGAATTGATAATTGATACGCAATGATAAATCCCCTCTCTTATTTTGTAGAGGTTTTTTATGAATATCCAGGATATTTATTTTATATTTTTCCACGTAAAATTCTATATAACTGTTTCCAAGGACATGTATCACCCTCATAGATCATCAAAGGACGAAAAACAAATTTTTAGACACAGAAAATACTCTCATGCGATTACATTTCATTAACAATCAGACACAATATAATTATAAATATGCTTACGTTGCATTCTATGTCTGAAATAACTTTATTTCAAAATAATAATTAAAAAGATTAACTGGTAATTCCCCAATAATATTTACAAATAATCCCCTCACCTTGTGAAAAACAGACACGTTTCTTGATGTCGAGTAATGTTTCAGAATATGTTATTTATGTAAAGACAAGAGTGCATTGAAAACGTTGTCAAAAACGTCAGGGAAAAACTTCAACTTATTTATTTAGGAAATTTCTCAACCTCAAGTATGATATGTTTTATATGTCACTCTAGCTTTAAACACAGTGTTATTATCTCTAACCTCGGATATGTTTAGTATGTCTACGGCTTTTGACAAATATCCTTTTAGCTTTTAATTCTCTTTCTTTTGTTGTGCTGTCTATCTCAAAAACGGATTACTTACATGGTATCGGTAGAAATTTAGAAAATTGAAACAAATAATAGACGGGGGTCAGATGAGTTCCAATGATCAAGGCTCGCATGCCGCTTCAATTAGACAAAAAGTAAGACTGATTATTTCTTTAACTTTCCTTTAAAAATAGTTTGGTAAATTCAAATGTCTTT
Source organism: Maratus speciosus (assembly GCA_963932465.1). Taxonomy (NCBI): domain Eukaryota; kingdom Metazoa; phylum Arthropoda; class Arachnida; order Araneae; family Salticidae; genus Maratus; species Maratus speciosus. The sequence continues at coordinate 289,232,357 of OZ010800.1, read as the reverse complement.
TGGAATTCGTCGAAATGAATGCACTCATAATGATACATTTTGTACACCTCATCACACTTTTAGCCTTACGCGTGAATCTAAATACATAGTGTCATTTTAAGGGGACAGTGGGACATTAAAATTCGAATCCTTGAATTTTCAATGAATTCATTTGAAAATTGGAAGGCTTGTTAATGGGGAGCTTAAATACTAGTTATATCCAAAATTTGATGTTCAAATAATAAAAAGTTTTAAAATTATTCACTACTTAAAATTAAAAAAATTTTAAATATCACAATATTTATTTATGACATACACATTATTTATTACAATGGAAGTTGGCATGAATTGTAAAAGTTCAATGAATGTATAAGCAGAAAAAAATATACTTTTTAAATTATGCTTTGTTTCTTCTAAAAAAGTACCTATATATTTTAATATGCATGAAAGGATAAAGTCTACACCTTTTTTAAAGCTTAAATTTAAAATTAAAATTCAAAATTTTAAAATTTAAAGTCCCAACTAATATTTCTTTACACAACTACCAAGAAGGGTTATGTGTTTCACGCGTATCTGTGCATGTGGATTTCTTTATACCCTCGAAACATCCCAACGAATGGATGGATTTTAATGAATGAGGTCTTTATCAATTTGTCTTAACGGCCCGATGGTTATAGACTAGGTTTTGTTTTTATAAATTCGAAATGGCGGCAGAGACGAAAAAAAATATGCACCGTATTGAGTGGCATATCATTGGATAGGTCATTCAAAATGAAGACGATGTTTCATTGACTATTTTACAGTCAGAAGCTCCGTTAAAATATTATACAACCTGGAAGTTGTGTAGGTAGGATCTCTAGCTTTATTGCAACTCTAACCATCATAGCCATCTATAGACCTCATCAAAACAATGTTTATAGATAGGAACTAACAATTAAACACAACTTAAAAGTCATCAATAGAAGTAAATAAAAAATAGGTAAGTAATATAAAAAATAGTTTCACATTGATGAGAAATAATTAGTTCGCTTTTTACGCAGTCGTTTTTTTTTTTTTTTTTTTTTTTTTAATTTCATTCTTTTATTAATTTTAATTCTGATGCTTAAAGCTTGTTGCCCCTGGTAATTTTCTTTTCCAGCAATATATCTTATTATTTTCAGATATCATTTTCGGTCGATCTTTAAGAGTGAAAGTATCGTTTCAGCGATTTTTACCGGCACTTGTGGTTAGGACTGGGTGCGTAAACAAGCCCCGGGTATTGTACGGGCCTTAACCCAATATCACTCAATAGCTCAATTTCCAATAAAATTAAAGTTCCTCCTATCAGAACAATAAGGCCCTCTGCTGGAAATAATTTGAATTAAGCCATTTAAATGTCGGGAGCAATGATTTTACGTGGCTTTTTACCTACTATGTTTTGCTAGGCAAATCCACGTCGCTGGACAGCGTTCTAAGAGGATCGTAATCAACCCAGCCGGACCTGGTTTTCAAAAGAGTCTTGTACATAAAAAAAAAATAATAATAAACCAGGTCCCAAGAACTTTACTGTGTATTTAATCGGCCACGAACACTTCCACACAGTTCTAAGACTCACGAACAGTCAGTCCTATGACAACCAAAACTTCACGAAATGCCATGCGAGAAAGAGAGCGAGGCGCGATCGTTTACTTGCATATAAATTTCAACACTAAAATACAAAATGCAACTTTTTATGCTAACATTTATTTACTGTAGTATTGTATAGAGAATGTACAGTTTAAATTTAAAAAAAAATCTGATAATTAGGAATGAGCATGGAACATTTCAAAAGTCAGAAATTTTCAGTTTTGAAATATCAGCATTTTAAGTAAAGAAAAAAATAAATAAAGTGTATCAATATTGATACACTTTATATACTTTTGATACGCAAAAACTGTATACAGTTTATACTATATACAGTTCAACTATATACAGTTTTTGCAAATATAAAAGCTTATATCTCTGCGAAGACGCGTCAGAATTGAAAAAATCTTTTTGAATAAAATGAATTTGAGCATTTATTTTCACAATTCTTCAAATAATACAAAAAAAAATCAACTTTTTAGTCAAATTTCGTGCTTTTGAAAGTCCACCGTACCCATACAGTAATATGGGATCTTTTTTTTATTCTTTCTACGTAATGTAAATTACGTAATATTTTTGTTAAAAATTATATTCATTTCTGGAAAAATTTTAGAAAAATAGGCATCAGACAATTTTGACACTACGTCGAGACATTTTCCTATACTTTTAGTAAAATCTTAGATATGATTGATTATCATATGCAACATTATTTAAAAGTAATGAATTATTTGAAGAAACTTACTGTGTTTATAATATTTCTGGAAATTTAACTGAATAAAATTAATTTCACATTAGTAATACTTTTCATAAAATTTCACTAGAATTATCATAACAATTACGTGAATTAGTTGGAGAAATTTACTACGTTTATAAAATTTCTGTAAATTTAACTGAATAAAATCAATTTTACATTAGTAGCACTTTTCCCAAAATTTCACTTAGGATTCTGATAAAAATTAATGTAATTTAGAATCGTATGGAAATTATTCTTTATAAAATTCAATCAAATATTTTTTATGTTGGTAACAATTTCTAACAAAATATGGCAACAGTTCAAACCTGTTATCAATCACAGATCTTTCCGAACACAATAAAATTTTGAATATTCCCGATTACATTGTGTAAAATTATTCAAAAATCGTCAATTATTTGGAGAAATTATTCTGATTTTTTAAAGATTTTAGTGATTTTCAACTTAATAAAATTAATATAACACATTAGTAATGCATTTCATAAAGGGATATTTAGAAATTGAGTAATGCCCCAAATCATTTTAGGGTAGTATGGAAATCATTGTTTGCGAAATTTAATAATAAATTCTTTTCTTTTGACAATACTTTTTTAGCAAAATGTGGCAACAGTTTAGACCGGACGATTGGCATCATTCCAAGATCTTTCAAATATCAAGTACGGTTATAAATTCCTGGAATATTGGTATTTATTATGCAAAATTATGTAATCAAAAAATAAAAATTAACTGGAGAAAGTATGCTTGTAAAAATTTGTAAAATCCAATTAACTAAAAGTAAATACGAATAGTTATACACATTAAACGTTTATTTTTAGAAACATAAAAATTTCCAGTAGCAGCTGATAAGAAGTAATTAACCGAATAACTATAATTACATGTTAAAATTGCATCATATTTTATGTCATTTTATTTTATTTTATTTTGATCTAACTTGCTTCACATACAATTTTCAGTATTAGTGTTTGTGAAATTATCCAATGCTATGGTATTTTTACTTTCTTTTATCTTTACAAGAAGAAAAGTACTGGATTCGTGAAAATTTTTGACTTCCGGTTTTTGACGGATTTATACGTTTTGGATGGTCCTGAACACGATTTGACTGTTTTGAGAAAATGGCTGTCTGTCTGTATGTGACAAAAATTTTGTAAGCAAGATGGATCATTTGAGACGACATCCCATGCTGCTATAGATCTCAAAGCACCCCCCTTCAAAGTTCAAGTTTCTGAGCACTCTATCTCAGGGAGTAATTCACGGAATTTAATAAAATTTCATATTCTGCTAGGCCTTCACATAAGTAGTTTCTAAAAATCACCAAACAGGTAGTGCTGCTATGCTGCATTTTTTAGGTTTTACGCGATTTTAGAGACAATCATATATCGAAATCTAATGCACGGAATTTCACCAAACTGCATATTCTGTTAGACCTTGAGATAAACGGGTGCTGATTAGGTTTTCGTGTAAATCATATAACAGGTGGCGTTGTTATGCTGCATTTTTCATGATTTTTGCGATAGCTACATCTCAAAAACTAATGCACGGAATTTAATCAAACTTCCCATTCTGTTGCCCTTTCACATAAATAGATACATTCTGTTACCCTTTCAAATAAATAGATCCATTTATGTTACACTTTCACATAAGTAGAATTTTATTAGGCTTGGGTGTATACTGCCCTACAGGTGTCGCTTTTATGCTCTTTGGGTTGGGAATTTTGGCTGTAGATATCTAAGAGGGTGGGTGCCGAAAATCAATGATTATTTGAAAAATGTGATGCTTATATCTCCTTTTTAAACGCAAACAATTCAACGAATCTATACCTTTAGAATCCTCATGATGGGTATAGAATGTCATTTAATTTTGGTACTGTGATAGCGAATTTTGAAGCGTTAACATGTATGAGATGGAAAAAAGTTTTTGAAGCGGCACATCCGACTAATTTTTTTTATTATTAGTGGAGGATTTTGAGATAGACATAAAAATTACCTTCGAAATAAAAAGAACAAATAAAAATTTACCTACTTGCCGAAGGTTGGTCATGAACTATAAAAGTACGTGATTATTGATCACCTAAGCAATTATGATTGCGATGAATCATCATGAATCAAATGAGACCGCACTACACTGTTACGAAACATGTCATTTATATCATTTGATGTGCAAACCCTTATTTCTAACAGACACATTCAAAGACAGACCTATTCTATAGAATAACTAGAAAGCTGCTCTTGCATATTTGCCAGGTGTTACTGAGTAATTTACATGTACAACGAAATCTGTTGCTGTTACAGAGTTGCAGATCAAAATAACGTTTTTGTTGTATCACTAAATTTTCTATTCGAAATAGTATTAAGATTATCACTATGTCATTGTTTACTATTATCATGTCTTTGGTTGGCATTCATCAATACAATTTCTCCAGCACTAAAATATAGATTCTAACCGTTAGATAGTCTTAAAATTAAGTATTTAAATTTGTCATATGTTTAAATTTTATCTCCATTTTTAGAAGCAAAGGATAATATATTGTCATGGAAAACTTCAGCCACTTGCCCATTTCTTTCTTTTTTCTTTTTTTTTTTAACTGAAGTTGAGGGAGACCTAGAGTATAATACATGTAAGTATATGGACGATTATTTATTACGGTTAATAAATGGATTTCAAATCTTGGTAAAACTTGGTAACATCGACTTTGTCAGAAAAGAAATGGTCATAAGGTATCCTTTGTCTCTATTATAAGAATTATTATTTTCCTCGGGGTGTCTTTGAAGATATTGTTTCCCGTTTTATTTGTGCTTCAGAACATTTTTTGAGTGTTCTTGGTTTCTATGCGGGAAGCTTCTACATTTTTAACATAGATTATCAATACAAAGAAACATATCATTCCGCGTTTTAAAATAAGGTGGGGCTAGTGTCCGCTTTATGTTATTTAGGTTTCCTCAGGAAATGTGTCAGAATTGAAATTTTAATATATTTAAATACCAGAAATTAAATCGGTAATCACTATAACGGGGTCCCCTTAGTTCGCTTGGACAGAATTTCGTTTAATGAATGTGAAATCATACAAATTCGAGTTTTTTTTTTTTTTGCAAAAACAGACCGGAACGTGAGTAGCACTCCAGCTGTACAAATGGATCACCAGCACTCAGTGAAGCACTATCCAATTCTTTTTTATCCAAGCTCCGTTTGGATAGATTTCGTTTAAAAATATAAAATCACACAAATTCGAGGATGTATGCGGCCAAGGCAATGGGAACCTTTAGTTTCGTTTGGATGGAAGTTCGTTTAAAAATATAAAAACATACAAATTCGAGGGTGTACGTTGCCGAAGGCATCGGTCATATGCCTAGCATGCCAGACATTTGCAGCGGTTTAAAAATCTTTCGCAGCACTTGGAACAAATATTTTTATACTTTACGTTCGCGAATCTTTATATAAAGATATATTAAACAATCATAATACAAAATTGATTATTTTAACCCGTTCGCTACTATATATGAGACGGGCTCACCTAGAGCCAGAAAGCCAGAGCCCGGGCCCGACATGGGCTCGATTTTTATAACAGTCTTCGGGCTCGGACTCGGGCTCATTCTTTTTGTAATTCACAATTTTTCTCGTATACAAAAAAATATAAATTACTCTTTTCCCTTAAAAATTACTTATCCCATTTCATTTCATTTAATCCTATCTTTATCAGAAAAAGAGGAAAAGAAAGCATTTCTCTTTCTTTTTTTATTATTAGAATGACATTTTAAAAGAAAATTTGCGATATTTGCAGATTTGTCTGGCATTGCCGGTGACGACCTGTTCGAGGCAAACGAAAAAGACAGCCTACCGCGGTGCATCCCAAGTGTCTTTTTTTACAGAACGCTAGAGTAACGTGATGCTCTTTTCGCATACCTTCATTGGTGCTTTCGAGCATCACGTGACTCCAGCGGTCTGTAAAAAAAGATACGTGGAATACACCGCAGTAGCCTGTCTTTCTCGTTAGCCTCGCGACCTGTTGATATGACTAGATTATGATATTTTTTAATTAGATCGTTTATTAATTTTCTTTAATCTAACGCGAAATGAATATATTCTTTTGTTTTTTAGTCAACCAGCATTAGGTTTGCAAATATTTAGTCTTCTATTGTGTGCGAGTCATAATCGCTCTTTATATGGAAATAACGTTTGTGATTCTGTTAATTTTTCATCATGAACTCTGCTCGTGCTGCATCTCTGCTTTTCACGTTCATGAAGTCACTTTCATTCATTCGAAAGTAGATATAATTGGCATGTATATATTGCTGTTCCGATAAAAAGCAATCGAGCAGTGTTTCCTCTTTTCCTATAAAAGTACAGGATCTTTCAGATAACGGTGTCAATTTTTTTATTTAAGCTGATTTTCATGGACACGAGAATTACGAAAGATTGTTTGGAGGAAGGAAATGATAATAATTTAAGATGTACGCCTTTTATAGAAAAAAAAAAAAAAAAAAAAAAAAAAAAAAAAAAAAAAAAAAACGTTTTTCGTTTACATTCAAATAGTAATTTCTGCAAACTTCATTCATTTATTCATAAAAGGCACTTCGTTAATGTGTTCATCAGATTTGCATGTTGGGGGAGAAAAATGTGAGACTCCTTTTAAGGAAATATATTTTTATTTGATGCCAAACTTGTTTTTTGAACACTGAATGTAAATTTCCTAAAATTAATTATGCGCTGGGGTTAACAGTTATTTCCATCTAAGAAGTTACTAAAGAATGAGATAAAGTAGACTCTCTCAAATCTGCGCAGCTTGGGACCAGAGATTGTGCGGATTTTAGAATTTTGCGGATTTGTGGTAAAACAGTAATTTGAATGTAATAATGCAATCAAAATTAGAATGAATGCTTTCAACAGATATAGTAAAATATTAAAATAATTAAACAAAGGAATAAACTAAAATGATAAAAAATAAGATAATTTAAGTAAAGGTCAAGTAAATAATTAATAAGGTATAGTTAAATATGCATAATAAAGATGGCAAACATTTTCTTTAAATTATTTAATGAAACTTTCCTCATAAATGTACCCTATTAATTCGTATCAAAATCATAAAGTAAAGAAATTTTATTTCAGGTTTAGCCCATCTTAGTAACCAAAAAATGCTTGATTTGATTAATACATAAATATAGTTGGTAAAAAGATTGTGATTCCCAGTGATATCAGCAATATCTTGATTTTTTTTTCAGAAATAAATTTATACTTCCTCCACGAAAAACCACGAGTTCAGTCATATTATCGAGAATTACATATTAAAATACATGCGGAATCAGGGCCCGACTTAGACAGTGGGGGGCCCTAGGGCAAACATTATTCAGGGGGCCCCCCTTCGATCTTTTGAAAATTTTCGTGAATTATGTTGAAATGACTGAAACTGAACTTCATACCTATTGTATGTACACTTAAATTTTATACCAAGTACTATTCTCATCTGTATACAGTATAGTACAAGAAAGATAACTTTAAGAAACTATAGCATATTTTTTTTTTTATTTGGTTATAGGAATATAAGGATAAATGTGAGCCGTTAAAATGTAAATACAGTTAGGCATTATTGGCTGTTTGTGTTAATACTTTTCTATTCAACTTAATCTTTGTATTCAATCAACATGCATTTGGGTGATTCCATCACATAGAAAGGCAAGTGGTGGCATGCATTTAATAATAATAGCAACAAATTTCAATACTTGTTATGTTGTTACTGCATTCCCCACGATGTCTTAAAGTACTTTGGTATAAAGTTTCATAATATGAAAACGGATTGCAGATGTGCGATATTACTGTAATATTTTAATTAAAATAATGTATTTAAAAAAAATTTATGAAATCAGTAAGGAAGAAATTACATATCACAAAATGAAAAACACTTTAAATTAGAATCTAGTCACTTTTGGATATTTTTTATCATTTGACTCTCCTTTAACTAAAACTTATATCTGCCCTTGGGGGCCCCCTCAAATCGGGGGGCCCGGGGCAGCTGCCCCGCATGCCCCTGCATTAGTCGGGCCCTGTGCGGAATGATATAAAACTAAAAAAAAATCTGTAATTGTGTCCCTACATCCTAACTAAAAATTTCATTGTTTACATCTGCGATTATGTGTGGATTTTAGGGTTGCAGATTTGAGAGAGAGTACTTATTACATTTAGAACAACTTTAAAATATTATGCATTTTTTTCTTCGTATTGTATACTTTCGGCTCGGGCGGGTTTGGATCCAAAATCGTTGGTCTCGGGCGGGCCTGGGCTCCAAAAAGTGAGCCATAACTCATCTTTATTCTCTACCAGCCTGGCGAAAATAAGTGTCCCATTGTGCCCACTATTACTGAGTACGGTGCAACGTTTAACGTCCAAAAATTGTGAAATATAAAGTTTAACCCTCCGACTGTCTTGGAAAAGGGCAAAATTGTAATGTTGTTTTCTCTGCATTATGTTTTAAATGCTAATAAAAATGATTCTTTGAACATTTTATAAAAAAACTTAATAACGAATATGAATGCAATCCTTGGAAGCATTAATCATTGTTCAATGTATTAAAAATACATTAAATAAATAGAATTATATTACTTTAAATATTGCTTGTATTGCAGTGAAACCTAGAGCTTAGTGAACGTATTAACACGGGCTTGTCAGTGAGAGGGTTAATACGTGAAAAAATTTATATAAAATCGGGTTTTATTGAAATACTTTGATTTTGACATAGATATTATGTAGATTATTAACTCTTTACAAGTGTAAAAAAGATAAACACAAGTCAGACAACAGCACTCAGCTTGTTGCAAAGAAGCATGTCTGGGAATTAGAGAAACATTCCAAGCGTTGCGCATTGGATACGCTGAGAGTGAAAGCGTTAATATATAAATTTCAATTATGAAGGAAAAAAACACAACACTAATAATAGAAGCAAAATAGTCAACTAAAATAAAATAGCCGACAAGGTTTACCTTGCCGACTTCTGGAAGATCTGGCTTCCGTTTTAGGTGGCCTACCTCTTCGGCCGCCCTTCTTGCTGTCCAAGATTTCTAAAAGAAAGAAAAAAGATAATAATTAAAGACGTACCTATTGAAAACGGAAGATGTACGCTGGCGGGAAAAATTAAAAGAGCAATTATAAAAAGATGGCTTTATTTTAATTTTATCAAATGAAGTCCAATGAAAGGTAATTGTCTGATAACTCAAAGATCATCGTTATCACGTAGTCCAATGGGATTCCAGTTCGTGACACAAAAAATACGAAATATATGCGCCTGTCTTTTTTTCGGAAATTGTGGGGGCAATAGTCCAACGAGTTGCTTCAAGTTCTAATTTTAAGGACTGTAGAAGTAGTTGGGTAAAATGTTTAGTTTGTGGATGGCGAAACATATCGTACAGAACGTATTTGGTGGATTATGAGAGATGACATTTAGTTGTGAAGACAGGAAGAGGACAGATACTGAAACAAATTTGTAAAAATATAAACATAGCGAAAAACGTTTTGTCAAGAATCCTGACACGGTTTAAAGATACAGATATGTAAGAAGACAACCAAGTCAAGATCAAAAACATACAAAACAGATTCTCAGGATTTCTAAAAAAACTAATGCCGACTTGCATCAGCCTAGCACTATTCCAGGAGCTTCAAGATACTAATAATCATGAATACACTTTGTTAATGGAGAAAGTCCTATACAATCTTTATACTCAGCCTGAAAAATTCTGTAAAGCTTGCATTTCGATCCGGTGTGACCATACACTTTTAATTTTTCTACGTATTGCTAAAGAGTCATAAAAAATATTGTATCACCAACTTTTCCTTACACTACTTTATATCACATTTCGTATGTTATTTAAATTTATTTATTTTATTTTATTTTCACTTATTTATTTTTGCAGATAAAGAATATTCTGCATTTTTAATGTATGACAGGAAAGACAAAATAAAGATACTGTGCAAGTTTTAAGTTATTTGCTGCAAAATCGTCCATCGCATAATTTTTTATACTTGTTCTTTTAATTTTTTCAGCCAGGTATATGTAATGAAATAAATAACATAGAAAAAAAAGGAGTAATAATAAAGTTGATATATTGAATAGAAGCCACAGTAGCATGAAAATAAAAATTCATCTAAAGTAGAGTTGAGTCACGATGATGCTGAATTAAAGAAATTTTCAAATGTTTTATGAAGATGACATCATTTATTTTATATTTACGTATTTACATTGAGATACGTCTTGAAATATTCCAGGTAGGCTTTTAAATTATAAAAATTCAAATATTTAGAAAACTGTTCAGAAGTAATGTTTCTTTCGTTCGAGCATTTGAAAATTTAATTAGTCAGAATGTTTATTTTTGTTTTGACAGTTTGGAGCATGATACTTCTTTATTGTCTTCCAAATTCTAAGAGAATTCGTTATTGTGTTAAAAATAGTTTTAATTATTCATTAATATTATTATTAATATCAGGTTGTAACAAAATGACTACCTTCCCTGGTTTCAATAACATATAGATGGCGCTGTTGCCACTTTCTGCAAAATATCTAAGGATATTTTGCAAAACGTGAAGTGAAGGGAATTAAGGGAAGTTGATCGCGCGAGGTTTTGTAGATATTCTGTGTTCGAAGATGTATTTCGTCCAGAGAATTTCTAATGTTTTATAACAAAAATTATGAATATTCAATTGTTTGTACGCGCTTTAACGAAGTGGTATGTAGTGTGTGGTGCTGCTTGAATTAAAAACATACTTGTTTAAGTGGTATCCAGTCCTTGAGATGACTCGCACCATTACAAGCTTTTATATTACTATCGCATTGTTGGTACTAATATCAGTTTTAATTTTTTTTTCTTGTTTACTTAAACGATCAGCAACTCGTTTAAAGGATAACCATAGAGCAGGAATGGCGAACTTGTGACACACGTGCCCGAGGTGACACGTGCGGCAATTTCGCTGGCACGCGAAAAATTTATATTTCATAATCGTTATTTAGATTTTTTTTGTTGTTGTTATTGCAAACTAAATTTATCTTAAAACGTAGAGATTATCACAAATAATGCATTAATTTTTTCATAGATAAATGCATGACAATTTTCTTTTCCTGTGATGCTATGCAGCGTTTTCAATTTGTATTTTATATTATGAATTTAAACACTTCTATTCTTTCAAGTGAATGTCATAAGACAATCACTGCAATAAACTGTCAAGAAATCACTTTTTTCCGATGTATATTATGAAAAATAACAATATATGAACATTTTCCACCAAATGTATGCACAACAGCAAAAATTTCATCAATAAATAATTAATATTTTTTCGATGTTAGATGTTGCATTAATGAAATGTTAAAAATTACTATTTAAAAATTAGTATTTTTTTCCCCTATTACATGCAGTATTTACTGTGCCACCTATACATGAATCATTTCCTAATCAAGATTTCATTAAATTAATGATTGGTTCCAATGGCGCCAACTTAAATGGGCCCATGGGGCGCAAGCCCAACCAATAATTTGATTTCTCAGCACACCCAATTTATATTGGTTTATTTCGTTATTTATTTATTTATTTAATCGCTGAAATAAAATTTAGTTTCGTTGAAATTTTCAAAATAATTTTGTTTGAAAAATAGTAAGGGCATCAATTACACTTACAGGAGCGCTGAAAACTCCTTCAGTGGTGAAAAAATAAATTTTTCTCATAAACAAATTTCCTGCTTATTTTGCCACTCGCTTTAATGTCTTGATGAATCGATGAAGACGACTAAAATGATATTTAGTTTTTTGTATTTTTAATAGTTAGCAATTTTTAGGTTTTTAGGGTTTCGTACTTAAAAAGTAAAAAAGGAACCATTATAAGATCACTCCTGTGTCTGTCTGCCCGTCTGTCACAGCCATTTTACTCTTAAACTAAGAAACGTGGAAAGTTCAAATTGGGAGACGTAATAAACACTATTGACCCACATATTTACAGATTAGTAAACATTTACAAATATTTTTAAGGAAAATGTACAGGGTTAATTAAGTTACTTGAAAAAAAAACTCTTTTCTTTGTATATCGTGTGGAGTATCGTTTGAAAGCTTTTGTAAAACTGAACTCAAAACTACATTTCATTTAATTTTAGGCATTATATTTTCAGAGATATCATCGAAAATGTAGTCCAAAAATATGTCCCCCCCCCCAGCTATTTCTGAATCTACTGAAACTAAAATTATGAAAAAATTAGAGGTAGTAGAAGTTAATTGAAACCTTGCAAGAAAATTATAGTGATTACCCTAGATCACATAGTTTTTGAGAAAAGTTCATTTTTCCTTTACACACAAATTTCGATTTGCGGACATTCAGCAAAGGTGTTGAGGAGCGCTGGAGGTACCTATCGTAGCAGACGTATAAAAGCATTGTTGATAATGATTTTCGAAAAAAATCGTCGCTAATTAGCCGAGATATTATCCCTTAAAGACACAGACGGTGTGGGAATACATAATGACAGGAGTGGCATATTCTACATACCATCGGCTTTTAAGGCCCAGATAACAATTTTAATGATATATTTGTGTAATGCAATGCCCAGTAGCAGTATAAAAGCAATAAATGTCAAATTGTTATAAACAGTCTAATTTAATCAGAATTAATCACATAATTACTATGGGATTCGCGACTAGTTTGGATTGAGTGGATCTCTCAATACGCCTCCCGTGTCTTTAAAAGTTAATTAAAAACCTATATGGAAAAAACACGGCACGGACCAAGGCGGCGTTCCAAATTTGCGACCTCTTTTCGAAGCGCGTTTAGCACAATGCCAAGTTTAAACTTTGAACAAAGGTTTTGTTTTAGCTACACTGTAAACAGAAAAGACTACGCTGAATTTAGTTTTATGAAATGCCAAATGAAGTTTAAATATGCACTACTTTTATTGCCTGTACCGAATTAATTTCATCATAAATAGATTAGGATAAGATTTAAAAAAAATGTGTTATACAGAATTGCAATGTTTGATATTATTTAGGCTTTATATCTCTTTGAACTTTTATGGTATAACCATTTATACTTTTCTAATATATATACAGCTATACCCAACCCTACGTTGTATAGTTTTTTACAAAGTCTTGTTATTCTTTTAGCAACGATTTTTTTTAATAATACAGTGAATAATTCATATATTTATTGTACGGAACCCTCTGAGCGCGAGTAATACTCGCTCTTGACCGTTTATTTATAATAAATATTAATGTTATAAAAATATAATTTAATACATTATTTATTAAATTATAAGTAAATTACAATAATTTTATATTTTACTTAGAAAAACCATAATTTGACTTCGAATTATCATCTTTTGTCATTCGCTTCTCCCCCGCCCCTCTCTTCACACACGCATTGGGAAAACAATTGTATGTGAAAACACAACTTGTATGTCTATTACTCGAACTATTTAGAGCCCACCTAATATTTTTCAGAAGTTGGCTCTATTGTGATTCCAATGCACACGAATATTGCGAATTTAATTTTGATTTTAGTTAGTAAGATACTGATTCTGATAACTAGTGTTTTATTATCTGCAACATATGCTACAATATTTTATTTTGTAAACGTTCTGCATGTTAACAGTTTATAGATATTGTCTGCGACTGTTTGGCACGAGCACTTAAAAAGGTTTGCTATCCCTGCCATAGAGCAAGACATCAGTACCTGAACAGAGTGACGATGTGATGAAGGCTGCTGAACCAATGGTAGACTTTTCATTTGCTGTACTCATGCTACTACTCGTACTTTCTCTGTCTTCTCTGTCGGAATCTATGAAAGAAAGGAACACATAAACAGAAATTACAATTAAACGATACTGATAATATAGGAATACTAGACGACAACAACAATGTGAAATGAGAATCCTTCTAAAAGAGCTTTCATATTTGCAATGTGTATGAATCTCCAACGTCAGCACGAATCTCGACTTACAACTGTTGCTCGAAAAATGCAATGTGATAGGGTTTTTCATACATGAATCATTACCTGCATTCCCACCCACCACCGCCACCACACATAGGAAATGTTTTATTAATGTATGTAGCGGACCTATATCGCACACTGTTAAAAATTTTAGCTCAAAATTGGACCATTCTATATGGTGGAGTGGAGGTACCGATCTGACTAGCCGTTGTTTGCAAATAATTACCGTAGCGGCCTTATGGTTAAGCATTTTACCAGTTAATGGTTGAAATTAAACAAGTTTATCTTCGAAACGGACCCCCAAATGTTGGTACAAAGTTTTATAATATTCTAATGATAATTTTTTAGTGCCGTGCTTTGGTGAAAGAATGAACTTAATTATTAACAGAGTAATAGTAGATTTTAGAAGGGTTTTTTTTTACAGTGCATTTCGCTTAAAGTTTCGCTTGCCTAAGTCTGATAGGGCTTTTACCGGGTTAAATGCATTTTTTCTATGATTATTTCCTCATGACGTAGCTTCTCTCCTCTCGTATCGAGAAAAGAATCATACAGTGTTTTAATTCTCTCTTGCCTTCACATTCTGATAGGAATTTACAGATTAAGATATTGAACAGCTGACGTAATGCAATAAAGGGCAAAAAAGTCTTAATAACATCATAAGATTAAGAAATGCGGATAGCCTTCCGAAAGAACTTTGTCTTTCTTCTTCAGGCGCAAAGAAGACGTGCCACCACTTTAAAGGCATGAGGAAGACTGGCTTCGCATTCGAGCCTTGCTTCTGCCTTCAAAGTGGTAGCACGTCTTCCTTGCACGTGAAGACGAAAGGCAAACTTCTTTCGAAAAGCCTTCCGCAACTATTTATTTTATGGCGTTATTAAGAAGTTTTTTGGCCTTTGGACTTTACACATCTAACAACGGTTAGAGTGAGGAAATAAACCCTGTGGCGTACGTGCATTAATCCCTTTATCAAGTAGAGTGCACGCGTCAAATCGACTGATGTTTTATCGGAGGTCTAAGAAGGATTTTTACTTCACAAACGATATTGATTGAAAATTTTATTAGTGTCCACAAGATTACAGCAGAATATCACGAAGAAATTTTACACCTTGGATGTCGTAAAGATGAGATGTCTGCTAAACTTACCGTGACTTGAGGAAGGGCTGTTTCCTGGAATATCTGAACCAACCACGCTGAGCAACTGAGAAAAAGTTGTGTTGTTCCACGTGTGGAAGTCGGGTAGAGGGTTATTGTTGTCTGACCGGACGGACTGAGGTAAATCCAGGACAATCTGACTTGGCTGATCTGAATAATAATAAAAAAGAACATCCATAAGAGGAGAAGAAATAACTTCAAGATCACTCAAGATAGTCATTCACAAAGTCTTACAATCATAGACGGCTTTAGTGGAAGAGAGGAAGGGAGAGAGTTCAAACTACCGGCGGGGTTTTAGCCGGGGTGCTAAAATCTAACAGGCAGAAAATACTCAAAATACTTGATAGATGTTAATACTTTTGTTATAAGCAGGTATTCACAAAGGTACCGGAAAGTTTGTTCTAGGCGCCATGCTGCTAAATGCGTCTCTGTATACCATGCTAGAAACAATAACAAAGCAAAGCAAAATACAGATTTTCAAAATGGCTATCACGCGCTAGTCAACGAGCATGAACCGAAGTTATACGATTACACAGAAAAGCTAAATCTACCCTATATATATAAAATCCTAATGAAACGAATTTATGAAACGGAAGTATGAATCGACTGATTAAACAACTGATTATGTTTCACGGCGATTTCTCCTAAAATATGGAATACTCTGCGATGAAATTAACACCAAAAATCAATATTGATCCGCAGATTTCAAAACTGGTATTAGAATTTTAAAATTCAAATTAGTTTCCGAAATATTAATTTTTTTCTAATTTTATATACATTTTTCTAATGATGGCAATTCAAATTTTAATCAAACAGATATTTTTTTTTTATATTTCTGAAAATGTTGACAATGGTAACCCGGCTATTGTTGTTTATTTGATAATAAATGTTTATTTACTTTTATTTCTTTTTACAAATTATATAAATTATTTTGTTCTATGATTATTAATTATTTTTTTGATATTTCCTTTAGAAAATAATAGAAAATAATTAAGAAATACAGTACTACTTAGTTATTCCGTCGACCAATTTCGCCAAATTATATAAATCGCCAAAACACTCGCCAAATTATACAAATTGACATAAATTTTATTTTAAATAACGAAAGAACAAATAAATTAGTATAACATTAATAAATATACGAATAAAACGTCGAAATAAAAATCACTTGATGACGTAAACACGTGTAACTTGCTTAAAGTCAAGTGAATGTGACATTTACGATCAACCATTATTGGCATTTAATCTTATAGTTTGGCGATAGATTTTTGGTCTTCGGGATATCTAAGGAATACCAAAAATGCATATGTAACTGGTATTTAAAAACGAGGTTTTCGCCAAATTTTCGTAAAAAAATAAAAATCACGCCAAACCTGTATATCTGTAACCTGTATAACCGTATCTGGCCAAATATTACCACTCGAAAAAAAAAAATGCTAACTGGCGAGTTGAAAAAAAAGCTATTGGCGAGATTTGTATCCTGCTAGCGTAACAGTACCCAGAATTCTTTGCGACCATGGCAACTTTTATGTAGTTTTATTCGAAAAAAAAATTTGATTTTTTAATCAAAACGGAAAACTTACGGTCCCATATTGGCGCGATTTTTTTCTGACGCCAATGTCATATACGGAATGGGCACATAACTGTCGCCAAAGTATCGTTATTTTGCTTCATATGGTAAGCCGGATGTTGCTGTTTATGCTGTTGATGCGTTCCCCAAATTGGCGTCGTTAAAAAATCACGCCAATATGGGACGTATATGACATCTTTGCCAAACTTTCATATGAACGGCGAAGGGATCAGACCGTATTTGTTTATGGCAGTTGATGACTTGAACTATAATATAGATGAAATGATGGCGATAGAATAATATTTGGCGACCTTTCACCTGTGCCTGGCTAACATTAAAGTACCAAAATGGCACCTAGAGTATAAAAAGCGAAGTGGTCCGCCTGGAACTGTTGATGATAGTCAAATGACTTAGGCTATTGTTATAGAGATTTTTTTTAAATACTGGGAGACAAAGACTCTTATACTTAATTTATTTTATTTTAGCTTCTTTTCAAATGTTTAACTGATCCTCTTTAATCAAAAACGAAAACAACCATTGGATGTCTTAACAGCAACTGATTCGCCCTTAAATTTTTGCAATCAAAGGAAATTGAATGGAAACCCGTTTACAGGGAGATCTGCACAGCTTTTTTCAGTATAATTCAATCTTCTCTAATATTTTTAAGACCCATAAGATTAGCGTGTTTTTAGATTCTGCGGTGTCTGAACTGGGGTTGGCAAGCGTAGGTTGCAGGGGGCAGAACACCCTAGTTATAATATAAAAAAATACACAGACTCTGATATTTTATTGAAGCTTTCCTTTTATCCAACAACAATAGTTAAATATTCATCAACTAACAATTCAACACAAATCACTTTAACGAGAATGGTTACAAAAGCATAAATCTGTGTGTTTATAAGATGTCTGAAGTGTTTTATTTGATTTAATCTTCTTTAAAAGATGTTTTAGGAAACGCATGGTGGCTGTAATTGAAACTTTAGTCGTCAGATGTTAGGATATCTCTACACTAGCCTTTATAAACTCAGTTTTTGGTTCATGATGAAGCATACAATAATAAATTATCTTCTTGGATTAACATATATTCACTTTTACTGATTCAGGTAATCAGAATTATACAATATCCAGAATAATAATTGTATTCAGTGATTCACTTACAATGATTGACAATTTCGTTTTGTAAACTTTTGTAGATATTGAGTCCATACTGTGGATCAAGTGTGTAAAAATCACTTTGTGTCAGGCTACATAGAGTCTGTCCGTCCATGCCGTTAAACTGACGCATGTTGACGTCTATGAGGTCGACTGCCGTCGATTTGGACCAAGATATCAAAAAGTCCATCACTTCATTCGCATTCCACTGGTTAGGGGGCTTCAGTTGAAAGGAAGGGGTCATCTCCCAAGCGAAGTCCGATACTGCAAGTAAGAAAAAGAAATTTTTAATTGCTATGAAATAGTGTTAATAATTTTAAGTACAGTGATTCCTCGACTAACGAAGATAATTCTTTCCAGAATCATATTCATTAACGAAAAAGTGATTTCAAGTCTAATTGAAGTGCAATACAGTTGCACTATTTTAGTTCGCGTATCCACTGAAACATTCGTTACCCGAATTTATATTCGTTAGCTGAGTCAGAAAACAACGAAAAACTATCTTCGTTAGTCGAAGTATCATTGTATTTTTAGCCATTAAAAATAATTATTTATATATTTTTTAAACAGTGTTTTTCATGTAGGCTTGTTGTAACATAATCAAACTGGTAGTAAAAAAATTAATACAATATTGAAGAATTTGTAATAGAAAAATGAATCATTCCAATTACTTACTGTCATTGTTTCCATTAGTAAAGAAATCTGACAACAAATTCGTTGTGTTGTACTGGTTGTTATTGGTTTGACTCTGAATGGGCTGCATTTCATAATAATTGAGCTCCTTTTTCACTACGTCCGATTCGTAGAACGGGACATCTGAGCCAACACACTGCAAAAAGAACAAGAACGAAAAATTATGCATCCGGTATATATGAAACATTTTCCAACACTAGTAGAATAGTGCTAAGATATTTTATATATTTCCATACAATGAAATGACATAAATAAAAATTTTAAAAACACATAAAGCAGTAAAAGTACTTTTTTTTTTTTTTTTTTTTTTACAACTGATGTACATATCTGGTAATGTGTACGAATTCTTTCGGGCAGACCTACATATGATTTACAAAATTTATATACACAACGTAATCTTGCTATTCTGAAAAAAAGTAACTAACGCTGTCACCGCCGTGTGACCGCCGTGTGTTTTTTGTGACCGGAGGTCTTTCTTCGCAAATATTTCGAAAACAACTGCATACAAAAATATGATAATTGGTAGTATTATGCTGAAATGTTTGATAAACACTCTGAAGCAGACAGTTTTTAAATCGAAGAATTATTTTAAGAGTTATTAATTGTTACAGTTCGTCAAAATCGTTCCATTGAAAAAGTTAAATAGGAGCAAAAACTATACAAAGGAATTTAACATTTTTTCTAAGGATATACATTACAAACATGCAGTGTGCAGACTGCATTTATTTTTTTAATTTGGCTAATTTTTAATTTTATTTTCAATTTTTTAATTAAAATTTTCATCATTTCAAGAGATTAATTTTTCATATTTTAGAAAAAAATATTTTAAATTGTTGCCAATTGTAAAAACAGCTCAAAGAATAATGTTTCCTTTGAATTAAAAATTTATTTACACGTGACTATTAAAAAGGAAAAAGCTTTAAAATTAGAATTAAATAATTTCATGTTAAAAGCAGGTAAATATTAAAATTTATGGCACAAAAAAATGTATTTACAGTGAATATTAAAAGAGAAAGAACATTTTAAAATAATAAATTCATTAATATGAGTTAAAAGAAATAAATGGAAGAAATTGCGTCATATTTAAAGTGGCCAAATAAATCATAAAATACTGCCAAACAGTTAATTTAAAAATATAGTTAAATTTAAAAATATATTTGCACGAGACATTTAGTTTATATTTACAGGAGACATTTAGTTCATATTTCGAGATGATTCTATTGTTGCCAATTCTGAGACAACGCAAATAATAATATTTCCTTTCTAACAACAAAAGTATTTTCACGTGACTATTAAAAGGCTAAAGAAAACTTTGGCGAAAACTACGTCAGATTTTAAACGATACATTTAAAATGTCTCACTTAAAACAATTTTCTCATAGCGTTGTTCAAAAATATCGGTTGGCAAAGACTCTGTTTACTTAGTTCATGTTATATTAGCTTTTTTTTCAAATGTTTAACTGATCTTTTTTAATAAAATACGAAAGCAGCCATTAGATGTCTTAACAGCAGCTGATTCGGCCTTAAAAGTTAGCGTGTTTTGAGAGTCTGCGTTGTTTGAACGGGGGTTGGCGAGCGTAGCTAGTTATAGGAGTCCCCTAGCACACTAAACATTAGCCATGAATTTAGCTTGATGCCTGAATTAGCCTGAATTAAACATGTATACCACACCAACAATTATCGATCTTAATTAGTCCTGTAACGGAATTCTTTTGTCTCTATAAATGGCCGATAAATGCTATGCACTCCATAATCTGTAGAAAAAATGTTGTAGTGCACCTCAGTGATCCATATCAATTTTAATGTTTGAAGTATCGTAACAGGATTAAAACACACCGCAAACATTTTTTTTTCATAGATCACAATGTAATGAAATTATTTTGTGCGTCCTTGTGAAAAAAATAAGAAATGCTACCATTTATATAGCCCACAGAAAACGAGTTTCAACGCATATCAGTGATGCATATAATTTTCATTATGTCTCAAGTACCGTTACATCATTAAAATCCACCACAAACGATTTTTCCCAAATAGACCAAAATGTAACGGAATTATTCGTGTGACTCTGTAAAAGAACTATAAATGGTACAGACTTCATTTTCAATAACGAACATTCTACAGTGAACCTCAATAACATACATAATATTTACATACATGACTATCCAAGTACCTACATTTAAGAGAGTTAGAGCATGGTCAGACACCAGAAACCAGACAGTAGACAAAAAGAAGTCATAAACCTTTTTCAACTACATTGGAAGATGTTAGAAATGCTGAAATTTTAGCTTTCTATTTTACATAAAGCGCAACTAACTAAAAACAAATATAGAAGTAAATACAAATCATAAAACATGTTCATAGCACCCCTGAAAAATTATGCTTTTCGATTCATCAAGTCAACATTTGAAGGCTAATTCTTGGTTTATCCCATACAGTATAATAACCGGATTCATTATAATCTAGAACATAAGGTAGACTGTGAAATGTTTTGGGTACAAAACCATCACAAAACAGAATAGTAAAGCCTGCATAGTATTAATAAAAAAGGTTTGTCCGTATATGTAGTGTCTAACATCGAAATGACATTTATAAAGAAATGCGGATCAGGTATCTGCGGCTCAATGTAACAGATGCTAACCTCTCGTAGTTTTGAAAAAGGATGAAATTCTGATATTGCTATCTTTGTAATTGTTTTTTTAAATGTGCTAAGAATAATGTTCTTAGTATTTGATATTAAAAACTAAATTTTGTTTATGAAAACAATATAGAATATTAACCTTTATTTTTATACTTAAAAGTGTTATTTTATGAATTTAAAAAATAAATATATTATAATTAAATATGGTTAGCCAATGAAGTAGCATGTCTTGAAATTTTAATTAATAAATTCTGATAAAGATGATAAATAAAGCATAAAGTAACATAAGGAAAAAAAATTACAAAGATCGACTGTGGCTCAAAAATAACCTCCCCAAATCGTTTTCAAAAAAAAAAAAAAAAAAAATAATAATAATAATAATAAATAAATAAATTACTAAACATTTCAATCTGGATGCAAGTTTCAATAGGTAGTCAGATACAGGGTGTCCAGGAAATAAAATCCTGATTTCAAAGTTAAATATCTCAAAAACAAAGATCAATAGAATTATGTGGTAAACGGTTTGTTTATTACCTAAGCTGTAAAAATGTTATACAGAAGTTTCAAATTTAGTTACAAAAACCGTTAATAGATGGCGCTGTAATCGCAATGCCTATAAATTGTGCTTCGAAGTCCAGAGCACTAATAGAGTCTCATTCCTAGATGGTTCCCTATGGAAGGACGAAAAGTGGGAAAGTCCACTTTGACGTTGGGGTGATGTGCAGAAGTGGAGACATCTGGTTACAGAATTATCGCACCAGCTTTAATTTTAGAGAATTTCAATTAATAGAATTTTAAATAAAAAGTTTAGAAATCATTATATAAGAACTTATTAAAATATTTTATTAAATTCAATTTTTAATGCCATATAATTATTTAAATCAAAATGCATATATTTAGAAAAATAATTTTGTACTTTTTATTTATTTTTTATATTTTTAAATCACGGCATAATATTTTGGTATTATTGTTTATACCTGAATTATTATAAATAAAAAGGTAATTTTGCACTTTTCATTTATATTTTTAAATCAGGGCATAATATTTTGGTTTTAACACATCTTATATATTTCTTTTCTTTGTAAACAAAGTTTTAGGGACAGAAATTATGCATTAAATTATTTCATTTTTAAAAGGAACTGATGATAAGTCATATAATCAACATTGAAGCAAAAGTAATTTGGAGGTTGCACTCATTTCCAAAACTTCAGATCATATCACTAGAATCTGCACCATACTTCTGCGCTCAATGATAAAAAGGAAATTAAAATGTGTTTTTAAAATTAAAATGATTTTTTTTAACTTAATTAAGTTTTTAAAAATAGAAACTTTGTATTTTTTCATTCAAACTATTTTCTACAATTTTAAAAAAATGATTTATGAATCATTATTATAAATTCTCAATGATTTAAATGAAAAAAGGGGGTTCTTTTAGCTTAAATATATTTTAAAACTAGAAAATTTGAAATTTTTTTATTCAAACTTTTTTTCACAATTTAAATAAACATTAAAAAGTAAAGATTTCCAATTTTTTCAAATCCTTCTCTGCTTGGATTCGATTCCACGATCTACCAGTCAGGAGAGAAAAAACATACCACAGAGATACTGGTATCCAGACCAAAATAGCTTATAACAAAATTTGAAACAAATCTCAATTCTATCAACACATGGCTCTGTTTCTGCACATCACCCCAACTAAGAAGCGGATTTCAAATTTTTCGTCCTTCCATGGAACCATCTAAGAATGAGACGCTAGTGCTCTGGACTTCGAAGCACAATTTATAGGCATTTGCGATTACAACGCCATCTGTTAACGGTTTTTGTAACTAAATTTTGGAACTTCTGTATAACATTTTTACAGCTTAGCTAATAAACAAACTGTTTACCGCATAATTCTATTGATTTTTGTTTTTGAGATATTTTTTGAAATCAGGGTCTTATTCGCTGGACACCCTCTAAGAACTACATAATATCAGTTTAAAAAAAGCCTCAAATTTTCATTACATTTTTTAAACACAGGTTTAATTTTTTTCTCTCCGTCACTAAAACCCATGCACAATACAATGTTACTGTTTTTATGCGAGAGTACAACTTTATAATATTGTTCTACATTTTTCATCTAAATTTGATTTTTCAATCTTATAGCAGAAAGTGAAAAAAATAAATCTCACAGATCGTGTATCTCAAAAACTAGCTTCTTTATTTCGCTTAGAAGAAAAAACATTTATTGAAACCTTGTAAACTGCTTCAAGTGTCAATAGGTAGTAAGAACTACATAATATCATTAAATTAAGCCACAAACTTCAATAAAATTTAAAAAACAGGTTCATTATTCCTCTATCTTCATTAAATATCATTCATAATAAAATGTTCCTTTTTTCATCGCACAACATTTTAATTTTTATTCTAAATTTTTCATCTAAATTTGATTTTTTAACCTTACAACAGAAAGTGGAGAGAAAAAAAAACAACAAAAAAACAAAACAGGCCGTGTGTATCTTAAAATTTAACCTCTTTAGGTCGTTTAGAAAAAGAAACATTTACTGAAGCCCTATAATGCGCTTCAAGCGTCAATATGTAAGGCAGTAAGAACTACACAATTTAATTAAATTAAGCCGCAAACTTTCATAAAATTTAAAACGCATGTTTATTTTTTATCCATCTTTATTAAATACCATTTAGTAGTACACAGCGTTCCTATTTTAACATGTGAGCACAACTTTCTACTTCTGTTCTAAATTTTTCATCTAAATTTGATTCAACAACCGAAAGTGAAAAAACAAATCTCTCGCAGGTCGTGTGTATCTTGAAAACTAGCTTCTCCAGTTCGCTTTGAAAGAGAAACATTTACTGAAACCCCATAATCTGCTTCAAGCATCAATAGGTAGTCAGATCATAGCAGTTGTTGGCTGCCATATTAGCCTATTTTGGGAAACGAGGAAGAAGAGAAGTGTGGCTTAATTGTTTCTCTACCTACTTCTGTGGCTAAGTTAAGAGAGAAATATGCCCCAAGGTAATGTATGTGACAGATCGGGTGTAATAAACACACAAATCGTTATCGTGGTACAGTTTCAGGCAGATTACGGTTACGGTTACTTACTCTTTTTGGATCAAAGAAGACTTCGTAATATCTTTGGTAACTACGAATTTGTCGTAGCGGATTTATTCGTTCTATATTTGTTGGATATAAATTATTTATCGTTACGGGACTTTATTGCACAGTAGCCACTTCGTGTATGAATCACCGGCTGATCGCATTATCCATTTTCATATATCAAATTATCTAAAACAACAGGGTCATTTTCATCGTCAGCAACATGAATCTTTTGCTCAGACTACAAGCACACAGAAGGAGAAGGATGGCAGTTTTTTGTCGGGTTGTTTGATGTGGTCGTTCCGATGTGTGTGTTGTTTATGACGGCCAATTATCTTATATGAGGGATATGGGCCCGAAGGGGTGTGTTCACCTCAATGGAGGTCTTTTTAAGGGAATCTAACCCGTATTTACGCAAGAAAATCCAAGGTTCGAAGAAAACCACGGAAAGCACCGAACGATTAGGCCGACGGGCGAGATTGTGTTTGAACCCAGCACCCCTCATCTACCAGCTTTGAGAGCAGAACCTCGGCCAATGGTGGGGGCCGTTCCGATGTCGCATGTGACTATCGTGTAAGGTGGGCCCATAAGATGTTTATCTTCTGAAGATAATTTCTTTCGTTAATTTTGAACGCTTTGCTTTAAAAATTTTCAAGAGTAATAAAAAAAGTGGTAGTTGAGTACAAGAAAAGAAAAGCGCACAGAAATAATTTATGGCCTTTGTCGTGCAATTTTGTCTACCCGCAGGCTATCTGGTCACAAGCCTATAACTAAATGTCGTTAAGTCAAATGTTTATATATATATATATATATATATATATATATATATATACATATATTTTTGTAGAAGAAATATTAAAGCCTTACCACCAGGGTTGTAATGGGGGTATACGAAGGTGTATGCCGTATACCTTCTGGAGCTTCTTTAAAAGAAGCTCCGTATACCATTTGTTTTTTAAATAAAGCTATAGTGTATATTCTAGCTATGAATGTTCATGACTTTTGGCATTTACCCTCGGCCTATAGCGTGTAACTCACTACTTTTTGTTACGACTACAAAACTGCTTATCACATTATTATAAGCAATAATTTCTCTCACAACAGTGTCTCAATATATCTATGATGTAATCAAATTATTTATGAAGTCTCAAAAATTGTAGAAATCCTTAATAAAGTAAAA
Organism: Maratus speciosus; assembly: GCA_963932465.1. Lineage (NCBI taxonomy): Eukaryota > Metazoa > Arthropoda > Arachnida > Araneae > Salticidae > Maratus > Maratus speciosus. Next base: position 289,206,611 of record OZ010800.1, on the reverse strand, counting down.
TAGTAACTGAAGGCAAAGTTTTTTGGGAGGGAGTAAGCAAATATTTAAGTATAATATCTTATCTATATTTAGATCTCCACTGAAATAATAATAATTGTAAATTATAAAATGGTTAATTTTTTTATTAAAATATATTCAATGTTAATTTTCTAAAAACAAACTTTTAAGCAGTTTATTTCAATTAATTTAAATGCAAAGTATTAAATAATTGAAAAGATGTGTACATTTACAAATTAACTATTCATTATTGAATTTGTTCTCGATTATTTAACTACATTGTTAATTAACTATTGATAAATGCCTATAATTATTGATTGTCATAAAGTAATACTAATATAAAAGTTGCATTATCATTTATGTTTTGTTTTTGTTTGAAACTTATACACACACTGACTTATATACGTATGTTTGTTTGTTTGTTAGAATTGTGTTTCTCTACTTGTATAATTAATAAATAATCATGCATATTTATGTATGAATTAATAAATTGAAAAATATTTTTGGACCATTTTCATTTTCATTTTCGGCAGAAAATAGGCAGATTATCGAAATTGGTTTCGGTCTACTCTTTAGGATACATGGATACAGAATCAAACTGCGAACTTTGGTTTCAAACGCTTTATATTAGCTTTATATAACGCTTATTATCTTTTTACTTTAGACATATCATATAAAATTTTCCATTAATATATATATATATATATATAAATAATGAAAATATTTTAAAACTACATTGTTAAAAAAAGATGTTTCTTAATCTGGGAAAATACCACAAACGAATACATACAATAACAATTTTCAAGATAATAACGACTTCGAAAAGCATTCTTTATCTTTAGAAAACCCAAAAACCAGTATAATTTCGAGATTTAAGGCATCATTTATAAAAACGGAGTTTCTTTTGCTGCCACTCATTTTTGGAAACGTTTCCGAATCGTTTTTATAGTCTATTAAGCTGTTTTCTAACCAGGAATGTAAGTATTTCGGATGCTATAAATTCTCAAATAAGCATTTTCATGTTCAACAAACATAATATATGTATATAGTAGATGATCATTTGTATTGGTTTATAACGGTTTTACATACATATATATATTTAAGTGAAAGTTGAGTATTTTAAATGCAGCTTAGAAGTAAAAAGCTTATATTTTAAATAAAATGAATTTAATGTGGATGATAGCGATGCTTTACGGGAAAACAAGATAAATTAACAGCATTAACATAAAAATTAAAATTAATAATACTTTGTAAATATTGCACGTATAAATTCAATTATTACGCAGCCAAAAATGCTATACTTGAGAATAAATAGCATGGTAAAAACTTACATTCCGGGTTGAAAAAACGGATTAATACACTATAAAAACTACTCGGAAACGTTCCGAAAATCAGTGGCAGCAAAAGAAACTTCGTTTTAATAAATGCTTCTTTAAATCTCGAAAATATAATAGTTTCTGAGGTTTCTAATGATAAAGAACGCTTTTCGGAATCATGGATAATTCGGAATACACTGGTGTCCAAAATTAAGGACCAGTCACAAAATGCTAATTTTTAAGTAAGCGAATACTCAAAAGGAAATAATATAATTCAGATAATTACTATCCCTACAGCACAGCTAGTCCATATAGCATCTCATTCATGTCACACATGGTCACAAGTGTCACAGTCACTACGGAGAAACAAAAAATAGGAAATTCCACTCTCATTATGAGTCTCAAATGATCCCTATGTGTGACTCTACTGAGACGTCAATGTGACTGCAGCTTTGTGACGCGTCGCAAGGTGAATTTACAATGTAGTTACATTGTGACTCTCATGTGACTGTCATTTTTAGACTCAATTTCAAAGTCATCATGAACGTTGCATTATGATAAGTCACCAAATAATATCACATTATAGTCACATGGGGACTTTTCACAAAAGAGCACAATGGTGACTTCACAGTAGTCTCTCTGTCACCTGAAAATCATCATGTGACTTTAATGTGACATTATTTGGTAACGTATCACAATGCAGCCTTCACGATGACTTTGAAATTGAGTCTACAAATGACAGTCACAAGAGAGTCACAATGTAACTACACTGTAAAGTCACATGGTGAATCGTCACAAAGCAGCAGGCACAGTGACGTCTCAGTGGAGTCACATATAGTGATCATTTGAGACTCATAATGAGATGAATGAAATTTCCTATTTTTTTGCTTCACCGTAGTGACTGTGACCATGTATGACATGAATGAGATGTTATATGCACTAGCTGTGCTGTAGAGATAGTAATTATTCGAATTATATTATTTCCTTTTGAGTATTCGCGTACTTGAAAATTAGCATTTTGTAATTGGCCCTTAATTTTAGACACCAGTGTAGCATACTGTATATTTTCGTTTGTGGTTTTATTACAATTTTTCTTAATAAGAAACATTTGAATTTTTTTTACATAGTACTATGGGAAAGTAATATTCTATTTTTCCTCTTTACATTACTTACCACAGACATAAAAAACAATCATGTAATAATGAAATAGTTTTAATACTAATTATCAGACTAATCATTCACTAGCTAATTTTAATATTAATATTTAGACTTTAAAATAAGGTACATTTCATGGCTAACAGCTAAGCCTTTTTCTGAAATTTTAAAATCCTAAAACGTCTACTATGTTAATCACATATGTTACTTTATGCTCCATATAGTATTTGGATCCAACTTTGAAAATTTAAAGCATTTTACAAGAAGTAATAAAAAAAAAAAGAAAGAAAGAAATCTTAAAACGTCTGTGATGTTAGTCACACACGTTATTTTAAGCTTCAAATACTGATTGCTAAATTAAATATATTGTAGCTGTACTATTCATAAAAGTTTAAATTGAATAAATAAATTATTTCAATTTTTTTGGTAATAATAATAATAAAAATAGTTTCAAGTTGATTTTCTCTTATTAAATATTATGTAAGTGAATAACTAATATATTTTATACAATATATACACATGAATATGGCCGATTCACGGGGTTCTTTTCGTCACATACCGAGGTTTGTAGTATAAATCCAAATTGTTGGAGAAGAAGTCTTAAAATAATTTGATTCGGGACCTCACCCTTTGAAGTAAAACTTCATTTATTTTGTAATTCAACGGTACACGGCATTCGAGAATCCGCCGAGGGCGAAGTTGTTACTCGGGGGCGGGGGGGGGGGGGGTAATTTCACTTTATTGGTTAATTAGATCTTGATTGATTTCTGGGGCTCTACGACGAAACTAGATTTGGCCAGACCCAGCAGCATCCTTAACCACAAACACCTGCTAGAAGTACAAAATCAGCAATTTTTATCCTAAATATCGTCAGAAATTGATAAGCGAGCCATTTTTTGAAAATTTTAATTTTTTATGTTTTTCCAATAAATTTAAAAGTCAAATTTTAGTCGAAAAGTGATTTTTTTTTTTCTAAATAACGCAATTTTCTTATCTTTCAAAAATTCGAGACGATGGAACTTATTTTACACGAAGAAACCGAGAATTTAATATTTTTTTGTTTCTACAGGAAGTTAGGGTCCTGCCCATCGAGCTCGGATATTTTGGAACAGGCCAACGCGGCTGACCCAATAACAACAAAAAAATATTTTTAAATACTTGAAGCAATAAAAAATAACGTGGAATTATTAGTTTTTCCATTAATTTTACTCCCATCCTTAAGAAAAAAATTCCAAAGTTTGTCCCTGCAGGTTTCTGACGTAATTAGTGACCCAATTTAACAACAAAAAATATTTTTAAATACTTGAAGCAATAATAATAAAAAAAACAACAACAACGTGGAATTATTAGTTTTTCAATTAATTTTACTCTCTTCTTCAAATAAATTCCAAAGTTTGTCAATTTTTCGCCACCGAGAACGTATGTAAGCCTCAATTTTTGTCATTTTAATTAAATTTCAATAAACCTTATCTTTTGTGATTTGGATAACTATTTTTAATATTATTAACATAAAAGTAATTTTTTCACAAAATTGAAAAAATGAATTGACTCGAAAAGGTTAATGCAGTCGACGCTCGTTATAACGACCTCTCGCGTACCAAAGATGAGGGTCGTTATAATGGAAGGTCGCTATAACGAAAGTGAACGAAAATAAACTCTAAAAAAACCCTTATCATGTGCATGAAAATTAAGGTTTCAAAGGAAATTTTATAATTCAACATTATTACTGTTATTACTAAATGCTGTCTACTTTCGAATCAAATAAACATTGACTATGAATAATTATAAAAATCAGTTTAAGAGAATGATTACGTATTTCTAAAATAAAATTTAAAGCAAATGTTAAATCACACACAAATAGAAGTTGCTTACGTATTAACATTTATTTTCTACAAAAATAATTCGAAATAGTTGTTTATTTTTTCTGCATTTGATATTTTCTTTAAACAAAATTTTCCATCTCAGTTAGAGATAAGTAATTTTATGTGTTTTCTTATCTTTAAAAAAATGTTTTAAAGTGTGATTTTAAGACATTTTACAATTGGCATTTACCGCACAGTGAGCAATAAGTTCTTGGGGAAAGAAAATGGTAACCGTTTTTTGGGGGAAAATCTGGAAGAAAGGTCAGTTCGGTCGCTGTATTGGGAAATAAGCTGCTGGCCGCACGTTATATTGGATGTAAAAATAATATATCATAAATGCGATTATATTTCGGGACATTTTGTATCGGTCGTTATAATGTAACGGTCGCTATAATGGGCGGTCGTTATAACGAGCGTCGACTGTAGCAATGAAATTACTTGAAACTCTCCTGCCTTTGTTTACTTTCAAACCGTTCTCTTTTCGTAACAAAGACGTGCAGGGAAACAAACTTCAAACTTTCACTCTTCGTTACAACCCTGTTTAGGTATCTGATACGTTAGAGCGCTTTAATTAGTAGTCAACAGTAATATGATAAAGCAGTTTTATTTAACGGATATCAACTAAAACAATAGATTGTGTAGAACAGTAAGTAGTTCGACTCCTACTTTATTTTGGAAAACATCTTTCGTTTGTTTTTCTGTTTATGAAAATCGCGCATACCTTACAAGTTTCAAGCTTCAATTTTCCAATATCTATTAAATATAATAGACTTTCGCGGATTCGCATGTAAATGTTCGTATGATATATGTTTATACTTATAGTACAAAGTATCTGAATTAGTGTGCAATAGGATTGTCTACACATTACCATTGACCGAATATTTTTCACTAAGTTTAACTCCCATATTTTTTTCATAAATTCATATATATTTTTTTAATATGATGAAAAAAAATCAGATGAAGAGGTAGTAGACCTAATAAAAAATTCCTCTAGCTTTCAAAAATTTAAACCTCATACCTTAAATGGCTGATAAGAAGCAAGTTAAAATGCGTTTGTATTAAAACTGATCAAAAAAGAAAGTTAACCCTTTTAAGCGTCCAGCAGAATTCTTCATGGATGTTTAATGGTTCATAAAATAATAGCTATGAAAAGTATTTTTATGAGAATTGTTTATGATTACCTTACATATTTATTTAAAGGCCGTTCAAGTATTACGTAAGCATATTTTTAGTCATTTTGTACCCCTCCCTCCCACTTGTAAGGAAAAATAAGCAAATACTAGACCACCCCCCTTTGCTTACGTAAGATTTTATGACATTCTAACATCAACACTATTTGCCATAAAAAATTACAGTTAGCGATAAATTGCATTATTAATCCAGCAAGTTTACATAAACAGACACATAGGGGTTGTGGTATTGAAGGAAAAGAAATCGGGTTAATATATTGTTACTTATGGCATTAAACAATTTGTAGAATACAAAATAGATTTTATATATCATTATTTATCGCACTGAACAACAACAACAAAAAAAAAACTTTAAGAAATACAATCGGCCCTAACTTATTTAGGCACATAACTAAAAATTTTAACAAGGATCATAGGAATATTATGTGTTTGGCGTTCACATTTCTAGTCTGGTGTCCAAGATCTTTGAATCCATGTTTCTGCATTGTCTAGTTTTAAGTTTTCAATGTAGTGGTGGGCTGGAATGATCCTCGTTTCCAGTCCTTGTTTACTCCATATCTTTTTTCTCAAGTCGTTCAACACCCGCAGAACGCTCATCTAAATCATGCTCTTTTGCTTTTTGTTGTTAAACTATAGTTGCTTCGTTGTCTAATGCTTACGTAAGAATTTTCGTGACCCACCCCCCCCTCTCCTCCTTGTCAGCAAAAATAAGCAGACACTGGACCCTCCCTCCCCCACTTACTGCTTACGTAATACTTGAACGACCCCTTATCTTATGCACTGCTAAAAAAAAATAACATTAATATAAATTTTATGTTATATCAGACGTTAAATTCAAAGATTACGTGACAGAAAAACACGGTTAGGACGCTTAAAGGGTTAATAACAAAAAAAATACATCAGGATAGATTATGAAACACTTTCCAACACCAACAGAATTTTATTAAAAAATTTCCTTGAATATCTAAATATGCAACTTAAAAAAACACATAATTCAGTAAAAATTCATTTTCAGAAATTACTGTCCATAACCGATAATGTACGCGAATTCTTCGTATAGACCTGTATGCAAGCTACATAATTTACACTCACCACATAATAAACGCAAATTTTGATAAGTTAAAAAATGTATACTACAGCGGAAAACGCACTTACCGCAATTATCGAGCTTAATAAATGATGTAAATTAATTCTTGTGTGAATCTGTAAATGAATGATAAAATATACACTCCATAATCTATAGAAAACATGTTGTAGTTCACTTCAGTGATTTGATTATGTTTGAAGTGGCATATAAATGTACCGCAAACAATTTTCCCCCATAGATTATAAAGTAATGGGATTATTTTGTGTGTGTCTCTGTAATCGAACTACGCTACTTATTCCATTACTCCTGAAAAAGCCCGTTTTTGTCCATCTCAGTGACGTATATCAATCTCAATACGTTTTAAATATTGTAACAATAATAATATGTGCGCAAACAATTTTTTCCCATACACAATAACGTAATGAAACTGCTTTGTGTGACCCTGTAAATGAACAGTTAATTCTACACGCTTTATTTTTAATATCGAACATTCTATGGTAAATTTCAATAAAAAAGAAATTCATGGCAGTCCGAGTACATTTACGAGAGTTAGAGTTCGAACAGACAGACAGACAGGCGAAAGACAAGCAAACCGAAATCATAAACGCTTTTCGACTATGTTGGAAAGTGTTAAAAAGGGAAAAAAACATACATATGGCTTTAAAAATAATCAGAAAAAACAAGAATAGAAAGGACAACACCTATGCTCTAAATTAATAATAATAATAAAGAAAAAATAAGCAACCTCCTCCCACCTTCCGACACTGATATTAATAATGAATGTTTCTTTTTTAATCATTTTTGTCGAAAAATGCTACATGGGTTTATAAAAAAACAGTAAATATCGGCTCTACGTATATCGAAGCGAATAAGAAATCAAAATTAGTAGCTCAATGAACTTTTGCAACAAACAATGACTAAATACTTGATAAATTATTGCTACCTGATAATAAACGATAAGTTAATAATACTTGATAATGACGACACTACATAATAAATGAAAAATAAGTTATCAATACTTTATAAATACTCGATAAATGATTACTATTTGATAAATAATTGATTATTCATTATCATTTCATAAATAATTGCTACATTCCATAACGAAAGATGGAAAAAGTTTGAAAGATTACACAATTAAATATGACACCACTTTAAATTATTTTAGTATGAAAAATAATAAAGCAAATGAGAAAAACTCAAACTAATTTAAAAATTCTTTCGTCATCAATGTAAAAAACGAATATTAATGTTTTTCGCGAAATCCTTCTCTCTGAAATATTACCAGGAATGGGGTAATTCCCTGAATTGCGATTACTGATTTCAAAACGAATAAAAAATTAAGTTGGTTAAAATCTATAGTATCAGTAAATTTTTGATAGATTAATATGCAAAAATACTTGAAAAATGCTTTATAAATTGATAATACTTGATAAACTACTACTATTCGATAAACGACTAATAAATTATAAATTTTGTTAGACAATTTACAAATGACCAAACTCGAAAATGAATTTATACATTAATAACATTTAATAAATTATAATTATTGGATAAATAGTTAACAGATTAATGCTTGGTAAATTATTACCATTTAATAAATCACTGATAAATTAATAACGCTTAACAAACGATAAAATTATTGAAATTCATAAATAAGTTTAAAAACAAAATAATAATAAAATTAGAAGAGAATTATACCCTTTGTTTAGAATAAATAACAATGGAAAAAAGTCTAAATTGCAAAATCGACTTGAAAAACCTCTCGGTTTGAATTTCATTTAAAAAAAAAACGGTTTTGTTTTTCGCGAAATAGCTTTCTTTCAAAATGTTTCTGGATTTAATCATTTCTAAGATTGCAGATTTGATAGGAATTTTCAAGACTTTCTAATGCTGTTGATTTTAGCAAAAATAGGGAATCGAAATTGCCGGATCAACAACCTTTTACGGTATATTCTTTAAAATAGACCTGTTAAATTATTATTTGATAAAATCGATAAACGAGCATTTTTTTAATTATTTATTCACAAAAAAATCACATAACTTTCTCCTTTATACTTGATATGTATTCTTGAATAATAATTGATAATCTTGAATAATATTTGATAAGTTAACGGAAAATTTAACCTAAGAATAAAAATTAAATTACTCTTGATACTCATTTAAAACATCCTCTATTTGCATTTCTTGTTATATATAGCTTTCTCCGAAAATGATACTTGGGTTAGAAATTCCATGGTCTTTGAATTTTTTGTCTACTGATTTCAAAGCGAATTATAATAATAAAAGGAAAACCGAAGTTTCCAGATGAATGAATTTCCTTAGTAAATTAATAATAATAATAATAATAATAAAGAGTAACAATAATAATAAAAAGAGTAATATTAATAATAATAGTAATAATAATGATAATAATAATAATAACAATAATAATGCTAGTAATAATATTAATAAGAGTAATAATAATAAAGAAAACCAAAGTTTGACATATGAACGACCTTCCATGATAAATTATTAAAAAAAAATTGATCAATTATTATTTGATAAATAAGTATATATTTAACACTCAATAATCAATCGGTAAATTGATAATATTTTATACAAATTCTTGAAGAATAATTGATTACTGCTTGATAAATTATTACTAATACTTGATAAATAATTATACTATCCCATCAAATACCGTGAAAAATAAATGTGGGAGAAAATGTATCATCACTCTAAAAAACGCAAACAATAAAATAACAACAATAATGAAAACAGAGTTTTAAAAAAATCTTCTAATGTTCATTTTAAACGCCTATTTATATTTCTAACTAATTGATTTTTCCAAAAATGAAGTCACGGTTGGTAATTACCTGGTCTGCGAATATCTGAGCTACTAATTAACATACATGCTAATTTCAAAACTGTGGGGGAAGGGGGCGGGAATAGAAAATTACTAGATTGAGCAAAAAGTTCTGGGAAATTTGAAAAAGTTGCGTTGTTGTGTGCAAATTAACAACAAAAGCAACAAGAACTTTTCTTCAAAGTAGAGACCATCATAGTCCACGACTTTCTGGTAGATTCCGGATTTTCTGGAAGTACCATGGCGGCTCCTTGGAATCGAAAAACTCATGACATGCTTCTTCACCTTCATTAAAGGATTCAAATCGACGGCCCTTGACGACTTTCAGAATTGTTAGGCTAATGTCAGACGAACGTCTTTTTGCACGCTTTTTTCCCTACATATCATCCCTACACAATGCTAGCGGTATTGTGTAGAGATGATATGTAGGGAAAAAAGCGTGCAAAAAGACGTTCGTCTGACATTAGCCTTACCTTTTCTCCAATAACGCCGGATCAACACACGCAAATCATACTGTTCAATAGGCATTTTGGAGCCGAAATCCCGGAACTCCTATAAATATACCACAAGTACTCCTCTATACGATACAAATTCTGGTAACTATTAGATAAAAAATTTCCCAGAACTTTTTGCTCAACCTAATAACTACCTGTGCGTGTACCAAAGAGAATCTGCTAAGTGTTGTACAGTACGTTTCTCCGAATATTCCTATGGCTAAATGGACGCATAAAAATTCCTGGATACAAATATTTTTCGACTTTTGATCCTGTTTTAGGGATTTGGAACCATTGTGTGACAAGGTAAATAGCATAAGAAGCAAAGAGAGAGTTTGAATATTAAATTCGTTTTAATTATAGGGGGAAAAATTAAAGGGTATCTTTACCATGATATCACTTCAGTTATATGTTTTCGCAATACCTTCTAATTTTGTAAATATACGATTAATGTTTGCACGGAAATTAAATAAGGATAAAAGTAGTAAAAATAGTTTTCTATGAAATAAATGATAAATTATTTTAATCGGATTATTAAGCCAGATATTATTAAAACATGGTGAATATTTGATGGAATATTAATATTTTATATAAATTCTAGGTGCATAATTGGTAATCGTTAACAATTGATAAATTACCACTACCTGATAAATAAATGAACATTTTGTAATACATTTTTTAATTGTTCCATAGATAATTGTCTTATTTCATCAAAAATCTTTAAAAAAAGATCAAACATTAGATATTAATAATAATTGAGGGAAAATTAAACAACATTAAAAAATAACGTACACAAGAAAAAAAAAGTGAAATAATGATTTAAAAATCATTCCAACATTCGTTTAAAATAGCCACTATTTAGTGACTAAATATCGCTTTCTCCGAAAATGCCACCGCGGGATTGGTAATTCCATGGACTTGCGCGGATATTTGGGCTACTGATTTCAAAGGGAATAAAAAACCCGAAGTTTGCGGATCAACGAACTTTCTTGGGCTTTCTCCTGTTGCGTTGTTTAGGGAAGTGAGACAGAAGGAAGTGGTAAGCTTACCTTCTCAATATTCCGCGGAGGTTTTATTAGTATTATTCTTTTCTCTTTTTTGCCGGTTCATATCCTAATGAGTCTGATCGAGTCCAGCCAGGCACGGCTTATAGGTTCGACTTCTATATTTAGCGAGAAAGAGGAACTGGGTTTGGAGGTTTTTTTAAATGGCCGCTTCGACTTGCCCCCAGGGCGGACTGGCTCAGAAATGGCGCATTGTTAAACCAAACGCGTTTTTAATAATAAAGAGCAGAATGGAAATGAGAGTTTATTTTGAGATCTCCAATAATGTAGCTTGTAATCATGCGATAATAATGTGAGTCTGGGAGAAAACAACTGTAATATCAATTATTTAAAAAGTTTTTTTTTTTTTTTTTTTTTTTTTTTTTTTTTTTTTTTTAAGCAGTTTTGAAAGTAATAATTTCAAAGTGTTTTTCAGTGGGGAAAAATCATTAAACGGCTATATAACTTTCTCCTTGTATACTGCTTATTTTTTTTATTTCAGAAAATTAGAGACACTTAGATATATATTAAAAAGACAAAAAAAAAAATTGCTACAGTATGTGCTCGTAGATGCCAACATCTGTTAATTATTCCGGAGTTTGGTCGAAGACGAACATGTTTTAAACCGGAAAATGTATATAAGGAAATGCGTCTTATTTCGATAAGGTACTTAAGAGAATCTGTTTTAGAATTTTTGATTAAATAAAATTTCCGGTTGCAAACAAGTTTTATTTCGATTGGGCTCCGCTATAATTAACCCATTAACGACGTTCTTCTTTTACACTTCTTTTAATACTCTGACACCAGTTTTTTACACATTATAATTTTGAATTAGTTAATCGCTCAAAATTTGAGATTAGATAATGTGACAATTTCCAAACTAAAATACTGGTATTGAAGTTTAAAAGTTTTGTTTGCTTTACATGGCAAGTTTTCTTGCCAACCGGCTTTAATGAGTTAAGAGACGTTGGCACCTTTGTGTGCTGTACATAAATTAACACGAAAAATATCTATTACTAAAAAACAGAAGCATACAAAGCTATTTCAGATATCTTAAAAGGAAAGTTTTTACATAGATCAAATCGAGAAAAAGGATTAAAAAAAACATACAGTAGAGCCCCGATTACCCGAGTCAATATGGACCAAGCTCACCTCGGATAAGCAAAAATCTCGGATAAACCGATTTTACACTAAGGAGATGAAATATAAATTTTCACTTAATTCATTAATTTTTTTTGGCACTAATAACATTTCTATGATGTATATTTCCGTTACTTTTAAGAAAAGCGGGGAATGGAATTGTTTATTTTAAAAAGCCCTTGATAGTTTTTTGTTTGCTAAATGTCAATTTTTCTCATTTTTTTTTTTTTTTTTTTTTTTTTTTTTTTTTTGTTGCAGTATTACGCTACTGCAACGCCACCAATTTCTAAGATTTTTTTCTTACCACTAAAACTTACCCGTAAATTCTGCCCAATTTAATCGCCAAAATCTATCAATTGTCAACGATTAAATATGGCAAAAATTTATATTCCATTTTAGAGGTAACAAAACCGTACAAATTGGCAGCTCTGTGATTCTATTAGTGTCATGAAAATTGCAGATGTAGCCTCTTCTTTCTGCTCAAAGTATTAAATAGTTTTTTTTTCAATCGGACTTATACCTTTGGAATGGATATTTTTTTTCTGATGGACTGATGGATTCCATTATTATGAATCAGCCATTATAAATGAAATGTTAGGTGAAGATGAAAGAGCAGCCGTAAAAAGTTAGAACTCTGATTTTATGGTCAGAATCATGGAGAAAAAATGTGCTATAACATGTTCTTCCGCTAAGCTCTTCAATTAAAGAAGAGAAATTTTTCCTCTTCGGGAATCATAATATATTACGGTCACATTATATGATCGGCAAAAAGAGTGTGACCATAAAAGCAATTCAGGAAGACAAATAGCCCCTTTTCAGATATTTCTTAAACAGAAGCAAACATATAAATAAATAAGAGAGACAAACTCCCAATTTTCAGATATTATAATAAGATAGGAGGCTCGCATTTACAATCAGAGATTATAATAAAATAAGAGGCTGGCATTTACAATGAAAAAATAATAAGACCCCGACACTAGACAGAGTGTTTTCAATAAAGGATTGTTTTATACTTGCTTAAAATGAATTTGATTTTGGCTATTTCAATCGAAGATTTGTGTAGAAAGAAATAAAACTGCACAGTGCACTAACCATTTTCAAATGATACTAAAACAACAACAAAAAATTTTCTTTGAGATTTTAATCGAATTTTTGAAGAGCAGAAATTAGACGGACAAACAAACAGACCGACTTTAGAAAAGGCATTATTGTAATCCAATTTAAATTGGGGAAAGCACAATGCAACCTTTTTTCTTCATATTCATGTTCTGGTGACGATAAAAAAATGGAAGGACATATACATATACTGATCACAGAAATTTATTAACAGATCATTATCCAAGTTACACAAAAATCACTATAATTACATTCGTGTGCTTCTTAGATATCAAAGAAATAAAATGTATAAATCGGAAAAAAATAAATTGAGCAAAAACTAAAATAAAACTTGAACTTACGGATCGTAACCTTTTGAAGCATATATACATCGCTACAGCAAAAGAGAAAAATTGGGGTTTCAAAGCTCTCCAAGAGCAATAAATATCCAATACGATAAATCCGAAAATGTTTGTGTCATCATGAACATGTATGAATGCGATTTTAAAAACAAACGTAAACTAGATGCTGTGACTGTCACAAAATATTCTTCTATGTAAATCAAATCAATATTCGGCACCTCCTCTAAGACGTCTGCAACCATAATTGAATGACAATATATTCCCATACTCAGGATGCTAAGCGGGAAGTTTCGTTCAATTCTGTGCATTTAAACTGGTTATATAAGCATAACATATTTCGAACAAATCATCGAATTTAGGCACCCACCAGACCTTAGATGACCGCAATAAAAATTTAATGACAATCTATTCCTATTACGAGGATTCTAAATTACATATTTCGTTGAATTACGCATATATATAAACTGGAAATATAAGCATAAAATAAATCGAACAAATCCTCGATTGGAGGCACCCCCCTCCGGGGGGATTTTGACCAAAAGTTAATCAGCACCACTTCACATAAGGATAGAAATTTATATGAAATTTCCACCTATTCTATGCAGTAGGTCGTGGGTTAGAGCACCCGCAAAATTTGTGTCACACACATATATTCAAACTGAGACAGCAACGCAGATTCACGAACAGGAATTTTCGAATTTTCTAACAACAGTTAAATCGTGTTGAGGAACTTCTGAAACGTATAAATTAGTAGAAAACCGGAAGTCGATTTTTTTTTTTTTTTTTTTTTTTTTTTTTTTTTTTTTTTTTACGAATCCAATACTTTCTTTTTGTATAGATAGAAGAAAGTACAAAGAATACACAGAATAGAGGTTTGATAAGTAACACCTTGAAATAATTTATAAAACTTTATGTAGCCGCATGATAATTTTAACAAAAAAAAATTTTTTTAGACATATAACACAAAAATTGTCCTTTTTCTTTTTTCTTTATTTTTTACGACTAATAATAATGCAAAATCTTTCCTAGATGAAAATCTTGGCTCACTACTGTATATGTACATACTATCTCCAATTTCTACTGAACAGGAAAATATCACAGTTGCAAATCTATTTTCAATAGGGCATCAATCATTTACTTAAATTCATGGTCTCGCGTCATAGATCGTGCGGGGTGTGGTTCAACCGCATCAAGGCCCCAGATGAGTTCCGAATCCTTGACATCACAGCATCCAGAAGAAAAGTGCAATGACACTCCGGCCCCAAAATGCGTGTACCTCATCATCTTCATACTCTCTACGTGATTCGGTTCACGGGCCAGTGAAAGAGAGGGGGCCCCACCAGAAAGAGGGACCCGAATAGGGGAACTGCTGGTGAACCGTTTCGAGAATGATTCGACCAGCACGTCCGGAGCTGCCAGAGCGTGGAGGAATCCTGTCCAAGAATTTTTTGAGAGGGTCAAGAAATTAGACTTACAACTACTCTGACTGGAATGATCAATTGTAAGGACATTTCTTGGTTAAAGTTTGAGATCTATTCTTGAAAGTTTAATAACATTTTTTTTTTTTTCGTTTACAGCCATTTTCTATTTATGCTATGGTAAATTTAAAAATTCAAGGGGGTTTTCGTTTTTCTGGCCCATGCTTGCTTAGGAGCCAGCAAAGGAGGTATTAAGTGTCCCTGGATTTTTAAATTTAATTAACTCAATTGCCTTTTTCACTGATGATTTAAAAAATACAGTAAGTATTTTTCTTGACAAGTGATTTAAAATAATTAAACACTATGAGAAGAAGTAAACATTTTTCGTTCCCTTGATTCTCTTTGAAAATTAATTTTTAGTACAGTTAATTTTTAGTACCCTTAATATTCGCAAGGGTTAGGTTCCGCGAATGTTGAGACTATCTTCCCGCGCATAAAAGGGAGTTGGGTTTTAAGATTTTGTTTTTTAATGGAAAAAAGCAATTGAAACGTAAAAATATATTTATTAATTATTAAAAAGTACATGCTATAAATACATTTGAATAATTATAAACATATTGTAAAAATTTTAGTTCCTAGTTGATGGCGGAAAAAATTTATTGATATACGATTGGAAGAACAGATTTTTCGTTTATGAATTTCCATATAAGGAAAAGTTTTGGTCTCGATTTCTCTTTTAAAACCTTCTGAGCGCCGTGTACTGATATATACGTTTACTAAGCTGTAGGTTTCACTGCAATAGAAACCTTATTTAAATTGATATAATTCTACAGATATAATGATTAATACTCTCAAGGATTATATTCATATACATAATTAAGTTTTTAACATCATGTTAGGAAAATCACCTTTTTTTAGTACTAAAAAAAATTACAGTGAAAGCAACATTACAATTTTGCCCTTTTGCTGGGTAGTCAGGAGTTTAAATTGAAGACTCGCCACCAGTTAAGCATCACATTCTATTGCTTTCTCAACAAGTTGCTGTTGAAATTTTAAAATTTCTCATACAATTTTTTTTAGAAAAATTTTCACTTGCAATAAAAATTTTGAATTTTGGAAAGTTTAAGATATTTTTTATTTTTAGCATCAAGTCATGTTTCGAGTTTCTCGGAATTACTGTCTCAATTTTGTCTCAATATACAAAGGGTTGAAGTTCTAGGAACTGAGGCTGTACAATACAATTGAACTGTCCAGTGTCCAAATAGTTTATGGAATTTGTTCTAAAAAGCGAGTTTACTTTGTAAAAAAATATTCTTTATAAAACAAAATTCGCGAATAACCAAGCTAAGTATTTGCGAATGTTGACATGTTCTTCATTTTTTTATTTCGTGAATAATCAAAACTCGCGAATGTTAAGGGTAATTGTTAACCCCCTGAGGGGCGGTGGGATATATTTTATCCCACCTACGATTAATGAAGATTTGCACCAGAAAAATTTATTAAATTTTACTTTTCTAACTTTGGTGAAAAAAAGTTATAAAATTGCTTTTCCTTATTTTGCAATAAAATTGTTTGAAGATTCCGGTGTGAATTCGACATTACAGAAACACAATTACTTGTCCCTCAAAGGGTTAAGGGGGCATAGTTTTTTTTTTTACGATTGTGTCTTTAAATTTTATCTTAAATCTTATGGCAGACTGCGACGGAATTTCAAACAGCAAAGTTCTCAATCGGACCGGGTGGTCAATATGAAAGATAAATTGATATTAAATGTAAAATTGTAAATTATTTTTCCTTTCTCTTCGTTTGGTTTTCGGATGTGTTTCGGTCTGAAATTGTCGGATTAGCGTCTGAGGATTAATTTTCTTTCCCTTTAAAATCTGGTTTGACGAAAATTATCTTGACTGGTTTTGGGTCAACAAAAATTTCTTTGTAGGATTTGGGCCAAATTTGGGTTCGACTTCAGATGGAATTTTCGAGTTCGGATTGGATTATGGTTCGGGCATCGTGTAAGATTCTAAGTGAAAGTTTCTCTGTGAAAAATATTAAAGAGGAAAAGAATTTTGTTCTATACGTAAATTACAGCGCACAGTAAATAATACTTCCTATACAACATTAGCAAAAAAAGAAAAACAGGTTTACGAAAATCAAAAGGAATAAATAGTAAGTGAAATATAAAAGCACTTGATTACCGCTTGACTTGAAAACTAAGAATTTTTTTTTATAGTATGTAAAAGAGTCCAACGCAAAAATTGCTTAGTAATATATATATATTTTTCTTTTAACCGTCAGTGATGTGGTAACTTATGAGGACTTATACTTCCAACGCATCGTAAAATTGCTTGATTTTAGCAATTTGACAACAAAATTTTAAATATCTCTGAGTTAGTTGGGATCGGGCAAATAATTTCTAAAAACATGTTTCTGTGATTTCATTCATATATTTTTCGTCTATCAACTATTTTCGTTCATTTCATCCAATAATTTGTTAAAATATGCGAAACGCACTAAAACAAATAAAAATAATTAAATAAAATTATACTACAGGAAAACTATATAAAATTGTGCAATAAAGCACATTCTTTTCCTGTTTTTGATTAAAAATTTCGCAAAATTATGGAAATTTTATAAAGAATATTTAAAAGAAAACGGATTATTGGGCATCTATTTTTTTCGAACATAAACTATTTTAGTTTCTATTATTCATTAATTTGTTAAAACACAAACTTTAACATAAACTATTTTAGTTTCTATTATTCATTAATTTGTTAAAACACAAACTTTTTAAAGAACAGTCTAAAATACTGCCGTTGCATAACGCTCTACTTTTTATTTATTTATTTAATAAGGCAGACTACTTTTGTTTATTTCCTTCGACAGTTTGTTAAAATATACGAATTTCATGGAAAATATCCTACAAGAAAATTGCACTATTTTCGTTTCTTTTATTAAAAAATTTGGTGAAATTCGTAAAAATGTATAAAGAAAATAAAAAAAGAGGCCACAGAGACAATGTTTTTCAAATAACATAGATTTTTTTTCATTCTGTTATTCACTAGTTTGTTAAAATATGCAAATTTTATTATTTTATTTATTTATTGAATAGGGCAAACTCTTTTTGTTTTATTCATGTAATAGTTTTTTAAAAGTATGCGAATATCACAAAGAATATTCTAAAACTAGAAAACAGGAATTCTGCTTTTTCAGAATTTAGTGTCGCCCCAGATGAAAAAAAAAATATATATAGGTATATAAATATAGATAATATGAAACATATTTCAGTTTTAAGACTTAATGACGTCATTCGCAACCTCTGAAGAATACCTCATATTCATATGACGTCACTATCGCTGAATAATACACAAATCCATAAACAACAGATATCACTCAAGAAACTCGACAAAAAAAGAAAGAAATCGGTTATCTCATGATTCATATGCTTTCATTTATTTGTAATATAGATAATTAAATTAAATATAGTTTAGTTTGTAATAGCTCCATGTTTTATAAGAAATCATTCATTTATTTTTTTTTCAAATTAGCCCGTACTTTAATTATGTTTTTTTTTCAGTAGTTATGGGAAAATGGTAACAAAAAGATATAATTACTATTTTCCAACTATTTTTTCTTCGATTTCTACAGAAATGGAGCACTTGAGTTGCCAAAATTAAACAAATGGCGCTAAAACTACAAAAAAATTAATATCTCATAAATAAATTGAGATGCAGTTTTCAAACAAATTGCATTAAAAAGTACTTTTTTTCCCAATACGACGGTATAAAAATCGAAAATGTACGATGCTTAGAAGCTAAAAAAATTGCAGTATAGTATTTAACAGTACAATGATATACCTGCTTTATTTTGCGGCTGGCTTATACAACGTAATGTTATATTTTGGAGACGACACTTTATTAGCTGGGAGAAAAAAATAGCATACTGGGGGCTAACAAGTCTGAATAACGCTTTATATAGTTTGTTAAGAGTATGCGAATACCACAAAGAATATGGTAAAAAAAGGCTGGTAACGCTTTATATATTTTTAATAGGACACATTGTTTGCGTTTTTTTCCTTAAATAACTGGTCTAAATAGACAAATTTGATATATATTAACACTTCTTCGAAAACGAAAGCTATATTATATAAGAACGTGTAAAAACATTTTGATTTTTTAAAACTTTTAAGTGCAATTATCATACAAATTTTAAAGTAATTTAAAAATCAGCAAATGCTGAATCTTTAACTTGCTTAAGAGGCAGAAAACTATTATAGTGAAAAATTGTCCAAGCCTGGGATCGAACCAGGGTTATTGAGATTACGCGCCAATGCTCTACCTCTGAGCTACCTGGACGATACGAAGCCCACACTTCTCACTCTTATCTATTGGCAAGGCTGCAACCGCTCTTTTTCTACAGACAAAATTTCCAAAATTATATACATACAAATTTTAAAATTTAATAATTTCATTTGAATCTGGAAGAGATTTTTAAAACGGCGACATATCATACATGAATACAGTTTTAAAGATAGACTTCATTAAATTTTTATCACATTTAAAATAACACAAAGCTCACTGTGGATAATACAACGTTTTAAATTAAACAACATTGCGTGAGTCTGTATCAAATACTTGGAAAGCACAGATTAAGAAAGGTTATTTTCAAGTTATTTTCCGGTGCTTGTCATTTACGTCTATTTAAAAAATATATTAATATGAGCTTATACGTATTGACAAAGTTGATGACAACTGGGATATGCTCATTTCACCTTTGTTATTTTATTTTATTCTTTTCTTTTTGGCTATTTCCGTGAAATAATTTAAGCTCAGCATTACCGTTTAAGAAAGATTCTTTTTTTTTTTTTTTCAAGTGCTGGTCATTTACGTTTATTTAAAAAATACATTAATATGAGCTAGTTTATATGTTGACATGTTAACTGGGATATGCTCATTTTACGCTTTTTATTTATTTTTCCTTTTTTGACATTTTCCGTGAAATAATTCCAAGTTCATTTAGCTTAGCAAACTGGAAAAATACAACGCAACACAATTAATTTAAACACTCTTTCACATAATAAATGAAGTATGCGTTATTTTCTCAGAATCCTCTAAAAATAAAACGCACTAAAATACTAATAAAAGTACATTTATTTTTACTTGTCAAACAAACATTTAGTGTATTTAACAATTGCTAGAAAAACAGCTTTTGGGGGCAAGCAAAAGAAGAGATAACATAAGTGAATAATTTACTTAACCTGGAATTAGAACTAGAAAAATATGTTTTATGGTCGTGATTTTGAAATATAAATAAAATAAAAAGCTAATAAAAACACACTTATTTTTGTTAAGATGATACGTCAAATGCATTTCAAGGAATTAGACTCAAAAGCTAATAATCCGGTGCATTAAACAATTATAATTTTGTTTTTTATTTTAACGAAAAGCATTTTTTTTTCTTATTAAGAAAGATGCTTTACAGTTAAGGAAAGAAAAAAACTGCAGTGACACAGTTTCCTATTTTAAAACAATCAGATATAGTAGGTAATACTGTCGTTAAAAAATAAAGAAAGAAAAATGTGATGACTTTTATAAAATTAAGTCGCATACATTTCTAATATATTAGACTCACCAACCTACAAATCAATAATAGATTGAATAAATAATATTATGATAATTTTGTTTTCACAAAATTATTTTATTTTCTTACAAAAAAATCAATTTTACAGGTAAAGAGAGAAGGCAAAAAAAAAAAAAAAAAACCTTAGTGAAGAATTAACTTAACTCGCCGTTGGTCGCGCCATAAACGTTCCTCTACACTAGGCTTCAAAAGCATTTAATTAGAAATGACCTTCAAATTCCCCCCCCCCCTTTTTTTAAATATAAATTATATTCTATTTCACTTAAAGAAATATTTTATATTTTCGTTATACGCACTTCTTATACAGTTGAGAAAAACGTTCACACGCGTATGCAACCAATGCGTTAAAAAAAAAAATTGTGATCAATGACGGTCTAAGACAATCAGTTAGATACAATTCTTGGTACTTGGGTATTTATTCGGGCCAGATCAGATACAACTGCGCCCAGCATGGTGCTGATTATGTTAATTACTGTAACCCTTATTTTTTACAATTGCATAGTTTGTTTATTATACTTTATAGATTATTTTATGATTATAGTGTGTGAGGTTTTTTTTTAAATTATAGTTTACAATAATCCAGTTTTTTGTTATTTATTTATTATAGTTCATTTATCATATTTTATTTATTTATTTTATATAATTTACCAATTTTACCAATGTTATGTAATTAATAACGTTAAATTACTGTTTTGAACGCAATTGGCAACTATAAACAAGGTTGGCAATTGTAACAACTTTTTTTGGCGATTTACTTTCTAGCCCATATAATACGTTAGTACATAATTCTTTATGGTTACAGAACCCAGTTAAACCAGTCGTTAGCATACTGGCCACAAAACGAGGAGCTTTGGCCGACTTTCCCATCGCGGACTGTGAAAGGTTTTCAGAGTCTCCATGAAGGGAACGATAATTCGATCGTTTTCCCTTCGAAAAGTCCTCCCCGAATTCATCCTTCCTATACTAATATGGCCAAAAATGGCCGATGATTAACGAAATCCCACCCCTCTTTAAGGTTACGCTTTCATTAAATAATAATAATAATAATAATATTAATAATAAAATACACCCAACTTCAATCTCATATATTTTTAGTATTATTAGACTCAGAAAAATAAAACCAATAATAAGGAATACCAAACATATTACGAGAATTTTGCTTTTCACCCGAATTATTTTTCTCTTGCTAGGAAAGACGATTTACAGATAAAGGGAAAGACAGAGCTAATAAGGGATTTATGTAGCTTTAGTACAATCAACTAGATAAAAATCTTTATCATCATATTTTCATTAATAGTGAATAAATTAAATTAAACTTTAAAAAAATATCTCCATTTTTATTAATTCAAAGTTATTATATATTTTAAATTTCATTATTTACTACACGCAATTACCCACAAACTCATGGTAAGTAGCACAAGCAATATCAGGAAAACAACTCTGTTTCTCCCGCAACTGCTTTTCTATCGCTAGGAAAACCGTTTTACAGGTAAAGGCAGTACACTTTCTTAGTTTAGTAGGATGATTTTCTTGATAAAGAAATTTATTGGTTACGCTCACATTAAAAAAAAAAAAAAAAAAAAAAAAAAAAACGAAACAAAAAATTAATAAAAATCCGCTTTAAGGCATTACATAATGCATTTTATTATTGAAAAAGAATATTACATGACGTTGAAATAATGCAAATGGTCTAATACATACTTTTAATTTACTTTATAAATACGCGTTCTTCCAAAATTTTGTTCTCATTCTTCTGCACCATGTACCACCACCTGCGTATCACTTTCTGTATAATAACCTGGTCAAGTTTTTAAAACAAAATGCCTGCCACAACATTTTCAGGAGGAACGAGAATGAATTTTAAATTAATGCTTCTATCTGATTCACGAAATAAATCCACGTATGTTTTGGTACATCATTTAATTATAAACACATAACATTCCACACACATTTGCTTCCACAGAAGAAATATAAGAGTTTTAAGAATTGTACAAATGAATACAACACTTTTTCAACAAATTTAATAACTATAATTCTGTTTTAATCCAAATATACCATGGTTACCGGTTCGTAACCTCTTTGCTGCTGAGTATTAATGCAATATTAATGATTATTACTGAATTATTTCTTCTTTCATTTGACTTCAGAGAAAGATATTTAATTTATTTGTATTAGTTTGAATATTAGACATCGAAGCATATCATTCTGATATAAAAATTGTAATTATTTTAATTATTGTAATTATTGTAAATAAATCGACGTATGTTTTGGTACATCAGTTAATTATAAATACATGTATCATTCCGCACATATTTGCTTCCATAGGAGAAATATGAGTTTTAAGGAAATGTACAAAATGGATACAACACTTTTTCAACATATTTAATAACTATAATTTTGTTTTAATCCAACTATACCATGGTTACCGGTTCGTAACCTTTTCGCTGCTGACTATCAATGCAATATTATTGATTATTTCTGAATTATTTGCATTAGTTAGAATGTTAGACATCGAAGTATATAATTATGATATCGAATTTGTAATTATTTTATGGTATCAATTAATAAAACGGGGCAGAATGGAGGTCCACAAGTGTGGACCCAGAGAGCGAAAAGCTTAAACTATTTAGGTGAAAGTCGCATACCTTTACGACATTTTAAAAAAGATAAAGAAGATAAATTAATAAATCAAAATCAATAATATTACTGAGTAATCAACGTTAAGATAATTAAGATATAACATACGTTAAGATACAAACCTAATATAAAATTAATATTTTAACATATTAAGATTATGTTAACATAATCTTAATGGTTAATGGTTATTAATTAATCTTAATGGTTAATAACATTAAGATTATTAACCACTTCACAGTTTTGCCTGAACACCGTAGAGTAGATAGAGACAAAAGGGTTTTCTTGCTTTGTTAGTAAACGCTTTTCGACGACACTAATTGTAAACTGTAACGTTTTGCTTTATTTAATGGGCAGATATCTTTCGATTGCATAATATATTATTATATTTCGTTTACATTATAAAGCAAATGTTCTAGTACGGAAAACGTGGTGTTATGTCCCCATTTTTAGTTTACTGTTTAAAAAAACAACAACAACAACAAAAAAAAAACTTAAGTGGTTAAGATATTCGGCCATTTTTAAAAGGGCAATTTTAGTGAAAAAAAATCTTTTGTATCCTAATTTTTTTGTCTTTAATTTTTTTACTGACTTTCATATATATACACAAGCCTAAGAGAACGTTAAGGTTGAATTTATTAAATGAACTTTAGTTATCTGTGAAATTCGAGATAAGTACATCATTTATCTTGAATCCTAACACTGCACGCCGTCTAGGCTCAAAATAGATTCATACGCCCCAATAAAGTTTCATCATCCAACTTTTTAAAATCCAACACCATGATTTCAACCACTTCGGCACGTTATCAGACAATCGCGGCACGCCGATAATATTTTAATCGAGTGGAATAAACAGCCTGTATTAAGGTCTGATGATGGTGATACACTTGGCTGCAATCCAATATTGAACAGGATTTCACACTTTAGAGGGCGGATTGTGAAACTATTTGAATATCTACTTGTAAATAAACTCCGATACAAAACATCGAAAAGATATCACAGGGTCTGGGTTTTTTCCACGCCCAGGCCGAAAATGTTCGTTCTGCAGCAATTGCTGCTGACATTTGAAAAATGCAAAATATTTTACTAAGCAACTCTGACCTGTAAAATTTCAGTATACGCTCACATATAATTTTAGCCCGTCTGTAGTTTAATATAGGACTTATACTAAGAATTCTTTTCTTTCTATTTTTATGGAAAGATTACACTTTTCAAGTGTTTAGGTGAATCTAAATAGGATCCGATCAGGGTCAGAAAGAGACAAAACGGACTTTTATAACACGTTCTCCAAACAATAATTATTCTAAAATACAAAGGAGCAAGGTTTTTTTTTTCCCCGTTTTGTTACTTAAAAGCTACTTCAGTCACGCGAAGACAACCCCAAGATAATATTAAACCTTATGGGAGCATTCTTTTGAAATATCTAGTTTGAATTTCGATATTTTAACCCTTTCAGGGGCAGAAAAATTCTGTTCGTAAAATGATGAAATGATTGACTGACACCAGAATTTACAAACGAATTTCTTAGAAAATAAAAACTCGTTTTTCTAAACTTTCATTATAGAAGTAAAAATTTTATTAAAATATTTTTGGTACGGTTTGTCAGTTTAGAATTAAAGATAGGTGGTCGCGCCGTGTGACCAGCGCCCTTGAAAGAGTTAGATAATTTTTTTTCTCATTGGATAGCTGAGGTCGGTCTATAAAAAGACCGTTTCTTACTTTTTCGATTTTTTTTTTAATGGGGATACTTTCACTTCCGAAACTGTTTAATATTCAACCTTGGTGCTATTAGTTTGGATGCCTCACCGTCTTATCGAGCCTAATACTCCTTGCTTTTGCCCATACGGTGTAACTTTCGTAAAAATGCTTAGATCGCGCCGAAATATAAACAGATTTGTGATGTAAAGAAACATGTTTTCTAAGTGATATGTAAGGTTGAAAAAGCATTTTTCTTGCATTGCGGTTAATCTGTTTTCAGTATGAAAACAACCACTATTGGCATGAAGTAAGAATTCTGAATCGGGTCAGACAACTGATTTTAACAGAGACTAAACATCAGTTTCGGGTAAGGCCGATTATAATTTTTTATATGAGCTGGGTTGACTTCACTTTTTTTTTCCACCTTTGCTGCTGGTCGCGTTTTGGGTATACCTGATTTTTAAAGCAAAGTTCTGAATATTATTTTGGCTGAAAGAATAATGATTAAGAATCAGTAGTATATATGTTCACTTTCCTTCGTAAAAAATGAAATTAATATTAAGGACAAGATTGTAGAAAAAATACTTTTCTATAATTGCATTAGGGTGTAGTGCAGTTTCTTTTATTTGAAATTTCAATTTCAAGTGTGCCGGGTTATGGATCAACACAGAAAATACTTTTTCGGGGCCACGATGACTTCGAATGGTCTACCCGACCCATGCAAGACTCTAGAGCGAGTGCGATACGTCAGCTGCTTATTTGAATCGCTTTTTAAAAAGTTTTGTTTTTCCAATCTTAAAAAAATATTCGTATAATATTCAGACATGTCTTCGAAAGTTTACATTGAAAAAATGTTCAGTGCGTGATAACAGTTATTGAAAAAGATATCAGAAAAAGGTATGTAGACTATAAATATGTTAATAAAATTAACAGTTTTTTATTCTAAGCCCCACACAGATGATCATCATCATTCTAGATATGACGCAACGCAATATTCGGGCAGTTATTACTTGGCTGTCAAGAAGGATTATGTGTTTCACGCGTATCTGGGTATGTGGATTTCTTTATATTCTCGAAACATCCCAACGGCTGGATGGATTTTAATGAATGGGGTCTCTATCGATTTGTCTTAACCGTCCGATGGTTATAGGCTAGGTTTTGTTTTTATAAATTCAAAATGGCGGTAGTGACAAAAAAAAAATTCACGCACCCTATTGAGTGACATATCATTGGATAGGTCTTTCAAAATGAAGACGATGTTTCATTGACTATTTTACAGTCAGAAGCTCCGTTTAAATATTACACAACCTGGAAGTTGTGTAGGTAGGATCTTTAGCTTTACTGCAACTCTAACCTTCATAGACATCTATAAGCCTCATCAAAACGGTGTTAATAGATAGGAACTAACAATTAAACACAACTTAAAAGTCATCAATACAAGTAAATAAAAAAAATACGTAAGTAACATAAAAAATAGTTTCACATTGAGGAGAAATAATTAATTAGTTCCCTTTTTACGCAGTCGGATATTTGATTTTTTTAAATTTAATTTTTACTTGTTTGAATATGTATTCCTCTGTTCCTTTTTCAGGACAAAGTTTTAATTTTTTGTTAACATTGACACGTAATAGACACATATACCCGAAGCTAATTTTTAACACTAAAGTAGCCCACTGCGGCTGTACTTCGAAAAATAAAACTGATTCCTCAATTGTTGTTTTATAGACTGACTGATCTTTTTACAACATATCAGAAAATTATTGTAATTAAGATAATTCGACGGAATATCATGTGAAATACTGTAAAGAATGTCACACAATTTTAAGAAATTGTCAGATGATTAAAAGAAACGTTAATTAACGTTTTCATATCAGTTTCTCATATATATAATATCAATGGAATGGTGCGGAGTCGAGTATGCAGTACTCGTGAGGAATTGCGTCATGCGAAAATTAAAGACGTAAATTATTTACTCTTTTATTATAAATTATTGGCGTTAGTTTAAGAAAATAAACTTCGCATTGACACAAAACTAGTTTTACAGGGTTCCTACACAATTCTGGTAGAAAAATTCCCTTACTTTTCCAGGTTTTCGCTGACCTTTTTCAAAAATTTCCTTGACTTTTCTCGACAAAAATTCGTCTTATATATTGTTCTAAAATCCTCCACAATGGACAACTTTAATCTATATAAATGCTAAAAAAAAGTTATGCGCGATATGAATTTCCGATTTTTAATTATTTACTATATTATGCTATTGTTATATACTAGTCGGCATAAATTTTAAATAAAAATTTTAGATTGGATGAATAATTAATTCAAAATTTCTTCATTTACAATAACCGGAATTCTAATGGAAAATAGTACATCAAAAATCCCTGACATTTCCCTAAATTTTCGAATTCCCTGACTTTTCCCTTTTTTCCAGGTTTTCCCTGACCCGTAGGAACCCTGTTTTAGCAACCTAGTAAGTACTCGTATTCATGTGTTTTCTAGACAGGCCCGCTATAAAAAGGAAAACATAAAATTAATACGATTAATTTTTATTCTCAGCTGATTCCAATAAACAAATTCTTATTTAAATTCCACACGGTCGCGACGTAGGATACATTAAATGTCGCAATGCAAAGAATGGAGGAGCAACGACCCTCTTCAACACCTCATCATGGGCTGTGGGGGGCAAGGCCGGTCGATGAAATTGAAACGCTGGGAGTCAAGGGCGGCAGGGGAACGATTTGACTGGGGAGAGAAAAAAAAAAGTTGTGCGTGTTACCTTGTGCCACTAAACTACAAACGGAGCCAGTTCAATGAACCGCGAGAGAAGAGAAAGAGAGAATATCAACAACTAACGGAAAAAACTGGGTCAAAGAACTCACGCCCAGATCATCAGGTTTTTTATACTGAAGAAGAGTTGATAATGTGGGCGAAAGGGTTTATTTTCTCCGACGGACATGTTCAGATTGTCAGAGGATAGGCCACTTACTCGGTAAGATGTGTGGACACCAGCGAGGGGAGAAGGGGGAGAGAGAAGAGGGGACACTGCCCCTGCTTGAATCTTGAAATGTTATTTACTAAATTTTGTATGAGTTTTCATTTTTTTTTTAAGCAAAATTTATTTATCTCATGCAATTTAACATTATTAAATGCTAGATGAAAAAGGAACTGAGAATTATTCGTCTTTGCGGCTCTGCCTGTCTGAACTTCTAGTTCAACATAAGTTTTAATTCCACTTTTTTTTTCTTTTTACGTTCAGAGGGTTAAGAAGCATCTTAAGGCTATTCAAAGTACCTACTTTCTGACGCATTTTTAAATCATTTTTTCTCGCAAACGCATGAAATTATCAGGCCCACTTATTCAGAAACTGTGTAATCGAACAGTTTTTTCTTTCATTTTTTGGTAAAGGCAGAAGATTTTCCTGAAAATGCTGACAAAGTTGGTGTTTTCAACTGAATTTCCAGGCGTGAAAAGGAAAAACCTATCCTCCTGAGACAACAATCGCTTTAAATCAAAATGTAAAGCATTTATCGGAAAATTAAAAAAACTGTTCCGATTACAAACTTTTTCTGCAATCATGCTTGCAACTATCATACTTTTATGTTTTAAAATGTGCCAGAAAGTTTCGTACTCAGGAAGGGAGGGAGATATTTTTTTAGAACTGCCTTAAATGGATGATTAAAGAGAACACAGCCATGGCCAGATTATTAAATAAGCAGCGTAAGCAATTGCCTAGGGGCACCGAAACTTTTAAGGGATAATGACCTGAGAATTTCTAACATATCTGGTTTCTAAAAATTAAACAGATTTTTCTCATTAAAGTATTATTATTAGTAGCAAATAGTGTTGCGTACTGCATAAAGCAATCCGATGGTGCGTTATATCGCTAGCGAATAATAATAATAATAAATAAAATGAGAATGTCTATTACTTTCATTTTTAATGTAGATGTAATACATGATGTAATGTAGATGTAATGTAGATGACTGTTTATTATAGAAACTGTTTGCATTCCATGATTTAATTACGAGTAATCAGAAAAAAAACATTGTTTATGTTTTTGAAATGTTGTTAGTTACTTTTATTTTTTCTGGAAGAATTTTGTGTCGCAGCATGAAAGCTCCAATTTACTATACGTAAATCAGAGTTTTATTTTAGAAACCAAATCCTGAATTCGTGAAATATGTGGATCTTCGTCAGAAAAGATATATCAGCTGTTCACACAATGGGGATTAAGGTTGTAATGTTCTCAGGGTGAATTGAAATCTCTCATTACATTTGAGATTTGAATTTTTGAAGTTATAGAAAGGAAACGACTTATCTTAGACATTTAACATTAAAAAATCATTACACACATAGTTGACAACTATTCCGTTTTTTCAAATGAAAAAGACATAATTTGAACCAGATTTTTTTTTTTAAATGTTTCTTGTTTTTATGTGTTTATTAATAAACATATTTCATTAAATAAGATTTCTGTCCTGTATTTATTTGAAGGAAAAAAAATTGGAAGGCTGGAAGTAAAGTCTTTTGCGATTAATTACATTTGACGTCAACTCGAAACCCCACCCTAACCCACCAAAAAAAATTTCGGTGACCCGCAACCCGCCTCGAATCCGAAATGTTTTAACCCGCAACCCGACTCGAACCCAAAATGAAAGGAAAGTAAATAATGTTTTAACGCAATCAGAGAAAGTAATTTACAATTACATCTCTAATACCAATTTTATGTTTTATATAAAAAATGGACAAATCTACATTCTTAATATTCAAACATAGTAAAACCTCTGTATATCGGACACCTGATTAAGTACAGGGAACATTAAATAGGTCGGGTTGTCCTTAACTTTCTTTTTTCGGGTCGAAATGACTCTAATTTTCTTCCTGCGGATCGGGTTCACTCTATAATATCCCTTGCGGGTCATATTTAGGTTTTTTGAAAGTCGAGTTGTTGGGATTTTCACAAAATTTGAGCAGATCTACGTTTCAAATGAAAATAAATACGTATTTGAATATGAAGGAATACACATTCCATTTACTGTATGGGAAATAAAATGTAGTCATAGAATATTCTTTCTTTAACCCTTTCGGGACGAGTGATGCATATACGGATCGTTAAAAAGTGCATGTGGAATTTGTTTTTGGCACCATTAATAAATAAAAATAATATTTGTCTTTTTTAATTAGAACATTTTTTGGTATTTTACAAATAAAAGGAACTGTTTAAAAAAAGCAGTGCCACCCAAATAAAATTTGTGTAAATGGTCCCGTCTCGAAAGGGTTAAAGATGCTTATTTTAGGTAGCTTTCTTTACAAAAAAGCTACCTATTGCAGCCGTTCGGAGGAAAGCGATTTCAAAAAATTTTGGTATATTTTCATCGATCATGACCCCCAGACCCCGAAACCACCCTCCGTTCAAAATTGATATATATATATATATATATATATATATATATATATATATATATCTGACCTATGTCACACTGTAACTCCCATAATTATGAACCGATTTCGATGTAATTCGGTGTGTACATAGTACATACCAATGTCTCGACCGAGTTCGTTGACCAGCTTCATCCGCCGTTTTGTTTCAAAATGGCGGCCATTTAAAATTTTTAAAAAATTTTTAAACTTGAAATGTGGTACCAAAAAATTAAAAATGGTAAAATATTTTTTTCTTATGTATTTGACCTTTATACAAAGATTCCGGAGCAGTTTTTGTTTCGTCTATATCTTAAAAAATGGCTGAGTTATAGCATTTTGAATTTCTAGCGTGGCTGACATTTTGAAACGTCCTGAATTTTGTCACGCGATAAAAGGCGTATTTATGAACCGATTTGGATGTAATTCAGTGTGTACATAGTACATACAAATCTCTCGACCGAGTTCGTTGGCCAGCTTCATCCGCCGTTTTGTTTCAAAATGGCGGCCATTTAAACTTTTTAAAAAATTTTAAAACTTGAAATATGGTACCAAAAAATTAAAACTGGAAAAATATTTTTTTCTTATGTATTTGACCTTTATACAAAGATTTCGGAGCAGTTTTTGTTTCGTCTATATCTTAAAAAATGGCTGAGTTATAGCATTTTGAATTTCTAGCGTGGCTGACATTTTGAAACGTCCTGAATTTTGTCACGCGATAAAAGGCGTATTTATGAACCGATTTGGATGTAACTTCGTTTATACATAGTACATACAAATGTCTCGACCGGGTTCGTTGGTCAGCTTCATCCGCCATCTTGTTTAAAAATGGTGGCCATTTAAATTTTTAAGAAAAATTTAAATTTGAAATGTGGTACCAAAAAATTAAAAATTGAAAAAATATTTTCTTCTTATGTGTTTGACCTTGATAAAAAGATTCGGGAGCAGTTTTTGTTTCGTCTATATCTTAAGAAATGGCTGAGTTAGAGCATTTTGAATTCTAGTGTGGCTGACATTTTGAAACGTCCTGATTTTTCTCACGTAATAACAGGCGTATTTATGAACCGACTTGGATGTACCTTAATGTGTACATAGTACATACAAATATCTCGACCGAGTTCGTCGGCCGGCTTCATCCGCCATCTTGTTTCAAAATGGCGGCCATTTAAAAAAATTAAATTTAAAATTTAAAATGAGTTATTAAAAAATTGGAAAATGAAAAAGATTTTTTTATGTGTTTGGCCTTGATACAAAGATTCCGGAGCAGTTTTTGTTTCTGAAAATTTGTTCTTTTGTTTATATCTTAAAAAATGGTTGAATTATAGCACTTTGAATTTCTAGCATGGCTAACATTTTGAAACGATCTTGTATTTGTCACGCGATAACACACGTATTCGCCTATTTCGATGTAAGAAGGCATGTGGATAGTATACATCAACACCTCGACCAAGTTCGCTGGCCAGATTCATCAGCCATCTTGTTTCAAAATGGCGGCCATTAAATTAAAAAAATTATATATATTTAAAGTGAGGTACAAAAAAATTAGAAATTGAAAAATGTTTCTTTCTTAAGTATTTGACCTTGATATAAGGATTCAGGAGCATTTTTTGTTTGTCTTTACCATAAAAAATGGCTCAGATATAGCAGTTTCCATTTCTATTGTGGGTGACATTTTGAAAAATCTGATTTTTTGCATGCGACAGCACTCGTATATATCAACCGATTCCGATGTGAGTGAGCATGTGCACAGCAATTACTAAGGTCTCGACCAAGTTCACTTCTTAGCCTCATCCACCATGTTGTCTTAAAATGACAGGCACTTTAAGAAATTGCCGAATTTGGCAGCCAAA
The DNA here is from genome assembly GCA_963932465.1 of Maratus speciosus. Classification (NCBI taxonomy): domain Eukaryota; kingdom Metazoa; phylum Arthropoda; class Arachnida; order Araneae; family Salticidae; genus Maratus; species Maratus speciosus. The sequence continues at coordinate 289,174,373 of OZ010800.1, read as the reverse complement.
TATATGTTACTTTAAAGAAAAGCAGCTTGGATAAAGCTGACTAATTTCGCGAAATTCTCATTCATTATATTGATAAAAATTAGTATTGAATCTCCTATATTCGGTTTCCACTAAATTGAGCTTCGTGTGTTTGAATGATATAAGTTAGCTTTTTTAAAATAAGGAAGATGAAAGCTACCTCTTCCTCCCGGCACTGGCCGGAAGGACTTTTTTTTTCTTAGTTGTCAAAATATTTCTAAAATATGTATTTAATTTTATATGAAGTGTTAAAATCTTACTCAGAGTTCGTCAGCTTTTAACACACCAAATATTAAATTAAGCATACATTTTTTGAGAACGAAGGGGAAAAAAAAAAAACATCTTTGAAAAAGAGTACAACGAAAACAGAAGTTTAAAATATTGATTTTCCGAGGGGATATTTTAAATATACGAATGCATCATACTTCCATAGATTTAGCATTAGTGGGGAGAATTTGGATGTTGAGTGACTAGCAGCCTTAACCGTGTAAATATTGTATTATATTGTCTTATGTGTAAGTGTAGTTTAGCCTAGAATCATTAAATACTTGTTACCCATTAAATTAAGGTCTTCATTGAGTTTCCTCATTATAGCATATATATCAGACAAAAATAGTAATAAAAAATAGAAAAAGCACAAATTAATAACTTGTCAAATTTGCTTTAAAAAGAAACATTATCATTAAATAAAGACTTTAAGCACAGAAATGAATTATCAACAATATTTGTTAAAGCCTTGGGCCTAGCAACATTCTCAAAGTGAGACACATTTATCATTAATGAGCGTTTTCGCTAGTTTAAAAAGCATATGTGAGAATAAAACTATCAATTGTTTCGCAGTTGTACACAACAAGATGAGAAAAAAGAGTTTTGACATCCTACAGAAAAAAAGGAAACTTTTTAAAATGTAAACGTTTTTAAATTTTCTTAATTTATATTTAAAAATCTAGCCATATCACATTTTTTGTCATGAAAACTATTTTGTTGAACAATTTTATTTCAAAAGATAGGAAAAAGGCATTAATAAAATTTTTTTTCTAAGGTACCGAGTTTCCTAAACTAGTTCCCAGATGGTATCGATTTACATGGAATGGTTTCCAAGACCATCGGTTTTTCAGTAATTTGTTTTTAAAATGTATGAACTTAATGTCTTTTATTATTATTTTATATTTAATTTTTTTAAGCCCTTACTTAAACTAAAAATAACTACGAACAAAAATTATTTTATATAAAAATAAAATCCAACTAGATATACGCCGTATCTTCAGAATTTTAGGAAAATTATCAAACACCAAAATCTCATCGGTAGATAAAATTGCATTTCGCAATTTCGATTAGGATAAATCTGAATTGTCATTGTTTATGAATATTGTTTTAGAATTATGGTATTTTTTCGGTGCAACTTCAATTAATTATTTTTGTTTTGCTTTTGTTTCTTATAACTTTTTTATATTTACAATTTTAATTTCTGTAGCATTTTGTTTTTCAAATCAACCTAATAATGGACGTTGTTCAATTTGTCGATACATATTTTTAATCCATCTTTACGCATAACTTTTGTTTTAAAGGAGAATACGCGTGCAAATTTTACAATACCTGAAAATAGCATGTTTGTCTGTTCTTTGTCTTCTCATTGTCCGCATTGTAAATAAAGACAGAGGTTTCTCAATCTACGAAAATATAATATAACCACCACCGAAAATATAATACAACCACCACCGAAAATATATAATAATCTATTCCGAGTTATCCATGATTCCGAAAAGCGATTTTCATCTATATAAATCCCAGAAACCCAACTATTTTTTTTATTTATATAGATTCTGTTATGATTTTTTTTTTTGAAATATGTTTTAATATAATAATAATATTGCATGTAAAAAAAATCTGAAAAATTTTAAATATTTTTTTTAATTTAATTTTAAAATTTTAAACATATTTAATTTTTCATATAACTCTGGAAGTACTTACTCGATTTACAAAATTTTTACACTTTTGTGTACAGAAAATGCGTCATTTTAATTTGTTTTCAGGATTTATTAAAATATTGTTTCTGAATTTTATATAAAAAAATTTAAGTAAAAAAATGAAGTTTTTTTATGAGTGAGTTTTGCATTAATTAGCCTATTTTCACAATTATCACTCAAAATTAAAAATTCTGAAAACAATTTGTTGGAAATATAGCATAAAATGTCTGTTGAAAATTTCATACATATATCTTGCAAGGAGCTTTAGATATATTCTTTTAAAGTTGACAAATCGTGAAAAAATTCATTCTGAGATAAAAGAAGTTAAAGTGAATTTAAAATGCATCGTTTTTAAAGGCAAAAGGTATATCTCTGGATCTAATGAAGACAAAAGCATGCGGTTTGCCGTATTTAACGCTAAAAACTCAGTATTTTTTTAAGCCAATAATTAAAAAAAAATGCATCTTCTTGAGAATTTTTAGCCCCGGACCCCCTTAAGGAATCATTTATATTTTTTAAAAAAAGTTAATTTTGCTGCCACTGATTTTCCGAGACGTTTGCGAGTAGTTGTTATAGCGCATTAATCACTTTTCTCAAACTAGAATATTGGTTTTTTGGAAGCTATCAATTCTCAATTTTAATTAAGGATCGACCGAAACAGGTTTTTAAGACAGAAACCAAAACCTAATTGGGTAAATCTTCTTAGTTTCAGCCGGAAACGAAAACATCCAATTTTTTTTAAATGTAATTTAGACATACATAAATATAAATAATTAATAATTAATTATACGTGTAATTTTATATGTGTGGTGCAAGTTGCTCTCTCTGTGCCTCTAACCAAAACTTTTTTAATTTTCATATAAAATAAAATGTAATTAATTCAACAACGGTACAGAATGATTTTCTAAGTATACGAATTTCATCTAATTGAAAATATTTTAGGTATACATTACACACCTCGATTTATATGTTATAACGATTTTTCTAAGTGATCATCTGCTGTATACTATAACTTTCTCAAAGAGTATTCAAAACACTTCTGCGGTTTCAGACTAAAAATTTTCTATTACTATTAAGTCTGCAGCTTTTAATGAGCACGTGAAAATCATCTTCAAAATTTAGTCATATATGCATTACTTGCTTTGTAATTTAAACTATTCATAGCAATAAATAAAGAATATCTCATTTGAGTCAATACAGTTCAAATGAACGAGTAATGTTGATCATTTCCAAAAGAAGAAGAGAGATTTTTGGAATACAGATAGTTTTGGTCGAGTTTCGGTCCAGCGGAATTTTTGGCAGCATTTTCGGCAAAACTCTGACTTTGAGCCGAAAACGAAACCGAATTTTCGCCGAAACTCTGGCTTTGAGCAGAAAATGAAACCGAATTTTCGACGAAACTTTGATTTTGAGCCGAAAACAAACCTGAATTTTCGATCGATATGTAATCATAATGTAATTTTATAATGCCATTAAAATTCTCAATTAAACATTTTCAGCTACGTAATTGAATTTATATATGCAAGAGTAACAAAATAATATTAAACATTTTCAGCTACGTAATTGAATTTGTATATGCAAGAGTAACAAAATAATATTAAACATTTTCAGCTACGTAATTGAATTTATATATGCAAGAGTAACAAAATAATATTAAACATTTTCAGCTACGTAATTGAATTTGTATATGCAAGAGTAACAAAATAATATTAAACATTTTCAGCTACGTAATTGAATTTATATATGCAAGAGTAACAAAATAATATTAAACATTTTCAGCTACGTAATTGAATTTGTATATGCAAGAGTAACAAAATAATATTAAAAATTTTCAGCTACGTAATTGAATTTATATATGCAAGAGTAACAAAATAATATTAAACGTTTTCAGCTACGTAATTGAATTTATATATGCAAAGGTAGCAAAATAATATTAATTTTAATGTTAATCTTATTATTTAATATTAAGCATGAAAATGTTTACTTGAGAATCGATAGCATCCGAAGAACCTATATTACGGGTTCAGAAAACTAATATACACGATAAACATTACTCGGAAACGTTTCTGAAAACCAGTGTCAGTAAAAAAAACTGTTTTTTTTTTTGTAACGCTTTTTGGAATAGTGGGTAAGTCGGAAGAGATTATTGTATATTTTCGTCTGTGGTTATATTTTCCTAAACAACTGTCTTTTTTTAGAGTGTTTACGCTGCTATATACAATGATTGTTCAATGAATAAATTTGTAGAATACTTAAAAATGTAAACCATTTCACGAAGAAATAAATTTAAGAAGATTACTTAACTATTCTGAGGTTTTATAATCAGGGATGTAGTGGAGGATACACGGAGGTATACGCCTTATACCTTCTGGATTTTTTAAGGAACACCGTATACCCTCTGTTTCTCAAAAAAGTACAATATATATACTCTAGGGTAAATCCTCTGTCCCGAGCGTATACCCTCTGCTTAGAGCGTACACCCTCTGTTCTTTTTACGACTACACCACTGTTTATAATAATGGGTAAGACGATTTACAAAAATATTTAAAGCAGGTTATGCCATTTTAGAATAACTACTTGATAATATTATTTTCAGTGTTTTTACTTTCTTCTATCTTTACAAGAAGAAAGTATTGGATTCGTGAAAATTTTCGACTTTCGGTTTTCGACGGATTTACACGTTTTAGGGGTCGGAGATTCCGAAAAACATGTTTTTACAAAATGTCTGTCTGTGAGTCTGTGCATCTGTGAGTCTGTCTGTCTGTATGTGACACAAATTTTGTGGTCGCTCTATCTCAAGAACTAATGCACGGAATTTAATAAAAATTTATATTCAGTTAGTCCCTGATATAAATTGGTGCTAATTAGTTTTTGGTGTAAATCACTCAACAGGTGGCGCTGCTATGCAGCCTTTTTCACGATTTCCACAATAGCTCAATCTCCAGAACTAATGCACGGATTTTCATCAAACTTCATATTCAGTTAGTCCTTGACATGAATTGAAGTTTCGTACATTTTGGTGTAAATCGCTCAACAGGTGGCACTGCTATACTGCATTTTTTACGATTTCCGCAATAGCTCTATCTCAACAACTAATGCTTGGATTTTCATCAAATTTCAGATTCAAGTATATTTTGATATCAATTAGTGCTGTTTGTGTTTTGGTGCAAATCGCTCAACAGGTGGCGCTGCTATGCTGCACTTTTCAGAATTTCCATTACAGCCGTATCTCGAGAACTAATGCAATAATTTTCACCAAACTTCAGAATCAGTTAATCTTTGACTTGAATTGACATTTTGGTGTAAATCGCTCAACAGGTGGCGCTGCTATGCCGTATTTTTCAAAAATTTCCATTACAGCTGTATCTCAAGAACTAATGTACGAATTTTCATCAAACTTTAGAATTAGTTAGTCTTTAACATGAATTGACATTTTATAGTTTGGTGTAAATCGCTTAATAGGTGGCGCTGCTATGCTGTTTTTTGTGATTTCCGCAATAGCGCTATCTCAAGAACTAATGCGTGGATTTTCAACGAACTTCAGATCCATGTATACCTGGACATGATTGCTGTTTATGTATTGGTGTAAATCACTCAACAGGTGGCGCTGCTATGCTACATTTTTCAGAATTTCCGCTATAGCTCTATCTCAAGAACTAAGGCATGAATTTTTATCAAACTTCAAATTCAGATACACTTTGATATGAATGCATGCTAAATTGATGTAATTTCTTGTACTATTTAAATGATTTAATTGACGTGATTTATATAGAAGAAAGTTTTGTGATGGGCATAACATACTAGTTTAAATTTACGTTCTTTTATAACAAAATGGGTAAATATCTTTAGTTTTCTAGTTACTTACAATTTATTTAGTTAGTTTAGACAACATTGTGAAAATGAAGTTTTACCATATCAATAAAGTTAAAGAAAATATTATTTTATATAGTATTTAAAAAAAAGTATACAGTAGTATACTTTTATAACAATAAACAGCTTCATGCAAAAGTTCTATAACATATCATTAAAACATATTTTGAGTATATAATCATATTTTCAATAAAAGCTTCAATTCCAAATTTAAAATATTTTCATAGGATTAAAAATAATGATAATAATAATATGCAGTTCAACATTTTTCTCCCAATAACAGAAGTATTTTAAAGTTGTAAAATAAAGCATGACTCATAAAAAGCTCAATTAAACAATAAAAATTTGAAACATACTTCAATAAAATTTATTCATTTAAAATATCATATATTTTGTAATTTTACCTTATATTTCTTTCAAATGGAGAAATTATTAACAATTTATAAAAATTATATTAGCTTTACAGTTTCTTTTCATTTTTTAAAGCGAAACAATTACGATAATGTACTTTTAGACGTTAATAATAATAATAATAAAAATACTGACTATAAAATTAGGTTTACGTTGATACGTTATTTATCAACTTTAGGGTTAAAATTATTTTTAAGATTCGATTAGACTCGCAACAAAATACATGTTTTGAAGAAGTTTTGTAAAATTTTTGCACTAAAGTTGAATTTACAACTGTTCAATTTTAAATACGCTCATAATCAGCAAAACACGTATGAACAGAACCTGTATATAACAGAAAACTACCTTATACAGAAAGATTTCCAGCAAAAAAAAATATAATACGATTACAAGGACCTGACAGAATAAAAAACCTGTCTAAAACTGAATTTTTTCTGATCGTTTGCGATTCCGTATTAGCAGGTTTTACTGTAATTAAAAAAACAATTTCTTCAATATTTTAAGGAAAACTATAAAAAGCACTCTATAATAATATAGGATGAGGCCAAAGAGCAGAAGGAAATGACATTTTGTATTTTTTTCTTCCTTTTATACTCAAACTGGAATACTGCTATGTCAAGTTCAATGTTGTTTCTTTTCTTTTCTTTTCTTTTTTTCTTTTTCTGTTTAATTCTTATATTTAGTGTAGCATTAATTTCTTGTCATTTCGTATTTTAGTCTTATTGCGGCGCCGCCGATTGGTAGGGAGGGAAGTTATTTCATTTAAATTCTTTGGTTTGTTCTATTTTTCCAATTTCTTTCTTTCTATGTAATTGATTATCTAATCTAACCTGTTAATTGAATTTATTTTTGTTATGGTTGTTCTGAAATACAGCTGCGAAGCTTTTCAGTTCAATAAATTTTAACGGCGGTGGCTAAAGCTTTATATTTTAAGTGAAAATTCTGATTGTTTTACTATTGATGTTTTAAGCATTTAAAAACACATACTATTTCTCATCTGTACTCCTCTGTTAATTAAAGTCTTCTTTGTTTTGTGTGTTTTGTTCAAAGAAAAGGGAATGTCTTAGGTCAATTTTTGCGAAAGTTTTTAACACGTGTGTCCTGTGTGTTTCAGTGGATTACCAAAATACATGCTAGGACAGGGGCGGCGAACCTAGGTCAAGGGTGCTTAGCACGGCACCCAATAAAGTTTTTCAAGTGCGTGAAAAACTTATAAATATATTCATGGAAAAAATTCAGTTTCATGTTTGTGAAAATAATTACACTTTTGTTTTACAGGCTACTTAAAAGTATTCAGCTATTTTCAAATAAATTTACGGATTATACATATCTTCAATGTAACACCATTTTCTCACAAACCGATTCAATACAAATGTTTGCCAAATCATTATGCTTCTCTAAAATTTAAAAGGTTTTATGTTTTTTTAATTTTAAAAGATGGTTTAAATAAAAAAAAAGAGAATAATATAATTAATAATATACTTCTACAATATATAACTAAAAATGACAAAATATGAACAGGACTCGGTTTCGGAATCGAACGTGTACAATAGGGAAAAATCTTGATTTATAAATTATTTTCATTAATAGGGCATGCCCGGCGGCGTGGCTATGTTATTAACTTAAAACAGCATAAAAATGTTATGGGGCGAATTTAATAAAGGGGAAAAGTACTACTAAAAAGTATTTACTAAAACTTCTTGACAAATGGAATTATTTACGATATATACCTAAATCAGACCATGTTAGAATGTTGGCAAACAATAATCCTGATATTCTCGGCTTACGCAAAAGGTTCGCCGCCGTCCCTGACCTAGGAGATAACGTTTTTCATATATGTATACTCAGCTGAATTCGCAAAATTTAAAATCGTGATCTCCAAATGTATTGCTCCAAATATTTTATGATAGTACGAAAATAGGAAAGTGCAAACAATCGTGATTTTAACTTAAAATTCTCCTTCCGCAATAATTTGCTTTGAGTTAGTTCCTCTATTTATTTATATTATTAATTTTTATAAAATGAAAGATTGACAAATTTGCTTCAAATGAATAAAGCGGAATATATTCTTGTCAGAATCACAGTTTCAAAAAAATGAAATAAAAAATAATTAGATTTTTTTTTTATTTTCAGCCACTACATTAAAAATCGTAAACCAAAATTTAAGAAAATTTCTTTTTATCACGAAGTACTTTGAAGATTTCATATAAATTCAACATGCACTGTCCAAAAAAAAAACAAAAAAAACAAAAAAAAAAAACGACATTTTTACAGTACAAAGTACTGTTCATCTCGCGCACAAACTCGATCACAGTGAATGTGCTGTATCTTTCTTTGGTTTCCTGACTATATTAACATGGAAAATACAGTAGTTGCGTAAAATTAACAGCACAATGTGCGGGCAATTTGGACGCCAGCAGTTTGTGCTGTAAAAAAATGCGTCCAAATTGCCAGCACATTGTGCTGTTAATTTTACGCAACTACTGTATTTTCCATGTTAATATAGTCAGGAAACCAAAGAAAGATACAGCACATTCACTGTGATCGAGTTTGTTCTGGCAAATTTACAGTGGTTTTTTTACAGTGTGTTAACAGTAGAATTTCTCTATATAATTTTCTGTCGGTTGTATTCAATTAAAAAAATGTTCCTTTTTATGTGACCATTTTCTTAGATTTTTCTATTTTAGAACGTAGTTCTTTATCAAATTTTCACAAATATTGATATATTTTAAAAAATTTAATATTTATTAGGGATGCATTAGATTGTTACAGATAGAGATTCCGAAACAACATTATTTTACAACGTTTTACTCTAGAGGCATTTTTTATATGATTAAGCAAAAGCATAATTAATCAGGTTAGTTTGGACCAACGGAATAAACTGTTCTCTAAACTACTGTGAACATAAATTATTTTTTTATTGCAAGCTGAAATAAAAGATTTTTTTAGAAAGGTTTTTGATACTTTAATTTCTCTTTCATAAATAAATAAATAATAAAATACAATTTCAATAGCTACGAAATATAAATATTTATTTATATCATTTATTTAGTTTAATTTTATAATTTTCACATACAAGTTTCAGCATAAACAAATAAAATATCTAAATCATAGATATCCTAATACAAAACATTAAAGTAAAAAGTTTAGAATACTTAAGTAATATTTATCTGATATTCAGAAGCATCGTATAACGTAATTTACGTATTAAAAAAATACAATACATTAATACCTAATACAAAACATTAAATTAAAAATGTTTAGAATACTTAAGTAATATTTATCTAATATTCAAAAGCATCGTATAACGTAATTTACGCATTTAAAAAATCATTAATTAAATTGAGAAAAGAATCTTAAGCTCTCAAATTTTTATTAAAGCTAATGTTTTTTTTTTTTTTAAATAGTTTAGATTATGCGTTCATTAATATTATTTAACATTTTTTATTTTAAATACGCATGTAGAAAAATAAACATCCTTCTGAATTTGGAAAACAAAACTAAGCAACTACGTTTCCAAACATAAATCGTGAATATTCTACTTACAATTTTAATAAATATTAAATGAAAATCATACTTCATACTCTGAAAATCATATATGAAACTTTAAAAACAATTTAAACATTTCATTTACATTGTTTTAGATGCCAGTTAATTTGAGCATTTCTCGAGTCATGCCTATCGATAAGCTTTTAATTTTTTTTGTATAAGCTTAAAAATTATTTAATGATTTTTTATTTAATTTAGCAACTTTTTCTGTCTGAAAGAAAGCTAATAACTTTTTACAGTGAAAAAATATTAATTTAACTATTTTTTTTTCTTAAAGTTAAACATTGAAATTTTCAAGAACCTAGAATATACGAAATATATTTTAAACACAAATTCTTTTTAGTTTAATTAAAATTACTATTATTTAATTAGTATAGATGCATCCCGTAAATCACGTGACTGAAAGGTGTCTTTCGTATTTAGCTGTAAATGAATTAGTATAGATACATCCAGTAAATCAAGTGACTGAAAGGTGTCTTTTCATATTTAACTGTTAATGAACTTTTTACCAGGGCTGCGGAGTCGAAGTTGGGGTCCAGGCCCATTTTTGAGCGAAAGAGTCGGGGGAGGCGCAACCATCGGTCCAACGGGGCGGCTGCTTAGAGCCCCGCGGTAGTTGGGGTCTCATTAGAGGCCCCGAGTGTCTCTATACAATTCGAAATAATGTTTCCGCTGTAAAATAATAATAATAATAATCTTGCTCTAGATTTATTTTTAAATGTTTCTTTGTGAGAATTTCTTACAAACAAAGGTGATATAATTGTCGGGGAAGGCATAAATTCAACAAAAGTACGCGTGAGCGCAAAAATAAATATTTAAAATATGTAAAGGGTAGAAGATTTTTTGAAATAAAAAGTAAGTATGCACATTAAATGTAACAGTAGTGGTATTTCTAATATATTTTATTGTCTATATTATGCATTATCCTATGATATAAGCAATTTAAAATAATTTTTGTTAGTCCAGTATTATAGTATACATTGGACCCATTAACTGCTTTGACAAGGCCTCGCGCGACGTTGCGCCGGCCCTGACGATCATTCATAGAAGCAATGAAAAAAATTAACCCAGGATGTGTCTGTCTACAAACACCGCCTCCATTTGGTTTCCATTCGAAAGGCCACAGAATGAAAAAAATGATGGAGTTATACCCCGATACCAGGGGCTTAGAAGGTGTAAGGAGTTGAAAGAAGTAAGGAAAAGCTTAGCCGTGTTTACTGTGAATTACTGAATTTTCATTAATATTTTTTTATTAGGGCCCATAATTTGTAACATCACACTCAATTACCTAACTTTATGCGATAATGATGGATTCAGTATGAACTCAGATAAATAAGACGCTAAACTGAAATTGTGCAATTTTGAAATGTGTGAGATCCTTAATCTAGATTACATAATTCGGGCTCAGGGCGGTTTAATTCAAATGTTTAAAATTTCAATTTATTATCAACAAAGAGTCCTTAACTGAATCTGTATAATTACAGGCAACAGAAGATAACGTTAAAATGAATATTATCATAACAAAAAATGGGAGTACATTTTAATGTTGAACAAGACGTGTAATTGTAACCAAAATATAATTTAGTAAAAATCTCTTACCTGTAAATCTGGGGCTAAATCAGGGCTTAACATAGTCCTTTGCTGAACTGGTGCTGTCCCGTGAGATTGGTAGTAGGTCCTGCACAGAAGAGAAAAAACGAAACCACTCAAAAACACTGTTTATCGGCACCAACACGTCATATCAGTCAAATCTTGCATGTTTTATTTCAAACAGAGAACACAAAACACACACACACGCGCACAGCTGTAGTAGTAGAAGTCGTCGGAGAAATTTATAAAAATAAAATATCTTAATCGCCTTGGAAGGTTGTCTTTAACGCAAGGTCGAGTACAGATCAAGGGGAAAAAATTCTCCCTCCGCCGCTAAAGCAAGTCTCTCTAGATGCCGTCCCTAACTGGTTTAAGAGAGAAGACTCAAGTGTTCTTCGACTACAAGCAGTGGCGTTTATCTGAAGTTACTCCCTCAGTGATGAAAGTGAACGAAGTTCTTTGGCGAGGGAGAAAGTTTTGGCGAGTATTGGCGGTCATGCATGAGGATGAAGGTCCACCCATCTGCAATACCATTGTTATTTGTCGTTATTATTATTTTTTTTTTATGTTCCAGAGATTGCTTCAGATAAAGAAATGAAAAAGCTATTAGTGGCTATGTTTTCGCGCTTTTTTTAAGACCAGTTATTCGGGGAACGTGTTTAGTTTATTTGTGTTATGTCAATAATTTTTATCCTTTTTGACAGTTGATGAGTATATCGTCTTTCAAGACTTTGGTTTCAAAATTTAATTTATAAAATATTAAGAAGTGCCATTTATGGGATATACGCTTTAGATACATATTTATTATGAACTTTTATGCCACAAAATTTATAAGAGAACAGTAATGATTAGAATAACAAAATTATTACACTTTGAGGTCTGAGCTTTTCACCCGCATATGTCCGCCTGGACTGAGGGTGTTTGGTACTTTACATGATTTTTTAAAAAATACTTGGAATATCACAATATCAAAATATTTATTTGCTTAAAAGACGTTATAAAAACGCATTAAATGTAAATTAAAATCTATGTTTACATGTTTCACCTCATTTTCTGAGTCGTCATCAGAATGTATAACATAAAATTAGAAATGCATATGAAAAATGGAACAAATCATCGAATATAAACAAGTAATCATATAACGCGCCCTATATTTTCGCGATTGCTCGTATTCCCTCTATGTCGCGACGCCGTAAGTTGTCCAACCATTCAACCCATAAATTCGGGATAGGAACTTAATATCGTTACGTATATCGTTACAAACTCCTGAACCTCTTAAATAAATTTCAATGGACTGTCTTATGAATAATTGTAAATAAAAATTAGACCTGTAGATTATTCTACTCTCGTTAAAAAGTATGTTAATGTTCTCTATTTGATTTAGCCGGGATAAAGCAGTATTACATCTATTATATTTTATGTCCGCTATATGTTCTTTACATCTGATATTGAATTTTAGTTGAGTTATACCTATATAATGATTTTTGATTCCTCCCTCCCTAATAAATGGAATCATATAAACTCCTGAGAGGTCATCTCTATTAATAGGATCAATTTTAGTATTCAAAAGCATCTTTAATTTCGGAGGCGGCTTCGCGATCAAACATAAACCAAAATTTCTTAAATGATTTTTCATATGTTCAAAGAAACCCGGGAAATAATTTGTTAGAACCCTTTTCATATTAACTTCATTAAATAATTCAGTTATGTAATTAATTTTAATACATTATGGCAGTTCATACAGTATGTCTTCTTTCCTGACACTAGCTTTTCGTGCATGAAAATTATATACACTTTTTTTTATTATATTACAAACAAAAAATTATTAAAAAGATAGTTTTAAAATTACAGTTATTAAAATAATAACTATACAGTTTTTTCTCTTCCAACTACCTGTTCGATCAAAATTAATTTTGATTCCTAAGGTAATTTTTTTTTTTCATGATCCCTATTTTAAAATTTCGTCCATTTCAATCATCGCTGTTGGAAATAAATGGTTTTTATAAATTCTTACACTATTTAATTTATATTCCATAAAAAAATATAAAAATTGAAATGTTATTGCTCGCATAAAATTCCTATTGTAACTTCCCAGCGCAGCACCATTTTTGCTTTAGACAGAGTAATGTTCGCGAAATGCGATGTTTAAACATTGTGGAGAATGGGCTATGCGTAGGCATAAAATTATATTAAAAGCATATTTATTATTAATGAAATATTGAACAAAAATTAAATAGAATATATAATTTAACATGTACATTAATACGATATATATATATATATATATATATATTTTTTTTTTTTTTTTTTATTTGTGGTAAATTTTATGAAGATTCAATTATCACAAAAATATATTTATAACTATTAGTAATATTTTTTAGTGCTCTTAAACCTTACACTTGGTTCATTTTATAATCTTGTAATAAATACAATTTCTTTTTTCAATTCAAAATTGTGTTCTTAATAATTCATTTTAAATCAATATAAATCAAAAATTCCTTTTCATCCATTTAAAAATCATCAATACATGAGAAGTTTAATTTTATTATATTGTTAATTTTGACTTGTTACCACAGATCATAAATATCTCTTTCGCGAGTTCGATTTTTAAATTCCGTTTATATTAAATTTTGTTAATCTATAATATAATTGACACACATGTCCGTGAGTAACGTTGACACCATATTGACGATGGCAACATCTGAGCCATAAATTTTGATTTCACTGCAACATTTTAAACTTCTAAACATCGCACAATTTCAATTTTTACACCGTCGAATAGGAAAAAAAGTTCTTTCAAATGCAACTAGTTGGAAAACTGTATGTCAGTTTAATGATTTTTTTATGGTTTTAAAATAATTTTTAAGCAAGGATTTTAAAAAAAAATCTCTATCCTGTGCAGCCCGATTACGAACGATTAACCCGTTTGCCCTTAAATCAATATAGATAGTTTAGGTTTTGTTTCCGGATAGTAATCCATAATGAAATTGAAACTTCATCAATAAATAAATGAAATTACATAAATAAAATACAAATTTAACAGACATGTAATCGAACTACGCGCTTAAACCACTGAAATTATCATAATCAAAAAGGTGATGTAAGTAACGAAATCTTTGGTGATTTTTTTCGGCTGTTAACTCCTGTGGCATGCGAAATATGCGAAAATAATATGATGTCCATGTTTCGGAAATACACATAATCTATATTACATTCCAACGTATACCCAATATCGGAATACATGTCGGAACGTTGGACATCCAACGTTAGTATGATTTCCAATAAAATATCAATATAGATGAAATGATGGGAATTGCAATCTTTCATGAGGTCGTATAATACTATTTTATCTGAACCGCCTACAGGCCGGGTTGCGTCTAATTATTCAGCAACCTGGTGGGTTGTGAGTTAAATTCAAAATAAATGAAAAGTTTTTTCTAGGGGTAATACTGTACACTGTCTTCATTGTTTCTCATAGCAAGTTTTTATCATGTGGGTCGGCTTCTAATATTTTTTATCATTTCTTTTCTTGCGGATTCTGTACGAGTAAACCATTTTTTATAGCTATCCAAAATATTGTTTCAGATAAAAAGATGAATGAAATAGGTTTTTCGGCAAATTTTCATATTTACACTTAAATATTATTTTTTTTAACATTTTCCGAGTTACGTTTAGATAGGGCAACTCTAGCATAGATGGCCATAGAGGAGAGATGGCCAGTCTAAATATTTACCGAAATTTGATCATAGATTGCAATATAAACTTTGCTCGTAGGAAATAGTTCAACGAGTTCATTCATTGCGACGTGCAGCTGTTTTTTTTTCGATTATAAACAGTAAGTGTAATTTTAATGTTTATTTAAATTAGTGGTCGAATATTTTTGTTGAGTTAGGTATCTGAATATTTTGTAGTACGTACGTTACATATATTTTTTACTATACGGACTTTTAAGGCACGTATATAATCCAATCTTTGCTTCTAAGCCTAAAACAAAGGCGTACAATGGCTATTGGCACTTTAAATTGGGCTACTATCTGTCCTTCAATTAATTTCAGGAGAGATGACCACATGAAATCGAGGAAAGATGGCCCTCTTTAATCAATATTTCAAAATTATACTTAATGATGATTTTAACTAAATATAATTAAATTTAAAATAATTGTATAACTTTTATGTTTATAATTATATTAATTGATATAATTGTTTAAATTTTAACTAATATAAATATTTCAATAATATAATATAATAGGACATAACGATGTCATTTATTTTTCAGAAAATATTGAAAACGTCGGAAGTTTTCATCCCAAAAACAGATAAAGTTCATAAATAAACTTAAGACCGTGGAAAACTGTAAAATAAATTCGAGAAAAAAAAAAACAAAAACATGACTTTTCCAGCAGCGGAGAACATGAAATACATTTAAAATTATCAGATTCTACAGATTCTGAGGGAATAGAATTGGATGAAGATCACTGTGTTGGTTGTGGAGAACAGTATAATACCACAACCAATAAAGATATATGGATACAATGCATAAGGTGACTGAAGTGGTTTCATAAAACGCATGCAAACTATCAAGAGCCTTCCGAAAAGCGTGGTAAGATTTTATGAAAAGTGAAAGATAGAAAATATACTTCAAATTTTGTTTATTCGAATTTTATTCACCCATTTTCCGTGATATAATTGAATCTTTATAAATTGCTATAAGTTTTTCATGACTAACTATAAGAAATGTGTTATTTTTTGTCATTTTAACATCACTTTTTCTTTCTTGTATTGGATGGACATCTCTCCTCGGCTAAAAGGAGAGATAGCCATCTGCCATTTTAATTTCAATTTTGTTTCTTACTTTTATTTCTCAATATTTAATTATTTTTTTTCCCAAAATGTGATGAGTATACGTATAAGAATTTTAAATATGCATAAATATTACTTGTATTTACATTATCAGAATTTTTATTTTAATCTTTAAAAACTATGCCCATCTATCCTAGCGTTACCCTATTTCGGTTGTCAGTTAAAGTGCTTTTGATTCGGTTCGTTTTATATGCATGCAGCAATATACTCAATGAGTTAGACTGAACAACAGACAATACTAATGTTATCATATTATCATTAACCCTTAAATGCCGGGTGTTGCTTTTCGGCAACATACCCAATTTAGGCTTATAAATACTATTAGAATAATATTGAAGCTATAATACCTAGTGTTGCCAATAAAATACATTCTTAAAATATTATTAAATCGATTTTCAACATTTATATGGCAACACTTGTGCTGTTTAAGAATAAAGATAGATTTATTTTTTCAATTGTTGATAAATGTTCTTTTTGTTTTGTTTGGAAGCTTGCGAAATACCCTATTTTGTTCTGCAGTGAGCAAGTAAAATTTATTTCTTATCATAGTTCTCAAAATTCTTGTGAGTTTAATATTATAGAATTTTATCAAGGAAAATTATTTTTTCAATTAAACACCAGTATTGCCGATTAGTAACAAACAGTTTTTTAGCCGTAAACCATACTTAAAACAAAATATGATTTTTTTCATTATTTTTTCCATGATTTATTTCAAAAAAGAAAGCCGTAAAACATTTTTAAAATGATTTTTGAAAACTCAGGCATTTAAGGGTTAATATTTCCATTGCGATGGTAGTAATAATATTATTGGCACAGTATTGGAATAGAAGTGCTTGCTACTGTGGGGCGTTACACCAGCGCAGGAAAATGCCGTCTACCTACAGCCCTTTAGGCAATTCAAGTTTCGAGGCCTTCTTTTCCATTCGCGAAATTACAAAACCAGATTTCAACTTCCAATGATCTAAATTTAATCTAGCAAGTTCTCAAGTAACTAATATTAAAATAAAATAGAATAAAAAAAATATCTGTGCATAAATTTAATTTTGTGTTATTTTAAACGGATATCTTAGTAATGTGTATAAAACATATTGCAATTTAATAGCATGTATGATAAACATATATTTCGATTTCGTACATATGACAATATTTCACTATTAGTACTTTCCCTGTAAAACATAACCTGAGCGGGAAATCTCAGGTCACGGAGCAGCTAAAAAGTTCCGGGTGCTAGGCAAGTGGATGTTTGGTAATTCCGCACTGTATCAGAAATTACCAAACTATGTTTCGCGAAAGCTAAAATTTCAGTGAAAAATTCAAAAGTTTCCGGAAATTACAAGCATGATAAGATTTTAAGCTAACAAATAACTAAAAATAATAAAATTGAAGTAAGTTGATATTCCGTTGCACAATATTTACATGCTTTAAGGTTTTCACAGTTACAAAAGTTTGGAAATAGCTGATTTATACTTTATGCATACGAATTCTTTGCAAGACCTGTATTATAAAAGCACACAAATCACGCATAATGTGGTTAAAACAAGAGAAAGTAATATACTTATACTTTAATACCCATCTTTCTTTAAGAGCGAGTTAAAAAAAAAAGTCAAGAGAATATAAACCGACATTATCTTTTTTGATAACATATGTTTATTATTACTTCCATGAACTGTTACAAATGGTTTGTTGCGTATGTCCTCTCACGGTGCAAGCTCTACGAACATTAAATGCACATCATGTGATAATCAAGCAAAGAATTTTAAAAACATATTTTTATAAATTGTGAAAATTTTACTTCTACGAAAGATTTCATAGTGGGCTCGAAACTGGAGTTTTATAGATCAACAGGCGAGAAAGAAAATTTACCCTCATAAAACATCTCAATAGAGAAATGATTTGTTATCCAGAAATATATAAGTTGTAAAAAATAGAAGTTATCGCTAGACAATTTTCGCTCAAACAATGTCTTATTCAGCTAATTAATT
This sequence comes from Maratus speciosus, assembly GCA_963932465.1. Lineage (NCBI taxonomy): Eukaryota > Metazoa > Arthropoda > Arachnida > Araneae > Salticidae > Maratus > Maratus speciosus. Next base: position 289,156,126 of record OZ010800.1, on the reverse strand, counting down.
TCGCAAAAAAATGCATTTTACTTTACGTAGGACGTTTTTATGAAATTTATAAAAATTACACATTTTGAAAATACCGGGTGTCCCAAAAAGGACTGACTGATTTTAAAATTCAATAACTTGCAAACGGTGACAGATATTCAAAAAATTCTTGCAGGAGGGTTATGCATAAGGTCAAAAGTTTTATTACAGTGATTTTCAATTTTAGTTCGATTTACAAACAATAGATGGCGCTGTAAGCAATAGTCGCTAAATACAGGCTCGATTTTTGGTCCTTTATCTTGTTCCATGCAGAAAAAGGAGATGGAAACGTATTATCCGGGCCACGAAGTACCAAAAATCGAGCCTGTATTTAGCGACTATTGCTTACAGCGCCATCTATTGTTTGTAAATCGAACTAAAATTGAAAATCACTGTAATAAAACTTTTGACCTTATGCATAACCCTCCTGCAAGAATTTTTTGAATATCTGTCACCGTTTGCAAGTTATTGAATTTTAAAATCAGTCAGTCCTTTTTGGGACACCCGGTATCTTTTATTGAATATTCGAATTTTGCTGACATATTTAAATAGGCCTTCCCTTCCCCCTCTTTTATGCAAAAGTTTCCTCTTTTATGCAAGCCATTTATGTGTGATAAAACCAGAGCTGCGGAGACGGAACCGGAGTCATGTCCATTTTTGAGCGAAAGAGTCGGAGTTGGAATCAGGCCCATTTTTGAGCGAAAGAGTCGGAGTCAGGCCCATTTTTGAGCAAAGAGTCGGAGTTGGAGTCAGGCCCATTTTTGAGCGAAAGACTCGGAGTCGGAGTAAAGGACCATTTTTGAGCGAAAGAGTCGGAGTCAAACCCATTTTTGAGCAAAAGAGTCGCAGTCGGAGTCTGAGTCGGATCTGTTAAAATTCCCGGAGTCGTAGTCGTCCATTTTTCCCACTGACTCCGCAACCCTGGATAAAACACGCAGCTGTTTGTTGTCTGCCCGATACATATTTTATTTACTAAAAAAATGCAAACTTGATAAGAAAAAAATTGTAAGGCATATATGATGAGAAAAATAAAATAATGATATTATCGACTAGATTCCTGCATAGGATCGAGTAACCCCATTTTGTTCTGTTTTAATTACTATATTAAGTAATATTCATCAACACAAAATGCTAAATGCGTTGCAATTTTCAAAATAATTTCTTCCTTTTTATTTCACTTTACTGAAAAGGACTTTGTTAAGGGGATCACTGAGCGGATGTCGACCCAAAAATCGAAAATTATTTTTGTTAATATTATTATTTAGTTCTGAGCCATTTGCAAAAAACCGCATGCAGATTCGATTATTTTTCGCACGTTTGAATTTTTCACACAAACAATTTTTCGGCCCTTAAATATACGTACTTCAAATCTATTTTTCTTAAAACTGATTTTTCAACATTTTCAGATTTTTAAAATGCTGCATGCGTCATAATATTTGATCAAAATTCATGAAATTAATAAGTACAATCTTGATATTGCATACAAAAAAACTATGCATGCATTTTAAAATTCGACTTCATTATGATAATTAAATTTGATTTTTAGCTATAATTTACCCTTTTAAGGGTAAATTATGATGAAAATCGACATCGAATTAACAAAAAAAATCTCTAAAAAACTAAGTATTCAACGGATAAAGAAAATTCGATGCACAGACTTATTTGTAATAGAGTTTTAAGGGATTAAAATACCAAATCGAGGAAATATCCCAAAATTATGACGCATGGAGAATTTTAAAATTTCGTTTTAAAATTTCAATTAAAATTTTTTTATTATTATTATAATAAGATTGGAAATTTCTTTTTAAAGTAGTTTATATACTTATGGTGAAATGTATATTTCCAGCTAATTTTATATCTCTATGATGAAAATTAAAAAAAGAAAATAATTTTTAGCGTCCACCATCCCTTAAAAAATAGGCGTATCCATTTTTTAAAAATCCGACAGACAGTCATTAAAAAAATAAAAACTGCCACGAAACTAAATTTTCATTAAAAAGCCATATAGATCTTAATATACGTTAACAGACTTTATTACTAATTTGAGACTCTTAATGAAACAATATTTAAAAATGGACGCACAGATTTTTTGCAGCATGTATCAGGATTGGCCTGAGCTACTGAGAATTTTGAACGAAAATTAAAATGCATGGACTATTTGATAGACACATAGACTAGAGATGAGACGGGTACAGTATCAAAGTAAAAATGTTAATTCACAAATTGTCACAAAAGGCGTAAATTGTACATCAAACGTAGGAAACGTTCGTAGTTACTACTTTTATAAATATTCAGATTCAGACCTTGGTGCAATAGCTGTTGTACTCTTATGCAAAAATGCATGCATACAAAATTTATTACGATTATATATATTAAATTTAGCAATACGGAAATAATAGGATTCCATCTTAAATAGGACGTCACCATGGCAACCTAGAATCATTACCTATATTATTGAATATTATTGAATATTATTGAATTAATTACGTATGATAGGATTTAATACAATGAAGAAGACTTTTACTGATATCAAGTTTTGATTCGATTTTCATAACATTTGAAATGATTCGATAAACTTCTGCAACGGTTAAATTTCAAACCATTCTCTTGGGTAGTTTTTGCGTTGTTATATGCGGACAGACGGACGCACCAGATGACGACTATAGGTGCTACGTATTTATATAATTACGAACGCACCTAAGCCCCACCATTGACCGGGAAGTTCCGCTCTCAAAGCTGGTAGACGGGAGGTGCTGGGTTCGAACCCAATCGCGCCCGTCTGCCAAATCTTTCGGAGTTTTCCGTGGTTTTCTTCGAACCTTGGATTTCCTTAAATAAATACCGGTTAGGTTCCCTTAGAAAGACCACGGTGGGTGCCCCCACCCTCTTTTGGACCTCGTGTTGATAATTGGCGTGTTGATAATTGGCCGTCATAAATAACACCAACACGAACGCACCTAAAAAAAATAAATAATCTGCTGTTTTAGAAACAAGAATGGATAAATTTGTTTTACAGTCCTTTAAAAATCATGTGATATCATGAAAGGGAATTGAATTGTTATAGAAGAAATACAAGTAGAAATATTCTATCTGATTCGGAAGTCTTTTCACTGCCATTTTCTAACATAAAAAGCCGCGGGAAATCCCTAGCCTATCCTCGCTTTTTGCTTGAAGTCTTTCTTCAGGATTACTGAAAAACAGAGCTCACAGCATTACTGCTATAGTTATTCAGTGATATTAAAAAATAATAATAAATAATTAAATAAACTTAAGAATTGTAACTTATGCAGATTTCTGCCAGAGGTTGTTTATAAATAACAAATCTGGTATTTTAAACATATATTCAGGAACAGGAAAATCACGAAACGTTACCATGAGGGGGCATTTAGGATTAATACTTATTCTATGCAAAGAAGAGAACAATGAGAAAAATAATCTTGAAACATTTTTTAAATGTTATCAAACAATTTTTTGCACTGCGTGCTTTCGGTATCGGGCTCGGGTTCTCATGACACAAAAATTTTTGGACTCGGGCTCCGAAAAGAGCCTAATACAGAATGCGAAAAATTTGTTTTGAGAAAAACACATGTTAAATACATTATGATATATTATTTTCATTACTTACCTTTAACCCTTTCGGGTCCGACTTTTTTCCAGTTTTGGGAAAAAAATTACTTTTACGTTAATAATGCAAATAGTAGCTATCCAGATAGATTTAGTGCAGTTTAAAGAATATGTTATCGTCTGAAATCTAACGAATGTAGTTATTTTGCGTATTTTGCAATTCACATTCATAAGAAAATAGGCTAAGGAAGAGTTTTGAAGACATTTGGAAAATATCGTATTACAACAGGATTGAGCAGATATTAAAACTTTCTGCCTTCTATTAAACGTTATTAGTTCAGAAAAGTAACCTATATTTTAAATTTAAACAGTGAAATATTTGTTTAAAATAAAAGAATCGTCGACGGTGCAAAGAGAATTGGGCAAAGTTTTATTATTATTATTATTATTATTATTATTATTATTATTATTATTACTAAACAGCGATAGAATTGATAGAAAAAAGTCACTGGTCCCAAGGACCAGTAAGCATGAGAATTTACTGGTCCGCAGTCATCCTCACTGACCCGCTACATAAAATTCTATTAAGTCTCTTTAACACTTTGAGTGATCCTCCTCCTCCTAGAATATAAACCAAACTTACTTTATAGTTATCCAAAATTTTCAGCATAATAAAATGTAAAATTGCAATTTACTAAAAATTAAATACACAGTACATAAAGAAAAACTATAAAATTATTAATTAGATATTTTATTTCTGATTATTTATTTCAACTGACTAAGGTTTAACGCAATTTTTATTTATTATTGTGTGATTTGTGTTTGGTTGCGGTTTTCTCAGGGACGGAAAATTTAAGTTTACCTGTGAGAGAGGGGAATAAAGTTGCTGGTCCTGCGGACCACTAATTTTTTCAAATTAGCGGTCTGATTGAATTTTTGTTTTTGGTGGTCTCGGACCAGCGGACCAGAAAAGATTTCGAACGCTGCTAAATGCTAAAACATAAATGAAATCATGATAAGAAATTCATAGACATATACTACCATTACTACCTGTAGAAAGTACAAAAAGTAATTGTTAACACAAACTAATATTCAATGAAAAGATATGTACTATTAATAGTACGCCAGACCCGAACGGTTAAGAAGTATGAAAACGCTGTTTCTTCTAAGCATATGGATATTGATTATTTTTACATTTTACACAAAAATAAAATTTCGTATTTTTTAGCCAGTTTTTTTTTTTTTTTTTTTTTTTTTTTTTTTTCATTTCACCATCCCCTTAATGATGAAAAATGAACCATGGTCGTTTCACAACGCCCATAATTATTGTCTCCTTTTCATATCAATTTTTCTTTTGATTCCATGGACTGCGCGAGAAATCATCGTCCGGCGACCTTTCTAGGACGCAGTTCTTGGCCTACTTCGAGTTCGAATCTGTGTAGGCTAATGAACTTTTGCCGAGGGAATATTACCAATCGAGTCGTTGCGACACGGCGATGTGCAGAGACGAAACGATCAGTTTTTAGATTTCCCAAAAAAACGCGGTCGATTAAGTTTACAAACATGAGGTAATTAGACTCGGGCAAGGTTGGAATTTGAAGAGGATCTTGATTTATCGCATTCTGTCACACCATCCTGGCAAATGTACGATAAAAAGCATAAGTAAATACACTCTGTTCATTGTTTACATACAGTATACTTGTAGATAAGTAAAATCATAAGACGAAATGCAATATTCCACCTTGACTCAGTCACAAAATACAAAGTATGAGCTTTAAAAAGATCACAGTTTTGCTTAAAGGCGACAAAAATAATAATAATATAAATGTTACAAGTTAAAAAATACACATTTTATTTTACATTTCTTAGTATTTTCCAATTCCGGCGGCAATCGTCAGAGATTATTTTTTATTATTAATTGCTGTTCCATTCATACAAATGCCTCACACCTTAATAATTATAGACTCTTCCATTTAAAACGAAGAGAGGTATTTGTATGAATGGAACAGCAATTAATAATAAAAATATTCTCTGACGATGACCACGGGAATTGCAAGCCGAAAGTTCTAAGAAATTTTAAATAAAATGTATATTTTTTAAACTTGAAATATCTATATTATTATTATTATTATTATTTTGTCGCCTTTAAGTAAAACAGTGAGCTTTTTAAAGTTCATATTGTGCATTGTGTGACTATAGATAAGTTTAAAAAAAAAAAAAAAACAAAAAAAAAAAAAACAATTTAACAAATTACAACGACCATTTGGAAAATGATTTTTTCAAAGACTAAAATTTAAGACCTAAAAAAAATCGCACGGAGTTGATCATACATTACGTATGCCATGAATTAAACATTAATAGTGTTATTACACGTAAAAATTCCAAGCGAAAGAAATCGCCTGCGACTCGTATTTGGTGTGAAATATTTATATGTATTCATTCCTGTCCTATTTATCTTTTTTGTTATTTTTAATTGGCTTATTCCATTTTTCTTTTGCCCGGGAAAATCTTACAAATTAAAATTAACTCTTTAGCAGAAACTTTTATTCATTTTCTTTCATTTTCATTAGTTATTATCCACCTGAAACTTGCGTATTATCCAAGCATTTCATTGGCTGTTCGGGAAAAGGCTTTTCTGTTGTCAGATTTCCAAGAAATCTGATGACACATTTTAAATGAAATTTCATTCTTAAACTTCTAAACATCCCACAATATTACTTTTTACATCGTCGTGTAGAGAAAAAAAAAATGTACTTTTAAATGCAATTTGTTTGAAAACTGTATCTCAATTTGTTTCTGAGTTATTAATTTTTTTGTTGTTTTTATTACTTTTTTGTCATACACTCTGTTGTCCATCTCTGTTGAAACTAAAGAGAAATACAGATTACTGTATAGACCAATCACAAAACGAATAAAATACGGATTAAACCAATAAAAACCTCCAGATATGCTTTTCATTTCCTACCCTGACGAGAACAATAACCATTTTTCCAAATGGTTAAAAAGGGTTAGAAAACAAAAAAGGAAAGGTCAAATTAAAAAAACAACAACAACAAAAAAAAAACAAAAACAAAGGGAAAATTTATAAAATGAATACGTATTAGAATTCCCCTGTGAAATATATGAGGGGTTTGTGGTGATGTGTTATTTTCAACATCACATAATAATTCATGTTTCTAACCACACTAGACATTTTATGTGTTGTCATGCTTATATTATCATAGTTATGCCATGTGTACATATACATATTATTTTATTTACTAATTTTATTTAAGCATAACATATGAATTTCTGTGTTGAGATTTAATATTTCAACATATTCAACATTTTATGGCATGCCCAATTTGTAGATTGAGGACTTAAAAATCAAGCAAGATGAAAGATCTGGAACTATTAAAAAAAAAAAAAATTCCCTGTGCACAGCGGAACTTCCAGATTGTGATCTGTAATGCAATAAAGAGATTTTATATAATATTTTCATCAACGAATACGTTGATAATGGTATACCATGTATTTTATATTTGAGAATTTAAATCTCAATATGTTTATTGATCAATACATATGCTTAAAACACTTTTATGAGCTCATTTATCTATGTTATATATTTTTTAGTTGCAACTTTTTTTTTTCTATTATGTATGTGCCATTGTGTTGTTAGTATACTTCATGTAGGTGTGTCGAGCAAAGATCTAGTGGGTTATGTTAGTTTTTGTGGGAAAGGGGGAGAGATATGTGATGTTGAAAATAACACATCATCACATACCAGTATTTATCTCATTTGTAAAATTAAATTCCCCATTTTAAAATTTTATTTCTCCTTTCATATTTATAAACTGAATCAAAACTTTCTTTCCTTTCTAAAAAGAATCTATCTATTTCTTCTTCTTTTTCACGCTTTAGTTTTCAGTTATCCCAAGTTCACCCAAAGCCGCTAATTAAAAAAAAAAAAAAAAAAAAAAAAAAAATCTGTTTCTCATCCTGAAATCCTTAACTGTTCGAGCATATTTTCCTTCGGTTAACGAATATATAAAACAAGTAAGTGAGTGTGATCACAGATCACACAGAGGGTTTCGTTTAATACTCCTTTCAAAAGACTTTATCCTTTTGAAAAATCTGTTAGTTCCATATTTCGCAACCAGGGGCGCACTCTATTCTAAACAAACCTCTATCCGAACGAAAATCCGTTTTACATACTATCCGTAGATATATTAGTCGAGGGGATCGGGCCCATAGCACCTGAAATAAGTAGGCGCTCTTGGTGGTAAAAAGTGGAACTAAAATATGTAAGGCTATGGTGCATAATATGAAAGAATGGTCAAAGGGGTATCGGCAAAAGTTGGAAAAGTGCTCCCCAGGTGAAAAGGGCGGAGGTTAGAAAAATTGCTTAAAATACACAAGTTAGAGCCCGGAGGAGTAAATAATATGACTTTTTGAAAATTTTATGATTTATCGTGTAGTCTGATGTATTCAGTCGAGAAGTCTGAGGTCGTATGCAAAAATTCATGTCTCCAACTTAATTAAGGGCTCTCTTAGAAAGAATTCCTTAAAATATATAAGTGGTAGCTCAAAGGGTTAAACGTAAGACTTTTTCAAGATTTTATGATTTGACACCTGGCCTCAGGTGTTCTGCTATAAGTATGCAAAACTTCAAATCTCCAGTTTAATAAGGAGCTCAGTTAGAAAGAATTGCTTAAAATACGTATGTGGGAGCCCAAAGGGTTAAATGTACGACTTTTTCCAAATTTCATGATTTGTCGCATGATGGTGTTCAGCTATAAGTATGCAAAATTTCACGCCTCCAACCTAAATATGGTCTCATTTAGAAAGAATTGTTTAAAATACACATGTGCGAACCCAAAAGGTTAAATGTACGACTTTTTCAAAATTTTATGATTTGTCGTTTGATGTGAGATGGTCAGCTATAAGTATGCAAAATTTCACGCCTCCAACCTAATTTGGGCCTCACTTAGAAAAAAATGTTTAAAATACATATGTGGGAGCCCAAAGGGTTAAATGTACGACTTTTTCAAAATTTTATGGTTTGTCATTTGATGTGAGGTGTTCAGCTATATGTATGCAAAATTTCTCGCCTTCAACCTAAATAAGGGCTCACTTAGAAAGAATTGTTTAAAATATGCATGTGGGAGCCCAAAGGGTTAAATGTACGACTTTTTGAAATTTTTATTATTTGTCGTTTGATGTGAGGTGTTCAGCTATAAGTATGCAAAATTTCACGCCTCCAACCTAATTAGGGGCTCACTTTGAAAGAATTGTTTAAAATACGCATGGGGGAGCCCAAAGGGTTAAATGTACAACTTTTTCAAAATTTCATGATTTGTCGTTTGATGTGAGGTGTTCAGCTATAAGTATGCAAAATTTCTCTCCTCCAGCCTAATTAGGGGCTCACTTAGAAAGAATTGTTTAAAATACACATGAGGGAGCCCAAAGGGTTAAATGTACGACTTTTTCAAAATTTCATAGTTTGTCGTTTGATGCGAGGTGTTCAGCTATAAATATGCAAAATTTCACGCCTCCAACCTAATTAGGGCTCACTTAGAAAGAATTGTTTAAAATACACATGTGGGAGCCCAAAGGGTTAAATGTACGACTTTTTCACAATTTTATGATTTGTCGTTTGATGTGAGGTGTTCAGCTATAAGTATGCAAAATTTCTCTCCTCCAGCCTAATTAGGGGCTCACTTAGAAAGAATTGTTTAAAATACACATGAGGGAGCCCAAAGGGTTAAATGTACGACTTTTTCAAAATTTCATAGTTTGTCGTTTGATGCGAGGTGTTCAGCTATAAATATGCAAAATTTCACGCCTTCAACCTAATTAGGGGCTCACTTAGAAAGAATTGTTTAAAATACACATGTGGGAGCCCAAAGGGTTAAATGTACGACTTTTTCACAATTTTATGATTTGTCGTTTGATGTGAGGTGTTCAGCTATAAGTATGCAAAATTTCACGCCTCCAACCTAATTAGAGCTCACTTAGAAAGAATTGTTTAAAATACACATGTGGGAGCCCAAAGGGTTAAATGTACGACTTTTTCACAATTTTATGATTTGTCGTTTGATATGAGGTGTTCAGCTATAAGTATGCAAAATTTCTCTCCTCCAGCCTAATTAGGGGCTCACTTAGAAAGAAGTGTTTAAAATACACATGTGGGAGCCCAAAGGGTTAAATGTACGACTTTTTCAAAATTTCATAGTTTGTCGTTTGATGTGAGGTGTTCAGCTATAAGTATGTAAAATTTCACGCCTCCAACCTAATTAGGGGCTCACTTAGAAAGGATTGGTTAAAATACACATGTGGGAGCCCAAAGGGTTAAATGTACGGCTTTTTCAAAATTTTATGATTTGTCGTTTGGTCTGAGGTGTCCAGCTATAAGTACGCAAAATTTCACGCCTTCTACCTAATTAGGGGCTCACTTGGAAAGAATTGTTTAAAATACACATTTGGGAGCCCAAAGGGTTAAATGTACGACTTTTTCAAAATTTTATGATTTGTCGTATGATGTGTCGTGTTCAGCTATAAGTATGCAAAATTTCAAGTCTCCAACATGTATAGTTTCTGAGAACGGGCTGTGTGACGGACAGACAGACGGACGGACGGACAGACAGACAGACAGAGGAGCGAGACGAATAGGGTTTCGTCAGATGAACGAAACCCTAAAAAGATATTCTTTGACCATATGCTCCAGTTGCAGCAATTATTTATACACTCAGTGTTAATTTTCAGTTTTATAGTCAACACAAATGCCTTTTCGGCCGCAAATATATACTCTGTTTATATTAAAATTGGCGCCCGGCATCTGTGTTGCTGCTTCTAAATGCATATTTCCCATCAATGAGCTTTGGCATTCGTATTTGTACGTTGAAATGTTAAAACGCCAATCAACAGTCCTTTTGGCTACTTTTTAATTCAACGTTCTATTAAATGATATATGTTTGGGGTTATAATGGTCCAGGGTACCAAGATTTTGGCTCGACACATTGGCAACGATGTCTGACAAATTATTCATTCCTTCACTGTACATCGTACTCTTAAAAGCCAACTAAAAGGGTCCCTCTCTGGCACTTACATTATTCATGTCTACAGCTAATAAAGCCATCCTGTCTTAAAGTTGCAGTGTTCTTCTTTTCGTTTTTTTATGTCTCTATATTCAAGGATCTACGAACCTGGATTACCAACGATTGGTACTTTAAGAAAAACAGCAATATAGTAATAAAACGTTTTCGCTACAGATCATGGTCTACAGTATAGGGTTCACAATCATAGTAGACCAAGTCTATTTTGGAAAAAAATGAGATAGTCCATTTTGTAGGTGCATAAAATCTGTTTGATCCACTCCCACAGTGAACCAAGTCTGTTTTCACATGCTTTCTCATATACGAGGGTGGTTCAATAATTAGTGTCCGGAGTGTGTTTAAAATATTTGTACTGCGACGGTTGATGCGGAATATTGAAGCCTAATGCCTTAGATGCCTTTATGCTCAATTTCAGAACTGTAGCTGCTATATTAACATTTTTTCTTTTCGTTTTTGGTGTGAGAGGTCGCACCTAGATAAAGGGGAGGTTGGAGGGGGTGACAGTGAATGAGATGTGACTACTGTCGTTTGGACTAGGGCAGGGTCGGCGAACCTATGGCACGCGTGCCATTTTTGGCACGCGAAAGAATAATTTTGGCACGGCGTGGCGTTGATTAGGTCACTAAATCAGGTTCACACATATTTTATATAAATCACACGAACTTAGATAATCTGATTCGATTCTAAATTATATTAATTGGAAATTGAATAATTTAAATTTTATTTAATAAGGTTTCGAAAATTTATCAAACAAAGAAAATATTTAAAACTATCAAAAATGAAAGGTTAATATATCTTAACAGTACAAATTTTAAAAGTGCAGCTTCGTGTAAAACAAAATGTTTTTTAATGTATTTTTAAAATAACTCTAATAAATTTAAACCTAATGCTTAAACTCCATATAATAATTTTCATGTCATGCTTAAAATTAAAAGACCGATGGTAAATTATGGCAACATTTGGAAATTAATTTCAGAACTATTTAAATAGTCTTTTTTCCATTTTAATAATTTTTCCTACTATTTATACTCGTCAGTTATTTTTGAAAAAGAGAAATATAAAAAATCAACTATGCAGTATTTGCCAGATATATCCATTTTAGTTTGCATTCTGTTTAAATTAACTGAGCGTGAACATGATATTAATTATTTTTTATCCAAGATACAGAACAATTAATTACATTATTTTTTAATTAATTTCTAAAACACAATTATTTCCATAATCATTACAGTATACTACATACATCTATGTATGTTACCCATTTTAGAAAAAAAAACTTAATAAGTAATTTTCAAGTAATTTTGATTCATTATTTTTTAATCCACTAAATTTGTTTTTTAGTTGGCACGTCAAGGTCATGTAAAATACTTTTTGAAAAAAAAAAGTTGGCACGCGACTATAAAAAGGTTCGCCAACCCTGGACTAGGGAATCATAGTGATGTAGCCACGTCTCATCCACTGTCACAAATCTATCACAGAACTGCTTCAGGTCTGGCTCAATACGCTCCAAACCAGTCTCCCCTACCCCACTTTTCAAGCTATGTGCCACCTCTCAGACCTAAAACGAAAAAAAAAAAAAAAAAATGATAATATAGCAGGTAAGGTTCTGAAATTGAGCATATAGGCATCTAAGACATTAGGCTTCAATATTCCACATCAACCATCGCAGTACAAATATTTTATATACACTCGGGACAATAATTATTGAACCACCCTCGTATGCCATCTGTTTACAGACTTGGTCTACTGTGGAAGGGGATAAAACAGATTTTATGCATCTCCTAAATGGACTATCTCTTTTTTTTTTTTTTTTCAAAATGGACTTGGTCTAGTATGGTTGTGAACCCCTCATATCATTATTATTATCCGAGAATAAAATCCTTGCTTTTCGGATAACTGAACATAGGTGAAAATCATTTTTTTTAATTATTGAAAACTGTATTAGAGTATTTTTTTCTTTTTTACATTTAATTATTATTATTATTATTATTATTATTATTATTTAGATTACCTACTAACAGCACCAAAAAGCATTTTTCTATGAAAAGTATCAATTAGGTATTCAAAGAAAGTTTTGAAATTTATTAATAGCGATACTTTCATATTAGCCGCAAGCCAGAGTTAGGAGCCTAAGAAATCATTCAAGATTTTGGTGTTTACAGCAACATTTTTTATTATGATTAATGGAGTTTTCAATCACGTAGTTCGATTACATAAATTTTTCTTTGATGAAATGTTAATTTCGTTATGAAACATCAACCAGAAACAAACGCTGGACTGCTGATAATGTTTTAAGTGCAAAAGTGTTAATATTCCGCAATCGAGCTGCACGCGATAGATATAGAATTTTGAAATATTCATGCTTGAAAATTATTTTTTAAACCATACAAAATAAATAAACTGAGATAGTTTTCAGACAAATTGTATTTGAAAGTACAATTTTTTTCTTTATTGGACGGTATAAAAATTAACTTATGCAATGTTTAGATATAATTTAATTTGCAGATAAAAAAAAAAAGAAATGGATAGCTTAGATTGTTGCCACCGTGGATATGACATCATGGGCATTGTTTTGTTTTATAATACACATTATTAGATTAAAATACATCATTACATATTTTTTTACCATTTTTTAAAACATTTAACTTCGATTGTAAGAATTATCCTGGATATTTAGAAATATAAGTATCAAGGCTGAAAGTTTGTTCTAAAAGTTACAAACCAACATATTACCTTTGGCCACAAATAAGAAATAATTTCTATTTACATTCGTATCGAAGTTTCAGACATTCAAATTTTATCTTCAAATGAAATAATAGTTTTTTCTGCAATAATTGTAAGTGTTTTCTTTTGTTAGTAATAATATTAAGTATTTCGGCTCTGTTTTCTTTTACTATTTGGTATTATTTTTGAATTAATGAAGTTTCTTTTCATCAGAGTCTTCAAAGAATTGTATGCTAAATTGTTCTCATTATTTGTGAATATTTCGTGTTAATTTGCACGCCTATTATATTCATCATCGCGCAAAAAAATTTCTAGAACTTGAATTATCCTAATTTTTATTTGAGAAAATTATATTCTTAATTCTTATTTTATTAATTTTATTTAATTGTTTGTATATACTACGATTTTTCAAGTAATTTTGGTGTTTAAAAATTATTATTCAAATGCTAAGGGGGTCCGGGGCTAAAAATTCTAAAAAAAAAAAAAAAATGCGATTTTTTTCTTTTTTGGCTTAAAAAAATACTGAGTTTTTAGCGTTAAATACCGCAAACATCATGCTTCTATCTTCATTAGATCCAGAGACATAACACCTTTTGCCTTGAGAAGCGATGCATCAGCTACCCTCTGATGATAATTTTAACTTCATTTATCTCAGCATGAATTGTTTTAGGATTTGTCAATTTTAAAAGAATATATCTAAAATTCATTGCAAGATATATGTATAAAATTTTTGAACAGAGATTTTATGCTATATTTCCTACAAATCTTCGTCAGGATTTTTAATTTTGAGTGATAATAGTGAAAATATGTTTCCTAATGCAAAACTCGCTCATAAAAAACTTCATTTTTTTTAACTTAAATTTTTTTAATAAAATTCATAATCAATATTTTAAGAAATCCTGAAGATAAATTAAAATGACACATTTTCTGTACACAAAAGTGTAAAAATTTTGTAAATCAAGTAAGTACTTTCAGAGTAATATAAAAAATTAAATATGTTTAAAGTTTTAAAATTAAAATTTAAAAAAAATATTTAAAATGTTTCTTTTTTTTTTTTTTTTTTTTTTTTTTTTTTTACATGCAATAGCAATATTGTTATTATATTAAAACATATTTCAGAAAAAAATTTCATAACAAAATCTCCATAAATAAATAAAAATTAAATTTAAAAAATCAAAAAACCCGACTGCGTAAAAAGCGAACTAATTAATTATTTCTCATCAATGTGAAACTATTTTTTTTATATTACATACCTATTTTTTTTTTATTTACTTGTACTGATGACTTTTAAGTTGCGTTCATAGTTCTTATTTATAAACATTGTTTTGATGAGGCCTATAGATAGTCTTTGATGGTTAGAGTTGCAGTAAAGCTAGAGATGCTACCTACACAACTTCCAGATTGTGTAATAATTAAACGGAGCTTCTGACTGTAAAATAGTCAATGAAACATCGTCTTCATTTTGAAAGACCTATCCAATGATATGCCACTCAATAGGGTGCGTAATTTTTTTTTCTTCGTTTCTGCCGCCATTTTGAATTTATAAAAACAAAACCTAGCCTATAACCATCGGACGATTAAGACGAATTGATAGAGACCTCATTCATTAAAATCCATCCAGCCGTTGGGATGTTTCAAGGGTATAAAGAAATCCACATACCCAGATACACGTGAAACACATAACCATTTTTTTCAGTCGGGTAAAAAAATAGAATTTCGAGGCCCGACCCCTTGAACTTTGGAATTGTTTTCTAAGATATGTGAGTTTTATAAATGAATATAAAAATAAAAGCTTAAACCCAGTGTATCTGGAATTTAACTCAACAAAAAACGAAATTTTTATGAACGCGTAGATGAAAGTTTTTTTACGACTCTGATTAAAAATAACTGCTTTGATTTCAGAAAAGTTTCAAAATTGTTTGTGCGACCGTAGTATGTATCTCCACTTTTCGCATTTTTGGACTGTTATACACCATAACTATGTTTTGGGAATACAGTAAACGGGTAGAGTGTATGAAACAAATATTTATCTAAATACAGTCGGACCTCTATTTAACGAACCTCTACTTTGCGAATTTCTCTATTTTGCGAACTTTTCCTCGGAACCAACAGCATTTTGCGAATTTCTTCGTAAAATAACCTCCAAATAGCGAAGTGTATTCTCTATTTAACGAACTTTTTCTTCTGATATCATTTTTTTTCTCCCTATTTCTCAAAATATTTCCGGACACATCAAACTTATTCTTCTTTTACACATTTTATAATGCTCAATAACCTTGAATTATTTTTACCAGGTGCCTAACTCAACGTGAGCAGTAAAATCCCTGTCATTCTTTGCATTTCATCCAGGAAATGCAAACTTTCAATATCCCCCTTTCACACTCAAATGGGCTGTTCTGTAGTAAATAAGTTCCAGTAATTAAATTTAAGGACGCATGTAGTAATACAATGCTTAAAATTACTTGTTACAGTAAGTACTATAATGTCATTAAATTTCGTTAATTTTAATGTAAATATTTTCTTAAAACTGAAAATGCAGTGTATTTCTGGACAATATATTTCTTAATTCTTGTTGTCCTTACAGATTTTCTTTTGATGGGTAAAATGAGTAATAATAAAAAATAAATAAATATGATTTACAAAAAAAAAGTGTGATTAGTTAAGTTTTTTAATAATGTTTAGCGTTTATGAATTAAAAATCCGTTTTGTGTAGTTTAAAATATTGAAAAGGGTTCACCTCTATTTAACGAATTTTCCACATAACGAACTTTTTTTCGGGATTTAGCGACTTCGTTAAATAGAGGTCCGACTGTACCTCTCAATGCACATTCAACTTTTTAAAAAGATCAGAAGAAGGAGATCGGGATGAATGCACTCTGATGTGAGGCCCGGGGTAATAACCTGTCATTTAACTCTTTCCGCCCGGGCTGGCAAAATGTTACGAGCGTACGGCCAAAGCACCTCACCGCAAGGGCGCCCAAGTGTTCCGGGAAAAAGGCCCCCTCTTCTCTCAAGCGGTCATTATGTCGATTCGTTTCTGATCCTCGAGAACACCCTACCTCACAGAAGCTTATGACCCATCAACTAAACAAAATATGATGCTTTTAAATATGATCTAAGTGTATTATCAGGCAGACTGGAATCGCGCTGTGGCGTAGCAGTTACAAACTTATGGGAGGGGCTTAAATACTTTTTTTGGAATAAAGTGAACATTTGGGATTATAATAAATCAACATTGTTAAACGTCTGATATACGATTTAAAATTTAACAAGCAAAAATTAAATTTAAAAAATCAAAAAACTCGACTGCGTAAAAAGCGAGCTAATTATTTCTCATCAATGTGAAACTATTTTTTATATTACTTACCTATTTTTTTTTTAATTTACTTGTATTGATGACTTATTGATAATTGTTGCTTTCTATCTATAAACACTGTTTTGATGAGGCCTATAGATGTCTATGAAGGTTAGAATTGCAGTAAATCTAGAGATTCTACCTACACAACTTCCAGGTTGTGTAATATTTAAACGGAGCTTCTGACTATAAAGTAGTCATGAAACATCGTCTTCATTTTGAAAGACCTATCCAATGATATGCCATTCAATAGGGTGCGTAAAATGTTTTTTTCCTCTCAACCTCGATTTTGCATTTTACGGCCGCCATTTTGAATTTATAAAAGCAAAACCTAGCTTATAACCATCGGGTGGTTAAGACGAATCGAAAGAGACCTCATTCATTAAAATCCATCCAGCCGTTGTTCGAGGGTATAAAGAAATCCACATACCCAGGTACGCGTCAAACACATAACCCTTCTTGGCAGTCGGGTAAAAAATATATTACAATTCATCACACATACAAGTAATACATTTACATAATTACATTTAATACAATTAAAAATGCAAACGTTTCGAGATAAGTTTTAGCCCCTCATCAGTGCAATAACTTTCAAATGTTCAATAGTTTTCTGGTCATTGGAATGTTATTGCATTGATGAGGGGCTAAAACTTAGCTCGAAACGTTTGAATTTTTAATTGTATTAAATGTATTTATGTAATTTTTACTTGTAATGTGTGATGAATTGTAATATATTTTTAGTTGGGATTATCTTTAATTAATTAAATATTTATGTAAATAGTGAATCATTCTAACGAACTATTAATGTCACTATCACAAAATAAATAGGTTAATTAGTTTATGTAGAATATTTAATATACTAAAAAATGTAGGGAGTTGTGATTATCAAATTCTGAGACAACGCGGGATTGAATGGGGGAGGGAGTAATATAAAATAAGTCTTCCGTAGAAATAAATAATCCCAAAGTATCTGTATATGTAATCGTACAAGTAAGGTATCTATAATGTATGTGTACATGTACTTTTATATAAAAGAAATCTTTTAAACCTAAAATATATGTACATGTAATCGTACAAGTATCTGTACATGTACCTTCATACAATTCATAAGAGGTAAATTTCTGAAGCCAGTTGAAATTTTATTTGCCCGTTATCGGCTATTTTTATTAACATTTTTTTTGCTGAAACTACTTGAAAACAATAATAATCTACCACGAAGATCTTGTTCGGGAATAGTGGTATAGAATATAACAGAACTAAATAGTCGTATATATTTGATAAAAATTTATATATTAGATAAACAAGTTTGAAATTGCTCTCAAACGTGGCAAATGAGGTGCGTTCGTACTATAACTAGTTTTATAATTATTTTTTGCACCCCATATTGTACTGAATGTATATTGTTTTGCACTTCATAAGTGCATAGTCTGTAACATCATTAAAATGCACTTGCAATAATTTTTTCCCATTCCCCGTAATGTAACGGAAAACTTTTTACTGTACCTGTAATTAAACTATACATCCAATTTTCATAAAATTTGAAATGGCTCGACAAAATTTTGAAAGAATTATATATTTAAAATTTCAGACCATTCGGAAGGCTGTAAGATCATTAAAATACACTTGCAATAATTTATTTCCATTGACCGTAATGTAACGGAAAACTTTTGAATGTCCCTGTAATTAAACTATACATCCGATTTTCATAAAATTTGAAATGGCTCGACAAAATTTTGCAACAATTATATATTTAAAATTTCAAGCCATTCGGTTGGGTAGTTTTTGCTCTGTTATATGCGGACGGACAGACGGACAGCCAGGCGGACAGACAGACGGACAGGCAGACGGACTGAACGACGACTATAGGTGCTACGTATTTATATAATTACGAACGCACCTAAAAATGATTATGGAATATAGAGTGTAGGAATTGATTAGGATGCTGAATTTTGATGAAGAAGGAATATTAATTCAAGAGCTTCCTTCTTGCATATAAATTAATGACTCAATGAACCGAATCGACAGTGAAAGGACCCTGTACTCTCTCAAGCGGTCATTAAGTCGATTCGTTTCTGATCCACGACGGAACACCCTGCCTTAGATAAATTCATGCCCCATCAACTGAAAAACAAACTATGTTGCGTTTACAAATGAGATAAGTGTATCATCAGACAGAATGGATTAGTATTATACATTACATAAAAAATGATTATGGAATAAATAATCTAGGAAATGATTAGAATGATGAAGTTGGATGAAGGAGGAGTAGAGTTTCCTTGTTGAATGCAAATTACCGACGCGATATTTCATCTGAATCGATGGTAAAGGGGCACCGTCCTTTCTCAACAGGTCATTCTATTGATTTTTTCAAAATTTATCAACTGAAGGTAAAAATATGATATAATTACCTTTATAAAAGAGCATTGAAATCGCTTGCAAGTACAAATGTAATAGCGTATCAGACAGACTGGAATAGTTCAATTTAGGAAATTGATAACAAATTACTATGGTATGTTAAATCAGCACCTACCTACTTCCGATTTTGAGTGTTCAATACTTTCCTCATTGTATAAAAATTACAAAACAGCTGAATTGATGATGCATTAATTTTAGCACATTTGGACCATGGTATCTGATGAGGATGTTAGAGTAAAAGAAAGTAAAGAAAATAAAGTTGCAATGTGTTTAAGAGATTCCTTGTTGCATGTAAATACATTAATATCAGGACAGGATTGAAAGTGAGGGAGGAATGGTACCAGGATAAGGGAGGATTGGGTGAAAGGCCATTTTTGTTGCATGCAATTGAACAGCTTGTTAATGTATGATATATTAACTACTAGTTTTCGTAATTAATTAGAATTCTAAAGTCGGATGAAGGAAAGTAGGCTTTTATTAAGGTTTTTTTGTTGTATATAAATATCAACCGACACGACATCTAAGCATATCATCCTTTTGAAATTGGCTGTCCAAAAGTTTACCGATAAGAAAAGAATCCAAAGATCTTGTACTCCAAATCTTGCACCCTTTTTTGAGAGGATTTTATTACTGACCTTATCAGTAAATGCTATCAAGCTATAAGAGAGAATAAATAAAGAAATTGAAGCATTCTAAATGCTTTATCCTAGGCTCACTGAAGAGTAGGACTTAAAATAAAGGAGACTTTGCAAATGCTATGAAATTTGGCGCTGAATTTACAATAGTGCGTAAAACAACTTAGTCTTAATGCTAATGTATTAGTGCAAAAAAAAAAAAAAAAGTTTTCAGAAGATAAACAGAATGGTAAAGAAGAATTTTTCATAACATTAATTTTATACTAATGATGATTTAAAAATTTAAGCAAAAGCAATTCTCTAATAGTTTTACACCTGCAAAATATTCCTTCAAAGTATAAATAACTAATTTTGATGAAAATTGGAATTTTTCTTTCAAAAGAAAGCCGTAGGTATAATCTATTATTGCAAAGTAAAAGAAAAAAAATAGAACATTCTAAAACTTATAAAAAAAAAAAATCCTCATTCTTCACATTGCAATAAAAAAGAGAAAAAGAAAAGAAAGAAAAAGAGAGAGAGAGAGGGGGGGGGGAAGGGTCGCGGCCAAATTTGCGTCTAAGTAGATGTCGGCAGCAGCGTGGCACAATTAGGTGGCACTAGGAAAAATTAGGGTCCACGGGACCTGAAATGAGAACATTTTTGGGTCCCGCTTATAAAAATTGAGATCAATGTTGTAAGACAACACACTGTTGCACGCCCTTCCCTTCATTTTAAAAATTTAGGAATTATGGTTGAATTTTAAATATAATTTCAGGAATAACAGGAGGATATTAAAATTTTAGGAACGTTGGGAGGAATGGAATGCCTGAAAACAATCATTATCAGTACCATAAATGAGAAAAATAAACTGAGAATCGTTTAAATAAGTTTCAACTCTTTTAAAAGTTTTATCATAAAAGGTAAGCGATTTTACAAAATGCACTGAAACGAAATTCGAGTTAAATTCAAGAGTAGCCTTCACTTAAACGAAGATAGGTCAATTTAAATGTCAGTCAACTTTTTTTCCGCACACTCCAGGGGGTCATGTAACTGAGCGTGACCACACAGTCGTTGACCACTCATCTGAGCATGAGGGAAGGTAACGCCTGAATGGGTGCTCGCCTGCACCACCAGAGCGCTGAAGCATCCTTTCATCTTCATCTTCTGGTTTCGGAATCACCTCTTCGATCCTCTTCATAGACCTTCCTATACTTACTCTGAGACCCTTTTCTTCCTTCTTTATAATTAGGAGGGCATGGTCGGTTTCGATATTCGGAACATTTTGATATTTCTGTTTGGAATAATCTAAACGCTTACAATTTTTAGTTATTCTTCTCGGAATGAAATAGCGTTTGTTTTAACACAACATAAATGCTTTAAAAAAAGCGACCAATTTTGAGAGTAATTTTTCCATAGTTCCTTTCACGAGGGAACCATCATTTAGATAACAATCAAAAACGTATCTGTAGACGTGTTTAAAACCAATTATTTAAGTCTTTTCTTTTCTTTCTTTTTTAACCATTTGGAAAAATGGTTTTTGTCCTCTGTTAGGGTAGGAAATCAAAACCATATCTGAGGCGTTTTATTGGTTGAATCCACATTTTATTCGTTTTCTGATTGGTCTATACAGTAATCTGTATTTCCCTTTACTTTTAACAGAGATGGATACTTCTGTTGCCACTATGACAAAAAAGTAATAAAAACTACAAAAAAAAATTAATAACTCAGAAACAGATTGAGATACAGCTTTCAAACAAATTGCATTTAAAAGTACATTTTTTTTGCTCTATACCACGGTGTAAAAAGTAATATTGTGGGATGTTTAGAAGTTTAAGAATGAAATTTCATTTAAAATGGGTCGTCAGATTTCTTGGAAATCTGACGATGAAAAAGCCTTTTCCCGAACAGCCAATGAAATGCTTGGATAATACGTAAGTTCCAGGAAATCTGATGAGTCGCAGGCGATTTTTGTCGCTTGCAATTTTTACGTGTAATAACACAATGTTTAATTCATGGCATACGTAATGTATGATCAACTCCGTGCGATTTTTTATGTCTTAAATTTTAGTCTTTGAAAAAGGGATTTTCCAAATGGTCGTTGTAATTTGTTAAATTGCTTTTTTTTTTTTTTTTTTTTTTTTTTTTCAAAAAAAAAAACAAAAAAAAAATATTTGAATACTCATCTTCGGTATTAGTAAATTACTAATAATTTTTTATAAAAATTTCAAAAGACAGTTTTAAAGCAAATATTTTTGTATATTATTTATTAAAATAAAAAAATCCTGAACAAAACTGTATAAAAAAAGTAGTTAACGACTGCTGCTGACGCAATTGAATTTATTATAATTTTTTCACTTTCTCAGCGTATCCTGTATATAAAACATGAAAACTAGTAGTTTTACGGAGAAATGTATAATGCATACATTGAAGAGCATTTTAAGTTCTATTTATGTTGAAATCGACATGTGCGCGTGCAGTGTCCAATAATTTTTTAACATTTGTCTATTTCATAAAGATTTTTTTATTTCCAAACACTTTTTAATTGAAAGATATAAATGTTTAGCGTGGATATTAGAAAATAAAGAAAACTTTAAAATAATTAAATTATTACGTGCGAAAAGCAACAAATGGTGGAAATTAGGTAATATTCAAACGATACATTTAAAATGTCATATTCAAAATTATTTCTTATAGCCCCTAAAAGAAAACTTTTCTTCTAGATGTTATAAAAGTTTGGATAACAGAGACTGTTTCTACTTAACCATTTCATACATGCTGAATTTCGAATGTGTAATTGATATTACTTAATCAATGACGAAATAGCCGTCAGTTGTCGCGAACAGCGGTGGATGTGGCCTTGGAAACCGAAAAATCCTCTCAGTCAAAGGGAAATGAATGGCAACGCGATTACAGAAGATCGCCACCGGTCGTGATAATATCATTCAATTTGCTGTAATTGTATAATCTTTTTTAAAACAGATCAAATTGGCGTTTTTTTAGAGCCTTTTGGGGTATGGGTGTCGGCAAGCGTAGCTCGCATGTGACAAGGCATTTTAGTATTTTAAATAGAAATTCAGGTACACTTTATAAACCACGAAAATGTTCAGTCTCCGGTAATTGTAAATAAATACATAAAGATCTCTACTGTTAACAACACTAAATAAAATATCACATATCTATTTACATCGTGATTCTCAATCGGCGTGTCGTCACACCTGAGGTGTACAGCGAAAATATCCAATCAAGAATTTAAGATTTAACAGAAGTGGCATTAGTGTACCACAAAACATACTCTATTATAAGATTTACTAAATTTTGTGGCATTGCATTTCTTTGAAGTTTACATACTCTTTAATATTGTGTATGAAGAAAATTCTAAAAATGGCGTAAACTGGTAGGAAAATGACTTTGTTAAGTGCATGTGAATTCAAGTCAAACAAACAATTTAAATATTACAAAACATGAATCGTTAACAGAAATAAGAAGAGATGAAGAATTGTACTAAAAAAAAAAATCCAATAATGATTATTAAAATTTATTGCTTCCTCTCAATTCTGAATTTTAAAAGTAGTATTCTATCAGAAATAAATTGTAATAAAAAGTTTTTGATAATAACTTTTAAAAAATCTTTTAGTGTTACATTTAATTAAAAATCTGAGAATTTTTCTTTGCAAGATAGAATTTCCGGCTATGCATTCTCTTTTCCCAAATTTAACGTTGAGATCGGATTTTTTTGTTCTTTTTTGGTATTACTATATCAAGTTCCGTAAAATATATAGCTACCGATTATACAAAATGTCATGGTATTAAAAATTTGAGTTCAAATATGGAGTTAACTGTGTATTAAACAAGAAATAAAAATCATGCGTCAAGCACACATTATGAAACACTTTCCAATACATTCACAGTAATGTAACAAAACTTCACCGGTTAATAAGTTGAAATAAGTTGTTATGTCTAATTGAAGCATACTTGGAAAAAGCATAACACATTTGAAATCTCAATTTCTGTAACTCCCGTCTACAGTCGAAAAATTATCCGAATTCTTTAAGCAGCCCTGTATATGATATATAGAATCTATGTATCTGTTAACTACATGAAGGCAAAAATTTAGTTCAGTTAGGAAATACGGTACTTCTTAGTTATCCCGTCGACCAAATTACTGTCGCCAAATTGTAAGATTAATTGTCACTAATGGTTGCCATTAATTAATTAATTGTAAGATTAAACGTCAATAATAGACAATAAAACCATTAATTCGACGTTTTATTTGTATTTTTATTAATGTTTTACTAATTTATTTGTTCTTTCGTTATTTAAAATTAAAAAAAATATGTCAATGTGTATAATTTGGCGAGTGGTTTGGCGATTTATATAATTTGGCTAAATTGGTCGACGGGATAACTAAGAAGTACCGGAAATACATACCCCAGTTAAAAATTCCCCTTCAGCAATTTCCGCTAATAAGGAGAATGGCACGTGAATTCTTTTGTACAGCCCTGTATATGAGGTACACACATCGAGCATTATACACAACGAGCAATATGCAAACATTTTTTAAATTAAAAAGTGCATACAGAAATTGAAAACACACTTCCAGCAATTTTTGATCAAAGACAGTAGTATAACCGATTTCTTCTGTGAGTCCCTGTAAACCAACGACAAATGCTACGAATGCCCTTATTCGATAGCAATCATCCTGTAGTGAAATTCAGTGATTTATATCAATTTTAATACATGAAATAGCATAATGTCATTAAAATACTCTGCAAACGATTTTTCCCCATTGACCATAATATAACAGGACTCTCTTGAGTGCCCCTGTAAATGAACTATTAATGCTACAGATTTCATATTCAATACCAAAAATGCATGGTAAACATCATTAACATATATCGATTGCATGAAAATCCGAGTGTATTTACGGGAGTTAGAGCGTGGACAGACAAACCCAATTCATAACTTTTCAACTTTATTGGAAAGTGTTAAAAGAGGATGTTGGTGTCGGTTCTGCATTTGTTTTAAATAATTACTTGCTTGGGAAGTCATTTTGTATTAAAAGACGTTAAATATCAATCTATTTTTATGCACGCATTGGAAAAAAACCCTATTACTACCGATAACGCATAACTTATAAGGTATTTCAAAATCCAATAATTTCAGTGCATGCAAGAAAGTAGTTAGTAAAACGATTGATTTGTTTATTCCATGGCTCAAGGAGAATTTGGAAGGGGGCTAGATATTTCATAACAAAATGTCCAATTATGTTAAACTGTGTCGTGCGCCTTTGCATAATCCACCAACACTGTGATTTTACTCAAGAACACGAAAATGCACCGATAAAGCCCTTGAAAAACCCATTGCAATTTGTTCTTTAAGCGAGACATAACAAGACTTTCGTCATTTGACTGAAAATTGCAGTAAAAGTAGTAGTCCATTAACTATTTACTTTGCTCGGTCCATTATTTTCTGCCATTCGTAAAACGACAATATCTTATTCTCGAAAATAAAACAAAAGACAGCTTTTTTGTCAAACAAACATGCGTGTGTACAAAAAAGGGGAAAAAACGCTAAAAACCGCGTCTTAATGCTATCACTTATTACAACTTTTAAAGACTTCAAGGAAAAAAATACGTGAAAATAGTAGAACGTTACTCAAATTAAGTTGTATAAGAATAGAAAAAATTGAGCTGGGAACACGTGACATAGAAAGACGTCAAGATTGGAATTACGAATAGGTTAACGTACGTCAACAAGTGTCACATCATTCAACCAATCGCGTGAATGATAAAAGTGAGATGGCGTCACTAGGACCTCAATGTGTCAGTGACGGCCGCATGATTCTTATTTACGTAAATGGGTGGGGGCTTAATTTATTAAAGAGATTTATGCTTCAGTGAAATATCGAGTTTCTCGCGTGATCCTTTAATGAAGTAATTTTTCGTCCAGATTCAATACATTTTAGACTTAATTTACACTTAATACATCCAAATAGCTGAAAACATAGGCAAAATTGTTATCGAAGTGCGGCTTGTTTTAGCGGTTTATAATGATGCGTACTTGTTTTGTAAAACAGGTTATTAAATAGTTTGGAATTAGTAGAAAAGCAGTATTCATTTGGTTAATAAATGTAAATTTATCCATTTATAGTTAATTCACTAACTGATTTTATGCAACCGGAGAGAATATATGATTATACTGCTGTTCATTGCATATGTTGCCTTTGGGAAGAAATTTACCAATCAGCGAACATCTAACAAGGCCAATGATGACCAATAAGTGAGGATTTATGATGATTAAATGATTTTCTGAAGAAGCGGACTGAACTCTATGTATTGAACGCAACTCATGCAAGAAACAGCAAAGCAAATATCGCTGTCTGGCTTTCAAAATATCTCATTTACGTTATGGCTTAAGACAAAATAGACCATATTGTGAAAGATGCACTAAAGAACATTGAAAATTATTATGCGTTATTTACAACGGCATAATTATTTTGAAAATGTCTCGAAAATGGATATCTGATGAGGGTAAGGAGGATGTTGTCGAATATCTAACATATAGGGTTTGTTCTGGAAGGATGCATTAGCTCTGTGTGCTATCTATCTTGTCACAGCATCTCAAGAAGCACGGAATTTAATGCAATCAGAGAGAAAGAACACTTGCAATGTCTTTGGTTTATAAGATGCATTAGAAGTACAAGCGAAACTAATTAGCGTGCATATACGACGATTAATGATGAGAAATAAGTGATGATCTATAATAATCACTATACTTTCTAAAGATGCCAGATGCGAACTAAATTTTACGTTGTTAACACGCCTCATACAAAAAAAAAAAAAAAAAACAGCAAAGCAAATATCCTTCTTTTGGCTTGTAAAGATCTCATACCATTTCAACTACACATGTTAGACAATAATACGAAAAGTGCACCAGGAGATAAAGAAAATCTTTGCGTGTTACAACAATGAAATTATTTTGAAAATGCCTCGAAACTAGGTGTCTAAGGAGGATAATTACAACTTCAACTCAAACAACCTAAGCTATAGTGAAATCAATATTTAAAAAAATCTGGCATAAGATCGCTGATACATAATGCAAAAAAATTCTGATAATACTTAGCTAAAAACATATTCCATAAATCAAATCACATTAAAGAAACACGTAATCCTTTTGAAAGATATCCGATACTTCAGCAGATAAAGGACACGTTTCTATAGTTAAATCCAACCGAAGTGTCCATTGAACAAAAAGACACATGTTACTGAACAAATTTTGCAACAAAAGACGGACAGTCAGATTAAAAAAAAAGTCTTTGTTGCAGACCGACTGTTGATAGTCCAAACCATCTATTCAAGATGAATCAACCCGTGAATAAAACATTTTTTGTTGCTGTTGTGTTTCTACATTATACTATACTTTTTGCTGTCTCATTGTTGGTAGGTAGCGTGGAAGAAGTATTGTTGGCCGCATGCTCTGCTAGTTCAGCAGGCCCAAGTGTTCATTTGCACGCTATAGGGAACTTTTGGATGCACAGTATTAAAACATCTGCTTTGTAAAAACTGCTATTTTTTTTCTAATTTTTAAAAATTATTATTAAATGTTTTATTTGTCGTGTTGAAATCTTTAGACCAATTTCTCATCCCTTTCACAAAACCTTTTTTTTCACTTTCTAGGTTTACTCAATTTTAACCCCTTCGCGACGAGCGTCTTTTACAGAATTTTTAACGTTTTATCATCGGTTTTTCGAAACAGCCTAATGTAATCGGGAAAATGTCCTGTTTAGATAAGGCAAAATTTATAAATAAAAATAACTGATGGGAATAAACAAGGATTCTGAGTACCTTATATGTCACGTATACGTGACGCTCGTCTCCAAGGGGTTAATACCACTGACAAAGTTTAAAAATTTTTGTTCTAACATAGAATTTTGTTGAACGCAGAATTCATGTTCAAGTTTCACATATTAGCAGAGACAGTTTTGGTTACTAAATAATTTAAGGATGTTCTCAGATCCAAAGAGTCAACTTTCTGACATAAGTTTTAGTTCATTTTTGTTCGGAAACGCATGAAACTAGAAGGTGTTGTTATTCAGAAACTATGTCATCGAATTGTTTTTTCCGTTTTCTTGTAAACGCAATAGATCTTTCAGAAAATACTGTCAAAGTTGGCATTTTGAACTGAACTTCCGAACGAAAGAAGAAAATCCAGTCAGTAAGGGGAGAAAAATGCCGTGTCACGTGATCAAAATCGCTTATAACTCAATAGGTAATTTACTGATCAAAAAATGGAAAACATAGTTCAATTCCAAATCACTTCCATGGTCAGGCTTTCCAATTTTATATATATCTGTTAAAAAATGAATTTGTAAATGTGTCAAAACGTTTTGCGTTGTTGAGCAGAGCAGTTGAGAACAGCCTTAACTATATTTCTTACAGAAATACTATTGAATTTTCATTGAATTACTTACTAGCGATTATGAATGTTCATCTCGCTGCAAAATAAGGCCATATTGTTCATATTAAAATTCATAATTTTAACATTGCTATCCAATAGCTTAAAAGCCTTTTAATCATGAAACAACAAATCAACTAAATATCAACAAAGGAAGCACATATAAAACATAAAAGCACAGTCTAAGTGCATTTCCACTGTATCTCAGCAAAGGCTGCATTGAATTATAGCAAAAAAAGTAGAGAACGCACATGCATAAATATACAAATAATATACACAAATAGTTCTGATTTTTTAATACAGTAGAACCTCTTTTATCCGAAACTCTTTTAACCGAAATCCATTTTTAAAGCTTTTTATTATTATTATTTTTTTTACTATTACATTCCGTGTAAGCAAAATCCATTTGAAAGCTTTTTTTTTTTTTTTTTTTTTTTTTTTTTTTTTTTTTTAACTATCATGTTCCTCTTGTTCAAGCGGTCCTTTGCGAACCACGAGCACATATAAATATTTTCGATCATCTTTCTTAGAATTCCTTTAAATTTAACTTGAGCTCCCGTAAGCTGCGGAGTGGAGCGAACGAAGAAAACGAATACATTAGTGATTCTGAAGCTTTTGAATGTTTTGAAAAGGTTTGTCTTGGCTGAAGCAGCAGAAAGACTGTGATAATGGCGAACTAATAGTATTTAAAACTCCGTGATAGAGCTTCAAGGCAAATAAGACAATTGAAACTGCGACAAACAAAACATTGTTTCAAACCCTTGTGAAATATGTAAAAGGTACTTAATTTCAAAATTAAAGCTCAGGTACTTTATTCTTGTTTCCATTTTGCTATTGCTTTATTTTTATTAAGCACTTGTTACCATATAAAAAATAGCGCATATATTTCTCCTTAATCTTACAATTGAAGCGTTCTTGATTATCCGAAAATTTCGATTTTCCGAAAGACGGTCAGTCCCAATTACTTCGGATAATCGAGGTTCTACTGTATTGTCGTATTCCGTAGGATTTTTTTTTTTTTTTTTTTAACTGCACATCTTCGCAATCCAACTTTTTAGGAATTGAGGTTTCATCACTTTCTCTATCACGCATGTAAGCATGAAATCCTCCAAACGCAACATCATACATATGTACGCATATGTGCAGGCCAATGTGCAGGCCATATGTGTTCCAAAAAGATTGAAAGGCACATTTAATTTTTTAACTGTCGGAAATTAGCTGGATATGTAAATTGCAGAAAGTGCTAAAAAAAAGTACTAAATAAGGATAATATTAATCAAATAGTCCTGCATTAATTTAAAAAAAAAAAATGTACGAATTAAAAAAATTTTTCGATTTATAAATTTCTGA
This sequence comes from Maratus speciosus, assembly GCA_963932465.1. Classification (NCBI taxonomy): domain Eukaryota; kingdom Metazoa; phylum Arthropoda; class Arachnida; order Araneae; family Salticidae; genus Maratus; species Maratus speciosus. The sequence continues at coordinate 289,126,538 of OZ010800.1, read as the reverse complement.
AAATTAATGGGAAGTCTATTTCATTAACACAATGTTATTTTCTACTTTATTTTGGGTACTTTTGCGTTTTAAATTGTCAATTAACTTTAACAGGTAAAAATTTAAAGCGCGTTTAACCTTTTTTGGACATCTTGTATGCATGCAGACCAAAGACTTTCTGATAGTAGATACGTAAATTTAAGTTCAACCCATGACTTTATGCTAAACTGAAATTTCAATTTTACATCTGATGCTAAATACATACTTATGACGGTAAAAGTTATTTTATTAGCATAAAAATGATAAAAATTATTACAATGAAGAATTTTATTTTTATTTATTTTTTAATGTACAGCTGATGCTTAAAGATAACATTAAAAAATACAGGGAAAATATAGCGCACGGCACCAATAGATTTTTAATTTAAAACATTTTCTAGTATGAACATCAACTATCTTTAAATTTAATACAAAAAGGATTTTATCTGTTTCACTAAATATCTACTTCACTTTTGATCGTGACGTCAAGGGCACGTCAGTGACTTGTCATGCTTTATTTCTATACCAGTAAATTGTATAGCTGTCGCGGTATGAATACAGAAAGATATTCAACAGGAGGCAGGAACCGATAAAAAAGAAACAAACGCGAAACGAAAAAAAGAAGGCTTTATCGGACGATAATGGAATTCGCGATCTTTCAAGGTGAGATTAGAATTTAGAGAGATAGGGCGAGTAAAAACTAAAAAAGTTCTTCTCCTAAACTGGTTTCGAAACTATAAAGAGACGGGGTGTCATAAAAATGAATCGGTTTCTTTTATAACGAACCGGAATTCGAACTCGTTCGAAGGCTGCACGCCAATTAAAAACATTTGCGCCTCGGGTTACGCACGATTTTCTATAAAATTTGAATATATTGGGGGCAATTTAACAAGCAACATACTACATGATCAGTTTTATGTTCTTTCGTCTTAATATATAAAGGATGATAAAGTACATAGCCTATATCCAAAGGGGGGTCGAGGGTATATGGCTTCCTTATACACGATTTAGCCAGAGAAAATAATCGAAAAAAAAAAAAAATGTTTATAATTTAATGCAAAGTTGTGGCCGCATCGGGATAGATGGATTAAATGAGTTTTATTAAATACAGTAGTATCCCGACTTACGTCCCCTCGACATACGTCACCCCGAATTTACGTCGTCTGACCTCGAAAAAATAATTCTTTACGACGCACTTTGAACTTTTTTGAAAACTTTTTTGGTTTTATGAAGGAAAACTTTCCCGCGACATTCAAATGATAATGCCAAAAAAAAAAAAAAAAAACATAAAATGTCACCAGAAAAAGCTTAGAAAATTCACTCTGCTGTTATAAAGAGCTACTAAAAGTAAAAAAGAGAAATTTGCCGGTTCAAACTTCATTGCAAAATTCTTTCGCATTCTCAAAGACTCGAATGGAGCAGCTAGAAGAACAATAAATTGTAAGTTAACAATTTATTAATTTATTCCAAATTCTTGGATTGCAAACGCATTTTTTTTGTTAGTTAAATGTATTTAACATGATGCCTAAATACGATAGAATATGTTCATTAAATTTTGGAGAATTTTTATTAGTTATCCTGTTTTGCTTATCTAAATGTACCTCCACTTACGTCGCTTGTCTTGGAACGAATTGCTGATCTAAGTCGAGGTATTACTGTATTTCAAAATTCAATTATATATATATATATATATATATATAAAACAGAAAGAAAGTACTTGCGTCAAGCATAGATTATGAAACACTTCCCAACACATTCAGAATACCGTAACGAAAAAGTCACCGTTTAATAAGGTGAGAAATGATATCTAAGTAAACAATTCTGAAAACGCGTAACATATTTGAAAAATAAATTTCAACAATCAAATCTATAGTTAGAAAGGTAATTGAATTATTTTGTGCAAACCTGTATATGATCTATAGATTTGTACGCATACTAAAATTTAGTTCAGCTAGAAAAAAGCATAATATAGTTGACCTTCAGCAATTTCCGTCAATACACGGAAATATACTTTAATTATTTTGTACAGCCCTGTATATTGTCTACATATTTTTTATGCACACACCGTATATTAAGCTAAAATTTAATTCAGGTAAAATATGCATAATACAACTGAAAACGCACATTCGACAGTTGCCATCAGTAGATGACTAATGTATCCAGTTATTTACGTAGCCCTGTTTATGAAATTTTTTATATTCTACAGATATTTGTTAAATATGATTTAGCTGGAACAGCAAAACACAATTAAAAAACACCCTTTAGCATTTCACGACCAAAAATAGTGATGCTTTTGAATTCTTTTGTGCAGCCCTGTAGCTGGATATGATCTATCGAATTTATACACACTAAGTAATATGCAAAAATTTATTTAAACTTAGAAACGAATGCCACAACTGAAAATGCACTTCCTACAATTATCTCTCATAAGCAATATTGTAACTTAATTTTGTTGTGTGTCCCTGTAAACGAACGATAAATACTATGCACACCACTACCAAAAGCATCTTCTAGTGCAGCTCAAAGATGTAATATCAAATTTCAATGTCTTTGTGTACAACAGTGTAATACCATTAAATTACATTGCAGATGATTTTTTCCCATCGACCATAATGTAATGGAATTGTTTTTAAATGTCTCTGTAAAAGAACTATAAATGCTACACACTTTATTATGAACTATATTAAACCAGGTTAGAGCACAGACAAACGGCCTGACAAACCGAAGTCATAAACACTTTTCAACTATGTCGGAAAGTGTTAATGAAGAATCTGATTAACATAAATAAATGAACAAAAGAAATAAGCTAAACATGTAAGGGAAAACGAAGTGGAGTGAACCGTGAATCAATGATTCGAAAGAAAGCGTTAGGCAACACCAATTTTGCCCCGAAACTTAAATCCCTTTGTATCCAAAACAATGTAGTATCTGAAAGACGCATTTTATTATATTAGATGTAAATTTCGAACTGGGCGAAAAATGTCCGGACCAGGATTCGAACCCGGGACCTCCTGGCTGAAGCCGCCAGTGCTTTGCCATCTGAGCTATCCCGGACGATTCTGGTCGAACTTTTTCACCCAGCTAACCTTGATGATTACAGCATCTGGTCTGAAACCGGTTTCAGCTCAACAGAATAAATCTCAGGTAATGGAACTCCAGAAATCGCTGGATACGAAATTACACTAAATTAATATTAACACAATTATTCTAATTGGTAAACAAATCATATTAGATGTAAATTTCCAACAGGGCGAAAAATGTCCGGACCAGGATTTTCGCCCAGTTGGAAATTTACATCTAATATGATTTGTTTACCAATTAGAATAATTGTGTTAATATTAATTTAGTGCATTTTATTACTTCGATAATATCGTTTACTTTTCTATAATATATTTACAACAAACATGAATTTATCTGCAAAACATAAATATAAAACTCCCTATTTGCTGCGACAAATCACTTTCATGAATTTAGAATAGCTATTTTAGACGAGCTTCAAGAGAGTAAAAAACACAAAAAGTAAAAAGAGCATAAAAACATATATCACATGCATGCAACTTAACGAAAATAATTTATTGTGTCGGTCGTCGAGAGCGAGGAGTTTAGGGAATGAAGAACCTTCTCTATCAACGAATCAATTAAGCAGTGTTTCATATAACCGGTTACTACTGCAATAAATTAAATTTATATACATTGTGTCCATAATTTAACGACCCTATTTTTAAGTTGTCTACTGACGAAATTTTTTGTGGAAGAGATAATGAAGGGATGGGGATTTGTTAAAGTAAAAAAAATATTTTAGTTCAAAATTTCGCCACCAGTGGGCGTTTTTAATGAATTACACATTTAGCATCGCGCGATAGTTTACAAATTTTGTTTATTAACTTTACCTGATATTAAAGATAGCATTTAACGACATGCTCAGAACTAGAGTTGCAAAAAACCCGCAGTTTTTGAGGGGCGGGAATAAACCCGGGAATTTTGGGGAATAAACCCAGAATTTTAGGGAATATTAGAAATTTTGAAGGAGTTTTGAAGATAAACAAAACCAGTTATTTTCCAATTTGAAATTTTTATTTTAAAGAAATTTCAGGGAAGAATGTTCCAAAAAGATAGAATTTACTTTATGAATTCACAAAACTTGTGATTTTACAGTCTAAGTCTTTATAATTTATTAGCTTTACAACAATGGCGGCTGTAAATAGGTGAGGATTTGAATATTTCTTTAAAAAATGAATTTTTTCAGTTTCTGTTGGCTCACACATCTTGTTTTCAGGCATATTTTATATTGATTTTCTAACGAGTTGCTTTGTATTTTTGCATTGATTTCTTTTAATTTTGTTCATTTTCTTTTTTGTTTACATTCGTGTATTCGAAGAACAGAGGTGAAGTTTATATTCATGTCAGACCTCTCATTTGCCTCTTTCTCTTTTTACTTATCGACGATTAAAATAACAATTTTTTTAATTTCTCTTACTTAATATTTCTGCACCTGTATTTCGTTAGTTTTCATGTAAACAGTGCTATTTTTTTTTTTTATATTTTTTGTTATTAGTTTGTTTTACATTGAGAAAAATTGAAATCATTAAAAATAATTGAAAATAATAAATTAAAAAATTTTCATGCTTAAAACTTTCTGAAAACTCCCGGAAATTTTGAAAATTTCCTTCCCAAAAAACCCGGTTTATTCCCGGGAATAAACCCGGTTTTTTCCACCCTTTGCAACTCTACTCAGAAGACACTGCGGTCAATTGTGGAACATGTTATCTTACGATTACAGATGGTACCTGAAAATGATGGCCGTCATAGGGCATATATAATAAAATTTGTAAATTATCGCAAATGTATGTTAAATATGTAATTCATTAAAAAAAAGCCTTCTGGTGGCCGATTTTTGAACTATTTTTTTCGCTAAAACAAATTCGCTTACATTCATTATATCCTTCACAAAATTTCACAACTTTCTGAACAAAAGTTTCGACTGTAGGCAACTTTAAAATAAGATCGGTTTAATTATGGACACCCTGTATATGTTTCCCGTTGATGTATAGTAAAAGTCACGATGACAACCTAAAGCGCCAAATTTAAAACTTGCAAATGAGCATTCGTGAGCAGAATTTTTTTCCCAACTTAAAACCTCTTTATGCTGACAAATTGTTTTACTCAGTTTAGAATAACTTGAAACAGATTTCAACGAAACAAAAAAATAGATAGATTGAAACGTAAGAACACGTCGCGCTCATTCAATTTCAGGCTAAGGAACTCAAACATAGCACCGCAGTTACGACAGTGATGAACAGCTTACTAATTTTATTAACATTTTCAGGGGCAAGGTATTTGTATTCGTAAAGTGTTGAAATAATTGAATGAAACCAGTATTTACAAGGAAATTTATTTGTAAACAGGTAAACGTATATTCTCGCGTACTTAATAAAAGTGAAATTTTCATTAAAAAATTCGGGTGCCAATGTGGTAATTAGAGATTAAAATTATGTGATGCCATGGCGGCATCACCACCCTTCAAGGGGTTAAACAATGATCCGCATAAGCGTCGATATGCAGTAGAATGAAGACCCCCACCCCCCCCTCCCGCTTTTTTTTAGGGGAGATCGGGTTTTAAAATACAGAGAACACAGAAACGAAAAATTAAAGTTGCCGACTTTAAAAAAATTGGATCAGTGATTCAAAGGCTCTTTTTACTATGACGAACAGTTTTTCCCCAGCTTAGAACAACAACCGAAAGGAAAATTAAACCGAAAAATAAAAAGAACTTAGGAACATCTTCCACTCAGGAATTCGTTACGTCGTCGACAAAGCAATTTAAAACTCCTTGTTTACAGCGACAAATCATTTTCGGGAATCTAGAATAGCTATTCAAAAAAGAGTAAAAGGATAAAAAAAAAAACACAAAAAAAGGAGCGTAAAAACATTTTATATGCCTTCAATTTAATGCCAAGAATTTATTACGTCGGTCGCGACAACGAATTAATTAACCAGTGTTTCATGTAACAGGTTATTGCTGTAATAAATAAATTTTTATGTACTTTTTTCCGTTGATAACAAGGTGAAAATCTAAAGTTCAAAATTTAAAACTTGCAGATGAGTATTCGTGAACGGAATTTTTTTCCCAACTTGAAACCTCTTTATGATATGACAAATCGTTTTTTTCATTTTAGAATAACTTAAAATAGATTTAAAAGAAAAAAAAATAGAAAGACAGAAACATAAGAACACGTCGCACTGATTCAATTTCAGGCTAAGGAGTTCAAGCATAGCGTCGCAGTTACGACAGTGATGAACAACCTACTGATTTCAGTAAATAGTGATTCGTATAAACGTCAATATACTGTACAGTGAATAACCGACTTTTAGAGAAAGTGAGGTTGTAAAATACAGAGGATACAGAGAAACGAAAAATTAAAGTTGCCGATTTAAAGAAATTGAAATCGGCGATTTAAAGATTCTTTTTACTGACGAATCGTTTTTCCCCAGTTTAGAACAACAACCCAGAGAAAAATTAAATCGAAAGATAAAAAAGAACTTAGGAACATCTTCCACTCATTCGATTTCGTGCCAGGAACTCGTTACGTCGTCGTCATGGGAGAGTTTACTACAGAGAAGAATAGCACTTTAGATGATTTTCAAGCGAAAAGAGAAAAAAAAATACCATCATTTTGTCAACGCTGCATAAACTCTCTGATTTACAGTCGTTGCATAACCAGACGCTTCCAGCATAAAGAGAACTGTCAACGAGACTAACTGCTTTGTGCAAGTGACTGCATCTAGAATTTCTTTACAAGCTCTCGCAATTTCGTTAAATTTTGTCTGTCTGCACTCTACAGTAAGGAGAAGTATGGTTTTTTAAAAGCATATTCTAACAAAGAAAGTGCTTTCTGTCTCATCCATAATATATGATTATTCGGCATATTCAAGCCCGCGGTGCATTTTTTGAGTACGCCGTACTGTTCTCCGAGTGCATTATGCCTGTGTTTTTCGAATACGCCGTATTACCATTTTATACTAGAATAAATACTACATTATATATAAATGCACAGCTGAAATGAACATTTTTGTAATAGACAATGTCAAAGTCGATCGATTCGATACTTTTTAGCCCCCGATATGCTATTTCATTCAGACAAAAATTAAAATATCGTCACTAAAAAATAAAGTTACACCTAACCATAAGCCAGCAGACGATAAGCCATAACGAAGCAGATGTATCATTGTACGGTTAAATACTGATAATCTATTGCAATTTTTTAAACTTCTAAATGTCGCACATTTTAAATTTTTACACCATCGTAAAGGGAAAAAAAGCACTTTTAAATCCAATTTGTTTGAAAACACATATCAATTTATTTTTAAGATATCATTTTTTTTATTTTTTTTTTTATTTATTTTTTTTTTTTTTTTAGTTTTTAGTTATTCCGTAATGACGGCTACGGAAGTACTCCATTTCTGTAGAAAGTAAAGGGAAAATAGTAAATTATTATATCTTTTTGTTGTCATTTTCTCATAACAACCGAAAAAAAAAAATGTTATTAAAATATGTGCTATGCCAAGAATATCGTCTGCTGTATAAATGTATTTTAAAGAATATATGCGTGACTTATTTTCTCCGCATTTACTTAATTCCTATCAAAAAGCTGAAAGAAAACAATTTTATTAATTCGTGTGTAATAACATTTTCCGAATTTTGAAAAAATATAAATGAATGATTTCTGATAAAACATGGAGCTATTATAAACTATATTTAATTTTCAGTATCCATATTAATGTTACACACAAATGAAGTCATAGGCATATGAATCATTAGATACCCAATTTTTTTGTCGAGGTTCCTGGATGACGACATTGCTTGTTGCTGGGTGCGTGTATTATTCCGCAATAGTGGCGACACTAAATTATGAAAAAGTAGAATTTCTCCTTCCTGCTTGTTTTTTTTTCCCATTTTATTACATTTCTAATGTAAGTATTACGCATGAATCATTTTAAATTAGATTAATTTCAGTTTTTCAGAGATGGAAAAAAGATTAGACTTAAAAATATACTAAACATTATAGACCAATACTGATCTGATACTTCACCGTTAATTTAAAATTATTAATTAATCTCATATCTATATAATCTATTAATTATTCTCATATCTCATTAATAAATTGATACTCCTAATTGCTCAACTTATTTTTAAATGACTACTCGAACCTCTTTCACATTTTTTTTTTTATTATTATTGCTACGCCGCTGTTATATTATATTTGATTAATGGAATCAGTGGCGCACCCAGGATTACGCTTTGGGGGGAGGCTAATATATTTTAGAGATCTGTAAAGGCTGGGATTCCGCCAATTCTATTTCATTATAGACTCGGGCTTAGACTTCATTCGTTTTTTTACCACGTTGGGCTGCCAGTGTTTTTAATTATTATTATTAATAGAGGCTGCTCACACATTTTTTAGACGATGTATATTGTATTCACAAAACTAAATTACATAAAACTCTTGTGTTTTAAATGTTCTATTTGACGGTCCTTATTCTGAACTATCTTTCGACACCGCAATTTCCAGGATAATAATGCCTTTTGAAATGTTAGAAGAGGTATTCTATCCCATTCCTCCTGAACAGCTTTCCAGAGTCCTAGGGTTGTGGGACGACGACGTTTGGATAATGCAGATAAGTCCGAAAGCACAAAAATCCATAGGTGATACATCGGGAGATTTAGTAGGGATATCAGTGAAGGGTATGGCCTTGATACCGGTTTTTTGTCCCATTTCTGTTAGGAAATTTAGAGTGGATTTTGATGTGTGACATGCTAGCTTTGTCGTGATGGAGTTGCACAGATTGATAGCACTGTGGGTAAAGGGATGGTATTTCATTCAGACAAATTGGGGATAAAATATGTTCCTGGTAATATTTGGAGTTAATCTTGACATTTTTTTCCACTCTCTTTATTTTTAACTTGCCATTATATGAAAAACCAGCAACAATCATGAATCCCTTAGAAAAATTTTCTTTCGATTCTTTGAACCATGTACTTAGATTTTTTTCTCCCTCTTTTATGATAATAAATGGCTCTTTTTTGCTGCAGTCATTTAAATACATCCATGATTCATCTATTGTGACAATTGTTTTCCATTTTTAGGTGCGTTCGTAATTATATAAATACGTAGCACCTATAGTCGTCGTTCAGTCCGTCCGTCCGTCTGTCTGTCTGTCTGTCTGTCCGCATGTAACAGAGCAAAAACTACCCAACCGAATGGTCTGAAATTTTAAATATATGATTGTTGCAAAATTTTGTCGAGCCATTTCAAATTTTATGAAAATCGGATGTATAGTTTAATTACAGGGACAGTCAAAAGTTTTTCTTTACATTACGGCCAATGGGAAAAATTGTTGCAAGTGCATTTTCATGATGTTACAGCCTTCCGAATGGTCTGAAATTTTAAATATATAACTGTTGCAAAGTTTTGTCGAGCCATTTCAAATTTTATGAAAATCGGATGCATAGTTTAATTACAGGGACAGTCAAAAGTTTTTCTTTACATTACGGCCAATGGGAAAAATTATTGCAAGTGCATTTTAATGATGTTACAACCTTCCGAATGGTCTGAAATTTTAAATATATAACTGTTGCAAAATTTTGTCGAGCCATTTCAAATTTTATGAAAATCGGATGCATATTTTAATTACAGGGACAGTCAAAAATGTTCCGTTACATTACGGGGAATGGGGAAAAAAAATTGGAAGTGCATTTTAATGATGTTATAGACTATGCACCTTATGAAGTGCAAAAAATTATGCATTCAGTACAACATGGGGTGCAAATAATTATAAAACTAGTTATAGTACGAACGCACCTCATTTGCCACGTTTGACGAGCAATTTCCAACTTGTTGTTCATTATCATCGTTTTTGGATAACGGAATATGATTATTTCTCTTCGGAAAAAGCGTAAATATAGCCTTCGAACCACTGCTTCGTTAAAAACGCCATTATTTATTAATGGCTCCTTCAAAAAAAAAAAAAAAAAAAATCTTTTTGGTTTAATATATTAATTTGATTTAATATGTCTATTAATATTCATCATTAATATTGTAAGTCCGTATACTATGACTTGCGAACATATAATCTGAAAAATGCTATACTTCAAAATGTTTGAATAAATATGTATGCTAACTGTGAAAAATAAATTGTTAACTTTTTTTTGACAATTGAAACGAAAAATAAATAAATAAAGATAATGGCTAACATATTTATTTAATGAAATTACTCGACTAGAAAACTCCATATTATGGCAACTATGAATGTTTTAAAGATAACCTAAAAAGTCTATTATTTTCCTAATTGTAACATGTTTAACCCTTTCACTGTCAGAGGGTTTTCCTGAATTTTTATAAGAATGTTTGTACATTCCAGGATACATATATTTATTAATCGCAGTTCGATTCTGTAAAATATCTAATATCACTTCTTTCTATATATGGTTTAGAATAAAATTCTGTTTAAAATATTTTTGTCTACAGCCATTTTAACATGATTTCTAGAAACGGAAAAATCCGCTCCAGCCGGTTAAAGGGTAGTTTAAAACTATTATTAAGAATTAAAAATGTTAATAATTCTGGAAAAAAAAATATTTTCCCTTTTCTAAGAACATTTAAAAAAAAACTAACCTTTCATAATTTTAGAAAACTTTTAATCTAGTCTCGGAACCTGGGAGGGACTTCAATCCCTTTAGTCTCCCCCGTACAGGCGCCACTGAATGGAGTACTTTTTATTTATTTTTTAATAAAGGAATTAAAATACTGGTTTAATAGCGTTTTTAATAGAAATGAATTCCAAAACCATTCCAAAGCACATGAATGATGGCTCTTCAGATGAAGCTGAACCAACGCAAAACTGTCAGATTAACAGAAAATGGTGTCCTTCCACGTCTGGATAAGCATCTTCCAGCGGTATTTACCCAGTGTTATTACTACATGCTGTGATATCTCGTTTTTCCCAGGCACATGTACCGTGACTCAGCGAAAAAGCGATATAAACGATATCTCTTTTTGCCATACGTTAGGACACGAAATGGAAAACGGGATATCACGTATTGAGTATGACAATTTCAAATTTTATTCGGGTGCAAGAATGTCTTCCATCCAGTGTGGATTCTGAAAAATTGAGTAACTATTCTTAGGCAGAAGAATAAGCGATTTTTTTTTCTTTTAAGTAACGTAAATTAAAAACTGAATTCTGCAATTATTAACAATCAATATTAAAAATTAAAAATATTTTCGCCTGAAATGAAACTTTATGTTATGCAGTAGAACATCTTTTATCCGAAACTCTCGATTAAACAAAATCCATTTTTAAAGGTTTTTTTTTTTTTTTTTTTTTTTTTTTTTTCTTTTTTTTTTTTAAACTATGATATTTCTCGTGTGCAAGCGGTCCTTTCCTAACTACGAGTACACATAAATAATTTTGATCCCCTTTCTTGGACTTCCTTTGAATTTAACTTGAGCTCCCGTAAACTGCGGAGTGGAACGAAGAAAACGAACAAATTAGTAATTCTAAAGCTTTTGAATGTTTTGAAAAGGTTTGGCATGGCTGGAGCAGCAGAAAGACTGCAATTCTGGTGGACTAATAATATTAGAAAACTTCGTGATAGAGCTTAAAGGAAAGACAATCGAAACTGCGACAAACAAAACATTTTTTCGAACCCTTGTGATATATGTAAAAGGTACTTAATTTCAAAATTAAAATTCAGGTAATTTATTATTATTTCTATTTCGCTATTGCATTATTTTTATTAAGCACTTGTTACTATAATAAGACATATTGCATATATTTCTCCTTAATCTTAAAATTGAAGCATTCTCGATTAACCTAATTCGATTTTCCGAAAGAGGGTCGGTCCCAATTACCTCGGATAATCGAGGTTCTACTAAATTTCATTGTTTTTTCAAAAAATAAAATAAAATAACATTTTATCTGCAAACTAGTTATTAATAAAGAAAATATCATTCAAAAAAATTATTTCCAATGAAACCATTCGTGTTGTATTGGGTATATTAGACAATGAAGAATAGACCTTTGACAAATCATATTTGAGAGTATTGACGTTATGTTTTTAGGGAATATATAACTTTTTGTTTGTTCGTTTTTATTATAGACACGAATTAAATAAAATATTCGAACACATATTTCATTCATATCTGCGCTTATATAAATCAATGATTGATAGAATCAACCACTTTTACGAATAAAAACATTAAAATCAAAAGGGAAATCATGTTCTTTTTTTTTAAGTATTCAAATTAATTACTTATTTGAATCAAAATCTGGTCACAAATTCATTTAATTTAAACAAATGCTTCTGTGTATGTATATTTTTTGCGATATCAAAATATCTTAATATAATCTTAATGATTTTAATAATATCTTAATAATTTCATAAGTAATGCAATCATTTCACAGATAAATATTTTTGCATATTTTGCATATTTTTGAAGCGATTTCGTAATAAGTAATGCAACCATTTCACAGAAAAACATTTTCGCATTGTTTTTAAAACTTCATATGTTTGCCCACAATATTCTGGATGAGTTAAAAATTCTGCCTCAGCACCCCTAAACCTTTTGATTGCGGAACAAAACTGGCGACTATTTTACAATAAAAAAAAAAGTAGTAGATTTTTTTTTAAAAAAAATATCCTAGTTATGACTGTATAGCAGAGATTGTTTTTCAAAAAGTGATAGAATAAAAAATACATAAAATAGAAAAAAAATAATCGCTAGGACGTCTCGATGCATATTTGGATGAGTTAAAAATTCTACCTCAGCACCCCTAACCTTTTGATTGCAGGCCACAACTGGTGACTATTTTACAAAAAAGAAAAAAAAAATCGCTTCAAACCCGATTAAATATTGCAACAAGTCCTGACATTTAATTTCAAATTCAAAACAATGTTTTAGTGCTTAGTACTTAGCTTGCTACTTAGCTTGCTACTTAGCTTGCTACTTAGTTATCCTGTCGACCAATTTCGCCAAATTATATAAATCGCCAAAGCACTCACCAAATTATACAAATTGACGCAATTTTTATTTTAAATAACGAAAGAACAAATAAAGTCACAGATGTCATATAGAATTGGCGCGATTGCGATTTTTTTCTGACGCCAATGTCGTACACGCAACGGGTACTTAACTGGCGCCAAAGTATCGTTATTTTGCTTGATATGGTAATCCGGATGTTGTTGTTTATGCTGTTGATGCTTTCGCCAAAATGGCGTCGGAAAAAAAAAATCGCGCCAATATGGGGCATGTATGACATCTGTGCCCAAATAAATTAGTATAGCATTAATAAAAATAAAAATAAAACGTCGAAATAAAAATCTCTTGATGGTGTAAACACGTGTAACTTCCTTACAGTCAAGTGAATGTTGCATTTACGATAAACCATTACTGGCAGTTAATCTTATAGTCTGGCGATAGCTTTTTGGTCGATGGGATAACCAAGTGGTACCGTTTTAATTTACCACTCGAAAAATAAATAAATAAAATGGCTTCTACGAGTAGGCCTACAGTGCATGTTTTCCTTTTATAGTCATGTATATACGTTGTACTTTACATAATTATTTTTTCATTTTTTTAAAAGCTGTTTAAAGAAAAATGCAATTTAACAAATTACAACGACCATTTGGAAAATGATTTTTTTAAAGACTAAAATTTAAGACATAAAAAATCGCACGGAGTTGATCATACATTACGTACGCCATGGATTACATTTTTCGGTACTGTAAATTTTTAAACTTCTGCGGAGCTGGTCATACATTACGTACGCCATGGATTAAACATTAATATTCCTGGACCAATTTTAAATGAAATTTCATTCTTAAACTTCTAAACATCCCACAATATTACTTTTTATATATAGAGAGAGAAAAAATGTACTTTTGAATGGAATTTGTTTGAAAGCTGTATCTCAATTTGTTTCTGAGTTATTACTTTTTTTTTGTAGTTTTTATTATTTTTTTGTCATAGTGGCAACAGAAGTATCCATATCTGTTGATAGTAAAGGGAAAATACAGATTACTGTATAGACCAATCAGAAAACGAATAAAATGCGGATTCAACCAATAAAACGCTTCATATGTGTTTTTGATTCTACCTTGACCGAGGACAATAACCATTTTTCCAAATGGTTAAAAAAAAACTTTGTGGTAGTTTTCTCTTGAAAATATCCTAGTTATGAGTGTATGGCAGAGATTATTTTTCAAAAAGTGGTAGAATAAAAATATATATATAGAATAGAAAAAAAAAAGAATCGCTGGGACGCCATCATTATCTCAATGAATATTTGGATGAGTTAAAAATTCTGCCTCAGCACCCGTAACCTTTTCATTGCGGGCCCCAACTGGCGATTATTTTACAAAAAAAAAAAAAAAAAAAAAAAAAAAAATGTGGTAGATTTTTCTTGATAATATCCTGGTTATAAGTGTATAGAAGAGATTATTTTTCAAAAATTAGTAGAATTAAAAAAATATAGAATCGAAAAAAAAAATCGCTGGGACGTGTATGTCTTGATGAATGTTTGGATGAGTTAAAAATTCTGCCTCAGCACCCGTAATCTTTTTATTGCGGCCCACAACTGGCGACTACCTTACAAAAAAATAAAAAATTCTTTGTGTTAGATTTCTCTTGAAAATATCCTGGTTATAAGTGTATAGCAGAGATTATTTTTCAAAAATTGGTAGAAAGAAATATTGAATAGAATTTTAAAAAAATCGCTGGTAGGTACATATCCCGACAATCAAAGGGTTAAGGCATATTTTCAATTATGTGCGCAAGTAATAATATTCTTTCCACAAGCATACGTTCCTGTAAATCCGTTCTTCTGTAATGAGATTGTTACTGTGGGAAAAAAAAAATGACTGCTTTAAGTACATACTTTATAGGAAATACCTTTAGCTCATTAATGAACAGAATAATCAAGGTATACAAAAAGATAATCTCAAAAAATGTATCATCAAATAATAATGTTTAAAAAAAATGCATACTTTCTTACAGTTTAAATAGTTTTCAACTAGAATAATATACGTAACTCACATGTTTAGCTTGCCGATTAACCAATGTCTTTAGGTCTTCACAAATCCACAACTTTATACGTTCTAACACAAATACAAAATTATTTTCAGCAGTAAAGGCATAAAATTTCCATATATTCTCAACCGTGTTTGTAATACTTAAATTACTGTTTTCATTTTCCTATAAAAGTAAAGCATCTTTCAGGTAAGATTGGTGTTTTAAACCTATTTTTAAGGCGTGAAAATCGAGAAAAGTAATTAGTATTATGGTTTTAATAATTCCTAATGTGCTAAAAAAATTAAATATGCATAGATTATGAACAAGATTTAAAAAAAAAAAAGAGCGGGAAGGAACATTATACTTGCATGATGCATTATTTGTTCCTAAAGAACTTTTTAAAAATCCGAAATCGTAAGAAGTTATTCGTTTTTGCTGATAAAAACAACAACAACAACAACAACAAAACATTGGGAATTGGGATTGTTCGATGAATAGTTTGGAAATTGTTTGATGTATCTGCAGATAAATCTGCAGAATATCATAAATTGTTTTTAAACGATTAGAAACAAAAAAATATATGTACAAATCGTAATCAAAATTATCTTTGAAATATTGAAATAAATCTAGATTAAAAAATAATAAATGGATTTTAAAGTAGTGAATATCCTACGGTACAAATTCAGAAGTAAGAAAGGAAATTTTAAAATTTTAAAAACATTCAATTCTTCTTCGTTTTTTTTTTTTTTTTAATGCACATACGATTTCTCTATACAATTTTATAAAGTTAAAATATCTCACAAAAATAATCAAATTTATCACGGAAGAATAATGCGTTATTGGAAAGTAAGACAATAGGGAGAGGAAAAGGAAGAAGCTAGAGTAAAGTATTCTAAATTGATCTCATTCACATGCGCGAACAAAAACTTTTTCGAAAATGAACGAGAATTTCAAAAAGAACAGCATTCGAGATGAAAGCGGATCATTCTTCTATGAGCCATAATCAGGCAGATTACAGTCAATTCATAACTAAAAACTGTGATTAACTATGGTTCTTTTGAACTGCCATCTTTATTTAGCGCGTCTGTAGAAAAAAAGAACAGCAACACCCCAGGTTTTAAATGGCCTAGTCAGAAACAAAAAGGTGCCTAACTAATACAATGGAGACGTTGCACACTTTCAGAATCACCGCTTCATCTTCAATAGGTCAGAGACCTTGCTGAGGTTAGATGGACAAAAGAATAGGTCATTCTAAAAAACCTAAAAACGCCCCTCAGAATTATCGACAGTGGACCCGTCTGAACTTAACCAACTAATAAAATGTTGTGATGTTAGGTAATGAGATTTTCGGCGGTGTTGAGTAAAAAAGGGGTTAGTTCATTTTTAGTTTTGCCAAATCTCGGAAGTTAGACAACTAAATACGTAGAACTGGGGTCATTCTTCAGACGGTATCTGACATGATACTCAAGGTGGTTATTTGTTAAAAATCTTCTTAACTAGTCATCGTGCCGAAAAGAAACCGAAGAGGTCAACAATCTTAACAAAAGAATTCTCTGAAAATTGAAGTCGACAAAATAATTCCAAGAAATGCCACAAAATTACTAAAGAATCAACTTAAAGTGAGTTAAAAGTGAAGAGAAATTTAGTTCACTAACTATTTTTTACAAAATATATTCCCACTGCCGTACCTAGAATTACTGAGACATAAGGTACACTGTAAAAAAAAAATCTGTAATCCTACAAAACTAGTTTTTGTAAAACTACAGAAATCTGCATGTTTACTAGAATTTTATCTGTAACCGGGTATAATATTTACCACTCGCATAGTAAAAATACATGAAATATCTTAGTGTCAACTGTCAGCCAATGAGAAAGGACTTCAGTGATGACGTAATGACTATTCACGCAGCCACAGAGATGTTCAAGGCATCCATCTTGATTATGATTTCAAATTAGGACGCAAGTAAATATTTCTACTTTATGAGTTAAATTTTGTTATATTTCCATTCTTATATTTCCATTCCTTTAATTATAAAATTGTTTCTGAAAATTATGTTTCTACATTGTTCAAGGACAATAGAAAGTATTTCATTTTGTATTCTATAAATTGCAATATTGTTTTTGTGTCAAAGTTCTTTTTCTTATTTTTGTAAAAGTTGTCCCATTCCTCCATACTCTCTCCTATGCTTTTACCTCTGAATATTGGGCATTTCTCTATCTATACACACGTATTATGGGTATTTGTTTTAAAACTATCAGAAATATTATACATGTGTTTGCGTGTATATAAAAAATGAAATGTTGGTAATATTTTTCCTATTCCTAGAGAAGAAAAAATCGTTCTTAACTGTGCTTTAAATAAAAATAATTTATCACATTATTTATATACTTTTTATTTCTTAACCTTTAACTGATGTTACCGGTCTCTCAGACCGCACCTTTTTTTTAATTTTTATAGTTTTGCAATTTTTTATATACTTGCAATTTTCAGTTTAACTACACACACTACCGAAATTTTGTTCCGTTGTGAACTTAGTACCATCACCAGACACTTTTGAATAGGTGAATTTTAATTATAACAGTCCTGTAGAAAAAGTTTAGTACATCGTAGTTAGTTAATCGTGCCTTTTATTCATCTTTCAATAAAGCGGTCTCACAGACAACTTCACACTAGTTGTCTTCACACTAGTTGTGACAATTTCTGTGACATCAGTTAAAGGTTAAGGAGTAAATTTAATAACTCATTCATATTGAAATATGTATTTATTTTATCTGAAAAATTGTTCTGCTCAAATTTTTTGTGAAAATCTTAGACTTGGAAAAAACCTAAATATAAACATTTGCATTTTACGTGAGTTTCTGAGCGATAAAATGCCGAGTTTTTACTTTCTCATGCAAAGAGAGATACAGGGTATGTAGGGGTAAAGATACGAGTGGAGCAAAAATACGCACCGGCTGATTTCATATGAAGTAACATTTCTGCTCTCTTGGCCAATAGGTGGCAGTTTTGTTTCAAGTGTACTAGTCATTTGTTTAAACCTTTGATAAAAGTAGCAATTTGTGCTAAGAAAATGAGGAGTTCAAATTTTCGAATTTTGATCTAATATTTTTAAAATTTCACTTTATTCTTTAGCTAACAGTACCTGGAAGTTTTACAAATCCAAAATTTTAGTGGAGATCGAAAGATTTTTAGCTTCTAAATGCCGCAGTTTACCTCGATCACATTTGTTTATACTTATGCGTAGCCGGTTAAGCAAAATACTGCAGAATAGGATAAAAGTACGCATCATCCTTGGGACAAAGATACGCACATGTTTAAGATACGGGACTTTGCCCTATCGTTTTAGCTAGATGCAAAGCTTTCCACAATTTCTAAATTTGTATTATATAAAATATAATAGCTACTTAACTAATATAAGTTAGTAAACTACCTTTCCCTCTTTCTAGAAGTTTTTAAATATAGAACGTATGTACCTACCTACCTCCTTTTAAAAATCAATATTCTTATTTCATGAATCGCTTTTGTTTTAAACCTTAATCCTTAACTCCTGTTAGCGGTCTCACCGACCGCTGTAATATTCAGTTTTCACAGTTTAACTTGTAACTTTCAATTTAAGTAGTTATGTTAGTTTAATTTTGATTCGTTTGGTAAATTAGAAGTATAGCTGAAGACTTCTGAATGCGGTAAATTTTACTATAATAGCCCTTTGCATAAAGTTTAGCGCAGAAACCGCCTCTTATGAGTCAGTCAACCATTTTATTCAATCAACGATTAAGCGGTCTCGGAAACCGTTTACAGTATTTATGAAACAATTTTTATCACAACAGTTAGAGGTTAACTGCTATTTGCGATCTCGCAAACCGCTATTTTTTTCATGGTCTAGTTCAGAATTTTCAGTTTAAATACTATCGAAATTTACTAATGCTTTTACATTACTCATTCATTTTAGTGAAAATGGGGCAAAATCCGGCCGTAATGGGGCAAAAATGCGCACTGTGTATCTTTGCCTCATCACTGCGTACTTTTAGCCCAACCATTGGGGCAAAGATGCTCAGAGCAATGTTTTTTTAAAAATTACAATTTCTCACGGAATTATAACTTGACAGAATGTCGTTAGATAGTGGAACGTGCCTAAGGTTTTAATACAACATTTTAATCAGTCGTCACATAAGTTTAGATCAATGTGTTCATTAAAAATCAAAATTAATGATAAGTGCGTAACTTTAGCCCCCACCTATCGTACATCACTTAGGTGTGTCATGTGGACAACTTGTCACCAAGTGCCATTGAAATCAACCATGATGGTGAATATCGATGGCGCTTTTTAACAAGCTGTCCTCACTTCAAATACTTGTGGGCATGATACCCACATATGTTTGAATATTAAAGTGTTTACATTTGTCCATTTTCCTACATAAAACATAAATTGTTATTAGAGATGTAATTGTATATTACATTTCATAATATCAATAAAACACGATTTCCTTTCCTTTTATTTCGGGTTCTGGTTGAAATAAGTCTGGGTTGAGTTGCAGGTTGCCGAAAATTATTTTGGCTGATTCTGGTCAGGTTGCGGATCAAGGAAATATTTTTGGAGTGTTCGTGTCGAGTTGCGGGTTGACTTAAGTATAATATTCGGTTTTGTGTCTTTTGCAACTTGACCCGTGCAGGACTACTCTGTAGTCGGGAAATTTTCCATATATCAGGATTCGTACGGTCCTTAAAAGTACTTGCATTTTTCAAAAAGGATTTTTTTTGTGCTTGAAAGTGCTTATTTTCATACAAATTTTTTTTTAAGTCCTTAAAAGTGCTTTACTGTCATATTATTTCTTAATCTGTGGTGGAACTCTTCTGCATTTCTTTTCATTTCTTATTTAAAAAATAAAGATAAAACCTCCATAGCTAACCTTTCTTCTGAAATTTCACCTCCCCTTTTTACTCCGTTCTCCACAATACCAAAGTTTAAACTGTTTAAAACTTTTTTTTATCCTTTAACTGATGTTACCGGCTCACAGACCACTGCTTTTTTCAATTTTCATAGTTTAACTTGCAAATTTCAGTTTATCTACAAACACTACTGAAATTTTGTTTCGTTTGAAACTTTAGTACTAACACCAGAGACTTTTGAATAGGTGAATTTTAATTATAACAGTCCTGTGCAAAAAGTTTAGTACAAAAACAACATCCTATGAGTTTATCGCGGCTTTTATTCATCTTTCGTTGGAGCGGTCTCACAGACCGCTTCACACTAGCTATGTGATAATTTCTTTGACATCAGTTACAGGTTAAAAAAAATTGCTCTACTGTATTTGTTACTTTAAGTGAATAAATAATCAGTCCTGAATTTCATTAACTATTCATTCCATCATATCCATTTCATTAAAATTTTATCTGAATTTCACCTTCAAAATTTCGTTTCCCCGTTTTCTTCACCTGTCACAGTAATAATACTTAAAGATTCAAAACTCTTTAAAACTGCTTAAATTAAAATATATATATATAATATATATATATATAGTTCTGTGTCATTTTATTGTCACAATAAATAATCAAGATTTTTCTTCCCACTCGAAATTGGCATCCCCCCCCCTTAAAAAAAAACTTAGAGCGCATAGAATTTTAAAGTCTTTAAAACTCTTTATAGACCAATGGTAGGGGAGGAAAAAAGGGCCGCATTCGGAATTAATTAGGGGAAAGCTGGAAATTGTTTTAATCCCTTTAAGTCTAGAATGAATGTACTAAGTTTTCCCCCTCTTACTAGGTGAGTGGTTGAAGAAATGTACAGATTTATAGTCAAAAAACACATTTTTATTAATTACCATAACAATATCTAAAAAAAAACTAACTCTATTAAAAACATTGTCAATACAGATGTTGTAGAGGTTAAAATTCTGATTGAAATGTGTACTTAATATTTTTGTTGAATTTTTACAATTATATTGCAAAGTTTTGCCTAATTCGTTAATCAAGTGATTGAAGCCAGAACAGACGTGGTTATCAGTTTACCCGGTTTCTAATTTATAGGGGAGATGGGGGCACATATGAACAGGGGGCAGATGTGAACATCGCAATTTTTCAATGGTTATTGTAAGTTTTTTTATTTGAAAAAAACTACTAAAGATGACAACACCTGTAGACATACGGTAAAAATTTTTTGAAGCTTTTTGACCTTTTGTTTGTCCTCTGTAGCCAAAACACTGTTTTTAGATCTCAAAAGTCAAATCTTTGTTCAGAGTTCATAAGCGTTTAAATTTATTTATTCATTTATTTGAATTTGAGTGTTTTAACATGCACTATGAATATTAATAAATATTTTTAATACAGTTCTTTTTCTTCTAAATTTGAGAAATGTTAATAATTTATCAATTTAACAGAAGCAGCAATGTGGGGCACTTGTGAACAGACAAGTTGGGGCAGATATGAACAGTAGGGGAGACCGGGGGAATGTCGCCAACCCGGGTTATGCCGCCACCCCACCTAGTTTAAAAACTAAAGGCAGTTTGATACAGTAAATGTGCCTGCACTATAGCGGCCAACAATATAAACAGTGCCTAAAGTGGGAGTGACTTTGCTGTACGTCGTTCGTCTGTTCTGGTGAAAAATGTAGTTTTCATCTAGTTGCTTATTATTTTGGAGCTTCAAATGAGTAGAGATAAGCACCTTTTGTTGTAACATTAGGTATTTAAGATAATATGACCCGTAATCTACATGCATTCGCCGACATTTTGATGCAATGTGTTGAACAAGTTCGGTTCTTGTTTCGGCTTTGCTTGGGGATTTCCGCCATATTGTCCTCTCGGGGTAATGCCGCCGCCATGCAAATCGGGTGAGAAATGGCCTCATTTCAATGTAGTGGAGCCGATTCAGCAGAGTGACTTTTGCAATAGGAAGTAAATTGTAAGCTTAACCATTATTCTGCTCAATTACATTACTTTCTAACTATTTTCAGTAGGTTGTGTGTTTCCTAGTATCCATTTGATGCATGTACTAGGTCATTAAAGAGTGGCGGCATTACCCCGGTACAGTGGCGGAATTACCCCAGTGTCCTGGGTAATCCCGCCACTGTGCAGAGGTTTAAAAAATATTTTTTTATATATGCTTACTTTACAGTTATGATTACGGTTAAATTTATACAGGTACTAAAGATCATGATTCAGCTTTAGAATTTTTACTATTAAAAAATAAACATTTTTTCGAGGTGAAAAAATTTAAATTCCCTTAAGGTGTCGCCATTCCCCCGGTCTCCCCTACTTAAGTGCCCCAATAATCATTCTGTGATTCTGTTCTTTTCAGTTAACTTAATGATAAATAATGTCCGTTCCATTACCTATAATTTTCCTGAAATAGAAGACATTTTCCTCACACAAAGTTGATTTTGCATTGAAACTTCATCAAACACATCTTTCAGCAAATACATAAAGAGCAACAAGCTCGTTTACATTCAATTGTACTTTAAATATATTCAATGTTTTCTAAAATCCAGTAAGTGTAATATATTATTTTACTAAACAGTTTACAACAATATTTTTTATGCATTGTTAATACAAAAGTATTACCCTGAACAACTTTGCAAATTTTTGTATTACATTTATTCTAAACTTGCAATGATGGCTTACTTCCATATCTAAAACAGTTATGTATATGACGCTTTGAATGGAGATACATATGAGTAATATTTTAAGAAAGTAAAATTTTTAAACTGATAACTACCGTAAAATCCCTATTGTAACCCCTCTCTCTTTCAAAAGGAAAAGAATTTAGGGGAGGGGGGGGGGTTATAGTCGAGATTTTTTTTAAATCATTAAAAACCCCTTCTTTATCTATAATTTACAAGTAAATAAGGCAAATACAGCAGTGGGAATCTTTCGTATTTCGGCAGATTTGAGATAAATAGTATGTAAACGCCCCCTCCCCAAAAATTTTCCCAAACAAAAACCCCTAAGCAAAATTTGTTTTAATTTCTTTTTTAAAATTGCTTCCGTATTTTTTTATTTTACTTCAGATTTACTTAATGAATCATCTAAGCTTCCACCCCCAAAATCTACTTATTTTCATTTTATAATCTTTTGCTTAAACATATCACTCAGAAACTAGAGAAATGTGTGTATATATATATATATATATATATACCTTTTTATGGCGAATTTCACAGGTAATTAACTAATCATTACGATGACAAATGAATAACAGAATAAAAAGCATGTCAAAGGATATTTTTCCTTGTGTTCACATGTACCCCACGTGTGTTCACAACTACCCCGCTGATGGGGCACATGTGAACAATTTTTCGAATTTTTAAAACTATTAAAAAATGTAAGAACTATACAGGTTATTTTTAAAAAAATACCATGTATAAAAGAAAGTTCTATTTACTGTATTGAGTAGGTTTGGTTTATAGAAATTAGACCTGTCATGAGAAAAAGCTATATTTATGCGAACTGTTCACATGTGCCCCCAACTCTCCTATATACATTTTAATTTATTGAGGTACTATTTGAGGATTTTAATTATTTTAGGGTTTATTTTGGATGTTTTCAGAGTTATGGCTTAAACTCTTGATTACGGATTATAGCCCAGTGGTAGGAAATGAAAAAAAAGGCCGAATTCGGAATTAAATACGGGAAAGCTGGAAATTGTTTTAATCCCTTCGACATAGGTCAAAAATAAACGTACTAAGTTTTCCCGCCCTACTAGGTGCGACTTTGTCGCTACAAACAAATAGATAACTTAAAGTGCATTATTTCAAGATTTTTAGCATATTTCAAAAATGATTTGTAAATGATGGGAAATATTGTCTATGATCTCTGATTGTATTTCAATTATGCGTCGTATTTAATTTGACATATATAGCGAATAACAGTGCGTATGCATCACATTTAAAGAGGTCGAAAATAGTGGGGAGGAGCGAGGGAACAAATGAGTGTGCAGGATTATTGTCGCTAGAGGAATTATAGGTCAACCAATAGCACGATTTTAAACTGCGATATTTAACGAAAAGGACTAAGATGGTTTTAATAAAAATTATTTTCGACTAGTATACGAGCATCTTAAGTTAAATTCATAAAATTTTAAAACCTAAGGAATATTGAAAAAAAAGTATTATAAGCTTTACTTTTTTTTTATTTATTTTTTTTTTTTAAACTAAGGTTTAAGGTTGACGATATCAGTTGAGAAATGGCATGTAAAACGGCTGTCAATTATGTACCTCTTTCCTGATAACTACTAAATTATAATCCTCAAAATATACAAAATAAAGCATTAATATAATTACAGAAACATCGCGAGGGCCTCAACAACTTAAAGAAAATGCATGTATGTAATAAACGGAGGCAGGGCGGATTGATAACTCTGTCTCCCTCTTGATTAGCGCGGTTAAGACAAAATTTAGAAATAGAATTGCGACCCTAATGTTCAGCAAAATTATTAATATGGGTACTCATTTTATTCAGAATTTCAAATTCAACGACATTTGTATTAACAATGTTTTTCAAAAGAATTGTTCTGAGATATTGTTAAGATAATTTTAAAAAAGTGTTTTTTGACTATAAATATGTACATATTTTCTAATGTTCGCCTAGTACGTGGGATAAAACTTCGTACTTTCATTTTAGACCTAAACGGAAGGGATTAAAACAATTTCCAGTTTCCCACCCACTTAATTGCGAGTTACATCCCCCGATCACGGGTCTTTGAAATAGAATTGTGACAATGTTCAACAAAATTGTTAAATGTAGTTCTCATTTTACTCGGAATTTTAAGCTGACGACGAGCTGAACACGGAAATTGCAAAACCTAAATTTCATTCCAGATTTCAAAGTGCTGCCATTTGCAAAATGACGTCAGCGTTACGCACAGATATATTTGTTTTTTATAATATAGATATAGATTTTATTTTCATATCAAAATCTTGGTGGGGTTTTTTTCTTTTCAAACTAATTTTTTCACCCTTAAATCCATTTATATCTGAATCAAATGAATACTCGATCATTTCAAAGCTACTGTATAACATCGTGTATTTTAAAATAATATATACGTAATGTGAGTCGTACAGTAAAATGCGCAGAAAACAGAAAAGTGACTTCGGACAATGAATTTTTTTTTAAGATTATTTTTGTATTTTTTTTAAATGTATTGCAGTATTTCAAACAGAATTGAATGTATATGCTTTTTGGTATTGTTATTATTTGGTATTAATATTTTGCATAATTTGATTTTTGGAGTCTTAGGTGTAATTTTGAAATATGCTTGGAAAGGGAGGTGGGGGAGGGACAAGGTTCTTCCAGAATTTTAAATTCTTAAAGTTTGCCGTTATCATCCAAACTCTTTGAAATTTTTAGATGTTAAAAACATAATGTTTTCGTAGCCCGAGGGAAAAAATATTAATATTTAGTGGGAAAAAGGCTGGTAAGATTTTTACCACGATGT
Source organism: Maratus speciosus (assembly GCA_963932465.1). Lineage (NCBI taxonomy): Eukaryota > Metazoa > Arthropoda > Arachnida > Araneae > Salticidae > Maratus > Maratus speciosus. The sequence continues at coordinate 289,101,024 of OZ010800.1, read as the reverse complement.
AACTGAGGTTTTTGCTAATTTTGACCGAAGTTTTTGCACATTTTATTTAGTAAAAAATATTTATATTTGTCCGAATGTTTCGAAATTTTCGTAAGTAAATGTAAATCTGGCCTGGTGAGTTGCTCTAAAAAAAGATTGTGTTAAAATACGGACGTTTAGTTAGTTTTATGGTAGAAAAATATAGTCTTTGTGAGGCGCGAAGTGACCTACGCTCACCAATGTATTTGAAAGAGTTAAAACTCTCAGTTAGAAGATTTTAACTTTTAGAGCATATATATATATTTGCCGATACTTCTAAAATATCATCCTGCAATAAATTGCTACAAGTTTTCGGAAAACCTTTTTTCATCTTTTTTTTCAAAAGTTTAACTGCTAGGTGGGGAGAATATCGTAAATTTAATATCGGAATGTATCAACGTGTTAATATTGGTGATATATCGCGATAACTACCGTAATGTGTATGCGAATAGAAAAATTGCTTATTTTAAAAGATAAAAGGCATGTTACCAAAAATTTTAGTAGAAACAGATGTAGAAAAGAGCTAATAAATGTTTCATGCTATTTTCTTCTACAGCATCCTTTAAATAAATAAATATATATAGGGGAAGGTGGGGCAAAATTGGGTACCATATAAGTTTGTTAGTCTCAAATGCTGTGAAATGGGAAAACAAACTTTGAACACTGTTTTTAATGTAAAATGAATCCTTGGCTATAATAAAACATTCTTTTCAAACAATATATATATATAATTGTTTATATAAAAAAATAGCTTTTTTCAAACGTATGCAAAAATCCGATTTTACCTCGCTGGTTGGGTAAAACTGGGTATCCATTTAAAACTACTGGAAAACTCATTTTGGTCAAAAAGGTCTTGCTTAATGTAGTAAAAAATACATTTTTATTATTTTTAACAAAACGAAATTGCACATGTGTTCTTCCATGTGTAAAAAAAAATAATTCGTTGGAAAATTTTCTACGTTGTATAGGCCTGCTTACTTTACACTGTACGTTTAAGAGTTCTTTTAGCTTCAAAAATCACAGATGAATTTATCATCATATTCTTCTGATATACTACATGCTTCGTGTGCCTATCCGTGGCATTTCAAACATCGTATTTGGATTTAGAATTTGAGTAAAGTTCATAGCAAAACATACAGGTTTCATTGTCCTCTTCTTCTGAAGATGTTTCCGCAATCTTTTTTTTTTAAAGAAACTTCTTTTTCCGTCTTGCAGTTTGTTTGGCTTTTTTCTCCTTAATATCTGTTTCGACCTGTAATTTATAGGGAGAAGAAATCAAAATAAGTTTTTCCCGTTCTTTACTCAATTCTAAAGCCTTCCTTAGAAGGGGATAATAACTTTTTAGGCGAAATTGGAAATACAGATTGCTAGGCTATATAGTCTGAAGATGTCGAGTGGATAATTTTACTAATGTATTCTGTAGATGTAAAATTTTGAATGAGTGATGACGTCTGTGACTGTGATGTTAACTGCTACATCTGGAAGCAGCTCGACGTGAAAGACGCTGGATGTTGTCAACTCGTTTATGTTCGGAAGGTTGAGCTCCATTATCCTGTGATGTTTCAGAAATATTTATTTCTGCAGCTATGCAAACCTGGGGTTGCATAGACCTAGGTGTGTTATCATGACTTTCATGGGTTTCTCTCTCACTTCCGAAGGAGCAAAAAGATGGTCTGGAAAAACATTGTTGTAGGGAAAACTCCCTGTTTTCTCGAACCTTCTGATTGCAGTATTTACAATTGCTGCTCTCGAAAATGCAGTTTTAAAAAATTTTCTAATTTGGTAAATTGTTACAGATCGCGCAGAGTTGAAAAATAACCACTTCTTCACCTCTTGTTCTTAGTATGAGCTTAGAGATGCATGAATGACACATCAAGGGGTTGAAATCGATGCGTTGCGTAAGGAAAGAATCATATATAAATACATTGCTTTCTCTTACTAGATTAACAGGATTCTTTTATATGAATTGAACACCTGTTAAGGATTTAAAGAACGGGCTTTTCAGGACAAGGATTGGAAAAATCTTTTAACCAAATAAAATAAAGACCTAATTTCGTAATCCATCCACTCCTATTATATACAGAAAATGAGTCTGGGAAAGTTTCATTCATCAAGAGGTTTTTTTCTTGCCTGTTTAATATTTGATAAAAAAAATCCTGTTATAGATTATATAGCCTAGTTATATAGGATTGAGATTTTATGGATTATTTGTCAATTTGGGCAGATTATTTTATTTAGAGAAACAAGTCACGAAATATTTTTGCATTTTAAGTGGACCTATAACGCAAGTTATTATTACACCTCAGATTAGAAAGTTATTTATTAAAATGTAATAGGCATAATATAAAATTATGCTTAATTAGTACCATTAATTTGTTCATTAATAATTGCAAATTATTTAATTTCATAAATGTAAGTTAAAAATTAGACCTACTTTTTAATATAAAACAAAATCAAAATTAGTTTTTTTCATTATAACTAGATATATTTAGAATTGTATTATAACTTTACAGCATTAAGAATGCAATTTAAAATTCCATGCTAATTTATTAACTATACTAAAAAACATTCTATGAGTGTCGGACAAAATCGGGAATACCCAGTTTTGACCCACTCTTAAGTACCCGGTTTTACCCCAACATGACAGAGTTTAAAATATGGCGTCACTACTCTTAATTCTATAAGCAAAAGATCAGTAAAAATTTTTAAATATTATCAGGAAAGGAAAGAATTAGATGTAGTACTCAGGAATATTAATTATGCTGAAAAATAGTGGTTATACGCGTAAAATCTAGAATCAAATAAAACAATTTTTTAAGAGTAATTGAATCTAATTACAGTACTATAAGCGAATCCTTTTGTCCCCCCCCCCCACATAAATAAACGATTAAATTAATGCTATGCTCATCATGTTCTATAGTAAGCATCTTTTTGTACATTTCAGTGATGTGTATCAATTTCCATATGTTTGAAATAGTGTAATATCATTCCAATATACTACAAATGATTTTTCCCTACAGGCCATTGAAATAGACCATAAAAATCATCGATGAAAATCACAAATTTTCTAAAAAAAAATCAGTTGATTAAAATCATGATTTAATCGTTGATTAAAATCGTTAACACCCTATTGCAGCCAAATGGCAAGCATTAGTTTTTGTTAATCACGATTGATTGACGATTTTTTTCCCTCAACAACCAATTGACGCTTTTTGAAATATTTTTCCACATTTGATTTAAGAATTTCACAATATTTTCCTTCTACCTAACAAATGGAGAATTTTGCAGCTTTTTCTTACAAACTTTCTTTGCAGTTATCCAAAATTTTCAGCCTAATAAAATATAAAATTATAACTAAAAATTAAATAAACAGCACATAAAGAAAAACTATAAAATTATTAATTTAGATATTTTAATTCCAATATTTCAATTGACTAAAGTTCAATGCAGTTTTATTTATTTTTTAAAATAAATAAAATTCTGTGATTTGTGTTTGGTTGCCGTTTTCTCTAAGACGGGAAAATTTATGTTTACCTGTGACCCTGTAAGAGAGGGGTAGGGGGGAGTTACTGTTCCTGCTGACCACTAAAATTTTCAAATTAGTGGTCCGAATGAATTTTTGTTGTTCTCTGACCAGCGGACCACCAATGATTTCGAACACTGATTTTTTAAATGCTGAAGATTTCCTTGTAAAAGAGATTTGAATTGATATACTGTTTAATTTTTTGATTAATTCCCCTGTGTGAAATTTGATTATTGTTATGTCTGCACAAGAAATATTTTATGGCTTAAAATATTTACTCTTTCATTTAAAATAGGTGGATAAATTAACCTGATGCTTGGATCTATTCCTGACTTGAAATCCTGATTCAGAACATGCTAAGCTTCAAGAATTCTTTATATTTGATGACCTGAATAGTCAGAGAGGGTGCAGCACCCTCCTAAAACTGTCTGAGAGAAACTCTATGTGAAATGATATTATATTACAGTAAATATTAGTCTGACATACTATACATATAATTTAATGATTATATAATTTGTATTTTCAATAAATGGAGCGGCATACCGCAAACCAACTTAAATGTGTTGCTATTTAATAGTGTCTGTAACCATTTCTTTTTCAGCTATTGCAAGGCTGCTGCTGGTGAATATTTTCCTTTTTTACGAGTACTGTTAAAAAATAAATAAATCGTCGTCATAGATTATCAATTAGGAATACTGAAAAAATACTTATATATAAGAATAATTAGTCGCTTGGTGGGGACACTGCTGTTATTAAATTAACCTTTCAAAGTAAGTATTTAATATACTATAGAAATACATTGTGTATTTTAAAAAAGCTTTGAAGTTTAAAGTAATATTTTGTATTAGCTGATATTAGAGGTTAAATGGATTCTGCTACTTATAGCTGCCTTTTTAATGCTGATTATTTCAGTATGTACGCATATACTTTGATTATGTATTCGTTATGTTTGTGCTTTATTTATTCAAATGTGTTATATTCATTATTGAATGATAAACAGAAACAAATACTAAACTTTTTTTGTTGTTGATTTATATTCAAATCAATTAATTTTGCATAATTGAGCTGTGTTGCAATATAAATTTTAAAAATATTTCTATTTTATTTTTTGTTTTGTGAAAAGAAGGTAAAAATTTGAAAACTGTATAATATGAAAATTTCAGCATCTATAGATTCACAAGAATTAAAGAAAAAAAAAACAGATCATGAAAGTAGCAGCTAAGTGCATTATGCAAAAAACCTTTTCAAACTCGTGCAAAAATTAATACTGGTTGAAGAAATTTATCCAGCCATTGTTTAAATTAAAACAATAATAAAAGCAGGGTATATATTTAAATCTAAAGAAATTTTTTTTTATATTTTCTTTGTGAATAAGCAAACACTAAATGGACTGTAAGTGTAACGGAGTGCGAAGAAATATTCCAAAATGTAAAAGGACAGAAAGGTAATATTTGTGGTGAAAATAATGCAATTATTTTGTGAAATTGGATCAAATTGGTTTACATTTGTTTTTTAAATATATTTCAAAGACAATAGAATCAATAATTAAAACTTAAATAATTTTCGGTTTAATGAAAAAAAAAAAAAAAGTAAGCTTTCCTACTGCAAGATAATCTCGCATAATCTGAAATTTGGTTTATTACACCATAAAATGATAAATTGAAAACCCAAAGTGAGGGGGGGGGGAGAGAAAGCTACAATCCGGTGTAACCATTCCACATAAAGATGAGAGAAAATCCTGAATCGTGATTCAAACTTTTAGCAAAAAATTGGAATAGAGAAAACCTTGAATTATGATTTAACCTTTCACCAGAAAATTGGATTTAAAAACAATCCTGTTTCGTGGTTCAACCTTTTACCAGAAAAATTGATTAAAAAAAACTAAATTATGGTTCAAACTGTTACCAGAAATTTGGATTTAAAAAGAAAAACTTGATTTATGGTTAAACCTTTTATCAGAAAATTGGATTTAAAAAAAATCCTGATTTATGGTTCAACCTTTCACCAGAAAATTGGATTTATAAAAAACCTGAATCATTGTTTAACCATTTCACTAATATAATGGTATTTGAGAAAGCACCAATAAACTGGTAAAACTTATCGCCAATATCTTGGTTGCAGCTAAATTTCAGCGACTTTTCACCATTTTCTTGGTGAAACATCACACTTTATTTTTAACAGTGTATCGATAACATTTAAAAAAAAAAATTAGGCATACTTTATAAACTTAGTAATGATACTTTACATTCATTATTGTTTCTATTCGCTTTTTTAATTTAACTAATAACCGTAAGATCTGATTCTGCTTATCTGCTTATTTACTGCTGTTGTTATAATGCTAATTTAATATGGAACTTATGTAATTTAATATTTTGTACCTATTTGAATATCTACAGTGAAGCTTCAGTCAGTTTTTTAATGCATAACATACAAATATTTCTGGCAATTGCTGTGGTAATACTGAAAACCACGTCAGGTCATATTACTTATTTTGATCGAAGAATTTTGACTTTACTGCAAATCTCTTGCACGATTACAAAAAACTTTCTGGCGAGAATACAAAAACTGTTTTAGATACAACACTAAAAAATCATTGGTAATTTTTCTGACATTACTTTAATAAAGTTACCAAACATTTTTTGCTGAAGTATATGTAAAGTTTTGGGTGCAATACTAAAAAAATTCATAGTAAATGTACTATGAAATCCTTCGCAAATTTACAAAAAAATTTCATAGTCAATGTACTAAAAATTCCTTTGTAAGTGTACTAAAAAATCATTAGAAAATTCACAAAGTATTCTTTAGGAAACTACCGAAAAAAGTCGTTAGTACCTTGACTAAATAATCCTAAGTAAATTTACGAAAAATTCTTTAGTAAACTCCCTAAAAAATCGTTAGTAAGTTTACTGAACAATATTTAGTAAACTTACAAGGAATTCTTTGGAAAACTCTCTAAAATATCCTTAGTACGTTTACTAAACTATCTTTGGAAAAATTACCACAAATTCTTTAGTAAACTCCCTAAAACATCGATAGTAAGTTTACTAAGAAACATTTAGTAAATTTACAAAAACTAATTAGAGAAACTCCCTTGAAAAACCGTTAGAAATTTACAGAACAATATTTAGTAAATTTACAAAAAAATTTTTAGTAAACTCCCTAAAACATCGCTAGTAAGTTTACTAAGAAACATTTAGTAAATTTACAAAAACTAATTAGAGAAACTCCCTTGAAAAACCGTTAGAAATTTACAGAACAATATTTAGTAAATTTACAAAAAAATTTTTAGAAAACGCCCTAAAAATGGATAGTACGTTTACAACATATTCACCGATAAATTTACTAAAACTTATTTAGTAAATTCCCTAAACAAGCATTAGTAACCTCACTAAACAATATTTGGTAAATTTACAAGAGTGTTTTGGGGAAACTCCCTAAAAAATCACTAGTACGTTTACTAAGCAATATTTAGTAACAGTTACTGAAGACACTTCTGTAATTTTACATGATTATCTTATGTTGTGATTACATAAAAAGTTCTAGGAATCCCAGTTTCCTACAAAATTCTTAGTAACCATACAAATTTTTTTTTACAGTGTAAGAGTTGGATTTTGTGCCAGTAGAAATCCTTCTTTCACAAGCCCTTTTTTCATTTTGCCCATGACACTGCTATTTTGTTTTCTTTCTGTGTCTCAGAAGATCGGTCCATTATATACATAGACCAGCAATAAGGTAGGTAGGTAGGTAGCTAAATTAGTTTGTAAGTTCGATGGGTGTATACGTCGTCCAAGGATCTTTATCATATGCTCCCTAAATATGGAGATGTTGATGACATTTTCTTTATGAGCTGTCCACTTCTCATACTAAAGCTATTCGTTAGAGGTAAAAAAAAATGGCAACAGGTTGACGCAGGAAATAAACTATTTAACGGTTAAAATCACCACTAGATCATACGAAAGCGAAGTATATATAGATACGGTTAATAGGAATCATCAGAATCGCAGTAATTCAGTGTTTAATATATAGAAAACTCACAGATTTTTAGCTCTTTATATTTTAGAAAATCTGGAACGTTTTCTGCTTCATTGGCTGGGAAGGGAGAACGCAATAATCAATCCTTTCTCCGGTGCGTGGGATGTTGCTGCAGCTCGTCTGATGACAGTTTACGGTGCTGCTCACGAATGTGACGACCAGATAACTGTGCCAGTAAAATGCCGTTACGGGTTTCTGCGTACCTGATGAACTTTACGGAACATTAGTTCGTAGGAACTTGAGGCTCCTCATCAGTCAAATTTCAAATTCAATTCTCTACAGTGCAAAAATATGGTCAAGGAATGCTTCCGTATTTTTAAATTCCTCATCAAAAAATTAAAATGTTTAATTTTTTTTTTCATATTGTAATAAAAAAAAATGAGATGTCTAATTGACAAAATATTTCTAAAAATATATATATTTGATTTTATTTCACAGCTTTTCTAAAGTGTTGACATTTAAAATATAAAATGAAATGTATTAGAAATATTTTTTTTTAATTTCGTTTTAATTTACTGTAATTTTTTATTTTATTTTAATAATTTTAACACCTACGCGGCCAGCCTCCCGCACTCTTCCTTTAATTTTGGGGCACTACTTTATCCAAACTAACATTTTTTGCTTTATTTAGTCATTGAAATTATCTCATTAGATAAGGCAAAAATTACTCTGATATAATAGTAAGGATTTTCAGCTTTCCATATGGCAAGTACACGTGCTACTCGAAATGGTTAAATTTGTAGAATGACTGTAATCGGCTGAATGATGATTTGTTTTACGCCGTAGTCCAATATCTCTGTATGCCCCAAAATAATATAATAAATAATTTGCATTCTATTCATTATGCAACTTTTTCAAAGGTGCACTATGGAGAACAAGAATTCCCAACAAAGCTTACAAACTCAACGAAAATTTAGCATGCTACGCAAGTACGCTCTTAAAAGCTTGTTGTTGTAACTGATTATTGTATCTTGATAGTATTACTTAAACACACACATATACACACGTAAGAAAAAACATTAAATGAAATATATGTTACCAGCTTATTTTTGTTTGATATAATATGAGTGAATGTATGATATCCTATCGTCGACTATTTTTCAAATTACTCACTGACAGTATTTAAATAAATGTTTTAAAAATATCAATGTGCATCTTTGATACAAACACGCGGAAAAGAAGAAATCGTAGTCCATTTAATTAAATGCAATTTATGTACAAAGAAGGTATTTGGCTCATAATCTGCCCGATGTGGAGAGCATCGTATACCTATGCATCTAAGTAGGACAACATGTGATATCTTTATCGTACTTATATTCGTTTGTAAAAATTGTCAAATATTAATCAAGAATAACAACTGGCAAATAGAGAATACTTTATAGATATAGTTAGAACAACATATGGAAATTTTAATCATTTGCACAATTTGCTAAAAGAGTAGTAATTGTAAACCATAGCATCTTTAAATAATATCTTAAAAATAAAGAATAATTTAAAAGAATACTGTGTGAAATTACGTCAGAGTTCACCGTCTGAAAAATAAAAACCCAGAAGTTATACATACAGGCTCGGGAAGCATGTGTATGTATTGTATATGTCAGATCAGTGACCATATTGATACCACACGATTGGCCTTCGGTATTTCGTGAATACAATAAATACCAAAAAGACACAGTTTTTTTTCCAATCGAGTAAAAAGCAATCAAATCCCGCAATCCTATCGTTGTGTCCCAGAGACTTCTACACATATACTTAACAAAACGTAAAAATTTGATGACGCGACTTACGAATTAATTCCTGCAACTAAGGAGAGAAATTTGAAGTAGTTAGACATTCATCAATGCTTTAAAAATTTTAGTACTCTCATTATCTTTAATACAGCTTGCTAATATATATGTTTATATATAATAATCTGTTGTATTGATTGGCACAGTCTTAAAGGCCAAAATGAGAACAATAAAAGAAAAAAAATGTACCACATTCCTTATTTCTTGCACAACTTGCTACATATTAACCAAGTATTGTAAATATGTTTTTTGCCCTAAATTTGCTAGTTGTTTAGATGCTCCAAAACATAAGTATTCTAACGTAGCATCACTGCAGCTATACTAGAGCACTGACTTCTAAAACTGAACAACGGGATATTTATGAGACTTTCGCCAGAAGATAAAAAAAAAAAACAAAAGGTTAGAAATTGAATATAACTTCCATTAATATACAAGAAAAGAAACCATATGCAACCGGAGATGAACTTTGTATGAGAGAATGCTCTATTGTTTCAGAAGTTCAGAGTTCATCATTTGAAAGAAAAAAACAGAAGCTATATATACAGGGTCAGGAAGCATGTGTATGTATGTCAGATCAGTGACCATATTGATACCACACGATTGGCCTCCGGTATTTCGTGAACACAATGAATACCAAAACCGATCCTCTCATGTAACCGCAGGGTTTGGGATAATTTAAAACTGGTTGACTGAAGTGATTTCTTTCTTCCAGATACTCCTATTATTTCTGTAGGTTAATTAAAGGTTGTACAATATATGTTAAAGTAATTCAATTAAATTTTTTCTGATACAAGGCAACTTAATTTTTTTTTTCAAAACATTGGATGCACTTGGCATTTAAAAATGACTTTTATGATTAATTTTAATAGATTAGTAGGGTGTCCTGCTTTTCAAATCAATTCAAATTTTTAAATACATTAGAAGCATAAGCAATGAGTTAGAATTTGTTCTTAATTTTAATCACATAACGATAAAAAAAGGATAGGAAATAGTTTCTTCATGAAATTTTGACGAAGATATCTATTTAAAGTACGCAAATTGATTAAGTTCTGATGCAATGCATAAGAAATACAATATCATAGCTGCCAACTTGTACGGATTTTTAATACCACTAAAATTTAACAGAAATTTCTGCCTTATTTAATTATCAAAATTCACTGCAATTTGGTGATTGAATTAGGAAAAACTTTCTATTAAATTTTAGTGGTAGCAAAAATCCGTACAAGTTGGCAGCTATGCAATATTAATGAAAATAAATTACAGTCCATAAGAGCAATATTAAAACACTTGTAGACCTAATAGCTTAAATATATATATATATATATAGGAGCAGAAGGGACCCTTTGACTTTAACCAATATATTTATTTAATTACTTTTCAAAATGCATTCAGTTGTGAAAAAATGTACCGCGCTGTAATTATAAAATCAAATGTATCGGCATTCAAGTATTCGTAAACAAAAAAGACATCTATTATTACAGCAAATTTATCAATAAATACATAAATTTTAGTAAGTATGTGATAAGAAAGTGCGTATTCAAGACATCAAAACAGGATATAACTTTATAGCGTGAACAAAAGACAGCAAAAGAAATATGAGTTTCGATTTTTATTAGTCGTTATGACCCAGTTGCATATTAAATAATCTTCAAGCTTAAAAAAAAGAAAAGAAGAGAAAAATATTCCACAAATTAAATTCTATTAATTCACAGCTCTCGAAGCCACTTATATCCGACACATGTATTATCTTCATAATAGCCAGCTCTAGTTTGCCTCCATTTTGATGTCTTTTGCTTGATAAATATTTTCCAAAGAAATTTTCGTGGGTTTTTAGTAACAGGGTTCCTTGCGATAGTCGAGGCCCGGTTCGACCGAATTCGCAACACTGACCGCGGGCCAGCCCTTGGCTATACATAAAAAAAAAAGAAAAAAAGTAGCTGAATGATTTTTTTTTTAAACCTTAGTGCTGCATTTTACAGAAAGTTTTTATATTTAAAAAAAGTTTTGGAGATAGATAAAAATTATTTTGGTTAATTGATTACATAATGATCATAAAAAAATACAAAAGGAGTATGAAGGACGGTAAGTCAATAAGTTTCATGAACATTAATATTTGTCAATATCACCTTACACACTGTAAAAAAAAATCCGACCAGTTTTCCTGTAGGAATCGGAAAAATAGTTGCCCTTATCGTACCGGAAAATTTTCCTACCCAGCTCGGAATAAAATCCGTAAAAAAAAGGGAATAGTCAATAAAACTGTATTTTACGGATTTTATTACGATTTTACGGATTTTATTCCGAGCTGGGTCGGAAATTTTTCCGGTACGATAAGGGCAATTATTTTTCCGATTCCTACAGGAAAACTGGTCGTTTCTTTTTTTACAGTGCAGACTTCTATTATTACATATTCAGTAAACAGAATTTCTATGTCGGATGCAAGTAAATGCTAATTTAACTGAAAAGCAACTATCCGAGGGAAAAAATCATAAGAAAACATGAATAAACAAATCAGTGTTTCACTGTAAAAAAAATACGACTAGTTTCCTGTAGAAATCGGAAAAATAGTTGCCCTTATCGTACCGGAAAAATTTCCGACCCAGCTCGAAATAAAATCCGTAAAATACCGTTTTATTGGCTATTTCCTTTTTTTTTTTTTTTTTTTTTTTTTTTTTACAGATTTTATTCCGAGCTGGCTCGGAAAATTTTCCGGTACGATAAGGGCAACTATTTTTCCGATTCCTACAGGAAAACTGGTCGGATTTTTTTTACAGAGTACTGTTGCCTGACAAATGTGAAAAAATATGTTTATTTTTTTCTTTTCCGAGTGTATATTTTAAAATGTTTCTCTTTAAATATTTCTTCAGAGAATCTCAAAATTTAGCCACAGTCAAAAATGAATAAATAAATTTAGAAATAAATTTAAAATAAAGTAATTAAAAAATATTAATACCAATAATAGAAAAAGAAAAAAATTGACTTATTGATAAATGTGACAAATGAACATTGATAAATATGACGTCATTGTGTCATTTTTTCTGCCATGTGCCAGAAAAAATGACACAATGACGTTGTTCTGGCTACTGAAATAAGCAAAAGATGTTTGTCACAGAACCATAGCAATCAAAGAATAAATAGAGCAGAGTTCTAAATACTACTGTTGAAACAATAAAAAAAATTGACAAATTATTTTGATTACTATAAATATTTAAAAAATTCAGAACAAAATTTAACATTAAAATTAAATATAAATATAGTTAGTATAAAATAAGTATATTAATTAATTTTGAAACAATAAATTAATAATTTCGTATGCAAAACTAGAAAACAATACTCTCCTAAAAAGCTAATATGAATTCTAGGATAAACGACTGTCTTAAGTTGAATAGGGTGGGTTTGATCCCATGAGCCCCCAACTTTCCTACGTCCCTGTTATGTTACAAATATACGCGAAAACAGTGAATTGAAACTTAATGTGGATATTTTTTAGGATTTTAAACAAACTTTTTGTGCCTATTGCCACAGGTAGAACAGGATCCTGACTAAGTACAGTCGTGGAAAAAAAAAAAGTAAACACCCCCTGCTAACTCCTCAAAAAATTATCGTAGAAGAAAGTTACTGGTATCGAACGATTGGAAATAAAGTCTACTTTTAAATGATGTATATAAAATTTCCTTAGGGGGCCATCTACATATTAAAACAAACCACAACTTTGTTTTTTTCAATAGCAGTACACAATTCTGACAGCATAAATGAATTCTACTCCCTTCAATTAGCCTAAAAACGAATTTTTATGCAATTCGTACCACAAGTTTCCGAGAAATTAGTTATTTTAAAACGATCGTATTTTAAGGGCTGTATCCAAATTGAAGTTCCGTACTCGATTATTAACCGAGAGAGCCCCTTACTTGATCAAGACACCTTAAGCGTGACTCAAGGAGTCAATGAAGCCTGTTAGATTACAGTACAGCAGAATAAATTTCAAAATATCTACTCACTTCCATCATAGACAGCCCCTTAAACCATTATTTTGCCGTTTTTTAAGCATAATTTGAAAACTACTTGGAAGAAAAGTGTGAAATTTTGGTTTTCCATAATGCAGACCTTAATAAATCTAAATCCATTAAAAAAATTGTAGGTTGCAATTCATAATTTTTTCGAATATTAATTTCATAATTCATATCACAAAATTATAAAAATTGCAAATTCAACATATTTATGTTTGGGTATATTAGAATTATTGCTACACAAAAAATTAGCACATTAGGAGCATAATTTCAGGAGATATAAATAAAAATATGAAAATGTAATTTAACATTAGAAGCACAAAATTTTGAATGTTTATAATTCAAAAACTTATCATTCAAATGACTTGAAATTTGGTGTCTAGGCATAGTTTGAACCGAAGATTTGAAATATCTCGTTAAAATTGGGTATTGCTATTGAAAAAAATGAAGTTTGGATTCGTTTTATTAAGTAGATGACCCCCTAAGTAAATTTTATATACATCATTTAAAAGTAGACCTTATTTCCAATCGTTCGGTACCAGTCACTTTCGTCTACGATAATTTGTTGAGGAGTTAGTAGGGGGTGTTTACTTTTTTTTTTCCACGACTGTACGTTGAAACCAAACTGTCCGATCGAGCTAGAGATTCAAATGATGGAAAGCACTGTCTTCAGGGTAAATCTGTTTTCTAATTTTGCAATGACCGAAGGCATGTTTATATCATTTTTCTTGTGAAGTACATAACTGATGTTAAACAAGCTAAAAATTTCCTTTGAAACTTTAAAAAGCGCCTATTAAATTTTTTTTGTATACGAGATATTCTCACATAATTTTGACTTTTAAGTCCCTGAATAATAATTTTTATTTTAGTACATATTCTTGTGTTTTCTATTTTTCTTATACTGGAAACATCCCATTGCATGACTGTATAACAATATTAACAAGATAAATGAGTTTTGGACGATGTTGGGAGGTCCAAAATTACCACGAAATTCCTTACCATCCTGTGTCCCTGATGCTTTGTTTGGAGCTGTCTGTATAAAAATTTTTCAATGAAAGTAATTCAATGTATTTTTTTCACGAAACTGGGGCTATTGTTTTATATAAATATGTAGCAAAAAAATAATCTGTACACATTTTTTCGGTTGCTATTATTTATTGAACTCTGTCCCTGAATTTCAGATTCTTTTAACGTTCCTATTGCTAAAATTGAACAGAAAATCACTTAAGATGCAGCCACAGAATTTTTTTCAACTTTTTTTCTCATGCAAAAGTATGCTAGAGAAATAATGGCTAAAATTCCTTGACAGGAAATTTACGGCAGAATTTAAATCAGCATTTAAATAACAATTTCAAGCATTGTGGCTTTATTGGTAGTCTTACCGCCCTGCACTTTTCGAGGTAAATTAAATTGTTTTTGTAATTTAATCCAATGTAAATAACTATTTCTAAAAATCAATGAACATTGTGGCTATTACTTAGTCTTAACATAATTTGCCTAAAAATAGGTGGTAATTTTCTTTACCGTCTTTTTTTTCCGTTACCGCCCCTTTTTTCCCTTGCCGTCCCATTTTTTTTTTCTTACCATCCCTTCCTAAACATCCCTTTAAGACAATGTTATACCAAAATTTTGTGTTAAAAATACTACAATGTTATTATTTCTTATTTGAATGCTCTGTGGGTAGGTGCTATGCAAATTCATTATAAGTAAAATTTAGAAGAAAATAAAAAGTTAGAGTGGTAAAACAGTAAAGAAAATTAAACTCGCAAGTTTAACTTAAACCTCAGTTAAATTATTAAAAAAAACGTCGCTGTTGACCATTCTTTCTTTATTTTGAATCATTAAGGCATTCGTCTATAAGTTTAAAATGTTATTTTATTAAGTTTAATTTTACTAGATTTTTATTCCTGAAAGTTAAAATTTTGTGAAAATGCCTCATATATATCTGCATCTTGTAAATATATCTGCAACTAGCGATGAATTAAATTTCGAGTTTTATTTACTGTTGACCATATTAGTCCTAGACGAATTTGCCCCTGGAGTTCCGTGAAAGAAGAAAACGGTAATAAATAACTGCAGGGCGGAGTAAGTTTAGAAAAACAACACATATGTAAAAAATAAATAAAAGACTAATCGCCACCTAAAAGAAAGAAATTTATTGCTATCAACTAAAAAACTAATCTTTTCAGGGAATTGAACTTTAACCGTGTATTATCCATCAACTAGGATGTTAGTTATCATTCCTAAAGAAAGGGGTATAGAAGACGCAATAAAATATACTATAATTATGAGTTGCACGTACGTATTTAATTTCAAGGGCGAGCGCTGCATTTGGATAACCTTCAAGTCTATAGAAATAACTTGCCGAAAATATATGCGTTATTGATCAATATATGAATGTAATATATATTTCATGCTTCTGCCATTTTTAGATTAATTAGTAAGTATTTTTGCTATAGACAAACAGAGACAACTTTGAGGATCACAGCTTTTAAAATTTAACTCAAAACGGACATGACAACAATCAGATTTTAGTTTTTTTCCTTGTAGAATCACCCAAAAAGTGCCTTTGTTCATGGGCGCCTGAATTACAAAATCCAAGAACGCAAAATTTTTGAAGAACAGATGCATACAATAAACAAGGCATTTTAAAAATCCAAAAATAAGTTTCTACCAGATTTCTTTGAAAAAAGGAGAATTGAAACATATTATTATTTTTTTTTTTTTATCCAGAAGTTTCTGCACCCTATCCCTGAATCCCCCTGTCTAAGGTATATATTTTTTAGAATACGAACGCGGAAAGAAAACAGAACTAAAAAATGTCTTCCACGGTGTAAAATCTTTAGTTACTTATTATTATTATTGTTGTTGTTTAATAATTTAAAACCATTTGATTAGAATTTTTTTTCAAAACATCACAGATAGAGGACATTTAATTAATTAAATTTGGAAATACAGCGAGGGGTAAATTGCCCACGCCGCTCCCCGGCTTGTCAGCGCCACTGTCTATATTACTTCGTTTAGAAAAAAGTTTTGTAGAGTTCATTCAAAAATAATATACTGAATTTATTTGGGTATTTGTAAAACAATCAGTAGCGAATTAAAATGTAATCCCTCATATTTCGCTCGATTTTTTTTTTTTTAAACATAGATCAATTCAAGCACCTGCAGCCTGGAATAGAAACAAGTGCCCTGTTTCTTCTCTATAGTAGTTACATGTGCTTTGCCCAAAGAAGAAGATTGATTCTTTGGAAACGCGCTGCTTTTTCTAAGCTACACATACATAGTAATTTCTGTAATTTTGGGTTTTATAAAACATAATAGTGGATATGTTTCTTGGCATTGATCTTATTGCAGATGATTCTTTGGAAACGCGCTGCTTTTTCTAAGCTACAAATACACAGTAATTTCTATAATTTTGGGTTTTATAAAACTAACTTAGTTTTTAGTAAACTAACTTAGTAGTTAGTAAGCTCACTTAAAAAGTACAATTTATGTTTCGTAAGGTACTTTCCTAAAACTACATTCAGTTCGGAATAGAGTACAAATCATTGCTGTAATTAAAAATATGGCATCATTCCATCGTTTTAAAACAGCAGATTCATTTTATATGTATCCTGTAGGATTATTTTCCTGCAGTCATTCTGCTGCACCATTATGACCAAATGTTAGATGTCGTTAACATTCCGTTTGTCGCGGCTTATGTAACACCTAATCTAACAGATACGCAGGTAGCTCTCTATTCTATATTATTTACACTCCAGAAACAAATAATGAGACATGAGCGTAAACTTATTACTTATTTTTTCATGCATTCTTTCTAATCTTTTTTTAATTTTTATTTTTTTACCAACTCTCCCTTGTTGTTCTTGAAAAGGGAGAGATAAAAAATAATTATTTACACGTCTGTCACAAAAATTTACCAAAAGGCAAATTTTTATATTGAAGACTCGAATAAAGAACAAACAGACATGGATTTCTTTTCCTAGAGGGATACAATTTTGTCACTTTAGTGAAAATCATTCATAAATTTTATCCATCTTTGAGCAGGAAAACGTCTTTTAGCTACGTAAGTCATAATCGGAAGAGCTTGGTATTTCAAGCAAATAATTAGTAAATAGATGCTAACGCATCCAGTGGATTTATAGGTTTTCATTTCCCTTTGACACATTTGTCGCTCCAAAAATGCATGAATGTTCTTGAAAATTTTATATCACTGAAACCTCCTACGATTTAAATTTTTGTGAACGTCAGTTTGATTTCACTTGACAGATATTAGAAGTTCCAAGCTTGGACTGGATATGTTCTATGGCGATTTTTCTAGTAATATGATAGTTAAAATGGCTTTATCCAAGATTTAAAAATCTACAAAGTGGACATTTCACAGTTCTGCTTTATTCAGTGTTAAGAATTTAGCTTGAAAAAACAATTTCTATATATACGAGTACATTTTAAAACCGGAGAAAACGGTTTTTAAAAACTCTATTAAAAAGCACATTTATTTATTTACTTTTACGGTTCCGTATCTCAAAAGGAAAATAAAAACAGAACCTTTTAGTCTTGCCTTGGAAATCTCGATTAGATAAATTGACAATAAAATCATAAAATAATGAATTTTGGATTTTTTCCTTTACATGTGTACATTCTTTTACATTACACCTTCCTTCGCGCCGAATTTCAAAGTTCTCACTCAACCGGAGGTACCCTATAGGCTTTGAGAGTAAAACTTATAAGGTACTTCCGGCTGACCTAGAACCTTGAAATTTGTCTCAAAGGAAGATCGTATAACACATGTAAAGGAAAAAAACTCCGAAAATCTTTAATTTATAAATCTATGTCGATTTGTTAATCTTTAATTTATAAATCTATGTCGATTTGTTAATCTTTAATTTATAAATCTATGTCGATTTGTTATCTCACAAACACATGAATTTCCATATTCGGAAATACTGATTACATATTAAAAACCAACATGATATTATAAATTAATAATTTTCAGATTTTTTTCTTGCCATCTGCTAAAAGACCCTTCCTTCGAGCCAAATTTCAAAATTCTCACTCAACCGGAGGTGCCCTACAGGTTTTGGGAGTAAAACTTATAGGGTACTTCCGGTTGATCTAGAACCTTGAAATTTGCCTCAAAGGAAGATCGTATAACACATGCAAAGGAAAAAAGCCCGAAAATCTTTAATTTATAAATCTATGTCGATTTGTTATCTCACAAACACATGAATTCCCATATTCGGGAATACTGATCACATATTAAAAACCAACAAAATATTATAAATTAATAATTTTCAGATTTTTTCCTTAACATGTGCTAAAAGACCCTTCTCCGTGCCAAATTTCAAGGTTCTAGGTCAACCGGAAGTATCTTATAGGTTTTGAGAGTAAAACTTATAAGGTAGCTGGAACCTTCAAATTTGGCACGATAGAAGCTCTTATAACACATATAATGGAAATTAATTTAAAAAATGTTAATTTACAAATGTATGCCGATTTATTACGTGACAAATTCATAAATTTTCATAATTGGTACTGACGCCCAATTAACGCATTGTAACGTAGGATGCTCGCATTTGCCCTGATTTTTTTCATTTCGGAGGGGATTTTGACTCCATGGGACCCTTGATTACGCCACTGAAAATAAACGCGGTCATACAATAGCTTATTGTTGATTAATAATAAATCTGGAGATTATGTGTACAGCATAAAACACACTTATTAACACAATATCCGTCTGAGCTTTTTCTCCGAATCCGTCGAAAGGGAAGAGCAAAAAACTTTTCCCATGTCGCAACTGGAGACATCTTGCGTATTCATCCCATAATTACCTTTGTTCTTCTTCTTCTTTCTTCACACACAACCCTTTCCTTCAACGACCTTGGACCTGAGACGTCACAAAAGGGAAGAAACCTGTTCTATCTATATTCTGCTTCTCTTCGATTTCTTCACATCATAATTAAATAAAAACAACGTCGCCGGACCCCTTCTGTCTTCCGGGCCTTGGTGGAAACAAGTTCAGTGGGACAAAAAGTGTTTCACTTGTACGCCGTTCCGGAAACAATTGCGGCACTCAAGCAAATCTTTGGTCCTCGGGGGGATGTTAAAAAGGCAGGATTTTAATCAAGTAACATACTGTTTTTTCAATTGTTGTCAGATCCGAAGTACACACTCCAAAATGTGTATTTTTTGTGTTTTTCTTTGATGTATTTTATGGTCATTTCATGATTTGGTTTGTTGCTGTCGTGTTCATGGCCATGCCCATGACCTTTACAATGAAGAAAGATTCTCCCAAATGGAGCGGAGATCTTATAATTTCGAGGCAGTTGAAAATATTTGTTTATCATTAAAGTGGAAGTAAAAGATTAGACGTGAATTAGCCCCAGAAAAAAAAATTCAAAGCCCACTCTGACTTTGCCGGCTATTTACGGCATTGCCTCTAATGTACAACGAAGTGGTGAGCCCTTAAGGGTGTATTCGAAAAAATGTTTTTCCACCCTCAACAGCTCGAAATTTTCTGAGACATTTTCAGACTCATTTTTAAAAGTAAAAAGATGAAACTTGCTGGGGGTGATTTTTGAAGACATGTTTAACATGCCGTGTGATTTCATTTTCAGCTCAATTAATTCGAATTTGATTTTTAAACAATTATTTTCTCAGTATGACCATTTTTTTCATTCCCAGATCGCCCGCTTCGGAAAATTCGGTTCAAAACGCCAACTTTGACAGCGTTTAATACAGTATTTTCTGCATTTATCAAAAAATCGAGAAACACGGCACATTATGTAGTTTCTAAATAAGAGAATTTCCCAGTTTGATGCGTTTGAGAGCAAAAACGAATTTTAAAATGAATCAGAAAATAAGCAGTTTGGATCGGAATACACCCTTAATCGAGTTATGGTTCTGATTATTTCCTTACTAGAAAACTAAGCATCGAGAGATTAGACACCTTTCTGAACGTCCGCGGAAGGTGTATTATTTCTCTTTGTTACTCTCAAAGGTGGCATTCCCCATCCACCATCAAGGGCCCTACTTCAGTCACGCGAAAAGACCCGTTCACTAATGCTATTCCTATGGAAGAAATTTATAAAGATATCTCGGTCGCATTTCAATATTTTTAAATGATTTCTTTTGCATTGAATAGTTGAGATCGATCTGTATGCAGGCCGATGTTTACTTTTTCGATTTTGATTGTAGATATTTTTTATGAGGATGCTTTTACTTTCAAAACCGGTTCCGAAAATGAAAGTGTCATCATAAGAAATACCTGTAAACAAAATCAAAAAAGTAAAAAACGGCCTGCATACAGATCGATCTCAACTATTCAATGCAAAAGAAATCATTTAAAAATATTGAAATGCGACCGAGATATCTTTATAAATTTCTTCCATAGGATTAACATTAGCGAACGGGTCTTTCCATTTGACTGAAGTAGCCTCTTAAATCCCTTCACTATCAGCGCAGTGAAAGTGCAATATTCCACTAAGCCGAGCGCTGCTTACGTAGTGGAATGTGCCAAAACATTTTTAAATATTAAACCCAATGTGTCAAAAAAGATTAATATAAAATGGATTATTAATTTTGGCATACGATATCTTTTATTACTTTTTCTAAGCTCTTAAAAGCTAGTCTAACAAGGAAAGTCTCCATACTGGGCATACTCAGAATATTTTGAAAAAAATACCAATTAAACTACTTATGTATATAATAAAGGATCAGTCAAATTTAACGGCGGAATTACAGTAGAAAGTCTGTAAAAAAATAAAATACTTTCGAGTATTTGGCGCGAAAAGACGAAAGCGTCACGCGATTTGGCGAGCAGTACTTTTCCTCGCCAAAAGCAAACGATTTTAATGCATCTGAAAATTGTTTGTTAATTGATTTTTAGAATGCGTGTAAAAAGTATTTAATGAATTTAAACATAAATAATGAGAGAGTTTAATAAATACATTTTTTCGTATTACATATTTATGTTGCTTGTTACTTAATTTTATTACTTTAAAAACAATTTCATCTATAAAAAATACTTTCATATATTTAAGCGTATTGCAAAATAAAGGCAAGATTCATTTAGCAGTTATTCATTTCAAACCAATGAATTCGTCGTTTCCATAGCAACGAAATTGAACCCACAGCACTCAATTGGACTTAATTTTGAGATATTGAAACAATTTTAATTTTGTTTTAATTCATAAAATTTGATATTTAACTTTCATTATAAATACATATATGACAAAACTACAGCTAAATCAAATTAAAACTGACAAAACTACAGTTATTTAAGTTAAATTTATTTAAACAAGTTCAATATGAAATATTTTTATCTTAAAGAGTATTCGACATGAAAAAGTATTTTTCGAAATTTCATTTCATCGCCAACCGATTATAAATCGCCAAATAAACGAAAATTTCATTATTTTTTTACGAACGTTCTATCGGAGTTCCGCCAAAAAATATATATATCCACATGAAACGAACACTCTGTAATTTTTTCAGATTTTTTTGAATATGCCCGTATGGAGACCTTCCTTGTAAGTCAGAGGTCTCTTAGCCCGTTGCTAAGAAGCATCGTTGGACACAGCAACGATATGTCAAGCGTTGCATATAAGAAACGCTGACAATGAATGAGTTAAAACTTTAAATACACGGGACACAACTATAGGAAAAGCACGAAGTTACATTTTTAACACTTTTCAACATATCTGAAAAGTGTTTATGAATTTGATTTGCCTGGGCTAGCTCTAACAAACAAAAAAGTATACGGATTGGCCAGTAATTAATATATGTTATTGAGGGTATGTTCGGCATGTTTAGTATTGAAAATGAAGTAAGTAGCATCTATAGTTCCTTTACAGGAAAAGTCAAAAGAATTCCGTGACATTATGGTCTGGGGAAAAATCTTTTGCAATGTATTTTTAATGATGTTTCACCATTTCAAACATATCAAGGCTGACATGCAACTATGTGCTTACTATAGAATAGGGTGTGTATAGCATTTACCATTCATTTACTGGGACGCACAAAAGAATTCAGTTATAATACTGTCTATTAGCGATAATTGTTGGAAATGAGTTTTTAATTGTAATATGCGTTTTAAAATTTTACTAATTTGGTGTGTATAAATGCTATAGTTCATATACTGAGCTGCAAAAAAGAATTAGACTACATTTCCATTATTGACGGAAATCGCAGAAGGGGAATTTTCATACAGCGAATTTAGTTGAGTTAGGAAATGCAAAGTGTCATGCATTTCCTAATTGAACTAAATTTTCGTATATTATGTGGTATGCATACAAATCTATAGATCATATACAAGACTTCACAAAAGAATTCGAATACTTTACCGAGTACAGACGGTAATTGATGAAATTGGGTTTTGAAATGTATTATGCGTTTCCCAAATTATTTGTTTAGATATCATGTATCACCTTATGAATAGTGATTCGATAAATACCTATACAATTTTACACAACAAAGTATTGCAAAATACAGTAAGTCTTCACAAATATTTCCAGTATCCCTTCACATATATTTCTCACATTTTTCCCCTATGCTATGTATCACTGCTAACCAAAAGATAAAAGTGATGCTTATACTAAACGAGTATATTTTATTTGTAAGAACAGTATACTTTTATATGAAATTGCGTTTGTGTTTGGACCAATATCCTCAAAAGCTGTAAATACCACAAGATTATAATGGAATATGCTTTATACGGGGTAATTTATTTTACCTAGGTATAGTATAAATCTTAAAACTGACTATGTTGCATCATCTAATGTTCTTTTCGGCACATTTTAGGAACATTTGATTCTAGAAATATCAAAGTCATTCAAAAATCTCTCAAGAATAGTTCAGCAAAAGTCCTTTTTACTTCTGAAAAATGAAGAAGGAAAAATATTCGTAGAGACTTACTTAGACTTCGGGGCGCACGAGGCGGGAGAATGAATGTAAATTGTAAATGCTATGCATCAAGCATAAAATGAATTTTACTGAAATGTATTAAACGGGAAATATTATCATTAGAAACAAAGAAAAAATCTCGAAAAGCAAAGTACAAAGTGTGACAAGCGAATACAGCGGAAAAGCAGAATAAATGTTCTATTGTATTTGTTGAAGTTTTAAGAGATAATGTTTTGTAATTAAAGCTTCGTGGAGGTCTCCTGTAACTAAGCTTAATAATTGTTGAAATCATAACTTTGGATTTAGGTGCCATTAAAATGATAAGTGACTTCGGAAATAGACACATCACATTGTTAATTAAATAATTCCAAACTTTTAAATTGTTAGTCGGCGATAGAACTAATTTAACCCTTAAATGCCTGATATTTCAAAAATGATTGTAATAATGTTTTTCGGCTTTCATTTTTTAAATAAATCATGGGAAAAATACTTAAAAAAATCATATTTTCTTTTAAGTATGGTTTACGGATAAAAAACAGTTTGTTACAAATCAACAATACTGATCTTTAATTGAAAAAATTATTTTTCTTGATAAAATTTTATAATATTAAACACACAAGAATTTTAGGAACTATAATAAGAAATAAATTTTACTTGCTCACTGCAGAACAAAATAGGGTATTTCGCAAGCTTTCAAACAAAACAAAATGAACATATAGCAACAATTGAAAAAATAAATCTATCTTTATTCTTAAACAGCACAAGTGTTGACATCTACATGTTGAAAATCGATTTAATAATATTTTCAGAATATACTTTATTGGCAACGTTAGGCATTATAGCTTCAATATTATTCGAATAGTATTTTAGAAGCCTAAACTGGGTATGTTGCCGAAAAGCAACACCCGGCTTTTAAAGGTTAAATAAATTAATAATTGGCCCTATATAAATGTGTAATACCAGTCCCTGGTTATACAAGTAAAATTTTACATGAACTATAAGGTGAGTCGTTGGTCTGGAATACATATGTTAACCCAATCCTGAAATATCACTTATTTGTTTAACACCTTAAAACAGCCTTTCATATTTAATTTTAAAAGCTCAGAAAACCTTCTGCGGATCGTAAATTCTCACTATAATAAAACGTAAGCTTTGAGCAAGTTCTCTTTTTACGTGGGTGTCAGTAAATTAAAAACGAAACAGGCTTGGTTTGTACCTTCGAGCTATTGAAAATTTTAAAGAGCTTTGCATACAACATGGGTTTACAATGCCGACAAATTTCTTTTGATGTTGCCGACAAATAAATATACATAGAAGTTTTGCAAGTGCACTCTTTCAGAAAAATTAGAAAAAAATATTTCGAGTTTTAAGAAAAATGCGTCAGCAACTGCTTGAAGGACAAGTCTCACATTTCAGAAGTAGATAATTAGCAGTATTATTTCTTATTCGATAACTATTAAATTAATTATTGCAAGCATTAAGTTTCTATTCATCTTTGGCAACATTTATTTTTATTCGGATTTTATAATTACATCATCACAAAAATGTCACTGGAAAAAAATTCTGCTAGATTAAATTACTAAGAAGTTATGGACAAATTAAAGAAATGGTCAATTAATGATTGATCTTCCATTTAATATTAAGTTCGTATATTTATGTGTTTGTATCAGGTTTCGAATTTAAAGACTTGCACCGCATATGTAAAACTTCAGGAAATAAAGTAAACAATTAAATAATGTTTAAAAAAAAAAAAAGAGAGAGAGAGAGAGAGAAATGAAATGAATCTTTGTTATATTTTTTTATAGAAAATTTTTATTCGCAGATAACATTTGTAGTTTATTTTATAAAAACTTTTAGAATAGACTTTTAGAATAACTTTAGAACTTTACTCTAAGTACTTCATTTATGTAAGCTTATTTAGAGTCCAACACCACTCCGTTTTTTTTTTTTTTTTTTTTTTTTTTTAAACCATTTGGAAAAATGGTTATTGTTCTCGTCAGGATGGGAAATGAAAAGCATATCTGAAGGTTTTCATTGGTTTAATCCGCAATTTATTCGTTTTCTGATTGGTCTATACAGTAATCTGTATTTCCCTTTAATTACAACAACGATGGATACTTTTTATTGCCACTATGATAAAAAAGTAATAAAAACTACAAAGAAAATTAATAACACAGAAACAAATCGAGATACAGCTTTCAAACAAATTGCATTTAAAAGTACATTTTTTTCTCTATCCGACGGTGTAAAAAGTAATATTGTCGGATGTTTAGAAGTTTAAGAATGAAATTTCATTTAAAATGGGCCGTCAGATTTCTTGGAAATCTAACGATGGAAAAGCCTTTTCCCGAACAGCCAATGAAATGCTTGGATATTTACGTAAGTTTCAGGTGGATAATACTTAAGTTTCATGAAATCTGACGGGTCGCAGGCGATAATTTTGGCTTGCAATTTTTACGTGTAATAACACTATTAATGTTTAATTCATGGCGTACGTAATGTATGATCAACTCCGTGCAATTTTTTATGTCCTAAATTTTAGGCTTCAAAAAAATCGTTTTCCAAATAGTCGTTGTAATTTGATAAATTGCTTTTTTTTTTTTTTAATCGGTATCTTTACTTTTGTTCAATTCTCTTACTTTGCTTAGTTTATATATATATATGTATGGTGGTATTTTACATAAATTAGCTTACGCATATGGGTTTTTTGATATATTATGCGTGGTTTTAATAAAAATTCCAGAGTAAACGTATGTGTAACCAAGAGGATACAAGTTTCTGTACATGAACACAGAGAGGGAGAGAAAGAATATTACCTGTTTCTATTGTTTAACTGCATAAAAGGGAAAACTGTGTCAATATTCGTTACAAGTTCAGAAACAAATTTAAAAAGAACAAATCCTGATTAAAAAAAAATTGTTTGCATGCAATGGATGAGACAGCGATAATTATTTTATTTAAAAAGTTGCAGTTCCAAAAATTACCAATACAAGATGCTGACATGTAATGCATGAAGTGTGCAAATCAAGCCGTCAATAAAACAGCTGGATGCACGTGAATTCTTTGCTGAAAGTATGCTATCATAAACAAATCAAGCATTGTTAATTAAGCTTCTTTTCATGAACGGCGAATTAGCAAATGAAGCATTGCGAACAGTGAAAGAACTCAAGACCCAAAAGCCGAAAAAGGCCCATTTTAACTCAGGGGATACTGAAGTTTGTTAGACTATTGACCTATTATGTTTTTCAGATTATTGCATAGTGCTTCATTTCTCAGTGGCATAGCTAGAAAAAGGGTCCATGAGGGTCTGGACCACCTTCAAAATAAAAAATAAAACTAAAAAAACGTGCTATTAACACTTTTCAACTTCGCTGAAAAGTGATTAGGAATTTCATCTGTCTGGCCGTGCTTTGACTCGCGTAAATATACGCGGATATATGTGTAATTGATGTATGTTATTAAGGTTTTTAATGGCATGTTCGGTTTGAAAACGAAGTGTTTAGAATTTATAGATCGCTTACAGTGACACTCAAAAGAATTCTGTTACATTATGATTTATGTGGGGAAATAATTTGCAGTGTTATCTAATGATATTACGCTATTTGAAGCACACTGAAATTGATATAAATCACTGTGTACTACAAGATGCTTACTATAGAATATAGTGGGCATAGCATTTATTGTTCATTTACAGAGATGCATAAAAGAGTTCAGTGTGGTTCTGTTTTCACTTGTGGTCTGCGTTTTTAAATTTCACTAATCTTTTGCATATTACTTGGTCTTGGTACGCATAAATTCCATAAATCATATACAGGGCTGCACAAAATAATTAGAGTACATTTCAGTTTAATAACGAAAATTTCTGAAGGGGAATTTTCAATTGTGTTATGTTTCCTAACTGTACCAAATTTTAGAATACTATGTAGCACATATACAAATATATCAATCATATATAGGACGGTACATAAGAATTAGGTTTCTTTGCCGATTTTAGATGATAAATCCTGAAATCGAGTTTTCAAATGTGACCCGATCTAGTTGAACTTGTTTACTTAAGACATCACCATTCGCCAAACGGTTTTGTTACAGATTTCTGAATGTGTTGAAAGAGTTTCATAATCAATGGTTGATGCATGATGCTTCATTCTCGTTTTTTAGGGAAATTTCGTTTATTTTTACATCTTTACCTATATATAAAGTATGTCAGACTAAACTTTTAAAATTAAAAATTGCGATAAATTTTGATTATTTTGGGCTATAAAAGTCTTCTTTCTTAATTCTTTAGTCTTAGGCATTACCATTACTACTGCAAAATTTGCCTGCAATCATATCGAGTATCATACTTCTACAGCCTGTCCAATCAAGTCAAATAAATCTTCAGAAACTTATAAAACTACAAAATCTTAATGTTTTGAATTTTCATGGGCAAAATTAAATGATGACTGCATAATACGGTGCGTCAAATGATACACAGAAGAATAAAAAATTAATAAATCCCTTAGATGTGTTTACGACCAGTTATTAACTATTTACTTGAAATTTTAATTTGCCATAATGTCTTAATCTCTTATGTACTGAATTATGAATTCATGAAAATTTTATCATCTAAAACATTTTTCGTGAATTTTTGAAACTACATTAGAAGATTTACATAATCATTTAATAAATTTTAGAAGTATTGAAGAATTTAGAAGGATTAATTTGAATTTATAGGGATTTTGTGCAATATTTATAACACCACTCAAATCTTTTATTTTAAATATTTTTCTTAGTATTTTGTAGAATTAGGAAATGTACGAATAAAATGTTCTTACAATAGAAATATAGAAATATTTCCGAATTAAAAAGTTGAAAAGATGCAAAGGCAGAAGAAATCATCCTTTTAAAACTATTTTTGTTTTGTATAACCCATAATGCTTTTGGAACAAGATAAAGTAATGCATCTATAACTCATTCTAAACTGTATTACTGCTAATCGATGAATTAAATGAATTTTATAACAAGTTATTTTAATGGTACTTATAAATACAGTCAATAGATAAAGGGTTAAACAAAGATAAAGGTTTCCCAGTTAAAAAAGGAATATACTAAACTTAAGACAATGACTTGTATTTAAATTTAGGGTTTCGAGTCTTCCCTGAAAAACATGTTGATTAAGTCACATTTTCATTCATCTGCTTCCACTAGTTTTTGAAAATTTGAAAACCCCGTTATGACTATATAAAAACAAAAAA
The DNA here is from genome assembly GCA_963932465.1 of Maratus speciosus. Taxonomy (NCBI): domain Eukaryota; kingdom Metazoa; phylum Arthropoda; class Arachnida; order Araneae; family Salticidae; genus Maratus; species Maratus speciosus. The sequence goes on along the minus strand of OZ010800.1, from coordinate 289,072,517 downwards.
GTCATCAACATCAGAAACAAAAAAAAATAAAATAAAATAAAAGCTTTACTCAGAAATAAATCAAATTAAGAATCTCACATGTTTCACACAATATCCGCCAAGAAATTAATTGTTCTTTTTTCTTTTTATAAAAACTTCTCAACGTTTACCAACCACCGGAAGACAGAAAATGTAATTTTTCTTCCAACAAAAAATTAGCGATAAATTTCGAGAGTTCGAAAATTTTCATTAAAAAATTCGCAACCTTTTTTTTTTTCTTCTAATTTTTCAGCACGGCGATTGTTTAACCTTTTTGCCACTTTTAGCATATGTGGTAAGAAGTGATATGATAAAATTGAAAGGGTTATAAGACTGAACGGTCCATAAAAATTTGACTTAGAAACTTATACAGGGTGTCACTTCTTGCCGTTGACCCACAACTAATTCCTAAAATGTTGGGTTTAGAAGTACAGTTTCAATTGTAAAAATGATTCACATGTTTTTCTTCATCATGTGAAAATCCATTTATGTCAAAATGGTTATTTTTTGTAATTTTCAAAAGTTAAATTTTTATGCGGTTCTTGGGTCTTATAAGTTATATTTAGAAAAACTTTTTCCATGCTTTAATGAGTAAAACTGTAAAAAATCCCTTTTTGTCCGACCAGAACTTACAACACTATGACCCAATTTTATCAATTTTAAGAATTTTCAGCGTTTTTGGCACTAAGAAAAAGTTTTTCGTACCAGAAATGGCCAATCATACATATAATTCAAAGTATGATAACGCAGTAGGTTTTGATGATAAAAAAAAAAAAAAAAAAAAAAAAAAAAAAAAAATGAAATTTAAAAATGTGTCAAAAAGTAGGCAATTTGGATTTGAGAACAAACAGCCTTGATAGAAAATTTTGAAAATATGATCGTCGTAGTAAAAAGTACGCATAAAAAATGACTTTTTCTTTTATAAATTATTACTATTATTATTATTATTTTATAAATCCTGTAGCCAAAATAATATACATTTATTTTTTTTTATTCAAAAATAAAAATTAAAATTACAAAAAGAGTCTTTTTTTAGAAAATATATAAATTTTTAAATGCAGTTAAAATTAATAATTTTTATTTTTTTTAATTACCTTATTATTTTTTTTGTATGAATTTGCATTTGAAAATGAATGCATTATAACAATACATTTCAGGAAGAAAAATGAATAAAACAAATATTTGTAATTAAAAAAAGAATAAAAGAAAAATTTTGTGTCGCAAATCATCTTTATCACACTTTTCTCCGCAATACAAATAACATAAAATAACTATAACATAAATATAACATAACTATAATAGGTACTTACACTCAAACTTTGTAAATACAGAAAATCAACGAATTCGTCCTTACCTGTAATAAAAGAAAAAAGGAAAGATCGATTAAATTAAACGAACTGGAAAAATATAGTGATAATTATAGATATCAAATTGAGATGTTTCATAATAAGTAATCAATCAGTAAAAGTATCATGAAGCTTATTTTTCGTGGTCAAACATAAATTAAATAAAATGACAATTATCTTTCGAAATCAGATTAATGTTGAAAATAATAATTAAAAAAAGTATATCTGGAATAATACTTGATATTTGCACCTGAATTCTAATCATATTATTACATAAGATCATTAAGTTCAACATTTGACATTAGATTTTAAATTAAAACACACACACAATAAATGTGTCATTATTGCGATCAGTGTGTCCGTTTACGATTAACATTTTCAGTAGTAAATCCGTACATGTACGTTTTATTTTCTGTGACTCAGGGAATATACCCGTACAGGTTTCCCTGATTAATAAATACTGCAATATTACCGTACTAATCGAAACATACTTTGAATGCAAAAAACTGCAACAGATCCACAGCCAAGTTTCTCAAAAACAATAATATACACAATCAGCCAATGTAATAATGTACCACGGTACTGTTTTAGACGTATCGTGTTATAAAATACATAATTACAGCTTAATTTGAAACTTTAAGAAAAGTTTATCTTATTTTCATGATCTCCCGTTAACAACAAGGGAGCTAATTTAATAAGTAACAGCAAAGAAACATTGAAAAGTCAATTTTAATTTTAATTCTCTATTACTACAATTCTTTAACTTATTTACTTTAGCTTAGTTACCATTAGGCTAATTTTTCAAAAATTACATAATTTGATTTAAAACGTATTGTAATGATGTTCGAGTACTTTTAATTTAAATGCGTTTCAATTTATTTAAGAGAAAACTTATTAATTGCAATTACGCAGTTTTTTTCTTCTTTTTGGAATACATCTTGTCATAACATAAAATTTGATTTTCTAACCAACGGCACACTTGCATACTTTCATTAACGACTATGTCTGTCAAATGCTGTCCGAGGAATTAAAATTTTTGAAAAGCTTCTTAGAATTCTTTTAACTTTTTCTACAAATACCATTTTTAAACATTCGACGCCATCTTGCTCAGGAAAAAAGGTTCCCAAAGATAACCCATTTCGTGCTTTGCGCACTAATCTCAAATTTCACCGCACTAATTAAAAGTGCGTCTAAAAAAGTTTACAGCACTAACTGAAACCCCACTAAGCGAGGGATACCTGTATAGGTTTTCATATTTTACTGCACGAGGACTAAAAATGTATTTTATGATAAAATAACGACAAATTAAAAAAATCCATTAAAAGTGGAAAGCTGTGTGACCTTGGTGAAAATAAAATTGATATACATGCATTTATATTATAAATAAATAAATAAATAAATAAATAAATAAATAAATAAATAAACCATAATCTCCACTGTCATGTCATAACATCGAATTGATACATATAAAACGGTATAACAACGACATCGATACAACGGAAAAACGCATTCATGAAAAGGTAAACCCTTAACAGTCGAAATACTCCTACCAGGCACATTCATTTCTTATACGAATTTATTCGGTTGGCAGCACTTTTTTCTAACCCTTAAGTGGTAAAGTGATTTTTTTTATAACGTAAGTGGTGAGGTGGGGTGTACGTAATCCTAAAATTTGACTTTTTGCGCACTCCGAAAAATTTAGAGAATTAAAATAAGAAAATTTTCTGTGAATTTTGCATTATTTACTTCTATAAAAACAACTGAAAAAGTACTGTAAGTGTACATACATATGTTATTGTAAAGTCCATTTAGTAATATAAAATGGCCTTATTTCAGAGTTTAAATTTCTCTTAGGTGCAAAACACACCATTTCACCAGTTAAGGGTTAAAGAAACATTTTTACTTGCATTTTAACAACATGTGCAAGGGAAATTTACTAAAAAATGTACTCTTAAACTATAGTGGTGCGAATAGAATATAAAAATAGAATCATATATATAAAGCTTGAGCGGCTGTTTGCCGTACTCAGCCGCAAAAGGTTAATAAAAGGAAAAAAATGCAGAAGCATCTTTAGATTTTAACTATTTAACAGAATAACTTAGATAGATCAATGTTCACTTTCTACTTCAGTTATTTAGTGTAAATATTTTTGAAGGCTTTTTAGAATACAATTACGATTTTTTACATATTACTCGCTTACTGTTGCATACATTTACAGTACTACCGCCTGTATTTTTTCATTTATATGGGCTTTTGTACATTCGGAAAAATCTATTTTAGAGACATTTGACGATGAAATTTTCTGTGCGTGGAAAATTAGATATTCTGAAATATCCGTAACCACAAAATCTCATTTTATTATCCCATTAATACTGTCAACTTCAAAACTAAATAAGTAATACAATTTATTGTTAAAAGATTTCGATTACGATCGCAAAAAGTAAAATGTTTGGTTGCAGCGCAGGATCATTCACATCCTGAAATGAATATTTCTGAAAAGAATCTTGCAATTGCTTCTCTCGCCCGAGGTCAGACACTGCAGCCGAGAGGCGATAAAAACCGATGCGAAATCGAGTTTGTCCCCGATTCGAAAAAACCGATCTGCTCTAGATTCCAATCTCTGACAGTGAATATGGGACGAAAGAAGGGAAAATGTTTCTCTCCAAATTAACTTTTTAAAAAGTTGTAAGGCATTCGGATTTATAGGATTCTAATGAAGATTTTTAACGAAATTTCCATCATTAACCCCTTGAAGGGCGGTGGGATAAAATATATCCCACCTAATTTTAATTCCGAAATGCCACAATGGCACCGGAATTTTGGAATGAAATTTTGCTTTTAGAATTATACGTGATAATATTCTTTCACTTATTTTCAAATGTTTTTGTTCTATAATCTCGGTATGAATCAATAATTTCAACATTTAATTAACATAAGTGCTGCGTCCCTGAAAGGGTTAATAATCAAATAGTATATATATATATTTTTTCTGAACTTGCATGTTTTCGTTATTCTTTTTTACCGTGTTTACTCGTGTAATAGTCGCACTTTTTTTGCCAATTTTTCACTGTGCAAGTTCAAGCGCGACTATTATGCGGGGAAATCTACTACACAATATTCTACACTCTAATGCAAAGACATTACTGGTATAAAAAAAGCACATTATAATAAAATTAGTAACTTACCAAATGTATAATAAGCTGTTTACTAAATACCATTTTTCTTTTTATGGTAATATTTTTACAGACATAAAATTTTAAATTAATCTTTGTGAAAATTTTGACAAAAAATTCTCATAATAAATCACTTTCACTGAAGGTATCAGTATCACTATTGTAATGTGAATTAGAGGTCTGCACGGGCCGGGCCGATTTTCATTCACGGCTCTCAGGCCGGGTCTGGTCTCCACTCTGTTCGGGCCGGGCCATACTTTTTTCTGAAGACTCGGGGCGGGCCGGGCCTAACTTAATTTTTCTGTACTGAGCCGGGCCCAGTTTCATTCCTAGTCTTCACGGCCCAAAATTTTCAGTCCTAGTTTTGAGCCAGCCCGTATGAAAATCATTGTCTCAGCTTGGCGTGGTCTATTTAAAAGTCAGTTAAATTAGGCCTGGCCCAAAAATTTTTGCTAAAAATGCATGCATTTTTGATTATTCTACACTTAAACATTAAAATTTATTATTTTTAAAGAATGGTAGATTTCTACGCGTATTAAAATATAGCTAAATTAAAATATAGTAAAATGTGTGAAACGGAAACTTGCCTATGACGGAACCCTGTTTTAAACCGAAAAACGTGTTGATCCATGCAAAATGAATATACTAATAAGTAAGAAAAGAATATATAATACATTTACACTTGCTAAGAAGGCAACTTGTCTATAACAAGTTTTTTTTTTTTCTTTTCTATGCAATTCCGCCTTAGAAGATTTTACTGTATAGCATTTTTCAGATTTTTAACACTTCAATACATGGAATATGGATTAACAATATTAATGATAACTGAAACATTTACATACAAGAAATAGAGATTCATTAAAAAAATAAATATCGCAGTAAATATCGCTTGTGGCACTTCTACAAAAATAAAGATTATACACATAAAAAAAAAAGTCCTTCCGGCCAGTGCCGGGAGGAAGAGGTAGCTTTCAAATACCTTATTTTAAAAAAGCCAACTTATATTATTCAAACACACGAAGCTCAATTTAGTGGAAACCGAATATAGGAGATTCAATACTAATTTTTATCAATGCTAAATCATTATGAATGAGAATTTCACGAAATTAGTCAGCTTTATCCAAGCTGCTATTATTTAAAGTAACCTATATTTGGCTGAGATGTTGATGTATACTATCCACATGCTTTCTCACATGGAAATAGGCGAATAGGTGTGTTATCGCGTGACAAATACAAGATCGTTTCAAAATGTTAGTCATACTAGAAATTCAAAGTGCTATAATTCAACCATTTTTTAAGATATAAACAAAAGAACAAATTTTCAGAAACAAAATCTGCTCCGTAATCTTTGTATCAAGGCCAAACACATAAAAAATACCTTTTTCATTTTCCAATTTTTTAATACCTCATTTTAAATTTTAAATTTAATTTTTTTTAAATGGCAACCCTTTTGAAACAAGATGGCGAATGAAGCTGGCCAACGAACTCGGTCGAGACATTGGTATGTGCTATGTACAGACCAAGTAACATCCAAATCGGTTCATAAATACGCTTGTTATCGCGTGACAAAAATCAGGTCGTTTTAAAATGTCAGCCACAATAGAAATTCAAAACGCTATAACTCAGCCATTTTTTTAGATATAGACGAAACAAAAATTGTCTCGGGATCTTTGTATTAAGGTCAAACACATACAAAAAAAAATCTTTTTCATTTTCCTATATTTTGGTACCTCATTTTAAATTTTAAATTTTTAAAAAAAATTTAAATGGCCGCCATTTTGAAACAAGATGGCGGATGAAGCTGGCCAACGAACTCGGTCGAGATATTTGTATGTACTATGTACACAACGAAGTACATCCAAATCGGTTCATAAATACGCCTGTTATCACGTGACAAATATCAGGACGTTTCAAAATGTCAGCCATGCTAGAAATTCAAAATGCTATAACTCAGCCATTTTTTGAGATATAGACGAAACAAAAACTTCTCCCGAATCTTTGTATCAAGGTAAAATACATAAAAAAAAACATTTTTTCAATTTTCAATTTTTTGGTACCACATTTCAAATTTAAATTTTTCTTAAAAATTTAAATGGCTGCCATTTTTAAACAAGATGGCGGATGAAGCTGGCCAACGAACTCGGTCGAGACATTGGTATGTACTATGTACAAACGAAGTTACATCCAAATCGGTTCATAAATACGCCTTTTATCGCGTGACAAAATTCAGGACGTTTCAAAATGTCAGCCACGCTAGAAATTCAAAATGCTATAACTCAGCCATTTTTTAAGATACAGACGAAACAAAAACTGCTCCGGAATCTTTGTATAAAGGTCAAATACATAAGAAAAAAATATTTTTCCATTTTCAATTCTTTGGTACCACATTTCAAATTTAAAATTTTTAAGAAAATTTTAAATGGCCGCCATTTTGAAACAAAATGGCGGATGAAGCTGGCCAACGAACTCGGTCGAGACATTGGTATGTACTATGTACATACCGAATTGCATCCAAATCGGTTCATAAATTCGAGAGTTACAGTATGACAAAAGTCAGATATATATATATATATATGGATATATATATATATATATATATATATATATATATATATATATATCAACTTTTGAACGGAGGGTGGTTTCGGGGTCTGGGGGTCATGATCGATGAAAATATACCAAAATTTTTTGAAATCGCTTTCCTCCGAACGGCTGCAATAGGTAGCTTTTTGTAATGAAAGCTACCTAAAAGTGAAGATAAATATTTTTGGTCAGAACTCCTCGTACGAGACAAATTTTTAACCAATTCGACATAAAAATCAATATTTTCTAGAAATTCATTCGGGCCGGGCCGGGCTCGGGTCGAACTTTTTATTTTTTTATCGGGCCGGGCCCGGGCCTGGAAATGTCGACCCGTGCAGACCTCTAATGTGAATCGGTGTCTGACGAATCTCCGTCATTTCATAAATGTCATTTTCGCTTCTGTCCAAAGCGTTAGTCTGTCTTAGACCTGTCTTCTTAAAACTTTTTGAAATTATATCGCTTGTTATTAAAGTCAAGCTTTTTAATATCCAACTACACATTTATTCCAGGAATGAAACAGATTCAGGGATTCTTTTCCTCTGGGAGTTTTTTCTTTGTTCCCATTGACCATCCAATCTCCATATACTCGCCTTATAGCCAGTGATGGGATTCAAATAATTTAACAACCGGTTCGCTGCCCGAATGATTTTTGATGTACAAAAATGAAAGAAAAATGAAGCATCACACATAGATTATGAAACACTTTCCAATTATATAAGAACATTGTTAAAAAAACTTTGATCCTTTGGTATGGTAAAAAAAATCCTGAAACATGTTGCCCTATAAAAGGACGTTAATAAATATTCGGCAATCATGAAACCCTGATCATAATTTCTATCAGAAAATGCATCAAAACAATAAACAATATAATATAAAAATAGCAGAAATGTAAGTTTAAGAATTAACCCATGATCACGACCTAAAGTTGTATATAACATATTTAGAAAAATATTATCCATGCTATTGCTAGTGAGACAATTTTTTGCAAGACCAAAACTTCTCGAGTTATGACATTTAGAAATTTTAGGAATTTTTAACATTTCTTAGTACATAAAAAAAAAAGAAGAAGAAGAAACAGGATAGACAACGTTGGAAATTCGTAAAATACAAAGTAACATGATTCGGCAAGTTTAGATCATACAATGTCTTTTCATTTGTTAAAGCTTGAAAAATATTTTTCTAAATATAAATTATAAGACTAGAGGAACTTATCAAAATTTTGGATTTGTTAAATTTACGAAAGTAACTACTTTCATTTAAAAAACTTCTAAGATATGAAGAACAATATAAAAAAAATGTGCAGTTGGAAGTATATATTTAAATCTCACGATTTAAGTATTAGCTATAGATCAGTGATAACAAGGAACATACCGTGGCAAAGCAAAGTACCGTTTATTCGAATAATAGCGTTGCCTGGGCCCGTGATGAATGACCCTTAGCATCGAAAGACCCTAAGCGAGCGAAACCGCGAAGAAATACCCAGGTTTTAATTGATTTCGTCGAAATTTCACACATTTTATTTTGTAAAAAATATCTCTACCCGTCCGAATGTTTCAAAATTTTTGTAGATGTTGTAAATCTGATCTATTGAGAATCTCAATATCATCTGAATTTGAGATACTCTTAAAAGATTGTGTTCAAATGCGGTCGTTTAATTACTTTTAGCGTAAAAAAATATCGTCTCCTTGAGGCGCGAAATGACATGCATTTGCCGGTGTATTTATAAGGGTTAAAATTCCTATTTTTTAAAACCGATTGTCCCATAGATAAGAAGATGGTTTCAGATTTACGAACATATTATTGGTTTGTCAGTACCTCTAAAATTTCGCCCTGAAGGAGCGAAACCCCAACGAAACACTCAGATGTTTGCTAATTTCGTCAAAATTGTCACACATTTTATTTTGTAAGAAATATTTCTACCCGTTCGAACGTTTCAAAATTTTTGTAGGTGATGTAAATCTGGTCTATTTATTAAGATGCTAAAAAAAGAATAAGGTCGTATAGTTATTTTTAGCGTAGAAAAAAATATCGTCTTCGTGAGGCGCGAAGTGACCTGTGTTTACCGGCGTACTTGAAAGGGTTAAAATTCATATTTGTTTTAAACCAATTGCACCACCGATTAGAAAAGGGTTTCACTTTAAGAACATATTTTTGGTTTGTCGGTACCTCCAAAATTGCGCCCTGGATGGGCGTTGCGATAAGGGAGAAAAAGTTTTTCGGAAAAACGACCTTTTTTGAAAATTGTTTTTCAAGCGGTTAACTGCGATATTTTTTTTAATTGATTGCGAGATTTGAGACGTAGATCTTTCAGCATATGTCTTTCTTTTTAACTTTACTAAGCGATTTGGCCGATGTAAGTTAATAAATAATGATAAAATACCCTCGAAATTTCTTCTTTTCGTTATTCATTTCCAACTGATGCGTAAATAAGGCTTCTGTGCGTACGGCAGAGCTTTTTCTTTCTCGCAAGGACCGAGTTAAGTTTTTAATGAGAGTGAGTTGCGATTTTCAATTAATAAACTAATTATTAGAATTTTAAAATTCTGTGTCTCAGGTGCATCAGGTGACATTTTGAGCTAGGCCTCACAAAAATTTTCAGTCTCGTACGTGCCGTAGATTTTGCTAGCCATCGGACACACACAGACAGAGCAAAACTTTCTTTTATTAATATAGATAAGTAGTTAGTGTAATTTTCAATAACCTTACCATATAACTGGGATTAGCCTAGGACTGTCCATTTAGTTACCAAAATTCTTCAAAATTTCGTTTAAGTTGAATTTTCTCTTACAGGACTGATGAAGAAAAAATATATTATTGTTCCAAAGGAATGTTATTTTATTAAATGAAATTAATCAGGACTTATCATAAAGTTATGCCTGCAAAACAATGTTGTGCAGATAAACATTTAAAGAAAGCAAATTAATGTAAATGCGATTTTCGCATTTGAAGTATCATTTTAACAACCGATTCGCCGAACTAAAGACAAATTAACAACCGGTTCTACCGAACCGGTGCGAACCGGCTGAATCCCACCACTGCTTATAGCGTCTTTAAACGGTTTGTTAATCAATATGTACAATGTTTGCAGAATCGATGTGAGTCCTCCAGGAATTATCACAAGATTTGTTTTGCCTTCTGAAAATTCCTTCTTCACATCATCATAAAGATATTCTCGGGAGCTATCGAGTACCAGCATGGCTGATTTTTTGAGCGATGCTCCAGACTTTTTCTTCCAAACATTGCGAACCCAATCTTTTATCTTTTTTCATCCATACAATTTAAGCGCAGAAAATATTTTTGGCGACTTTTCTGCTTCAAAAATGGAGGTGCGACTATTACACGAGTAAACACGGTATTACCAGAGAGGGGGACGGAAACACGCGAGTACTAGTGTATTTATTGTTGTTATTATTATCGTAGGATTTGGATTCCGAAAAATATATGATATTACAGATGGATATAGCTTTATTTTAATGAAAAACAACAGTAACAATTGATATTAGTTTTTCTTGTCAATAACTTGGTCATTTAATGGACGTGGTAATTTGAAAGGTGGATATAATTTTTCAATAATAAAAGAATAACGGTTTACTAAAATGTATTTATCTTAATTATCTGCGCATTTGTCGCCATTGCATTAATATTAGAGGGTGCGAAAAACGCGAGTTCTTTTGTATTTGTATTTATTAACCATTTGGAAAAATGGCTATTGTCCTCGGTCAGGGTAGGAAATCAAAAATATATCCGAAGCGTTTTATTAGTTGAATCCCGCATTTTATTCGTTTTCTGATTGGTCTATACAGTAATCTATATTTTCCCTTTACTTTCAACAGAGATGGATATTTCTGTTGCCACTATGACAAAAAAATAATAAAAACCACAAAAAAAATAATAACTCAGAAACAAATTGAGATACAGCTTTCAAACAAATTGCATTTAAAAGTACATTCTTTTCTCTATACGACGGTGTAAAAAGTAATATTGTGGGATGTTTAGAAGTTTAAGAATGAAATTTCATGAAAAATATTTACGTGATGGTAAAAAATGAAGGTCAATTTCGGATTTAGCGGTACAGAATACATAAGAATCAATTATCAAAATCTAAAAAACATGACATAACCCAACATTTGCAGGCTTTACAATATGTATCATTTTGTAAAAAATTGAGGCTGTTAATTTTCATCATTTTGTTTAACAAAAATTCTGTTTTTTTTTTCCTTATTATATGTTTATTACAAATTGTACATTTTGCATTTATATGTCAGAATGATTAAAGATTTCAAATTTATATCGCAACATTAATTTTATTCTGAAGCATTTCTTTAATATATCTGACGAAATTATATTTCTACTAATTTTGTGAATGACCCCTAATTTGCAGCAAAAAATATGCTCCAGCTTTAAACAGCTATTACTCGGTCAATTTTAATCGTAGAATATTCGGGACTTTTTTGTCTTACTTGTCAGTGTAACAGGAAAATTTTACTAAACATAGCGTATAGGACCAGGGAAGCGTATAAAAATTTAAATTTCGTAATTTAAAAAAAATGTTTTTACTGACCCAAATCGCTTTTAAAATATTTCTTTACCTCATTAGCCATTGGACACCGTTGAGAGTGGACACCCTGTATAAAAAGAAAAAAAGAGAGATTTCGGAAAATAAAAAATGTTTCTCTAAACATTTTTATTTATTACAAACACTTCCATTCGAATGTTAGTACACGAATGAATAAATCTCTAACACAGATTTGGGTCAGTAAGAAAGCAATAGAATTATTTGGATATTTTTCACCCTCCAGGAATTTCCTCAAATTCGACATATACATAAATGTGTTTGAAATATTCATGTAGTTGTAATTATTCATAACGTGAAATTACTTTTGTTTGTTCTTTTTTAAGTTTATCAATATCGTCCTCTATTCTATATATTCTCTGAATAATATGAAGACCATATTCTACACTCACGTCCAAAAATTAAAGGTAAGTGATCGGACGTTTTCGACTTTACATGTTTACTCGAATACTACTGAAATTCTTGACGAATTGTTCTTGAACTTCTAGGATATGAAAACATGTTTGACTTCATATTTCTCCGTGAAGATTTAGTTGGGAGTACAAGTATAAGGGGAGGGGGATAGTAATAAATTGAACAATAAAATAATATTTACGATCACCCATGTAATAGGAAATAATAAAAATGATCTGTGACTGTATCAAATAACTATGTCAGTTGAGATTGTCTGAGTTGGGTAAACGTTGAACTCCTGTTCAACGTTTGTGTGCATATTGTAAATGACTTTCTAAAAGTAGCTTTATTATAACGGATTTTTCACAGTTTTTCAATGAGCTCACTGCGTTGTTCTGAGTTGAAGTTGCCCAAAATATTTGACTATCAAATTATGAAATAAAAATTTTAGAATCTTCCACGCATGTGCTGTTAAAAATTATTTCATACAAATGCCCTTATCACATCAAATACAACAGATTCATATTTTAATTGCAGTATACTGTTTCTAACGTTCAATGTCAGGTATTCGGAAAATGTGCTAAATTTGGTTAAATCTCTGTATGCTATAAACTATAAACAAAAACTTTTGAATTTTTCAAAGAAACGTTAACATCTTCACGAATATGAGTGCTATGCTTACACAAATGCACGCAAACGTTGAACGGGACTCACATAGTTATTTAATAAAGTTACAGACCAGTTTGATCATTTTCTGCTACATGGGGGATCGCAAATATTATCTTATTATTAAATTTATTATTAGCCTCTAATTGTCCTCCCGACTAAATCTTCGCCGAAAAATATGAAGTCAAACATGTTCTTTACATCCTAGAAGTCCAAGAACAATTTGTCAAGAATTTCAGTAGGCATACGACAAAACGTGTAAAGCGTGCGGTCACTTACCCTTAATTTTTGGACATGGGTGTACCATGTCCGATACGAACAGCTATGATTCCTAATGAGAATAAAAATAAAATAACGTCTTAATAATTCAGATTGGGAGCTGAGTTTTTGAAGGTCATCTTAACTTGGTTTTGTTATTTAAATGTACATAAAATATGTTATTACTAACACTTTAATTTAAAAAAATTGCAAAAATAACCTGTTTAAAAAGCAGTGTCGAAATCATTACATTCACAAGCGTTTTACAAATTTTGGCTTGTAGATCATGTCAACATAATGTTCGCCAAACTGTACTGAGAAAAATGAAAAATGTTGATTTTATTCTGGGAAATCTAACTACATTCCACCGCTAAATTTGATTGATATTTTATTTTATACATGCATAGGTTCTTCAATATTTTTTTCCATGTTTTTTTCTTTAGTACTAGGGGGCTCGGCCCCCTACGAGCTACGCTCGCCAACCCCCGTCCAGACACCGCAGGCTCTAAATGCACGCTAATTTGATCGGCTATAAAAAGATTTCGAAAGATTGAATTATAATTTAAAAAACAGTGGCGATCTCCCTATAAACGAATTTCTATTCATTTCTCTTTGATTGGGGAATTTTAACGCAAAATCCGCTGCGGTACTACTTGATTATCCCGTCGACCCATTTCGCCAAATTATATAAATCGCCAAACCACTCGCCAAATTATACAAATTGACATAATTTTTATTTTAAATAACGAAAGAACAAATAAATTAGTACAACATTAATAAAAATACAAATAAAACGTCGAAATAAAAATAACTTGATGACGTAGACACGTGTAACAACATTTCAAAATAAACTAATATAAAAGGAATTAAGTAAACAGAGTCTTTGTCTCCTGGTATTTTTTAACAAGGCGAAAAGAAAGTTCTTTTAAATGAGACATTTTAAATTAATCGTTTTTAATCTGACGTAATTTTTACCAAGCTATTCTTTCTCTTTTAAATATTCACGTGAAAATGCTTTTGTTAGAAATGAAATATTATTTGCGCTTTCCTAACAAAAATAGTTGAAAAGTATCCTCTCAAAATATCAAATAAATGTCTAGCGAAATTTTTAAATTTAAACCGTTTTGCAATATTATTTTATGTTCATTTTATGTAATAACTGTAATGTGACGTAAATATGACGTAATTTATCATATTTAAGACTTCTAACGCATGTTAATAAATTTATTATTTTACAAATTCCTTTCTCTCTTAAAATTCACGTGTAATTATAGTTTTTATGACGTAATTTTTAATAAGTTCCTGCTTTTTGTACATAATTATTTAATCCTAATTCCAAATGGTTTTTTTTTCTGTTTATAATAGTCACGTGTAAATAAATTTTTAATTTATTTACACGTATAAATATTCTTTTTTTTTTTTTGAAGCAAACATTATTGCTTCCGCTGTTTATACAGTTGGCAACAGTTTAAATTAATATCACTTTCTAAAATCTGTAAAAAATATCGCTAGAAATGCTGAAAATCTGAATTTAAAATAGAAATAAAACATCAAAAAATGAGTCAAAATAAAAAAAATTAATGCAATCTGCACTCCAGCAAATTCTAACGCATAAAATGATCTAAAAATGATTACACTGTCATGTATAGTTTTTGCTGCTATAAAACTTTTTTAGTGGAACGATTTTGTCCAACTTTAGCATTAAATATCTCTTAAAATAATTCTTCGATTTGAAAACTGTCTACTTCAGCGTGTTTATCAAACATTTTTGTATAAAACCACCGATTTTCATATTTTTGTATGAATTATTTTTCTTAATATTAACGAAGAAAGACCTCCAGTCACAAAAAATTCAAAACCGGCGGCGGCGGCGGCGGCGGCGGTGACAGCGGTAGTTACTTTTTTTTAGAACTAGGGGGCTCGGCCCCCTACGAGCTATACTCGCCAACCCCCGTTCAGACACTGCAGTTTCTAAAAGCACGCTAATTTGATCGGCTTTAAAAAGATTTTGGAAGATTGAATTATAATTAAAAAAACAAAAGCGATCTCCCTATAAACGGGTTTCTATTCATTTCTCTAAGCTGCTGTTAAAAGATACAATGGCATTTAAAAATCATCTAATATAAAATGAATTAAGTAAACAGAGTCTTTGTCTCCCGGTATTTTTTAACAAAGCGAAAAGAAAGTCCTTTTAAATAAGGCATTATAAATATATCGTTTTTAATCTGACGTAATTTTCACCAAACTTTTCTTTCCCTTTTTAATATTCACGTGAAAATGCTTTTATTAGAAATGAAATATTATTTGCGCTGTCCAAAAAAAAAAAAAATAGTTGAAAAATTCATCTCAAAATATCAAGTAAATGTCTCGCGCTATTTTTAAATTTATACTGTTTTGCAATATTATTTTGTGTTCATTTTATGTAATAACTGTAATGTGACGTAATTGTGATGTAATTTCTCCTATTTAAGACTTCTAACGCATGTTAATAAATTTATTATTTTACAATATCCTTTCTCTGTTAAAATTCATGAGTAATTATAGATGAAGTAATTTTCAATAAGTTCCTGCTTTTTATAAGTAATTATTTAATTCTAATTTGAAAGTTTTTTTCTGTTTATAATAGTCACGTGTAAATAAATTTTTAATTTGAAGCAAACATTATTGTTTCCGTTGTTTATAAAGTTGGCAACAGGTTAAATTAGTACAATTTTCTGAAATAAGAAAAAAATATCTCTCGAAATGCTGAAAATTTGAATTTAAAATAGAAATGAAACCTCGAAAAATGAGTCAAATTAAATAAATAAATTAATTCTGCATACCGGGAAATTATAACGTATAAAATGATCTAAAAATTATTAAATTCCGATGTATAGTTTTTGCTCCTATAAAACTTTTTTAGTGGAACGATTTTGTCCAACTTTAGCATTAAATATCTCTTAAAATAATTCTTCGATTTGAAAACTGTCTACTTCAGCGTGTTTATCAAACATTTTTGTATAAAACCACCGATTTTCATATTTTTGTATGCATTATTTTTCTTAATATTAACGAAGAAAGACCTCCGGTCACAAAAAATTCAAAACCGGCGGCGGCGGCGGCGGCGGCGGTGACAGCGGTAGTTACTTTTTTTTAGAATAGAGAGATACATTTTATGGGGACCTCCCTTGTAAATAGTTCCAGAAGACTTAACTATTGCAAATTGTTACACAAAATATATTACATGCACTGATAATCCATAACCATTTTTTTATGTGTGTGTTTGTAAAACCCATATTGTATTAAGGGGTTCTTCCCTCCTGAACTAACTCTCCCTTCGTTGGCTTATTCATTTTATAATCGTGGCTTCCTGAAGCTCACTATTTTATACCTTCTAAAATAATTACAATATTAACTTTGTAATATTGGCATTAATGATTAGTTCGAACGATGACTTATTCTTATAAATATTTTAATAATTATTGATAATCTTAACTGTTCGATTTATTTTAAAGCGCTTGCTTGAATTTCTAATGAGTGAGAACCATAAAAATTAATTTAGCATCAAATTAATTTTCATGTGAAACAAATATTTTTGAAACCCATACGCAGCAAAACTTTGAGAATCCCCCAACGCTTATATATTGAAACCTGTTTAATCTCTCTCTGCAGCTTATTCTTTTTTCACACACATATTTATATATATATATGTACTCCATGAAGTAGGAGCTTCGAAGCTGAGAAATACCGAAGGCCATATGCAAATTGGGGAACAAGACTCGCTCTGATACAAGTTAAGGTGACGCATATTTTATTTACTCATTCATTAATTTTTATATAGGGTGTAGATCGAACACGTCAAGGGAATGAGAACGCCACAGTAGTCGTGAATCTAATCGAGATGAACATTCATAGCGGATAAGCTCGGAGCAAGTCCGAGAAGTGGAAAACCTATATCCTAACGAGTTTTAATTGAAATCCATCAAAGCGAACTTGGCACCTCGATTCATCCAAAGATTCTATGTAGATATCATTTTTCTTTTTTTTTTTTTTTCACAAGTTTGATTAATGAATTTGGATGGGTACGCAAAAGATTAGTCCTTATGAAGATCAGATTTCTCTCAGCTGATGATAGCTACCGGTTGCTAAGTGCTTTTAAACAGTTCTGATACTGCGGCCATCATAAATCATGAAAGAGATTCTCAATTTTTAAGCAACCGAAAAGAATAATTCTACCTTTATTTATTTTTCTTTTAGCATACAAAAAATTTTAACAATTTAAGTATATTTTTTACTTTTACAAATTGAGTATCTGATATCGGGGATATAAAAATATAGAAATAATATTGGTAGAAGTAAAAACTTCTTTCTACTACTAACAGTGACATTTAAAAGTCATTGGTTACTAGCAGTGGTGTAATAGGAATTCATCAGAGAAAATTGATCTAATTACTTGATATATTTACTTACTATTAGTTTTGCTCTGCAATGGTGAGTGGAAGTAAAGAATGAAAAAAAAATAAACACACACACACACACCCCACCAAAAAAAAAAAAAAAAGAAAGAAAAGAAAGAAACCTAAATCTGCACGTAAGACTAAAAAGCATAATCATAAGCAAGTGGATTGTTTCTATCTACAAGTCAGTAAAAGTCCTACAATCTAGTCTAGGAAGAGTTCTTGGGACTGAACATTGCGTAGTTACCGTAAAAATCGGCGTATGAGTCGTAAATCAAACAAACATATTTATCACCAGAAATTTTATTTAGTAAAATGTAATTTATTCTTATTTTAGTAATTGACTTTCATTACTTACTTGGCTTCCTTTAAGTAAATTTTCTGGTGATAAACATGTTTGTTTTATCTGTTGCCCATACGCCAATATTTCTGGCTATATTCCGAACCATTGAGGCAGTAACTTATAAGTTCTATGACTTCTGTTTTCCCCTTAGTGTCTATATTCTATTTCAATGAGACACATGCGTCTCGTTGGTATTCTAAGAGTTAAGTAGTAGATGGATTTTGATTTCTTTTAAAAATTAATAGTAACTTTCAGTGTCTTAAGGGCGGTAACCTATTGAGGTTTTTACATGTTGACTAAATGTACCTTTTCTACATATTGTTTGTTTAGAATTCTCTCAATTCAAATGATGCAAATGAGACAAACTAACAGAGAAAAAATAAATACCAAGATGGCGATTATGGTTTTGGAGGAACAACCATATGCCGAACTTTTCAAGCGAATTTAGGGTACTTCCAGAGCACGTATCAAAATGGGCAGTACACATAGGTAGAGTAACATTATGCAAAAAAATGAACATGGATTTTTTTTTTCATTTGTCGAGTACGTTACGCCCTTAAATGCAAAATTCTGATTTTGACAATAAATAAAACATTGTTTATCAATGCCATTGCAAATCGTGACTTATGAGTATGATGGAAGAGGGGGGGAGGTGGGGCAAAAATCTTTTTTATCTCAGGACCCAACTTCGCCATGATCAGTGTTTGAATACTATTCTGGATTGTCTGCTCTTGTATCAATTGCTTCTGGCTATCTCCTACGGCGTTGGTTTATATGCGTGAAATATGCAATTGCATAAATTGGCCAAAAAGAAAAAATACAGTCGGCAGTTTTTTTGCATAGCATACACAGACACGCTATAATTTTTATTTATTTACTTATTTTGAATACTTATAGTTCACGTTTGTTATTTTTGTTTAACAAAAATACATAAAAGTCAATCAAACAATAAATTATGCACTTATTAAAAAAAAATACATAAAAAATATTAGTGTTTATTTATTAGTGTAATTGTACATGTAACTTCTTTATTTCTGGAGCAAAAAATAGGATTTGATGTTTTAAACTTTTTTTTTTCGCAGGTATTATTCTATTTTCTTAATTTTAATATCGTATATTGCTCAATATCCCAATTTGTATAAATGGTAAATAGGGGAAACAAAGTTTTTAGGTTCTTATGTTTGGAAATTTAAAGGTCTTTTTCATCCAAAATACTTATACAGCAGTTTTATCAGTAATTTTTCAAAAATTCTTACTTTAAATTTCATTATGTTTTGCTTTATTCAATCTGCACTGCTATTATCACTGTATGTTGAACATTGAAAGAAAGGAGAGAAAAATCGCTTTGCAGAACTATTATGCAGAACTATTTTCTAACTATTAGTAAATTTTCTGAATTTTTACAGGAAAAAAAGCGAAATATCCATAGCCTATTAACCCTTTCAAGGGCGGTGGCTAGAGGGTCTAGCCACCTAATTTTAATTCCAAAACTGACTACTGGCACCAAGAATATTTTAATAAAAAGTTGCTTTTGTAATTAAAGTGCAAAATAGCGTTTTCTTATTTAGTAAGAAATTCGTTTGAATATTCTGGTGTCAGTCAATTATTTTATCAGTTTATGAACAGAATTTCTCTGCCCCTGAAAGGGTTAAAGCGTCAAATTAGTGGAACATGTTTGGTAACTTCCATAAAGCACTCTAGGGGAACACTTCTGCAATGTAATAGAAGGACTAACTAATTCAGTAAAATTCACATCATCAGAGGTACAGTAAACGTCCTCTAATCCGGCACGTTCGGGACCTGGAGCATGCCGGATTACGAAATTTTCCGGATTACAGGATGAATGTCGGGAAAAAAGTGTAGAAGTTAGAATTAAACAAAAATGACAGTAAAACATGTTTTTATTCTTTAAACAGCTTGGATAGAATAAAAAAATACTCAATAATGTAAAGTACAACATGAACATATATCTACATAACTATAAGATGAAAACGTGCACTGTAGGTCTACACAGTAGGCCTATACAAGTAGAAGCCATCTTAAACAAATCTCGAATATCAGGCTGTTTTGTAGTAGTCTTCTCTCTTTTTTTTAGGAAGTTCGTATGATGTGGGGTAGCAGGTGGTGACCTTACGTATAAGTCGATATACTATGTCCGGCACAATGTCTATCAATCGCGCATTCCGATGTTTTGTATGTTTTGTTCGGTATAAATTTGTATGTACTCCGAAAATTTCATCAAAAATATTTTGTTTCATTTCAAGTTGCGCAATCTTTTCTGAAATGGAAAAAGCATTTAATTCTGATGATAAAAATGTATTTTTCATTTCAACAGTTTCGCAAATTACCCACAGAAATGTTTTTTTTTCCCTCACCCCAGTTCCACCAGATTATTATAAACACCAGATGTGCTTGAAAAGAAATACTATTCTTTTTCGAAAGTCGTGCCGGATTATCCATCGTGCCGGACCATACGATGCCGGATTAGAGGATGTTTACTGTATTATAAAAATAACAAATAGCTAATACTTAGTATAACAATGCAATAAACTAATAGATTCTTCAAGGCAACTGAATTTTGTGAAAGCGTAAATAAGTTTACTATAATTTTGCAGTAACTGTTTTTAGTCATGAATTTAGGCTTTCAGGATTTGACACTGAGGCTACAATTCTTGCGAGGATCATTGAGATGCCCTTCCGGAAGGCCATCGATTTTCTGTTTATTAATGGCCTCTAGAATTAAAACTCTTATCTTTTCCTGTCCTTGGAATTTTGAAATATTCAATCAAGACTTCAAAAATTCACCTCCGATGGAAACTGTTCTAATCAAAGTGTCTTAAAAAAGAAAATAAATAAATAAATAAATAAATAAAAACAAAAAGTATAAATTTGCTGCATCCGGAACATATTAACATTTTTTAAAGTTCCAGCTACAGTCCTGCATAAACCGATTTTATTTGAACTCGACCCGACCCATGGTTCGGGACAAGTTGAATTAACGCTATTATTTTTTTGTTGCGAGTCCGGTTCGGCTCAGGTTGACTTTAAATTTTTCGGGTTCGAGTCGGTTTCGGGTTGGGTTTTGACTCCTTCGAGACAGGTTCGGATTGACCCGATTTTTCAAAAGTACATAATAAAACAAAAAAGCCATAATTCCGTTAAAAAATGGATTAACATTATTTCATTTCAAGTTCGGGTATTATTATTTCGTATCCAGGTGGGTTTTGGGTGACTTTAATCACCATTTTCCGGTTCGGGTTGGGTACAACCCGACTTGTGCACGACTGTAGTTCCAGCTGCGCTCAAATCCTCCACCATTCAGAAAAAAAAAGAATTTTTTCAAAAAAAAAAAAAAAAAAAAAAAAAAAGAAAGAAAGAAAGAAAAGAAAAATTAGAAAAGCCGTCGATCGTCAGTCAATTTTTGCTTATGAATAATTCAACAGCATTAATGGTTATCGAAAGATAATTAACTTTCACCAAAAGGTGAAATTAACCCATTTCATAATACATTCTCGAACGCTTCATTTTCAGCCATCTTTTATTTAATTTTCACTATTTCCCACAGAATGACATATTTCTGACCACGAAGGTCGTTTTCAAAAACTTTTTAGATGAGGATATTGCGAAAGCGTTCATTTTTTTTTTTTTTTTTATCTTTAAAGTGAAGATTTTATATCATTAACATAGCGTAAAATGAATGAAAATGGAACAATTATACATTTATACAGCTCAAAAAGATTACGTAAAATAGGTGTTACAGCCACAGCACGAACGCTAAATTGTTTTTTAAGATTCTCCTGCCCATTGCAGCAGATATGCAACCAAAATTTTAAATTGAATTTTGTCTAGACAAAAATGATTTCATGACATATTATTATAAATTGTTTCTTCAACTGCTCATGATTTTTTGACGATAAATGGAATTAATTTTTTAAGGAAATTATGATAAGAAATACAAATATTTTAAAAGAGAGGTGAATAAATGCAGGAGATAAATACGTACCGAAGGAAAAAAGCCATTGTCCACTTTTTAGCATCTTTAGAAAAGGTTAACTTTTCTTTAAACTCCTTTGAATTAATACTGAAAAATATTCCCGGAAAAAATAAAAGGTAGGATATTGGCATTCATTGCTCTTATACCTATGATATATATATATATATATATATATATATATTACGCTATCGTATTTGGCACAGAATTCGCGATTATTTGTTAATTGTTTAACGGCAACACCCGATTGAAACACATCCCCTTGGCTATTGAACAGCATTTAATGCATCTCCATACCTATAAGGGGGTTACCATAGGGTGGGGATCCTGTTTTGTCGTCAAATACCGTCAAATCAGTCGCTAACTTGGCGATATATTGCCAAATTTGGTGACCAAAATTAGTCGCCAAAAGTGACGCCAAATTGGCGATATCTCTAATATTTTGCCAAATTCCCATAGACTTCCATTGTAAACCAATAGGGATTACTTGCTTACAGAAAATCAACAAATTGACATATTGTAATGCAACAAAAATTAATATTAGCTTAAAGGATTATATTAATTATATTTAAGGGAGTCCAAGTAAATTAACTTATGAATAAAAGTAACATGATACAATGCTTAGCGTGCTTTCCCAAACATAAATTTTAAGGGAGACCAAACTGGTCGCTAAGGGTGGCTAGTTATTGTGAAAGGATTCATGTACATAGAACAAAAATAATGGTGATTAATAAAACCGTGCATAATTTATTAAAGGAAGGAAATTGCATTTAAAAAAAAAAGAAATTAGAAAAGCCCTGGCAGTCAGTCAATTGTTGCCTATGAATAATTCAGCTGATTAAGAGTTATCGAAAAATAATTAACTTTCACCAAAAGGCGAAATTAACCCATACATTCTCGCACGTTCGATATTCAGCCATTTTCATTTAAGTTGCACTATTTCCCACGGAATGACATCATATTTCTGACCACGAAAGTCATTCTCATAACTTTTTTAGATTAGAATATTGGAACGAAAACATTTATTTTTTATCTTTTAAGTGAAGTTTTTATATCATTATCATAGCTTAAAATGAATGAAAATGGACAAACAATTCAGAAAAAATTACATAAAAGAGGTGTTACAGCATAGCAAGAAAGTTGAAATGTTACTTAAGTTTTTGCTACCCATTGTAGCAGATATGCAACCAAAATTTTAAATTGAGTTTTGCCGAGACAAAAATGATTTCATGACATATAATTATTTATCAATTGTTTCGTCAACTAGTAATGACTTTTTGGCGATTCAAAAGTAATTTTTAGGAGAATTATGGAAAAAAATACGTATAATTTAAAAGAAGCATGAATAAATACAAGAATAAATCAGTACCTAAGTGAAAATGCCACTGTCCATTTTTTGGAAAATGTTGGTTTTTCTTTTAACTCCTTTGAATTAATATATTCCCCGAAAAAAAAAAATTCTGTCGGAAAAATAATAGGTAGGATATCGGCATTCATTGCTCTTATATCTATGATTATTGTGAAAGGATTCATGTATATGAAAAAAAAAGAATGGTGATTAATAAAATCGTGCAGAATGTATTAAAAGCAGGAAATTGGATTTTTCCCTATCTATATCTATGACTATTGTGAAATGATTGGTGGAATATAGACCAAATATTCCGATTTAAAAAGGTAAACAACATTATTACATATGGCTTCAAGGATTTATTGAATAATATCATTTCAGCGGATTTATATTCTACTATTATTTATACTAGGGGATCGTACCCGGGCTTCCCGGGTTAAAGAATATAGGTGAAATCATTTTTTTAAATTAAAAACTAATAATTTTTTTATATTCCATAATATTTTCAGATTGACAACTTACATTAAAAAAGCATTTTTCATATGGAAAATACGAATTATACAATCAAATAAATTTTTGAAATTTATCAAAAGCGATATTTTCTTATTAGCCGCATTCTAAGAGTTATTTGCCAAGATTTTGCTACTTATGGCATCCTTTTATATTCTGATAATTTCAGAGCTTATACATGTCTGGCAAATCTGTGTTTTATTTATATTATTATATTTATTTATTCATAGGGAATTTTTTTAATAGATATTAGCCGTAAGAAAATGATGAAGTCTGTATTTTGTTTTAAGGGCAAACGGATTAATCTTTCGTAATCGAGCTCCGCGCGATATAGATAAATTAAAAAATATTTTATGCTTAAAAATTGTTTTTAAAACTATAGACAATCAGTAAACTGAGATGGACTTTGCAAAGTTATTCCATTAAAAAAAATCCTATTTGGTGATCTAAAAATTTAAATTGTACGATTATAAATATGTTAGATTTGTTGTTTTTTCAATATTATTCTTTTATTTGTTTATAAAAGAAGTATTAATTTCGTTAATTTGTCTTTCACAAATATGTTAGATTGGTGGTTTTTTTAATATTATTCTTTTATTTGTTCATAAAGGAAGTATTAATTTCGTTATGCAAAAATAGTCAGAAACAAATGCTGAAAAATGTTTTTTGCTTTATGAGAAAAATGTTTATTATTATTATGTACTGAAACCGGCACGTGATAAGATAAACTTAAAAAAAATCATGCTTAAAAATTTATTTTAGAAAATATAATACATCAGTCAATTAAGATAAAGTTTTTAAACAAATTGCATTTTTTCTCTATGCGACGAAAATTGAAAATGTAACGATGGTCAGAAGATTGAAAAATATACTTTATAAAGATACTCTAAATTTTTGTAAAACATTGCGTTTTATCAGTGTGTGATTTCGATTACATTATTTTTAAATGTGAAGCATTTTCACCTGTGAAGAATTTCAAAGCAGCTGGGCTGTGAAAATGACGCACTTCTACAAAACATAATTCAGGTTTAAGAAATAAAATACACGCTTTTTTATAAATTGACGTCATTTGCATCCGCTAAAGCAATCCACTTTTAGAATTCAGTTTTAAACTTCGTCTATAGAAAAGTGTGCATATGACGTCATTAGCACAGAATAACAGACAATATTCTTGACATAGCCCATATTTTTATTTCAACTTTTTTTTTTTAGGTTTTATGAGAAAATGGCAACAGAAAGATACAGTATCTCCTATTTTCGACTATTTTCCGTTTACTTTCAATGACTTTCAATGAAATGAGTTACTTTTGTTGCCACGATAAGAAAAATGGTATTAAAAACTACAAAAAAATTAATATCTCAAAAATAAATTGAGATACAGTTTTCAAACAAATTGCATTTAAAAGAGCATTTTTTTCCTTATACGACGGTGTAAAAATTTAAAATGTGCGATGTTTAGATGTTTAAAAATTTGCAGTAGAGAAAATTGCAAAGCCAAAATTTTATTTCAAATTTCAAAGTGTTGCCATTCGCAAAATGACGTATGCGTTACGCACAGATATGTTTGTCCTTTATAATATAGATAATTATTATATAATATTATTTATATATATTATATAGTATTATTTATATAATATTTCCCATTAGTAAATTTATCTGATAATATTGATAATGATTATTTTAAACCTTTACCTACTTTTTTACTCTATCATAACTATATTTTTCAAAATAATGCTATTTTTATTATGAATCAAGGCATACCACAAGGTTCAGCTGCTAGTAGCGGGTTATTCGACTTATATCTTTCCTGTAGCTCATCCTCATAATAGAGAGAACTTACAAGGAAGGTCTCCATACGGGCATACTCAGAAACATCTGAAAAAATACAGAGTGTTCTTCTCCCATGTGTATATATGTTTATAAAAAAATTTTTGGCGGAACCTTGGTAGAACGTCCGTAAAAAAATAATGAAAATTTCGCTTATTTGGCGACTTATCACCGTTTGGCGAAGAAATAAAAAAAAAAAAAAAATACGCTTGTCGAATACTCTTTAAGGAAAAAACTTTTCATGTTGAATTTGTTTAAATAAGTTTAATTTAAATAACTTTAGCTTTGTCATTTTTAGTTTGTTTTAACTATAGTTTTGTCATATATATTTATATGTACTTATAACGAATTTTAACTATCATATTTTACGATTTAAAACAAAATTTAAATTGATTAAAATTGTTCCAAACTCAAAAATATGTCCCATCGAGCACTGTCGATTCAACTTAGTTGCTATGGAAACAACTTCTTCTTCATGGAAATGCATTACGGTAGCATTATTCATCTGGCGTTAAAAGTTATTTTTATAACCGATAAAGTCATTTAAATTAAAAAAATTGTGGATTGGAGAATAAAACAATGGCAAAATTTCGTTCAAATCGGCAACAAGCAACAAGTATAATACAAAATGTAATAATAATAATAAATTCTTTCATGGTTTACGTTTAAATTCATTAAATATCGCATATTCCCAAAATCAATTAACAAACAATTTTCAGATTCAGTAAAATCGTTTGCTTTTGGCGAGGAAAAGTGCTGCTCGCCAAATTGCGTGCCGCTTTCGTCTTTTCACGCCAATTATTCGAAAGTATTTTATTTTTTTACAGATTTTCTACTGTAATTCCGCCGCTAATTTTAACTGATCCTTTATTACATACATGAGTACTTTCACTAGCATTTTTTTCAACATATTCTGAGTATGCCCAGTATGGAGACCTTCCTTGTTAGTCCTACCCATTGAAATAATTCTACTATTAATTTTATGGATGTTAATATTAGTATTCTACCTAATAAAACCTTAACATTCAATATTTGTGATAAAAGAAATGATCATACATTTGAAATGAAAAAAAAAAGAAAAGAAATGATCATGTTTTTTTTTTTTTTTTTTTTTTTTTTTTTTTTTTTTTTTTTTAATGTAATTAATTTTACTAACTTTAATTCGTGTCTAGTTATTTCTGTTTACAGAAATGTGCGGACTGCTGAAAACATTATAAAAACATATCTAAAACCATCAAACATATACAAATATGTCCCCCCCCCCCCCCAAAAAAAAAAAAACTTATAAACTTGAAATACCATTAAGGAGGGTCGGGGTTGCTAAAGAAGCTTGAAACTCTTCATATAAAAAAACGCGGTTAATCATTTACACATTTATTTATTATACATTATCTTGCATATCTTATTCTTCGATATACTTTATCCCTTTTAATATAATTTTAATAATTAATTATTACGAATTAACATCTATTTTAATATTTTTTAATAATTATTTATTACTAATTAACATCCATTTAATAATAATAATAATAATGAATTTTTCTTTTATTATTGTTATTATTATTATTAAGTTACTATTTCTAGACGCAGCACATATCTTTTATCCATATCATATTTTATCCTTTATCCAACTTGGCGCATGCTAACTTGTTTGACTATGGATACATAGAGTTGTCTGATTCCGGTTGCATCTTTGACATTTTTTTTTTTTTACTTGGTGAGTTGCTCTATAGATCTTTAGGTTTATTATCTCCTTTTGTTGAATTTTCATTGATTTCTTGGTTATCTTAATTTCTTTCTATCATTGGGTTTTCGGTATGTTATGAGAAGTTTAAAGTTGTCATTTTTAGGGCTTAATGCTGACAATATTCGATGAAATAACATGTCTTTACTATGAATTATTATTATGGAACTCTTCTGGCGATTCCATAAGCTATTCACAGTTTCTCATATTTGCATTTACAATTTACTGTGTTCAATTTTTGTAATATATTTTCCTTTGATTGTTGCACATGTGATTTCAATTTAACACAGATACTTCATGCACAAATGGGGTTTTTGCTGCCACTGATTTTTGGAAACGTTCCCAAGTAGTTTCTATGGTGCATTAATCAGGAATATCGATTTTTCGGAAGCTATCCATTCTCAATTAAGCATTTTCAGCTGTGTAATTGAAATTATACATGCAAGAATAACAAAATGCAGCGAAATAATACGTTTAATATGAAACTGAAGGGGCCAAAAAAATTTTTCGTGTTAAAAGAATTTCGCGTTAAAAAATTCATAAAAAAAGAACAAAACTCACAAATATTTTCGAAATCGTCAAATTTCATTTCGATTTCCTGTTAGACTAGTAAATTGCATCCATTAGGATAAAAAGTAGGTAAAAAAATATTGTTTTTTGGGGAAAAAATCAGATATCTTTTTTTAAGGGTCTTTTTCAGCATTTTGAGATCTAGCTTATTTGTCCAAATAAGCAAAGCTGTCTCTAAATCTTCGTGCTTAGCAGTTCTCATACGTTTTCTTTCTGGCTTAAACATACTGCGCTCAAATATTAACGTAACGGGATCTTTGTTTTTTATTACTGTTGATAAAGTAGAATTGGCAATGCCAAACTCTTTGCAGATTTCTGTTTTCGTCCTTCTTTTTCATCAACTGCATTAAGCAGCTTCATCCTTATTTGAAGCGAAATAGCAATTTGTTTTCGCACCGTCTTCTCAGCCATTGCGCTGATAAAACATAAACTAATTTACAAAACACACGAAATTGACTTATTTTCACCCAAAAATCAGTGGTTTTAACACAAAATTCACCCATTTCAACTCAAACTAACTAGCTCGAAAGCGAATTTTTTTTCGTGTTAAACGGTTTTTGTCTCGTGTTAACAGAAAAAATGCATTAAATTGCATAGTATGCTGTCTGGACCGGTATATCATTTCGTGTTATCCTATTTTCATGTTAAGCGTTATCGTGTTAAACGTATTTCACTGTAATATTAATATGTTAATGTTATTGCTGTTAATTTATCATGTTTGTGAGCAAAACATGTTTGTTGAACATGAAAATGTTTACTTGCGAATGCATAGCATCTCCTATATCTCACTATAGAAACTACTCAGAGACGTTTCCGAAAATGAATCTCAGAAAAAGAAACGTTTTTTAAATATAAAATCTCCTTTAAATCTCAAAAATATATTAGTTTCTGAAATTTTTAAAGCTAAAGAACTCTTTTCGGAATCATTGGGTAACTCCAAATAGTTTATTGTATGTGTTCATTCGTAATTAAAGTATATTTTTGAAGATTAAGAAACATATGCCTTTTTTCACAGTCTGTAGTAAATTGTCATTATGTATTTTTTTTTGTCCATTTTTGATGATGTACATTTATCCGGATTTTCAAGTGTCTCAAAGCTTTGCAAAAATTGGGATGTTTTCGTAATCGGGAATGTTTATCATAAAAAAAAAGTGTTTTTTAAATTACATGCAAGGTGCATTCAAGATGTAAAATTATTTATGGACAATGATGGCCATATAAATATTATTAACATATGAAATATTCTAAATCAGGGTTTCCCAAACTTTTAGACCGAAGTACCACTGAATAGAAGTTCATACTTCCGCGTACCACCAGGTGACAAACTCAAAGCTAATACGGGAAAACCTGTGTAAACGGAATATATCTAAAACGAAATATTTTTCCAGTCTTTTGTGCTTCCGTCTGAGGAGATTTCACTGAATCACATGATGACATTATTAAATTGGTGCTTATATTGACTTTAATACTTTTTAGTGTACATACAATGTATCATTTTTGGGTGACAAATAAAGATGTATTTAAATATAAAACTGCTGCATAACTTGGTTAAACATGAAAAAAAAAAAAAAAAAAAAAAAAATACACATTTGAAGTTACCTTGATCGCCAATTTTTTCTTTTCTTTTCTTTTCTTTTCTTTTTTTTTTTTTTTTAATGAATATTATGTTTATATCAGTAGTAAAATACTCATAAGGAAATTTAATAGGTGAATAACCTACATAAGAAATTCTTATACCTTCAGAAAGTAAACTACTTATTAAGGGGACCTTCTACATTAGGAGACCAAAAAAAAAGCACTTTTTTATGATTTTTTTGTACGAAAACTGCATGATGGATCTTTTTGAAATTTTAACAGTTTATTGTACACATCTCAAGGTATACACAAGAATTTTTTTTAATTATATTTTGTTGCTTCTACTCTAAGTTATAAACAAATATATTCAACTGCTTTGGAAAATTTCGTCTGGACGGTGTGCGTGATAGCGCCTTGTAGAATTATCTGAAACACAAAAATAATTTTTTTTCGTAAACTTCGTGAGTATAGCTAGTTAAATTAAAGTTCCAGTTAAATTAAAGGAACCCATAAATTTATTTTTAAAAAGTTATGTAATTGGCTGATTAAATTTTTTTTTTTTTTAAATTCGATCTTATTTGTTAATAATTTTTTTTAAATTATTTTAGTAAAAGCTTTAATTCATATCGAAGGCAATTAAACAAGCTTTAATTTAAAAAAAATCAAAATGATCCATTGAGTATTTTTTTTTTTTAAATCTTGCCACCCGTGTCAAAAAATGTGGTTGAACATATTTGTTTATAACTTAGAGTAGAAGCAATAAAATCTAATGAAAAAATTATTGTGTATACCTTAAGATATGCACAATAAACTGCTAAAATTTCAAAAAAAAGATCCATCATGCAGTTTTCTTACAAAAAAAATCATTTTTTTTTTTTTTTTTTTTTTTGTCTCCTAATGTAGAAGGTCCCCTTAATGCGAGATCGAAGTTCGTTAAAATAAGTAATATATACAATATAGTAATAGAAAAAAACTTCTTTTTCGGGGTGTATGAAAGGTAAATTAAACATCTACCAAATATTAGTTCCATTTATCTAAAAATTCTAATCGAAATTACATGCAAACCGTTGTCAAAGCAATAACAGAAAGCAAACACCACGGAGCCGGTGAACTGACACATCAAGAAAGAGGGAAGAGGTGAGATTGAGTTGCTTTTTGATTTCTCGTGCTGTAATTTTTATTTCATTTTACATACCAGTATCTGACTTTCGCGTACCAGCAAACAGAGCTTCACATGCCAGTACTGGTACGCGTACCATAGTTTGAGAACCCCTGCTCTAAATAATACTATCAGGTGTCGCAAATAGCCTGAAAGGAAGTTAAAACAGGATAATTTATCAATCGGAACGAAATAATATAAACATTTTTCTTTCATCGTATTAAATTTATGTGAATTAAATAATCCCAAAGGGAGACAAGGTGAATTTAACTAAACAATGCAACAATGGTAGTCCTTGAAGTAACTAACAATATTTGTACGACAATCATTGTTCACCAATGAAACTAAAACAATATTTTTTAAGAACATACCATTTTGGTACAACAACAAAATATCAAACTTTCTATTTAAACATTGGCAACACCTCCTATTACTAATTGAAATCCCAACGAATTAAACTAAAAAATCTTATACAAATGTTACAATATAAAATATGTTTTGGGTTGTTGCATCTTTACTTAGCTACAAGTTTTACTAACGTCTCTCCAAAAAAATTAAGAAAAAACACAATTTGCGATGAAGGCCTTTTTATTGAACATTTTTCTTGTTATTCATAGGAATTGTGTATCGCTTAGGAATGTAAAAGATGGGAACACTTAGGCACTTTATAACACACTAACTCCAAATAGTTAATAAATATTAGACCGAGTCCTTTATGGGTTGTTTATTTTCCGAATTTCAATATGATGAAATAAAATTGCCATGTTTGTGTAACAACTGAAAACCAAGCACAGGCTTTTCTCAGTTCTGGTACATTTGAAGGTAAGAGTCGACTATAAGACTGCGAAGAATGAATCGCACAACAAAAGTCATAAATTATTTCTTTGGACCTTTTTTTCCCTCAACGTCTCTGTGGTCAGTAGTTATCCTTTTTTAAATTACACTTCAAGGGTTTGAAAGCAAAGTGTATAAGAATAAGAGAGTGTATAAGAGTATAAGATGTAAGTGTGAAGAGGACGAACATCAGAATGACCACGTCAAACTATCTTTTCAATATCTGTGGGCTTAAAAACTGGTAAAAGAAGGGCAGTTTCTTTTTCTTTTTACACAGCATTAATAATCCACAAAATCATAAAGAAGTCTTTTAAGAAAAACCAACGAACTACAACTTGGTCGAGGCGTATACTATTGCTTACATAATAGAAAGTAAGATGACGTTATTATAGTAGTACAAATTTAGAAAATAATATCGTTTTGTTTAATTAAAAGAAATGGGAAATGACGTATTTAAGTAAAAATGAAATATATATATATGTATTATTATTATTATTATTATTATTATTATTATTATTTCAAAAGATAGTGGCACTCAATTTTTTGTAACATTTCTTCTTTAATGGCAAAGGAATGGGCCGGTGTCCGTGCAATAATCAGACTCTGCTCGCAAGGCAAATATAAACTCACAATATATTCACCAATGAAGACATGATTATGTGTATGCAGCCCATAACAATCTCATATTTCGACAGCTGATTCGTCTATCGTGCGAAAACTTACGCTGTCGGAAAATTTTCTGGTTGTTTCTCATTCATGCTGTTAATGAACCTGTACACGGTGTAACTGTACACAGTTAGAAAGGCGGCGCCTACCCGTCCCGAACGAGTAAAGAGAAAGAGTGTGTGTGTGCATGCGTGCGGATGGAAGTAAGAAGAGAAAAAGACCCGGAGCAAGGAGAAAGGAGCGAAAGGGTTGGGAGGCGCAGCTATGCATATGCATGCATGCAACAGGCTCTTTCTTGCCCTTGACCCTCTTTCTCTTTTTCTCGGCATCCCAAAAGGGTGGTCTGTCTCACTCCCGAACGGAGCGAAATGAACATTTTAGCGGACAAGGACAAACTCAGTATCTCGAAGAGAGAAAGAGTTAAGTGATTCTCAAACTTTTTACTTCGTACGTAGAGATAGTAATTGTTGGGCAAGGCTGAGCGACCACCTGTTAGCAGAAAACTAAGAAGTGGAAAATAATACTTGATTCATACGTAATAGTTTCTCCAGGAGTAACCCTTCCTAGTGGTGACAAAACTGAAAGGCGAAAAAACACAAAATACGTGGTAGACTCTCAAATGATATTTTAGAATCCACCACCCTTCTTCGCGGCGCTAAAAATTTAGTAACTGAAAATACAAAAAATACGGGATTAATACTTAATAGTTACTTTAGAAGCTGTTATTTTTAGGAATGATAGAATCCAATGTATGAAAAATACACAAATTGCTTTGTTGAAACTTATCAATTTTTTGAAGCTATTCCTGTTATTCTTAGAAGTTCTAAAAATTAAGGTGAGCAAAATACACAAAAGAGTTACTTAATGCTTAATATTTTCTTCTTTAGAATCTATCCTTCTTAGGATCGCCAAAAAAAAAAAAAAAAAAAAAAAAAAAAAAAAAAAGAAAAAAAATAATAATAATAAGTAAATAAAAAAGAAAAAAAATCTTATCCAGGGTGCCATGCAATGCAGTGATGAATTCAACCGGCATCCCGAAAAAAAGTACCTTCCCGGGAGAGACCAAAATGATTCTTCCTGGAAGATTTCGAACTTTCTGTTGTGTTAATGGCCTATAAGGAAAAATTCACTATAAATTCCACAATGTCTCTTCCTTAGTAAAGGGTATGTAAAAAGTGTAAAGAGGATTCAATACGGGTTCAGTTGTTACTAAACTCTTGCACACATCAATGTTTTGGTATATAGTGAGAAGGGCAATAAATAATTTCATAAGTTCCAATAATGTTTGGACATGAAGTATAGTTAATAAAGGTTGTGATTTTATTATTCTAAAATTAATTGTATTTAATGCTTATGACTCTCTTTTACAGATAAGTGAATGATTATTAATTCTCAATACAACATTGTTTTTGTGTTTTCTCTTTGTTTTAAAACGCAAGTGGAAAAGAAAAAGAAGTATTTACAAAACGTGTTTTCCAATGCTGAACATTGCTGGAAGAAATAAAGTAACGGCTTTAACCATTTTCAAAATGACCTCAAACAATATTGTATTACAAAACAATAACCTTTGAATTACCTGTAAAAAAGCAATACACGTTTTTTAGTAATAATAAAATCAAAAATTTAATAAACCTTACTTCGTGTTCAAACTTCAGATGCGTTCGATACTCTAATTTTACACGTTTACTCTGATTATTCGTGTATTTCAAACGTTTTAAATTTTTAAAAAGTCACTAATCACCAGTTTCTTAAAAACATGTATTAAGTATTAGATAATTTAGACAATTTAGTATTAGATAATTTAGATATTAGCTAATTTAAACTTAATATATTAAGTATTAGATAATTTAGACAATTTAGTATTGAATAATTTAGAGACTTTAGTATTAGATAATTTAGACAATTTAGTATTGGATAATTTAGACAATTTAGTATTAGATAATTTTGAAAATTTAGTATTAGATAATTTAGATTTCGTATCTGAAGTATTAAATATAATAAATTCGATAACAATAAAATTAAAACTAACCCTTGTTCAAACCTTATTCTCCATGAAGTAGTCAAAGATATAAAAATCTAAATCCATTCACTATTTCTAAAATGATAATAAGATTATAAAATAAATAAGAAAGAAGTAAAAATACAATTTTTTATAAGCATTCAATGTTTATCTTAAATATTACGCATAATTTCATGACTGTAATTCATATAATAAAAAAAAATGTCTGTTAAAATACTTCAGTTTGGCGTGAGCCCCGATTATTGAAAATTCACCACTTTGATATGCCCTTGATAGAAAGCGAGAACTAGTGAATTTATTTTTAAAATTATAATTTTTGCTCTGTTTCATTTTTTTAAGACATGGCAATGGGAAAGAAAAAAGTATTATTTAAACTGTCTATTAACGATTTCTAGATTGTTTTCCCAAAGCTTAATCATAATTTAATTAATATTAAACTTTTAATTTATAAAGGGGTATTTAAAAAATTATTACACTCTTTATTTTTTGCTTATATGTTCTACTTTTTAGCGCATAGAATATCTAGTTGTTGTAGTTTCGCAGCCAGTTGGTCTATTTTGGCGAGAGTGACTTTATGCAAAATGAACTCCGTCGATTTTGTAACTCGTAAACAATTATGACCATAAACATTATTTAGCGACTGCGGCCGGCTAATGGGAAAATGCCTTAAATTTAAGTTATAAATTTATAATATGGTTCTAAAAATATTAAAATGTTGTATTGTCATCAGAAACACAAATGTATAAGTAATTTTTATAATCATATCCTATCAGAAAGCGATTAAAAAGTCGATTACAAAATTCCATCTTTACATACAAACAAGAAAGATAAATCATGCGTTAAGCATAGATTATGAAACACTTTACAACACTTCCTGAATGCTTTAACAAAACTTCGTTATTTAGGGAAATGAGGACTATTAGACAACTAAGTAAACATTTTAGACAACGCATGAAACATTTGAAAAACTGATTTCAGCAGTTACCGTCCATAGCATATATGTATTTAAATTCTTTTGAACAGCCCTGTATTTGATCTGTAGGTTGATATATATACTATATAATGGAAAAATTTAATTTAGCAAGAAAACGCATAACAATTTGAAATTTCTCTTTCAGCAATTTATACTAATAGACTGAAACATCCTTGTATACTTCTGCAAAACCATTTATTTAACCTAGTACTTTACACGCCACTATTTAGCTAAAATTTAATTCAAACTAAAACACTCTTAAAACTACTGAAATCACATTTCCAGAAATTATCATTTATAGACGGCCATGTATCCAATTCTTTGCGTGAACCTGTATATAATTTTATCTATATTCTACAAATATTTCATAGTAAACTAAATGCAGTTCAGCGTAAAAATGTATAACTCTTTTAAATAACACTTTTAAGCAACTTGCACTCATAACCAGTAACCATTACAAATTGTTTTGTGTAGCCCTATATATGAATTATAGCATTTATACACACCATATACTATGCATAAATATAGTGAAACATAAAAGCGCATAACATTAATTAAAAATGCATTTCCAGCAATCATTGCTACTGTACAGTACTTCGGATACAATATAGTAATATAGTATCTGAAATCTTTTGTATGTCCCTGTAAATGCTATGTACTTCGTATTATACATGAAATAGGTTACAGTAAACCTCAGTGACGTATATCAATTTCATTATACATGAAATAATTTAACATAATTAAAATACGCCGCAAACAATTCCCTCCACCTCTATATCATTATGTAATGGAATTCTTTTGTGTGGCCCTGTAAATGAATAATAACTATTCTTTGCACCGCATATTCTACAGAATGTATATTTTAGTGCACTTCATAAATGCATATCAATTTTCTTATGTTTGAAAGCGTGTAACATCATTAAAAATCATTTTAAACGATTTCTTCCCATAGGCCGTAATGTAACCGAAAACTTTTGATTGTCCCTGTAAATGAACTAAACATGCTACAAACTTCATTTGAAATAGGAAACGTGCTATGGTAAACGTCAATAACATCCAATAATTTCAGGGCAATCCGAGTATATTTATGGGAGTTAGAGCGCGGCCAGACGGCCATATGGACAGACACGGACAGACAAACCGAAGTCATAAACAGTTTTTAACTTTGTTGGAAAGTGTTAAAAACAAGCTAAGTTAAATAAAAGGGTGTAAAAATGTCTAATTCTTGAAAACATTCAGCAGAACTCAATACACTTCGTTCATACGAAGAAAAAATATATATTTTATTTATTTAATGTTTTTTCGTCTTAATGTCTTTTCATTTAATACATTTTACATATTAAAAATCACTTTATATATGTTTTTTTTTTCGATTTTTAGACAATTTGTCAAGGACATTTTTATCTATATTATCTCTGTCTACACATTGGATAACACCCTATTTTAAACAATTAAATACATCATATTGTTCAGAACCCATAATACAATCCCGTCTTTTACGATAAAAAGACAAAACAAGTAGTAGGCTTTCCCAACCTACGACCTTGTGCAAAAAAAAAAAGCGAAGAAAAATCTTTATTATTTCGTTTCATCGCAGTAAAAGAAAGAAAAGGGGGGGAAAAAAGAGAAGAAATTAAAAAGTTTCAAGAATGATGAAAACAGATTAATTAATGTATGCACAGGAGGGTGAAAGTAATAAATGGACTAGTGCCAATGAATTTTTTATTAACCCTTTAAGAGAATCTTCTCTATGTTAATCAATCAAATTTTAATAATAACTCTAAAATACCACGTTTTCTATTAATAATTCCGTCATCAGCGCGACTTTTTTAGAACTAGCTGAAAAACACAAAAATACTTTTTATCATTCGACTGAAATAACCTCGCTTAAGTTATTTACAGGCAGTATAATGCTCAAAAGAAAGTCTTCTATTATATATCCAACTTATTTTTCATTTTATTTTACAAACTACAACTATTCAAAAAACTTGTGGAACTTCGCCCGCTTCACTGATCGTTTTTTCCCAACGAGCTTCAAACGAATCTGGGACCGTTCGGAATCACAATGTTTAAAGCAGCGTACACTTGGTAAGACGAATATTAAGAAGTGCTGATAATTCTAGATTTCGCATATTAAATAACTATCATAAAAAAATAAATGACATTATGAAACAATTTAGTGCCCCTCCCCCTAGAAATTTCGTGCTCAAGACACAAGCCCCAGAGGCCGTGAGATAATTATGCTCCGCGTGCGCATCAGTAGTGATAAATTATGCTCTGCGTGTGTATTAGTAATGACAAATAACAGCGAAGATGAAACATTTATTAGCCGTTATGCCTGGTACCAGAGTGTCATGGCTTTTTGTATACGAGTTATTGTGTCCGTCTATGTCTAAAGATACAACATTCCATTATTGTTTTATTAGTAAAAATGGAAAGGTAGCTTGCCGATTTAATTCAAAGCATGTATCGAATGGATTCATGGTATTTGCAACTTGGTCTTATCACACAGGACATAAGTTGATGACTTCTACCATTGTCTGAAAGTAGATATGTGATGAAGCAGAACAATTAGTCTTGAGTCCATAAATCAATTACTTTCTGCGAGTTTTAAATGTATAAGCTAAAACTTTTTGCAACGTTCAAACGCACAAATGCGTACAAGACCATGGCACAAAAAATCACATACGGCCGTTTCAAGGATTCTTGGATCCCCTTCCTCAGTGGGTGAGAGAAAAAAAGAAATTAAAGAAGAATTAAAATGGGTTCGAGGGGTTCTTTGAATCCATTTTAATCTTTTAATTTTTTTTCCCTTCTCGCACTGAGGAAGCGGATCCAAAAATCCTTGAAATGGCCGTATGTGATTTTTTGTGCCATGGTGTTGTATGTATTTGTGCGTTTGAACGTTGTAAAAAATTTTAGCTTATATAATCAATCTTGAACTTTCACAGTTTCTTCGAATTTGCGTAAAAGGGGAGAAAGACTTTTGCCCTGTAAAAAAAGACGAATGTAGCTACGAAACTATAATCACGTGCTAAAAAAACAAAAACAAACAACAACAACAAAAAAAAAACACTTCCGAGTTACTCATGATTCTGAAAAGAGTTCTTTATCTTTAGAAACCTCAGAAACCAATATATTTTCCAAATTTAAAGAAGAATTTATAAAAAGAAAATTTCTTTTGCTGCCACTGATTTTTGGAAACACTTCCGACTAGTTTTTTTAGGGTATTAACCAATTCTCTCAAACAGGAATACAGGTTTTCAGGATGCAATAAATTATAAACAATAACAGCTGCACTAGATTAATTTTAACACAATTATTCTAATTGGTAAATAAATCATATTAGATGTAAATTTCCAACTGGGCGAAAAAAAAAAATGTGTTAAAATTAATCTAGTGTATTTTCGTATCCAGCGTTTTCTGGAGTTCCATTACCCGAGATTTATTCTGTTGAGCTGAACCAGGTTTCAGACCAGATGCTATAATCATTAAGGTTAGCTGGGTGAGAAAGTCCGACCAGATTCATCCGGGATAGCTCAGATGGCAGAGCATTGGCGGCTTTAGCCAGGAGATCCCTGGTTCGAATCCTGGTCCGGACTTTTTTCGCCCAGTTGGAAATTTACATCAAATAACAGCTGCTGAATTTATACTTGCAAGATTAACAAAATAATATTAATTTTTATGTCAAAATTAATGCTGTTAAATCTATTATGTTTGTCTGTAAATCATGTTTGTAGAGCATGAAAATGTTCAGTTGCGAAATGATAGCACCCGGAAAACTTATATTCCGGGTTGAGAAAGCCAATTAATACACTATAAAAACTACTAAGAAACGTTTCCAAAAATGATCAAATCTCAAAAATCCGAATGGCAGCAGAAGTAACTAACTGTATTTTTATAAATGCTTCTTTAAATCGCAAAAACATATTAGTTACTGGGATTTCTAAAAATTAAGATCGCTTTTCAGAATTGTGATGTAATGTTGAGTAACTCAGAAGGTGTTATTGTATATTTTTGCTTGTGATTTTATTATATTTTCCTTGAACAAAAAAGGTTTGTCACTTTTACAGCGCATCTTTTTCGTTTTATCGCAACAGAAAATAGAAAATAGAAACTAAAAACAAGGCAACAGCGCTGTAGTAGCAGGTATACGATGGTATACAAGGTCACCTTCTTGATATACAAGGTATACCTTCTTGATTGTTTTAAGAAACTCCGTATTCCCTCTCTTTATCAAGTAAAGCTATAGCGTATTCTCTCAAGCATACATACTCTGCCTGTAGCGTATATATTTTTATTTTCTTCTATTGAAGATAGAAAAAAGTATTGCAATCGAAATTTCTTTCGACTTCCGGTTTTCGACGGATTTAGACGTTTTAGGGGTCAGAGATCCCCAAAAAACATGTTTATACAAAATGCCTGTCTGTCTGTCAGTCCGTGTGTCGCCCTTGTACCATCGAAAAGTGAATTAAGTTATGCATAGAATTGAATCAAATTTTCTGTGTATGATTTTGGCTGTGGCAAGCAGGACTTCCTTCAATTTAAAAATATTCCGTCAGAAGGGGGCGCTGTAATAGTGATTTTGTGCCATTTTCAATATTGTACCATTGAAAAGTGTATGGTGTTATGTATAGAATTGAACCAAACTTTTTGTGTATGCTTTTGGCTACAGCCAGAATGTTCTCTCTGAATTTAAAAAAAAATTACGCCGAAAGGGACGCTTTAATTGCGATGTCTGTTCCATTTTCATTATTGTACCATGGAACACTTTATAAAGTTATGCATAGAATTGAACCAATTTTTTCTGCATCTTTTTAGTAAGTCCTCCTTGAATTTATAAATATTGAGGGAAAGGGGCGCTGTGATAGCGATTTTTATAATTAATTCGATTTTTCGTAGTTCTATTGTCCATCGGCGACTCGTGCAGTGACAGGAACTCGCGTCCTGCTAGGCCGGCTATTCACAATTTAAGCAGAAATTTAAGATGAAAATCAAAGTTGGTATGGTATTGAACTAATAATATTGATCTATTAACATGTGCAACTACTTTTTGAAATATTAAGATATATGAGATAGAAAAAAGTTTTGGGATTGGCACATCCAACTAGTTTCTCTTTACGGACGTTTCCCAAGACGTTCCCCCCTTAGACGTTTCCCAAGAAAAATGGTAAAAACCGTCGAATTTATCTGATGAGATCCAAAGAATGAAAGTGGAACAAGTGAATTTTTGCAGTTTTTTTCTTCTTTTATTTTACCCCTTTGATAGAGCTACGTCGGTACACGTCATGCTACCTTCCTTCCTTCCTTCCGGGGATTTTACGATACGTGGAATATATCAACGAAAAAGAAAGTGCTAATACATAATATTACTGGCTAATATCTATAGTAGATAGGAGTAAAAAATATACATTATAAAATGTTAAATGACCTTTGCAAATTATCCGTACCCACAATTATGATAAAAAAAAGAAAGAAAGTGAATGCTTTAATAACATTAATAGACATTTATCTTAATAGTTGCATAATGAGTTTTCAAATATTATAATTAAAAACATACATCATATTTTCTCGCGTAATTTTTGCTTTTGCATTTTTTTAGCGCTGTGATAGGCGTCAGGGTTTCCCCCTGTTTTTATTCTAAGGAACGGCATAATATATATTTCTAATGGTATTGTAAAACGTCTTATTTTGAACATACATTAGGCCTATTATTTTATTAAAGAAAAGCTACTTTAGAGAAACTATTATTAACCGGATTTCTTCATATCCGGACTGAATCCAGAACAGGCCGGATAACATCCAAGGTTGCATTGGTTTTAATCACGGAAATAAATTATTTTAACAGTCCTGGTAAAATATGTTTTAACCATCAATGGTCAAAACTTATTTTGACTGGACAAAAGAAATTAAAATTTATTTTGTTAAATGATAAATTTAGTACAAGATTTGGAAGGGTTTGTCAAAATTATATTTAACACAACACTAGCGGTTTAACCCGTTCTACCCAAGGGAGTTTAAAATTAAAATCCGTAGTAAAAAGTAGAAGTACGTAAAAAATTCACATCAAATAGACATAATAAGAATCGAATATGAAACGAAAATTAGCATAAAAACGAAATGACAACAAACAACTTTAAAACATCTAAATAGGAAATAAGAATCCCCCTGTTAAAGTGTTGAGTTGTTAAATAACTATTCGATTTAGAAAAACATTTTTCTACTACTGTGCATTTTTCAATGAAATTTATCATGTTGCTATGGCAGCAGACGATAAAACGATATCTTTGGAATAACGGAGTAAATAGAATCAAAATTTTTGTTGATGTTTGTTATAAAGTGTTTTTCGTTATTTTTAAAAAAAGTTAATAATTAAGCGCAATTAAATGATCTCTAATTATTTGAATGCGATGTAAAATAATTATCGTAATATCCGCTACAGCTTCTTAGTATTGCAGCGTGGCGTGCGTAATATATACCCTAATTTCCGGCGTATAATCCGTGGATCAAACAATTATATTTCGACCCAGAAAGTATTAAATATAAAATTTAACTTTTTAGATCGCGGTATACATTTCTCTTCAATTACTGAATAAATTTTCTGGGTCGAAACAGAATTATTTGAGCTGTGGATTATACGCAAGAAATTACGGTATATCTCACATTGTAGTAAACATTTAGAACTGGTTAAAACTCGTGCGATTACGGGTTGAAAATGGGTTGGAGGCAAAAATTCTTCAAAAACATAAAAGAAATCTATCTCTAATTATTTGCCATGCGAGGTAAATGAATTATCGTAATACCCGCTACAGCTTCTTAGCATTGCAGCGTGGCGTACGCCCCGATCGATTCCGCCTTAGGCAGAGTTTACTGTATATATATCTCACATTTACTGGTTGAACATAAAAAAAAGCAAAATTTCGTAAAAAAAAATCTATTTAAAATTTTCGAATTTTTTGCCCCAATCATTCATAGGCCCCCTACCAACAACCCGTGTGCCAAATTTCGTAGTCCTGCGCCCTGTGGTTTCCGATATTTTGAGGTTACATAGATACTCGCACGGATTTTATTAGGGCATATTAGAAGTTTTTGGAAATAGTACATCATATTTTAATTTTCATTACTTTAAAATTTAATAGCACACAAATTTCTAAAAATAAGTAGTTATTGAAGCTATTGGAATACAGTAAACTCTCTATAAGGAGGACTCTGTATAAGACGGAAATCTGTCTAACTCGGAAAGATTTTCACGTCCCTGCGAATCCATAGACATACAGCAAAATTTGTCTAAGGCGGAATATTGCCTACTGCGGAAAATTTTCTTGGTCCCGATCATTTCCGCCTTAGACAGAGTTTACTGTATTTTTTAATAATTCGATTACCAATCTAATTTCATATAAAAAGTAAACAAAGCTAAATTCCATTAAGCAAAATAAACATTTAAAAAATATTATTTAGAACTCAAAAAATTATTATAAGTAACAAGCTCTATTAAGCTAAGACGATTTTGCAGGTTATTCTGAACAAGATCAAACTTGGAAAATAATGTTTCTACTTTTCACAATCATTCATCAGGTCTATTGTAATTATGAAATCTATCAATATTTTCCAGTGTAACATGATTGCCCACTAAATGTATTCGTAATGGATTTGTTACTTAGAAAAATATGATTTGTAAAATAATTTTTTGTTTGAAATACTACTATGTAAGGCAAAATAATTTTTTTTTCTATTT
Organism: Maratus speciosus; assembly: GCA_963932465.1. Classification (NCBI taxonomy): domain Eukaryota; kingdom Metazoa; phylum Arthropoda; class Arachnida; order Araneae; family Salticidae; genus Maratus; species Maratus speciosus. The sequence goes on along the minus strand of OZ010800.1, from coordinate 289,029,776 downwards.
AATAATTCTTAAAATATTATTTAAATATAATATTCAATAATACTCAAATATATATATAGTTTGAGCAATTTATGTAAACTTAAGATATGTAATGGAATTTCAAACCTTTTTGAGTTGGATAAAACCAATTTTGACCAGTTTTAGACGGTTAAAATCAGTTTTGACCACTGCCCTCTTAAAATTAGTTTTGACCAGCCAAAATCACAACTGTGATAGCTTGAGTATAGGAAAAATGATAAAATTTCAAATTTAGAACATCAGAAATCAGAATTACACGAAATAATTTCAATTAACTGAACCGACGGACACTCAATATAAAATCGCTGTGTAGTAAGGTTGGACATTAATGGAAGGTATTGAGAGAGGTTTTATCGCCCTCAGCGTTGGAAGAGCTCAAGGCGACGGACACTCGATATAAAATCGCTGTAATATTGGACATTAATGAAAGGTTTTGAGAAAAATTTTATCGTCCTCAGCGTTGGAAGAGCTTTGAGTTCTTGATAATTTGAATTTAGAACATCGGAATTACACGAAATAATTTCAGTTAACTGAAACGACGGACACTCAATATAAAACCGCTGTGTAGTAACAAAGCACTATAAGTAAGCGTACAAAGTTAATGCTGGAATCTGCCGTAAATTGACACAGGTGCGCCATCTTGTGGATGGAGTGAATAACGCAAATACGCGGGGGTTTTGTATGACGTCATATATGACAGAATATCTACCATCTGCGCATCTCGTGCGTAGGTCTATTTGAAGATATTTACAATTTAAGAGTTATAGGCGGAAAAGCAGACAAAGCTATTTTAGAGAATACCTGTTAAAATTTTAATCATGAATTTCAAATATTTACTCACTCATGGAAGATGAACCTTATTTACCAGATTTATTGCAAAATATTTTTGTTACAGTTTGTTTTGATGAAAATATGTGTATTTAAAAAAAATCGCAATGTCATTTTAATTTCGGAAGAAAAAGCACTAATTCTACATAAACAGTACTGCCTTTTGCCCCGAAACTAAACTGACATTGCAACTATTTTTTTAAATACATATATTTTTATCAAAACAAGCTGTAACAAAAATATTTTGCAAAGATCTGGTAAACAAGGTTAATCTTCCATGAGGGAGTAAATATTTGAAATTCCCGATTAAAATTTTAACAGGTATTCTCTAAAATGGCTTTGTCTGCTTTTCCGCCTATAACTCTTAAATTGTAAATATCTTCAAATAGACCTGAATTTTATGCAAGCTATTCAGGCTAAAAGAAAACCATTTTTGTTAATAAAAGTTATAGGTGTAACTTTTAATTCCATGGTTTTTTCCAGGTTTTTTCCACATTGGAAGAAACTTGCCCACCTTGGGTTTATGTTATTATTTATTAGAAAAAAAATGTATTTTAAATATAATGAGCGAAAAGCATGTGTTTAAATTGATGTAATATGCCAGTATGTATGTATTTTAAATAAAGTTATGTCTTTCAAAGGACAAGTATATTTTTAAAATGACGATTTTATATTTTGAATGAAATGAATGCAACATAAACACTGATCATGGGGAAAATATTTGACGGTTTATGAACTGCGGCCGGCTAACATAAAAGTACTTTTTTACACTGTTTATTTAATCTAACCCTGTGCATATATATCAAAAGATAAAAAATTTTAATCGATTTTCCCTCCCAGATATGCTAAAAAAATAAAAATTATGTGCATGGATGTGTTTCTAGTAACAATACATTTTAGTATTTTTACAACTTGATTATAAATTAGCAAATTAATTTTACGTTATCTAAACGTAGCTGATAAATCCATAAACATTCTTTATGGTTGTTACAACTGTATATACAAGTACAACAATTGAGTAAGTTATTCTTGAGTAAGTTAACGATTTCTAAAATATACCAGCTGTTTGGGAAATTGCAAAAGAGAAATATTTAAAACCTTTAAGCATCTTAAACGTGATTTTCAGCCCTATAATTTTTTTATAAAAAAGTTAAAATATTATTTAATATATATTATTAAATGTCAGTGATTTTAATACGTTCGATTGGCCCATCTCCCTCCGCAGCCCTTTTTTCTACTACTTATTCCGACTGCTTTGCGGAAGCCAGATTGAAAAAAAAAAAAAAAAAATTGAAACCGGACAAAATTAAAAGGGAAATTTGAAATTATTGGCTACCGACCAGCAACTGCTACGTCGAACCTATTATTAGTCTATAGTTTTCAGTTATTGGCAATTGTTGTGTGTTTCATAAGCCTTTTTCAAATTTGGAGAATGTTCCGCAATTGGGTTATTTCGATAAAAGTTACTTTCATTTTCTAACCATTATTTAACTTTTATACAGTTACAATTGTATACTGTTTTCTCATTTGACGCCAATCATGGCTATCGGCCCGATTACGGAAAGTTATCCATTTTACCCCTGCGAAGAACCGGTGTAAGATAATAAATGTTTAATTGAGCATACCACGTACTATTTGTAAATATTTTATATTTTATTCCAATTTTTGAAGTTTCTTCTATACTTTGTATGCTTTCTGCAATGTTATTCACCTGTGCGAAGTGAAGGTATCCCATGAAAACTATTTTCCCGGGATATGACACAATGCCCGACATATTTCTAGAGTTAAAAAAAAAAAAAAAAATGTAATTTGTCGATTTTAGGATTTTTTTTAAAGTTGTTGTCTAAAATTCTCAAAATATTTAAAACTATAAATAATCAATTATTACTGGTTTAATAGTACAAGAATTACTGCTTGCATTTTAAATTAAAGTGGATCCTAATGCAAAATTAAATGAGTTTTAAATGGAATGAATGAAATGCTTCTATTTTAAATATTATGAATACAATTCGATCAAGAGAATATTTGGCAATTTATCGCCTGCGCCCGGTAAATAAAAAATATGCCTTAAAATTTATTAAATAATTTATACTTAAACTCTAAGCGTAATAAAACGTTTAATTCTCATTGGAAACACACATGTTTATGCAATTTTTATAACTTTATCTTATCAGGAATTGAATTAAAAACGGTGCTGTAAAATTCTATCTTAACATACATTAACTAATTTTTATATGTCCTTGTTCATTGCATTACAAAAACATAATTCAAATAGAACGTGTTAATATCACTGACATTTAATAATATATATTAAATAATATTTTAACTTTTTTATAAATTATAATAAAACACAAAACTAACCTGTATTTCTCTTTTGGGAAGCGAAAAAAATGAGTTATCTCAGATAGAGAGTTATTTTTGCAGTTTTGAAAACTGCAATAATTAGAACGCCAACGTGGCATTTTCCCAAATAATATAAGTTCTTAAAAGAACTGATTTTGTTTAAATAACTAACCTCAATTAATAAATTAAATAATGGCGAATAAATAAATCAAATTATATCTATACCTCCAACAATTAACTACTGCAGACAACAAACGAATAAAATCACGGCTGCGCGTGCGCATAGTTATTTCATAGATATCGAACTTATAGATCATCCACAAAGGGGAAAGAAGTTAATAATCCTCTTGTAGTTCACTCCGTCCGCTGGGTGGCGTATGACCTTGATTGACGTGACCTCGCCTTTAATCTTGCGGTTACCTCTCCCATTTAAGATAAGACGCTTACTTATATCGCTTTGTGTAGTAAGGTTTGACATTAATGGAAGGTATTGAGAATATTTTTATCGTCCTCAGCGTTGAAAGAGCTTTGAGTTCTTGATAATTTGAGTAAAAAAAATATGATAAATTTCCAAATTTAGAACATCGGAATTACACGAAATAATTTCAGTTAACTGAAGCTTTGGACACTCAATATAAAATCACTGTGTAGTAAAGTTGGACATTAATGGTTTTGAGAGCTGTTTTATGGTCCTCAGCTTTGGAAGAGCTTCGAGTTCTTGATAACTTGAGTAAAAAAAAAGATAAAATTTCAAATTTAGAATACCATAATTACGCAAAAAAATTTCAGTTAATTGAAGCGACGGGCACTCAATATAATATCACTGCGTAGTAAGGTTGGACATTAATGGACGGTTTTGAGAAGAACTTTATCGTCCTCATCGTTGGAAGTGCTTCGAGTTCTTGATGACTTGAGTAAAAAAAAAAAAAGATAAAATTCCAAATTTAGAACATCAGAATTGCACGAAATAATTCCAATTAATTGAAGTGACGGACACTCAATATAATATCGCTGTGTAGTAAGGTTGGATATTAATGGAAGGTTTTGAGAAGAATTTTATCGTGCTCAGCGTTGAAAGTGCTCTGAGTTCTTGATGACTTGAGTAAAAAAAAAAAAAAAAAAAAAAAAAAAAAGATAAAATTCCAAATTTAGAACATCAGAATTACACGAAATAATTTCAGTTAACTAAAGCAACGGACACTCAATATAAAATCACTGTATGATTGGACATTAATGGAACATTTTGAGAAGAACTGAAGAACTGAGTGGAAGAACATGTTATGCTACATTTACTTAAAAATTATTTTATCTTTTGGACGAAGGCGTTATCAGGTATTCTATCCCATGGTAAAGCTAAAATACCAAAGTTCTATTTAGCCTTGAAGATTTAAGACATTATTCATTAATATTTAATATTTTAATATTTAACAATGCAAATAATATGAATATTTTTTAATATTTAAAAATTAAATATGAATAAGATTTTTTGATAGAGTTTAGTACCACACCTGTTAATATTTTAAACACATAGTATCAAACATAAAATAAATCATTAAAATTGACAATAAAAACTTTCACATCAAATTTCCTCAAATGTAATTTTTGTTACTTAACATGTTCTTCCACTTTGCTCTTCAATTTAATCTTCCTCAGCGTTGAAAGAGCTTTGAGTTCTTGGTAACTTGAGTAAAAAAAAAAAAGAAAAAAAAAAAAAGATTCCAAATTTAGAACATCAGAATTACATGAAATAATTTCAGTTAACTGAAGAGACGGACACTCAATATAAAATCACTGTGTAGTAAAGTTGGACATTAATGGGAAGGTTTTGAGAGTTGCTTTACCGTCCTCAGCGTTGGAAGAGCTTTGAGTTCTTGATAACTTGAGTAAAAGATAAATGATAAAATTCCAAATTTAGAATATTATAATTATACAAAATAATTCCAGTTAATTGAAGCGACGGACACTCAATATAAAATCGCTGTGTAGTAATGTTGGAGGTTTTTTTGATTGGAATTAATGGAAGGTTTTGAGAAGAATTTTATCATCCTCTGCGTTGGAAGAGCTTTGAGTCATTCAGTCTGAAAGAAGACACTGATTTTAGCCAAGTCCTCATTACGGGGCACAGTAATGATCACCTGTCATCGTCGGAGCCCTGATGGCGTGTGACGTGAAAGGACGAATGTCATTTTGTTAGTGGAACCGAAAGAAAGGAAAATGAAAAGAAATATATCTGGAGGACCTTGGAGAGATGAAGAGTGAATAGCTGAGACTGGAAGAAAGAGATATTCTGCATAAAATATAAGAGATTAATGATTTTGATGAATGTCAAAGGAAGCTGTCAAGTTTTATTTTGGGTTCAACTTTCAACGTTCAGAAGGTATACAGAATATTGGACGTAAATCATATCAGTGGTGTAGCGCCAGGGAAGGATGCAGCATCATTTTACTACCAGTATTATTCTATACTAATTTGGCCTTATTTAATCTTTGAATGTTATACGATTAAATACGGCCGAGTTTAGTATCAAATAATAGTGGTGGTAAAGTCATAATCTGACGCTACGTCACTGAATCATATGCGGTAGTAGGAACTTCTTGAGACGCAAAACCTAACTCGCTATCAAGGTTCTCGTTTTTGTGATCAGTACATTAAAGGGTCAGGTATTGACAAATTACATAAAAATGAGACTGTAATATGGATTGCAATAACTCCGCATCTAATTAACTTTTGGATAGGACATTTGAACAGTAAAAGATATGTATGTTAACAGTTAATATTCCGAAGAAAGGCTAGACGCATATAAATCTTTTTAATTTAAATTGTAATTTAATGCTTTTTTTAATAATTGAATTGTCACACTCACAATGAGCCCAAAATGTTTTAATGAGTACAGATAGTGTATTTTAAAAATGGCCACACTGGAAAAAATATAATGATTATTTCTTAAGAAAAAAAATGTAAAATCAAAAATCTCAGATTTTGAATTTTTGTTTTATAAAAATAGTCATAACTTTTAAATTTCTTGCTCGATGAACATAATAGTAGGTCATTTTGTGTACTTATAAGGTTTACACTTTCAGACAAAATTTCATTAAACTATTTCATAGAAATCTATTTCATAGAAATCATGCGCACAATGACCAAAATCCTAGTTTTGAAAAAATTGACTTTAAAGATTGAATTACCCCTTAATACTATAAAGAGAAATCAAACTGTTTTGGGCATAACTTCCCTTCTAAAGAGAATTTTTGCATGGGATTGCTTTTAAATTTTTTCTTGATAATCAAATTTTAATATAAGCTATTAAATAAAAAAATGATTTCTGGATACTGTCTAAGGTATCTGACCCTTTAACTACTTGTATCATTAGATCTCTCTTTAACATTTCAGCGAACGCATTGTCTTAAATTTTATGACAAAAGCGGGAATTCTTACATTTTAGTCTCGAAATGTGTATCAGAATTAAAATTTAATTTTCATTACTATTATGTGTAATTGTTAGTCTAACTTGGCACGTATTACTATTATGAAATATCTGCATTTGTAACAGTTAAGGACCCGTTTGACCGTTCCTCCCTGTGTTAATGTATGTAATCCCTGTAACCTTATGTTAACCTATGGGAAACTATAATTAGGTGATTACTCATTATGAATTTTATTAGTATATTTATTATTCTACTAGTATTTTAAAGAAGATGATTAAATTTAAAATTCTTCCACAAGTAGAAATTTCAGAGTTTTTTAAATACTTAAAATTGAAAGGGGTAATTTTAAAACCACACTTACGTCTGCATCGGACGTTTACTTTCTGATCATGCAAATCGTATTTCGATCATTACATTAGGTAATGCTTAATCACCTATTTATATTTTTCCATAGATTAACACGGGATTTCACGAACGGCGATGCAAAAATCTACATCGGCGAAACACGCACTGAATTCATGTGCGAAAACCTTTAATTCTGCTTCTGAGTTTAACAATTCCCAAACAGCTTCGCTTTATTTAGTTGCTGAGTTTATGTCATTAAATAAAATAAAGATTCCTATTTAGAAATAGTGGTACTCAGAAGTAGGAACCCTGCGAGCTCTTTGAGCGTAAAAAATACGCCACGCACGTACTCTTGCAAAAAAATCAAAGTGCGACCCGCGTCCACTAAAAGCTTAAGATAAAGGCATGTTCAACAGATATATTTTTTGTCTCAAAATGTCTTTCTTCTTCTCTATCTATTACTTGCATTCTATGCCATTAAGGAGGCTTTAAAACATTTGCACCGGTCATAGCTTATTAAATGTTATTTATTATTTATTGATCTTTTGAATAATACAACACTAAACACAATGTTGTAATATTTTCGAGTATTTTAGCTATGTAAGACACTTAAATGGTTATTATTCTACAACATGAAATTCCTAATATATGTTCACGAATTCTTGTAATACAGTTGAATGATACATAAACAATATTTGGATCAGAAATATAATGATGATGATGATGATGATGATGACAATAATTAGCAATTTTAAGAAAAGTGATCATTTTTTTTTTGTTGTTGTTGTCTTCTCACGGAAAAAAGTATTTTTGATAAAATAAGCACACATTTAATACGTTTTATACATTTCATGCACAAAATAATAAAATCATAGTAATATAGCAGCACATTCCACTATAAATTTTTAAATGCTTAATTTTCAAGAACAAAATGGTGAACGTTTTTGAAAATTTTCTTCGTATATTGATCATAAATATGTTTTAGTCGAATTTGTAACTCAATATGGGATTGGCAGACAAAGTCTTAGATATAAAATTTAACTAGCTGCTTAATCAATTAGAGATGTTATAATTACTAAGCTCTAATATTTGTATTGTTGAGAAAAATTATCTATTTACACTTCTTGTACAAAGAGAAACAAGAGAGACAGCAAAACAACTTCTCCTAATGATGGTTTTTATCTCAATCCTTAAAATCCTTACAATTCCCCACAAGAATTGAGAAAAAAAGGGTCTTAGATTTTAAATTAAATTATTAACAACAGATTTAAAAATGGCCGATTCTCATTACTTATTTTTGGTATTAATATTACGTATAAAAAAAGCTGTTTCGGTAATTATTTAAAAAGTTCAACTAATCGTTTAAGAATGAATATTCATTGATCCTTTTCCAAACATGAAAAAGAGATAGAATCATAACCACGCCGGTCTGGAAGTGCGCCTGGTCTCCTCGATATTCGTCAAGGCCTTGGCGTTGCTAGGTGCCCCCAGTAATAATTCCGGGCCAGTTTGGATCTATCAAAATACCTCTTCAAGGATTTTCCATCGCTTCCAAGGACTGACAACTCTACAAGCTGTAATGGATGCTAATAAACGCTTATGCACCAACACAGATGACGGTGGGAACGGTCTTTGTCTCGAGAAAAATAATACATTTAATTGGGTGTCTCAGACGCAAAAGGGGCTTATTATTGTTAGATCATGCGATTCTATAAGTAGAGCAGTAGTCAAAATGTTCTATGAATATTTTAACAATAATAAAGTCCTGTATCAAGCCGGATGACCCGGTTTCAGTCGAGTAGCGGGTCGGTTTGGGTCCCATTACATCAGATTTTTCACGAGAAATTCGAGAATTTTGTTAGGGGTCTCAGGACTCTTAAGGGTGTATTCGAAAAAATATTTTTCCATCCTCAACAGCTCGAAATTTTCTGAGACATTTTCAGACTCATTTTTAAAAGTAAAAACATGAAACTTGCTCAGGTGATTTTTGAGGAGATGTATAAGAGGCCGTGTGATTTCATTTTTCGCTCAATTAATTAGAATTTGAGTTTTAAACAATTATTTTTTCAGTATGACCATTTTTTCATTCCCAGATCTCCCTCTTCGGAAAATTCTGTTCAAAACGCCAACAACTTTGGCAGCATTTTTTACAATATTTTCTGCATTTATCAAAAAATCGAGAAGCACGGCACATTATGAAGTTTCTAAATAAAACAATTTCCTAGTTTGATGCGTTTGGGGGCAAAAATTAATTTATAAATGAATCAGAAAATAAGCAGTTTGGATTGGAATACACCCTTAAAGCTTCAAAAGTTTCGAAATTTTAATTTTCTTAGATGTTAAACTTCTATCTTTTCTGAACATATTTATGCGATTGTTTCCTTGAAATTCCCATTAGAACATAAGTAGAATTCTTTTAGAACATCTTTTAGAATTATACTCGCCCAATAGCTAAAGCGGCGTTTCCGAAACTTTGAAGTCATTTTTCTCCAAATGACGTTTTTGGGCATAACGCGCACGATATCTCAAAAACTTCTGAATATTTTTTCATGAAATTTTCAAAACATGTGTTTCATGTTAGTCTGTATAAACGGAACCTAAAATTTCATTTGCATTGTTCAAAAAAATGTTTTTTAGGTGATTATACTGTTAAAATTTTCAAAATTTTGTATTAGCTAAATACAACTTTGTATTAAAAATGAAAAAATGCTTTAAATACAAATTTATTTAGGTTCAGGGTAATTATTATAATCTGAAGTATAATTAGGCGCAAAAATTTTCCTTCTAGTTGCAAAATTTATTTTTTAAACCTGCGCGTAAGCTTTTATACCAATTTTCTGCTTGTCAAATGCCTGACAGTGCCCCCTATAAATGCTAATTCGGCATCTTGAAACATGAAATGAAAGAATATACTTATATCTTTCATCACAAAAAAAATTGTGATTTTAAATCATATACATTTTAAGATATTAAATGTTGAAAATGGCCTTTTTTCCAATTTTAAGAGTCCTGAGACCAATTAAAATGAAAATAAAAACATATTTAAATCTATAATTATCACAAAATTCTTTTAGTGCAAAACAAATAAAATTTATATTTCAGATATAATTGCAGACTGTTGCATCTAAAATACGCGGTTTTTTTTTTTATCCGGATTTATATCGGTTTCGGATGAGGGTCGAGGCACGAGTTTGTGAAAATCGTATTTGCTTGTTCGGATCGGGTTACGTATTAATTTTAAATGGAATTCTCGGGTTTGAGTCAAGTGTAGCGCGGCCCGTACAGGACTGTATGACAGCTGACTTCTACAGTGAGTTGGATTTACACTCAGTCGTTTTAAATGTGATTGCAGAATTTGAAAATACTTTAGTAGAAAAATTTTGCATGTTTTCAGGGTTTTTTTTTTATGTGAATCGAATACTGGTCTTTATTTATTTATTCATTTGAAATTTAAATGGGATATAAGTTTAAGCAGAAATTTTTTTATAAATTACTAGTATATATGTCACCCAAGAGACTTGAAAAAGTCAATATAAATATACGATTAATCGCTATTATTAATATATAATTATTAATATAAGATTAATAAGATTTATCGCTGAATTTTAGATTCTTGGTAAGTCACCTATTGACACAAAATTATTATTTGAGAATAAAGTTATTTGACACAAAATTTAAATGTATACATTTAAAATTAATTATAGCAGGGAAAAAGCAGAGTTTGAGCGAAAAGAAAAAGATTCTTTGAAACTCTTATTAGGTAATGAAATCCTTTCGAGGCGAAAAATGTTTCAAGTTATGAGAATCTTATGAAAGCTGCTGTTTTGATATTAGATATATTTTATATTTTTTCTCATAGAAACATTGAAAAGATGTAAAATTACAACATATAACTCAATATTACTAATGAGTAATGTCATTACATTATTATTGTCTTCCCATTAACACATTGAGTACCACGGCGATTGACACTGAAGCTGAAAAATTTGCAATGTTTTAAATAATTTTTAAGAAAGTATAATCTTGTAATAAATAAAAGGTAAGTAAATTTTAAATAAATTTAAGGGGTCTTGTATTTTTTAAACGCGTCGAAAATTAACGAAAAACTTCAAAGTTTGAATTAGTCTATCTTCAAAGCCTTTTTATGCATAAAGATGAAATTTTGGATATTGATTAAACAGATTGTACTTTGTAATATGCTACCATTAGAAATTTATTAACCCTTTACAGAATTTGTGTATTGTTGAAATCAAAATAGCTCTTTTTTTTTTACCCCATAAGACATTGCGCGCATGATATCTTGAGAAAGTATGTATGGATTGGCATGAAATTCGGTAAAGATACTAAACATATATGTATGTTTAAAATGATCTACTTTTAGGCTAAAATTATTTCATTAACTATATAAAAAAAATATTTTCGTAAAAAAAAAATAAAAATTTTGTATTTTTAATGAATAAAAATAGTCATAACTAAAAATATTACCATTGTAAATACTTAAAAGTAGATCATTTTAAACACACATATTTGTTTAGTATATTTACCAAATTCCATGATAATCCATACATACTTTCTCAAGATATCATGTGCGCAATGACTTATGGGGTAAAAAAAAGAGCTATTTTGATTTCAACAATACACAAATTCTGTAAAGGGTTAATAAATTTCTGCTGGTAGTTTATTACAAAGCACAATCTGTTTAATCAATATCCAAAATTTCATGTTTATACATAAAAAGGTTTTGAAGATAGACTAATTCAAACGTTGAAGTTTTTCGTTAATTTTCGACGCGTTTAAAAGGTACAAGACCCCTTAAAGTAATTACTTAAAATAATATATATACATATATATTTAGTTTTATATCATATTTTTCACCGTCAGTCACCGGCGAATGACGGATTCTAAACGGAAAGTTCAGTGTGAGTCACCGGTGACTGACGTGACGCTTAACGTGTTAAATCAAAATATAGATTTTAAAACAAAATTGAATGATTTCAATTCAGTTATTTTTCTTATGTAATGAAACTTCATTTCACAAATTCCTTTTAGCATTGTTCGCTATAATTTATCAAAAGGGTAACGGAAACAGAACTGAAGGTCGCACATCGTTCACTTTGATTCTCTATCGAAAGTGAATTGACTTCCGCAGAGTAGGATACCTCTTTATGAAGCTTATGGTGAGAATGATCAGAAAGAAAATGTTTTTCATAGAAAATCAAAACAGAAAAACTCGGACATTCAAGGTCGACATTTCGAAAATGAATTTATTCCATTTCAACGAACATATAGCAAGAACTAATAATAATATATTAAAAGGTATAAGGATAGTAGAGTAGGTTTAATTATTCCGCTACTGGTGACGCGTAGACTGAGTTGTAAATTGAGTCGAGCCGGGCCTAATTTCATTGATTGTTATATTGCCTGGGCAGGTCCATGAACAAAAATATAAACGGTAGGTCAGGTCCAGGCTAAAATTTTAGCTTTTACGTTGGGTTAGGATCGAGCATGAAAATTTTGGCCTCTGCAGACCTCTGGGACAGAGTCCGAGGCATTTCTGTTTATTTCATAAAAGATAATCCTTTACGTGAAGTAAACTTTAATGCATTTTGTAAAAAATAAGCTTCGAAATAAATAAATAAATAAATAAATAAAAAATGGTAGCCATAAGTCGAAAGCCGCAACAATTGTGGTGCAGAAGAAAGGAGGAATGCCGAGGCACCAGACGCCCAATTGTACAGACGTGTCATTGATGGCATCAGTTATGATTACTGATGCATCAGCAATAAGTAGAAAAGCAATCAAAATTTCATGCATTAGAAATAAATAGAGTTGCTGCGGCGTTGACTACATATACTGGTCAGATATAAAAAAATTTTACCGCTATCTAAATTCTATTTTAGGTTTTCTGGAGATATATGTTTTCAAAATTTAAAGCGGTCGTACGGGGATTTGAAAAGTATGGTTCTCTAAAGCAGTCGCTTTTTTAAATATTTGTGAAAATTTTACGAGTTAATGCTACATCTGTTGCCTCGGTCTTTTTATGAAAACATTACACTTTTAATATTTATATTTAAATAGAACTATTAAAAAATAATTCAAAAGGTACCCAAAATGAGAAACATAAAAAAGTAATAATTTTCATTAAAAAATGTAGTTTATCTTTCATATCCCAAAGATTCATCATGGAATATTCCGAATAATCGAACAAGACTGTTGTTCATAATAACTCTGGTAACTTACGTTGACGCATTTTAAGCACAACTCAAGGCGTTCAATCAAAATACATTTTGAACGACCTTAGTTAGTAAAATAAAACGCCGACAGAAAGCTCTTTCTTTGGATTGTTAGTGGGCGTGTTAAAACATTCATCTCAGTATATTTAAACGCCCTAATGAAAGAAGGATAAACTACGATTCGGATTTCCGAATTTGAATACCAAATATCATATAACACAGAGCAATACTTTTTTCATTATCCCTTCACGTATTTTTTATCTATAATTAGTTTGTATTTTAACATAATATGAAACCTATACTTTTTTCTTTTTCCTAAATTTACTGCAGAAACACTGTGAATGTAAATATTTATATTGTAATAAATAAATATATATTTCATTTAATTTCATGTGAATATATGTTGAGTAATTAAAGCGGATAGCTAGGCGAAATTAAAGCTATTTTTTACAGGATGTTAAAAAAGATAGAATTTATCAGTTGGACCTGTTTATAAGTTAGTTTTTGTGTGTTTTCTTTTTCTCTCTTTCTTCCTATTATTTTGTGTATGTGTGCAACTTTTAAATTCTGTTTTGTTGGCAACACTTTTTTTTTTTTTTTTTTTTTAATGGTCTTTATATTGGATTGGATCATGCACTCGTACTGTCTCTCTGTCTCATGTAGTCTGTCTGTTTTACTTCATCACTTTCTAGTTTGTATATAAAAATACTCAGATTATTACGAAATTCGAATACGTATAAGAAAGTTAGTACAGGCATCCCCGACTTACTTATTTTACGCGACTTACGTGAATTCGCAGTAATACAGTGCGTGTAAAAACTTTAAGGACAGCAAAAAATTGTAAAAATTTTGATAAATTGAAGATGCGACAAGTGAAATGGTAATTTAATGTTGATCATAAAGTGGAAATACTAACATAAAAGTCAACAGAATGTATCTGTGTCCTTTTTATTGCGAAAAAATCATAATATGCAAAAAAACACTATTTTTGACTTTGTAAAAACTATACGGACACCAGTATTTTTTTTTACAAAAATGTTATATAGAATTATTATTAAGGACCGACGAAACAGGTTTTTAAGGCCGAAACCGAAACCGAATTTCAGTAATTAAATTGTATGTATTAAAGTAATTAATACATACCTAAATGTATTATCAATTAATTATACGTATTTATTAAATATGCATAATAATTAATTAATTATGCGTATTTATTTAATATACATAATTATTAATTAATTATACGTGTGCTCCAAATTGTCTCTCTGTGCCTTAGATCCAAATTTTTTTTTATTCATATATAATAAAACGTAATTCATTCATCAACGACGTCGAAAGATTTTCTAATTATACAAATTTCATTTAATTAAAAGTATTTTAGTTTTATGTATGCACACCTCGATTTATCTTTTATAATGATTTCTGTAAATGATCACCTGTTATACTAGAACTTTCTCAAAGAGTATTCGAAACTCTTCTGAGGTTTCCAACTGAAAATTTTCTATTACTATTATGTCTGCAGCTTTTAATGAGCACGTGAAAAAGTTTAGTTATATATGCATTGCTTGTTTTAAAATTTTCGTTCACGTCTTGAGTCAGTCATGACTGATAATTGCAAACAAAGAAGTTCGTAGCAATAAATAGTCCCATTTGAGCCGGCCGATAAAGCTCAAATCGATGAGAATTGTTGAAAATTTCGAAAGGAAGAAACGAGATTTTTGGAATACTGATAGTTTCGTTTTCGTTTACGGTCGAAAATATGAGTTTCAGATTTTGGACCGAAACTATCAGTATTAAAAAATCTCGTTTCTTCCTTCGGAAATTTTCAACATTTCTCATCGATTTGAGCTTCGGCTCAAATGAGACTATTAATTAATTGTTATTAATTGTCGCATAATTAATTGATAATATATTTATGTATGTATTAATTACTTTAATACATACAATTTTCATTACTTTAAAAAAAGTTTTTGGACATTTTCGTTTTCGTTTTCGGCCGAAAAAAGGAAGATCGCCGAAATCGGTTTCGGTTTCGGCCTTAAAAACCTGTTTCGGTCTATCCTTAATAATAATTATATATAACATCTCTATAAAAAAAAATACTGGTGCCCTTAACGTTTTTACACAGTCAAAAATAGCGTTTTTTTGCATAATTATGATTTTTTTCGCAATAAAAAGGACACAGATACATTCTGTTGACTTTTATATTAGTATTTCCACTTTATGATCAACATTAAATTACCATTTCAGTTGTCGCATTTTCAATTTATCAAAATTTTTACAATTTTTTGCTGTCCTTAAAGTATTTGCACTGTAAATCTCAAAAATTACATTTGTGAACATACTAGCGCGTTTGATACGCAGTTGCCTTTGATATTTATTTTATAAATAAAATATATAGATAGAAACTACAACCGTAATATATTAGATATATATTACGTTTATATATAAGATAGTTATATTTTTATTGGTATATGCAATCAAATCTATAACAAAACAACTTAATCTTTATTGATAGTTATTCATAGTAGCCATCTAATTCATAATAATAAATACAGTTTATGCTTATCAGGGATTATTTTATTTTGTGAGTGCTTGCCATCAGAGATTCATGGAGAATAGGTTAAATTAGTCCTCATTAAATATTTCTTATTTAGTCGTTTGATGTAGATTCAAAATTGTTATAAATCAATACATCAGTGTTAGATTTATAAATCCTGTATTCCACAAGATATTGGAAAACTGTTCTCTAAGTTTGTTTTATATTTTTTCATAAAGTGTGCTAAAGGGGTGCTAAAGTATGCTCTAAATGTAGCATCCTTCCCCTGAATTTCATAATGCTCCCACCCCTCTCCATCGAATTTGTATATTACTCCTGCAAAAAAGTGCCCGAGTTTAACGCGAGAAGATTTTCTTGTCGGGAGTTTTCTAATAAAGCGTTCCCTCACTATAATAAATAAATACTTTTATTCTCAATAATAATTTTTCCCTCAAAAAAAAAATAAATAAATAATCACTATTTTTTTCTTTAAAATTCCATAAAATAAAACTGAATAAAAATTTAAAAATCCAGCAAGGGGCAACGGCCCTCCTTTGGAGGTGCACATGATATCCCCTAACAATTTATGTATCCTAAATCAGTAACGATACTGCTCGAAAACGCTCACATACATTTAAAATTTTAAAAATTAATTGAAAAGCATCTCACCTGTAAATTCTTAAAGACGGGTCGGGTCGGTCTCACTTCTAGCGATCCCTTTCAATTTTTATTTATTCTTTGAGTAAAAACAACCAGGCACCATATAGTTCTGAAAACTGAGATCGGACACAAAAGAAGAATATGGTATAGCCTCTGTCCACTGCCGGCACATTCGGGACAAGCAGAAATTTTACCGTACGAAATTCTCCCACGAGCGAAATGTAAACAAAGATCAAAAAGGAAGTTTCTCCCAGAAAAAAACCATCAACAAACAGCAACGATATAGCAATAACGGCCTTCGACGATGTGCGTACGCTCTCGCACGGATGTTTTGAAGAGCGCCAAGGTTAGTTGAGAACTTACGCCAAATCGCGATCTCTTTGGCGCAAACTGATAAAGTCGATCAAAAAGGGGTCATGTCCATCCTACAGATACGGATGTTTGATTATTTTTATTTTTGACGAAAAAGTGTATCAAACTCGGTTCAAGTAAGGTTCATTACCATGTGACGCGACAAGGGAATCATTATTTATGATTCATAATTACAAATTAAATTCGGAGAGATAAAGCGAGTTATTGGATTTATAGGTTAATCTTCTAACTTACACATACAGTGGAGATATTACCATTCTTAATCTGTTTTCTATGAGAATAATTTGAGAAAAACGTGTCTTCATTATCATATGAAATTGTAAACCATTTATTATCTTAAAATATTTTCAAGATTAGCATAAACTCAAAATCTGGAAAATTCGAAGATTGCTTGTCAGTTTTTCTTTCCATCGCTTTTCTCCTTCTTCTTTTTATAATACGAAATTTCTGCATAATAATTCACAGGATGTCTCCCCTAGAAGGTAGCCTTGGAAACTATTAATTTTAGGAAAATTTACAGGGAGGGAAAAAAACAAAAACTAGAAAGCAGGAATTCTGCTTTTTCAGAATTTCGTGTCGCCCCTATGAAAAAAAAAATATATGTATATAAATATAGATAATATAAAACATGCTTCAGTTTTAAGAATTAAAACACACGCTTTTATTTTAAATAAAATGACGTCATTCGTATCCTCTGAAGAATTCCTCATTTACGATCCAGTCTTAAACACCATCTACAGTAAAGTATTCATATCGCTATCACTGAATAATACACACACACACACAAAAAAAACAAAAAAAAAACAGATGTCACTAAAGAAACTCGACAAAAATAAATAAATAAATAAATAAATAAATTGGCTATTTAGTGATTCATAATAATGTCTTCATTTGTTTGTAATATAGATAATTAAATTAAATTTGGTTTATAATAGCTCCATGTTTTATCAGAAATCCTTTATTTATATTTTTTTCAAAATAGCACGTATTTCAATTACATTTTTTTCCTAGTATTTATGGGAAAATGGCAACAAAAAGATATAATTACTATTTTCCAACTACTTTTTCTTTATTTTCTACAGAAATGGAGTACTTGAGTTGTTTTACGGCTGGCTTATACAACGGAACGTTCTTTTTTGGAGATGACACTTTAGTCGCTGGGAGAAAGAAATAGCATATCGTTGGCATTAAATGAACAATTACATGTCATACCTATATGTTTCAAAAATGAGGCTGTCATGCATTCTAAAGAACGGCAAATGTTGCTTAATATAGAAAAATATAATATAACCACAAACGAAAATATATAATAACCTCTCCCGAGTTACCTACAGGATTCCGAAACGCGTTTTTTATCTTTAGATTAAAAAGTCAATATATATATATATATATATATATTTGTGATATTTTTGTTACACTACACTAATCGACTGAACTACTTGTATAGTAATGCACATGGTCATCCCCCCTAGAAGGTAGCCCTGGAGAAAATTAATTTTAGAAAAATTTACAGGGTGAGAAAAAAAATTACTTATCACACCTATATGTTTAAATGAGGTTGTCACACATTGTAAAAAGAGATAAATGTTTCTTAATCTAGAAAAATATCATATAACCACGAACGAAAATAATACTAAGGATCGACGGAATCAGGTTTTTAAGACCGTAATCGAAACCGAATTTCGGTAATCTTTCTACTTTCGACCGAAAACGAAAATGTCAAAAAACTTAAAGTATCTAATACATACATAAATATACATGATTATTATACGTGTTTATTATATATACATAATTATTAATTAATTATACGTGTGGCCCAAGTTGGCTCTCTGTGGCTTTGACCAAAACTTTTTATTTTCATATAAAATAAAATATAATTAATTCATCAACGACACAGGATGATTTTCTAATTACTGTAAAAGCACTTATTTTCGCGAGGCTTTAATTTTCGCGATTTTCGCGAGCCCGTCGTAATCGCGAAAATTTAAGCCTCACGAAATAATATATTTTTTTCGCCTCAAATAATAATAAAAAATAAGAAATTTTTCACTTATCCAAAATTTAATGATTACAGTTACTTAAATAAGAAATAAGTACAAAAATTTCTTGAATACTTACAACTATTCCTTGACTACTATACAACTACTTCTTGAATAAAAACAATAATACAAGTAATAGAATGCTGCTCATTCACTTACAATATTTATATCAGCTTCTTTGAAGCCATTCATTTTTAGATCGATGGGGAGGGGGGGGGAGGGGGGGGGGGAGTGAAAAACTTTTCGGATAAAAGGAAGTTTCTTAAATTGCCTTATGCAAAAGGGGTTCTATTTAGGCAGTTTCGGAATTTTTCAACTTTCGGTTCAGTTCATATAAAATTCGCGAAATTTTCAGCTCGCGAAATCACCGATATCTTCATTTTCGCGAAAATTACGGCTCGCGAAAATAAGTGCTTTTACAGTATACGAATTTCATCTAATTAAAAAATGTTTTAGGTATACCTACCTCGATGTATCGTTTAGAATGGTTTTTGTAAATGATCATCTGTTATACTAGAATGTTCTCAAGGTGTATTCGAAACACTTCTGTGGTTTCAAACTAAAAATGTTTCTAATACTGATAAGTCTGCAGCTTTAAATGAGCACGTGAAAAGCGTCCTCAAAGTTTAGACTTATATGCATTGCTTGTTTTATAATTTGCATGTAAGTCATGAGTGATAATTATAAACAGTGAAGCTCATAGCAATAAAGGAACAATGTCTATTTTGAGACGATAGAACTCAAATCAATGAGTAACGTAAAAAATTTCATAAGAAAGAAACGAGATTTTTAGAATACAGATAGTTTCGGTCGAGTTTCGGTCCGGCCGAATTTTCGGCGAAACTCAGATTTTGGGCCGAAAACGAAACCGCATTTTCGGTCGATCCCTAACAATAACCTCTCCTGAATTACCTAGGATTCCGAAACGCGTTCTTTATCTTTAGATTGTTATACATATAGACCACACATAGATTGCAAAAATAATTATTCTTATGATATTTTTGTTACACTACACTAATCAATTGAACTACCTGCATAAAAATGCACAGGGTGTTGCCCCCTCCCCTCCTAGAAGGTAGCCCTGGAAAATATTAAATTTAGGAAAACTTACAGGCAGAAAAAAAACAATTACATATCTACATGGTTAATAAATGTGGTTATCACCAGGGCTGCGGAGTCGGTGGGGGAAAATGGGCCGACTCTGTCAACGCAGACCTGCTTGTAAAATGGACGACTCCGACTCCGACTCCGAGAATTTTAACAGATCCGACTCCGACTCTGACTCTTTCGCTCAAAAATGGGCCCGACTCCGACTCCACAGCCCTGGTTGTCACACATTGTAAACCTCACAATAACCTCTCCTGAGTTACCTAGGACTCCGAAACGCATTCTTTAAACTGATACACTTCCATAATGTTTTCGTGTTATCATTGCATTCAGTAGCGCCAACTTTTCAAAAATATTGGATGGGCTTACAATTTTTTTTGAGTAAAATAACACATATAATTTTTTTCCCTTAGTGTGTATGTGTGTGGAGAGAGAGAGGGGAAGAGCGAATGAATAAAATTCGAAATAAAATTAGGTTTTTTTCTAAACAAAATATAAAATTACACTGATGTCTAAAATTAAGGACCAGTCACAGAAAGCTAATTTTTAAGTAAGCGAATACTCAAAAGTAAATAATATAATTCAAATAATTACTATCCATAGAGCACAGCTAGTCCATCTAGCATCTCATGCATGTGGCCATAAGTGTCACAGTCGCAACGGTGAAACAAAAAATAGGAAATTCCACACGTCTCATTATGAGTCTCAAATGATCACTATATGTGACTCCACTGAGAGGTCAATGTGACTGCTGCTTTGTCGCGAGTCACCAGGTGACTTTACAATGTAGTTACATTGTGACTCTCATGTGATTGTCATTTTTAGACTCAATTTCAAAGTCATCCTGAACGTTGCATTAGGATAAGTCACCAAATAATGTCACATTATAGTCACATGGTGACTTTTCAGAAAAGGGCACAATGGTGATTTCACAGTAGTCTCTCTGTCAACTGAAAGTCATCATGTGACTTTAATGTGACATTATTTGATAACTTATCACAATACAGCGTTCACGGCGACTTTGAAATTGAGTCTACAGAGGAGAGTCACAATGTAACTACATGGCAAAGTCACCTGGTGACTCGTCACAAAGCAGCAGTCACAGTGACGACTCAGTGGAGTCACGTATAGTGATCATTTGAGACTCATAATGAGATGTATGGAATTTCCTATTTTTTTGCTTCACCGTAGTGACTATGACACTTGTGACCATGTATGACATGAATGCGATGTTATATGGACTAGCTGTGCTGTAGAGATAGTAATTATTCGAATTATATTATTTCCAATTGAGTAATCACGTACTTGAAATTTAGCATTTTGTGATTGGTCCATAATTTTGGACACCAGTGTATTATAATTTAATAATAATTTTATAAATAATTTTATTAAATTATAATCTTATAAGTTCTTCCTTAACATTAATATTTATTTTAAATAACATTCGAATTGCCAACTATTGAAAGAGTAAAAAACTAAATGTCAAGAAAAGCATACATTTTAGTTACCAAGTGTTTTATGAATTAAAGACATCAAAGCAGATGGCAAAATATGCTGAAAATTTGTTTTTGTGAGAAATTTAACTATACATCCACTGAAGGGGTTTTCAGTGCTCCTGTAAGCCGGATTTATGTCCTTGCTATTTTTCAAACAAGATTATTTTGAGAACAACAATAAAAAATTAAACAAAAACATAATTTGAAGAACAAATAAAAAAAACAAAATTTATTTCCTACATTGTTTAAGCCCGAGAAGGGACAAATATTAAGATGTTTCATTCAATTAGTTCTACATTTAATGTTAAATTTTTGTAACAAATTAGTTAAACCAATTGAAGATTAAAAAATAAAAATAAAATTCATACAATATGATACTTAAAACATCCTAAAAAATTGGATTCCGTTCAAATCCAATCGAAATAAATCTTAGACGTCTTCCATTTTTAATTGAAAATATTTGTATTGCAGATTTTGTATTATGTTTATGACAATTGTGCATAAAATGATAAGATGCAGGCAAAATAGCAAAACTTAAAAAAATGTATAAGATTTATTTAGATTTCATTTGAACAGAATCTAATTTTTTAGGGTGTTTTAAGTATCATAATGTATGAATTTTATTTTTATTTTTTAACCTTCAATTGGCTTAACTAATTTGATACAAAAATTTAACATTAAATGTAGAACTAATTGAATGAAACATCTTAATATCTGTCCCTTCTCGGGCTTAAACAATGTAGGAAATAAATTTTGTTTTTTTTAATTTGTTCTTCAAATTATGTTTTTGTTTAATATGTCAAGTTTTTTAATAACTACAGCACTCAGACGAACGCATTTCAAAATTAATAGAGAGTACCATCATCAGGCTTTGATGTATGCGGTATTGCATCACAATGTGGGATGCAGTTTACCAATGTGTAATTCAAAATGTTTCACCACTGTAGTTATGCAAGTTGCGGTAGTTTGGACAAAAACTTCCAATCTGAACGTAAAAAATCTATAATCAAAACATAAAAAATTAACTTCACTTAAATTTAGATACCCTATTTCCCACTCAGGAACGCTATGAATGTAAATGTAAATTGTGTTGAATCCTTACTGCTAATATTTAACAATATTATAGCTGTGATACAGTAAAAAATATAAAATAAAAGTTTTACTTAAATTTTTAAACCTTATTCTCTCCCAAGGGGTGATATAAACACATCAGAAAATTATTATCTAAGTTTGACTTGGGGTATAAATAGTTCTCATATCAGAAAAAAAAAATACTTTTTAAAATTTAAGTTATATAATTCTTCACTAAGTTCGCTACCTGCGTAAAAATAGCTATCCATTAGAAACTTTTTACTAAAATAAAAACTTGACCAAAGCAAAAACCTATTCTGAAAATATCCTTTTTATTTCCACTATGACGCCATATTCACCTTTTTAATTTTCGAAAAAAAAAAAAAAAAAAAAAAAAAAAAACTAGCTCAATTTAATAATATTTCACGTGAAAATCTTTCAACTAAAAAGAAATAAATAATTATTACGGCTCTTGAAATTTTTGCAACAATGAAGTAAAAATGTTACATTCTCTATGAAAAATGTCCGTTGATTTTCAATGAAAAAAGCAAAAATTGGAACTATTAAGAAAATATTTGAATAATGCAAAAAAAAATTGGCTCATGTTTCTCTCTGGGTTATAATTCACCCATATGCAAAGGCATTTTACCATTCGTTTTGACCTTGACGTCAATCAAACTTTTTTACACTTTAAATTTATAATATCATTTGAATTAGTAAAGAATAAAAAATGAGTGGCATCAGGGACAAAAAGGTGGGAAGAAAAAATGAAAAAGTTATGATCTCCATAGGCTTTTCCATGTTAAATTAACATTGAGAAGTGACACTGGAAATAAATAAGTATTGCGCTGCCGCGCAATACTTAAATAAATTTCATTTCAGCAATTAAATTAAAAAAGTAAATTATGAATTAAATCAATAGAAATTCAGTGGGCGGAGGGATCAAATTATTGGGTGAACTGACGCCACACGGGCCCACATAAGTTGGCTCCACTGATTGCATTTTATTATTTTATACAAAGCAAAGTCATTCTGTTGAAAATTGATTTCAGATATCTTTATTTAAGTTTCTACGAAAATATAATATAACAATGTACGAAAACATGCAAAAACTTCCTCCCGAGTTACTCACGATTCCGAAAAGCGCTTTTAATGTTTAGAAACTCCGGAAACTAGTGTATTTTCAAGATTTAAAGAAGCATTTACAAAAACAAAGTTTCTTTTTTTGCCACTAATTTTCCGGAAAGTTAGCGTAAATTTTACTGATATTCAATTATTCTTTCTACCTGTCAGTGTCACACTAACAAAAGACAGATGTTTCTTAATCTACGGAAATATAATATAACCCCGAACCATATACAGTAAACTTTTGCGAGTTACACTCTCAGAAATGCTTTCTTCAAATCACGGAATTTGTTCTGGTAGCACTGCTGCCGGAATATTTCCATTATTTGAAGAAGGTGTGTTTCTTTTTTCTCCTTTACAGGAGGTCCCAGGAGTACAAAATGCAAACGCAAGAAACCATTCCGAGGTTTAAAAAAAGTATTTATGAAAATAAAGTTTTCTTTTGCTACCACTACCACTGATTTTCTGAAACATTTCCGAGTAGTTAGTTCTTTAATGTATTAATCTTTTTTTTTTTCAAACAAGAATATCATTTTTCAAGGAATATATCAATTTTGAATTAAACATTTTGAGCTGCGTAACTGAATTTATGCACGCAAAAGAAACAAAATATAATTAATTTAATTTTACTGTTAATGCTGTTACTTTATCATGTTTGTCTGCTAAACATGTTTCTTGAACATGGAAATGTTTACTTAAAAAATTAAATCATCTGAAAAACCTATTTCACAGGCAGAGAAAACTGATTAATACACTATACAAATTATTCGGAAACGTTTATAAAAGTACATGGCACCAAAATAAACATTTTTTTTTTTTTATGCTTCTTTAAATATCGAAAATATATTAGTTTCTGAGGTTTCTAAAGACAAAGAACTTATTTTGAAATCGTGACTAACTCGAAAGAGGTTATTCTAGATATATTTTTGTTTGTGCTTGCATAATATTTTAAGAAACAATTGTCTTTTTTTACACTCTGTATTTTTCAGTGAATAAAGAAAAGGATTATAGCCCTGGTTTCTTATACAAAAATTGCTTGTTTTGGTATGCACTATCACTTCTTAAAGTTTGTTCAATGTATTGTGAATCGCCCCGTACTTTTATGTGAGTTCTCAACACTGTTGACTGCATAGTCAGTCGTACACATTCGCTCACCTCTAAAATCATCTTTATGCATATTTCGAATGAAACACTTTGCTTTCACTTTTTCGCGTTTAATTACATCTCTTTTTCTCTGTTGGGAACTGGAAACAAAGAAAACCGCAAATCTTGCTTTGAACCCCAAATAAACCATGCAGAATCCTTTGTGGGGAAAAAAATTGTATTCATCCGTGTTCAAAGGAGGCATCAAAACATGCCAAACCACCATTGAAAATGTATATTTAATCCTTTTTGCAAATAGTGAAACCACTTAAGAATCTACCTTGACTTTTACTGCCCTTTTTGGTCAGAAAAAAATTAATCAGCGAAAAAATTTCTAATTTAATGAGTGACCTTTGACCTTCATGTCTGACCTTCATGAAACATGACAGGTTTTCTGGGGATGCAGAGTCTAATTTCAATGTCATTTATTTCGTATTAATCTCAAACGTAATTATGCGGGACATAATTACAGAAATACCCCTTTTTGTCTTTCGCGGCCCTCACAGAGAATAAAAAACGAAAATTATTTTAAGTGCATTTTGTAAATTCCTTTTCTGGAAGCTTTTAAGTTAATAATTAAAAATGCTTAAAAAAAGATACAGTAACGCATCTTTAATATGTATGTCTGTTATGCGTCGTTAGCGATTCGTACGTCGTAGATTTTTTCTAATAGCAAATGATTCTTATGTATCACAATGTTAAAATGTTTCTTCATTACGTCATATTTTCAATCATCTTTCTTTTAAACGTCACTGTGAAAATTCTTAGTATGTCGTAGAAAAATTATTGCACGTTTCGTTACCAAACTTACGTATTTTTTAAATTATTTTAATAAACATACATACAGTTAAAATAATAAAATTTTACAATTTTCAAGTACTAAATCTAACTTGAACTGCATAGTTTAATGTTGCATAATTTATCTAGCAGGCTTTTTAATACCAAACAACTTCAGTAACCAAACACAAATTGAAATGGTTGATGTTACTGCCTACATCAACTTGTTTGCGGCATTACTTCAAGGGTATATCAATATGTGAATTTTAAAGCAGCTATAGCTACGCCAAAGTGAATATTACTTTCTTCTATCTTCAATAGAAGAAAGTATTGTAATCGAAATTTTTTTCGACTTCCGGTTTTCGACGGATTTGCAAGTTTTAGGGGTCAGAGATTCCAAAAAACATGTTTATAGAAAATGTCTGTCTGTCTGTGTGTCCGTCTGTCCGTCTGTCTGTCGCCATTGTACCATCAAAAAGTGTATGAAGTTATGTATAGAATTAAACCAAAATTTTATTATAAGTTTTTGGCTATGGCAAGCAGGTCCTCCCGGAATTTGGAAAAAATTCGCCGGTAGGGGGCGCTGATATAACAATTTTTGTGCGATTTTGAATATTGCACCATCCAAAAGTGTATGGAGTTATGCATAGAATTGAACCAAATTTTTAGTTTAAGTTTTTGGATATGACAAGCAGGTCGTCCCTGAATTTGGAAAAAATTCGCCGGTAGGGGGCGTTGTAAATGCGTTTTTTGTGCGATTTTGAATAATTTACCATCGAAAAGTGTATGAAGTTATGCATAGAATTGAACCAAATTTTTATTTCAAGTTTTTGGCTATGGCAAGCAGGTCCTCCCTGAATTTGGAAAAAAATCGCCGGTAGGGGGCGCTGTAATAGCGATTTTTGTGCGATTTTGAATATTGTACCGTCCAAAACTGTATGAAGTTATGCATAGAATTAAACCAAATTTTTATTTTAAGTTTTTGGATATAGCAAGCAGGTCCTCCATGAATTTGCAAAAAATTCGCCGTTAGGGGGCGCTGTAATAGCGATTTTTGTGCGATTTTGAATATTGCACCATCGAAAAGTGTATGAAGTTATGTATAGAATTGAACAAAAAAAAAATTTTTAAGTTCTTGGCTATGGCAAGGTTGTCCTCCCTTCATTTGTAAAAAAATCGCTCGTAGAGGGCGCTGTAATAGCGATTTTTGTAAAATTTTTGTGCCATTTTGAATATTGTACCGCCGAAAAGTGTATGAAGTTATGCATAGAATTGAACCAAATTTTATGTGTTTATTTTTGGTCATGTCACGAAGGTCCTCCCTGAATTTGGAAAAATTCTGCCGGAAGGGGGCACTATAATTGCAATGTCTGTACCATTTTCATTATTGTACCATCGAAAAGTGTATGAAGTTATCCATATAATTGAACCAAATTTTTTGTGCATGTTTCTGGCTATGGCAAACAAGTCCTCCCTGAACTTGAAAAAAATCCGAAAGAAAGGGGCGCTATAATTCCGATCTCTGTGCCATTTTCATTATTGTACCATCGAACAGCGTATAAAATTATGCATACAATTGAACCAAAATGTTTGTGCTTGTTTTTGGCTTTGGCCAACAGGTTCTCCTTGAATTTGGATATATTGCGCGGTAAAGGGGCTCCGTGCTAGCGATTTTTGTATACTTTTCTTGATTTTTCGTAGTTCTATTGTGCATCGGCGGCTCATGCAGCGGCGGGAACTCGCTTCCTGCTATGCCGGCTATTCGCAAACAGCTGATAACGACAGAATAAGGAAAAATTAATAATTTTAACAAATATCATGATATATATTAGCTCGTTTTTAGTCCGTTTAATTGACTTGAGCAGAAATTTAAGATGAAAATCAAAGTTGGTATAGTATTGAACTAATAATATTGAAGTATTAACATGTGTAACTAGGTTTTGAAATATTAAGAAGATGTATAAGATAGAAGAAAGTTTTGGGATTGGCACATCCAACTAGTTTTATGTAATGTAATTGCATCTTTTTATATAATGCAATTTCAGATAATTAGATAGAATCTGTAGTGAAGGCAACAGGGAACTTGTCTTACCTCCAAAATTTATTGAAGCTTGGAGAGCTTGGCGTGGTCACTTTCTGGTTGCAACTTTTTCTAAACAACCATCTTTGTGGTAGCTTTCTCTTGAAAATATTGTAGAAATCTACTATAATGATTATTCTTTGGAAAGAGTAGCAGTAAAAAGAAATGACCTGACCTAAGCTTGTTAAACGTTTGGATGCTTCTTCATACTATTTCATTTATCAAAATTGGAGCAAAAGGCAATTTAAAAGTACTGTGCAAAGTATATTTTCAACTCAATATATATCACTCAATCTGTCTTTTTAGCCCCGATATACTATTTCTTTCGGCGAGCAATTAAAGTGTCGTCTCTAAAAAATAAGGTTCCGTTGTATAAGCCAGCCGTAAAACAAAGCAGATGTATCATTGTACGGTTAAATACTCTACTGCAATTTTTTTAACTTCTGAGCATCGCACATTTTCAATTTTTATACCGTCGTATTGGGGAAAAAAAGTACTTTTAAACGCAATCTGTGTGAAAACTGCATCTCCATTTATTTTTGAAATATTAATTTTTTTTGTAGTTTTTAGCGCTTTTTGTTTAATGTTGGCAACTCAAGCTAGCCATTTCTATAGAAAGTAAAGGAAAAATAGTTGGAAAATAATAATTATATATTTTTGTTGTTCATTTTCTCATAACAACTGAAAAAAATGTAATTAAAATGCGTGCTATTTTGAAAAAATATAAAGGAAGGATTTCTGATAAAATATGGAACTATTATAAACCATATTTAATTTTAAGTATCTATATTAATGTCACAAACAAATGAAGGCATATGAATCATTAAGTGCTTATTACACGTAAAAATTGCAAGCGACAAAAATCGCCTGCGACTTGTCAGTTTTCCTGCAACATACATACCGCTTTTTTCGCTTTCCAAGCAATGTTTTGGCTGTTCGGGAAAAGACATTTCCATCGTCAGTTTTCCAAGCATTTGATTGGCTGTTACTGACGACTCGCTTCGTTTCAGGCGTCAAAATTGTTCCGACACAAAACAGTTGCTTGCTTTCTAAGCGACTCTTTTGAAATCATAGGTTAACATTGAGTCGCTTGGAATGAAAGGCAACTTTGACGCCTCGTGTGATAGCTCTTTAAGTGCTTATTACAGGTAAAATTTGCAAGCGACAAAAATCGCCTGCGACTCTTCAGTTTTCCTGCGATACACGTAAGGCTTTTTCGTTTTCCAAGCATTTCATTGGCTGTTCGGGAAAAGGCTTTTTCATCGTTAGTTTTCCAAGCAGTTAATTGGCTGTTACTGGCGACTCGCTTCGTTTTCACGAGAAGGAAGGCAACCCAACTGGATTATACTATGTTCACACTACGATACTTAAGATATCTTAGGCCGCCGAACTCTCTTAATTTTGAAGTGGTACCCTCCCGGAATTGGAAACCTGTTCACATCGAAAAACCCACTTAAGATAACTCAGTGAACGTCACTGTGTTGTTTGCGCATGCGCTTAACATAAAACCGCCCGCAACACCCAATCAGTTAATGCGAAGCTTTACATCCAGCGAGAGTGAATGGTCGTGACTGTCTCTAGCCCGAAGAAAGTTGAAACTCTCTCAGAGAGTTTGTGGAACTCCCTCAGAGAGTTCGGAGGTTTAAGATAGTTCCGATAACGCAGTGTGAACAGGGTATTAGCTCTGAAGCGCGCAAGGGCAGTTGGCATTTTACGCCGACGAACTGCTTGCAACCCCCTAACGCTGTTGCAGTCCCCCTAATGCTGAGCGATAACTTCATCTTACTATTCAATGGGCTTTGTTACTATCCCCCTTTACCCGCAAGTGCTCATGGGAATTAACGAAGGTGAAAAAATCCGGTGGCACGGCAAGATGCAATGCAAAGATATGCTTGCTTTCCTTCCGTCTTAATTCTTACTTCCATGGTTGAAAATCAAAGTCGCTCCGACACAAAATAGTTGCTTGGTTTCGAGCGACTCCCTTCGAGCCATAGGATAACGTGGAGACGTCTGGAAATTGAAGCAACTTTGACGCCTTGTGTAATAATACTTTTTGTTAGCCTTTTTTTTATAATAATTTGTTATACTGGCCAAGCCCAGGCCTGGCATCTGGACCCGGACAATCAAATTAAAGCTAATCAAACAATTACAGAAATGTTCATCCCAATTTTACAACTGTGCCTTCGGCTGGAAAATATGACAAGCCCCAAGATACCAGCTAATGCGCGCTCGAAAAACGGAAGATTTTGCAGATTTGAGAAGCCTGTCAAACCTACGGCCATGTAGCACTCCTGAACTTAGCGACGTAATTGGCTCGAGGGACCTCCGACCGGACTCGCGAATCTCACTGTACGATGGAGCACGAAATAAATGAGTTCGATCCACCAAGATGGTCCCGAGTTCAAATTATTTTACCACAAGGGATGTCACCCCCAAGTCGTCCTTACATGTGAAAAGCTGGCTGTATACTGTAAAAAAAATACTGCCAGTTTCCCGGTACGAATCGGAAAAATAGTTGCCCTTATCGTACCGGAATAATTTTCGACCCAGCTCGGAATAAGATCCGTAAAAATAAGGAAATAGTCAGTAAAACGGTATTTTGCGGATTTTATTCCGATTTTACGGATTTTATTCCGAACTGGGTTAGAAATTATTCCGGTACGATAAGGGCAACTATTTTTCCGATTCCTACCGGAAAACTGGCATTATTTTTTTTACAGTGTACGGTCACCAACTGAGAAAGTGAACGGGTCGCGACTCATCTACAGGTTCGGAACGTCGCGATATATTACACATATATATATGGACTTTAACTAAACGTGCGTTAAACTTATGTGGAACATTCATTTGGAATGTTTTGAAGTTAAAGCATCTATTTTAATGCAGACGTTTGAATTTCAAGAAAACAATGTAGGAGAAAAAGGTTAATAAAAAAACAGATTACTCGATACGACGTCACTTTTTATTAAACAGACGTCACTTTCTAATGATGTTTTATTATGAGTGGAAACTTTTGATCTTCTGAAATTAGTCCTTATTATTATCATCCATAAAGTGAAGGCTTTTTTTTAAGCCATGAGAAATAAAATTTCAGTAAATGCTAGGTCATTTGGATGTATTTATTGCACCTTCCCGCGTATTGTCAGGGAAATCGTATGGACAGTATTCCTGTGACGTAACATAAGGTAAAATGGAGATTTTTATAGCCTCGAACCGAAAAGAAGAAAAGGCGCCATTTCTTTATGGATTATTAGCTGGGAACAAATGCTAAACTATTTATATTCTTTTAAGTGTAAACGAAATTTTTTGTAATTATCTGCATGCAATAAATACGACAGACAGTATTCCTGTAACGTCACACGAAGTAAAATGGCGGTTTTTATAGTCTCGAACCGAAAGTAAGAATACGGTCCATACTTCTGTTACACAAGCCAAAGAAAACAGGCATTTTGATGTTAAAACTCAAACAATTTACTATAATTTCGTCAAAATAACGTCATTTTTCCTGAAATTCAATTTCGAGAATTTTAAGAATAACCCCTTGAGCTCTGGCGCTGTTAGCGGATGTATTTCACTACCAACCAGTGTTGCTGTATCGGGCAGAGTTTTGTATTTTTTTAGAAATTTTCAATTCACGCCACAAAATTTTAATTGGTAATTTTCTTTTACTTTATTTATGGAAAATCAATCATCTTGCAAAGCAAAAATAAGAGTTTGAAACTTTCTGGTGAGAATTCGGAATGTCTAATTAAAAATCGGCCGGAAATCATAACGTAAAATACGTCATTGGCGGAAATGACCAAAATAGCATGACGTACGCTGTGTATGTCACAAAGCGCAAGATATTAAGACTAGAAAACTTCAGGCTTTCCAGAAACGTCAAATCAAGTATTATTGCATGTCAACATTTCGTAATCGAGTTACATGTCAAGTATCCGCAAAAAAACATGAATAATATTATTATTGTTTTAAGCAATAGTTTATGCCATAAAAGATATGTTAAATTTGTTAAATTACGCCAACTAGTGTACAGCCTCATTACCGAAGATTAACCCATTTGAACTAAAAAAATTAAAATAGTTCGGCATTTTCTTCGGCTAATATTTCATAGTGAAATTAGAAGTTTTCCAAAAGAAAAAAAAAATAAAATTCAAGGTTAATAGGTTAATTGGACTAAGCACTTAACCACTGAAACAATAAAGATCCATAAAATCTCAATACTTCTTCTCAAGCTACCATGCCGACAATCGTGCTTCTTTTCGCGGATATTGGAGAAGCAGGAAAACTAACATGCATGTTTCACGAAAAAGAGAAAATTAAGTACGGAGAAAGAGAGTTGACACATTTTACAACGAAAACGTTCGGCAGTTAATTGAAGTTAATGCATTTTAGATGTATTACATTATGAATGACTAAAAAAAAAATAAAAAAAAAAAAGAGAGAGAGAGAGAGAGAAGTAAAAAGCATAATGTTTTTTTAATTTAATATATTAACTTAGACACAACTAATTCTGAAACAATACTTTCAAATTTTCTAAATTAAAGGAATCAGAGTGTTTTTCTTCGATTTTTCAGATTTTAAGAAAGAAAGTAAGAAAACATAATTTGAATGTATCTACGTTGACAGATTTCTGATCAGCTCCAAAGTGATAAATTTTATACTTAATCTGATCTTATCATCAGGTTGTAACAAAAGTTTCCCGCCACAGCTGATATCGCGTTGTCGTATTTGCTCATATTTTGTCAAACGATTTTTGGCATTTTAAAGATAGAGACTTGCTTTATAACACGGTTTTGTGAAATTTGTAAAAAAATATCGTTAATATTAAATACAGGGTGTCTGAAATGGAACTATCATGTTACCAGATTAGAACCAGCATTTACTTCCAGTTCTGTTGCAAAAAGTCAGCTACAGAATGTCACCGAATCATGTGTACAGCTTTAGGCACTACTGTTGAATCATATGACACTGTGAAGTTTTAGTACCGAAATTTCAAAAACAAGGACTGTGACATTCAAGAAGCAGAGCACTCTAGCCGGCCTACTGATGTTGATGAGGCCCACCTGCGAGAATTTGTGGAAGAATATCAGTATTCAACCCCTCAAGAGCTAGCTAAGCAGTTAGACGTTGGTGCCATGTCCATTATCCGCGCTATGCATTGCATAAACTTGACGTACAAGTTCAATCGCTGGGTGCCGCATGAGCTGACTCAAGCATATAAGTGCAGACGTGTTCAGGCCTGCACTAATCTGCTCGAATATCAACGCAAGGACAAAATTCTGGACCGTTTCGTCACTTGTGACGAAAAGTGGATTCACTTCAACAACGCAAGCCGAAAAAAGGGTTGCTCTAAGCCCGGTGAGCCCGTCAGCAGCGTTGCAAAGCGCAATTTGACTAACAAAAAGATAATGCTTTGTATATGGTAGGATTGCCGTGATATTATCCACAAAGAGTATCTGGAAAAAAGTAAAACCATGGACAGTAAGGTGTACAGCAAGATGCTAGTCCATGTTGACGCTGCTATCAAGGTAAAATGTCAAAATGAGTTCCGGCGCAAGAAGATAACGTTTCATCAAGATAATGCTAGATCACATATGTCTGTATTCACCGGCTGGACTCTGTATGGATTCAAATGGGATTCACACACACACACCATATAGCCCCAACATCACTTCTTCGAACTACTTCTTTTTTTCACACTTGCAGCTACATCTTGCTGGTGCTATCTTTAATTCTGTACAGGACGGCCGAAATGAAGTTGATCTGTTTTTGGACCCGCGGCCCCCAAATTTCTGGGCCGAAGGCTTTGAAAAACTACCAAAACCTTGGCAGAAAATCATAGATTCGGGTGGTGATTACTACCCTCACTAAAGGCACTGCTTCATGCTTTTTTTTCTAACTTTATTAAGAACTTTTTTTGGAGGAAAACTTTCGTTACAACCTGATATTAACCTTCCGTAATAGAGCCACAAATGGCGTATTTGAACAAATGTGATTTGGAGCAAAAGTGCGGATGAAATCTTTATGGCATTCAGACTCATATTAAATGCCACATTTTGAACACCCCTTTTGGCCATACTTGGAAATGAACCTAATTATGAGAGATAGTATTAAAAAACGAAAGAAAGCGTTTTTTTAATTTGTTCTGGACAATCAGTTGCCAATTGTGACAAACGATCTGTCACTAGCTACTTTTCATCACTGTAACTGTGAAATCATCAACTGTGAAATCCTGAGACAGTTTTTTAATAAAATGCTATCAGAGTCTGCATTTTGAGCCGAATTACCGGATGTGACAGCACAGAAAAGGCAAAAAACTGCCGCTCTGAGTCAACAATCGCTTATTAACTTAAGTTTTAATTCATTTATGGAAATGAAAAACTATTCGACTACAAATCCCTTCTTTAATCATGCTTGCAAGTATCATGTCTTTATGTCTAAAAATGAGCAAAAAAATGTGTCAGAAACTTTTGCGCTGCTGAACAAGGAATATATTTTTTTATGAAAACCTTAATCATACCCCAAATTTTGTTCAGTGGGTTTCTGATTATTAATCTTTTCTTAATCTCGATTTCTTAACTGTTAGGTTCTGGAAATTACAAAATATGTCGTAGAAATCGATATTTCACTTTATCAGATATCGTTGTAGCATATAACTCGGCTGTATTGGCATATAAGCAAATAGTGAAATCGTCTAATAATTTATCTTGCCTTATATTGCCATTTTTGGTCAGAAAAAATTACCAATGTAATAAGTGACATTTGCCCTTGATATATCTGACTTTCAAGGAACAAGTTTTCGGGGAAAGTAGAATCTAATTTCTACGACATTTATTTCTTATCTATCACAAGAACAATTATACTGTCACAATTATAGAATTACTCTTCTTGTTATTTTTATACAGATTGTATTTTCATAGCAATCGGAGATATCTTATAAGCATATCGCGGCATAGCATTCTCGTGATATATATTGCGGAGAAAAAAATAAGGTACTTCGACATCTCTCTTTTGGAAGCGGTTTAAGTTAGTACTTAAAATTGCAGAAAAACTGAAACCAATAGCCCTTTAGTTAAATTGAAAATAAAACAATTGATTGTTTGATTCATTATACTTTTGATATATTTTCCCTGTCGAGTACAAACACATTACGATCGTCAGTTTAAACAGAATTGTTAAATACTGTGAACACCCGAGCTCAAAACGCGGGGACAGAGAATGGGTAATCGTTTATGTACAGGGTGATTAAAGAAAAAAAACGTTTACAAAATGACATGGCAAATCAGACATTTAACAAGGATAAAATATCACACAGGAACATAGAGTCGCAAACCACTTATTGACTCACACATACAGGGTGTTTTTCATCCTAACTGAACCCGGGTTGACGGTCATAATTTCGAGAAAAATAAAAACATTGTAACGAAAACGCAACGATAGGTATCTTGTTTTGTGTGAAATGTGATAACATCACGAAAAGATCTGGAAATACAGGTTGCTCAAGCATTCGAAGATACCGTATGAACTGATAATCACAGTCCATAATGTGGGGCATCACGTGCGTACTACTGGCGCGTATAATGCAAACTTCTACCACATTTTTTGGTGTTATCCCATTTACAACAAAGGTGAGAATATCTGTTAAATGTTTTATTATAATATACTTCAGTTTTCTGAAAGTTATGACCGTCAAACCAAATTGAGTTAGGATGAAACACCCTGTATTTGTGACTCAATAAGTGGTTTGCGACCCTATGTTCCTATGTGATTTTTTATTCTTGTTGTATGCCTGATTTAACATGTCATTTTGTAAACTTTTTTTTTTTAATCAACCTGTATAATTTGCAATACACAGGATGTTTCTATTCCAAACAAAAGATGCAGGAGTAGAAAAACAATAGGGGAGACCGGGGCTAGTAGGAGCAGTTTTTAGTTATTGATTTTTATTAAGTATTTGTTTAAGTTTTTTTTATGAAACTTTAACTGTACTTTTAAAGAACAGGCATTGGGCTATAAATACCTGGAGTTTTGAGTTTGTAGCTTTTGTAGTTTATGTTTAGAGGAAGCCTAAAGTAAAAGGAAAATTGTGCGCCAACTTACCCCGTCACGGGGCAAGTTGGCGAATAGGTTTAATCAAAGCGTTATCGCCGTACAATGTAAATTCTAAATTATACAGACATAAAAATAATGAATAAAACATTAACATTGAGTAACTTCTACCCTACTCGATAACATCATCAGAGTTACAGTTGTCACAAATAAAAAATCGAGTGTCTCCGTTTGGGCAAGCCCCGCGTGCCCAAAATCTTGCATCGCAACCACTTTTTTCGGTGTTTGCTGTTTTTCAAGCTACCAGCATACACCAGACACCGAGCGAACTTGCCCAATGCGCCTACTAGCCCCATAATCAATTTCTTCACAAAAGGGACACGTAACCATCTAAGCATAAATAATCCAAGTAAATCACATATGGGGTAGGTACAGTTAATCATACACTAAGAAAAATTGCACAAGTTAAATCGCAATTATTAAGGTAAGTATTAGAAATTAGAAAAAGAATGAAGCAACAAAAAATTACTTATGAGCGCAAAAAACAGAAAAATCGTAATAAATGTCCACTGCATGTAGGTTGCAAAACTACAATGAGGATTGTAAAACGCAAGAAGAAATGTACTCTGTGACTGGTTGCATAATCTATCCACAAACAGGCGATTTATGGGGACTGCGCCTACTTACCCCTGTAGCCAACTAGCCCCGGTCTCCCCTAACTCTCGACTACGCATCAGCGAATGACACAGAAAATATGCTTTTTGTTTGTCTGTAATTTAACCCGGTCTACCCGGGTTAAAGGTACCCGAGACACTAACCGGTGTTCGAACGTAGATGAAAATAATTTTCAATTGAAAACTGAAACAGATGTTATACATTTTGTATATTTTCTTAGATTGCCTGCCAACTACATCAAAAAGAATTTTTGGTACTTTTGTGTATTAAGCGCATACCAGCTGTCAATCACGAAACATTTTACTATTTATAGCAGTAACCTTTGTGAATCTGATTATTTTAGTGTTTATTAGCTACCTGTTAAATTCGTGTTTCATTTATTTATTTGTGAAATTTGTTTGGCAACACAGATAACAAATGCTGAATTAATTACATTGCTTCAAAGTGCAAACGTGTTGTTAGCCTTCTGCAATGAAACTGCACGCACAGCTATAAAAACCATGTTTAAAAATTATTTTAAAAACCATAAAAAATCAGTAAATTGATATTTTAGAGAACCATGTAAAAGTCCATCTGTGGTTACCGGCGGTGCGGTATCTCTCAGCGGCCCTGATGAAGTTGCTTTGCGAAATTTTTAACATCTTCATGTCATTTTGAGAGAGTTCATTACCAAGCATGACGCGAGATTTAGGGTGTTGCGACCTTCTTCTTCTGGGGATTCTAGCTAGTTCTCTTTTTTAGGACAGTTCTTGAACGCTCTGTTTCCGATTTCATCTTCGACATCTATTGAAAATAAAATTAGGAAAAAACAATAGGGAGGTTATTTGTTTTTCTCTCTTTTTTTAGTGTTGCTTAATGTCTTCATTTTTGGCATTGTTTCTGTTTTTCCTTATTTATTTCTCATCAGTAATTCATTTAGTATCTAGTTAATATATAATTTTAATTAACAAGTAATTTTTTTTTTAAGATATTGAATAAACTTCCATAATTAATAATCATTTTTTTATAACTTATATTTATTTATTCATTTTTCAAATTCACTTTTTACTCCCCAGAAATGGATTTGAGTTTTATGGGTGAAAGGGCTGGGTCAAATCTACAAATCAAATCTGGAGATTATTTTTTTCTTTCTCTTTTTAGTCTTTTTTTAACTTCTTCGTTTCAGGCATTGCTTCTGCTTGTCCCTATTTATTTCTCATCAGTGATTAATTTGGTATCTAACTATATTTAAAATAAAATTTTGATTAAGAAGTCATTATCATTTTTTAAATATAGAATAACTTTTCTTAATTTATTGTCAAATTTTCAAATTCCCTTTATATTACACAGGGATGGATATTAGTTTTAGGTGTGAAAGTGCTTGATCAAATCTAGAAATAAAATCTGGAGATTATTTGTTTTTCTTTCTCTCTTTTTAGTCTTTTTTACCCGACTGCCAAGAAGGGTTATGTGTTTCACGCGTATCTGGTATGTGGATTTCTTTATACCCTCGAAACATCCCAACGGCTAGATGTATTTTAATGAATGAGGTCTCTATCGATTCGTCTTAATCGTCTGATGGTTATAGGGTAGGCTCTGTTTTTATAAATTCAAAATGGCTACCGTAAAATACAAAATGGCGATAGAGACGAAACAATTTTTTTACGCGCCATATCTTTCAAAATGAAGACGATGTTTCATTGACTATTTTACAGTCAGAAGCTCCGTTTAAATATTACACAACCTGGAAGTTGTGTAGGTAGGATCTCTAGCTTTACTGCAACTCTAACCTTCAGAGACATCTATAGGCCTCATCAAAACAGTGTTTATAGATAGGAACTAACAATTAAACACAACTTAAAAGTCATCAATACAAGCAAAAATAAAATATGTAAGTAATATAAAAAATAGTTTCACTGATGAGAAATAATTAATTAGTTCGCTTTTTACTCAGTCGGGTTTTTTGATTTTTTAAATTAAATTTTTATTTGTTAACTTCTTCGTTTCAGGCATTGTTTCTGGCTGTCCCTATTTATTTTTCATCCGTGATTAATTTGGTATCTAACTATACTTAAAATATAATTTTGATTAAGAAGTTATTGTTTTTTTTTAATTATAGAATAAATTTTCTTAGTTTATTATCACTTTTTCAAATTCCCTTTATATTACACTGGGATGGATATTAGTTTTAGGTGTGAAAGTGCCAGATCAAATCTACAAATCAAATCTGGAGATTATTTGTTTTTCTTTCTCTTTTTTTTTGTCTTTTTTTAACTTCTTCGCTTCAGGCATTGTTTCTGCTTGTCCCTATTTATTTCTCATCAGTGATTAATTTGGCATCTAACTATATTTAAAATATAATTTTGATTAAGAAGTAATTTTTTTGTAAATATAGAGTAAATTTTCTTAATTTATTATGACTTTTTCAAATTCCCTTTATATTACACATCAGGGATGGATATTAGTTTTAGGTGTGAAAATGCAAGATCAAATCTACAAATCAAATCTAGAGATTATTTGTTTTTCTGTCTTTCCTTTTGTTTTCTTTTTTCTTTTTCTGTATGTTCGTGTTATTTAATTTCTTCATTTGAGGTAATTTCTTCATTTGTTCTTGTTTGAATCTATTTATTTCTCATCAATGATTCATTTGATATCTGAAATTTAAAATATAATTTTTTAACAATAGAGATGAGTTCGGTCTCTTTTTTCGGAGTCGTGCCCAAAAGAATTTCGTTTCATCAGAGCCTGAGTTTAATATCGAAAATATGCAATAGAAAATTGCTTGTAACATTTTAAAATTGTTTCAAGATTAAATCTCTCATTTATAAATCTCTTCTTACGTACAAATAAGTATTAATCCTAAATACCCCCTCATGACAGTATTTCGTGATTTTCATGTCCCTGGAAATCTTTTTGAAATAGCAAATTTGTAACTTATATCCAACGGCTCACAAAAACCTGCAACAGTAACAATCCTTATTCTTTTAAAGTATCATTGTACAATTATGGCAGAAGGCATAAGTTTTGTTTCCCAGTAATTCTGGAAAAGGACATCAAACAGAAATTGTTTATATATAGAAAAGATATCCCCTAGATTATTTATATTACTAACACTGGCCGTGCAAAGTCTTCATAATCTAATAGGATATGTCTCCTTATATCCCTTCAATAACAATTCAACTCTTTTTCAAACGCATTTTCAATGGATTGTAAAATATTTTAAAAACTTCTCAAATAGCAAGTTTTTTATTTATTTTTTCCTTTTATTTTGTGAATAATTAAAATTTTTACTTTGAGATAAAAGTCAAGGCTGAGTTATGGATTACGGGGTCGGGGTCGGGATGAACCCGTCTCATGCCTAATATTAAAAAACCGAATCAAATCTGCCACCCTTCCCTCCTTTGCTGTTCTTTTCAAAGCCTCAAATGCAATGTAATATTTTAATACACACGCACGCTTAAATTTATTAAATGAATGACTTTGACAATAAGAATAATTGTATTTAAATGAAAACATACACACAATGTCAATGATGGAATTTTTTTTTTAATATTTCATTTTCTGAAAAATTGAAAAAAAATTTGTTTAAACCTCCGGTTCCCAATGCATCTTCCATGGTTCATCTCTTTCTTTTGTTGTTTTTGTTGTTCCATAATTTTGAAAAAATCGCCACAGGCAATGTCAGGTACATATCCATTGTCAAATTGGGGAACTAATGAAGTTGTTAATTTTTAATAAAAACTTACTGTTATAACTAGATGTTTTTATAATTTTACAAACTTCCTCTTGTGACGCACGATACTTAAACATTGCCTAAATTTTGTGTATAACATGCCTTGTAAAATGTGAGTATTGAGATTTTTTCATAATTTATCGTTAATATAATAGTTTCGAAAGACTTATGCAAGAAAATTGTGAATGAGTTATTGTTTCTGTGCCCAAATCAGACTAAAATGTATAGTACCATATAGCAACCAAATATAAACATTAACATTGCATATACTTGTCTTCTTTAGAGCTTAAATAACACAAAACAATCAACGCAAAATCATGCATCAGCATTAATTATGAAAGACTATTCCACAATAACAGAATATTATTAAGTAATTTCATTTTTTTTATACATTGATACAAGATTTCTAAATAAGCAATTAAAAAACCACATAACCTGTAAAAATCCATTTTCAACTATATTGCTATCCATGCGTCGTAATGTGTGAGAATTCTGCTGCGCAGCTCGACATATGATCTATAGAGTTTATGCACACCACGAAACACTAAAAATTTGATAAATTTAAAAATGCATACCAAGGTCAAAAACACTCTTGCAGCAATTATCGATCATAGCCAGTGCCAGGGTTCTCGCTGCCGCTCGCCATTACGCCAAATCGCGACAAAATGCTTCATTTGGCGAGTAAACGAATAATGAGACTCGCCAAATTGCGCGTGTTCAATTTCTGCGCTGTTTTTGTACCAACGTGTGTGTACCAATGTGTGTGTACCAATACAGTCGAGATTCTTATCCGCGTTTCAGAACGATTGGTGTCGCTTTACATATTTTATCGCAGCGTGCCATTTACATTGCTCTATTTATAGAGATGCTGACTTAATACCAATTCAGTTTAGCAACAGCCAAAGACACAGGAAGGATTATGTGATAGATATTTTTATTGTCAGTTAATTACTATCTATGAGCCGGCGTCGCGCTGGTAAAAACACAAACAAAATTACTCGCATCAAGTGCAAATAGAGAAAACTTTTGCTGGAATGTGGTGTTGAAATTATCCATTTACCATACTATTTATAAGTTGTATGTAATGTATCATTGGCTGGTCAATTTTGCCTGTCGGTTAGAGTCGAAATATCATAGCAATTTTTAGTATACATTTCCACAACGGTAACTGAAAGATAGCTGTTTTGAATTTTTTTTAGTGTGCTAAAAGACAGCCTGAAACATTTGCACATTTAGGAGACATTTAGAATGTTCTTATTTTTAATAGTTTCTGTAGCGGATAGCCGAAATTCTGTTTTATAAGTAA
Organism: Maratus speciosus; assembly: GCA_963932465.1. Taxonomy (NCBI): domain Eukaryota; kingdom Metazoa; phylum Arthropoda; class Arachnida; order Araneae; family Salticidae; genus Maratus; species Maratus speciosus. The sequence goes on along the minus strand of OZ010800.1, from coordinate 288,988,433 downwards.
TTGCAAAAAATTAGGTTGTTTTAGAACATACTCGAAAAAAGGGATGTAATAAAGGGTTAAAGATCGATTCTTCCGTGTTTCACGCCGAATCTAATTTACTAACATTTCTTTTCATTTGGCTACTGTTTTTTATTTCTTATTCGCCAAATCGCTAATGTTTGTCAAAAGCCAGCGAGAACCTTGGCTCAGTCCTATAACCAAATTCTTTTGCGCGTCTCTATAAATGAATGGTATATGCTACACATTCCATAATATATAGAAAAGGTCTTGTAGTCTACCTCAGTGATCTTTTTTAATTTCATTATGGTTGAAGTATCATAACATTATTAAAATGCAAAGCAACGATTTTTTCCCATGGATCATAATGTAATGGTATTCTTTTGTGAGTTCCCGTAAATTAACTACAAATGCTATTTTTTCTATACTCCTGAAAAAGCACGTTGCAGTCCACCTTAATCATGCATATCAATCCTGTTATATTTCAGATATCCTAACATGAATAAAATGCACCGTAAACGATTTTCCTCCATAGACCACAATGTAACGGAATTCTTTTGTGTGACCCTGTAACCGAACTATAAATGATACGCTCTTTATTTTCAACGCAAAACATTCTATGCTAAACCTCAATAACACTCCGAGTATATTTAAGGGAGTTAAAGCACGAACAGATGGCCAGTCAGACAGACAAGCCGAATTCATAAACACTTCTCAACTTTGTTGGAAATTGTTAAAAATGAAAATTACTCCGGTATATAGTATGTGGGAACTGATGGGTTGATTATATTAACTGGCCATAGTCTGCAGAACACAAATATGATATCTTGTTCTGATCAGAGTTATTGTGTCGGTCTAGACCAGGGTTGGCGAACCTTTTTATAACCGCGTGCCAATTTCTTTCCAAAAATATTTTACACGACCTTGACGTGCCAACAAATTTAGTGGATTGGAAAATCATGAAATTTTTTTAAAAATAAAAACAGTAAGATAATAAAAACAAATGGGTAACATACAGGTGAGGTATTGCACTATAATAATCATAAAAAAATTAGATTCTAGAAATTATTAAAAAATATGTGATTAATTGTGTTGTTGCATCTTGGAAGGAAAATAATTAATATCAGGTTCATACACAGTTAATTTCAACAAAATGCAAACTAAACTGGATTTATATGACAATTGCTTTTCATTTGATATTTTGTGTTATTCATTTTAAAAACTAATTACTTTGCGGACATAGATAGATTGAAAAAATATTAAAAGATCAAACGTCAGTATCTTTAAATAGCTCTGAAATTAATTTCTAAGTTTAAATAATTTTGTCATTTGTAAATTTACTAATGTGGTAATTTACGGTATTTTAAAAATCCGCAATTAAAATTCTTCAATTTCCAACAAATCAAATTTAGTCAAGATTAGATCATCTGGAATTTGTGTATTTTCTGTAGTATCACTGTACATTGATTTAGTCACAAGTACTCAACGCGCCAAAATTATTCTTTTGCGTGCCACTTTTGGCACGCGTGCCATAGGTTCGCTGTCCCTGGTGTAGACGATCCAAGCTTTTAAAAAAATACAGCTCAAATTCTACTGTAACGTTTAATCGAGGTAAAGTTTCCCTTATTCGGGAACCGAAATGTTTCGTTTTATTGTGATCACGTGCAGAACATCTTTTAATCGCAATCATCACTTTCTAGAGAACAATCCTTCCTCCAGTTATGTAATATCCAGTATGTAGTCCTTTAATATCTTCTATTTCCGACAGTAAAAGCGACTGAGTATTTGCATCTAACGTTTTGCAAGCTGTCAAAGTTAAACGAATACCGAGAGTCTTCTACACCCGCAAAGCCCAGCGTTCCAGATTTTGGGTGGCTTCCAAATTATATTTTTCTTGTTTTTAATATGAATTATTTTAAAATATCATATCAATAGAAAGATTTTGTAAAACAAGCTGTGTATGTAAGGGGCCCCAATAGTGTCTATGCCAATAGTCTATTTTAGAATTAAAAGAGAAAAGAAGCAAATATAAGTATGTGCAAATTGGCAGCTTTCGTAATGCTTTGGCTACAATCAATGCCAGATAAACTTTGATCGTTGCCATATAAAAAATAGTATAATTTGTCGAAATAAATGTTTAATTTGTGTAATTAATGTATAAATTGAATGTAATTGTTATTTAGCTCAGTTAAAAAAGAAAAAAAAACATTTGTTCACAATTTTAAAATAAAGCAAATATTTATTAATTTATTTAAAACTCCCGCTAAATAAGTGCCCCTCCCCCCTCACAGAACTGAAATCCTAAGGCGCAAATAGACAACCCTTGTGGTTATTTAAATTGTCTTTTATTTTTGAGTGATTTATACGGACACCGATTTCGTAAGTCAGGCCTTGCAAACTATACTATCAGAACTTTACTTGTCGCTGCCAAATATTTGCTGCCTTAGGACTGTGCCTATGTTGCCATTGGGTACGTGTGGCCTTATTCACTACACTATTGCATATAAGACTGATTGTTTTTTTTAAAATCGTGTTAAACCAAAATCGCGTAAAAAATTTCGGGTTAAATCGGTATCATATGTATTTGCCATCTACAAAAACCGAAATTCAATCTGTAAATTAGAAAGTGCAGGTCAAAAGTATTAAGCTTCTTTTTATTGAATTAATGGTGGTATTCGGATACTTTTGATCAAAGTGTGCATGTCAATTGATGAAATGTTCAATGGATTTCATTGTCATCCTATTTGTGTCCTCAAATTTCATACACTCAGCCCCATTACGACCGAATACGCAAGTTTAGGTTCGCGCCTTTAGTCCCAGATAAGCATCCGCGTCCGGTTTCAGGACCCCCTCCTTCGATATGACTTTCTGCTATCAGAAACAGTGTTCGTCAGGTGCAGAGGCTAAGTAAAAGGGCCCCTAAAAGAACCCTCTCGTGACCTGGCCCAAATTGGAAAAAGGGAGGAATGTGAGGCCCTTTTTCAGGGGCCCTTCAAAAAAGAAAAAGCGTCATCGACCCCAAAATGCCATTTTTTCAAGTGCATTCACGACTTTTTTTTTTTTTTTTTTTTTTTTTTTTTTAATATTATGAATGATGTTTTACGTAGCGGTAATGGAAAGAGATAATAAAGAAGCTTTTGAGTACCATTGCAATTTTATAGTAAGGATCAGTTGTCGGTGATTTAGGAAGTTGTTAAGCATAAGCATTAGTCATGTATTTTATTGAAGAAAATGAGTTATGAGAATCTCATACGTATTACAGTAGCTGTTGTTTTTATGAATAATTCGTTAATGGAATCAGTACCTTATTGTAGTTAACTTGTTGTTACAAGCGTCCTTCATATAAATAATATTTATAGAAGATTTGAAAAAGTGTAAGTAATTGTATGAACAAGACTGTTTAAAAAAATATATATACTTCGCAAATCTGAGAATCTATTTTATAAGCATGACTTAATTATTTATTATTATTATTATTATTGTTTAATGCATCCTGTACAAGGTAGAGAGTACTTTTTTTTAATTGAATGAATAAAAATTAAAATAACGTATAAGATAAAGTAACTTAAAATAATTTAAAAGTCGATTAATAATACAGCGTAATGTCTCGATGAAAAATACTTTTAAAATATACGTACCTATTGAACATTATCATGGAAAAAATAAGCTTAATCTATATTATAAAGCAAAAGCACGTCAGTGACTAATGCTGATGTCATATCGATGATGACAACAACTTGAATAATAAATTTTGCTTTTTGGCAATTTTTTTAACTTTTAAACATCGCACCATTTCAAATTTTACACCGTCGCATAGGGGAAAAAATGTACTTTCCAATGCAATTTCTTTGAAAACTGTATCCTAATTTACTGGTATTTTATTGCTGATAGAATAACTTTCAAGCATTAATTTTTTTTTTAAATCTATCTCTATCACGTCTGAAGATTGTCAGGTTCGCTCTTAAAACAATATAAATATTTTCAGCATTTGTTTCCAGCTAATTTTCCATAACGGGATTAAAACTTCTCCAATGAATAAATAAAAGAATGGCATAAATAAAAAATAAATTTAACAAGAGTTTTTAATAAAATATTCACTTAAATACTGCTATAATCAGAATCAAAAAGATTACTTTAAATAATGAAAATTTTGGCAATTTGTTTGGGCTATTAACCGCTGGCCTGCAGCTAATACAAAAGTACAGTTTTTAATAAATTTCAAAGCTTTATTCGAATTCATAATTGATATTTTTTTTATAGAATTGTTTTTTGGTGTTGTTAGTGGGTAATCTAAAAAATATATATTGTAAAAATTATGTTAGAGTCAGTTTAATATACGCAACAAGTACGGTAGATTTGTTATAATGCAAATCCAAATAGGGTTTGAAGAAATTATTCACAAAATAGACAAGTTCATTCATTTACCCTATACATCTCATTACGGTTCGACTAAAAGTAATTATTAAACATTCAGTAAAATCTGCTAGGACGGAATTGCAAGAGATCAATTTTTTTTTTTTTTTTTTTTTTTTTTTAGACAGTTTTTTTAATTTGGCAGATATATCGTCTATTGAAATTGTACTTAATTTTATTTTTCTCTGGGAATTTGGAAATTTAAGGCAGGATTTCGTTACAGACAAATTCCGTTTTCACAGGTTCTATTGTATTTATTTAAATGAAAGTATATTTTTCAATTGGAAATGAAATTTATAATTTATGTAAAATTTTTTTCTTGATGATAGATATCCTTGTATAAATTAATTTATTTTAACTCCTTGCGTTTTTTCTTCAAACTTTCATTTTCTTGAATAGAGGTGAGTCACGAAAACTTAAAATAGGAAAATTATAATGGTTACGGTTTATTAAAGCCTAGGAATCTGCTCTAAAAACACCATGATCCTGGTGTGATTTTGTTATATAAAATCATATAAATCGTAAATCAAGTGCAATTGTGTCAGAAAGCCGATGTCCCCTGAAATATAAATATCACGTTCCTCCGAAATCAGTTGAAAGTAAGCGGAACAAACTATATGTGAATCGCTGAAAAATTAGCAAACTAATCGAGATGTTCGCTGAACTAAGTGTGTCATCCGTTCGTCGAATTTACTTTGGACTTGACAAATGGCTGAGGTATGCGTTCTATTTTTCCCTCAGTGAATTTCAAGTTCCCTGTTAAAAAAATATAAACAAAGGTGGCGAATAATTTCGTTTCTTTTTCGGTGATTCTTTCATGCTCTATTTGATTTGATGAGTGAGCTCTTCATCGACTTCTAGACTCGCATTGTCGAATATCGAGTGAAAGGTCATTTCTATCTAAAATTATTGTTTTATTTCTGTAAATTCTTTCGCTAATGATGTCGTATTGATGAACTTTGTAATCGTTAAGTGGTCTAAAGTTCCGCACGGGTCGGGTTAAACCTGACCCAAACTCACAAAATTTTGCTTAAAAACAACCCGAAACCTGACACAAAATCGACAAAAGAAAAAAAAAATCATTAACACGAAACTCGATCCGAACCCGATATACTTCAACCCGAACCCGAAGAGAAAGAAAATTAAACTATATTTTAATACAATTATAGAAAAGTTGTCTACAACACTATGGCTATTATCAATTTTGTCATTTTTGTGTAAAAATGAACACATATACTCGTACACTTATTAATATTCAAATGTATAGCCTTTTTAATTTGAAAAAAGATTTTATTTGAAAAATCGGGTCACCCAGAACCCGACCAGAAAGAGTCAAAACATAACCCAAAACAACACCCAAACCAAAACATTTAAAATCAAACCGACCTGAGAGGAAACGCGTGGGGGGTCGAGTTCGGGTAAAATTGGGTTACCCAACCCGATGCAGAACTCTAGCTTGGCATACTACCAGCATTGGCAGTTTGGGGAACTATTGCAGCTATTATTTATTTATTATGCAATGTATCTACCGGTATTTCAGTATAGTAATCTTCGCTTTATTAAATCACGGAATATTTGTCATTAAATAAAACGAAGATTGATCTCCTGGAATAGTGATAGATATTTTGAATTAAAAAAAATTCCCATCTTGGCAACACTGCAGACTCTGCCCACTATAAGTTTTTTGATAAGTAACGCGAATTTAGACAAATTAGTCGTTATTTAAGGTGACAGTCGTAACTAGCAACTGGAAGAATATAGTATACTTTATCAATTGCTAAAAAGTGTTAAATATAACAATAAAAAAGTTTTATATATAAACGATCTACACGTTTCGGCGTCACTGAAGCCATTTTCAAAACAAATGAGAATATTCTATAGGCACACGATCTATAGAGTAATGATTTGAAACGTCATCATTCAGATTCTTTACACTCTCTCTCAGATTGCTCACGTTATTACGATCTATAATGCAACGATTTTAAACGCCATCATTCACCTTGTTCACGAGATTACTGGCGATATATTTTTAAAAATAACGTGAGTAATCGTGAGTAATAACGTGAGTGAGAGAATGTGTCATTATAGATCGTGCGCCTGTATAGAGTGTTTTCATTTGTCTTAAAAATGGCTTCGCTGAAACCGAAACATGTAGACAGTTTGCACATAAAACTTTGTTTTTACTTTTTATTTACTGTGTTTTTTAACACCTTTTAGCAATTAATGACGTATGTTATCGTCTGATGTTCGGATATTATTATAAAGCAGAATATAGTTTTCATTAAATAATGCCTTTACCGTACCGTTTCTGTCTGTTAACTACTTTATTTTCCCCGTAGCATAGCGAAGTCTTTCAATCGATCAACTTATTGTAAGTTATCGGTGATTATCTTTATCTTTAAATAAGGTGAAATTTTCTTTAAAGACCTATTGGTGGAAGTTCGTTTAACCCCTTAATTTTCGCTCCCGTCAATATCACGGGGTTAGGTGTCGTTCGTTATTTCTCGTGCCCGTCATATTTCCGGGCTGGAGATTTAATTGCTGTAAAAAAATTCTGAAACCAGAAAAATTCAACTGGCATTTCCGTGTGAAGTCTTTGAATATTTGTGTTTGTGTTTAGTTTTTGGCGCTGATTAAGATGTTGGACTATTGCATATTTCGAAATATATCACACTCAAAAAAAATATTTATAATCAAAATTTAATGTATATTATATTATTTCAAATATTATTTGTAAAATTTTGTTTGATGATGATCAATAAAGATCTAAGATGTGAAAAATAAAGGTCTTATTCGTATTAATTTGTATGGTGTAAAACAAACATTAAAACAAAGAATTCTCGCATGATGACTTTTCCACAAATGTGAATTTGTTCTATAACACCTTTTTTTTTCGTCTTACAAAAAACTAATTGCATATTTTATATAGAAACCTTATAATTATTCAATTTCTGTAATAAAAAAATAGGTACTTTTTTGATGGTTTTTCCAAATATTAAGCGACCGTTAAGGGGTTAAGTTCGCAATCACGCCCTACAATCAATTAACCGGTCTAATCAAGCGAAATCTATTTTTATAATTTTAAATGAATATTTACATAATACATTTTTTAATTTTACTTTTTAAAAAGTCCTTCCGACCTGTAAGGGGGGAGGGAGGTAGTTCTGCTCTTCCTTGTTCTTAGGAATTCAGCTATTTCTACTCAAACACACGAAGTTAAAATGAGTGGAACCCTGTTATAAAAGACTCAATCCCAGTTTTCGTCAATTTTGAAATTCGGTGATAGTTTCGTGAAAATAGGCAGGTACAGCCAAGTTGACTTATGACGATTTATGTTCCGTCGTCAAATTTCGTAATATTTCGTTAAGTGTTTCCAAGCTGGGTGAGAATTTGACGCTCGCGGATATGAATATATAGTTTTAAGCATATGAGAGTCGGAACATTGATTGCACCAATGAAAGAAAATTTGCTAGAAACCATATTCACTAAAACTTATAAATTAAACCTATTTATAGAGGAATCCCTTATTTTTAAACTGCTGCCATGTTTTGAAATGTCAGCCGCTCTATGAAATTCTAACCGCTATATCTCAGACATTTTTTAAAATTGAGGAAAAACAAAAAATGATCCGGAATCCTTGTATCGAGGACATTGAACAGAATAAACTTTTAGGGATTCTATTTCTTTAGTAGAACTTTTTTAATTTGAAATCTTTAAGAGGCCGCCATTTTGAAACAAGATGGTGGATGAAGATGGCCAACGAACTCGGTCGAAAACTCGGTAAGTCCTGTGCACATGCTTAATCACATACAAATTGGTTCATAAATACAAGTGCTGTCGCATTAAAAAAATAGACATACATCTACACTATATGGCCAATGATGATTGGTCCCTTGAGATTTTAGACGTTTTGTTAAATATCTAGAAAAATACATGAGGAATTACCCTGAAACTTCAGGTGTGTAAACAGAATAGTACAGGTCATATATTTCCACGAAGATTTTTCCCCGAAACCCCATAGGGGACCGTCAACAAATTGAAAAAGAACTAATATCTTTTGGATAACCCTGTAAAAACTAATGTAGCAAAAGCGTTAAAACTGCAGAACATGACTAAGAAGCTTATTGTAATAAACTGTGTTCATTTTCATGAGGCTAGCATGCATACTAGTAGAGAAATTAAGGTTTTTAGAAAAACAATCCCAAATTTTGCAAGTTTTTTGTTTATAGTTTGCAGAGCTCCTAATATAAAAAAAATTATTTTCAGAAAATATGACAAACAACATTGTACACAATACCCTGCAATCAGAATTAAAACATAATAAAAATTGGATGAAAATTGAGCAGGTCTACTAAAAAATAGTTCACTGCGCATGCCCGAATGCAATCAAAATATAATGTGCATAATGTATTAGCTAAGTGTATAGAGCAACTTTTGTAAAAGTCTCAAAAACATAGCTTGAAAATTCTGAAAATTACCGTCGATAGAATAAGTTCGAAATCCGTTGTTCTCAAAAGGAAGCAAAAAGATGAAGAGCTGTATCCAAATATCTGTTGATTAGTGACAAGATAGCGTACATAATATTGCACGTATATTTGGATACAATCCCTCATTGTTTTGCTTCCTTTTGGGAACAACGGATTTCGAACTTATTCTATCGACGATAATTTTCAGAATTTTTACGCTATGTTTTTGGGACTTTTACAAAAGTTGCTCTATTACACTTAGCTAATACATTATGCACATTATATTTTGATTGCATTCGCGCATGCGTAGTGAACTATTTTTTAGTAAACCTGCTTTTTCCCCTACTACTAAGTACCACAGGTAGTTGAGGTAGTTGTATCATAGTGGACGATTTGTGCAGACGATTAGAAAATTGAAGGTCAACCTGTAAACAATACGCCTATGAAAATTTTTCAGTTTCTTGAAACAACCGAAAATAATTTCATTTTGTCATTGTTGACTCCCTGTAAATAAGTTTTTAGACTTCTGTTAGAAAATAGACCGTTGGCCAAAGATTTAGAAAATGTATATTTCTATCAATTGGACATCTAAGATCCACGCATTTTCCCAACTATGCCTCCCAATCATTTTGGGTTACTTGAGATATTTAATTTTTTGAACAACATTTATATTATCAGATATTGAGAGTCCGCTCAATGCATTGTAAAATGGTTGTAATATATAACGATACTGTATTTTATTTATAAAATACTCTGAATATGTTTTATACATCAAAGCCAATAATTTAAAAAGAGATAAAGATATATTTTTACTTACAATGGGATTGTTATAACAATATCAAAAGAGACTTTTATAAAACACTACCGTACCTAAAAGAAGGAAATGAAAAAAAATTAGTCAAATGTATTCATGAAATGAAAGTTTTTTTTTATCAAAATACAACGATTATAAAATATGACTTTGCAGGGTATAAACGCTTCAACTTTGAAATACAAAAAAAGTCATTAATCGTAATAAATAGAAATAGGAATAGAAAATCATTGATATGTTTAGCAGGTAGCTCATGAATTTTGTATACAGTTGCTTAAAAATGTTCAAATTTGCATGAATAGATGGCACTACGCTGTCTCAAAGTATAATAAGGCCCAAATCAGCGTGTACAACTTCATCAAAAGTCTGGCAAAATCTATTCTTTTTTTCTATTTAACTACTGAAGCATGAGCGAATGTTATCTATGCAAAATCATTTTTTATATATTTATTTATTTTGTAAAATATCTGTGAAAATATCTGTAAAATATATCTTCTCTAAAATATCGTGAACGTAAAGATCAGATCCAATAAGAATGATAAAATAAGAAAAGTAGATAGAATACAATTACATAAAATTAATTACACAAACGCAATTTAACAGCACCATTCAATTCAGTCAAGCATTATTCTGCTAAAAGTGATTATGGAACAAACGTTAGCCCTGTGTGCATCATGATCACGAAAATAACATTTATGTAATTTTAATAAAATATTTCTCACTATCTGGGAAAATGGTGACATGATTAAGATAAGTCGAAAGCAATACAAAAACGTCCTTTTCTGTTAAATCGTTAATTTGAAAAAAAAAAAAAAAAAAAAAAAAAAAAAAAAAAAAAAAAAAAACTTTTTTTAAAATATTTAGCATTGAAAATGTACGTTTATCGGAGAATGACCCACCAAATGATCCACCAATATTTTTATATATACTGATTCTAATCGTCAAATAATCAATGAAGAATACTCTAAGGCCCTAAGGATTGTGCATGATTTCTTCTTGTGGACCTGATTAAAGCCGATTTTTAGATAGGTACCAAAAATTTGGCTGTTTTTTCATCGAAACCGAATATTCGCCGAAACTCGTCGAAAACGAAATGGAACTTTCGGTCGGGCACTATTCGCTGTAAATACCGTATTTACTTGTGAATGATGAGCATATTTTTTTCTCAAACTATTAAGACTAAAAAGCGGACTGCGCATTATGGTGGGAAAAAAAAAACAAACAAAAAAACGCGTAGGTGCAAAACTGACAACTTTTGGTAAAAAAAAAGCGTTGCCACTCTGTTGTGTCATACAACTAATTGTTGCTTAGAATACAGCTCTTACCTAGTTGCTTTCAAAACTACCCAGGAGGTACCACATGGGGGTGGCTGCATTTCATTTCACAACAGTGCATAGCTCGACCACTCTACCATCTCAGCACAATGTTTTATTTATACATTGAATTATGATTTTTTATCAAAGACTGGCATAAGTTTTCTATGTCAACCTAGTCCATGTCTTCTTTGTATTCACAGACGTTGGATGACGCTGCAGCGACACTCCTTCACGTATATTGCCCACCAGTGGCCGAGAGGTTCTGCTCTCGAAGCTTGTAGACGGGAGGTGCTGGGTTCGATCCCAATCGCGCCCGTCGGCCTAATCGTTCGGAGTTTTCGTGGTTTTCTTCGAACCTTGGTTCTCCAAGCGTTAATACGGGTTAGGTTCTCTTAGAAAGACCTCCACGGAAGGCACTCCCCCCGATAGGGCCTATATCCCTCGTGCAGATAATTGGCCGACATAAATACAACCAACCAACAACCAACCTTCACGTATATTTCTACTGCTTGTGTATGATAAGGCAAGCAGAGTAATGCAGTGAAATTAATGGAATCTATTCGGACGTCTATTACCTTCACCAAGATTGAATGCAGTTAATGCATAGTGATTGGGAGTTCTGTTACTACAACATTCTACAACTTTTAGGTATTTCATCTTTGAGTATGCCATCATTTACTCTACCTCTTGCATTTTTTATATGCAGAGAAACTTGCTGTTTAATGTGATGGCGATCGTCAGAGAGCATTGCAATAAGAATTTTCTGTTGATGTGCAAAGCAACCACTGTCCTAAATAATTTATTTTAATATTTGTTTTATGCCGTTTTCTGTGATGTTTAGTAGCTGAGGCGTCCCATAAGTTTTTAGACCCATTTTTTAGATGTGGGTTACATTTGGTGTAAAACATCCTGCGACTTAAACTTGGATTACATACTTTGTGAATGAATCTACAGACTCTGATGGTCAATCAGTGCTTATATAAAGGCGAAAAATGTTATTCGCCTTTGTGAGCCATCTTGCGTATATGACAAGTTTCTTGGGTTTCTATTCGCTAGTTCTTCAGAGCAATGTCTTGATGAAATAACTTTGCAAATGTCTAGCAGGTATTTCTGGTCTGTGCTGAGTATACCCTTTTCTCGATTTCAGGAAATAATGTTTCAAAATTACTCTCTGTGGCTTCAAAAATTGAAATAAGAAGGGAATGGCATCTGAACAAAGATTTTTATATTGGTCCGGCGAATCCCTATGGGTTAGAATCTAATTGTTGCCAACTATCTTGTCTAATAAATGATGAAGAGGAAATTCACTGGATTTGGAAATGGTATATGATCCATTGTAGTGGTTCATTCTAAGCATTTCGCACGCAGAATGGATGGAAACGACGAACAGAAATCTCCGCCTTTAAATGAGCACTCACTGCCCACCAGAGTCTCAACGTTCACTCAAAAAGTACTATGTAATCCAAGTTTGGCCTCAGGATGGTTTGTCATAAGATGTAATCCACATCTAAAGAAGGGGAACTCATGGGAAGGGGAACTCATGGAAATTACTCGACTACTAAACAACACACAACGGAATAAAACAAATACTACAAATAGTTATTTAGTACAATAGTTCGCTTTGCATACGCAGAGGAAATTCTGATTTCAATTATCTCTGACGATCTCCATCACATTAAACAGCTAGCTTCTCAGCACATAATAGTTGAAAGATGAGAGTAAATGATGGCATACGCAAATATAAAATATTGACAATCAACTTTGAAGCGGATAATTATATAAATCTAATTGATTGGGAAATTGTTGGGGTAACAGAACCCCTAATCAATATGCATTTATCGGATGCAATTTTTGGTGAAGATAATAGACGGCTGAATAGATTACATGAATATCATCCCCACGGAATTACATTGTTTGCCTTCTCTTACACAAGCAGTAGAAAAATACGTGAAGGAGATCACAGCAGCAGCATCCAAAGTCTGTTGATACAAAGAAGAGATGGACTAGGTTGATAGATAGAAAACTTATGCCAGTCTTTGATAAAATATCACAATTCGATGTATAAATAAAACATTGTGTTCAGATGGTTACGTGGTCAAGCTAGATGTCCTGGGTAGTTTTGAAAGCATCTAGGTAAGAGCTGCATTCTAAACAAACACAACAAAGTGGCAACGCCCTTTTTTTTACCGAAAGTTGTCAGTTTTGCTCCCGTTATACAGAATAAATGTATCGTTTTGTCGTTTAAATATGTTAAGGAATTAACAATAAAAGCTTAAATAATAAGCATCTCTATAGGAATTTTTTAATTTTTTTGAAAAATATCAAATTTTACCCAAAATTTCGGCTTTTGCACCAAAAGCACAGACTCGAGCCATTTTTTTTTCAGCGTTAAAATTGCACGCAGTTGATGTACTAGTATAAAGACAACTTTTGGCACCTACACGTTTTTGATTAAAAATAATAATTTTTTTCGCTCCACCCTAATGCGCATTATTCACAGTGTGTTTCCGCGAACTAGATGATATCGTACATGCTTTCTAGAGATGAGGCGACCTCGGCTCGAGTCCGCGCTTGGAACCTTTGACTTTTATACCAGTCTTGGCTCGGGCTCAAAATGAAAGTTTTATTTATTAACAAAGTAAACAACAACAAAAAAAAGTTGCTATTTGAGGGACAAGAATGTAGTCTAGTTACTTAAGGCTGTTATCAAATCCAAATTAGCTACTTTCTGACTCATGTTTTAATTCATTTTTGTTCGAAAAAGCCCAAAATTAGCAGCTGTTCATATTGAGAAATTATATAATCGAATGGGATGGAAGTTGAATAATTTTTTGGTAAAGGCAGAAAATCTTTCAGAAAATATTGTCAAAGTGGGTGTTTAAAACCAAATTCCCGACGCACCAGCGAAAGAAAAGGGAAAAACACGTGACAAGAATCGCTTATAACTCGATAAGTAATTTATTTATCAAAAAATGGAAAACGTTATTCAATTCCAAATTGATTTAACAGTCAGGCCTGCCAATTTTGTCTTTGCGCTTCAAAATGAGCCAGAAAATGTGTCAGAAAGCTTCGTGTTGTTGAGCAGGGAATTTATAAGAATCACTTTAAAGTATTTTACATTCCTTTAAAAATCAGTTTGAAAATCAATTGAATTGTTATTGTTGGGATATAAGGAGAAATATTCTATCTGACTTCTGAAGCCTTGGCGCGGTTAAAAGTTAGCCAATTAAGATTACGTGGGAAGAATAGAATAACTGGAAAACACATGCATTTTTACCGAAGTTGTTACAATAGTATTAAAAAAAAAAAAAAAAAAAAAGAAAAAAAAAAGAAGAATCGTGATTTTTGGCAGTAGTTGGTTCTAAATGACAAATTTGCTATCTTAAACAGATTTTTAGGAATGTGAAAAATTATGAAACGTTGTCATAAGGGAATATTTATAATTAATAATTATTGCTATGTAAGAAGAGATTTTAAAGGGGAAAATTGATATTGAAGAAATTTTAAAATGTTATTAGCAGTTTTTCGCTTCAGTATCGGACTCAGGCTTCGGAAAAAAACTCTGAATTCATCTCTAGCACAGAACCCTATTTTTTTTCCCTTTCACAATTTTTAGTAAATATTAACAGTATTACATTTCTGGTGCGGATAAATGTTTTAAGACAAAGTTTCTAATGTGAGAAAAGTATACAGTAAACTGTCTAAGGCGGAATCGATCTTAGAAAAATTTTACTCTACATGGATTCGCAGGGACTTGAAAAGCTTTCCGAGTTAGACAGATTTCCGTCTTACACAGAGTCTGCCTTACAGAGAGTTTACTGTATATTGAGGAAATTTTTATTTTATAATATTTTATAGTACAACAGTAGTAGGCTCTAATTTCTTTTTTGTGAGTCAGGATTTTTTCAGAATTTTCTATCAGAGCACTATACACGAGAAATACCCCCCCCCCTCTCCTAATCGAAAAAGTTGGAAATTGCTCGTCAAACGTGACAAATGAGGTGCGTTCGTACTATAACTAGTTTTATAATTATTTTTTGCACCCCATATTGTACTGAATGTATATTTTTTGCACTTCATAAGTGCATAGTCTGTAACGTCATTAAAATGCACTTGCAATAATTTTTTCCCATTCCCAGTAATGTAACGGAAAACTTTTGACTGTCCCTGTAATTAAACTATACATCTGATTTTTATAAAATTTGAAATGGCTCGACAATATTTTGCAAAAATGATATATTTAAAATTTCAGGCTATTCGGAAGGCTGTAACATCATTAAAATGCACTTGCAATAATTTTTCCCATTGGCCGTAATGTAAAGAAAAACTTTTGACTGCCCCTGTCATTAAACTATACATCCGATTTTCATAAAATTTGAAATGGCTCAACAAAATTTTGCTTCAATCATATATTTAAAATTTCAGACCATTCGGTTGGGTAGTTTTTGCTCTGTTATATGCGGACGGACGAACAAAAATGTAATGCATATTGAGAAAATAATAATAATGTTATTTTTTAATATCTTGTTTTGTTTTAATCCACAAGTGTAGTATTAACGAATCAGTCATCATAGGCATGCATATTTATTTTCTTTTTCTTTCCTTTAAAAACATTTATGGATGAGGCCTTCAGAGCAGAATGAGTGACATGTCGATCTTGAAGGTTACGTTTTAGAGAATCGTATGTTGATTATCTCTGTACAGAAGCAGTAAACATGTTCTATAAAACTTAGTTATTAGAGGTGGAGAAGACGGGGATAATGAAGAGAGTGACTTCTTTCTTGTGTTAATCTAAATAAGTGGTGCGATTTCTTACGCTCAGTCAAACTATTATTAATGTAAAACTCGCATTTATCGTCATCGACTGCAGTATGAACTGGAAGGAAGGAGAGAAGGGGGGGGGGGGGGGTGATTTTCAGATTTATTATAATAAATAAAAGCCCGTAAGCACGATTAATTTTTTTCCCCTTATTCCCCTTTTTTACTCGCAATGGTTAGTTATTTTAAGTTACTCTAAGTAAAAAAAAAAAACTAACAACAACTATAGTACCCCCCACCGTTATATCACGCTTCCATATATCACTTCTTTGCATAATGCGCTCTATTGCCATGAAAAGTAATAAAAAGTTCTATTTTAACCATACTTTCTAGCTAATTCTTGTAAATAGGAAAAAGTAAATATTGTTACTTTATTTAAAAAAAAAAAAAACTCTCTACTCTGCAGTACAACTGTCTACAGTAACTGTGTTGCAGTAATTGTCTACAAAACTTAATGTTTTGTAGACAATTATAACATTTACTAGAGAATATCATATTTCTTAATTTTTTCAATGCTCCGAATTCAAATAAATCGCATTATTTTTCTTGTCACCTTCTAACGCGGTATAACGATGGGCTACTATATTTTTTATACAAATTATCAAGCGAAAAAAAAATGTAAATAAATTTTCAAAAACAAGGAGAGAGCGTCTCACCTCCTTTTGTCTTGTTGCACGAGCAAAATGCTTTAATATAGGCAAATACTACGGATTATTTTTAAATCGTTCACTTATCCTTCAATCTCTTTTTTAGGTGCGTTCGTAATTATATAAATACGTAGCAGTTATAGTCGTCGTCTGGTCCGCCAATTTGTCTGTCGTTTGTCCTCTTATAACAGCGCAAAAACTACCCAACCGTATTGTTTGAAATTTAATAATCTATTATCGTTTCAGAATTTTGACGAGTCATTTCAAATTTTACGAAAATCGAATCCAAACTTCAAAAGATATCAATAAAAGTTTTCTTCCTTCTATTAAATCCTATCATACGTCATTAATTCAGTCATATTACATAACAGGTAATGATTCTAGGTTACCATGGTGATGACGTCCTTTTTAAGATGGGGTCTTATTATTTCCATATTACTGAATTTATATCGATAATTGTAATAAATATTGTATTCATACATTTTTCATAATAGTGCAACAGCTAGCACTAAGATCAGAATATTTATAAAACTAGTTACAGTACAAACGCACCTCATTTGCCACGTTTGACGTACAATTTCTGACTTGTTCGTTCTATTTTTTATACAAATATTTTGAATAGCTATTGTGCCGAAATTATGAAATCATTTTCTTGTGTAGTTAAATCATATAATGGAATATTTTTGTTTAACTTTTTGACTACTAGACTTGATTTATTGGAACCTAAAGCAATCTTTGTTTATTTGTACTTCATGCACATAGTAATTAAGTAACAAACACTTGTGTCACACTCATTATAGAAAAAAAAAATATTTTTTTAAAAATAGCATTCACTTATTAGGAATCTGATATGACATCAGGGGTCGATCCAGGCAAATATTGCGTGGTCTTTTAGGTCCTCTTTTCAAAATTCTATTCCATAAAAACAAACTTTCCATTAGTTAGTATTATTTTAGAATTTGAAATGAGCAATTTGTTAACAAAACAGTTTTACCAGAAAGTAAAACTAAGGAAGAAGGATGATTTTAAATTTCATAACATGCTTAGGGGCTCTATCATATGATATCAATAACAATAGCCGAAACATTGATTATTTATAGATATATCATGCAAAAAGATGCAACTTTAAAACACTGGAAAGACCCTCCTTGTCTATTACATGGGTAAACATCATACATTGAAGATGACGATAGACAGTAGCCCCAACTTTTCAAAAATATTTGAGCAAAATAGCACATATAATTTTTTTCCCTTAGCGTGTATGTGTGCGGAGAGAGAGGGGAGGAGGAATGACTAAAGATGATAATTCGAAATTAAATTATGTTTTTTCTAAGCAAATTTTTTTAAATTATTATAATTTAATTATAATTTTATAAATAATTTTATTAGATTATAAGTTCTTCCTTATAAATACATCAATATTTATTTTAGCCCTTAAATGCCGGGTGTTGCTTCACGGCAACATACCCAATTTAGGCTTCTAAAATACTATTAGAATAATATTGAAGCTATAATGCCTAATGTTGCCAATTAATTACATTCTGAAAATATTATTAAATCGATTTTCAACATGTAGATGGCAACACTTGTGTTGTTTAAGAATAAAGATAGATTTCTTTTTCAATTGTTGCTACTTGTTCTTTTTGTTTTGTTTGGAAGCTTGCGAAATACCCTATTTTGCTCTGCAGTGAACAAGTAAAATTTATTTCTTATTATAGTGCCTAAAATTCTTGTGTGTTTAGTATTATAGAATTTTATCAAGGAAAATTATTTTTTCAATTAAAGACCAGTACAGCCGATTAGTAACAAACTATTTTTTAGCCGTAAACCATACTTAAAACAAAATATGATTTTTTAAAGTATTTTTCCCATGATTTATTTAAAAAAATGAAAGCCAAAAAACATTTTTACAGTAATTTGTGAAAAATCAAGCATTTAAGGGTTAAATAACATTAGAATTGCTAACTACTGAAAGTTCAAAAAACTAAATGTCGAGAAAAGCATTTATTTTAGCCACCTAAGTGCTTTATCAATTCAAGACATCAAAACAGATGGGAAAAAAATGCAGGAAATGTGTTTTCGTGAGAAATTTAAATATACATCCGGATGAAGGGGATTTCAGTGCCCCTATAAGTCTAATTTATGTCCTTACTACTTTTAAAATAAAAATATTTTGAGAACGTTAATAAAACCAAATTTCCTTCAGCGATTTAAAAAAAAAAAAAAAAAAAAAAAAAAAAAAACACTAGAGAACAGGAATTCTGCTTTTTCAGAATTTAGTGTCGCCCCCGGGATTCCCATTACTTCATTTACTCTGGTGGACTGGTGGTTTCTATTATTATGAAACAGCCATTATAGATGAAGCGTTAGGTGAAGATGAAAGAGCAGTCGTAAAAAGTTAGAACTCTGATTTTCTGGTCAGAATGGAAAAGAATGGCCATAATTTTTTGGAAAAAAAAAATTATGGCCATTTTCTTTTTCCATTCTGACCAGAAAATCAGAGTTCTAACTTTTTACGGTTGCTCTTTCATCTTCACCTAACGCTTCATCTATAATGGCTGTTTCATAATAATAGAAGCCACCAGTCCATCCGAAGAAAATAACTCGGTTAAGCGGGACTCGGATAATCAAGACTCTATTGCAAAACATATTTCAATTTTAAGACTTAAAGTACACGCTTTTATTTTATGTAAAATGACGTCATTTGCATTAATATAGATACTTAAAATTAAATACAGTTTATAATAGCTCCATGTTTTATCATAAATCCTTCATTTATATTTTTCTCAAAATAGCACGTATTTTAATTATTTTTTTTCCCAATTTTTATGACAAAATGGTAACAAAAAGGTATAATTGCTATTTTTCAACAATTTTTTCTTTACTTTCTACAGAAATGGAGTACTTGAGTTGCCAAAATGAAACAAATGTCGCTAAATACTACAAAAAAATTAATATTTCAAAAACAAATAAAGATGCAGTTTTCAAACAAATTGCATTAAAAAGTACTTTTTTTTTCCCAATACGACGGTATAAACATTGAAAATGCGCGATGCTTAGAAGTTTTAAAAAATGCTGTAGAGTATTTAATCGCACAATCAAACATCGGCTTTTGTGTTACGGCTGGGGTATACAAGATAACGTTATTTATTGGAGACAAGATAAGCTGGGAGAAAGAAATAGCATACCGGGGGGTAAAAAACAAATTAAAAAAAAACTGAATTAAATCAATTGAAATTGGGTGGGCGGAAAGATTAAATTATTGGGTGGGCTCGCGCCCCATGGGCCGCATTATAAGTTAACGCCACTGACGATAGACACTCAGTGAAAGCGATTTTTTCTACTATAAATAGGGGAGGTCATTGTGTTAAGCGAACAGTCTGGTCGCCAACGGAATTGATAGAGTACCAAGCATTGCAACCTAATCTCGTGTGAGGAAAAACCAGTCACTTGCACGAGTTTACGTCATAATAACGAGGGAGCAGTTCATCGAGAGGTGTAATCCCTCGTTGCGTCACGAAAGGGTAAAAGTGAATCTCTTTTCACAGACGGACAAAAATAAACTTCGGAATTCTTTATTGCAGAAAATATTCAATAACATTCTCGCAGATTTTTCTCGATACACCCGAGGCGTGGTGGAAAAATCCCTTTTAGTAGACGGATGACATAGCATAACAAGTCGGATGTACGTCAGACCTGGCAAATGAGCTGCGTTCGTACTATAACTAGTTTTATAAATATTCAGATCTTGGTGCAATAGCTGTTACACTATTATGCAAAAATGCATGAATACAAAATTTATTACCATTATATATATTAAATTATGACTACATCTTAAATAGGAGGTAATCCCCATGGCAACCTATAATCCTTACCTGTCATGGGATATCATTGAATAAATGACGTATGATAGGATTTAATAGAATGAAGAAAACTTTTATGAATATCTTTTTAAGTTTTGATTCTATTTTCATAAAATTTGAAATGACCTGACAGAATTCTGAAATTATATATATTACATTTTAAAACCATTCGGTTGGGTAGTTTTTGCGCTGTTATATGCGGACAGACGTACAGACAGATTGACGGACCAGATGAACGACGATAGGTGCTACGTATTTATATAATTACGAACGCACCTAAAAACAGAGTACAATGACAATTTGCAATCAAGTACAGGTTTAAACCCATTCTCTGCTGAAGGTACGAAAACGCACCATTTCTTAAGGCTGTTCTCAACTGCTCAGCTCAACAAGCGCAAAACGTTTTGACACATTTATAAGTTAATTTTTTAATGGAAAGATATAAAATTGGAAAGCCTGACCATGGAAGCGATTTGGAATCGAACTGTGTTCTCCATCTTTTTTATCAATAAATTACCTATTGAGTTATAAGCGATTTTGATCACGTGACGCTGAAGTTTTACACCCTTTTTTGAGTGGTTATTCTTCTTTCGCCCGAAAATTTGGTTCAAAACGTCCACTTTGACACTATTTTCTGAAAGATCTATTGCGTTTGCAAAAAAACGGAAAAAGCAGTTCGATGACATAGTTTCTGAACAACAACACCTGCTAGTTTCATTCATCTCCGAACAAAAATAAATTAAAACTTATGTCATAAAGTTGCCCTTTTGGATTTGAGAACAGCATTAAAGAATTTTGTTAAGGCGGTTCTCAAATTTCCTGCTCTACAAACGTGAAAATTTCTGACTCATTTTTACACGTAAAGGCACACAACTGGCAGGTCTGACGATTGCAGTGATTAGGAATAGAGTTTTACATTTTTAAATAAATATGGGTCAATATCTGAAAACTGGACAATTTCACTCCAGAATTTTTATTTTTATGAATTAATGTATCAACTTCCAAATACAATTATATACTATGATCCATGTTTTGTCATTTCATTGTTGTTGTATTTTGAGATCAAGGATGTATATTTTATGTGTAGGATAAACTTTTATGGAAGAAAGTGTCTGTTAACACCATAATCAGTGTCTAATAATTGGGACTGAGATGATGGGGACTGAGGTGATGTTTTTGTCTTAACAACAGCACAGCCATTTTATTGAATCATTTGGGACACATGTAAATGATTAAATATTCCATGTGACATTTGTATGTTACATAAATAAGCTTTATTTTTAAAATTAAAAATTAAATATGGGGACATGAAAGATGCTATAAAAAAATACTCATTCCTTTTCAGGACAAAAACTAAATATTTCTAAAAATGAAACAATGAGAAAAACAACCTACCTTCATCCATGGTGGATAGTTGAACTGTAGTTGCTGTTGCAATGGAAATAATTCTGCCAGCGCCACCTAGTATCTGTTAACCTAAATGCGTGGTTAGAGGGACTGAGATGATGATCAACCTCAGGGACAAATATATTTACTACAGTATTTTACTATGCAATCTATACGAGTAAAGGAGCATTATATTTTCCCATACTATATATATATATAGGTATAAATATATAATAGCAAAAGTTAAAAATATTTATAAAAATTTTTACAGCATACATTTAATATTGGATATTTGTACCTGGGGACAGGGACTGAAATGATGATTCCGTTTGTTTAAAACTTAAAATTAATTATTTATACATCATCATATGTCCATTTATCATTGGTAACTGTTATAACACAAGTTACAATATATTAAATTTTTCAGTTTTTGGTTTTAGTATAATTAATGGAATATTATTGGCAGTGGTCGCAAATTGTCCAATTTTCAGATATTGACCCATATATTACTTGTCGAGTTATAAGCGATTTCGGCCACGTGGCAACAGGTGTTTTCTTCTTTCCTTGACTATTTTTTTCTCCTTTCGTCCAAAAATTCGGTTCAAAACGCCCATTTTGACAGGGTTTTCTGAAGGATATTTTGCGTTTATCAAAAAATGGAAAACGCCTTTCGATTACATAACTTAGGAATAATAACACCTGCCCCATGAGTTTCAGAACAAAAATGAATTAAAAAATGTGTCATAAAGTTGACCTTTTTGGGTTTGAGAACATCGTTAAAGTAACTGTGAATCTTTTTTTTTATTTTTAATCCATACAATATATATAATGTTTATTAACCGTAACGTTTGTCATATCTAAATAAATATTTTTTTATTGCCAGTCACAATTTTTTAACAATTTCTAACAAAGTTGAAAAGTGTTTATGAATTCGGTTTGTCAGTCCGTCTGTCCACGCTCTAACTCAAGCAAATATATTCGGATTTTCATGCAATTGAAATAGGTTAATGATGCTTACCGTGGCATGTTCGGCATTGTATATGAAGTGTGCAGCATTAATAGTTCATTTACAGGGGCACTCAAAAGAATTCTATTACTTTATAGTATATGGAGAAAAATCGTTTCCAGAGTATTTTAATGGCATTACGCTATTTCAAATGAATTGAAAGTGATATAAATCACTGAATTTCAATACAAGATGATTACGATAGAATAGGACATTCATACCATTTGCTGTTCATTTACAGGGACACACAAAAGAAACCGGTTACAGTAACTGTCTTTGAGAATTAACTGCTGGAAGTGCGCTTTCAATTTCGGCATGCACTTTTAAATTTAACTAACTAAGGGGGCTCCGCCCCCCTGTTCGTTACGCTCACCAACCCCCCGCATAATCGCTTCGCGACTCCATTCGGTACCGCGAAGCAATCCCTATTTTCTAGTCAATCCCAGACCTAATTGTTTCGCGCTTCCATTCTGGATCTAAATAAATAATCATATAAATCTCCTCTCCTCTGAAATTTTCACTTCGCCGCCTTTTCTCCACCAACATATATGTGTAAAATTAATATTTAGTGTTACGAATATTTTAAATAGTTAGTGTTTGTGTTTAAAAATAATGTAAATAGTTCAATTAAGCTCTATATATTAAATGAAATTAATGAAATATGAAAAAATACGACGGGAACAATGATTGGTGATTTATCACCTGCACCCGGCTAGCATAAAAATGCCGACATGATTTCTGTATCAGAATCTTCCGATTTGGCGAAGGATTGAGCAAGTAAATTAAATTATGTATAAAATTAACGTGATACTATGCTTAGCATATATTTAAGGGAGACCAAACTGGTCGCCAAGGGCGGCAAGTAAGCTAATATTAGTTTTGTTGCATTGAAATATCTCAATTTGTTGATTTTCTGCAAGCAAGTAAACCCTATTGGATTTCAATGGGAGTCCATGGAAATTTGGCGATATATCGCAAAGTTGGTGACAAACTGGGCGGCGTTTGGCGACAGAGCGCCCCTTCCCTTGGTAACCTCCCATATACAATCAGAAAGCTCTGACCAATCAGATGCGTTTCGCGGTATCTACGCAGATTTTTATTGGTCCATTTCCAAATCGTTACTTTTTTTATATATAGAAGGATTTTTTGTATGTGTCTCGTTGTATATGAATTCAATACCTCGTATACAGGGCTGTACAAAAAAATTCACTTAACATTCTCTTTATTAGCGGAAATTAGGGAAATAATCAACTGAGGTATGTATTTCCTAACTGAACTAAATTTTTGCTTGCATGTAGTTAATAGATACAAATCTATATATCATATAAATAAGTATTGCGCTGCCGCGCAATACTTAAATAGAGGGCTGCTCAAAGAATTCGGATAATATCCCGATTGTAGATGGGAACAGCTGAAATTGGGTTTTCAAATGTGTTACGCGTTTTCATAGGGTTGAATTAGACATACTATTTTAACTTATTAAACGGTGCAGTTTTGTTACATTATTCCGTATGTGTTGGAAAGTGTTTCATAATCTATGCTTGACGCATGATTTTTTTTCTTTCTTGTTTATATTTAAAACAAGTTGGAAATTGCTCGTCAAACGTGGCAAATGAGGTGCGTTCGTACTATAACTAGTTTTATAATTATTTTTTGCACCCCATATTGTACTGAATGTATAATTTTTTGCACTTCATAAAGCGCATAGTCTGATACATCATTAAAATGCACTTCCAATATTTTTTTCCCATTCCCCGTAATGTAACGGAACACTTTTGACTGTCCCTGTAATTAAACTATACATCCGATTTTTCTAAAATTTCAAATAGCTCAACAAAATTTTGCAACAATTATATCTTTAAAATTTCAGACCATTCGGAAGGCTGTAATATCATTAAAATGCAATTGCAATAATTTTTCCCATTGGCCGTAATGTAAAGAAAAACTTTTGACTGTCCCTGTAATTAAACTATACATCCGATTTTCCTAAAATTTGAAAAGGCTCGACAAAATTTTGCAACAGTTATATGTTTAAAATTTCAGATCATTCGGAAGGCTCTAATATCATTAAAATGCACTTGCAATAATTTTTCCCATTGGCCATAATGTAAAGAAAAACTTTTGACTGTCCCTGTAATTAAACTATACATCCGATTTTCATAAAATTTGAAATGGCTCGACAAAATTTTGCAACAATCATATATTTGAAATTTCAGATCATTCGGTTGGGTAGTTTTTGCTCTGTTACATGCGGACAGACGGACGGACAGACGGACGGACAGACGGACGGACGGACGGACTGAACGACGACTATAGGTGCTACGTATTTATATAATTACGAACGCACCTAAAAATGTTGTGAAATTATAGTTTTTGACTATTTGCAAAAAAAAAAAAAAAAAAAAAAATGCTACGTACTTGTACAAGCTTAGTGATTTGAAACATTAAAAAAATAATTAAGATTTAGGATTTCGATGAATTTTTATTCATCTTAGAAAATGTGAGTTTTTCAGTCTTTGTTTTTCCCCACTCGCTCTTTCTTTTACATTTTCACCGTAAAAAGTGGAGTCTTTTTTTAAGAAGCACTCAATAATTGTGTATGCGAAAACTATTTTGCTTGCTTGGTCATTGTTTTACTTTTATTTTTTCAGGTCACATAGTGATCAAGGTACTTTTTTCTATACACTGAGACCTGCTAAGATGGAGTCAGAAGGAATGGAAAAATCCGTTTGGAACAGGTTTCTGTGCATGTATAAAATACAGGGGAAGGCAAGATTTTGGAACAAATTTACCCTGTACTCTGCTTCCAAGCACGCGTTTTGTTTTTCTAATTTATTTATTTATTTATTTTTAATCAAGAATATAAACATGAAAATATTTTTGTTAGAACCTGCCGTGCAAGACGATTTTTAAAAATCTGCCCTCCTGTGTTTTTTATACACATGAATGTAAACAGGAAAAAAAGTACTAAAAATATTATTCCACTTAGAATTCAAGGGAAATGGTACTACGAAAAATCCTTAATTCCTTTTTCTGCTAGTCTCTCCATTTTTTTTTTTTTTTTTTTTTTTTATTAAGAGAGAAGAATAAATTTTAACATTTACCGTTTTAATAGTTACTTTTTTTTTTTTTTTTTTTTTTTTCCAAATCATCATAGAAAAAGAAAATTTAGTTAATTAAATTTGAAAATCCACGGAAAGACAATCGCTCCTGTCACGCCCTTCTCTTTTCTTACAGGTGGGGAAGTTCCAATTAATTTATTTTAATTTATTTTTCTTTTATTATTATTATATTGTTGTTGTTGTTGTTGTTATTAGTGAATCAAAACCATTCCTAGTAAAAGATCCTGGTTTTAGGTCTGATATTAGCCATATTTCTCTTAAATTTATAATGAGAAAAAAATGTCTAATGAAACGACTGAGAAAAAAATGTCTAAAAAAATGTCTATGCTAGAGAATTATTTGAATCTTGCAGTTAGTGTTGCCAGGTCCACCGTAACAAAAAAGGGGGACAACGGCTTCTAAATCGGGACATAAAAATGCAGTAAACCCTATTAAAACGGAACCTGCCGTAAATGCTAAAATTTTATTGTCCCTACAGTAGAAATAGGATACAATTATATCGGCTTTAGATTGAATCTTTTTTAAAACGAAATTTTTCTCTCTGGTCCTTAGCAATTCTGTCATAGTAGGCTTTTCTGTATAAGATTATACTAAATAAACATAATAATCTTATACAATAAAACCTGTGAAATCAGATATAGGGACTGAAACTAAATTCAAATTTAGCAAGTGTAATAGGAAAGTATTCTTATCGTAGAGATAATGAAATTTTTACTTTTAAAACTGAATTCCGTTATAAACGGGTACCGTTTTCACAGGTTTTATAGAACAACAACAACAACAAAAATAATAACAACGATAAAAGCCTGTGAAAACAGAATTGCTAGAAATCGCAAAAAATTCCGTTTTAGGCATAAGTTTCCGTCTTGGCAGATAACTTTTAAAGATATTGCTTTCAAAGAGACTATATTTCTTTCAGTTACAGACAGGTTCAGTCTTCTCGGTTTTACTGTATTAAGGAGACTAACAACAACAAAAAAAAAATAACGATAAAAGCCTGTGAAAACAGAATTGCTAGAAATCGCACAAAAATTCCGTTTTAGGCATAAGTTTCCGTCTTGGCAGATAACTTTTAAAGATATTGCTTTCAAAGAGACTATATTCCTTTCAGTTACAGACAGGTTCAGTTTTCTCGGTTTTACTGTATTAAGGGGACTCTTCACTCACTTGAAAACACCCGCTCGGTATTGTTAGACCTATGGGTAGATTGTTTTCGAATTTCGGGTTTAAAGTTGAATATTTTTAAACGATTTTATTTATTTATTTATTTATTTATTGCATAGGCTCACTGAGGTCGATCACTAATATGGCTATTTTTTACTTTTTCGGTTTCGGCTGCAGATTTTTTTTAATAAAGGTACTTTCGCTTTCGGAACCGGTATCGAAAGTGGAAGGACCTTCATTTAAAAAATCTGCAACCGAAATGGAAAAAATGGAAGCTTATGCGGAGAAAAGTCGTTTAAAAATATTCAAATTTTAACGCGAAATTTGAAAACAATTTGCCCATAGGTTTAACATTGCTGAGCAGGTGTTTTCAAGTGAGTGATGAGTCCCTTTAAACCCTTGAGGGACGGTGGGATGTATTATATCCCACCTAATTGAAACAAGATTCGCATCAGAAACTTTTAACTAAATTTATATTTTTAACTTTATAGGGGGGGGGGGGGGACTATTGCTTTTCTCTCAAAGGGTTATGTTCCACTCGATGCAGATTAATGAATAGCATAGTACGAAAAGTAATTTCAAAGAATTTGTGCATCATGAAAAATCCGGACGACGCGGAATAGGACTTGTAGTCCTACGTAAATCGGGACTCCTGAAAACGCAACTTGCAGTTGTCCATGCGGGTTCTGTAAGCTTTATTTGTATTACGCCTTTTTAGACAATACGCAACACAGCATTTAAAACTATGCTGCAGATGGAAGCTTTTTGAAAAAGAACCAGCAAACACTTTGGTGCCAGCTGTGGAAATGTAGCGACTTGACACTTTAGAGACGAAAGTGTCATTGATAAACACCTGTTTTTTCGCTGGAAAGCAACATTAATGAGAACAGAATATCATTAAATAAACAACTTTCAGTTAAACTAATGTAAATACTCCTTAATATATGTTTTGAAACAGCCAGGGAAAGAATAAAAATACATTGATGAACACAAGTATATTCATAAGCACAATTCCACTTAAAAAATGCACTCTCTTCTTCCCAGGGATCGTCAGCCTTTCTACTGTTAATAAACGCACGTAATTTTTTTTTTTTTTTTTTTTTTTTTTTTTTAACCATCGCGCGGGTACTCCCCCGCCATTACATATATCTGTATTATTAGCGAGAAACAACATGTCCCTTGATAACCTCTGACGTCATAATTCACTGTGTAATACCTAATGAATAAATTTTGTTTTTACTGCAATCTATATTATAAAGCAAAAATATGTCCGTGAATTGTCATAGTGACGGTGTCAACATCTGGCATAATTTTTGCTTTTAATGCAATATTTTTAACTTCTAAACATCGCACAATTTCAGTGTTTACACCATCGAATGGGGGGAAAAAACATGTTCTTTCAAAGTCAATTTGTTTGAAAATTGTATCTCAATCGACGGACTTTTTCGTTGATTTTTAAAATGACATTCAAGCATGATTAAAAAAAAAAAAATCTATCTATATCGTTTTCAGTCCTAAACATCGCACAATTTCAGTGTTTACACCATCGAATAGGGAAAAAAAACATGTTCTTTCAAAGTCAATTTGTTTGAAAATTGTATCTCAATCGACTGACTTTTTCGTTGATTTTTAAAATGACATTCAAGCATGATTAAAAAAAAAAAAAATTCTATCTCTATCGTTTTCAGTCCGATTATAAAATATTAACACGTTTTCACTTAAAACAATAAGAATAGTTCAGTCTTTGTTTCTGTCGAATATTCCAGAACGAAATTAAAACTTCATCAATAAATAAATAAAATAATTTCAATAAAGCATAACTTTAACAGACATCTAATCGTACTACGCGCTTAAACCACTGAAATCATCAGAATAAAAAAGGCTGCTGTAAGTAGGGAAATCTTTCGCGATTTTTCCTGTTATTAACGCTTGGCATGTGGGTATAATATGAAAGCATCGCTTTTAATAAATTTCAAAACTTTATTTGAATACATGATTGATTTTTTTAATATAAAAATGCTTTTTGGTATTGTTAGTGGGAAATCTGAAAAATATATTAAATGTAAAATATTTGCACTGTAAAGAAAAAATCTCTAATTCTACTGATGTAAAGTTACAGAAATCTGTATGCTTGCTAAAATTTTATCTGTACACCGTACAAAAAAAGATGTAAATCTACAAAACTAGTTTTTGTAAAGCTACAGATTTCTGTAGCTTTACAAAAGAATCTACTAAAATTACAGCAATCTTACTAAAATTTTATCTGTAACCCAGGTTGCAGTTACATAAAAAGTTCTAGGCATCCCAGTTTCCTAAAAAAATTCTTAGTACCCTTACAGATTTTTTTAATTTACGGTGCAAAAGTGAATCTGTTACATGAATTCTTGTTGTTGCCGTTACATAAAAAGTTCTAGGAATCCCAGTTTCCTAGAAAAACTTTTGTAACTTTACAGATTTTGTATAGTGTTTTAGAGCTTTAATGAAAAAAAAATGGTTTTTATCTATATGCTATAGTCCGGATTGTATCTCATAATGTTTATTTAAAGGCGCATGTTTAGGGTAGTGTCATAAATATCCACATTGCCACGTACAGAACGTCCAGATACAAAGTGGATCAAGTGCGCCGAGAAGGTTAAAAAAATTAAAATTAAAATAAAATAATTTAAATAATAAAATTATTTTTAATAAAATTCTATAATAAAAAGGTTGAAGACTTTTAATTTAAGATAAATGAAATTCCAAGTTAAAAAGTTTTTCGAGACCTCTATTGGAGTAAATTTAAAATCATAAATTAATACTAATCCTCAAATTTGTGAGGACCTTCCAAACGCAAAGACTCTGCGCTACAATTTATTGTAACTTATGAGTAAGTTCAGCGCTTAAAGCAGCTGATTACAATATCCAGCCATATCGGCTTTATTCCTCACGATTTGACTCACAAAAGTGGATCATTTTATATAAGTCAATCATTCATGTAAGTGACAACGACCTTAATTTACTAAATATTGACCTCCACTCTCTCGTGTTTAATTTGGTGTGTTAAAATTGCTCTACAAAATTTTTACAAAACAACAACAACAAAACGAATATTTCATAAAAGCAAAAGTAACGTTGCGTTTTGTAACATTTTCCAACATTGTTGAAAATTGTTAATGAATTCGGTTTGCCTGGCCGTGTTCTAACTCACGTAAATATACTCGGGTAGCCATGTAATTGGATATGTTATTAAGGCTTATTGTGGCATGTTAAGTATTGAAAATGAATTATGTAGCATTTATAGTTCGTTTACAGGGGCACTCAAAATAATTCCGCTACATTATGGTAGATGGCGAAAAATCGTTTGCAGCGTATTTTAATGATGTTACATCCTTTCAAACATATTGAAATTGATATACATCACTGAGCGGCAGTATTAGATGCTTACTTTAGAATAAGGTGTGCATATTATTTATCGTTCATTTATAGGGACACACAAAATAATTTGTTTACATTACTCTCTATGAGCAATAATTGTCGGAAATGTGCTTTCAATTGTGGTATGTGTTTTTGAATGCAATTAATTTTCAGCATATTACTTCGTGTGTGTATAAATTTTTGTAGATCACTTACAGGGCTTCAGAAAAGAATTCGAGTACATTTCTGCTTATTGACCGAAATTACTAAAGGGGGAATTTCAATTGTGTTATGCGTTTCACAACTGAACAAAATTTTTTCATATTATCTAGAATATATACAAATCTATAAATCATATACAGTCCAATCCCGTTATAACGAACTTCAAGGGACCGAAGGTTTTGTTCACTATATCCGGTGGTTCGCTATATCCGAACCGTTAAGAAAAATCTCCAGTTCACGAAATATAACTCATTAGTTGCTATGTGTATATTAAATAATGATGTATTTTAAAAAAGATAAGATCTATTAAATATGATCATTAATGAATTAAATTGACTAAAATCGATTACATTTGACACAATATTAATTAAATTAACTAACAATGAAGACAAACAGAACTAAATTCATTTTACTTTTAATTGTTGCTCACTGTTTTGATACAGAAATAATCAGTAATCTTCTGCTGGCGTGATGACGATTTCTAAAACATAACATACTATGGATTTCTCTGTCTAGTACATCAAATGACTCCAACACCCTTTCTTCCACTGTTTGTGTAGACAAAAACTTATTAATGACACGCATCGCTGCTGTAGCATCTGAGATTATGGGAATTTCGTCATTTATGTGCACCTCTTCATCAGCCTCAGATGCAGAATCATCGATTATAGAATTATTCATTTTAATTTCTTCCCCAATCTCTTCATCAGTCGGATCTTCACATGTAATGACTTCATCATCATATGTTTCGAACAATTGCATGTCACATACTGAGAATGATGAAATTTTGTGCTTTTTTATCCGATAGGCATCGCGATAGGTAAATTTTCCTCATCCTCTTCTTCAACATTCTTTGCTTCTTCAACATTCGTTGCATCTCCAATATTCTTTGCTAGGCCTGTACATCGAAAACATTTTCTAATTGTAGAATCCGTAACAAACCGACAAAATTTTTCGTCTCCAGTCTTGCACACAGCTGTTATCAGAAATAAGGTGAAATGACTGAAGGGTTGGCTGGCGGATCACATCTGCAGAATGACTATCGTAACACAGAAAGAATGCAGTTGTTTCTATCCTTTAATAAAAAGACTTATCGCTTATTTGCACCATGTTTCACTAGAAGCATGCATTTTCTTATGAAATTGTAGTCAAAGTCCTATTTTCACAACTTCACGGAAAAAGTAAAAAAAAAAAAAAAAAAAAAATCATGGTCGACTGGGGAAAATGTTGGTTAGAGCCGATTCTTAAGATTTCAGAGATTCTCTATAAAAGGATAAATTAGCATGAAATACAATTGGAAAACGGCGGGACCAAAATTTTCTTTCGCTATATCCGAGAGTTCGTTATATACCGGGTTAGCTATAACGAGGTTAGACTGTATAGGGTGCAGAAAAGAATTCGGATATTTTTCCGACTACAGATGGTAATTGCTGAAATTGAGATTTCAAAAACTTTGCGTATTTTCCAAATTATTTTACTTAGCCATCATCTTTCACTTTATTCAACGGTGAAGTTTTCTTGCAGTCTTCTGAATGTGTTGGAAAGTGTTTCATAATCTATGCTTGGCGCGTAATTTTTCTTTCTTGTTTCTCTTATTTTCAGTGGTTTTATTCATAAAATGAGTGAATTCGGTTAACCAGATATATTCGAGATATTGACTTAAAAACAGCAATATTTTATTTGACAATACTTGAGTATTTTAGTTAAAGATAGAATAATTTTAAGAACACAAAATGTTAGTACTTTTCTATTAGGTTTAAAAAGATTATAACGCATGATGTTTATGGCTTTATATCTACATAATATGAAAACAAACGTTATGTTTTGTCTCATGCTATGAAAGTGTTTCATAATCTATGCTTGGCGCGTAATTTTTCTTTCTTGTTTCTCTTATTTTCAGTGGTTTTATTCATAAAATGAGAGAATTCGGTTAACCAGATATATTCGGGATATTGACTTAAAAACAGCAATATTTTATTTGACAATACTTGAGTATTTTAGTTAAAGATAGAATAATTTTAAGAACACAAAATGTTAGTACTTTTCTATTAGGTTTAAAAAGATTAT
This sequence comes from Maratus speciosus, assembly GCA_963932465.1. Taxonomy (NCBI): domain Eukaryota; kingdom Metazoa; phylum Arthropoda; class Arachnida; order Araneae; family Salticidae; genus Maratus; species Maratus speciosus. The sequence continues at coordinate 288,955,742 of OZ010800.1, read as the reverse complement.
AACGCATGATGTTTATGGCTTCATATCTACATAATATGAAAACAAACGTTATGTTTTGTCTCATGCTATGAAAGTGTTTCATAATCTATGCTTGGCGCGTAATTTTTCTTTCTTGTTTCTCTTATTTTCAGTGGTTTTATTCATAAAATGAGAGAATTCGGTTAACCAGATATATTCGGGATATTGACTTAAAAACAGCAATATTTTATTTGACAATACTTGAGTATTTTAGTTAAAGATGGAATAATTTTAAGAACACAAAATGTTAGTACTTTTCTATTAGGTTTAAAAACATTATAACGCATGATGTTTATGGCTTCATATCTACATAATATGAAAACAAACGTTATGTTTTGTCTCATGCTATGAAAGTGTTTCATAATCTATGCTTGGCGCGTAATTTTTCTTTCTTTTTTCTCTTATTTTCAGTGGTTTTATTCATATAATGAGCGAATTCGATTAACCAGATATATTCGGGATATTGACTTGAAAACAGCAATATTTTATTTGACAATACTTGAGTATTTTAGTTAAAGATAGAATAATTTTAAGAACACAAAATATTAGTACTTTTCTATTAGGTTTAAAAAGATTAGAACGCATGATGTTTATGGCTTCATATCTACATAATATGAAAACAAACGTTATGTTTTGTCTCATGCTATGAAAGTGTTTCATAATCTATGCTTGGCGCGTAATTTTTCTTTCTTTTTTCTCTTATTTTCAGTGGTTTTATTCATATAATGAGCGAATTCGATTAACCAGATATATTCGGGATATTGACTTGAAAACAGCAATATTTTATTTGACAATACTTGAGTATTTTAGTTAAAGATAGAATAATTTTAAGAACACAAAATATTAGTACTTTTCTATTAGGTTTAAAAAGATTAGAACGCATGATGTTTATGGCTTCATATCTACATAATATGAAAACAAACGTTATGTTTTGTCTCATGCTATGAAAGTGTTTCATAATCTATGCTTGGCGCGTAATTTTTCTTTCTTGTTTCTCTTATTTTCAGTGGTTTTATTCATAAAATGAGTGAATTCGGTTAACCAGATATGTTCGGGATATTGACTTAAAAACAGCAATATTTTATTTGACAATACTTGAGTATTTTAGTTAAAGATAGAATAATTTTAAGAACACAAAATATTAGTACTTTTCTGTTAGGTTTAAAAAGATTATAACGCATGATGTTTATGGCTTCATATCTACATAATATGAGAACAAACGTTATGTTTTGTCTCATGCTATGAAAGTGTTTCATAATCTATGCTTGGCGCGTAATTTTTCTTTCTTGTTTCTCTTATTTTCAGTGGTTTTATTCATAAAATGAGAGAATTCGGTTAACCAGATATATTCGGGATATTGACTTAAAAACAGCAATATTTTATTTGACAATACTTGAGTATTTTAGTTAAAGATAGAATAATTCTAAGAACACAAAATATTAGTACTTTTCTATTAGCTTTAAAAAGATTATAACGCATGATGTTTGTGGCTTCATATCTATATAATATGAAAACAAACGTTATGTTTTGTTTCGTGCTATTTTCAATATTTTTTCTTTTTTTCATTCCCGTTTCACCCACTTAAATGAACCACCTTTAATGGAGGGAGCTTCTTTTGTATTCGAAATAGAAACCCTATTTTTATATTCCAATAATCGATGTCTAATGAACTCATTAAGTTCCACGTCATTACCGCTGTGCTTTGTCGTAATCCACCCATGTTTTTCAATCGAATGACATCGGAGGCATTCCGTGACTAAACTGAAAGGTGTTCACCTCCTTCTACTTATCGAACCATTTTTAGTCGATCGTTCTCTCTTTTCTCCACCCTTTGCAGATAAGTGCAATTATTTGTACTGCAATCGAAAAACGCGATGTCTTGTTAAAGATGTTCGATTTATGAGCATCCTGTGCCGAAAATAATCGCCCTGTAATTTACTTGTTTACAAATCATCATTCGATATGGAATGGCACATTATCTAAAGCAGACGACTCCTAACTTGTGTTGCCACGGCACATTGCAAAAGAAATCTGTAAATTTGATAGGGAAAAAACTGCTAGATAGAACAACAGGAAATAACTGTTACGTAAAATTTAACCTTTTTATGGTCATTAATAATCAAACAACTTTTAACAATCAAACATTATAATTACTTTTAAATAAGTGTAAAAGCAACTAGTCGGATGTGACAATCCCAAAACTTTCTTATATCTCATAGATGTTAATACTTCCTGAAAAATCCAGCATAACAGCCTGACTAGATAGGTGATTAGGTGAACTGAGATAGAGCTATTGCGGAAATCGTAAAAATTCTGCATAACAACACCACCTGTTGGCGATTTACACCAAAAACTAATCAGTATCAATTTATATCAGGGACTAACTGAATCTGAAAATTTATGCATTAGTTCTTGAGATATAGGTATTGCGAAAATCGTGCAGCATAGCAGCGTTGTTGGGCAATTTACACCAGAAACTAAACAGCACTAATTTGTATCAGGGATTAACTGAATCTGAAGTTTGATGAAAGTTCGTGCATTAGTTCTTGAGATAGAGTTATTAGAGATATTGCGAAAATCGCGAATATTAATTCTTGAGATATAGCTATTGCTGAAATCGTGAAAAATGCAGCACAGCAGCGCCACTTGTTGGGCGATTTACACCAAAAAGTAATCAGTACCAATTTATATCAGGGACTTACTGAATCTAAGGTTTTGTTAAATTCCGTTCAATAGTTTTTGAGATAGAGCACCCACAAAATTTGTGTCACATACATAGAAAGACAGACAGAATCACAGACTCACAGATAGACATTTTGTAAAAACATGTTTTTCGGAATCGCTGACCCCAAAACGTGTCTCTTCTTGTAAAGATTCTTGTTCTTCTTGTAAAGATAGAAGAAAGTAAAAATAGTTTTTTAAACACTACTTTATAAGCATTCAATAATCATCTCGAAAATCACAGCTAATTTTTTTACTTCAATTTATGTTTTTCCCAAAAAATTTACGTCACCATAGATTAATTTTTTCATGAACTAAGGGGCTCTGCCTCCTACATGTTAAGCTCGACAATCCCCGTTCAGACACCGCAAACTCTAAAAGCACGATAATTTGATCGGCTTTAAAAAAAAAAAATTCGGAAGATCGAATTATAATTAAAAAAAAAACAGTGGCGATCTCCCTGTTAACGGGCTGTTTTCGTCTTTGATTAAATCAGATCAGTTAAACATTTGAAAATAAGCTAATATAAAAGTAATTAAGTAAACAGAGTCTTTGTATCCCGGCATTTTTTAACAACGCTATAAGAAAGTTCTTTTAAATAAGACATTTTAAATGTATCGTTTTAAATCTGACGTAATTTTCACCAAAGTTTTCTTTCTCTTTTTAATATTTACGTGAAAATACGTTAGTTGTTAGAAAGGAAATATTATTTGCGCTGTCTTAGAATTCACAGCAATAGTGTAAAAGATCATCTCAAACTATGAAATAAATGTCTCGCGCAAATATTTTTAAATTTAAGCTGTTTTTCCATATTGTTGTTTGGCCATTTTAAAATGATGTAATTTCCTCCATTTACGAGTTTTAATGCATATTAATGAATTTATTATTTTATAATTTTCTTTCTCTTTTAAAATTCACGTGTAAATACAGTTTTTATGACGTAATTTTCAATATTTTCCTGTTTTAATACGTAATCATTTAATTCTAATTTGAAAGTTTTTTTCTGTTTATAATAGTCGCGTGTAAATAACTTTTTAATTTCTAGGAAATATTATTCTTTGCGTTGTTTTTAAAATTGGCAACAATTTAAAATAATATCTTTTTCTAAAAGATGCAAAAAAAAAAATCTCTCGAAATACTGAAAATTTGAATTTAAAATGGAAATAAATCCTCAAAAAATGAGCCAAATTAAAAAAAATAAATGCAGTCGGAATACCGGGAACTTCTAATGTATAAAATGATCTAAAAATGCTTAAATTCTTGTGTATAGTTTTTACTCCTATAAAAAATTTTTAATAGAATGATTTTGACCAATTTTAACATTAAATATCTCTTAAAATATAATTATTCGATTTAAAAACTTTTTGCATCAGCGTGTTTATCAAACATTTCTTTATAATACCACCGATTTTCATATTTTTGTATGCTGTAGTTTTCTTAATATTAACGAAGAATGACTCCGTTGACAAAAAAATTCATAAACAGCGGCGGTGACAGAGCTAGTTACTTTTTTTTTTTAGAATAGAGAGATTCACTTGTTTGCTCTTTCTACAAAGCGTAAAAAAAAGCAGTCGTAGATCTTTCAAATCGAGTTCGGGGACCACGCCAAAGTAATGCATTGTAATAGAAAGTAATCGGAAAAATATGAATTGCAGTTAATAGGCTTGATTTTCAAGATGAACATTGAATGATTATAAAAGAGTGTTTTTTTTTTTAAGCTGTTTTTACTTTTATACTTATTTCTAGGAAGTTTTACGATTAAATAAGACGATGAAAACTATTAGGAAAAACTGGTAGAAAAGAGTATGCCTAGATTGAGTAGCAGAATTTGCCACTGATAGATATCTATATAATATATCTATATAATAATATCTTTATTACTTCGAAATTTGATTTTCATTTGAAATATGATAGATATCTATCATTTTTATCGACCTATCAGTCATGAATATACCCGAACACACATTATTAGTATACTATGCTTGGATTTGGAGGAGTATTGGTCTCTGTTTATCAGCTTTAAAGATTCTTGTGAACCGATCAAATTTTAGAATTCACTTAATTTTTAATCGGAACTGTAAAATCTTCTGTAGAATTTGATAGGTCGATCGTAATTGAGAACCAAAGTCAAGGGGTATAAGTGACAAAATTGAAAAAACTGAGTGCACAGGCTATCTGGAAATAAGGCTATTTATTTGGAGATAAAGAAATATAAGTGATTTTCTAATTATGATCTGCTGTGCTCTAGAGGTCAACTCCTTAATCTCTTTAAACTACTTAACTACTTAACATTGTTAATCTCTACTTAAATTTTAAAAATTATTGCACTCCAGTTTTCATTCACAGTTATTGAAATAAGAAATTCAAAAAACCACTATGAAATGAGCAACAGTTTCATATTTTAATTCAGTCAATTACTATTTATGATCAATTTTGAACTCAATTTACTCCAAATCTAAATTTTGTCACTTGTATTCCTTGGCTTCTGGGCTTCTCAATTAACTTTGATTCAGAAGCATATTGCATTGTACACTGATTTCACATTTTACATCGATGCACTGACATTGATGATTGTTTGAATTTATTTACCGTAATTTCGGGTGTATAGCCCGCGGATCAAACAATCGTGTTTCGACCCAGAAATTTTTTTAAATAAAATGTGACTTTTTAGATCGCGGTAAATATTGGTCTTCAAATACTGAATAAAATTTCTGGGTCCAAACTGAATTGTTTGATCGGCGGGCTATACACCGGAAATTACGGTAATAGAGTCACTGTTGAGGTGGTTCTATTTAATTTTTGCGAGAGTAGGATGACGATCTACTTACCAGAACATTTATATTCTAATATAATTAAAATACATAAACAGCAATGGAACTTAAATATGTTCTATAAGTAAATTACATTATATATTTTATACTGAAAATTTCTGTATTACATCAAAGAAGTGCTAAATTCAAGTATTTCTTTTTTAAAAAATATTAGAAATTATTTATTTTTGCTAAGTAATTTTTTTTTCACTATCTCTAAAATAATAATAATAATAATAATAATAATTATTATTATTATTATTATTACTATTATTATTATTATTATTATTATTATAAGCTATATTAAAATGTAAAGAGGTTATCTTTTAGAAAATAGGTAACAATCAATCCCTGCAAAATTTAAATTCATTAATTTATATTGTATTCCTTAAAAATAAGCAAACAATTTTGTTTAAAATATATCCTTGATGATTAAAAATGTTTGCTATATTTACTTTCGTTGAATAAAAACCTGTTTTTAAAAGAAATTTTTTTGAAATTATGTAATGTGTGTTGAATAACTGCTTTATAGAACACAGACGCATGTAAATGAAATAAACAGACGTAGAAAGTTAACTATTTTAAATTGCTACATAAAGTAGGTATGATCTATTTTCGGAACAAGTGCGAGTGAAACAGCTTGAAAGCGATATACTTCCGTCTTCGTTTTCCACAGGTACTTTTCGGAATTTGAGAAAATGACATGAATTTGTTAAAAGACTGGCTATAATGCAATGCTTTTAAATTTGAGACGTAAGAACTATTAGATGTTTGCATCTACGACCTCGAATATAATAAATCACAGTACAGTTATCAAAATTAACTTCACCTCGGTAAAATATTATATTATTTCACAAAATTGTTTAAAGTTATTTTTGTTAGACAGCATTAAATAAAACCTGCTATTTTATAAATGGGTTGTTAAACTTAATATTATGGGCTGTTTATACGTAAAGTTCACCTAAACTTGAAGTAGATATTATTTTGTTAGAGAGTTGTTAACATCCAAAAATTAACATGCGTACAAATGTACAAATATCCATACAATTCGTACATGTAATTGCACATACAGACAGATCTGGATATTTGAGTTTTATCTCAGACCTCCGTCATGGCAAACTAATCTATCACCGAACTCCCATTAATGAAATTGTTAATAAATAGACTATTTTCACGACAAACTAAAAGTTGAACCTAACACCGAACTCGCTTGTTTAAAGAGGTAATAATAAATAAACTGCCTTCTTGACAAACTAAGTATTGATCCTAACACCAATTTTCCAAGTTTAAAGAGGCAACAACACATAAATAAGACTACTTTACAATAAACTAAATAAGGAAACTAACAGCAAATTCCTATTATGTGAAAGTAATAATAAGTAGGGTTCTTTCACGACAAACTAAATATCGAGCTTAACACCAATCTCTTATATTTATAGAAATAATAATAAATATATCCTTCCTGACCAACTAAATATCTAGCCCAATACCAATTTTTCATGTATAAAGAGGTAATAATAAATAAGATTCCTTCGCAACAAACTAAATATCAAACCCGCCACTAAATCTCCCATTTTTATGTAATTAATGATGACTGGACCTACTTCACAACAAGTTAAATATATAGCTTAACACTAAATTCCGTGTTTATGAAAATAAAATAGGCCTCGTTCACGAATCACAATAAATTAAATATGGAGCCCAACACGAAGCTTCTATGTTTATGGAAGTAATAATAAATAAATTAATAACCATTTTGTTGCATATTTTAGTTTGCTCATTCGTAGCCCGATTATCCTTTTCAGAGGACTGTGCACAGACACTGTTTATACTCCTTTGCCTTAATATGAAGTTGACTAAAATTACAAATATTTAATCCTTAAATGCCTGATTTTTCAAAAATCATTTTAATAATATTTTTAAGCTTTCATTTTTTAAATAAATCATGAGAAAAATGCTTTAAAAAATCATATTTTGTTTTAAGTATGGTTTACGACTAAAAAAAAATTTGTTACAAATCGGCAATACTGGTCTTTAATTGAAAAAGTAATTTTCCTTGATAAAATTGCATAATATCATGGAAGACGGTAGTATTTCGAGTGACGCAGCCTTAAGCCTAAAATCGTATCGTATCGTATCGTTAAAATCGTATCGTATCGTATCATAGAATTCGTAGATGGCGGAACTCATATATACAGCTAACTCGACATCAAAGAAAACGCGAAAAGCCGCCTTTTAATAACTCAGCAGATATATGTCTTATTGTTCTGAATTTTCTAGAACAGTCTTATATCTGCAGTCTAATCGTATACTGAAATTTTTGCATTTCTACGTGCAGTATATTTTGAGATCTAAATAGCCATTTTTAAAGTGAAAACGTTGGTATAATATCGAGGAAGTTCCTAATTTGAAAATCTCGAAAACGGTTCTAACGATTATTTTTAAATTGATACATAATATAAATGTGATTAAGGTGAGGTGATTAACACTTTTCTTTTTTCTGGGAAAACTCTCGTTCGTTAAATAATTCGATTTTTTTTCCTCTCGAAAATGACACGGGCGATTTTTTAAAAATCAAATAAATATGTTTCAGATGAACCAAATAACAATTTACTTGTTTCCAGCAGGACTCTTGTTCGTTTTATAATGCGCATGAAAAATCGGACTATATTTCTTCGCCATTCTATGGAAATTTCACCGAAAATGCATGACACTGTATTCATACACATGCTTTCTTTTTAACCACTTTTGGGGAGAAAAATTTTGTCTTCCCACTGGCTGAGTGGCTAAGGGCCATCGTTTACTGACCTTAAGATAGGCAGTTCGATACTCTGTGGTACGTGTTTTTACATGTGAATGTTTTTTTTTTTTTTTTTTTTTTTTTTTTTTTTTTTTTTTTTAAGTCTGCTAGTTGACCATTATTCTCAGTTCCTTTGTAATTTGTTTAATTGCTATTAAGTTAAATAAAATTACAATTATAATGACGCCAATTTGATGATGATTATTTCTTGGCAATTTTTCAACAATAAAAATATTACCATAAATTTTATAAATATATTTAATTTCAACCACTTTACAAAAAATATACATTAATAATTATTATTTGAATATAAATCACACGATCAGAAACGTAAAAAAATAATTCATTTCAGCTCTTCTTTTTATAATATCATTTTTTACTATTATGACGGTCAATCAATATATAATCACTGACATCCATAATATTATTATTATTATAATTATTATTTTCCTTGCATAAAAGCTATTGTGATGTAATAATTCTTTTATAATAAATAATTTAGTTGAAATGTTTTATTTATAAATATCAATGAAGTTTGATAACCCCGAGACAATTCTTTTTATTTAACTTTGCAATATTTACAGTTTACATAATAAGCATATCAGAATTCTGGTGTCGCCATCTTTTGACGCAATTGCGTAGTATTATAGAGAAATGTTTGATAAAAACGCTGAAGTAGACAGTTTTTAAATCGAAGAATTATTTTAACAGATATTTAATGTTAAATCTGGATAAAATTGTCTCATTAAAAAAGTCTCATAGGAAAAAAAATATAAATGGGAATTTAATCATTTTCATTCAATTTAATCATTCAATAGAAACTCGAAGTTTGCAGAGTGCATTTATTATTCTTAACTTGCCTAATTTTTTGACGGTTTATTTCAATTTTAAATTAAAATTTTCAGAATTTCCAGACATATTTTTTACATATTTTAGAAAAGGTTATTTTAAATTGTTGCCAAATGTTAAAACAGCGCAAAGAATAATATATCCTTTAAATTAAAAATTTATTCACACGTGACTATTATAAACAGAAAAAAATCCTTTTAAATTAGAATTAAATGATAACGTGTTAAAAGCAGGAAAATATTAAACATTACGTCATAAAAATTGTTTTTACACATGCTTACTTAAAATGAAAGAAAATTATAAAATAATCAATTATTTTCAAATTAGAATTAAATGATTACGCATTAAAAGAAGGAAAACATTGAAAATTACGTCATAAAAATTATATTTACACGTGAATGTTAAAAGAAAAAGAAAATTTTTAAATAATAAATTCATTGATATGTGTTAAAAGTCGTAAATGGAGGAAATTATGTCATATTGGCCAAAGTGGCCAAAACAGTTTACAAAACACATTGCAAAACAGTGTAAATTAAAAAATATATTTATATGAGAGATTTATTTCAAATTTCGAGATGATATTTTTAGCTATAGTTGCTAATTTTAAGGTAGCGCAAATAATAATATTATCTTTCTAATAATAAAAATATTTTCAGTTGAATGTTACAAAGAGAAAGGAAAGTTTGGTGAAAATTATGTCAGATTTAAAACGTTACATTTAAAATCTCTTATTTAAAATCATTTTCTTATAGCGTTGTTAAAAAATACCATAAAGCAAAGACTCTGTTGACTTAGTTCCTTTTATATTTGGTAATTTTCAAATGTTTAACTAATCTTATTTAATCAATCAGGGAAACAGCAACTAACATCAGCTGATTCGGTTTTGAAATCCCTCAATAAAAGGGAAACCCATTTACAGTAAGATCGCCATTGATTTTTTAATTATACAGAGCAGCCTCGATTATCCGAGCTAATTGGGACTGTTAGTGAATCGGAAATCTCGGTTAATAGAAACTGTGTGTAAAAACTCGCCGTGCTTGCGAATTTAACATCTCTTTAAAAAATATATATAGAACGTTTTTTAAATAATAAAAGTAAATATATGTAAAGTTCTGTTTCACAGCTTAACAAATTTAAAAAGAAAATCAACTACCAGTAGTAAATTTTAAAATGCAAATTGAAAAATTTACGAAAGTTCACACAGCCACCGGAAACAAAGCATTGTTCGCTATTGACTTCTCAGGGTCCAATGTTTCTTTGGAGTTGAGGGCTTTTGGGGGCAGAAGGGCCTGTATAGCACGGACAGTGAGCTAAAGAGTGTGGTTATTTTTAAGGCTCATTCAAAAGGAAAAAAAAATCAGACTTTGTTATCGGCTCGGTTAACAGAAACCTCGATTAATCGAAGCTCGGTTAATCCAGGTTCTACTATAATTCAATCTTCCGTAATCTTTTTAAAGCAGATCAAATTAATGGACTTTAGCACAACGTCACATAGCTGATAACTGCCATGCTTGTTGGCCACCTTTTTTTCAAAAAGTTTGCTTCACCTTATTCAATTAATGAGATATCTCCGATAAAATAAGTCACATTTTCCCGTTCTAAAATACTGGTATCCAAAAATCGTAGCATGTAACTGACACTACAACTACTCATGGAACTAGACTATTTTAAGTCTGATTTTTATTATAGACTATATAAAATTATTAAAAATATATATTAAGATAGGAACTAGCGGGCTTCGTCCGCTATTTACGTTACGGATATAAAAATCATGTTTTTTTTAGGGAAAAAGAAATAAAAACCTATTTGACGATAGGTTTATAAAGACACATTTTGTATTTGTTATATTTCCGGGGATGAGGAGGGGGGGGGGGGACTATTTTGATTAAATATCGCAATTAGTCTACATGGCAGATATAATTATGATAGACACTAGCGGGCTTCGCCCCTCTATGGCGCCTTATGGGTCCAGCTTCCATAACTCAGAAACTACCTTTCGGACATCAATGCAACAGATTCCAAACGTTATAATTAACTTAATAATCACCCTATATAGCATTAAAGTAAATTTATGAGTACTGCATATTATTTTTTTATCGTAATTTCTGAAGAGAAAAAATTATTTCGGTTCCATTCTTAGGTACTGGTCTGAAAAATTTTGAAAAAGGGGGAAGGAGGGGACATGAGACTGCTGTTTGTCAAACAACACAACGGGCTCTGGCTTATTCAACTTGATTTTTGATGACTTCAATTGGAAGGTGGTTTGTTTAAAAGAGTGCGTTCCCTGCCCCATGAAAATTGGAACTATTGGTGCTACATCTATGTAAGGATTTAATAATTATAAATTAACATTTTGGATTTATTAATTTAAGGATAAAGTGTTTTTAAAGGAATATCAAATGAAACCCCCTGTGCGATCTGCGATTATACTTACCCAGTTGTTTTTATATACAAACTGCTATAAGGAAAATTGTAATAAAATAGTAAAAAATAAATCTGCATTAAATTCCATAAGTATCTTTTTTTTAAATCATTTTATCACTAACCTCAAAAAAGTAATGATATCAATGCAAAAACCCTTGACGGGTTAAAAGTTTCTGACGCAGCACTTTATCTTATGCTCTAAGAATTTTAAATATGGAACTTGAAAATACTGATATCAAATTTTGAGTGACGTTATGCTATTTCTTAAAAAATATATTTGTATTTATTTCACCATTTTATTTTTGTTTTATTTATAATCGCATGTGCAAAAGTTATGTTCAACATGAAAAGCTGCATAAAATTTTATTCGCTGTTGCTTTATCATTTACATCTCTCATAAATTCAAAATATGTGTTTTAAAAGACATGATATAAAATTTAAGTGACGCCTTGATGTGACTTTAAAAGGTTTGTTTTTTAAAATTCAATTTAAATTATTTTTGACTTGGTTAAAATATTTTTTTTACATCTACACAATACTTTTAATTTTCCAATTCACTGTTAAATATATCACTTTCATTGAATCTATACTATGCATTGAAATGTATTTATTTCAATAAATTGATTTATCTTTTGTGTCACGCTATTCAAAATTGTGAGTAAGATTTATGTAAATGGTTTCTTTGCGTCATTGTGTCCAAACTACATGAAATGTATGAAAAAGGATAGTTTGACGCAAATAAACCATTTACATAAATCTTACTCACAATTTTGAATAGCGTGACACAAAAGATAAATCAATTTATTGAAATAAATACATTTCAATGCATAGTATAGATTCAATGAAAGTGATATATTTAACAGTGAATTGGAAAATTAAAAGTATTGTGTAGATGTAAAAAAAATATTTTAACCAAGTCAAAAATAATTTAAATTGAATTTTAAAAAACAAACCTTTTAAAGTCACATCAAGGCGTCACTTAAATTTTATATCATATCTTTTAAAACACATATTTTGAATTTATGAGAGATGTAAATGATAAAGCAACAGCGAATAAAATTTTATGCAGCTTTTCATGTTGAACATAACTTTTGCACATGCGATTATAAATAAAACAAAAATAAAATGGTGAAATAAAAACAAATATATTTTTAAGAAATAGCATAACGTCACTCAAAATTTGATATCAGTATTTTTAAGTTCCATATTTAAAATTCTTAGAGCATAAGATAAAGTGCTGCGTCAGAAACTTTTAACCCGTCAAGGGTTTTTGCATTGATTAAACATACAAGAATTTTAGGAAATAAATCTTACTTGCTCACTGCAGAGAAAAATAGGGTATTTCGCAAGCTTCCAAACAAAACAAAAAGAACATGTATCAACAATGGAAAAAATAAATCTATCTTTATTCTTAAACAGCACAAGTGTTGTCATCTACATGTTGAAAACCGATTTAATGATATTTTCAGATTGTATTTTATTGGCAACATTAGGCATTATAGCTTCAATATTATTCTAATAGTATTTTAGAAGCCTAAATTGGATATGTTTCCGAAAGGCAACACACGACATTTAAAGGTTAAATTTTAAAAGAACAAAACTACAAAAATATAAAAATTACCCAAGTTCTCCATTATAACATTGGAAACAAAATTATAGTTTAATATTTTTATTTTTTTATAAGTAAACTGCATAAAATGTTGTACCTTATTTTTAGTTCATTTAACAAAATTTGAAATCACTAGTCCAGTGTCCCATACGACCATGATGCAATTTGAACCTATGCAGACTTTGACACTGAAAATAGTTTTTTTTTTTTTTCTGTTTAATGCTTATGCTTCTGTTATTGCTGAATTCAAAATCCATAAATTTATTTAAACTCTTTCTATAAATTCGCGTACATGCGTAAAACAAGATCCTATTTCTCCCGAATTCTCGTACGGTAAAAAACAGTCGATATAATCGACTCGTAGTCGTAGATGTTGGAGCAATTTGGGATTTCTTGCCCATCAACAAAGAATTCCTTCATCCGCTCATTTAATGAGAGAAATATTAATCCTAAAGGCATGCTTTTTCTCTTATTTCTGGAAAAATCATTGCATTGGGGAATCGGATATTTTAAGAAAACGGGTATAAATGCCAACTGTATTCTTATCACTGTATGGTTTCATTATGAAACAGTGCCAGCATTCATTTTGGGTTACGAATTTATATTCAGAAATTGTAACAAGCTATACTTTTGCTGCCTGTCTGATTGAACTGCGATAACTCTTGAACATTGGGTATTGGTGAAATATATCGATGCTTAATTTTTTAGGATAATTAACGATATTTCATACTGTCATCTTTAATAAGATAGATGCTAAAATTAACTTTCTATGATTTCATAATGAAACAGTGCAACATTGATATTTGTTACAATTTTATTTTCAGAAATAGAATGTATCTGTTTATTTGATAGTGGGATATTCGATATTGGGGAAATACTGTGGTAGTGTTTTGTAATAATCAAAGGGTGTTTGTAGGAGAGACTAGGAGAAATGAGATGAATTCTAAAATTTATATTTTTATCTTGAGATTTATTTACTGGGAGTCCTATTTTAAGAAACATTTACCCGAACCAGGAAATTCCGCTTATTTTAATAAATGCGTATATTATTGAGATCAAGATTGATCTTATGTTTCGTTTCATAGAATTGTGATAGGTTGTTTTCTAAATTTATTATGTCTGAAAGAACCTTTTGGGAGAAAATTTTTATGTGAAATGTTACTTTAATAGATTTTCCAATTTGGCGGTGAATGCACTGAATTCTTCCCTTGGCGATCTCTTATATTTACAAAAATAAAATAAAATGCAGTAGTCAGCTGAAAACTTGGTATTCTGTTAGTCGTGGAAATATCTCCTTTTCCTGGTCCCCTTCCCCTTCACCAAATACCAGATTAGATCAGCTTCAAATTTTTAGTATTTCACCTAAGAGTTTGTGGCTCATACAGCAAACATTTCCAGATGTGTTTTTCGGACTCAAAAAATATTAATGCCTTTTATTATTATTATTTTGTTATAATTTATTTTTTTAGATTCACTGATTTGCTAATTATTAGGATTCGGAATATTTTGCTATAAGTTTTGCTATAAATTTGAGTTTTTTTTTGTTGTTGTTGTAGTTAGGACACTAATTAGCTATCAGATTTTTACATTTTTCAATCACCTGAAAATGATGTAAATTTTCGTCAAAATGACTTGTTGTTTTCTTTCTAAATTTTTTATGTTAAAAATTCAAATTAATTTTTAAAAGCCAACTACATTGCTACTCCCATAACGGTTAGTGGATAATAATCAATGGCAAAACTAAAACTAAAAAATACCAATCGGCATTTGATCGCAAATCGTAAAAATACCAAAACTTTTTCAACAAGAAATGAGTTTTCGGTTTATGCGAGTGCTATATCAGCATACGCAGTTCAACATTGAAACACAATATTTGCGAAGTGCCCTGCCTATTGAACTCTGAGTTGAAAGGATTTTTATAAAATATCCCAACTCAAAACTCTAAAATTAAGTTAACTTCAGATAAATTCTGAGTAGAGCTTCGGGTCGCTAACCCTTATTTTATCCGAAATTGAACCGAAACGGGGTTCGGGTCGGGTTAAGGCAATTTTCATTCGTTGGGTCGGGTGGACTTCAACTGCTTCGGATTCGGGTCGGTTTCAGGTTGCCATTTGGTTCTTGCTGGTCGGGTTCCGGTCGATCCTATTTTTCCAAAAACACTAGAATATTTTTTCAGATGAAAAAAAAAACTATATATTTGAACATTAATGAGTATATTTATACTAGAAAGGTAGCCCGTCAAAAATGACGGAAATTTAGATATAAAGATATATACAACTCATGTGCAAGAATATGAGTTTTCTCGCTTGTTCCGCAGTGATAGATGAAAATAACACATTTAAAGAACGAAACACATTTCTGAAAAGCTGTGTACAGTAGAAGACCACTAATCTGCACAGTTTGGTTCCAAGTATTATGCAGATTTGAAGCTTTTTGCGGTCATGTCTATTCAATCTTTGTTTACATTTTTTTTTAAATTCATATATTGGAAATTTTAGATTGTTATGCCTTAAAAATAAATAAATTTTACACTTGAAGTAAGGTAAAAACTATTAAATTATCGTATACGATTTCATGAAATGGTATTACATGGTATTATATGTGTGTGCTTCACGATCTTGGTTACGACGTTGGCGAAATTGGCTGCAACTTGTCATAATCCTAATAGTGTGGCCGCTATAACAAAAAAGTAACCAGTTTTTAGCAAAATTTCTGATATAAAGTAGTTTTCAAAAACTTGTGCAAAATTGCAGGCTGTTCTCATGTTATGTGAGTCCTAAGAATAATATTTCTAACATTGAAGAGTTTCCATGTATATATGAAATTTAGAAAAGCTTCTCCAAAAGAAAGGTCCTGAAATGACATTGTAATTCCTCTAACTTCAAAGTTTAATCGAGCCCTGGTGTTGTTTACTGAAACCTAATAAATACAGTTATTTTGAATATTACAACAAAATTAAACAGTTAAACTTATTTAACTTAAACCCGCTGTTACTTCCCGATGTTATTTTTTACTATTAAGAAAGAAAATTATTTAAATTTTTCAAATCATGCGTTTATAATTTTTTCCGTCTTTAATAACTAAATAATGAAAAAATATGCTTTTGTTCTGAGCTCATAAATATGACAATAAAATAATGCAACTAAGAGACACTGCAAAATTAAATCTTTGTGATTTCAAACCATAAACAAACGATACCGCCACCATTTTACCTACTATGATGTCATTAGAATATTGTCCATTGATTGTTGGAGAATTTACTTTGTGAATGATTACCTCAATGATTTAATTTTTTTTTAAGTTTCACGATGAATGAATCACTTGTGTTTGTTTAGGTTTATGGAATGAGATATTAAGCTGTGAACCTAATTTCAACTAAAGTTATCCAAGGATATATGTATTTTTAATTGAAATTAAAAACAATGTTTTGATCTCGAAATAAAAAGTTTTAGTATGTATAATTGGTTATTTCTGTTAATTATTTATTTAGGTACTTTTCCATTATAGCGCATTTTAAAAAAAAGCTTGGCGCAATTCGGGCATCAGAAAGTGAGATATGTTGCCAAAATATATAAACAGCTATGAAAACAAATCTAATGAACTTTTATTTTTGTTTATATATGCACTTATATACATAAAAAAATCTTTTCTAAATATATATTTTTTTATATATACAAATTACGGCACAGATTTCAGATATGAACCGGGATACCTAACTGGCGCCAAAATGGTGTTATTTTGCCTGCTATGGTAACCCGGTTATTGTTTTTTATTTATTAATAAATTGTTTATTTACTTTTATTTTCTGTTTTTAATTATGTAAACTGTTTTGTTCTATAGCTATTATTCAAACTTTTATTTATTTATAGTTATTTCCTTTTCAAAATGATAGCAAATAATTTAAAAATATATAAGTAACTGGTATTCGAAAGCGAGATTTCTGCCAAATTGGCGTCAGAGAAAAATCACGCCAACCCCGATGCGTATATGACATCTGAAAATTACGGCACAGATGTCATATTCGCCTCATATTGGCACGATTTTTTTTCTGACGCCAGTGTCATATACACACCGGCACCGGGTAGTTAACTCTCTCCAAAGTGTCGTTATTTTGCTTGATATGGTAACCCGGATGTTGTTGTTTATGCTGTTGATGTTTTCGCCAAATTGGCGTCGGAAAAAAATCGCGCCAATATGGGGCGAATATGACATCTGTGCCAAAATTACTTTTGTTTATTATAAAAAAATGGGTAAATAGATTTTTTTACATTAAATAAAGGTACTTGTTAGTTATCCCGTCGACCAAATTACTGTCGCCAAATTGTAAGATTAAATGCCAATAATGGTTGACATTAAACACGACCATGTGTTTCTTACGTCATCAAGTGATTTTTAATTCGACGTTATATTTGTATTTTTATTAATGTTTTGCTAATTTAATTGATATTTCGTTGTTTAAAATAAAAATTATGTCAATTTGTATAATTTGGCGAGTGGTTTGGCGATTTATATAATTTGGCGAAACTGGTCGACGGGATAGCTAACAGCTACCTAAATAAATTGCATACATATAAAAAAAATTGCTTGTGAGTATGAAGCAGTAAATAAGTTGTCAGAAAATACGTTGGCAAACTTCTTTCTCGCCAAGCAACTTTTCTCCAAAGTTGTACATAAGCAATGATTGCTAGAAATGCATTTTTAATTATGATATGCGCTTTGATGTTTCACTACATTTATGCATACTATAATGTATGTATAAATGCTACAGTTCAGATCCAGGGCTACAAAAAAGAATTCGTAAGGGTTACTGAGTATGAGAGTAAATTGCTTAAAGGTGGTTTTTAAAGGAGTTATGCGTTTTTACGCTGAACTGCATTTAGTTTACTAAGAAATGTTTATAAAATATAGATAAAATGATATACAGGGTCACGCAAAGAATTGGATACATAACCGTCTATGGATGATAATATCTGGAAATGTGATTTCAGTAGTTTTAAGAGTAGGTTAAATTAAATTTTGGCTAAATAGTGGCATGTAATAACGATACTATTGGCTATGGACGGTAACTGCTGAAATCAATTTTTTAATTTTTTTATGCGTCTTCTAAAATGTTTACTTAGTTATCTTATTTCCCCAAATAACGAAGTTTTGTTAAAGCATTCAGGATGTGTTGGAAAGTGTTTCATATTCTATGCTTAACGCATGATTTTTCTTCTTCTTTAGTCTTATTTTGCATTTATTTTATTTTTAATTTTTTAGTCTTATACTGCTTTATAGAAACTTAGGCACAGTTGTCATATACGCCAATTTGGCGAAAACATCAACAGCATAAACAACAACATCCGGGTTACCATATCAAGCAAAATAACGTCAGTTTGCCGCCAGTTAAGTACCCGCTCTGTATATGACATTGGCGTCAGAAACAAATCGCGCCAATATATGACATCGACAATATATGACGGGGCGTATATGACATCTGTGCCGAAACTTTAATATTTAATTTTTAAACTCTTCGCTCCCCACCCCTTACATATAGTACAAACTATAACACAGATAGCGCAAAATAATAGACAGTTTGGTACTTTACTGTGGGAGCTTTGGCGTTTTTTTATAAAAAGCTTGGTGTAATTTGGAAATCAGAAAGTAAGATTTGGGTTCGTTTCCGTTATACGGATACCATTGTCGCCAAGCGTAATAGATGTCGCAAAATGAAAATCACGTGAATTGAAGCATTTGAAAAATAAAAAAAAAACATTGTCGATCTAAAGTGAGCATTTAAAAAATATAACATTTGAAAATTCCAGACTTTTACGAACTATTTCATTAAATCACAATTATATACTTAAAATAAGTGAACAAATAACTGTTATAAAATAAACCAATAAAATAAAACTCATATTAAACTGCTGGCATAAAATTACAAATATCTTTTAGCATTTTGAAATAATTGGCGCATTAGCATACATTTTGGCATGATGTCCGTATAACGGAAAAATATCGAGATTTGTTGTCAAATCATATAAACAGCTATGAAAACAAACTTGATGAGCGTTTTTGTTTGTTTTATATGTTTATTTTATATGTATATTATTGATGTTTTTATGTACAAATCACATCTGTTTCTTTATAAAATTAGAGAAACGTCTTTTTTATATTAAATAAATCGTATAAATAGCGAAAAAAATGCATGCGTATATAAAATGAAACAGTGGATAGGTTCCCGGAAAATATGTTGCCAAATTTCCTTTTTCGCCAAGGCACCTATACTGGAAAAGTACCTAAAGCACATTAAAATCGCGCAGTTAGGAGCTCACACAGTACAGCGTCGTCTATTGGCGGTTATTTTATTAGTAGCATCGGGAGGAAGATGTAAAGATGTACTTTAAATTCTCACTCATAGATTTTGAAAAATATCTTAAAAGAGCGGAGTTTAAATTAAATTTCGGTGACCTCCTTTATGAAAGATTAATGGTTTTAAATGGGAATTTCGCCAAATTAGCCAGCTATCAGCAAGTTGGCTAACATTTGGCGCTACTGTGGTAACCCTGCATTAGTTTTTTTCAACAATTACTCATTTCAATGAGGCGGTCCTACCGGAATCGTGAGGGACACACAGAGACTTGGATTTTATATAAATAGATATAGGTTCTTTCCTTAACATAAAGAAAAAAATTGTTATTTAACGATATAATTGTAGATTATTTTTCTATCATTGTATTAAGTGTTTCGGGCTCGGGTTGAAGCGTGACAGGTTCAGTTCGAATTTTGAGTTGCTGAAACTTTTTTTTTGTTGGGTTCGGGTCAAGTTTCGAGTTGATTTTAAATAGAATTTTTCGTTCAGTACTCTAATTCAGAGTTTGGTCGGAATTTTAGTGAAATGTTAAGGTTGAAAATATATTCGGTATTCAAAAGGGCTAAGCTTTTGAATATTTCTGTATTTTAATAAGTGGGCATTGTTTTAACGGCAAGTCCTTTTAATACGTATAAAACTACTGGTATTCGAATTCAAATTCGAAAATACCGATGTTCACCCAACAATATAATGATCTTATCTTAATGCTAAAGGTATATGAGGGGCTTACAATCATAGCAGACCAAGTCCATTTTGAAAAAAAATATATGATATAGTCCATTTCGAAGGGGCATAAAATAATGTCTTTCATTCATTCTCACAGTGAACCAAGTCTGTAAACAGATGCCAAATATGAGAAAGTATATGAAAACATGCTTGGTTCAAATGGACTTGATCCACTATAGCTGTGAGCCCCTCATATAATATTAAAAGAAATATTCTAATAACAAAAGAAATTGGCTAAATATCGAATGACAACCAGTCTAATCGGAAATGCAATCGTGTAAGCGTTGGAGTTGTTCGTTTCACGTCTGAGGTGCTACTCCCATAACGGTGAATGCATGAAACCGTTAAATATATCCGCCTTTCACCAAATGGACATTGTTTTAGGAGCAAAAATACAGCCTAAACAAATCTATCGGCATTTCATCAGAAGTCGAGGAAATACCAATGATCACGCAACAAGATAATGCTTATAGAAAGGAATATTTGGTTCGTGTGAGTACATCTGTATGCGGTTCGACGCTCAAAGAAAAGTGCAATGTACTCTGGCTATTGCACTTTAAATGAGTTGAGGAGATTCGTCTAAAAAAATCCGTGTTATAAACAACTAACTCTGAGTCAATGGGGAAGAAGTACTCCTCAGAAAAAGTGTCACGAAGACGTTATTTGCTCCAATAGAGATGTGAGAGAAATTAAAAGTAGTTTATGAACCATGGATTAAAGAAAAAGTCAGTCTTCTTCTCTATTAACCCTTTATGTCCTAAATTATGATTTAATGAAAACTAGAGGACTCAATCCGGACTTCCCGTGTTACATAACATTGGTGGAAAGAAAAATCCTCTAATAAATATTTTACACTATTTTTATTTTTTTAGACTGCCCACTAACAACACCAAAAAGCATTGTTATATGAAAAATATCAGCAATGTATTCAAATAAGGTTTTGAAACTTATTAAAAGCGATACTTTCGTATTAACCGCCTGCCAGGAGTTAATAGTCAAAGAAATAACCAAGGATTTCGCTACTTAAAGCAGCCTTTTTGATTCTCATTATTTTAGCACGTAGTTCGATTAGTTGTGTTCTAAATTAGTGTTTTCGTTTTTATTATTTTATTTATTTATTTATTGATGAAGTTTTTATTTCACTTTAGAATATTAGCTGGAAACAAATGTTGAACTATTTATATTGTTTTAAATGCAAACGGGTTACTCTTTCGTAATCTGGCTGCACGCTATAAAGACAGATTTAAAAGAAATTAATGCTTTAAAATCATTTTTAAAAGCATGAAAAAATCAGCAAATTTTAATACAGTTTTCAAGCAAATTGCATTTGAAAGAACATTTTTTTCCTTTTCGATGGTATAAAAATTGGAAGTGAACGATGCTCGTTATTATGAGTTTTGAGAGACAAATTCTGATATTATAATTCTCGCTATTAAACGTACTCATAAAGCAACACATTTTTCCTTTAAAAATTATTGTTTTTTTTTTTAAATAAATATTTTTGTAAATCATAAAGACAATATAATATTTATCATTTTCTGTACTAAAAACTTTATACAAAATACTTTGCAGAAGGAATTATTCCTTCAGAATATATATCAAATTTACACGCGGATAAATTTTGAAATTATTAATTTTAAAAAAAATTTCATTTGGAAAAAAAATTTCATTTGGAAAAAAAATACATAAATACATATACAGAATGTCCGCTCTCAACGGCACCCAATGCCTAATTTAAAAACCGCTAGTCATAGACATATAGTAGTTCCAATTACAAAAGTGTTTTAAACGAGGTAAAAAATTATTTTAAAAGTTGTTTTGATCATCAAACACATTTCTTAAAAAGACTAAATTTAAATTTTATACAGTCCCCCTATAAGTGATATTAGTAAAATCTTCCTATTACACTTAGCAGTAAGGCAAAAAAAAAAAAAAAAAAAAAAAAAAAAAAAAAAAAAATCCCATTCATTGATCACTAAAATTGACCGAGTTATGAAAGTTTGAGTTGCATGATTTATACCAATTATCTGCATCTGAACACAAATGAGTTGGGCTATGCTTCGAGAGATTGTGCAGAAAGTGTTTAAAGTACTAGAAGTATTATTTCGCGTGTACATTTCTGCATTGCAGCCGAAGGGAGCCACTTCGAGCAAGTTTTAAGATAACTTTTATTTTTATTTATTAAGTTTTAGATTAGATCATCTAACAGCATTTTAAAATATGCGTAATTTTGTAAAGAATTGCGACTGTTGATTTTCATCGTTTTATTTAATAAAAATTCTGTTATTTTTTAATTTATAATCTTAGCACAAATTGTTTATTTTTCTTTAATATGTCAGAATGAAAATAAATTTCAAATTTATATCGTAATGTTAATTTTACTCTGAACTATTATTTTTTTTTTATATATCTGACGATTATTTATATTTCTAGTAAATTTGTGAATGACCCCAATTTCGCACCAAAAAAGGTGCTTCATCTTTAAACAGCTATTACTCGCTCAGTTTTAACCGTAGAAGAATGGGACTTTTTTTTGCCCTATTAATTAGTGTAATAGGATATTTTTGCTAAATATATCTTATAGGACCGGATGATTGTATAAAAATTTAAATTTCGTAACTTTTAAAGAAATGTTTTTATTGACCCTCCCTTTTAAAACACTTATTTATCTCATTTAAAACATTTTTGTAATTGGAGCTATATGTCTATGCCTAGCAGTTTAAGAATTAGTCATTGGACATCGTTGAGAGAGGATACCCTGTATGGCGTGTTTGGGATAAATTTTACAGTTTGTAATAAATTTATAGGTTGTCGTAAAAAAATATCATATTATATATGTGGCGATATATATATGTGGCGTGATTGATCAAGAAATGAAAACCACTGCCAAAGTATGACAAAGGCACAACTTATCTTTAGGATTAGGGCAGCTTTTTTCATATTCATGTGCCAGATACATTTGCAAGATCCTCGAGACCGTTATAGTTGCAGAGGGTTGGCTTCTTTGATCAAATTTGATTACAACAATGCAAAGAGAGTTAACTCTCTTTGCATTGTTGTAATCCTTATGTCACGTATCAAGTTTTCCATTGCAATTTCTTCTTGACTCGGACTTAGATGTTTCATATTTTCGTGTTTCAACCGCAACACTCAACAGTTCTCCTGAACCATCTATACTAGGGATTAGGAACCTTTTCTGTCACAACCACGTGCCAAATGTTTCCAAAAAATATTTTGTTTGAACAATGATGTGCCAACAATCAATACCTTAAATAGATCAAATATACTGCAAATTTTGTTATTAGGATTAAAAAATGTGAGTAACATACATGTAGGTGTTATCTTTATATAGCTAGATATTATTTCCAGAATATTATTATTGCAATTTATGCAATCACCTCAGATGCAAAATAATTGATATCAGGTTCATACTTAGTTTCTAGGGATGAGTAACCTTTTCTTTCTCATCCGGATGCCAAATGTTTTCAAAAATGATGTGCCAGCTACCAAAACTTTAAATAGATTAAAATTACTGGATTTTTTTTTTTTTTTGATTAAAAAAATGTGAGCAACATGCGTACAGTTGTTATCTTTTTGAATGAATATTATTGCAAGATCATTGTTATTGTGATTTATGTATGTGTAAAATAATTGAAATCAGGTTCATACTTAGCTGCTTTATATAGAATGCCAGCTAGTTGGAATAATCTGAGAAGCGGTTTCTGTTTGCGTTTTTCAGATTATTCACTTCGATAAACAATAACTAACAACCATTGGTAGAGGAGAAAAAATGTCAAAAAGGCAAATGACAGCTTCTTCAAGCAGTTCTATGTGTTTCAAGTTTAATTCCTAGTAGTTTTATCATCATCGGCATCTGTACTCACTGATAATCCTTTTTCTTTTGGATATTCTCTAAATTTTCTCTTAATTTGATGCATCTTTAAGCCTACGCTAAACTAGATTGGAGTTTAATAAGTTGAATTTTCACCTCTCTATTTTCCGACCAATCAAATGCAGAAAAGTTCAGTTTGTCCGAATTAATTAATTTTCAATAATTTAACTGTGTTTTAATTTAGAGCCTCATTCAGTACTGTACCGAAAATATTCCGGCGCGTACCATGGGTTCCCTGTTCTTACTGTTATATTCACATTTTTTTTTTAATTTAATGTTTTTAGCTTTTTATTTTGAACTCAATGTATGTCTCCAGGTCTCTTTTTGCTCATAAACTATTACAAGGTCATTTTATATATATATATATAAAATAGCTGAAGCCTTTTACAAAGTAAAAAACAATATACGAAAAGAAAAAAAAAATCAGTAGGCCAGATATTTTTTTTGAGTTCATTGGGGTTACGCGTGTATTTTCGGTCGCATACCTGTCTCACTTGGCGTCCTGATTTTGAAGCTAACGAATTTTTTTCATCCATGGAGGCCCGAACGGGGTGTCCCGGACCTAGAAATAGAACGCCGAGGTCAGGTGGTAAAAATCATGGAGAGAAATTTTCAATCACTCTTACCGAATTCCACATCGAGAATGCTTTCACATCCTTAAGTAAGCCAGTGGATGGTGACGTTTTGATTATCGTTAATATTTGATTCCAGCGTGCCTAAGGCATTGCTCGATGTTTGCGTTACTTTTTAAGATATTATACATCTTTAGTATCAAGATACTGCATGCAATTGAAAAAGGTCGAAGAAATTTTTGGTTATAGTTTACCGAATTACACATGGAGGATGATCTCATTGGCACTTTCACATCCGAAGTAAGCGAGTGGAGGATAACATTTTGATCATTACATCGTCAATGTTTAATTCCAACATGCTTAAGGCATTACGCCGATTTTGGGTTGTTTCTCGCCTTTTTTAATCATCTTTAGTAGCATGATACTGAATACACTGAAAAATGTCTAAAAATCATATTTTTCATGCGCAATTTTTGGTTAACTTTACAGTGATACAGTTCAGTTTTTCCTATATTTTCCCCCCATCTGAGTTCTGCATGAGTTCGGTTACACCCGACTCGAATACAAAAAACAATTTTCGACAACCCGAAAACAGATTCGAAGCACGATAATGAGAGAAATGTACATTATAATTAAATGTAGTTATAGAAAAAAATAAATTCGAAATCTATAATCATATTTCTAATAACAGTTTGATGTGTTATAATGTAAAATGAATAAATATCAATTCATTCACATTCAAAAATGTAGTTATTATCATCTGAGACAATATACTTGACGTTCTTGTAAAACAAATTGTAAGTAAAAAATATTTCAAAGTCAAGCTTTTATTATAATGTACTAAAAAGGGAAAAAATGTTGAAGGGCAATTAATTAAATAAATACCTCTTTTTAAAAAAAAAATTAAATTCGAGTGATTTTTTTTATCAGTTTGTTTTAAAATAAAATAAAATGGATATACAATTTTAAATTCAGCTTCGTGGCAAGAAAAGTCCTCGTGAGAATCAATGATGCATATACCAACCATGCCAC
This sequence comes from Maratus speciosus, assembly GCA_963932465.1. NCBI lineage: Eukaryota > Metazoa > Arthropoda > Arachnida > Araneae > Salticidae > Maratus > Maratus speciosus. The sequence continues at coordinate 288,929,937 of OZ010800.1, read as the reverse complement.
AGTTCAATCGAAGAAAATCAGCTTATATTTCTGAAGCCATCAATGGCATTTGCGTACCCTTATTGTACAAATGTTTTGGCCAAATGATGGAGGGGGAGGGGGGCATTTTTTTTTTTTTTTTTTTTTACAGAATATTGTATTATCATCTTGTCATCGGTAATACGTCACACTACCAAAAATTAGGTCCATTGTCACACAGGAAATGTGTTAGAATTGACTTACAAAATTTGAGCCGAACAGACACACAAGGCATGTTATATTACGATCTGAAATGAAAAGGTGGTATGTGAAAAAAAAAAAATGAGTTATCCATATGATTGAAGATAATCAATGGTCCTGTACTATCTTTCAAATTACTACTTGAAAAAAAAAACAAACACCTGATACTCAAAGAGATTTTAATTGATAAAGAAGACGAATGACAATAAAAGCAAATAAAGATTGTGGAACTTTACAGTTCATTTTCTCAAAATGAGGATTGTGTCACTTTCCAACCCTTATCATCTGAACTCTTCAAATAAAATCTAGTAAAAGTGGATAGTTGTAAATGAAACCTACGAAAAACAAGATCACCTGTCTGTTTTTAGTTTCTGAAAGCTCCAAAATTTCATAAACTTTAAAGTATGAGAACTCGATGAGTTTTGGTCGTAGAAAAATGGAATTTTTACATTTGTACTTTCCAGAGCATGGGGAAATTTTTTTAAGTATAACTTTTAGGGCTCAGGGGCCGTATAAAAATTTAAAAAGTGTAACTTTTTGAAAATAAATGACAAGACTATTTCATCCGCATAAGCTTAATTCCTGTTGTATTTTTAACACTTTTGCGATTTAAATTGCTTACGTATCTTCAACCGGTGAAAAATTAAAGTGCGTTTCTATCTTTATGATACACTCTGTATTTTATCATTAAATTACTTTCAGCATCTGTCACTCCTATCTATAACCTCGCTGCACGGGCCGGGGCCGAGTCGGCAACATAAAGGCAAACTTTGAAACGGGCCGAGCTGGTAGAATTAGGACAAATTATTTAAGGGGCCGGACCGGCCGGTAGACAATATAAACGGGCCGGGCCCACGGATAAAAATGGTCCCGCCGGCGGATAAAAAATAAAGCGGGTCGATCAGCCCGATATAAAAATTTAAACGAAGCCGATAAAATATGAATCATTTTCAATGGTTCTAATAAGTATGCTGCACGAGTCGATGCTAGTTTGACTCCGTCAGGCCGGAAATTTACTTAAGATTAACTTACATTAAACTGGAAGACTTACATTTTTCCTCTCCATAATCCAGATGAGCCGGAACTGGATTTAATTGTTCACAGGATGTGTCGGGGAGGCAATATGTTTTGTAAAAATAGTTATAGAGATAATGAACTTCTGTTAATCGAATCATTGGATATATATCTTAGAGTGGTAACTCATTTTTAACTGTAGAGGCATAAAATTGACAGGACTGACAGGGAATCGAATACTGTTTGCCATTTTTTTATAAATAAATTTCTTAACGAGTTATAATCGACTCTTGTCACGTGACGACAGAATCATGTGCACGTTTTACCGTGCTATCGCGTCCGGAAATTCGATTCAAAACGCCCACTTTGACAGTATTTTCTGAAAGAATTTTTGTTTTTATCAAAAATGGAAAACGCGATTTGAACACATAGTTCCTGAATAAGAACACGTGCCAATGTTATGCGTTTCCGAACAAAAATGCATTCAGAAATGTGTCAGAAAGTAACTGCTCTGGATTTGAGAATAGCCTTAATAAAATGCAGAGAAATATTTTTAAAAATCTACTTTTTATGATACAGCTTTAGAAGTTATGATGTTTTTTTATTTCCGTTTTCCTCTTTTATTCTAAACTACATTAATTTTTTTTAATTAATCTTTATTTGAATGTTGAAACGTCTAAGCTTCTAAGTAATCCTTAATGTTACTTTTGTATATTTTCTGTATTGCGAGCACATAGTAATATAAAATATGCTGTAAAAATTTTCCATAACTATATGTATGCGTGTGACGCATGTCACGTGACGACAGAATCATGTGCACGTTTTACCGTGCTATCGCGTCCGGAAATTCGATTCAAAACGCCCACTTTGACAGTATTTTCGGAAAGAATTTTTGTTTTTACCAAAAATGGAAAACGCGATTTGAACACATAGTTCCTGAGTAAGAACACGTGCCAATGTTATGCGTTTCCGAACAAAAATGCATTCAGAAATGTGTCAGAAAGTAACTGCTCTGGATTTGAGAATAGCCTTAATAAAATGCAGAGAAATATTTTTAAAAATCTACTTTTTATGATACAGCTTTAGAAGTTATGATGTTTTTTTATTTCCGTTTTCCTCTTTTATTCTAAACTACATTAATTTTTTTTAATTAATCTTTATTTGAATGTTGAAACGTCTAAGCTTCTAAGTAATCATTAATGTTACTTTTGTATATTTTCTGTATTGCGAGCACATAGTAATATAAAATATGCTGTAAAAATTTTCCATAACTATATGTATGCAATATTCATTTAAAAAAATCTTAATTGTACTTGTATGTTAAGAAAAATGGAATTTTTAGTGGAAACTGGGTCGTACCGGACTGGGTCTGACTTAATTAGTTTTTGAACGGGCCAGGTCTGTTTTCGCTAATTTTTGTATGGGTTGGGCCTGGACCGAAATTCTAATTTTTACACCGGTCTGCGCCACGAAAACTTTCTTTCGGGACTAACTGGGGCCGAGCCTGGAAATTCCGATCCGTGCAAACCTTTATCACCCCTTAATTGCTTTAGCGTTAAAGTATTTGGCAATTTAGGCCATTTTCAGTATTTAGCAGCGACTTTCTTTAACAATTTTTGTATTATTCTTGCCAAATAACGAGACAGATTTTCCGTAACACATCACGCTTCGCCTTTCTTCATCATCAAAAAATCGTTACTGCTTTTAAATAATCAGAAAAAACAAATTCAGAGTCTGCCTGTAGCTTTCCATTTTAACTTTTGTCTTTTATTTTTTGAATAATGTTGCGTAACTTCAACAACAGAATGTCACATCTGCCAATAAAATAACACAAAACTGTTGATAAAAGCTGCTACAAATATGCCTTTTGCTAAATTTTTCGGATTGTAGAAATTTAGAGCGAATTTTGTGAAACAAAAATGTCTTAAAAAATAAATCCAGTAAGATAGTAAACTTTTTAAAAGTGCTTTTTCTTTTTTAGGCCCTTCGCGACGAGCATACTTTACGAATTTTTTAATCTTTTACGACGGGTATTTTCAAATGGAGATTTTCAACTAATTATTCTGTAATTAAGTAAGGCAAAAATTAGAATAAAATATTACTGGTAGGAAAAATCAAGGATTTTGAGCATATATATTACGTATATACTCACGTCGCGAAGGGGTGAAAAACATTAATATGCACATTAATTTTGAAGTAACACTTAATTAAATTAATCCCTTGCCCTTTGTTGAATGAAAAATCTAAATAACTACCTTTTGTTTTATTATATGAACAATCTAGTTTATTTTTACGTCAAATGACCCACTTTGTATTGATGTCACCAAGATTTTTAAAGTTTTAAAAACACCTTCGTTTATATTTCTCAGAATTAAAGCATCTGTAAAAAAAAAAAAAAAAAAAAAAAAAAAAAAAAAAAAAAAAAAGAAAGAAAGAAAGAAAGAAAAATCTCGACCAAAACCCTAAATTTCCTTTCAAGGAAATTTTCGGTTCATTGACCGAGCTACGTTGGGATCTCTAAGATTTAGAAAAAAAATTGTTTTGCGAGATGCCCCTTAACAAGATTACGCATCATTGCTCATGTGGATAAACAAGGTCCGTATAATTAAGAGTATTCTCTTACTCTATCTCTCACTCGGTAAATAGAAATATCTAAGAAAAGAAAAAGACGAAAACGGGGAGAAATTATAGACCCAACGAAACTTTTTTAAGATAAAGAAGTTAGTAACCTAGCTCTTTTTATGGAGATATATAAAGTTCTATAGCTACACGAACCGTAATTTTCAGTTCCAGTTCCGGTCCGGCCTGTCCAGAACCCATCCACTCCCGTGTAAAAGCTAAAAGTTCGAAACGGGTCCGACCCGCTTTATCCAATATCTTCGCGATGCCAATATTTCTTAACCCTACAATTCTTTTAAAGAATACGGCGTACATATCTATGTAAACATTTTACAGTTAAGACTATATGTCTGCAAGCCATGGAATACAAAATAGCAACATTAATGATAACTTATTATCCCAAATAAAGACTCATTAAGAGGCTACTTCAGTCAGGCGAAAACACCCATTCGCTAATGTTAATCCAATGGGAGAAATTTTTTAAGACATCTCGTTTGCATTTCAATATTTTTAAATGATTTTTTTTACATTGGATAGCTGAGATTGGTCTCTACATCTGCCGTTTTTTACTTTTTCAATTTAAATTTCATGTATTTTAATTAGGAGACTTTCACCTTCGGAACCGGTTTCGAAAGTGAAAGCATCCTCATAAAAAAAAAAAAATTTGCAAATAAAATCTAAACAGTAAAAAACGGCGTTTGTACAGACTGAGCTCAGCTGTCCAATTCAAAAAAGAAAAATCATTTAAAAACATCGAAATGCAAACAAGATATCTTTAAAATTTTCTTCCATAGGATTAGCATTAGCGAGCGGTTCTTTTCGCCTGACTGAAGTAGCTCCTTAAAAAAAAAAAATAATGTAGTTTAAAATTTAAAAAAAAAATTAAATGAAATGATGATTTTGAAGGTATATAATTAAAAAGAAATAAATTTTTAAAAAGGTTTCTCTGTAATTCATTATACCAAAGTAAATTTCCAAAGGTTCCATTAACCATTCTACAATATCATTGTTAGTTTTACAAAAAATGCTGTCCCAACAGGCTCGGGAAGAATTAGGCTAGGCTCGGCCTGGCCCGGATATTTAGAAAAAATATATATAAGAACGGCTCCTGCCCGGCCCTAATTGATGAAAAAAATTAAGCCCGGCCCTGGCCAGAGTTACTGAAAAAATATTGGAGCGTGCTCGGGCCCGGCCCGATACACATCTCTAAAATAGATGCAGTTGCATAAATGAGCATACCTCTGAGAAGTCTTTATTAAGAAATTGTATAATTATTGTTATAATGATGATGATGGTGTAAAAAATTAGTTCATCGGCATTTCTTTGCAAATTGTGAATTGAGAAAACATAATTTGAGAAAACAAAATTTCGTATGACAAAAATTAAGAAAAATAATCATAAAAATCATAAAAATTCCTTTCATAAAAATTAAGAAAAAATATTGACAAAAAGACTCGCAAAGCCTCATCAAACCACTTGAATGAAAAACGAAGTCTCTGCATTTTATTTTGGTTTTGTGATTTTTTTAAATGAAAACATAAATGAATACAGCAGATGGATTATAAGATCCAAAATAAAAAATAGAAATAAGATGAGATTTTCCATACGTATTATGGAATTTTCCTCTGAACAGTTATCTCGCTGTAACACCTTACGTTTAAGGAAGTTATAAAGATATATATATATATTTTTTTTCTGCCTGCCAGCACTTCACTGTAAAAAAAGACAGATTTTCTTAATCTACGAAAATATAAATAAAACGAGAACAAAAAATAATAATCTCTTCCTAGATATTCAGGAATACAGAATGCATTCTTTATCTTTAGAAATCCCAGAAACCAATTTAACTCCAGGGTTTAAAAAAGCAGTTATTAAAAAAAGTTTCTTTTGCTACCGGTGGTTTTCGAAAACATTTCCGAGTAGCTTTTAAACTGCATTAATTAGATTCTCAAACTAGAATATGTGTTTTTGGGATACGATCCATTCTCAATTAAAAATTTTCAGCTGCGTAACTGAATTTATACGTGTAAGAGTAACAAAATAATGTTAATGTTAATGTTAACCCGTTTGTGCATGAATTTTGGTTTCTCAAATATTTTGGTAAAATCACTTTAAAATATTGCAAAATGAACTGGAAAATTACTAAAAAAGATTACGCTTAAATTTTTTTGTATTTATTTGATAAAATATAAAAGAAGTAAATATGTGTATTTCTAGTAGAGTAATATGCATAATTATATGTTTTGTCTATTTTTATATTTAAAAAGTTTTAAAATTGTATATTATGTACTATAATCAGTATTTTATGAACTACTAATATATATATATATTTCTTTCTTTACAGAGATTAATAACTTTATAACTATTATTAATAATAAATTGAGAATAATCATATTGCAGACTTAAAAACAATTTATTTCATAAATAACTACAAAAGAAGTTTGCGTAAATAACTGTCTCCTAAATGTCTAACAAAAATATTTGCCCATTCGTGCCTAGAGCCCTATATTTTGGACGTTCCTAAAATGCATAAAAATAGGCTTGATTATATCATTTCGCAATTTAAAAAAATACGTATTTCAAAAAAATCTACAAGCTAAGATTATGACTTGGGTTTTTGGATCCTTGATAGAAAAAACAAAAACAAATAAACTTACTTTTTACATTTCGCCATCTTGAAAAATGAAAATTTTATTAACACCGAAAAAAGCCTTCTTTTAAGCAATTAAATATCCATATTTTGCTGTCATCTCTCGGTAATAGATAAAGACATTTATAAATAATTATTTCATACAATTTTCAAGTTATAAAGAAGAAGAAAATTATACAAATTTATTAAAATTTGAAACATTCCAAATATGGGATGCTAGGCACAGATGGGTTAAGTCTGCTAATTTATCATATTTAATCTGCAAAATATGTTTGTTGAGCATTACAAATGTCTAATTAAGAATGGATAGCTTCTTAAAAATCTACATTCAGTGTTGAAAAAGCTTATTAATACACTCTAAAAACTACTCAAAAACGTTTCCGAAAATCAGTGGCAGTAAAATAAATTTGGTTTTTATAAATGCTTCTTTAAATCTCAAAAATATATTAGTTTCTGTGGTTTCTAGAGATAAATTCTTTTCAGAATCATGGTAACGCGGAAGAGGTTATTGTGTATTTTCGTTTATGATTATGTTATATTTTTCAAGGGTAAGAAATATTTGTCTTTTTTTACACTGTTCAAAATAACAAAGCTTTAGAATCAACATTTCTGTTGTTAGATATTTACTGACATTTGGAAAGACTTTTGAACATAAGTTTACTAACAATAGATTCCATCTGGAACAGACAAACAAACAAAAAACTTAAAAACTCGACTTAAGTTCTTGTGAAAGTAAAAAAAAAAAAAAAAAAAAAAAAAAAATCCAAAGAATAAATAAAGTTTCAACCCCAATATCAAGCTTTCATCTTTTTGAAAATGAAGATTAACATCAATGTTCGAGAAATTTTAATTAATTCTTTGGATATGTGATAGTCATGTCTAGATTATTGAACTTAACATATTAGAAAGATCAAAGATATTGCGATCTCTCATCACATACTTAAGAAAAATATGCAGCAAAATACTTATTCTGCTGTTTTTGTTTACTTACGCATCTGTTTACTTATTTTGTGTTATAAACAGTTTTGATAGAACAACGCATATTTTAATGCTCAAAATCATAATTAAAGGTATTATGTCTTAATTTATAACATTTTACGCCACTAATCTTTGAATTTCTTAATCAGTTTCATATGCATAACTTCACCAATAAAAATTCCTCACACATCTTATTTATTACGATTATTCAACTGGTTATTAAATATGAAAATATTTACAACTGTAAAATTTATGAAGCAAATAAGATTATTTTTACACTTTTTTTCACGTTTTTTTTTTTTTTTTTTTTTTTTTTCTATTTCTGTCTTGCTTCAAAGTGTCTAATTTAAAATGGTTATTCTTAAAATAGTTACATTAAAGATTAAAAAAAAAAAAAAAAACTTATTTACTAATTGAGGCAATTACAGTTAAACCCATACATTGTAAAGAAATTATTTATAGCTAAACACTGCTTGTTTGGATTAGGCCTTTATTATAAGCGAAAATATTTTTTAAGAGCTAAATACAGTATTTATCTGTTTAATATTAAAAAAAGAAGGTTATAGAAAATAAAGAAAAAGATAGTAAAAAAAGAAATGATATTTTCCCGTGAAACCAACCAACCTTAAAATTGTATTATTAAATATATTTGTTTATTTTATCCCAATATTTTTATGTAAGTACCAATATTTATCTCCTTGTTTATTTATTTTATTTTTAAGCACTGTAGCGTTTTAATAATATTTGATAAAAAAGTACATTGACTATATACTTCGATAAATTCACATAGGTGATAGTTATAGGTAACATGTAAAATTATTTTATCAAATTGATATAAAAGATATTCATTTTATATATTATTTCATGAAGGCTTTTTTTAAGTCTAAACTTCATAATGGCAAAAGGTAATTATAAATATTTTGTTCTAAATTTAAAGGTTAACATTGAATGGTTGAACGAAGTTAATAAGGAGAAGGAGGTATCGTGATTCTGTGGCTCAGAGGTCATGCATGTTCCGTACTTCAAATCCAGTGATCTAGTTATCAGTATTGCACTGAAGCCTTTCTCTGCGGATGATTTCTATACTGAAGAAGGATGGGGCACTGTGATCTAGGAGAAATTTTATCGTTAAGGAAAACAGAAAATTCGAAAGCTGTCGGTGAAGGTATATTTTTGCTTCTCCGCCACCCCGAGATTTACCACTGCTAGGGTATAGATATAGAATGCTCAAAACTAGAGAAAGATATGCTGTAAATAAATTTTACATTTATTAAGGATTTTTATATACTTCTTCAACCGCAAGTGTTCGTTTGAAATTAGAAGAGCTTCACAGAAAAAACTCCAGTTTTTTTAAAAGTATGACATCAACCAATTTAATATAGCATCGACATATCAGCTTTGTTTTAGGCGACATCATCTGTTACAGAAAATTCTTCTTTAAGCTTTCACTTATGTTCAACAAAATAATTAATTTTTATTTATTTATTTATTTGATTTATTTGATTTGATTTTATTATTATTTTATTATTATTATTATTATTATTATTATTATTATTTTATTTTATTATTTTATTATTATTATTATTATTATTATTTTATTTTATTTTATTATTATTATTATTATTATTATTATTATTATTATTATTTTATTTTATTTTATTTTATTTTATTTTATTTTATTTTATTTTATTGCCTTTAGACATTTTATTATGGTGATCATGCAAAGTTTTTCTGTTCTAAAAATAGATGTAAAATCAGCTTATGTTTTAAAAGAACGTGCGTATTTATGTAATCCATATTTAATACTCGTGCTTACGTTTACTTAAAAAACTACCAGAAACAAAACACGTAAGGAAAAATAAAAGAAATGAAGCTAGAAAAGGAAAAGTGCAAAACGGAAGCGACAAAGTGACAGTTGCATTTTCGCCAAATTTACCTCAAAATACACGCGACATTCGTATGTAGATCAGCGCACCTTAGCTGAGTGAGATTGGATGAAGAAAGTTCAATGTCCTATTCCAGCAACTGATCAGCTAGATTAATTTAGTATTTAGATTATTTAGAAAATTTAGATTAATTAATTGTGAGAAAATAATGAAACTTGAAAGAGCGAACGCTGTTATCCAAAAAGCTTTTTGATTTTACTCATTTACGAAAGCGATCTGAGAAGAGAAAATAAATAAATAGCACATTCAAAAATAAAACTAGATTACTGACATTATGACACAGAAAAAAGAAAAACTTTACCATGGTTTTATTAAGAAAAAAATATTAAGTATAAAGTACCATTTGAATTTAATGTTGAGATTAAAATCCACAGTATCTTCTAGATCTCAATCACACACCAAATCACGCTACTTTATTTCGCTCCATTTTATTTATTTATTTATTTATTCTTTAGATTCGTTTTGAATTATTCATTAATTTTCCACTTCGTCGCTTACAAGAAACACAGATGTATTTCATAAAAAAGGGACAAAAATCCAAAAGTTTCCAAAAGGTAATCTCAATTAAGGTATCAATATAAATGCAGTTACCGTTCTTCATTTTACTTTACTTTAGCTATTTACTTTAGCCACTGTACTTTAGCTATTGGACATTTGACAGAGCTAGTGACGTTCTTCATCATTTATTCAACTCATTATTTTTCTCAATCGTTATAAAAAAGCGCAGTAGATGAAATTACAGCGGTTTATTTCTTTAAAAAAAAGTTATATTCATCAAAAAAGATAAGTTCGGCTTTTGTTGTATATTCTCATAAGATAGTAGCAGATGAAATATAATGTATTTATTCGAGGTTTTTCATGAAATATTTAGGGAATGTTGTTGAAACAGATATCGAATAATATGTTAGTTTATAGGCTGCAGCCATATTTCTGCCTACTTCCAGAGACACTGACTGGAGCATCTACTCCGATCAAGCGTCTAATGAGGGTGTCCGAGGGCGTCTAACCCTGAGGTCCGGGATGAGGTCCAGATAAAATCCCATTTTATCTGGTATTTATATTTACAGTAATATTTTTTACGAAGTTCTACATAAAAATTTGGAGTATATAGGTTAAATGTGACTAGAAAAATCATTACTATAAAAAGAAAAATTAGGGGGCGTAAGGGGGGCAACTATCCCTGACTTACCCTATTCTATTTTTCCGCTCAAAAGTTAAAAGTAAACTTTTTAAAGATCCCTATAAACGCAAAAGACAACTATACGGAATAGGGTTCAAAACATTTTGGCGTCCTACTTTCTTTTTTTAAAGATTAAAAAAAGGTTTTTAATCTCACTATGTGTATTCGTACAGTATTATAATGTTTGTTTCAGTTGCATTGCACCCACCTCACTCCGCCTGTGGGCCTAAATTCAACACATTGGTCAATATGCTGGCCGCAAAATATCAGGAACTCAGTGTTAAAATTGGCAAATTCGATTCCATTAAAGCCTTGTGAGATGATTATGTAATATTTTCAGGGGTTTTCTTAAAAGAAGATAATTAGAACTTTTTTACTCAAAATTTAATTTTTCCAAAAACAATATCGCCCCACCAGCGGCCGAGAGGTTCTGCTCTCGAAGCTGGTAGACGGGAGGTGCTGGGTTCGATCGCAATCGCGCCCGTCGGCCTAATCGTTCGGAGTTTTCGTGGTTTTCTTCAAACCTTGGATTTCCAAGCGTTAATACGGGTTAGGATCCCTTAGAAAGACCCCCATGACGGGCACTACCCCCCTGGGCCTATATCCCTCGAGCAGATAATTGGCCGTCAAAAATCAACCAACCAACCAAAAACAATATCATTAAAGCGATTCTTAAAGAAAAAAAAATCAAGAATACAACACTTGACATATTTTCTGACTTACTTTTAAACACAAAAGTATGGCACTTCTATTCATCATTATTGAAGTGATCTTTAATGAAACAATTTTTTTTTCATTTTCCGATAAATTAATTACATCTTGAGTTATAAGCGATTATTGTCTCACGACACTAGTTTTTTTCTCTTTATCGCCCTATCGCGTTGGAAATTCTGTTCAAAGCGCCAACTTTGAAAGCATTTTCTGAAAGATCCCTTACCTTTGCCGAAAAATGGTGAAAACAGTTCGATTGCAAAGTTCCTGAGTACCAGAATCTGCCACTTCATGCGCTTGCGAGCAAAAATGAATTCAAAATGTGTTAGAAAGTAGTAAGTGCGGACTTGAGAAGAGCCTTTCATACTGGCCGACATTCATAGCTGATTCTTTATTTAATTTAGAGATCGACCAAAAATTCGGTTTTGTTTCGTTTTCGGCGAAAATGCTGTTGAAAATTCGGTCGGACCTGAAACTATCTGTATTCCAAAAATTTTGTTTCTTCTTTTGGAAATTTTCAATATTACTCGTTCTTTGAGCTGTATCGGCTCCAATGAGACACTCTTTATTTATTGCTGTTAACTTCACTGTTTTTAATTATCAGTCATCACTGACTCAAGACGTGGGTGCAAATTGTAAAGCAAGTAATGCATATATGACTAAACTTTGAAGCCGCTTTTAAAAGCTCATTAAAAGCTACAGACTTAACATAAATAGGGAAATTTTTAGTTTAAAATCGCTGAAGTGTTTCCAATATTCTTTGAGAAAGTTCTAGTATAACAGATAATCACTTACAAAAATGATTTGAAAAGGTAAATCGAGGCATGTATACCTAAAACATTATTTAATTAGATGAAATTCGTATAATTAGAAAACCATTCTGTGTCGTTGATAAATTAATTATATTTTATTTTAAATGAAAATAAAATGTTTTGGTCAGAGGCACAGAGAACCAACTTGGGCCACATGTATAATTACACGGATAATTAATTAATAATTAGGTATATTTATGTATGTATTAATCACTTTAAAAAAAAATTGGGACATTTTCGTTTTCGTTTTCGCCCGAAAATAGGAAAATTACCAAAATTCGGTTTCTGTTTCTGTTTCGATCTCAAAAACCTCTTTCGCTCGATCCTTAATTTAATTTTATCCCATCTTTTTGATACATGAGTATAATAAACCATTTGAATAAATTTTCTTTTACAATATACTTCAAGGAATTAGAACTTAATGAGATTATGAAACAATCTGCAAATTTCAGGGATTAAATGAATTCAACATTGGTTTAATATAAACACGCATAAAATATAAATACTTTTGTATATTCTTTTAGCATAATGAATCCCCTCGTTTTCATGCCAACTCATGGCAATTATATAAACCAATACTTGGTAAACAGTTTTCCTTAACGATTTTCCCAATTTTATGTCTGAGCATGTGTGAGTTATTAGCTTTAAAGATGTGCATTTATTTATTTTTAAAACCTTTTCGGTATGCCGTTCTATTAACGAAATATGTTTTTACATGTACTAGTACTACAATTATTTTTATTATTATCTACATATAGTAATGGCAGCATATGTCTTTACATTCTAATTTACCATTATCACTTCTTTTATATTTCAACATTTAGTAGTGGTAGTAGTGTAATAATAATAATCATCATCATCATCTATGTTACAAAGCAAAAACATGTCCTCGAATAACGGTGATGTCGTATTGACAGAGTGAATGTAAATCTACATTCCTGATTTGAATGTCGATTTACATTCGTGATGATGGCCATGGCCTGTGTTTTCTGCCTGTATTTATGCTTTTTCATTAAAAATCCAGGCCGGAGAATGGCACCTTACCGTTATATTATTGGCAGATTTGGCGAGTTCCCTGTATCATCCAAACGCGATTTTCACACGCACATTCTATGAAAAAAATGTATATTTGGGTCGTCGTACCACCCTTAAAAAATTTATTACGTCTTTTCGAAACGCATTTTATATTGGCATAATAATAAACATTTACGCATTGTGAGAAGATGAGATAGTTAAAAGTATTTTATTTTTAGAATCTGAGAAACACGTGGGTGAGCGAAAGAGTGGCAGAGGCGACCTTCTTCATTATCTAATTCTCGCGTTTCTACGGAAACTTATCGAAACGGAATAACTTTCTTGTGAACTGATCGTATACCCCCTTTGGGCAGCTTCAGAAAGTGGGTCAGCTGCAGAACTCGCCCGGCTTTATAGCTTGAAAGCGACGATTCTGGACTGCCCACGGACTACTCTGTATGCCATTGACCCACTTGCAGTGCTTTGCACCTGTCCTCTCCTTCGAATTGGCCGAATCGGGAATCTGATCACTCACACCCTGTTGAATAGATACTACGAGGTTCGTAATAAGGTTTATCTAACCGGTAACTAGAAATAACTAGTCGATGCGCCGTTCCATATTCAATATCTGACTTTTGCTTGTAGTATTAATTATTTGTAAGCACATCTTGTTCATCAATGATAACGGTAAATTGAAAGTGTTAAACATACACAGACATAAGCACATTGTGACGAAGTGGCTCTTTTTGCAGTCATTGGCCGTATATGATATGCGAAAATCCAAACTTATGTTTTAATATGACTTACTATGTATTTTTTCCGGCAGAATTGATTGCTTCTATTGAAAACACCAAAAAAAATTACAGTTTAATACTTTTTTCTAGTTTTATTCAAATATTTACAGGTGTTTGTTTTTTTTTAATGATTTTTGTGCAGAAGCATGTTTTTTTTACGCGGACTTCCGCTAATTGCCGAAGGCGCAGGTAATCAAACTTTTTTCATTCCTCCAATGCCTGCAGAAAAGGAATGTACTAATGATTTTTCTGGATAGAGCGGGATCTTGACTTTACAAGACGAAAAGTTTGAAAATTATAAAAATTTCAAAATCATACATAGATATCGCACAATTAATATAAAAAATAGCTTAGAATTGTGCTTACAAGGCAAATAATAATAATAATAATAATAATAATTTACAACAATACGTATAAAAAATTAGACTTAAAAAAATATATCGTCAGTTATTAAAAATATATCGCTTTCAAGTCGTTTTCGTATTGATTTCAAATTAAATTTCAAGTTTGGTTCTATTGTAATTCGAATCAGGCTCTTTTCCAGCTAATGTATACGGATTTTAATATTGTCTTCTCTACTCAAAATGCATCTTACCTGTGAAATCAGATTGATATTCAATTTTAGTATATGTAAATTAGGTTTGAAAATGGAAGCATGAAATGGTAAATTGAAATTGTTAGATTCGTGAAGACGATCATACAACTTTTAACGGTTAAAAAAGATCAAATTAACAAAAAAAAAGTTTTACTGTCATTTGTTTAAATGAATTATTACAACTTATGACGTTTGACAAAGATAGGAATTATCAGTTTAATATTTATTGTAACTGATTTTTTAAAATGAGTTTTATCATGTACTACACACATAGTAGTTCATAAGAGACTCCCTAATTATAATTTTTAACTTTCTAATATTTAATTCTTCTTAGATTTAATTTTCTGAAGAATATTTATATTATCAAATATTGATAGTTACACTTTTAATAGTTAGTAAAATAATTACTATACAGTACAACCTCGATTATGCGAGCTAATTGGGACCGTTAGTACCTCAGATATCGGAAATCTTGGTTAATAGAAACTGTGTGTAAAAACTGGCCGTGCTTGCTAATTTATCATCTTTTAAAAAAACAGAACAGTAGAACGATTTTTAAATAATAAAAATAAATATATGTAAAGTTCTGTTTCACAGCTTAACAAATTTAAAAAGGAAATCAATTACTAGTAGTAAATTTTAAAAAGCAAATTGAAAAGTTTACGAAAGTTCACACGGCCACTGGAAACAAAACATTGTTCGCTGTTGTCTTCTCAGGGTCCAATGTTTAATGAAAGTTGAGTGCTTTTGGGGGGCAGAAGACCCTGTATAGCACGGACAGCGAACTAAAAAGTAGTGGTAATTTTCATGGCTCATTCAAAAGAGAAAAAAAAAACAGACTTTGTTATCGGCTCGGTTAACAGAAACCTCGATTAATCGAGGTTCTGCTGTATAATGATATTATATTTTTTAATACTATTAATATATATTACTATTAATATATGCTATTAATACTATTACTATTAATATATTTAATCTTTTGAAATGCGGTGTCATGTTATTTATGCCACTTAACTTTAACCAAAATTGAGTATTTACGTATTGTTTGTGTAAGGTAAATTCACCTTACCAACAATGGCGCCAATATAACACTAATTGCAATAACCCTTTTTTTCTTTAACTACATTGTCGTTCTATACTTAATATTATGTAGTAGAAATATTAAAGGCAGTTGCAGAATCATTTATACATAACAGTATAAAAAATGTAATAAATTATACATTATATTCATATAGATATCTATACTATATTCATAGATATAGTATGTGATATTACAATATATATGTATATATGTATATAGGGTGTCACAAAAGCCCCTGACACATTTTAAAATTCAATATAAAATTAAGTAATTGTCATACAGGAGTACTGTTTGGACTGATGAAAAGTTTTCTTAAAGCGAATCAAAAATTTAGTTCCAAACTTCGATCCTAAATGGTGCCACTTGTCCGTATGTTTGTTTTCAAACATGCGTTTTTTTCTGATTTTCAGATAAGTTTCGAAGTGCCAACCTACGCAATTAGCTTTTCCGCTGGGAGTCGCCATTTCTGTGTCACAGCGTTAAAACTAATCTGAAAATAAGAAAAAATGCATGCTTGAAACTTAACACCTGGATAAGTGGCGCCGTCTATGATCGAAATTTGGAACTAATTATTTCATTTGCTTGAAGAAATCTTTTCATCGTGAGAATCATTTCAGTCCGAACTGCACTCCTGTGCGACATTTACTTGATTTTATATTGAATTTTAAAATGTGTCAGGGACTTTTGGGGCACCCTGTGTATAATATTAATGTCCAAAAATAAATTACCATCATAAATATATTTTATAGCTAAAAGCCGTCAATCGGATGTTATGTGTTTAATAAATGTATACTAAAGTACTGCTTTCTATTATTTTAGTTTGCTTTTATGTTATATACAGTAGAACCCCGCTAATCCGAACTAATTGGGACCAGTGCATGTTCGGATTTCCCGAAATTCAAATAAAAATAGAAAAGAAAAAGATGCGTGCAAAAAAAAAAAAAAAATATAAGTTATAAGCACTCAGTAGTACAGTAAACATCCTCTAATCCGGCATCCTTAGTTCCGGCATGCTGGATAATCCCGCACGACTTTCGAAAAAAAAATAGTATTCCTTGTTTAATCACTTCTGACGTTATAATAATCCAGTGGAACTTCAGAATGAGGAATTACGTAGAAACCCATTACAAACGGTTCAAAATCGCGAATCTATAAATGTCTCAATCACCACGTCGACGAGGGGGAAAGAAAAAAACCTTTCTGTAGATAATTTGTGAAATCAAACTGTTGAAATGAAAAATAAATTTTTACAGGGGTCGATGCAGGTCTTTATTCTTGGGGCCCATTTTGTGAAAAGTACAAGTTATTTTCGTGAATTTTATTATATTTTTGTGAAAAATAACATATTGTATCCAGTCACTCAAATTCAAACGAAGAATTTATTGACAAAACTTCTTTAAGTCTCCTTGCTAAAGTTTCTGTTTTTCGTGAGCTGGTTTTATTTACAATTTACACATTTTAAAACAGTTTTTATGAAAAAGAATGTTACGGAGGGGGAATATTTTAATAAATTTATTTTTGTGAAAGGGCCCATTTTATTAAAAGGAATTTTGTGAAGGGGCCTATTTTATTAAATTTATTTTTGTGAAGGGGGCCATTTTATTAAAAGGAATTTTGTTAAGGGGCCTATTTTATTAAATTTATTTTTGTGAAGGCGCCCATTTTATTAAATTTATTTTTGTGAAGGGGCCTATTTTATTAAATATATTTTTGTGAAAGGGCCCTAAATAGGCCCCAAATTTTGCTTGGATCGACCCCTGTTTTATCATCTGAATTAAATACTTTTTGCATGTTAGAAAAAAATTTTATAGAGAGGGGCAAACAAACTGATATTCGAGATTTTTTTAAGATGGCTTCTACAATTAGGCCTACAGTGCACGTTTTCATTTTATTTTTGTGTGCATGTGCTGTACTTTTACATTATTGAGTATTTTTTTTTATTCTATTCAAGCTGTTTAAAGAATAAAAAACATACTTAACTGCCATTTTTCTTGTTTAATTCTAACATCTACACATTTTTCCCGACTTTCATTCTGTAATCCTGAAAATTCTGCGTTAATCGCGTCAGCTAACTAAAATTTTACTGTTAAAATATAATTTTCGAAAATGAAATCGGTTCCGATTAACCGAAATTTCGGATTTGCGAGGTTCTACTGTACTATTTTTAACGATGTCATGTATTTAATAAATGCATATTAAATTATTGTTTTGAATATGATTGGCCATTGACAATAGTAAACATGATTGAAGATTAAAAACCATTTTTGGTGATCCATATTTCTGGCGAGGGAAAATACGTAAGTACCCAAAATTGTACCAGAATTTTAAATTTTGCCGTTATAATTTACGTGGAAAAAAGACTGCATTTATTTATTTTTAAAAGAAATTGTCCTTAAAATCTGGAACGTTTTCAACATTATAGTAACGAATTACTTGCCCACTAAAGGGTTAATACATAAAAGCCAAAAATGTAAAAAGATTCATGCTTATATTTTTACTTACAATGTGATTTCTTCATCAACAGTAAAAGAGATATGCATTAAAAACTCTCTTACCTAAAAAAGAAAATAAAAAAGAAATGTTAGTTAATTTAATTCATGAAATAAAAATGTTTTGACAAAGTACTAATGGTTAAAAATTATTTTATTGGATCTTCAGGGGGGAAAAAAGCCTCAGTTTTAAAATTCAATAATTCATAAATAATATAAATATAATATATGTAAGGATGAAGTAAACAACATGTTTATCAAGTAGCTCATAAATTTTGCATGATATATTTTTTTAAATTCTGTATATTCGCGTGGTTTACAGTAGTGGTTCACATACCTATAATTTCAGACAATTGTTTTTTCAATAATTCCTTTACATTAATGTAAAGGAATTATTTTGAGTGTTCCTATAAACAGACTATGAATCCTACGCACTTAATTTTCAATATCATGTAAAGGAATTATTTTGAGTGTTCCTATAAACGAACTATGAATCCTACACACTTAATTTTCAATATCATGTAAAGGTATTATTGAGAGTTCCTATAAACGAACTATGAATCCTACGCACTTAATTTTCAATATCATGTAAAGGAATTATTTTGAGTGTTCCTATAAACGAACTATGAATTCTACACACTTAATTTTCAATATCATGTAAAGGTATTATTTTGAGAGTTCCTATAAACGAACTATGAATCCTACGCACTTAATTTTCAATATCATGTAAAGGAATTATTTTGAGTGTTCCTATAAACGAACTATGAATCCTACACACTTAAGTTTCAATATCGAACATGCCATGACAAGCCTCAATAACCTATATTATTTACTTGGTCATTCGAGTATATTTAAGCTAGTTAAAGGACGGACAGTTCGACAGATAGACAAACTGAAATTCAGCATTAAAAATATTTATAAACACGTCTTCAAAAATGTCTAAATAAGGAATATAATTAATCTTTCATCTATAACCTCTATATGGAAATGAAAGTATTGGACACAATTTCGGTCATTCAACTCGACTGCTCTTTAAAGGTACGCGGTCATTCGATGGCCAATATCTCAGCTGTTCCGATATAATCAACCGTTTCTTGCGCACGCGGCTCTTTTACTTTCTAAATCTTTGTTCGAAACTTCTAATTCTGATCGCATAACGATATTCATTGTGTTTAATCGAGAAGCTGACCACTGCCGAAGAGAACGGCTTCCGTAAAGCACTTTCTACACTCACAATGGCTAATGATGCACGTTCGAACAATGGAATAAGCTAAATATATAGCACTTCCATTCTTATGAATTGTATGCGCACTTTCTTTTGCTGCTGCAGATATTGCCTTATTGTACACCTTTAGAACCACCTTACATCTTTAAAGCAACACAGGAAAAAAAATCATCTTGCACTACTGGCAGATTTTATTTGTGCACCTGAATGGGAAGTATAAAGAAATGCTATTTTTATTTTTAAATTATCTTTTTAAACACTTTCTTCAAAATATTTCTTTTGCGAGTTCCTACTTTACAATAATAATAATAATAATAATCGAGAAAAATTATGCCATAAGCATGCATTATGAAACACATTCAAACACTTCAAGAATACTTTAACAAAACTTCGCCGTTACAAAGGTAAAGAAGATACCTAAGAAACATTTCAGAAAACGCATAACACATTCGAAAACTAGATTTCCACAATTACCATCCATAGCCGGAAAGGTACTTGAATTCTTTTGTGCAGCCCTGTATATGACCTTTAGATTTATTTGTATATATTCTACATAGCATGTTAAAATTTAGTTTAGTAAGAAAACGCAAAACACAGTTGAAATTTAACCTTCAACAATTGCTACCAATAAACGGAGAACATACATGAACTCTTTTGTACGACCCTGTATATTATCTACAGATTTTTATACACCAATCACACTTTCAGAAATTACTATCCATAGACGAACCTATATCCAGTAATTTGCGTAGCTCTGTATGTGAATTTATTTATATTCTATACAAACATCTCTTAGTATACTAAATGCAGTAAAGCTTGAAAATGCGTAACTCAATTAAAAATCGTATTTCAATTCACTCTTGTACTCAATAATGCTTACGAATTCTTGTGTGTATCTCTGTATATGATCTAAGAGTTTATACACACCACAAGGTCTGCAAAAATTTGACTACACCTTAAAACGTATTACCAAAACACACTTTCAGTAATTATCGCTCATAGATTGTACTGAACTCGAATTTTGTGTATCCCTGTTAATGATTGACAAATGCTATGCACATTATATTCGACTAAGAAAGAGAAACAACTTATAAAGACACAAATATAAATATATATAAAAAGCATACAGCAGTATCGAAACCCCTCAGGTTTCATCATCAGTGCTTAAAAATCAATGGTAAAATTATATATTTAAATTATATTATTATTATATACATATTATTTATATATATATATTTATATTTGTGTCTTTATACGTTGTTTCTCTTTCTTAATATATTGGCACAAAGTACAATCCTTCCCCACTTCTTATATTCTACTGCAACAATCTTGTAGTAAACATCAGTAATGTATATCAATTTAATTATGTTTGAAATACTGTAATATAATTAAAATATGCTGCAAACAGTTTTGCTCCGTAGACCATTATGTAATCAAATTATTTTGTGTGACCCTGTAAATGGATAATAAATGCTTTTCACCCAATTTCCACAGAAACCTTTTCAGTGCACCTCAGAAATTTATAGCAATTTCATTATACTTGTAATAGTGTAACATAATTCAGATACACAGCAAGCGATTTTTCCTCATAGACCATAATATAAAGGAATTCTTTTGATTGCCCCTGTAAACGAACTAAAAATGCGACACATAACACATTCTATAGTTAAGGAGACTCGGTACCCTTCATTCGGCGAAAAATTACGAAAATATCGATTTTCTATTTTTATTTTCTAAAATTATACTTTACTATCCCTAGTATATTCTGATGAAGTTTCGTAAAGATCCGAGTATTATAAATACAGTTAAACGCGATTTTATTACATCGCCGTTCCTTTAAATGCCACACCCAGTTCACTTAAAAGTGATTTTCCTCAGATTGTGTTTTTTCGGAGAATTAGCATGTTCAAAGTGATAAAACCTTTATGTATATTTTTCAATTGACTTGAAAAAAAAAATTTCTTTGATTGTTCCTTATTGGCCCAGTGGTTAGGGGGTTGAATTCGGAATTAATTAGGGGAAAGCTGGAAATTGTTTTAATCCCTTCTGTTTAGGTCTAGAATGAATATGCTATGTTTTCCCCCTCGTATTAGGTGAGCGTTAGGAAATATGTATAGAATTATAGTAAAAAAACACGTTTTTTTGCATACCATAACAATATCTCAAAACAACTAACTCTGTCAAAAACATTGTCAATGCAAATGTTGTAGAACTTAAAATTCTGAGTAAAATGAGTACCACCATTAATATTTTTGTTCAACATTAAGGTCGCAATTCTATTTCAAAATTTTTCAAATCAAGAGCATGAAGCCGGGAGAGACCAAGTTAACTTAACAATATCTCAAATTGCGGCCTTAATATTGAACAAAAATATTAAGTGTAGGTACTCATTTTACTCAGAATTTTAGGCTCTATAACTTTTGCATTAACAATGTTTTTCATAGAGTTAGCTATTTTGAGATATTGTTAAGTTAACTTGGTCTCTCCTGGCTTCAAGCTCTTGATTTGAAATATTTTGAGATAGAATTGCGACCTTAATGTTGAACAAAAATATTAATGATGGTACTCATTTTATTCAGAATTTTAAGCTCGACAACATTTGCATCGACAATGTTTTTTATAGTTGGTTGTGTTTATGACGGCCAATTATCAACACGAGGGATATGGGCCCTAAGGGGGGGGGGTGCCCTTCGTGGGGGTCTTTCCAAGGGAACCTAACCCGTATTAACGCTTGGAAATCCAAGATTCGAAGAAAACCACGAAAACTCCGAACGATTAGGCCGACGGGCGCGATTGGGTTCGAACCCAGCACTTCCCGTCTACCAGCTTTGAGAGCAGAACCTCTCGGCCACTGGTGGGGCCTGTTTATTATAGAGTTAGCTGTTTTGAGATATTGTTAAGGAAACTAAAAAAACGTGTTTTTCGAAAATAAATATGTACATATTTTCTAACATTCACCCAAGTACGAGGAAAAAAACATAGTACGTTCATTTTAGACCTAAAGTGAAGGGATTAAAACAATTTCCAGTTTTCTCCTAATTAATTCTGAGGTCATCCCCCTGATGATGGGTCTAAAACTTTAAAGCAGAATTGTGACCTTAATATTCAACATAAGTATTGTGTGTAGGTACTCATTTTACTCAAATTTTTAAGCTCTACAACATTTGTATTGACAATGTTTTTGACAGAGTTAGCTGTTTTGAGATATTGTTATGGATGCAAAAAAACGTGTTTTTTGAGTATAATTCTATACATATTTCCTAACGCGCACCTAGTACGAGGGGGAAAACATAGCATATTCATTCTAGACCTAAACAGAAGGGATTAAAATAATTTCCAGCTTTCCCTTAATTAATTCTGAATCGGCCTTTTTTTGAATCGGCCTACCGCTGGGCTATATGGTCTATTTGATAAAACTAAGTATCGGATTTACAATAAAGTACATAGGTTTGTTTGTTTTTTTTACACATAAAAATGTAAAATAAATTCAGTTTTTACTGTAATTTTACACGTATTTGCACATTTTATTTTTTTCTCTCAGAATAGTTAACTTATGGTAAATCCGATACTTAAAAATATACAGCACACTTCTAAGAATAGTTAAAAAAATAAATAAATAAATAAAATAATAGCTCAAAATGCTCAAAAGTGCACGAGAAGATTAAAAAAAAAAATTAAGTAAATTTTAAAATGTAAGTTAAATTTTTCAAATTTTGCCAGGGGAATCGAACAATTTCTTGATAGAATCGTTTTCCTTCATTGAGTCCTTTATTATCCCCCGGTACGGTATGCTATTTCTTTCTCCCAGCTTATTTTGTGTCGTCTGCAAAAAATAACGTTACCTTACAGAAGGCAGCCGTAAAACAAAGCAGTACGATTAAATACTCTATAGCAATTTTTTTAACTTCTAAGCATCGCACATTTTCAGTTTTTATACCGTCGTATTCGGTAAAAAAAGTACTTTTAATGCAGTTTGTTTGAAAACTGCATCTCCATTTATTTTTGAGATATTAATTTATTTTGTAATTTTTAGAGCCATTTGATTAATATTGGCAACGGAAGTACTCCATTTCTGTAGAAAGTGAAAGAAAAATAGCAATTATATCTTTTTGTTGCCATTTTCCCTTAAAAATTGAAAAAAAAAATTAATTAAAATACGTGCTATTTTAAAAATATATAAATGAAAGATTTCAAATAAAACATGGAGCTATTAGAAACTAAATTTAATTTTAAATATCTATATCAATAATACAAAAAAATGAAGGCCTGTGAAACTTTAGATAGCCGATTTTTTTGTCGAATTAAAAAAAAAAAAAATTTCCCATTCGGACCAGAAAATCAGTTCTAACTTTTTACGACTGCTATTTCATCTTCACGCAACACTTCATTTATAATGACTGTTTCATAATAATGGAAGCCATCAGTCCATCAGAAGAAAATGATCCATTTCAAAGGTATAAGTTCGATTAACTCGGATAATCGGGACCCTACTGTATCTATATGCATATACATATATATTTTTTGTCATCCGTGGCGACACTAAATTCTGAAAAAGCAGAATTCCTGTTTTCTAGTTATTATGCTAAAGATGTACCTTAAAATGATTAAATAAAAAAGAAAAAGAAAAAAAAAGCAATTTATCAAATTACAACGACCATTTGGAAAGCGATTTTTTTTAAGACTAAAATTTAAGACATAAAAAATCGCACGGAGTGGTTCATACATTACGTACGCCATGAATTAAACATTAATAGTGTTATTACACGCAAAAATTGCAAGCCAAAAATATCGCCTGCGACCCATCAGATTTCATTAAACTTAAGTATTATCCACCTGAAACTTACGTAAATATCCAAGCATTTCATTGGCTGTTCGGGAAAAGGCTTTTCCATCGTCAGATTTCCAAGAAATCTGACGGCCAATTTTAAATGAAATTTCATTCTTAACCCTCTAAACATCCGACAATACTACTTTTTACACCGTCCGATAGAGAAAAAAATCTACTTTTAAATGCAATTTGTTTGAAAGCTGTATCTCAATTTGCTTCTGAGTTATTAATTTTTTTTTGTAGTTTTTATTACTTTTTTGTCATAGTGGCAACAGAAAGTATCCATCGTTGTTGAAATTAAAGGGAGATACAGATTTACTGTATAGACCCATCAGAAAACGAATAAATTGCAGATTAAACCAATGAAAACCTTCAGATATGCTTTTGATTTCCCATCCTGACGAGAACAATAACCATTTTTCCAAATGGTTAAAAAGTTCAAAGGGTATCGAGTCCCCTTAAGCATCTTCTAGTGTACAGTCGTGGAAAAAAAAAAAGTAAACACCCCCTACTAACTCTTCAACAAATTATCGTAGACGGAAGTTACTGGTACCGAACGATTGGAAATAAAGTCTACTTTTAAATGGTGTATATAAAATTTGCTTAGGGGGTCATCTACATATTAAAACGAACCCAAACTTCACTTTTTTCAATGATAATACCCAATTTTAACGAGATATTTCAAATCTTCGGCTCAAATTATGTCTAGACACCAAATTTCAAGTCATTTGAATGATAAGTTTTTGAATTATAAGCATTCAAAATTTAGTGCTTCTAATGTTAAATTTACATTTTCATATTTTTATTTATATCTCCTGAAATTCTGCTCCTAAGGTGCTAATTTTTTTTGAGGCAATAATACTAAGATACCCAAACATAAATACGCTGAATTTGCATTTTTTATAATTTTATGATATGAATTATGAATTATGAAATTAATATTCGAAAAAATTATGAATCGCAACCTACAATTTTTTTGGTGGATTTAGATTTATTAAGTCCTGCTTTACGGAAATCCGAAATTTCACATTTGTCTTCCAAGTAGTTTTCAAATTATGCTTAAAAAGCGGCAAAATGATGGTTTAAGGGGCCGTCTATGATAAAAGTGAGTAGATATTTTGAAATTTCTTCTGCTGCCTTGTTATCTAACAGACTTCATTGACTGCTTAAGGTGCCTTGATCAAGAAGGAGGCTCTCTCGGTTAGCAATCGAGTACCCAACTTCAATTTGGATACAACCCTTAAAATACTCTCGTTTTAAAATAATTAATTTCTCAGAAACTTATGGTACGAATTGCATAAAAATTTGTTTTTAAGCTAATTGAAGGGTGTAGAGTTCATTTATGCTGTCAGAATTGGGTATTGCCATTGAAAAAAATGAAGTTATGGTTCGTTTAAATATGTAGATGGTCCCTTAAGAAAATTTTATATGCATCATTTAAAAGTAGACTTTATTTCCAATCGTTCGGTACCAGTCACTTTCTTCTACGATAATTTGTTGCGGAGTTAGTAGGGGGTGTTTACTTTTTTTTTCCACGACTGTACTTCAGTGATGTATATCAATTTCAATATGTTTAAAATAGTGTAACAATATTTTTAAACGATTATTTATGCATAGGATAGCTGGGATCGATCTCCAACAGGATACTTTTTTTTTTTTTACTTTTAGGTAGATTTCGTATGAAATATTACCTATTGGGATCGTTCCTATGTTGGAATTTCTGAAAAATTTTTGCAGATCTACACCGATCATGACCCCTAGAACCCAAAACCACCCTCAGTAAAAAACTTTATATATATATCTCTCTATCTATCTATCTATATATATATATATATATATCACTTTCTTCTGGACACGATAACTTTCGTAATTCTGCACCAATCTCTTCCAAACTGATACATAAAATCAATGGGCATAAAATCTCGGTCAAGTTCGTTAATGGGCAAAATCGGACCAAGGGGATGGAAATAGGGAGGGGTTTTGTGAAAACCGAAAACCCCCCATAACTTCTTAATTTTTATACATATCAAATCAGTTTAAAGTTTTTATTACTTCTAAAAATAGGGCCAAAATTTACTTCTACTATTACTTCTAAAAATAGGGCGCAAAAAAAGGGTTTTTGGGAGAAAAAAAATTCCTTACTTCGTCAATTCTCAAGATATCAAATCCAATAATTTTATTATACATCTCCTTAATATTATCTACAACTTTTATAGTCACAAGTTTTTGATAGGACCAATTCGTACCGCAAAAAAAAAAAAAAAAAAAAAAAAAAAAAAAAAAAAAAAAAAAATTAAAAACGAAAACAAAAAAGGGGGATTGAAGAAGAAAAATTTTCATAACTCCGTCAATTCACAAGATATAACATTTCCATGAATTTATCATATATCTTCTTAATATTGTCTTCAACATTTATATAGACGAGTTTTTGATAGGGCCAATTCTTACAGCAAAAACAAATTAAAAATACATAGCGGTTGAAGAAAAAAATCATCTTATTAAGGATGCATTCAAATCCAAACTGTCCATTTTCTTACTCATTTTTAAATTCATTTTTGCTCTCAAACGCATCCAATTGCTAGATTCTCTTATTCAGAAACTATATAATGTACAGTAATGATCGATTTTTTGATAGAGGCAGAATATATTTCAAAAAATGATGTCAAAGTGGGCATTTTGAACAGAATTTCCCGAAGCGATTGTGTTAGAAAAGAAAAATATTGCCCTACTGAGAAAATAATTGTTTATTAATCAAGTTTTAATTAATTGAAAGAAAAATAAAAACACAGGTCGCTTATAAATCTTTTCAAAAATCACGTCAGCATGTTTCATATTTTTTTTAATTAAAAATGAATCTGAAAATGTGCCAGAAAATTTCGAGTTGTTGAGTATGGAAAAATATTTTTTTTTTTCAATATCGCCTTAACATGATTCTGATAAAACCAGTTATTTTATAAAAAGGAAATAAAAACTCGTCAAAAGCAGACAGATAAAACTGTTAAAGTGGATTTATATCTAATAATGATTTAGTTTTTGTTGGTGAAATTAGTATACTTAACTTCGAAATCTACCTCTGCCTGTAGGCCGGGCCGGCAGGGATTTTTTTACTTTTTGATTTTGTTTGCAGTTTTGTTTATTTCCTTTTGGGGATACGTACTTTCACTTTGAACTAGTTCCTTTAAAGGTTAACTTTTCGACAAAAAAAAAAAAAAAAAAAAAAAAATTCATTTCATTTCAATAACTACTTACTAACTATGGCTTAAAAGTCTACACTAGTCAATTGCCGATATTCGCAAACCAATGTTAACCCTTTATGTCCCAAATTATGAATTCATGAAAATTTCATCTTCTAAAGCATTTTTCGTGGATTTTGAAAACTACATTAGAAGATTTACATATTCATTTAATAAATTTTAGAAGGATTTTGTCAATTAAAACTAATTAGATTTGAAGTTATAGAGATTCTGTGCAATATTTATAACTCCACTCAAATCTTTTATTTAAAATATTTTTTTTTAGTATTTTATAGAATCAGGAAATGTACAAATATAATGCTCTTACAATTGAAATATAGAAATATTTCCGAACTAAGACTCCCCCCCCCCCCCAATCTTTTAACTTCAAGAAAGCTGGAAAGAAACAGATGAAAAAAACCCCGTGCTTTTAAAAATGTTTTTGTTTTGTAAAACCAATTATGCTTTTGGAACCAGATAAAGTAAAGTATCTATAACTCATTCTAAACTGTATTACTACTAATCGATGTATCAAATGAATTTTATAACAAGTTATTTTAATGGTACTTTAAAGTAATCATCGGGCCATAAAGAGTTAAAACATTGGCAGTGTTCTTTTCAAATTTCTCGTTTGCATTTTAAAAATTTTAAATGACATTTTTCACATTGGATATCTGAAGTCAATGTCTAGCGTGATATCTTTCTACGTTTTTGTTTTTGGTTGCTGTTTATTTCCAAGAGCATTTTCCATTTCCGGAAGAAAAAAAATTGCTTGGTTTGGTTTTGAAATTTAAATTGTCCTCAGAAATAAACTGCAATCAAAATCTAAAAAGTACAAAGATATCGACCTCAGACACCCTCTGCAAAGAAAAAAAAACATTTAAAAAATATTGATGTGCAAACTAGAAATTTGTCAAGAATGATTTCATTGGTTTAAGATTATAGTCCAGGAGGCGGGGACATGAAAAGCTCCGTCATCACAGAATTGAAATTTTTTTATGTAAATCAATAGTAAAAAGTCATACGAATAAAATGAACTAGGTATGACTATGAAAAGCCGAAAATATGTTTACTTAAATTAATTATTAATAAAAAGTTATGATGTTTTCCCGTTGCCGCGGATATTAACCACTCTTAGAGCATTTTATAGAAAATTTTGTGATCTTTCAGCAAAAAATTGGTATGACATACTTTATTTTTCCGAAAAAGACTGTCATACCAAACTTCGTATATATTAAATCTTAAATGGGATTTTATCTTAAATGGGAGAGGTAACTGCAAGATTAAAGAGGAGGTCACATCAGTCAAGGTCACGCGCCACGTAGAGGATGGGGTTGAACTACAGGAAGATGCCTAACTGTTTTCTTACTTCACACCACTAAAATTGTAAAGTTTTTTTCACCTTGATTAACAGTTGAAAAGTCTCTGATTAGATAAGGCGAAGAAAACTTCGTGGTGTCAAGTGCATCTGGACCCCACCCCCTTCTCGCTACGCCGTTATTTTGCAATAAATTTGGTTAACAAGATTCATATTCCATGAGACTAAAGATTTAAAAAATATGGGCAGATGGCAGATATTCTGTCATATATGACGTCACACTAAAAGCCCCCGAGGCTAACGAAAAAGACAGGCTACCGCGGTGGGTCCGATTCTTCTTTTTTTACAGACCGCTGGAGTCACGTGATGCTCGAATGCACCATTGAAGGTGTGCGAAAAGAGCATCACGTGACTCCAGCGGTCTGTAAAGAAAGAAGAATCGGACCCACCGCGGTAGCCTGTCTTTCTCATTAGCCTCGAAAAGCCCCGAGGCTAACGAAAAAGACAGACTACCGCGGTGCATTCCACGTATCTTGTTTTACAGACCGCTGGAGTCACGTGATGCTCGAATGCACCAATGGAGGTGTACGAAAAGAGCATAACGTCACTCTAGCGGTCTGTAAAAAAATACACTCGGGAAGCACCACGGTAGCCTGTCTTTTACGTTAGCCTCGAAATGCCCGCGTATGTGGATTATCAACCCCATCCACAAGATGGCGCAGCTGTGTTAATTTATGCCCGATTCCAGCATTAAGTTTGTACTCTTAATATGTATGCAGTTTTGCTGTCATACCTACTTTAAAGAGGCGGACGGCGATAAAATTACCCATTTATTTTAATTTGATTTTTTACCGGCGGCTACTTTATTTTACGTCTGAACGCTGTCCTAATGTCGATTTTCCGCAAAAACTGTAATTCATTACAGTTTTTTATTAATTTAATTAAGCTTATTTTCAGCATTTCAAACCTAGTCATACCTAGCTCATTTTGTTCGTATAACTTTTTACTGTCGATTCACATAAAAATTTTTCAATTCCGCGATGACGAGACTTTTAATGTCACCGGCTCCCGACTATTAGTGTAACCCGGGAGGAGTCGCGTGGGGTGCGACATACCCAGGTTTTATACGGTTTTTACAATTGCCACCACCATTTTTCGAAAAGTAATCTTCAACTTACTTTAAGGCATAATTTGTAACAATCGTCTCCCACTAAATAAGGTGACGATTATTATTTGCATTTATTGGTGACAAACTTAAAACCGATCATATCCGGATTTTGCGCGACTTCCCCCGGGTTAACGTAGAAAACGCTGTTGTGTGACTAGTGCTCTGAAAATCAAGTTGTATTTGGGAGCAATGACCCTGTATTTCCGTGGATCGGCCATTTCAAAACTACGCTAGAATCATTATTTTCCCCATCTGTTATTTAATCTTTTGCAAACACGAAAACTAACAACCACGGAAGATGTGTATATCGCGTAACCAATTTCCACAAAAGGCAAATCACGGCTATGTAGCTTCTGCGTCCACTCCTGACCAGATGTTTTGATTCGCCTGGTATCACGGCTACTCGTTATTAATGATCGGGCTGCTTGATTTTTTATGTTTCAATATATAGGTCGAACAGCGCCTGGAGGAATCTACCGGCCTGCAAGGACAAAACAGTCTAAAGAACATTGTAATATAGCAGTTTGATTAAAATTGTGATCGTCAACAAGCCGAGTTTTTTTGCGCAGCTTATGAAAAAGAGAGACTCTGTATTATATCTGTATACATTGTACAAACTAAAGCCGAATACACCGAATAACTTTGAATGGATAAAGCTAAAATTAAGGAAGTATCGTCAGCCTATAAAGCACATGTAAAACAATTATATATGAGGGCGATTGCAGCGCTACCTATCAACCCCGTCTCGAAAATTATGCGGTATAGAAAGAAAATCGAATAGAGAAGTTCAATGTGTCCTCGATTTAGTATGACATTCTAAAAATAACTTTATTCGAAGCTATAAAATGTAAGTTTTTTTCGATATATAATTCAGTGTTGCCAGATTAGGTAATTCTTTTATGAAAAGTACCAACCATTGTTTTCGAGAAGTAATCATCATTCACATGATGTCTGTCATTAAATAAAACAACGATTGCTATTTGGAAATTATGGTAGATTTTTTTAATAAAAATAAGCCCCGTAATCTGACAACACTAATGTAACCCGACTCAAATGCGTCACAAATCGCGCGGAGCAACATGGAATTATGAGGCAACTACATATTACCAATAAATCTAACACGTGTAGGCAAGAGTTAATTCATTTTAATAAGAAAATCAAATTACATATGTTTTATTTGTCCAACATCTGCAAGCAATGCACGTGTAGGTATGCACGTGCATGTGTATCGGTGCCAATGGTAAGTGAACACATTGAACAGACTTAATTTGATTTTGATTCAATATCAAAATATCTGTTAACACATACCGTTAATATAAAATAATTTATCAATTCAAACGTTATTTGAGTGCATCTGGAAATTCAGTTTGCACCCTTTATAAATGCTTAAAAAAATGGATTTTGTTGCCTGAAAGCTTCAAATTTAGCTTTTTATGAATGAATCGTAATCAAACGTAGGTTATCTAAGATAAATCTACAAATAAACAGCTTAAAAATTGTAATAATCAGCAAAATCGGTTCAGTAGAAAGCCCAGGGCAGATGACTAAAAAAAAAAACAGCCTTGTGTTTTAAATATATAGATGGCACGGTTCGTGCTCTGATTCAGTTTTCCCGGAATGGTTACCTACATTTTCCTACACTTGGTTTTCATATAAGTAGATTTTGCTGTTTATAAAAATATTTACTGACTTTTCTAAAATAGTTTTTGTTGCTTTTTAAAAATATATGATAGTATTTTTTAAAGATTTTAAGCCCATGATAATTTTTTAAAGGCTTTTGTTCAGGTGTAGGCGGAAAAAAAAAAATCTATAATACGACAATATTTTGAAGAAATATTAAACTAATTGAATACTTCCTCATCTATTTCAAAAATGCTATTTCACGACTAATGTAAATAAGTAAAAACGAGATGCAACAATTCTAATTCGTTCTAATATTTCAGATCTTTGGTTTATTATAGACGTCTAATATATCAAATGCGACAAACAAAAGTAATTAAAATACAAATGCAAAAAAAAAAAAAAAAAAAAAAAAAAAAAAAACTTTTACTCAATCATAAATTTACTAATAGGACAATTTTAAACAATTAAACGTTCACTAGATTAATTTTAACACAATTATTCTAATTGGTAAACGAATCATATTAGATGTAAATTTCCAACTGGGCGAAAAATGCCCGGACCAGGATTCGAACCCGGGATCTCCTGGCTGAAGCCGCCAGTGCTCTATGACATCTGAGCTATCCCGGACGATTCTGGTCGAACTTTTTCACCCAGCTAACCATGAAGATTACAGCATCTGGTCTGAAACCTGGTTCAGCTCAACAGAATATATCTCAGGTAATGGAACTCCAGAAATCGCAGGATACGAAATTACACTAAATTAATATTAACACAATTATTCTAATTGGTAAATAAATCATATTAGATGTAAATTTCTAACTGGGCGAAAAATGTCCGGACCAGGATTCGAACCCGGGATCTCCTGGCTGAAGCCTGGTTAGCTGGGTGAAAAAGTTCGACCAGAATCGTCCGGGATAGCTCAGATGGCAGAGCACTGGCGGCTTCAGCCAGGAGATCCCGGGCTCGAATCCTGGTCCGGACATTTTTCGCCTAGTTGGAAATTTACATCTAATTAAACGTTCCTTCGTTATTTTCTAATAAAACCGATTCGTCTTTACATGTGTGACATCTTATTATTTCTGAAACGTTGTTAAAAAAAATTATGATACTTTAAATAATAGAATTAGTAAGAATAATTTGCATATGTACGCGTAACTTTGGAATAGGCAGATCGATCTCGATATTTATTATTAGTAATATTTTTTTGCTTAAAAGGGGTCATTTTTCAATAATTGAAAATAGCATTTTGAGCTACACAATATGAACTATAAAAAGTTCTCCGTTTTCTTAAAAGCTGACGACAGATAAATAACAATACAGATGTTACAAGTTTAAAATATACATTTTATTTAAATTTCCTAGTACTTTCAGTCTGCAATCCCGCAGCCATCGTCAGGGAATATTTTCTTTATGGGGGCTGGTCACTCAGCTTCGGAATTCTCCTCCATAATGTTAAGTCTATGGACTTTTAATGCATTTGTATATTTAAATATTTTCTCCGGAAATTCATATTTTTAATGTATTTTTCAATTCCTACTATTAGTTCGCACTCTCCCTATATTTATTTATATATTTATATATTTATATATTTATCTTGTTCAAATTTTCAATCGTTAATAAAATACTCATTATTCATCCTATCAAGTTGAAATAAATTTTTTTAAACTTGTACTGGATGACAATTGATGTTAATACAGTTTTTTCAAATATTAATTAATTAAATTTTAATTAATTAATTTTAGTTTTGCATGGGAAACAAAATGGCGGCCATTGGTTATTGAAGTTCAATGAACGTATTTTCAATAAGGGGTTACCATAGGGGGATCCTGTTCTGTCGCCAAATACAGCCAAGTTTGTCGCCAACTTGACGATATATCGCCAAATTTGTCGGCCAAAATGAGTCGCCAAAAGTGACGCCAACTTAACGATATAGCTAATATTTCGCCAAATTCCCATAGACTTCCATTGTAAACCTACTTGCTTATAGAAAATCAACAAATTGAGATATTTTTAATGCAACAAAAATTAATATTAGCTTGATTATATTAAATTTTTTTTTGATAGCCTAAGTAGGAATTGACTTTAAAAACAAAATTTTTATATTACTTGTTTCTGTGTACTCTTCTTAAAGGATGTCTCTTTTTCTTTTAGTTTTTAAAATATTTCTAAAATCTATGCTGAATTTAATATTTTATGTGTTAAAAGCGGGCGAACTGTGAGTAAGATTTTAACACTTCATATAAAATTAAGTCTATACTTCAGAAATATTTTGAGAACTAAGAAAAAAAGTGACATCTTTTAGGAAGTGTACACAAAAAATAAAAGTTAAAAAGAATAATTTCCCGAGGAGATATTTTAAATATACGAATGCATGAAATGCACATAGACTTTACATTAGTGAGAGGAAATCGGAAGCCGAGTGACCAGCCCCCTTAACACGTAGAGTGCCACGATGACTGACACTGAAGCGCTGAAAATTTACAATGTTTAAAGTAACTTTTAAGAAAATATAATCCTGTAATAAATAAAAGGTAGGTAAATTTAAAATATTTGTTCAGTAATTATTTAAAACAATGTATATTTTTTTAGTTTTGTATCATATTTTAGATGTCAG
Source organism: Maratus speciosus (assembly GCA_963932465.1). NCBI lineage: Eukaryota > Metazoa > Arthropoda > Arachnida > Araneae > Salticidae > Maratus > Maratus speciosus. Next base: position 288,895,826 of record OZ010800.1, on the reverse strand, counting down.
CCATCAGTGAATGACGCGTTTTAAACGGAAAGTTCGCTGTCAGCCACCGGTGGCTGACGTTGCGCTTAATGTGTTAAATGCCGTTCTATTCATTTCAAATACGTCACTTCGTTTGAAATGGGAGAGTCTATAACTCTTAGGCTAGCTGAAAGTCGAAGTAGTAGTGCTCTGGATTCAACTTTTGTAAAGGAAACAATATTTAACTGCCGATCCATTCATTTTAATACGTCTCTTTGTTCCGATACGTCGCTTTCGTTTTTAAATGCGTAGCTGTACCAGCTACCCCAAGAATTATAGATTTTCCCATTTCAAACGAAGTGTATTTGAAACGAATAGAACGACAATTAATGAAAATATTCCCTGAGCAAGGCTGCGGGATTGCAGACCGAAAGTACTAGGGGAAAATGTATATTTTAAACTTGTAACATCTGTATTGTTATTATCTGTTCCCTTTTAAGTAAACAGAGAACTTTTTAACGTTCATATTGTGTTGTTTGGGATTGAATCAAGGTGGAATATTGCATTTCGTCATGATTTTATTTAGCATTTTGGATTTTATCAGTTTTTTTCTTAAATTAATTGCGCAATTAGAGTATAAGCGAATAAACACCTACCGTATATACTCGCGTATAAGTCGAGAAATTTCTGACAATTTTTGGCAAGCAAATTGGGGGTCGACATATACGCGAGTCAATTAAAAAAGAAAAAGAAAAAACTTCGATTACTGCAAATTTTGGCTTTTTATGTGTATGAATAATAAAATATTATATAAAATATACAAATAATAATAATTTTTCAATGATTTGTTTTTGTTTACTTACTAATAGTTCGCATTAGCAAGTGAAATCTTTTAATTGATTTTGCGCAAAATTGAAGTAAAAAGTTGGGGATTGACTTATACGCGGGTTTTTGATTTTTGACAGAACTTGCATTCGAAAGTTAGGGGGTCGACTTATACGCGAGTATATACGGTAATTCTTTCTTCTACTGAAACAAACTGTAATAATAATTTTTAACCCTTTTTCTTAACTATAACATGTCAATATACTTTCTTTGCAATTTCGCTTTCAACATTCAATTTGCTGATTACCTATTGATCGGTCGTATAGATAGGAAGAAATCTGCTTCACTTATTCCAGCACTCCTATGTGAAAAAACTCTCACTCCGCGGCCAAACAATAGCTTCATCCACTAACAATAAATGACCCGTTAGCAATGAAAAAAAAAAAAAAAAGAAAAAAGCTTTAAAAAAAAGTGTTTCCATTTGTGGGTTTCTTCGAACCGGACCTGGGTTTCAATTTGGGCCAGCAGGGATTCTTCACTTCAAGGAGTAAGTGGCCAGCTCCGATTCTCAGTCGAGTATGATAGTGGCTTCTCTGTCGACGTTGACCCACTTGCGATGCCCCGAAAGCAAGAGGCATTGACCGTCAGAGCTAAATAAAGCGATCGGCTACTCGTCTCTGAAGACGGGACTGTGTGCCTTGCCGCCTCGTTGGGCATTGTTTTTATGATAAACCCAGAAATGGATAGAATTAATTATATAGAATGAATGAAGAATTTTACTTGTCTTCATCGATATTTTTTCTTGATATATATTTTTTAATTAAAAAATATATACACTGTTGGAAAAAAAAAAAAAAACTAATTTTTAAGTTTTACTGAATTTTTTTTCTTTCAAATGCAACTTGTTTGACAGCTTTATCTCAACTTACTGTAAACAAGTTGGAAATTGCTCGTCAAACGTGGCAAATGAGGTGCGTTCGTACTATAACTAGTTTTATAATTATTTTTTGCACCCCATATTGTACTGAATGTGTATTTATTTGCAATTCATAAGTGCATAGTCTGTAACATCATTAAAATGCACTTGCAATAATTTTTTTCCCATTCCCCTTAATGTAACGGAAAACTTTTGACTGTCCCTGTAATTAAGCTATACATCCGATTTTCATGAAATTTGAAATGGCTCGACAAAATTTTGCAGCAATTATATATTTAAAATTTCAGCCCATTCGGAAAGCTGTAACATCATTAAAATGCACTTGCAATAATTTTTCCCATTGGCTTTAATGTAAAGAAAAACTTTTGACTGTCCCTGTAATTAAACTATACATCCGATTTTCATAAAATTTGAAATGGCTCGACAAAATGTCGCAATAATTATATGTTTAAAATTTGAGACCATTCGGAAAGCTTTAACATCATTAAAATGCACGTGCAATAATTTTTCCCATTGGCCGTAATGTAAAGAAAAACTTTTGACTGTCCCTGTAATTTAACTATACATCCGATTTTCATAAAATTTGAAATGGCTCGACAAAATTTTACAACAATCATATATTTAAAATTTCAGACCATTCGGTTGAGTAGTTTTTGCTCTATTATATGTGGACGGACGGACAGACAGACGGACGGACAGACGGACAGACAGACGGACTGAACGACGACTATAGGTGCTACGTATTTATATAATTACGAACGCACCTAAAAAAAAACTAATTTTTAATTTTTACAGATTTTTTTTTTCTTTCAAATGCAACTTGTTTGACAGCTCTATCTCAATTTACTATATTAAAAAAAAAAAAAAAAAAAAAACTAGTTTTTAATTTTTACAGATTTTTTTTTCTTTCAAATGCAGCTTGTTTGATCTCAATTCTATCTCTCTATCTCTCTATCTCAATTTACTATAAAAAACATATATATATAAAATAAACTATTTTTTAATTTTTACAGAATTTTTTTTTTCTTCAAATGCAACTTTACTTGTTTGACAACTCTATCTCAATTTACTGAAAAAAAAAAAAAACTAATTTTTAATTTTTACAGAATTTGTTTTTCTTTCAAATGCAACTTGTATGACAGCTCTATCTCAATTTACTGATTTTTAATGGTTTTAAAGTTATTTTTCAAGCATGAATTTTTAAAAAAATCTGTCTCTATTGCGTGCACGAGAGAAAACTCGTTTGCACTTAAGGCTGTTCTTAACTGCTCTGAAAGGTATAAAATTGGAAAGCCTGGCCATGGAAGCGATTTGAAATTGAACTGTTTTTTTTCATTTTTTGATCAATCAATTACCTATTGAGTTATAAGCGCTTTCGATCACGTGATAAACACGTTTTTAGACCTTTCTTGAGTGCTCTTTCTTTCTCCGTGCGGAAATTCAGCTCAAAACGCCTACTTTGACATTATTTTCTGAAAGCTCTATTGTATTTGCAAAACAAAATGGAAAAAACAGATCAATTACATAGTTTCTGAACAACAACACCAACTAGTTTCATGCATTTTCGAACAAAAATAAATTAAAACTTATGTCAGAAAGTTGGCCTTTTAGATTTGAGAACACCCTTAAAATAACACACAAAAAAAATCTGTCAAATTAACAGAAAAAACTGTTAATTTTGGCGCCAATGGAAAAAAGTTTAATTTATAGAAAATATCTGTTATCTGTTCATTAAAACAGTTTTTTCTCTAAAAATATATAGATTAAAACAGTAAAAAAATATGGATTTTTTAAATTTTACAGAAAAAACTGTGTTTTTTGCAAAAAAAAAAAGTTGTTTTAATGAACAGATTACAGACATTTTCTGGAAATTAAACGATTTTCTACTGGCGCAAAAATTCACAGTTTTATTTTCTTTAATTTGACAGACTTTTTATCTTTTTCTTTTTTACAGTGTACACTGTAATATTGTATGGTTCAAAGCATAGTTACAACAGGTCTAGGAAAAATATAAAGTATAAAACAGATACAATATATTTAAATACGCTGTAAAGAAAAACACAAATATTTCTTAATCTGAGAAAATGCAATGTAACCCAGAAAGAAAATACACAATAACCCCTTCCGTGTTACCCACGATTCCGCGAAGCGTTTTTTGGATTTAGAAACCTCAGAAACCAAAAAATTTTCGAGATAAAAAAGCAAAATTTCTGTTGCTGTCGTGAATTTTTCAAAACGTTTACGAGTAGCTTTTATTAGCCCCCGGTACGGTATGCTATTTCTTTCTCCCAACTTATTTTGTGTCCCAAAAAATAAAGTTACCTTAGGGAAGGCAGCAATAAACAAAGCAGATGTATCATTGTACGATTAAATGCTCTATAGCAATTTTTAAAATTTTTAAGCATCGCACATTTTCAATTTTTATACCACCGTATTGGGAAAAAAAGTACTTTTAAATACAATTTGTTTGAAAACTGTCTTTTCATTTATTTTTGAAATATTAAATTTTTTGTCGTTTTTAGCACCATTTGTTCCATTTTTTCAACTCAAGTACTACATTTATGTAGAAAGTAAAGTAGATAATAGTTGAAAAAATAGCAATTATATCTTTTTGTTGCCATTTTTTCATAACAACCGAAAGAAAATGTCATTAAAACATGTGCTAATTTGAAAGAATATAAACGAATAATTTCTGTTAAAACATGGAACTATTATAAACTATATTTAATGCTAAGTATCCATATTAATGTTACAAACAAATGAAGGCCTATGAATCATTAGATAGCCGTTTTTTGTCGAGTTAAGGGTGTATTCGAAAAAAATATTTTTCCACCCTCAACAGCTCGAAATTTTCGGAGACATTTTCAGGCTCATTTTTAAAAGTAAAAACATAAAACTTGCTGAGGTGATTTCTGAAGACATGTATAAAAAGCCGTGTGATTTCATTTTTCGCTCACTTAATTAGAATTTGATTTATAAACTATTTTCTCAGTATGACCATTTTTTTTCATCCCCAGATCTCCCGCTTCAGAACATTCGGTTCAAAACGCCAACTTTGACAGCATTTTTTCCAATGTTCTCTGCATTTATCAAAAAATCAACAAGCACGGCACTTTATGTAGTTTCTAAATAAGAGCATTTGCAGTTGGATGCGTTTGAGAGCAAAAATGGATTTAAAAATAAATCAGAAAATAAGCAGTTTGGATTGGAATACACCCTTAATGACGGCATTTTTTTGCTGCATTTGTGTATTATTTTGCGTTAGTGACGTCCTATGCCTGCTTTACTGTAGATGTTTAAGAGTGGATCGTCAATGTGTAATTCTTAAGCGGATGCGAATGACGTCTTTTTACATAAAATAAAAGCGTGTGCTGTAAGACTTAAAATTGAAATATGTTTTGTACTATTTATATATACATATATTTTTTTTTTCATCGGAGGCGACACTAAATTCTGAGAAAGCAGAATTCTTGTTTTCTAGTTTATTGATTATTTTAGTAAAGGTTTTCGAATGCAATCCATTCTCAATTAAACATTTTCATGTTCGACAAACCTGTTTTAACGACAAACATGATTAATTAACAGCATCAAAATTATCATTTAAATTAATGTTATTCTGTTATTTTTGCACGTATAAATTCAATCACTCAACTGAAAATGTTTAATTGAGAATAGATCGTAGAGACCGGTTTCAGAAAACAGATTATAATGCATTACAAAAACTACTCGGCAAACTTTCTAAAAATCAGTGGCTAATATATATATATATAAAAAAAAAAAAAAAAAAAAAAAAAAAAAAAAAAAAAAACTTTTTTTTTAAATAAATGCTCCTTAAAATCTCGAAAATTGATTAGTTTCTGAGGTTTTTAGGTGCGTTCGTAATTATATAAATACGTAGCACCTATAGTCGTCGTTCAGTCCGTCCGTCTGTCCGTCCGTCTGTCCGTCTGTCCGCATATAACAGAGCAAAAACTACCCAACCGAATGGTCTGAAATTTGAAATATAAGATTGTTGCAAAATTTTGTCGAGCCATTTTCAATTTTATGAAAATCGGATGTATAGTTTAATTACAGGGATAGTCAAAAGTTTTTCTTTACATTACGGCCAATGGGAAAAATTATTGCAAGTGCATTTTAATGATGTTACAGCCTTCCGAATGGTCTGAAATTTTAAAGATATAATTGTTGCAAAATTTTGTCGAGCCATTTCAAATTTTATGAAAATCGGATGTATAGTTTAATTACAGGGACAGTCAAAAGTTTCCTTTACATGACGGCCAATGGGAAAAATTATTGCAAGTGCATTTTAATGATGTTACAGCCCTCCGAATGGTCTGAAATTTTAAAGATATAATTGTTGCAAAATTTTGTCGAGCCATTTCAAATTTTAGGAAAATCGGATGTATAGTTTAATTACAGGGACAGTCAAAAGTGTTCCGAAAAAATTATTGGAAGTGCATTTTAATGATGTATCAGACTATGCACTTTATGAAGTGCAAAAAATTATAATTTCAGTACAATATGGGGTGCAAAAAATAATTATAAAACTAGTTATAGTACGAACGCACCTCATTTGCCACGTTTGACGAGCAATTTCCAACTTGTTAAAGATAAAGAACGTGTATCGGAATCATGCGTAAATCGGAAGAGATTGCTGTATATTTTCGTTCGTGGTCTTATTACCCGACTGAAAAGAAGGGTTATGTGTTTCACGCGTATCTGTGTATGTGGATTTCTTTATACTCTCGAAACATCCGAACGGCTGGATGGATTTTAATGAATGAGGTCTCCATCGATTCGTCTTAACGGCCCGATGGTTATTTATAGACTAGGTTTTGTTTTTATAAATTCAAAATGGCGGCCGTAAAATACAAAATGGCGGTAGAGACGAAAAAAAAAATTCATGTATCCTATTGAGTGGCATAACATTGGATAGGTCTTTCAAAATGAAGACGATGTTTCATTGACTATTTTACAGTCAGAAGCTCCGTTTAAATATTATACAACATGGAAGTTGTGCATGTATTGTGGATCTCTATCTTTACTGCAACTCTAACCATCATAGACATCTATAGACCTCATCAAAAGAGTGTTTATAGATAGGAACTAACAATTAAACACAACTTAAAAGTCATCAATACAAGTAAATAAAAAAATAGGTAAGTAATATAAACAAGTAATATATAAAAAAAAATTAAGTCAATTCCTACTTAGGTCAATAAGAGAATTTTTTTTTCTCCCATTCTTCATTTCTCTCGAGTGGCGTTTAAAATGCCTTGATCAAGAAGAGGGCTCTCTCGATTAGTGAAAATTAATTAATTTAATTTAATTAATGAATAGATATTTGGAAAAAAAACTGGATTAACATCAAGTGTCATCCACTACAAGTTAAAAAAAATTATTTGAGCTTGGTTGGATGAATAATAAGTATTTTATTAACGATTGGAAATTTCAACAAGACATATATATAGCGAGAATGTGAGCTAATAGTAGGAATTGAAAAAAGAAAAAAAATAGTTTCACATTGATGAGAAATAATTAATTAGTTCGATTTTTACGCAGTCGGGTTTTTTGATTTTTTAAATTTAATTGTTTATTGTATTTTCGAGTAGATTAAGGTTGTTCTCAAATCCAAAGGGTCAACTTTCTGACATAAGTTTTAATTCATTTTTATTCGGAAATGCCTGAAACTAGAAGGTGTTGTTATTCAGAAACTATGCCATCGAACTTTTTTTTCCCGTTTTCTTGTAAACGCAATAGATCTTTCAGAAAATACTGTCAAAGTGGGCATTTTGAACCCAACTTCCGAACGAAAGAAGAAAATCCAGTCAAAAAGGGTAGAAAATGTCGTGTCACGGGATCCAAATCGCTTCTAACTCAATAGGTAATTTACTGATTAAAAAATGAAAAAAAAACAGTTCGGTTACAAATCGCTTCAAGGGTCAGGCTTTCCAATTTTATATCTTTCCGTTAAAAAATGAATTTGTAAATGTGTCAAAACATTTTGCGCTTGTTGAGCAGAGCAGTTGAGGACAGCCTTAAGTAACATATGTTTTTTTACTTTCTTCTATCTTTACAAGAAGAAAGTATTGGATTCATGAAAATTTTCGAATTCCGCTTTTCGACGAATTTATACGTTTTATCGGACAGAGATCCCGAAAAACACGTTTTTACAAAATGTCTGTCTGTGAGTATGTCTATCCGCGTGTCTATGTGTGACACAAATTTTGTGGGCGCTCTATTTCAAGAACTAATGCACAGAATTTAATAAAAATTTATATTCACTTAGTCCCTGGTACAAATTGGTGCTGATTAGTTTTTGGTGCAAATCGCACAACAGGCGATGCTGTATTTTTTACGATTTCCGCAATGGCTCTAACTCAAGAATTTATGCACGGATTTTTATGAAACTTCAGATTCAGTTACGCCTTGATATGAGTTGGTGTTTACTACGATTAGGTGTAAATCGCCCGATAGGTGCCGCTGCTATACAACATTTTTCACGATTTCCGCAAGGGCTCTATCTCAAGAACTAATGCGTAGATTTTCATCAAACCTCCGATTCAGTTAGTCTTTGATATGGGTTGCCACTGACTACGTTTTGGTGTAATTCGCTCAACTACTACTGTGCTACATTGCTACCGCTAAACCGCTAGTGTGCTAAATTTTTCCTGATTCCCGAAATAGTTTTATCTCAAGAAGTAATGCACGGATTTTAATCAAACTTCAGATTCAGTTACCAAGTTGACTTAAGTTGTTACTTATTAGGTTTTTGTATATATTGCCCAAGAGGAGGCGCTGCTATACTACATTTTTCCTGATTCCCGAAATAGTTTTATCTCAAGAAATGATGCACAGATTTTAATCAAATTTTAGATTCAGTTACCAAGTTGCTTAAGTTGTTGCTTATTGGGTTTTAGTATATATTGTCCAGCATGTGGCGCTGGTATGCAGAATTTTTTACGACTTCCGCCATAGCTCTACTCAAAAACTAATGCCCGGATTTTCACGAAACTTCAGATTCAGTTAGAAGTTGACATAAGTTGTTGCTGATTAGATTTTGGTGTAAATCATCTGACCGGTGGCGCTGCTATGCTGCATTTTACAGAAAGTATTAACAATGTATGAGATAGAAGAAAGTTTTGGAATTATCACATCCACCTAGTTTTACAGTGTAGAAATAAAATAGAATACAATAGAATAGAATAGCATACGATAGAATAAAAATAAAGGAACGTCTTATACATTTTAATTGCCAAATTGTCACAGAGAAACTGCAGGGAAAGCTTTAGAGCGGGAGAGGTCCGGTGGCCAATTCGCAAAATATTTGGGTCTCATTCGTAGGGTCTCTGAGAAAAAAAAAATCTCGCCTAGGTAGTAAAATGGTTGTTAAAGTCAAGCCTGGGAGACGCGAAATGTAGCATTTGATTGGGAATTATGTCTCCTATAATTCTTCCAAAGAAATTAAAAAATGTTAAAAGCTAAAACTTTATTTTGACACCCAAAGATAAAAATGGAGCTTCAAATTAGTCTAAATATAAACTTTCACTAATCTTCTACGGACAGCTCTATAGATATTCAATATTCAGAATTAAATTAATTCAGTGGGAAGTTCATCCCCCTCCCCCAAAGAAAAAATGAAACGGTATTTAGATTTCATACAAATTTATTAATATTGTTCAATGCAAAATAATCCAGAGAGAGTAAAAGAAAAACGATAAAGCATATGGGCGACCACCAATAAGATATAAAGTATTTCTTATTTACCTTTTTTTAAGCGGCACAACTTTACTTTCATGATGATCGCGACATACGTTTCGTCTGGGTGTCACCTCCTTCAAAAGTCTTTCCTAAAGTCACCCCCCCCCCCCCCACAACAGCAATATGACCATAATGGGCCAATGCTTAAGAAGGTTATCAAAAAAATATTTCTTTCCTCGCTCAACAGCGCGAAACTGTCAGATTCATTTTTAAACATAAAAGAATGTAAAAAAAAAATAGTTGTTGAATGTTCGCTCAGCCTTGCTTTTTCTAGCACGCTGTTCCTTTTGCACTGAAGAAGAATCTCGCTAGTAGATTCGAAACAGCTGTTTGCTGCTCTTCATATATTATTTGTGCATTTTAAACGTTGGTTTTTCTGCTTTTTATAAAAGAATGTTACTTGCAGGTATGTTTACTGAAATGATTTGTAATCGAGTAGGGTTTTTCATTTTCCGATAAATGAATTACACCTGAAGTTATAAGCGATTGTTGTCTCAGGACGACAGTTTTATCATTTCCTGCGCACAAGTATCCAGAAATTCAGTTCAAAATGTCAACTTTCACAGCATTTTCTAAAAAATATTCCTTTGCCGAACAATGGAAAAACATAATAAAACACTCATACTAAAATATATATTAAAACACACATACACACATAAATAACGCCTGCATTCAACAGTTAAAGGTATATATAAATATTATACAGACATACATACAATAAATACAATAAACCCAACTGGAGTGAAAAATTAGCCAGAGCTAGGAATCGAACCCGGGACCACAGTATACGAGACTGCTGCTCTAACCACTAAACATGCATCGGCCGGAGTAGCTCAGTGGTTAGAGCAGCAGTCTTGTATACTGTGGTCCCGGGTTCGATTCCTGGCTCTGACTAATTTTTCACTCCAGTTGGGTTTATTGTATTTATTGTTTGTATGTCTGTATAATATTTATATATACCTTTAATGGAAAAACAGTTCGATTACATATTTTCTTAATAAGAGTACTTGCCAATTTGATTCATTTGGGAACGAAAATGAACAAAAAAAATTATGTCTAAAAGTAGCCAGTTTGTATTTCAGAACAGCCTTAACAAAATCCCCTTCACCCCTCCCGGTCGAGCATGGAGTGTTAAAAATACCGTTCATTCTTTTTTCCATCCATCAAAAATTTTATTGTCACATTACCCCAAAATAATACCATAAAATTAACGATATTACCAAATTAACTAATCTAATTTCCAGTAAGTTTTTATTTTAGTGTAGACAAAAGCGACCTCATGTTTGAAACTAATGCTTGACATTTTCTGTTCATTTAAATAAAAATACATATTCCACAATATTAACTAAAAATAAGAAAAAAAAACACGCTTCGTTGATCATGTTGTGATCATCAGCCGTTTCATTTCCCTTGCAAATCTTATCCTCTTTATCATCGTAACGGGTTGCGTTGTTTGTTGCTTCTTTTTCTTCATTATTAAAAGAGATCTATTTTAGGGATTTAAAAAATAGAGCTAATCTCCGACCTTTTGGATGTGGAAGAGAAAAAGAAAGCGAGCTTGTTCCTTCGGATGTGATAATTGCCTTCCAACACGATTAGATCATTCGTTCTTTTCGTGAGGGAAATCATCTTTCTTGAATTAACTAAACGGAATGCATCATCTATTATGACTTTATTTATTCTCTTATTTACTCTATTTCTTACTTACTTTATCAAAGTTAGGGATTGAACAAGGCCCGAACTATTGAAATACGCTACACTGCAAAAAGACCAGATGTTTCTCAATTTAGTTAACCCTTAAATGCCGGGTGTTGCTTTTCGGCAACATACCCAATTTCGACCTAAATTACTATTAGAATAATATTGAAGCTATAATGTCTAATGTTGCCAATAAAATACATTCTGAAAATATTATTAAATCGATTTTCAACATGTAGATGGCAACACTTGTGCTGTTTAAGAATAAAGATAGATTTGTTTTTTCAATTGTTACTACTTGTTCTTTTTGGTTTATTTGGAAGCTTGCGAAATATCCTATTTTGGCCTGCAGTGAGCAAGTAAAATTTATTTCTAATTATAGTTCCTAAAATTCTTGTGTGTTTAATATTATAGAATTTTATCAAGGAAAATTATTTTTAAATTAAAGACCAGTATTGCCGAATAGTAACAAACTATTTTTTAGCCGTATAAACCGTACTTAACCTGGGAGAACTCGCTAGTGAGAATGCCCAATTGCTTTTCTTTTACTTTACATTCATATAATATCAACTTTTTTTGGTTGGCTTAGTACTTTTATTCACAAAATAGGTAAAACAATTGAAAAACATTTTGAAATTTTAATTAAAATGAAAAATGATTTAAATAAGAGTCTTAAAAAAGTACGACTGTGAGAGAAAATCTCATACAGCGAGTTCTCCCGGGTTAAAACAAAATATGATTTTTTAAGTATTTTTCCCATGATTTATTTAAAAAATTAAAGCCGAAAAACATTATTACAATGATTTTTGAAAAGTCAGGCATTTAAGGGTTAAAATATAACATAACCACGAATGAAAAGATACAATAACTTCTTGCGAGTTATCCACTACTCCGAATATCGTTCTTTATGTTTAGCAATATCAGAAACCATAGAGTAAAGAGAAAGAATAGAGATGAAGTGTGGTGGCTGGTGATGACGCCAAAAATGTAACCCTAAAATCCGTTACGTTCGGCCCAAACACAACCACGTGCTTTCGCAAAATAAGAAGAAAACCTTTAATATAACAGTTTTTAATTCATAATACAATGAAATACTAATTTAGTATGATTATATAAGCAGATCATTTTCATTTAGAGAAAAAATGCAAGGGTGATGTCAAAGAATTCGGTCCCTATTCCACGGGCTTGTTTTGCTTGGGCCGAATGAGGGCATTTAAATTTGAGCGATAACGTGCATCATATTGCAAACCGTTTTTACGGCATACTGCATCTCCATGTATCTCTTTCCTCCATGATCAGAAACCAATATACTTTCTAGATTTAAAGAAGTATTTATAAAACCAAAGTTTCTTTTGCTGCCATTGAATTTCGGAAAAATTTCCGAATAATTTTTACAGTGGTTTCCGTTTTCTCAAATCGGAATATTGGTTTTTAGAATGCTACCCATTCTCAATGAAACATTTTTAGCTGTGTAAGGGAATTTATACGTGCAAGAGTAACAAAATAACTAAGAGAACAGGAATTCTGCTTTTTCAGAATTTAGTGTCGCCTCCGGCATTTCCATTACATCATATTCTTCTGATGGACTGGTGGTTTCTATTATTATGAAACAGCCATTATAAATGAAGCGTCCTAACGCTTCATTTATAATGGCTGTTTCATAATAATAGAAACCACCAGTCCACCAAAAGGAAATAACTCGGTTAAGCGGGACTCGGATAATCAAGACTCTACTGCAAAACATATTTCAATTTTATGACTTAAAGCACACGCTTTTATTTTATGTAAAATGACGTCATTTGCATGAATATAGATTCTTAAAATTAAATATAGTTTATAATAGCTCCATGTTTTATCATAAATCATTCATTTATATTTTTCTCAAAATAGCACGTATTTTAATTAATTTTTTTTTTCAATTTTTATAAGAAAATGGCAACAAGAAGATATAATTGCTATTTTTCAGCAATTGTTTCTTTACTTTCTACAGAAATGACGTACTTGAGTTGCCAAAATGAAACAAATGTCGCTAAAAACTACAAAAAAAATTAATATTTTAAAAACAAATGGAGATGCAGTTTTCAAACAAATTGCATTAAAAAGTACTTTTTTTTTCAATACGACGGTATAAACATTGAAAATGTACGATGATTAGAAGTTTTAAAAAATTGCTATAAAGCATTTAATTGTACAATAATATATCTGCTTTGTTTATTGCTAGCGTCTGTAAGGTAACGTTATTTTTTGGAGACAAAATAAGCTGGGAGAAAGAAATAGCATACCGTCCCGGGGGCTAATAACAATTCTGATGTTAATGTTAATCCTGTCAATTTATACTGTTTGTCTGTAAAACATGTTTGTTGAACATGAAAAGGATCACTTGAGAATGGATAGCATCTTAACCCTTAAATGCCGGGTGTTGCTTTTCGGCAACATACCCAATTTAGGCTCTAAAATACTATTAGAATAATATTGAAGCTATAATGCCTAATGTTGCCAATGAAATACATTCTGAAAATATTATTAAATCGATTTTCAACATGTAGATGGCAACACCTGTGCTGTTTAAGAATAAAGATAAATTTATTTTTTCAATTGTATAGCTACTTGTTCTTTTTGTTTTGTTTGGAAGCTTGCGAAATACGCTATTTTGTTCTGCAGCGAGCAAGTAAAATTTATTTCTTATTATAGTTCCTAAAATTCTTGTGTGTTTAATATTATAGAATTTTATCAAGGAAAATTATTTTTTTCAATTAAAGACCAGTATTGCTGATTAGTAACAAACTGTTTTTTAGCCGTAAACCATACTTAAAACAAAATATGATTTTTTAAAGTATTTTTCCCATGATTTATTTAAAAAATGAAAGCCGTAAAACATTATTACAATGATTTTTGAAAAATCAGTCATTTAAGGGTTAAAAACTGATATTACGGTTTGAGAAAACGGATTAATATAAGGTAAAAACTAAATGTTTCCGAAATTGAGTGGCAGCAAAATAAATTTTGTTTTTATAAAGGCTTCTTTAAATCTTGAAAATGAAATGGTTTCTGAGTTTTCTAAGTATAAAGAACGCTTTTCGAAATCATTGCTAACATGGAAGAGGTTATTGCATATTTTCGTTCGTGGTTATATTTTAACTAAATTAAGAAGCATTTGTCTTTTTTTACAGTGTCGGGCCAAAAGCATATTGGTGATGGGTCCAACATTGCAACATCGATAGTCGAAAGTACTGCCAATAAAATTCCAATAGTGGTTAAACATTGGATTTTACATTGGGAATGATGGAAATGAAATGGCGGACTGTGCAATCGGCTTTGATCTCAAAGTTTAAAAACATTTTTAACTTCCTATGTGAATTTTCTGTTTTACTCCATCACTGAGCCAAAAGCCCGTTTTCCTCCTTATTCAGTGCTCAATGTCGGATCGCAACTTCGTTTTATATTATTTTTATCTGTTTATTGTCATTTTACAAATTTTATTATTGTCACATTTATTTGCATATTGTTACACCACTCCAGCTCCTTTGTTGCGCTTATCGGCGGGTTGGCTGAATTTTGTATTTTTTTTAAAAGCCTCAATAAAGAGGTCCGGGAGGAACATCTATGTTCCACAGACTTTATTCTTATATTCTGAGTAGTCTCTCTCGGGCAGTAAAAGTAAAAGTATTCTCCCAATATTACTTTTGTACTAGGGTTTGTTCCCGGATGAGAAAGCAGGCCAATTATTAAAACTACCCATAAGCGGTAATTTAATCATTTTTTGTTCAGCCCTGTAAAATTACCAATTTACAGACCTGATTTAATAACATATTCGAATTTCCAGGCAATCAAATCATCTTTGGGAAATTTTTATGGAATATTTTTATGTTTTTTCTAATATTAAAATGATCTATTTTTGGGATTCAAGAGGAATAAGGTTAATCTCCTAGTTTTCAAACGTGAGATAAAAGAAACGAGTTTGATGCCTCGAGCGTGATGATACTCGGATAATCTGATAAGAATAGATCTTGCAATCTTTCTCCAGTGAAATTATCATTGGTGCAAGAACGAAACTAAGTGCATTCTCTGTCATAATTTTTGTATTTTGCACCATGAAAGACGATTGTTTTTTTTTTTTGTATTCTGATAGCCTGGATTAAAACAATTTCGATAATCAAAATATCAGTGTCTGTTCATTTAAACAGAAAATGCATCTCTGCTAAAATATTAAGGCATCTACACACCTTCGAGGTGATTTTTTGAGATTTTCTCTTTTTACCAATTTTTTATGACAATTAAGTTAAAACTTCGAAAAATATGTAAATATTTTAGCAATTACGCAGAAATAATTTTTTTTAATTGAAAAATAGGCAAAATTATGTGAAAAATTAATATTTCCGCAAAATATGATAACTCAAAACCAAAGCAATGTATTGGCATTTTGTAAATTGCATAATAAAGAGAATGACTTTCTCTGGGACATAGATTATTCGCATTATAATAGCATCTATATCCCAGATTCTGTGTCAGTTGAAGTACTGACGTAAGGAAAAATTTGTAAAATTCGTTGTAACTCTGTAACTTCCACTCTAAATATAAAACTAATAAATATATTATCAAGAGTGCAGTCCATTCTCTCTGTAGACATTTGTAAAAGAAGTACGCAAAATTTCAAGGCATTTCATGCATAATGTTTTGTATAGGATGTTTCGCGTATAGTAAGAATTTGAAAAACTTTATTTTGAGAAAAGCTAAAAATAACTTTTAACCCGTTCGGGACCATGAGTGCATATATGTACCCCCAAAAAGAGCACACAGACCTTATTTTTCACATCAGTAAGAAAGAAAAGTAATATTTGTTTACTTTAATTAGAGCATTTTCGTGATTATTTAAGTAAAGGTAACTTTTTTTTAAAAAAGTGGGTGTTAACCGAATAAAATTTGTGTAAAAGGCGTTGGTCCCGAAGGGGTTAAACACAATTCAAAAGCTGTAAATAGCTGTAACTTTAAACGGCTGTAACTCGGGTTCTAAATAAGATGCAGACACAGTTTAAGCATAATTCGACAGTTAAAATATTCGATTTTAATATTACTGAAAAAATGAAAAATCTATATTTTGATCGAAAATGATGCTTAAAAGGTACCTTACATAAATAATAATAATAATAATAATAATAAAAACATGCTTCATTGATTATACTGTGATCATCAGCCGTGTTTCATTTTCAATGCAAATCTTATCCTAATATCCTAATAGGCTGTTTTGTTTGTTGCTTCTTTTTTAATATTATGGAAAGTCATCTATTTCATCATCATTTATGAAAAAACTAAACTGCGTGTATTATGTACATATTATTGTATATTTACTCTAATATTTTTTGCTATTTCTTATTTATCAAAATTAGTGAATGAAAAATACACAAGTTTTTGATTTACAAAACTAGAGGCAAACCAATATTGGTTATAGAGGTTATGTTGTGCCCAATATTCGTAGTATTGCGTTAATCGAAAATACTAAAAAATTCGAATATTGGCATGAAAAGTCAAAATATTTATTGTTAATATTGATACAATATTAAATCAATTAAATAATTAATTATTAAAATTAAATAGTCAATACACACAATTTTAGCCCAATATTTTTTTATACTAAGGATTTTTCTTGGTTGAGAAATTTGACGAACTAAAATAACCGCTCATAGACGGTAAGTTATCTATTTTTTGTGCATTTTTTTGTGTAAAAATACTTCTGCCTAACTTAACAATATTTTCAAATTTTAAAGCTGTCAAATCCTTTTTTTTTTTTTTGTTAAATATTTTTAACGAATTTCCATTATTAAAATCTCGATTTTGGGGACTCAAAAGAAATAAGGTTAATTTCTAACCTTTCAGACGTGGGATAGAAAAAACGAGTTCCGATCTCTCTCAAGCGATATAATAGTCCGATGAAATTGTGAAATCCCCGTCAGTGCAAGAATTAAACTAAACGCACTGTATGCCAAAATATTTTTTATTTCCTATCATAAAAGACGATTATAATGTGTAGCATTGATTAGGTTCGCACTTAAATAGTAAAAACGGAACCATTATTAGATCACTGGTGAGTCTGTCTGTCTGTCCGTCTGTCACGGCCATTTTTCTCGTAAACTATGGAACGTGGAAAGTTCAAATTCGGCAGAAATAATAAAGGCTATTGACAAACATATTTATTAGATTTAGGAAAAATGTAGGGGGCTAATGTTACTTGAAGAAAAATATACATATATCGCGTGGGGTATTGTGTGAAAGCTCTTTTAACGCCGAACTCAAAAATACATTTGTTTCAATTTTAGGTGTTATATTTTCAGAGATATCGTCGAAAATGTAATGCAAAAATATGTACCCCCCTTCACCTCTGTTTCCGAATCTACTGAAACTAAAATGATGAAAAAATTAGGGGTGGTAGAAGTTTATTGAAACCTTGCAGAAAAACTCTAACGATTAACCCTAGGTCACATAGATTTTGAGAAAATGGCATTTTTCCGCTACACACAAATTTAACTTTTTGTGCGCTCAACAAGGGAATTGAGGGGCACTCGAGATATTTACCGTCGCGGAAGCATAAAAGGATTGTTGATAATGATTTTCGAAAATCATTGTCGGTAATTAGCTGAGATATTAAAGGCAAGGACGGTTTGGGCATAGACAAAGACACGGGCGGTGTACGTATTCCGCGCTATCGGCTTTAAAGTCTAGATAACAACTTCCTATTCTTTTAGAAACTTTTTTTTGTAATATTACAGTTACTAATTAATATATTTGTTGTACGGAACCCTCTGTGCATGAGTAGTACTTGCACTTGATCGATTATTTTTTACCCGACTGCCAAGAAGGGTTATGTGTTTCACGCGTATATGGGTATGTGGATTTCTTTATATTCTCGAAACATCGCAATGGCTGGATGGATTTTAATGAATGAGGTCTCTATCCATTCGTCTTATCCGTCCGATGGTTATAGGCTAGGTTTTGTTTTTAAAAATTCAAAATAGCGACCGTAAAATACAAAATGGCGGTAGAGACGAAAAAAAATTTTACGCACCCTATTCAGTGGCATATTATTGGATAGGTCTTTCGAAATGAAGACGATGTTTCATTGACTATTTTACGGTCAGAAGCTCTGTTTAAATATTACACAACCTGGAATTTGTGTAGGTAGGATCTCTAGCTTTACTGCAACTCTAACCATCATAGACTTCTATAGGCCTCATCGAAACAGTGTTTATAGATAGGAACTGACAATTAAACACAACTTAAAAGTCATCAGTACAAGTAAATAAAAAAAATAAGTAAGTAATATAAAAAAATGTTTCACATTGATGAGAAATAATTAATTAGTTCGTTTTTGCAATCGGGTTTTTTGATTTTTAAATTTAATTTGGTATTCCAATACTTCGATTAATCTGACGTAATTCAAACAATCCCCATCTCTTTCGAAAAATGTCATATTACAACCGAAATATTAATGCCTGTTCTTTAAAAAAAAAAAAAAAAAAAAAAAAAAAAAAACAGTTACCAAAATAATAAATAAAAATTAAATGCCCACGCATCGTTGATCATGCCATTTCATTTTCACTGCAAATCTTATTCCATTTGTTACCGTAACAGGTTGTGTTGTTTGCTACTTCTCGTTCTTCAGTATTAAAAGTGATCTATTTTTGGAATTTAAGAAATAGGGTTAATCTCTAGCATTTCGGATGTGGAAGAGAGAAAGAACTGAGTTTGTTTCGCCCGATAAGATTAGATCGTTCATGCTTTCGCGAGTGAAATCATTATTCGGGGAAAGAACTAAAACTAAACTAAGCGCATTACATAGATCACTATTACTGCATTTACTCGCTGTATTTTGCTCATTCTTCGAAATCTTTTAACACTTTCCGACACAGTTTAAAAGTGTTTATGATTTTGGTTTGTCTCCGCACTCCAAATCGCGTAAATATACTTGGATTACCATGTAATCGATAGGGTAGGTGGGGTAAAGATACGCACTTTCCATAAATTTTTATTTTTAACGAACACATTGATCTAAACTTATGTGACGACTGATTAAAATGTTATATTAAAATTAAGGATCGACCGAAACGGGCTTTAAAGGCCGAAACCGAATTACGGTAATCTTCCTATTTTCGGCCTTAAAAGAGATTGAAAATGTCCAACATTTTTTAAAATAATTAATACAGACATAAATATTAAGGGGGTCCGGGCCTCAAAATTTTATTATTTTTTTTATTTATAGAGATTTTGTTATGAAATTTTTTTCTGAAATATCTTTTAATATAACAAGAATATTGCATGTAAAAAAAAAAATCTGAAAAATTTTAAATATAAAAAAAAAAATTAAATTGTAAAATTTTAAACATATTCAATTTTTGATATAACTCTGGAAGTACTTACTCGATTTACAAAATTTTTACACTTTTGTGTACAGAAAATGTGTAATTTTACTTTGTCTTCAGGATTTCTTAAAATATTGATTAGGAATTTTATAAAAAAAAATTTAAGTAAAAAAATGAAGTTTTTTTATGAGTGAGTTTTGCATTAATTAGCATATTTTCACAATTATCACTCAAAATTAAAAATCCTGAAGACAATTTGTTGGAAATATAGCATAAAATATCTATGAAAAAATGCATACATATATCTTGAAAGGAACTTTAGATATATTCTTTTAAAGTTGACAAATCGTGAAAAATTCATTCTGAGATAAATAAAGCTCAAGTTCTCGTCAGCTCGGCAACTGATCCATCACTTCTCAAGGCAAAAGGTGTTAAAAGCATGCGGTTTGCGGTATTTAACGCAAAAACTCAGTATATTTTTTAAGCCAATAAAAAAAAAAAAAAAAAAAACAATTTAACAAATTACAACGATCATTTGGAAAATTATTTTTTCAAAGACTAAAATTTAAGACATAAAAAATCGCACGGAGTTGATCATACATTACATACGCCATGAATTAAACATTAATAGTGTTATTACACGTAAAAATTGCAAGATTTCCTGAAACTTACGTATTATCCAACCATTTCATTGGCTGTTCGGGAAAATGCTTTTCCATCGGATTTTAAATGAAATTTCATTCTTAAACTTCTAAACATCCCACACTATTACTTTTTACATCGTCGTATAGAGAAAAAAATGTACTTTTAAATGCAATTTGTTTAAAAGCTGTATTTTAATTTGTTTCTGAGTTATTAATTTTTTTTGTAGTTTTTATTACTTTTTTGTCACAGTGCCAACAGAAGTATCCATCTCTGTTGAAAGTAAAGGGAAATACATATTACTGTATAGACCAATCAGAAAACGAATAAAATGCGGATTCAACCAATAAAAAGCTTCAGATATGCTTTTGATTTCCTACCCTGACGAGGGCAATAACCATTTTTCCAAATGGTTAAAAAAATTGCATTTTTTTGATAATTTTGACTCCGGACCCCCTTAATTAATTATACGTGTGGCCCAAGTTGGTTCTCTGTGCCTTTGACCAAAACTTTTCATTTTCATATAAAACAAAAGGTAATTAATTCATCATATAAAATAATTTTCTAATTATACGAATTTCATCTAATTAAAAAATGTTTTAGGTATGCATACCTCGATTTATCTTTTATGATGGTTTTTGTAAACGATCCTCTGTTATACTAGAACTTTCTCAAAGAGTATTCGAAACCATTCTGTCGTTTAAAAAACAAAATTTTCTATAACTGTTAAGTCTGTAACTTTTAATGAGCACGTGAAAAGCATCTTCAAAGTTTAATCATATATGCATTTCTTGCTTCATAATTTGCACTCACATCTTGAGTCAGTCATGACTGATAATTATAAACATTGAATTTCATAGTAATAAAAAAAGAATTTCTCATTTGAGCCGATACAGCTCTCAAATCAATGAGTCGTGTGGAAAAATTCCGAAGGAAGAAACGAAATTTTTGGAATACAGATAGTTTCGATCGAGCTTTGGTCCGGCCGAATTTTCGGCGAAACTCAGATTTTGGACCGAAAATGAAGACGAAAACGAATTTTCGGTCGATCTTTAATAATTACTGTATTTACTGTCTATATTTTGCTGATTTTTCGTAATTTTTTAAAACTTTCCGACATATTTGAAAAGTGTTTATGATTTTGGTTTGTCTCCGCACTCCAACTCGCGTAAATATACTCGGATTGTCATGTAATTAATATACGTTATTTAAATTTACCATGGCATGTTCGGTATTGAAAATGGAGTGTGTAGCATTTATAGTTCGTTTGCAGGGGGACTATGGAGAAAATCCTTCGCAGTGTATTTTAATGGCGTTAAACTGTTTCAAACATATTGAAATTGATATACATCACTGAGTTTCACTACAAGATGTTTAGTATAGAATATGTGTGCATAACGTTTATCCGACGATATATACTCGATTCTTGGGCTTAAAATTGCGTTTTAAAAATAGTCGTATATAAATTCAATAAAGGAAACGCATAAAAATATTTTGGAAGAAAATTCGTAAAAATGTTTAGATTGCCCTAAGATTGGAATAACTGTTGTACCAGTAATTATTTTATAGGACTGCACAAAAAATGAATAAATTAATTATTTTAGCTGGGATTTCTCGTAAAAGAAAAATATATCAATGACATCTGTTTTTCAGTTTAGAGTTCAGTTTCGAAATCGTTTGCAGTGCATTTTAAAGACGTTACACTGTTTCAAAAGTATTGAAATTGATATAGATCAGTGGGGTTCACTACAAGATGCTTACTATAGAATATGGTGTGCATAACGTTTATTCTTCATTTAAAAACAGGGACACATAAAATAATTTGGTTGCCCAGTTACAATGTTTATGAGCAACAGTTGCTGGAAGCGCGTTTTCAGTTGTAGTATGCCTTTTTAAATGTAACAAATTTTTGGCATCTTTGGTGTGTATGAATTCTCTAGATCATATAAGGGTTGTACAATACAATCAGTTCATTTCTGTTTATTGACAGAAATTGCTAAAGAGATACTTTCAACTTTGTTATGCATTTCTAAACTGAACTAAATTTTTACATACTATGTGATGTATATGTCGTAGGCTAGCCCGGCTCTTTGCAAAGAGCCGGATTTCCCAATTAGCCTAAGACATATATACAAATCTATAGAGAAAAGAATGAAGCAAAAGAACTCGGATATTTTTTCAGACTATAGATGGTAACAGCTGAAATTGAGTTTTCAAATAAGTTATACGTTTTCGAAATTGCTTACTCGGCATCATCTCTCAACTCATTAAACTGTGCCATTTTTCTAAAGTATTCTGGATGTGTTGGAAAGTATATATATATAAATAAAGTGATTGCAATACATGGATTTCTAAAGAAAGCAACCTAAAAATCTTAAGGTTAATACACAGTTGAACTTCCCGTTAACAAAGTCCCTGTTTAACAAAGTTTTCTACTTAACGAAATTTTTTATAGGACCTTGATTTTGAACACTATTAACATGTAAATTAATCTCCATATTACGAAAAATATATTCTATATAACGAAATTCATTCCACTATCGTGCGTATAGAACATTCAAACGGAGAGGTTGCTGTTGCGAGAGATGTATGAATTTATTTCAGAGGATTGTATGAAAATGAAATTATTTCTTTATTTAATCATTTGCCTTCAAAAGAAGGAATGCTAAAAATCTTCGATATAATAAAAAGAGGATTCTAGTTACACGAAAATGTTATAGATGAACTGTTCGGATACTTAGAAAAGTACGAAATTTTTTATGAATAGTCTATTTTTTATAAGAAACCTGTAATATAATATTCTTTTTTAAAGTTAAGGATTTGGAATACTAAAAAAAAAAGAAAAAAGGTACGCTACGATTCAGTTTTTGTTTACCTCTTTTTATTACATATTTTTTTATAGACATTATTACAATTAAGTTTTTCTCATGTGTCTAGATTACATAAAATAAATTTACTGACGTATTTTCCAGTATTTCTATTTCACGCATATTTTTCATTTCATACTTGTGTATTTTATTATACAAATTTCATGAACTTGAGTTGATTTCTATTTAACGAATTTTCTTCATAACGAAGTGTTTACGTGTAACAATGAGACTTCGTAAAATGGAAATTTCACTGTACTTCCTAACAATTATTTCATATTTAAAGTAAAAAAATAAATGAATGAATTGAAAATTTCCTCTTTATAAATTTAGTATAGGAAGGGCAGAAGTGTCTAAATTCGAGCTTGCCCCGTGTGAAAAAAATCATTGTCTTGTAGTCAGAAAGGCAGTCTCCCCCGATTTCTGCAATATATTTTGGCTAAAATGTGACTTCTTTTTTTTTTTTTTTTTTTTTTTTTTTTTTTTTTTTTTTTTTTTTGCTGAAAAATGTCCAAATTTTTGAGTCCCTTACAAATACTGCTTTCCATATGGAAAGTAAAAAAAATATGACATGTGTTAGTGTGGTTTAATTCTTGCACGAATAATGATTTCACTCGAGAAAACTAACACGACCTATTCTTATTGGACTATTAACAGACCTGAGGTATCAAACTCGTTTTCTCTAACCTACGTTCAACTGGTTAGAGATTAACCTTATTTCTTTTAACTGCTAAAAATAGATCCTTTTAAAGTAATCTTTGGAGAGATTTTTTTATTTTATTTTTTTTTTACAAAATTGACTTCTTATGTACACTATATTGTAGAACACATGGTTAAAATTTTGTATAACATCTAAAACTGCTGTACATTTTTAAGTATTTTGATTTTACTACTCTAAACACACGTATAACAAAGCAATAAAATGGCTCTTACGCAAAACATTAAAATTCAAATTAAGATGTTCAATAAGTTTTATTATGAATGCTGAACTCGTCTCCAGAGAATGAACTCTGATAACTATAACGATACTGCATGTTTCCCCGCGATTAATTATTCCCGCAATATTACTGCACTAATCGATATCGTACCAATTGAACCATGCATTGAATGGGAAAAAACTGCAATAAATCAATAACCAGCTTTCACCGAAACCTAGTATACATAAAATAGACAATATAATGATGTACTAAGATACTGTGTTTGATACATTATTTTTAGAAAATACATATTACAGCTTTATTTGAAACTTTAACAAAAGTTTATTTAGTTTTCATGAATTTCCATCGTCATAAACATGTCAGCTAATTTATTAAATAACCATCGAAAAGCATTGAAAGGTCAATTTTAATTTTAACTCTGCATTACTACAATTCTTTAGAATATTTATGCTAGCTTATGTAATATTAGGTAAATTTTTTAAATTTACGTAATTTGATTTAAAGCATATTGTATATTAGGGTGGATCGAAAAATTGAAATGTGGATAATCGAATCGGCGAGGGGTGCAAAAGTTACCTTTTATGTATACTATTTTACGTTTTTTTTAATTAAAATCCATTTATATCTTCCGGTGCCCCAAGCGCCCCAAAAATAGAAAAGAATTGAATTTTTTATGAAAATGTACAATTTTTTTTTTTTAATTTTCCCAATTGTTTTTGCCACGGGGTGTGAAAGTTGTCTTTTGTGTATATTGGGTTACACAATTTTTTTTATTGAAATCCCCTCATATCTTCCGGTGCCCCAAGTGCCACAAATGTAGTTAAAAATTTATATATTTTTTGTTTGTTTTATTTTTTTATTAAATTAGTTTTGGCTCGGGATTCGAAAGTTGTCTTTTAAGCATACTAGCGTACATGCAAAAATTTTCAACATCGATAAATTTCTTCCGGTGTCCCAAGACACTTAGATATTTCCGAAAGTCGATTTTTATGCAAATTTTGAACAAAAAAATATAAGTAAAAATAAGAGTTAAAGAATTACTTGTATAGTATAAAAAATACTCTCTATAAAAGATTAAAAATTGTTTATCGTTTATTATTAAATGTATAAAATTATTATTTTATACTATATAGAAAAGACGACACAAAAGTGCAAGTGATGAAGGGCACAAAGTTCTACACAAAAACCACAAAGGAGGAACAGTATACTCTTGTAAAAGAACCTCACTCTCAGTATATTGGACACGTTTCAGTTGCAACAGGAAAAGCTAAAGCCATTAAAGAAGCAATAATAATATTTTTTTTTATCAAATAACATATATGGGCTTACAGTAATTGAATGTGACGGAACAAATTTAAATATTGGGCAGAAAGGATGAACTATTTGCCTGATTGAGCTGAACTCAATAGACTCTTACAGTGGTCATGTGTTTGCTTTATGCAAATGAATTGCGTTTACGACATTTACAAAATTCTTTACATGGTGAAACAATTTGTTCTGCAGCCTTTTGTTGTCCAGTTGGTACAGCAATCAAAATCTGCAATGAGCTACCTGTAGTTCAATAAGCACTCTAAATTGAAATGTCTGAAATTCAGACACTTAAGTGTCTGAAACGGTGTGTTCAATTTTCAGACATTTTAAAATGTCTTAATTTTTTCAGACACTTTTTGCGTCCGAATTTCAGACACTTCAAACGTCTTAATAGCAACCAATTTCTGTCAGCATTATACGTAGCCCTATTTGACCTAGGCTATTAATCCTAGAAAAATATTTAGCTGTGGTCTTGTCCCCTCCACCCCACACAGCCTGATTTTGGGACTTCCAAATTTGGTATGCAAATTTTGTAAAGCTCATAATTTAAATCTTTTACGACATTGTACTGATTATATTAAAAATTTTGAATTTCAGGAGTAGAACAAGATTAAAAACAAAAATATATTCATCTAAATATTAGATTTCTTTTATTTGTTTAGTTTTTAATGTTATTTTACTTTAAAAATTCAAAATATTGATTACAATCAGTACAATTTCGAAATAGATTTAAAATATGTTGGAAAACGTCACAGTGTAAGTGATTTTATGTCCAACATCACCTCGCTTGTGAAATGACAATTTCCTCGTGAAATATGCAACGCGTTTTATTTAGTTGTGAAATATGTTCCAAGATGGCGACACTTCCCTGAGCTATGGTGGCGTAAGATCACAAACTAGCGAAGGATTGTGTAAAAGACTTTTGTTTCGAAAAGGCGACAACAGATCGCAGCACTACAGAACTTTTCTGATAGACTCATTTTAAATAGAACCTTTTTTGCTTGTTAAGCAGTCTGTATTGTTTCAAGTTTTTTTACTCTGTTTTAACTCTTGTGGGCCCCTTTTTACTTCTTCACTTGAAGGCCCGATTTTGTGAGGCCAAGACGCACGGTTTTTCGTGCGTTAACTCTTTGTCTTATGGAAGACTAAGGTCTCCTACTGGATTTCCAATGTCATTACTCTTATAGTATTCATATCTAACCCTTTTATTTTATATTTTTTAGTGTGTGTGTGTGGAACCATGTAATCAAGATATTCATCAAGAATTAAATATTTTTTTTCTCTACAACTGCATCTGCATTATTCAAAGAAGATATTTTTCACGATTCACAACATCTACTCATTAAATAAAAAATTATAGGTTGTTTTCACATGAAGGAAACCAGCGTATGTCTGCTTTACCAAAAAGGTAAGAAAATAAATTTCTATCTTTTATTATTGATGAAAAAACTTTTGGTATAACAATTTTATATTTATACTGGATCCTTAGCTTCATGCTAATCGCGAACTCACCCTTTCTAGATATTTTAATAGATTATGAGACTGAGTTGAAAGGGAAAGTAAATAAATAATAATAAAAAAAAAACACAGTAATAAAAATTTGTTTATCTGATTGTGATCAAATGATAAACAAGATGCACATATGAGATATGAAATATT
This sequence comes from Maratus speciosus, assembly GCA_963932465.1. NCBI lineage: Eukaryota > Metazoa > Arthropoda > Arachnida > Araneae > Salticidae > Maratus > Maratus speciosus. The sequence goes on along the minus strand of OZ010800.1, from coordinate 288,868,879 downwards.
GAAATATATACATGAAAATAAAAATAAATGTGCATGAATAAATAACGATATATATAATATCGCAAAAAGAGTATTATTGCGAACGAATATTGATTGATTATTGTGAATAACTGATCATTTTATTTATATTTATGAATATATTCTAAGAAATTATTTTAAGAAAGTCACAAACTTCTTATAGTAAATATATTTGTTATCAAAGAATTTATAAAACTTGAATAACACGCTATGTCTGCCACAAAAGAAATTACGGCAGTAGAGAAACTAAATGATAATAATTACAATCATTGGTGTTTCAAATTAGAAAATCTGTTAATTAAAGACGATTTATTCAAATATATAACAGAATCTCCACCTGCCACACCCGATGATACATATACTAAAAACGCGGCTAAGGCGAAAGCCATAGTTTGTTTGTGTATTGAAAATACACAAATTGTGCACATCAGACATTTGACATCTCCCAAAGAAATTTGGGAAAGATTAAAAAGTGTTCACCAAAGGGCGAATTTATCATCCAAATTATTCCTTTTGAGGAAACTATATTCGCAAAGGCTCAATGAGGGCGGAGACTTAAATCTACATATCAACAATATTTTAACTATCCGCGACAAACTCGCTGCCATTGGAGAGCTCATAAATGATTCGCACATCGTGGCTCTTATGCTTTGCAGCTTGCCTCAGTCATATGCTCCTCTTATAACGAGCATGGAGGCTAGAGACGAAAAGGATCTAGACCTCGAGTTTGTAAAAAACAAACTCATCGACGAGTACTCTCATCGAATCGAATACAAAAACACCAGCACACGACCAAGGGACACAGCATATAAAATTATAAATAAAGGAAACAAAAAATATTGCAGCTTCTGTCAACGAGATGGGCACGCTCGTTCAGAATGTTACAAATTGAAAAACAAACAGAAAAACAATTACCAAAGAAGTGAAAATTATAACAGTAATAAATTTAACAACCATGCCAACTTTAAAGCCAATTCGGTAAACACCAAAAATCAACACAATGGTAGTAAAACCGACTCCTCGAATTTTTGTTTCAACAGCAAGTCAAATATAGAGGATGAGGTCAACCAATCGATCATTCCTCTCTTCCCAGTGGAAAACAATTTTGAAATTGAGTCAGTAAAAATTTACCAAACACAAACAACAGATCCAAACACATATATCATTGACTCGGGTTGTACCAGGCACGTTGCATCAGCAAAAACAAATTTTGCTACATTCACAGCCGGGAATTTTGGGAATATAACAATCGCTAATGGAAAAAGGCTTAATTCGGAAGGTATGGGCGACGTAAAAATAAAAACAGACAAAAACCACTACATTACACTAAGAAACGTATTATACTGTCCAGAACTAAAGGGCAATTTATTGTCAGTTAAGAAAGCCACTGAAAATAATATAAAGGTAATTTTCGAGAAAAATGCATGTTTATTTGTCAAAGATGATAATATAATCTTGACAGCTAAATTAAATGATAATCTCTACGTATTAAACCCTGAAGATGATTACGGCTATACTATAAGTACTCAAACTTTCTGTAACAATACAAATTGTATTTCATTGTGGCACCGAAGACTCGGACACAAAAATTTTGATGATATTAAATACCTTGTTAATCATGAATTAGCCAATGGGATAACAATTAACAAATGTAAACATGACACGCGATGCACCAAGTGCATTGAAGGGAAACTTTCCGCTCTGCCCTACCCTAAAGTAGCCACAAACAGAAGCAAAGACATCGGTACCCTCGCACATTCCGATATATGTGGCCCCATGAATACTGAAACGATAGGAGGGAAAAGGTACTTTATAACATTCACGGATGATTATAGCAGGTACACAATAACATACTTAATCGCGCATAAATCGGAAGCCGTTATCAAACTGAAAGAATACATAGCGCTAACAAAAAATAAATTTGGCAAGTTGATAAAGGCAATAAGGTCCGATAACGCAAAAGAGTATATCAGTGACGAATTTAAAAACTGCCTGATAGAAAACGGGATAGAGCGTCAATTGAGTGTTCCCTATTCTAGCCCACAGAACGGCGTTTCAGAAAGAAAGAATAGAACGATAGTGGAAATGGCTAGAACCATGTTGTCGGACGCCAAGTTACCTAAGCAATTCTGGGGGGAAGCTGTCATGTCCGCCACCTACCTCATCAACCGTCTACCAACAAAGGCTAACAAAATAACATGACACCCTATGAACTTTGGCATAAAAGAAAACCCGATCTCTCGAACATCAAAACATTCGGATGTAAGGCATTTGCCTATGTCGACAAACCTAAAAGAAATAAATTAGATGAGAAAGCCATCGAGGGAATAATGTTGGGATATGATTTCAGAAGCAAGGGCTATAGGATATATACGGGTGAAAATAAAATTATAATATCTAGAACCGTAAAATTCTTCGAAGAAGGTATAAAAGATGAGGAAATTATACCCGCCAAAGAAAATCAAAACATCGAACAAACTCCCGCAGATAATATTGAAATTGATCTAGAAGAGCGCGACGATGATCAGAATAACACCCCGACCGACACATCCCTTGAGCCGAGAAGATCGCAGAGACAAAATCGTGGTGTACCACCTAACCGTTATGGAATAAGCGCAAACCTGTGTCAAATTCAGGAGCCAAAGTCATGGACAGACCTACAAAATATCAATGACGCAGAAACTAAAGATAAATGGCTAAAAGCCACTAGTGAGGAAATAGATTCTCTGAAGCAAAATAATACTTGGAGATTAATAAAACCTATCCCGGGAAAACGCGTCATAGGTTGTAGGTGGACGTTTAAGGCAAAAAGGGGAGCCAACGGGTCTATAGAGCGATATAAAGCCAGATTGGTCGCTAAGGGATATGCTCAAAAATATGGAAGCGATTTCGACGAGACCTACGCACCCGTTGTAGCGCATACCACCCTACGAGCATTCTTAAACGCAGCGGTGTACAAAGATCTTAAAATAACTCACCTAGATGTCAAAACTGCTTTCTTACATGGCGATTTAGAAGAGGAGGTTTATATGCATCAGCCAGAGGGATACATAACAAAAGGGGAAGAAGATAAAGTGTGTAGTTTAAACAAAGCGATTTACGGCCTTAAGCAGGCAGCTAGGGCGTGGAACCAAAAAATAAGTAAATCTCTAAAAGAACTAAATTTCGTTGAATGCGCGTCAGACAAATGTCTGTACAAAAGAGTCCAAGATGGAAAAATCGCATACATAATAGTGTATGTTGATGACATCTTAGTCGCAGGAGACAAAACAGACACACACGAAATATACACTGAATTATCAAAGCAATACGAAATCAAAAATTTGGGTCAAGTAACACAATATTTAGGCATAAACATAAAGGAAACAGCAAACGGTAATCTAGAATTAGACCAGGAACACAAAATAATACAAATCGCAGAAAAATTCAATTTGTTAAATGGTAAGCCTACGTATACACCCATGAATACTAACTACTTTAATCTAGATCCAAACGGGAAACTAATGGGAGATAACGTAAAATTTAGACAGGCTATAGGAGGGCTTCTATACATTGCAACTTTAACTAGACCCGACATAGCATCAGTCGTTAACATCCTGGGAAGAAGGAATGAATCCCCAAGGGAAGTCGATTGGCAAGCTATCGAGAAATTAATTAGATATCTGCTTACTACCAAAGATCTTAAATTCGTCATAGATAAAACAAAACCTCCAATCCTAACGGCATATAGCGATGCCGATTGGGGGAACGACAGAATAGACAGGAAATCAACCACTGGAAACTTGTTTAAATTAGGAAATAATATATTGGCATGGTCATCGAGGAAGCAGAGTTGCACAGCACTCTCGTCCACGGAGGCTGAATATATCGCTGCCTCTAATGCAGGTCAAGAGATTTCGTGGTTGTTAGACCTGTTAAATGACCTCGAACTGTGTCAACAACTACCCGTAACATTGTACGAAGATAACTTATCAGCCATAAGATTGACCGAAAACGAAAAGGCACAGACAAGAACTAAACACGTGGAAGTTAAGTATCACCACATCAGACATCTATGCCAGAATGGTATAATCAAAATAACTTATTGCCCATCAAAGTTAATGCTGGCAGACGTGCTCACCAAGCCGTTGCCTAAGCCTCATTTCGAGTGTTTGAGAAACAAGTTAAACATTCTACGCTCGTCGGTTTGACATAAAAAGCGGGGGTGTTGGAAAACGTCACAGTGTAAGTGATTTTATGTCCAACATCACCACGCTTGTGAAATGACAATTTCCTCGTGAAATATGCAACGCGTTTTATTTAGTTGTGAAATATGTTCCAAGATGGCGACACTTCCCTGAGCTATGGTGGCGTAAGATCACAAACTAGCGAAGGATTGTGTAAAAGACTTTTGTTTCGAAAAGGCGACAACAGATCGCAGCACTACAGAACTTTTCTGATAGACTCATTTTAAATAGAACCTTTTTTGCTTGTTAAGCAGTCTGTATTGTTTCAAGTTTTTTTACTCTGTTTTAACTCTTGTGGGCCCCTTTTTACTTCTTCACTTGAAGGCCCGATTTTGTGAGGCCAAGACGCACGGTTTTTCGTGCGTTAACTCTTTGTCTTATGGAAGACTAAGGTCTCCTACTGGATTTCCAATGTCATTACTCTTATAGTATTCATATCTAACCCTTTTATTTTATATTTTTTAGTGTGTGTGTGTGGAACCATGTAATCAAGATATTCATCAAGAATTAAATATTTTTTTTCTCTACAACTGCATCTGCATTATTCAAAGAAGATATTTTTCACGATTCACAACATCTACTCATTAAATAAAAAATTATAGGTTGTTTTCACATGAAGGAAACCAGCGTATGTCTGCTTTACCAGAAAGGTAAGAAAATAAATTTCTATCTTTTATTATTGATGAAAAAACTTTTGGTATAACAATTTTATATTTATACTGGGTCCTTAGCTTCATGCTAATCGCGAACTCACCCTTTCTAGATATTTTAATAAAATATAAGCTTTACAAAAATTGCACATCAAATTTTTGAGTCCTAAAGGGGACGGGACACTGTCCAGCATGCCCATGTTTTAATCAGGTCCTTTTGCAAAAAAATGCAACCCTGCATTATTTTTTACTAAATAGAGGTGTCCGGTATTTGGAAGTGTACGTTGTGAAGGTTGAACATTTCCGAAAAGTGGACGTATAATACCTTTTCTAATACACAATGTATGCATATTTGTATATTTTTACCTCACAAAAGAAAAAATCTCCGATTATTTGACAAATTCCCTAGCCCCGAAGTGTTCCCTATTGACGGTTTTTACGGTACATGGATAAATATATATATATATATTTGTAATCTTGTCTTACTCTAAAAGTTCAAATATTCATTATACTCAGTGGATAAAAATAAAGATATTTATAATATCAGATGTTCGAAAATTCCAAAGAAAATCCCCCCCCCCCCACCCCCCTCAAAAAAAAAATCATGCAATTTAAGAACTAGATCTTTTAAAAATTTACATTGGCAAATAGGCATTGTTTTACACAGATCAGATGATCACAAGATCTATTTAACTATAAATACAAAATAATAAATAAATACTCTAATTTAATAACATTCAGAAAATAATTACTGCTAGTTTCAAAACTTGACTCAAATATACATTTCAAGTAGTACATATAAATAAACAAGTTTAGTCACTATAAGTAGTAAACATGTGTAATATATATTTTTGAATATGCGGTGCTTTGTCATTGTTTAATTAAAAATGAACTTTGGTGTCTAATTTTATACATTCTGTGGAATATGTAAAAATTTTTCTTTTAAACATATTCCTTAGCTTTTATGGAACAACAGGATATAAGTCATATTTATTTTTTTATTCCTGTAAACTTTGTATCTTATGAATATGAGCTACATAAATTTTACAGATTTGATAAGAAAAGATTAACCTAGAAAACAGAAAAAAAGAAGTAAAGGAAAAGAAATGACAGAATATGTACTGTTTTTAGTTGTTTGAAAAATACTTTGAATATAAAAAAGTAGTTATTAATCGCTTAAAAATATATAATATATAAGTAATTATGAACTTTTAAAAGCATATACTATTTCAGTTTTATCTACAAACTTTATATCAAGCATAAACAACTTTTTATTTATGCCAAAATTATCATGTTTAACTTTTTTCGTACTAATAATTGTTTGTATCAGAAAAGTTGCATTTGCGATTGCAATAAAGGTAAATTTCATAATTGTTTCTGATATTACTCAGGTTTGAAAATTTAAAATCATGAACAAAACATAGCAGAAAAAGGCTTACATATAAATAAAAAAAATTATATAGGTACCAATTTAAAAAAACTCAAAAAATATTAATGAATACTTTATAAATATACCGTTAAACAACAACAGAAATTGAAGTAAATGAATAAAAGGTTTCTGCATTTGTTTTATCTTTAAAAAATCTTGCGGAATGATAGTATAAGAAATACCTATTATATTTTTAGAGATTTTGGTAAATGTTAAATCTGAAACTTTGACTATCAAAATTTACGATTGTCAATAATAAATTAAAGCATCAATAATAAGAATAAATCTTTAAAAAGTTTCAGTTCTGTGATTAAAAACGGTAATATTTAAAGAAAATTTTCACAGTATTAATGCTTTTTTTCAATCTGAAAACTTTTCCGAATATCATAATCATATGAATATCATATTTAGCTCCAAAATAATAATAATCACAAAAAATACAATAAGTACGGATACATAAACTGCAAGAGTTTATAATCAATAAACAGTAAAAATCAGAAGAAACACAACATAGAATAAATACAGTTTCAAACGACTTCAATTTAATGTTTTTATCTCCCTTTAATGCAGGCATGTCAAACTCGCTTATCGACGCGGGCCAAATTAATCATTATATACAAAACCGCGGGCCACATCAAACAAAGTAGATAATATTATTACAATTGCACACAGTAAAATTTGTGCGTACAAAACATAGCCATGTTAAAGAAATATTCAAGTAAAGTACTAAAGTTATTGCTATAACTCATAGTTTATTTTATCTTATTTTTCGAAAAAGTTCTTGACTTTCGAAAAAATTCTTGACATTACTTTTTTAAACGAAATCTACAAAGTTTAATTGAATTTTTGAAAAAAATGTTGTACGCGCTCTATGTTAATCTACCAAAGGTATAACTTTTAATCTTCCGGATTATTTTTCGAGTAAAGATTTTTTGAATCAGAATATTTATTTAATAAATTGTGTCTTGTATCGATGCGTTTCCTATACATATTTCATTTCATTTATTAAACAAATTTTCTCGTTCAAATACGGTTTATTCTACCAGAAAAAGTTTTGTATCGAACATATTTAATATGTCTAATTGTTCTTCTTTTACTTTATTTTTTCTTTTTTTTTTAATATGTTATATTAATACTTATGTACTTTGTCATTTTTTGTTATTCTTTTCTTTTTCTTAAAGTAAATTTAATTTTGTGGCTACCAGCCGCGTCTAAACATTATTTTTTTTAAGGCTCCCTAATGCCCTTGTAACACAATCACCTTTCCACTGGATGTAAAGTTGCAACGCAACTAGGTAATCCATTCAGCTGCTAACATTGTTCCACTTTGCTTCATTGTTAACTTTTTCACTCAGTTGGAAAATTGAAACTTGTAACTGAATTAAACACAGGTAAAATGCCAAAGGATTGGCGGGCCACAGAGAAGTTGTCGGCGGGCCAGTTGTGGCCCGCGGGCCGCGTGTTTGACATGCCTGCTTTAATGGAACTATGAATCATGCAGCTTTTCAAATCTGCTTATGTTGCATGTTTTGCTTTTGGGCAACGACAAATTAGGATATTTCCGATCACAGGATCGAAAAGGAAGATTAAACAATTTATTACTCATTCGTTTATTCACAGGAGACAAGCGCACTGAATTACACCATTGCAATTTAATTATCAAAACAATTATATTCGATACCGTTGCATTAAGAAGGTATAACAGACGACAGCTTGTGAAATCAAAAAACTAACATTAAACTACAAAAAAAGAGATCAATCTTTAAAAACTATTTAATTTATATTCATAAGATACAAACCTACTGGAATAAAAAGTTAAAATTAAATATGACTTACGCTTTCATTCGATAAATACTCCATAATTACGCATTTCTTTTAATCCAAGCAATGGCGACGCTTAAAATGTGATTCTTTCTATCTCATGAAGGAGCCATAGATGACATGCGCGGAAATCAATGCTCTGATTGGCTGTTCAGAATAGTACGAAAAAGAAATGTTCAACTACTGTTTTAAATAAGACATTTCCTAGATAATTCCAACATATTTCTCGGTTCGTATATACCATGATCATACTAAGACACTTATGTATCTTAAATTAAGACATCTATTGTGTCTGAATTTTCAGATTAAGACACTTAAGTGACTGAAATTATTTTTCAGTCATATATGTGTCTAAATTTAAGACGCCTCTATTTGCAGTGAGTGTGGAGAATATGCCAGATAACATAGATAGAATGGTTCTCAGCAATATTTCTTTGATATTTGCATAGCAATATCGTCTGGTGAATGTTGTTCTGACCTGGCATTAAAAAAACTTGGACCAGTTATTCACGCTAGATTGCTGACAAATGCAGGTGGAATTTTAAGGTTGTATGTGGCCACAGAAAATCCATTTGAGAATTTAATTATTCTTGCAACATATATTATGGAGGTATATCCATATATGAAGCCCAGTGGTGTAGTGGTCAGAGCACCTGACTGCCGCACCACAAGTCGAGAGTTCGACTCCCGACCGGGCAAGGTTCACTCACCCTTTCATCCCTTTGGGGTCGATAAAATGAGTACCAAGCTTGCTTGGGAACTAAACACCGAGGGTCTCACGTTAGGCTGACCATCTGGCCGGGACGCATGCTGCATAGCACCTCGGGGCCCAGGGTCAAGAAAACAGAGATGGGCACTGTCGGCCCAGATTCTTCATGGATTGTATAGCCACATAGTTTAGTTTAGTATATCCATATGGAGGTATGTGTATGGTTCCATATCAAAACTTTGCCCTTAATAAAAAAAGGAGCGCGGCATATTTGGAAACTTATCACGTTTTCTAGATATTTTGATCCCAAACTAAGAAAGATAGTAGACGCTGTTGTTCAATGATATATCTGCTTTTGTCATCCTGAAAATTTGTTATTGGCAATGATCTCAGATAACAGAGAGCATATAAAGTCTTCAGCAATACAAAAGCTAATTTGTGCTAGAAATGAAAATAGAACTAAAAATTTTTCAAGAACCGAAAATGCACTTCAAAGCAAAGGATTATTATGAACTTTTCGACTGGCAACGAGTTGGACGTTTTGAATCACCTCTTTTGATGAATGTGCCTTGCGAGTAAATTGAGGCCATGGTAAAAGTAGGAAAAACAGAGGAATACATATCCATGCCATACTCATACGCTATTGGAAGATGCGTTCGCCTAGTGTCTGAGGCATCAGAAAGCGTATCTGGACAAGAAAAAAGACAAGATTTCATATTGAATAGAATAACATCAAGAAATCATATCAAACATTTTAACACCAAACACTATTACAAACTTCAGAAATATGTAAATCTTCAAAATAAAAGGAGTTTAAAATTTTCTACGTAAGTTCAATTTTTATAATTTGTATGATTTAGTGCTTTTATTTTAAAAATTATACTGCATGTATTATTATAAAATTATTATTATTTATAAGTTTATTATTTATTAACTAAACACTTTGCCAGATTTCTAAATGATTTTTGTAAATGAAAAAAATTTTTAATACATTTTCTTAAAAAATACAACCTTTAACTATACTTGGGGCACCGAAAGATATAAATGGATTTAGATAAAGAATTATGTAAATTGCACAATTATGTAGTAAACCCAATGCACAACTTTCTCACAGGGCGCTACATGTAATTTAAAATTAATAAATAAATAAACTAAATTAAATTAAAAAAATTATAAATTTTTATAAAATTTTCATTTTGTAACTATTTTGGGGGCGCTTGGGGCATCAGAAGATATGAATGGATTTCAATTAAAAAAATATGTAAACTAATATACATAAAAGACAACTTTCGCCCCCCGCGCCAAAACTAATTTAAAAAAATAATAAAATAAAAAATATATAAAATTTTATAAAATTTTCAATTTTTAACTATTTTGGGGCCGCTTGAGGTACCGGAAGATATGAATAGATTTCAATAAAAAAATAGGCGTAAACTAGATTACATAAATGCACCCCGCGCCAAAAGTGATTTCGAAATTTTTTTATTTTCGTATACTTTTCAATCCATCCTATTGTATATACAATTTGATTACTTTAAACTTATACACATATAAATTTATTTAGCGAAAACTTTTCATTTGCGCGTTTTATATATATATATATACATCTTGCGGCAGCACAGAATTTTATTTTTTAATCCATGGTGCACTTAGATAATTCCATTGATGTCTGAGGCCTATAATGCTGTCTGAGGAATTCTAATTTTTGAAAAGCTTCTTAGAGTTCTTTTAACGTTATATCTTTTTTCGGCATTTCCTGGAAATTTCCTTTTTTAAAATTCCACGTCCTCTTGCTGGAAAGAAAAGCATCATCCATTTCATGCTTTGTGCACTAATCGAATTTTGCCCACACTAATCGAGAGAGCATCAAAAAAAAGTTTACCGCACTAACAAAAAAATTGCACTAAGCGAGGGATATCTGCATTTACCCCTTCGCGACGAGCGTATTTTACTGAATTTTTTATCTTTTATCACCGGTTTTTCAAAACAGAAATTTTGGCCTAATTCAATAGGAAAAATGCGCCGATTAAATAAAACAAAATTTACAATAAAAAATTACTGGTGAGAATAATCAAGGATTCTGAGCATATTATGCGACATTTATACGCGTCGCTCGTCCCGAAGGGGTTAAGAAATGCATATCAGTTAACACATTAAAAAAAATCTTCAACAATGACAATAAATAACTTGCGTTGACAAAAAGTTAAGAAAAGTAACTTTAATAAAAATCATAGTAGTTGTTCGTTCCCTAACGCAACCCATTTACAAAATTTCAACACAGTGTCGTAACACAAACATGCATTAACCCTTTATGTACTGAATTATGAATTCATGAAAATTTTATCTTCTAAAACATTTTTCGTGAATTGTTTAAACTTCATTAGAAGGCTTACATAATCATTTAATAAATTTTAGAAGGATTTTAGAAGGATTGAAGGATTTAGAAGGATTCATTAAATTTGAATTGGTAGGGGTTTTCTGCACTATTTATAACCCCACTCAAATCTAATATTTTTCTTAGTATTTTGTAGAATTACGAACTGGACAAATATAATGTTCTTATAATAGAAACATAGAAATATTTCCGAATTGAAAAATCCCCCCCCCCCCCCCCCAACGCCAAGAAAGCTGAAAAGGTGCAAAGGCAAAAGAAATCATTCTTTTAAAAATATTTTTGTTTTGTGTAATCCATAATGCTTTTGGAACAACATAAAGTAATGTATCTATAACTCATTCTAAACTGTATTACAACTAACCGATGCATTAAATGAATTTTATAGCAAGTTATTTTAAGGGTACCGTCAGTAGATAAAGGGTTAATTGACAAACATGCATTGCTCCATGATGCCTTGCCTTGCATTACTGTAAAATGTGACATGTAAAAAGAATTAAAAAAAAAAAAAAAAGAAAAAGAAAGAAAAGAAGTCAATACGACAAATTTTTTCAGATTGTTATTTTATGTTACTTAGACGAGAAAATTATGAAAAAATAAATAAAAATTAAAATAATCCGTCAGTATTTTCTCAACTTGAGCATTAAAATGATTAATTAAGAAACAAAATTAGAAACGAATATCGAAAATTTTATTCATGAAGTATTTCTATATAAACGAATTTGCACGGTACGTTCAACATATGGCTTCTTTTATCTGTGAATGGGTTTTCGCAGATGTTTCACACAAAAGCTGTACAGAAAACAATTGTAAATTAAATCGACTTTATCTCGTTAGCGATGCTAATGAAGCAAGGGGGAGTTATCAGAAGTATGTCTCGGGAAAAAAAAAAATGTAGTTGTACTATCGAATCACAGACGTCTATGTGCAAAATGACGCTTACAATGCAATTTTTGATTTGCAGTTACTTAATAATATCTGCAAGGATAATTACCGAATAAAATTAGTTTTTTTACTTTTTTAATTTCGTGCATGAAAGTAATTGTGATTTTTTTTAATTTTAGGAATAATAGGATTTTTTTAAGCAATTTTTCTCTACATATTTATGTTTCTATATCAGCATATCTTAATATCTAGATTTTTAATATGATGTTATTTGTTTTTAGCCAATTGGATTACCCCCTTCTCTAACAAATAAAAATAAATCATAATATTATCAAATATATAAGAGGTGTTCACAACCATAGACCAAGTCCATTTTGAAATAAATGAGATAGTCTTTCTAGCAGGTGCATAAAATCTGTTTTATCCACTCCCACAGTGAATCAAGTCTGTTTTTACATACTTTATCATTGTATGTCATCTGTTTACAGACTTGGTTTACTGTGGCAGTAGATAAAACAGATTTTATGCACCTGCTAAAAAGACTATCTCTTTTTTTTTTTTTTTTTTTTTTTTCAAAATGGACTTGGTCTACTATGGTTGTGAGCCCCTCATATAAGCCTGTTTTTTACATCTTTTTCTATGGAATTTGAACTTAGAAGCTTCAACGTGCAATGATTATCATGGTTACTATGGCAATATCGTACAAAACGGATCTCTTTATGCTGTTATGACATTTTGTGGAATAATAGGGAATTTATGATAAGCGGCTTCTATATCAAATAATGTATGTATTTTTCAATCAGTAACATACAACAGATGGCAATATGTTCGAATTTTTCAGTATAGTCTTATTAAAAAGAACTTCAACAATATATTACAAATTTCTCGGTTAACAGAGAATAGTGAATTTATATAGTAGTTAGAGTGTGGATTAACAGACAAGCGTACAAGCTACTATTTGCCACACCATCTACACGGAACAACAAAGAAAATACGGGTGTTTCTAAATGAATATCGGGGTCTTAACGCTTGGTAATATTTACTACATAAAACTTAAAATTATAATTAATACATAAAATGAAAGAGCAACTCAAACAGTTTTACCTACTAGCTTACAAGTGTTCAATGCGAGCACCTTTCGTCACACATCAAGTCGATAGCTCAGTTCTTCCCAAACATTGATTAGTGTTTGTGGGGCCATTGTTGCAACAGCTGCAATGGTCAGCTGATAGTGGAGGGACATACACTTGATCCTTTATGAACCTCCACAGATATAAATCACGTGGCGTCAGATCCGGTGAGCGTCTGAACAGAACTTCTTTACTAATCAACGTTTGGGAAGAACTGAGCTATCGACTTGATGTGTGTCGTGTGACGAAAGGGGCTCATATTGAACTCTTGTAAGCTTGTAGGTAAAACTGTTTGAGTTGCTCTTTCATTTTATGTATTAATTATAATTTTAAGTTTTATGTAATAAATACTACCAAGCGTTAAAACCCCGATATTCATTTAGAAATACCCCGTACTTTCAAGAACAGAAATGAAAGTTAAATTGATGCATTGATTTATGGCTGTTTTCCAAAGCGACTATTTTCTGACACATTTCTGAATTCACTTTTGTTCGGAAAAGCGTCTAATGTGCAGGTGTTCTGATTCAGAAGCTACGTAATCGAATAGCATTTTCCATTTTTTTTTTTTTGGTAAAGACAAAAGATCTTTCATAAAATGCTGTCAAAGTTGGCATTTTGAACCAAATTTCCGGGCGCAAAAGTGCTGGAAATGAGAAATTGTCAATATAAAAATTGTAGATAGTATTGAAAATTGACGAAGTTATGAATTTTTTTCTTCCTAAAACCCTATTTTTTTCACCTCTTGAGTCCATTTTTAATTTTATCAAAAATCTGTGATGCATAAATTTTTGGCTCTTTTACTAGAAATAATAATAACTTTAAACTGATTTGATATGCATTATAATTAAGAAGTTATGGGTTTTTTAGTTGTTTTTTTTTCACAAAACTCTTCCCATTTCTACTCGCTTGGTCCGATTTTGCCCATTAACGAACTTGACCGAGATTTTCCGCCCCTTAATTTTATGTATAAGTTTGGAAGATATTTGTGCAGAGTTATGGAAGTTATCGTGTACATAAAAAAATGATATATATATACAGTAGAACCTCTTTTATCCGAACCTTTTACTATGACTAACTCTTTTATTATAACTCTTTTAACCGAAACTCTCGGTTAACCGAAATCCATTTTTAAAGCTTTTTTTTTTTTTTTAAATGTCACATTCCTTGTGTTCAAAATTCATTTTCAAAGCTTTTTTTTTTCTTTTTTTATAACTATCACATTCCTTGTGTGCAAGCGGTTCCTTCCGAATTACGAGTACATATAAATATTTTCGATCCCCTTTCTTAGAATTCCTTTGAATTTAACCTGAAATCCCGTAAGCTGCGGAGTGGAACGAAGAAAATGAACAAATTAGCAATTCTGAAGCTTTTGAATGTTTTGCAAAAGGTTTGGCATTTCAAAATTAAAATTCAGGTTGTTTGTCAGTCTTGTTTCTACCTTGTCATTGCTTTATTTTTTATTAAGCACTTCTTACCATAATAAGAAGTAGCGCATATATTTCTCCTTAACCTTAAAATTAAAGCATTCTCGATTATCCGAAGATTTTGATTTTCCGAAAGATGGTCGGTGCCAATTACTTCGGATAATCGAGGTTCTATTGTCTATAATTTTCAACAGGTGGTGGTTTTTGTGTTCTAGGGATCATGATCGACGTAGATCTGCAAAAACGTTTCAGAAATTCCAACATAGGGGAGAATAAGGTAGAATTTCTTACGAAATCTATCTAAAAAATGGAAAATGCATATCAATTACAAATTGCTTCATTAGTCAGCTCTGCCAATTTTATGCCTAAAAAATGAGTCGGAAAATATGTCAGAAAGTTTCTTGTTTGTTGAGAAGGGAACTTGAGACTTGCCTTAAAATCCTCTGACAGTCTAGCAAAAGGGCAAAATTGTAATATTGTTTTCTCTGTATTTTGTTTTATATGCTAAAAAAAGATGATTGTTTCAACATTATAAAAAAAAAAAACTTAATTACGAATATGAATATAATTCTTGAGAGTAATAATCATTGTTCACTGTATTAAAAATTCATTAAATCAATTGAAGTATATTACTTTAAATAATGCTTATATTGATGCGAAACCTGAAGCTTAGTGAACTTATTAACACGGGCTTGTCCGCCGGAGGATTAAAAGTTATACTTGGCCATACATTAAAAATATGTATATTTTCAAACTGTGCAAAACCTTTTCTTTCTAGTCTGTAAAAAAAAAAAAAATAAATAAATAAAAAAAATAAAAAATAAAAAAATAGAAAACAGGAATTCTGTTTTTTCAGAATTTAGCGTCGCCCCGATGAAAAAAAAAATTATGTATATATAAATAGTACAAAACATATTTCAATTTTTAAAACTTACAGCACACGCTTTTATTTTAAGTAAAATGACGTCATTCGCGTCCGCTTAAGAATTCCACATTTACGATCCACTCTTAAACATCTACAGTAAAGCATGCATTGGAGGTCAGTATTGCGAAATAATACACAAATGCAGCAAAAAGGATGCCGCCATTAAAGAAACTCGACAAAAAAGCGGCTATCTCATGATTCATAGGCCTTCATGTGTTTGTAACATTAATATAGATACTTAAAATTAAATATAGTTTATAATAGCTCCATGTTTTAACAGAAATCATTCGTTTATATTTTTTCAAAACAGCACGTATTTTAATTACATTTTCTTTCGGTAATTACAAAAATGTATAATTAATATTTTACAACTATTTTCCCTTTACTTATGGGGTACTTCCGTTGCCAATATTAAGCAAATGTTTCCAAAAACTATAAAAAATTTATATTTCAAAAATAAAGGGAGATGCAGTTTTCAAACAAATTGCATTTAAAAGTACTTTTTTCCAATACGACGGTATAAAAATTGAAAATGTGCGAGGCTTAGAAGTTTAAAAAATTGCTATAGAGTATTTAATCGCACTGCTTTGTTTTACGGCTGGCTTCTGTAAGGTAACGTTATTTTTTGGAGACGACATAAAATAAGCTGGGAGAAAGAAATAGCAAACCGTATACCGGGGCTAAAAAAACAAAACAAAACAACAACAACAACAACAAAAAAAAAAAAGAAAAAACGAAAAAAAAAAAAAACATCCAGTAACTGACATCTTAAAGATTCTTTCGTGTTCAAATCACTATTAATTTTAAATTAATTATATATATAGATTTTTTTTTCTTTTTCAAAGGATAGTTAAGATGCTTTAAAAAATTACTGTTGACAAAATTCTCAAAAATTATACATTGTATTATTACAAACTATTTTTTTTTTCGTTTTGATAAATGTGATCAAACTCTCGAGTAACTGAAATCAATCTTATTTTGTAACACCAATAACCTATACAAAGTGAACCAGAATCTGAAACTTTACTTGCAAAGATTTAAAAAAAAAAAAAAAAAAAAAAAAAAAAAAAAAGTTACTTTATATTTCAAGGAATTTATGCTTTAAAATACTTTATTATAAAGACCAAATACTTAAACCTTATTTATACACGATATCATACTTCAAATGCATGTGTCTCCTATTTCATGTTTTAAATTATTAGTAATGCAGATATTCAGTAAATGACATTTATGAACCAGTAACTTGTAAATGGTATCACGCCCTGGTAGAAGAACTTAAATTTTAATGTTCTTGACTAGAGGATAAATTGAATTTATTATTGTGTATTTTTAAACAGTTCAAATAATAGATTTCAACTTTCTTTAATATTACCAATAATTAACATCTCTGTCGAAGACAGGTGAAATGAAATTACTGGAATCAATAACTGGCACCTCCCATTAAGCTTAATTAGATAACTATAAATTAGAAATCATGGTCCTGATGTATCATAGGCTTCTTTTAACTAATTTCTACAAGTATAACTTTAAGAAAAAGTTCAGGATGGTTACTTTATAAATAGATTTAAAAAAAGCACTTACCTTAATTTTAGAAATAAGGAGGATGCCTCAAAACGGTACTTTTTGCGTTATCAAAAGTTTCTTCTTTATTGAATTCGTTCTTGGCCTACTAATGGCGAATAATTTAATAAAAATAAAAACAAGTAATATAGAAATTTTGTTTTTAAAGTCAATTCCTACTTAGGTCATCAAAGAAGCGTTTAATATAATCCCTAGCTAATATTAGTTTTTGTTGCATTAAAATATCTCAATTTGCTGATTTTCTATAAGCAAGTAGGTTTACAATGGAAGTCTATGGGATTTTGGCGAAATATTAGAGATATCGCCAAGTTGGCGTCAGTTTTGGCGATATATCGCCAGGTTGGCGACAAACTTGGCGGTGTTTGGTGACAGAACAGGGTCCCCTCTATGGTAACCCCTTTATAGATATGAAGATGCATTAAATGCTATTCAATAACCAATGGCCGCCATTTTGTCTCCCATATAAAACTAAAATTAATTAATTAAAATTTAATTAATGAATTAATATTTGAAAAATCTGCATTAGCATCAAGTGTCATCCAGTACAAGTTTTAAAAAATTTATTTCAACTTGATAGGATGAATAATAAGTACTTTGTTAACGATTGAAAGATTGAACAAGATATATACATATATATATATAAGGAGAGTGTGAACTAATAGTAGAAATTGAACAAATCGAAAATTGTATATCAAACGTGGCAGATGAGGTGCATTCGTTCTATAACTAGTTGTATAATTATTCAGACCTTGCTGTAATTGTTGTTGCATTCTTATGCAAAGATGGGTGACTACAAAATTTATTACGATTTTATATATTAAATTCAGTAATAAGGAAATAATATAACTCCAACATAAATAGCACGTCATCACTATAGGAACCTAGAATCATTACCTATCATGGGATATCATTGAATTCATCGTGTATGATAGGATTTAATACAATGAAGAAGACTTTTATCAATAGCTTTGATTCGATTTTCATAAAATTTGAAATGACTCGATAAAATTCTGCAATGATTCTATATATTAAATTTCAAACCATTCTGTTAGGTAGTTTTTGTGCGGTTATATGCGGACAGACGGACAGACAGACTTACGAACCGGACGGCGACTATAGGTGCTACGTATTTATATAATTACGAACCCACCTAATAAGTGTCTAAGTTACCACTGGATAGCATTACTTTTCAGAATTTTACAAGAAAATGCTTATTTGAGTTAGGTTTTTGCTGAAGTGTCAGTTACTAGTTAGGTGTCAATAACTAGGGGGGTGTCACCCTATAATTAGGATAAAAAAAAAAACAAGTTGGAAATTGCTCTTCAAACGTAGCAAATCAGGTGCGTTCGTACTATAACTAGTTTTATAAACATTTTTTTTCCCACCACATAGTGTAATGAATGTATAGTTTAGTGCACTTCATAAGTGCATATCAATTTCATTTTGTTCGAAAGGCTGCAACATCATTAAAATGTACTTGAAATATTTTTTTCCTATTGGCCGTAATGTAACGGAAAACTTTTGACTGTCCCTGTCATTAAACTATACATCCAATTTTCATAAAAATTGAAATAACTCGACAAAATTTTGCAACAATTATAAATTTAAAATTTCAGACCAATCGGAAGGCTGTAACATCATTAAAATGCACTTGCAATAATTTATTCCCATTGGCCGTAATGTAACGGAAAACTTTTGACTGTCCCTGTAATTAAACTATGCATCCGATTTTCATAAAATTTGAAATAACTCGACAAAATTTTGCAACAATTATATATTTAAAAATTTAGACCGTTCGGAAGTCTGTAAGATCATTAAAATACACTTGCAATAATTTATTCCCATTGACCGCAATGTAACGGAAAACTTTTGACTGTCCCTGTAATTAAACTATACATCCGATTTTCATAAAATTTGAAATGACTCGACAAAATTTTGCAACAATTATATATTTAAAATTTTAGACCATTCGGAAGGCTGTAAGATCATTAAAATACACTTGCAATAATTTATTCCCATTGACCGTAATGTAACGGAAAACTTTTGAATGTCCCTGTAATTAAACTATACATCCGATTTTCATAAAATTTGAAATAACTCTACAAAGTTTTGCAAAAATTATACATTTAAAATTTCAGACCATTCTGTTGGGTAGTTTTTGCTCTGTTATATGCGGACAGACGGACTGAACGATGACTATAGGTGCTACGTATTTATATAACTAAGAACGCACCTAAAAAGGAAATTGTTTAAAAATTTATTAATTTAAAAATAAATGAATTCTCTATCAGACTATAGGATCAGAATACTATAGATCATTTCATCGGATCTGAAAGGGTTTCCGAAGTCTCTCTATCATCAGTGAACATCGGGTCCGGAGCCGGAAAGATCTTCCGTTGTTCACTTCCAGGAAATGTCGATTCTCTTCCGAAAGTAAGTATAGTAGATAATGCAAAAGAGACGAGGCAAATGACTTGCGTTTTAGTCGCATTCACAACGCATGCCGTTATTGCAGAAAATCATTGTTGCAGCAAGGGTTAATTTAAATAGGGGAGAAATGAGTGATTTTTCCCATTACTTTTCCTTTTATTTATTTATTTTTTATTTCGCCTTGGGTACTGTTGTTTGTGTCGATAGTATCTCGTAATCGATAGTACCGAGTTGTTACCAGTCGAAAGACACTCGATATCCCCTCAGATGTTTGTTTTCCCTCCGAATTTCTCTTTTAACCGCTTCCCTTATTATCCCGAGTTATCTCGGGTTCGTATATATTACAATTAATTATTATATGAGAAAACTCGGGAGTGGCATAATTTGTCGCTACGATTTGTTTTATCCGTTTTTACTCGGCCTAAAGCGTAAACAGAAAGAAAATATTCTTATATAATTGTCTGAGCGAAGCGAAGGCTAATACTCAGCGAAATATTACTGTCTGGACACTTTACTACTACGATGGATATTAACGCCATGTCCTACTAAAAAAAAAGCCTAATAAAAACCTTTCGTCAAGCATAACTCAAAAAATATTTGTCGGATTTCGTTTCTGATTGCACCAGAAGGTACCTATGAGGGTCGCCTACTGAATGCACCTACTATGAAAAATAAGTTCCAAACCGTTTAAAATTTATATAGAAAAAACTCTTAAAAAAGCACAATTTATCTGCATACGTCACAGAAATTTGGTGTGCGTCACTTTCACCGGTTGATGTTTTCGTAGACAACTGGTTTGAACACATGGAGCAAATAAAAAAAAAATACGCACGCAGTAACATTGAATAGATCAGTTTCAACCACGTGATCACAAACCTTGCAACAACCCGTGGCAACCAGTTTTGGTGGGCAAACAAATAATAATACAGTATTCCGTACCACGGTGACCGTTTTTAGCCTGTTGTATAAAATCTGGCATGTTGTATGACATACAATTGTGGATGATTAAAACAAAAGACATGAGTGTTTATTGATCCGGGAGGTTATCTTTCTCTGGATGTCTGTCTGTCTATCATACAGCATGCTATTTTCTTGTAAAGGATGATATTATTATGCAGTAAAACCTCCATAACGGACACACCCGATTAGTGGACACCTCTATTTAGCGGGCATTTTTTCGATTACCAACCCTTAAATAACTGTACATTTTTTACTCTCAGTAGCGGACACCTCCAAATAGAGGACAAATTCTGCCCTCCGAGATGTTCGCTATTCAGAAGTTTTACTGGTAAAACCTCCATTACGGACACGCCCGATTAGCGGATACCTCTATTTAGCGGACATTTTTTTGATTACCAACTCTTAAATAACTGTACATGTTTTACTCTCAGTAGCGGTCACCTCTAAATAGAGGACAAATTCTGCATTCTCGGGGTGTCCGCTATTCAGAGGTTTTACTGTATATAAAATTGATAATTATTTTACAGGGCCGCACAAAAGAATAAGAATATATGAAACGAATATAAACTAAATTCGGGATTGGTAGATCGCTGATGGTAATGTAATTTTAGGATGTTGTTACAGTCATCCGCAGCATGTTTTTAGAGTTTCGTTCATCTAACGAAACCCTACCTGTCTCACACCTTTGTCTGTCTGTTTGTCCGTCTGTCGCAGAGCCCGTTCTCAGAAACTATATGTCGGAGACTTGAAAATTTGCATACTTATAGCTGAATACCACACATCAAACGGCAAATAATAAAATTTTGAAAAAGTCTAATATTTAACTCTCTGGGCTCTAACTTGTGTATTTTAAGCAATTTTTCTAACTCAGCCCCTAATTTAATTAAGTTGGAGATATGAAATTTTGCATACTTATAGCTGAACATCTCACATCAAACGACAAATAATAAAATTTTGAAAAAGGCTTAATATTTAATCCTTTGGGCTCTAACTTGTGTATTTAAAGCAATTTTTCTAACTCAGCCCTAATTAAGTTGGAGACATGAAAGTTTGCATACTTATAGCTGAACACTTGCGATAACACGATAAATCATAAAATTTTGAAAATGTCATATTTAACCCTCCGGTCTCTAACTTCTGTATTTTAAGCAATTTTTCTAACTCGGCCCCTAATTAAGTTGGAGACATGAAATTCTGCATACTTATAGCTGAACACCTCACATCAAACAGAAAATAATAAAATTTTGAAAAAGTCTAATAATTTACCCTCTGGGCTCTAACTTGTGTATTTAAAGCAATTTTTCTAACTCAGCCCCTAATTATGTTGGAAACATAAAAATTTGCATACTTATATCTGAACACCTCACATCAAACGACAAATAATAAAATTTTGAAAAAATCTAATATTTAACCTCTAATATTATTTCTCGCGCAATTTTTAAATTTAAACTGTTTTGCAATACTATTTTTTGTTCATTTTGCATAAGTGTAATGTGACGTAATTTGTTCTATTTCAGATTTCTAACGCATGGTAATGAATTTATTTTACAATATCCTTTCTCTTTTAAAATTCGCATGTAAATATAGATTTTTTGGCGTAATTTCCAATAAGTGCCTGCTTTTTATACCTAATTATTTAATTCTAATTTGAAAGTTTTTTTCTGTTTATAATAGTAACGTGTTAATAATTTTTTTATTTGAAGCAAACATTATTGTTTGCGCTGTTTATACAGTTGGCAACAGTTTAAATTAATACCATTTTCTAAAATATGTAAAAAATATCTGTCAAAATGCTGAATATTTGAATTTAAAATAGAAATAAAACCTCAAAAATGAGTCAAATAAAAAAAAAATTAATGAAATCTGCAGACCGGGATCTTCTATTGAATAAAATGATCTAAAAATGATTAAATTCCCATGTATAGCTTTTGCTCTTATAAATTTTTTTTAATGGAACGATTTTGTCCAACTTTAGCATTAAATATCTCTTAAAATAATTCTTCGATTTGAAAACTGTATGCATTAGTGTGTTGATCAAACATTTCGCTATAATATCACCGATTTTCATATATTTGTATGCAATAGTTTTCTTAATATTAACGAAGAAAGACCTCCGGTCACAAAAAATTCAAAACCGGCGGCGGCGGTGACAGCGTTAGTTACTTTTTATAGAATAGAGAGATATATAAAAAGGAAAACTTGTCTATCTGTCTGTTTGTAATTCTATAAAAAATCCACAATTTGGAAGCCAAAATTGTGAAGAGATACGTAGATGTGTAATGTGTAAACATGGCCGAGACAACTAAAGTAATCCGGAATCGAAATAACTTATAGTTAATTTTTAATAAAAAACCACCAATTTAACAGCAATTTCTTATCAAATTTAAACATTTTTCGTAATAGCAGTTGCCAACAATTAAAAAACACAATAAAATTATTACTACAACAATTAATTTTCTACTGCAAGATTTCCACTTGAAAAATGAAAATGAAATAAATAGTTCGCCGAATTTAAAAAAAAGATGAATATTACGTCATAACTTTTCTATTGCAAGATATTCACGTGAAATATGAAAATGAAATAAATGGTTTGACGAATTTAAATGAAAGTGAATATAACTTCATAACTTTTCTATTTCAAGGTTTCCACATGAAAGAGGAAAATATTACGTCATATTGGAAATATAAAGGGCATGGTGGATATAGTATAACGTCATATGAGTGTGAAAAAAGTATTGAAGCACGATAAAAACCCGATTAGGGAAATATTGGCGTATTTTAACATTATTGCTCCAATTATAAATTGAAATAAGTTCATTTATAGCTGTATTCTTTTGCGTCTGTTATATACATTTATACATTTTTATATAGCGTTTTCATATGATTCATTCAACAACATTTCGACTGCTTTTTTTAATGTTTGTTTTGTGTTGTATGCTAAATTTTGAAATTGATTTTTCAGAACAAACATCCTTCAAATCCTGGGCAACGCCGGTACTTTAGTTTGTAACAGATAAATGGCTTTTGTATCTGTACATCTAATGCTAATATTATAAAGCGTTATAATATTATAAAGTATATAATATTATTAATGCTTGTACGTTTGTGAGGTGTTATCTCTGAAACTACATAGCCAACTTAAAAAAATGTTGGTGGCCATCTCTGCTGCAAAAAAAAGACTATTTTATGTCAGTGCAAGAACCTACATCGCTGCAGGAGCATAAAAGTTCTAAAATTGTGATTTCTGCGATATTGATTGGGTTAGAAACTTTAAATTTAGTGCGGTAGTTACTTTTAAGATGTAAATACTCGTAATGAACGCTCTCTAAAAGGTTCAATTTAACGGATAAACGTAAAAATTTCTAGAAAGGTTCTAAACTATGATTTATTTGGAATACTGAAATTTTTGGGATACTGTTGGGGTTAGAAACTAGAACTTTGGCATGGTAGTAATTAATAAGATGTAAATGCTCGTTGTAGAACGAATTCTAAAAAATAGAAAGACTAAACAAAGCGGAAAAAGATCTAAAGATGATCTAAGTAACGAAGAACATGGAACAGTTAGGAATATAAACATGAAAATTGACATGGCTGTATTTATCATGACGTAAATTCTCGCAATGGAACAATTTCTAAAAATGTCTCTATATAAAACAGTGCAGAAACAAAAAACTTTCAAAAATTTTCTATTTCTCTGTTACTGCTGAGCCCAAAATCTTGAAATTTTGCTTCGGGTTAGTTTTAAAATATACAATTGTCTCTATGAATGGTTTCTAAAAAATTTAAAATTTAAAAAGATGAAATTAACGGAAAGCGATCTCAATTACCATTAATTTGAAATTATTAGGTACAGCAACTTTAAATATTTCATAATGCTGCATTTCCTCCGCAAAACATGCGATTTAAATGCAACAAAACTGATAGATACCCATCTAGCATTAAATAAATTGTGTAAATATTGAATAAAGACCTGTATGAAACAGTGAGTAGGTTGCCCGAAAGTACTTGTTAAAGTGTTCCTTCTCTAGGCTTTTCTCTCTCTCGCTAAGGCCACTAACAGAGGGAAGTGCCGTTTTAAATGTGATATGAATTTTTTATCCGATTCATTTTTCTAGACGTTTTATCATAAGGTCATATTCTCAATTATCATTAGTAGATTTTTTATATATTAACTTATTCTGGTAAAATTTTGTAATCGGGTTCATATTGGCGTATGTTAGCTTGCATGATTTGCTGAATAAATATGTATGGATTTGTAAATTACTTCAAATGACACTTTGACAGCTCAAAAGTTATGCAGACGATATATTCAGATCTTGTGTCATACTTTATGTTGTAATCATTGCCGAATTCTTTTATTTAATACATGTTAAATACAGCTCAACTTGTGCAGAATATGTTTGAAAACAAAACAATACAGCGTATGTAGTGGCCAGCATACACTCATCATTTAAATCCGATCGAGCATATCTAAAACACACTCTAACGAAGCATTGCATGCCACTTTTGATGTATTTGGTACATTGATACTATATTAGATTTTGAGAAGAGAATTCCTTAAATGTTATCGACAACCTCATTGCATCCGTGGAAAACAGATATTGTACAATATTAACTATTCCGGGGGAGCACACACCATATAAAGTATAGTCCATTCTTTTTAAACATCATATATTTGTCATTTAAAGTTACTCAAATTGGTGCGGAGCGTCTGATTATGCTCTTGACATCATTTTATACAGTTAAAATTCCGATATAAGTAAATTAGTGTTTCATTTTCTATTTTACTTTTAATATATTGCGTACTTTCAATTTTATATCGATGCATGGCTGTCTTGAATGGTTTGATTTCCAATTTTTTTAAACAGTGTATACGAATTTATATATAAGATTTTGTAATTCTACGATTCGTTTATTTTCATCATTTCAATTTTTCGCAGTATATGGACAATTAAAGATAACATCTCATTTTCTTTGCTTCCACATGTTATTATTAAATCTATGTTCTCAGTAATATCGCTCAGACTAATCCCTCTGAGGGAAGTCTTAGTATAATAGATTATATATATTTGATTGGCAGTTTCCCAAGTTTTGTGATATGAAATGCAAATGATGAAATGCAATGATGTGATTTAAAAAAAAATGATGATTATTTGCAGTTTTTTTTTTTTTCTTCAAAAAAATGGGAAAGGAAGCGGTTAACTCTTTTACCCCTAAAACTGCGTCTTCAATTTAAGTGCTTAACTATGAAACTGTATAACTAGTAACTGCGACAGAATATTTTCTTGTCATTTTGGAATTGGTGTTCTTATTAGAAAATAAAAGTACTCGTATCGAAATGGTCAATCGAGTAAAAATTAAAAATGGAAACTGAAACTGAAACTCGTGATGAAGAAATTTTTGCAGAAATGTAAAATTAAAATTTTGTATTAAAGTAACTCAGTTTAATTGTAAAATTTGGTTCATCTCATTTAAAGGGAAATCGGATATACGTGATACATGCGGTGGTTAAAATGATTAATATAAGGAGTATCCGATTAAATTATTGAAATCAAATTATATTTTTTTACATTATTATAGAAATTAAATGGTTGTTTTTGTTAGTATTATAGGCATTGTATGTTTGCCCAGTTAATAAAGATCAAAATGTACAGTACACGCTGACAATTAATAAACTTAAAAGTACCATAACTCGAAAAGTTTTGGTCGTAGAAGAACGGTATTTTTACTGTATTACTTTTTACTGTATGAGGAAAGTTTTTTTTAAGTATAGCTTTTAAGACACAGGAACGCTATACAGTTTCAAATTTCGTTGATATGGTGTAAAAGACCAATTAAAATGCTTTTCCATTTGGAAACATACTTCTAAAACTAATAGTTTAGGAATTATCTATTAAATAACTGTACAACATAGTTGAAAAGTGTTTGACTTCGGTTTGTTGACGTTTACAAGAACACACAAAAGAATTCCGTCACATTATGGTCTATGGGAAAAAATACACTGCTCAAAACAATTAAAGGATATTGCAGTTTTAGGTGGATTTTGTATCTGGTAAACTGTTTAGCTGATTGATACATGGTCGACAGACATAGTAGGTTATATGAGAATAAATTACACATGTTTGGCAGAAAAAAATGCATTTTATTGCACATTTGTGTACTAAAGGAAAAAAACACAATTTGTGCATATGAGAAAAAAAGAATAAGAAAAGGTGTTTTCTTCAAAGAAAATCATTTTCAGTAGGGGGTATGGTTTCCACGGGCGGCCAGCAACGTTGAACACCTTTGAGGCATGGACTCAATGAGGCTATTAATGACGAGTTGGGGTATTCTGCCCCACTCTTCCAGAAGAGCTCTTTCCAGTTCTTGGAGAGTTTGTGGGGGTTGTTGGCGGCCAGAAACTCGTCTTCCTAGAGCGTCCCAAATGTGCTCGATTGGATTAATGTCTGGAGAACACGCTGGCCATTCCATTCGAACGATTCCTTCCTCGAAAAGGAAATCCTCCACCAGGTTTGCACGATGTGGCCTGCAGTTATCGTCCATTAAAATGAAGTTATCTCCGATTGCTGCAGCGTAAGGGACTACAATAGGTCTGAGGATCTCATCCCTATATCGGCGACCAGTCAGAGCTCCATCTCGAATGATGTAGAGGTCAGTGTGCCCGTCAATGGAGATGCCACCATACACCAACACTCTTCCACCGCCAAATCTGACACTTTCGTGCACGAACGCAGGATTATTCCTACTGCCACGGTCCCTCCAGATGAAAATACGCCTATTATCCGGATGAACAGAAAAACGGGACTCGTCAGAAAACAGAATAGTGCTCCATTCATTTCTCCTCCAGTTGACATGCTCGGTTGCCCACTCCCTGCGGTCGCGACGATGCCTTGATGTTAATCTAACACATACCAACGGTCGGCGAGCATACAGACCTACAGCATGGAGCCGGTTTCGGTCAGTCTGAGTTGAAATCGTGGTGCCTGTAGCCGAGCGAAGGTGTTGTTGGAGAAGAGTAGCGTTCATGGTTCGGTGTCTCCGAGCTGTTAACGCTAAATACCGATCTTCATTGGGCGTTGTTGCCCGTCTACGACCTTGCCCTGGTCTTCGGCCTGCACATCCACTCTCCAAAAAACGGTTCCAGATCCTGGAAATGACACTTTGTGACACTCCAATGGCTTGCGCTTCTTCGGCTTGAGTTTGGGCCCCTTCTAACCTACCAACAATTCTCAAAGCTTCTGAATCAGTCAAATGACTTCGCTGAGACATCGTACTCATCGAAACAAAGCAATCACTGAATGCCGATCATCCTTGTCTTTATTCTCTTTTATCCAGTTGAAAGTCAAATTTCATTCGCTGCCGCTGAAGCGACGTTTTTGACGTCGAACTCAAAATTTGCATACTCCACAGTTTGAAAACCAGAAAAATTTGCATTTGTGATTCTCTTCTTCTATTTTCGGCAAAAAAAATTTCGTTTATATCTTTATTTTATATAAAACTTCAAATATCCTTTAATTGTTTTGAGCAGTGTAATTTCCGATGCATTTTACTGATGTTGCAATACTCCAAACATAATGAAATTAATATGCATCACTGAGGTGGACCAAAACATGTATTCTCAGACTAAGTAGCATTTATAGTTAGTTTACAGAGACGTACAAAATAATTCGGTTACAAGATGGGCTAGGTCGATTGCATTGTATTAAAAAATTAAATTTCTTAATAATATTCTGTTAGCTTTGGAAAGTGTTTCATAATCTATGCCTGATGCGTGATTTTTCGTTGTTGTTTAAGATATACAATGAAAGCATCCAAATATAATCTAGGCGCTTTCTAAATTCAGAAACATATTTTTATTTATGATAATTATCAATAAATTCATTTTAAAATATGAATTGCATTATTTTTACATTAAGGTAACTCGGATGACCCAACCAGTAGTTGATTAAATAAAGTCAGTGCTACGGTGTTTTCATTCTATTTCCTTCCTTTTGAATTTTGGAAGTAAACTAGCATGATTGCTACAACCCTCATAAATGCCCTATATTGGACAAAAAATTAAATCCGCTGAAATTAAATCGCAACAAAATTATAAATAAATAATTTTTGTAATTACCATTTTCCAGAGGCGATAGAAGTCATCAAAAATCTAAAAATTAATCTTTAAAATATCATCCTTGGGCTGTGATTAACAATAATTCTTATAAAAATATCAGTTGAAAAAGGCAAGATGGAATTGGATTATTTTAACTTACCATAATATCTCCAACATAATCAAAAACTAACTGTTTAGATTTTCTAATAATAATTTAAAAAAAATCCATAAAATGTCTTCTCTTACAGCAGAAAGTTGTCAAAAATGTGACAACAGGTATACTGACATTCGAACAAAAATATTGTGTCCTAGTGCTACGTATAAAACTCATTTCTGCCGTAAAAGCACCATATTTCAAAAATTTTATTAACTACTGGAAGGGTTAATACTTGGAAATTTTTCCAGAGAGAAACATTCGCCTTGTATACAATATTTCAAATGAAAATCACATTTCAAATTAATTGCTTAAAAGGCGCAAAGGCCAACCTAGAGAAAAAGATTCCATGCCGGAACTCGAACCCGGGCCATCAGTAAAGCGCACTGACATTCTACCGGCTAAACCACATGGAACGATACCCAGCCTCGAACCTCTCACTATTACAGATTGGCAAGGCTACAAACACAGCACAAGATGAAATGATTTTCCGTTAGCCACTGACATGGGGCAAACACGAAACATAATTAAATCCAGCATCGATTGAAACTATATTAATATCATTCCATCTTGTGCTGCGCTTGTAGCCTTACCAACCTGTAATAGTGAGAGGTTCTAGGCTGGGTATCGTTCCACGTGGTTTAGTCGGTAGAATGTCAGTGCGCTATACTGATGGCTCGGGTTCGAGTCCCGGCATGGAATCTTTTTCACTAGGTTGGCCCTTTGCGCCTTTTAAGCAATTAATTTGAAATGTGATTTTCATTTGAAATACTGGAAGGGTATGAACCTATCAACTACTGGCGGGGTCACTCTATATGCCTATAAAGCGTCAATTTCGATGAAATTTCAATTTTCTGTTTTTTAAATTAATGTAAAATTTCAATATTTTTCTTTCGACTTTCGAGATTTTTAAACATACAGTGGTGACCAAAATTGTGGACACGTTTAGGTAGCTTTCATTACAAAAAGTGAAAAGCCACCTATTGCATTCGTCCGAAGGAAAACACTTCGGGAAATTTCGCTACATTTTTGTCGATCATGACTCGCAGATACCAAAATCACCTTCCGTTGAAATGCTGACTTATATATACGTACTATACATATAATGCTTTTTGGATTCCATGTGCGGGAATATATTTTGAAAATCTACTGGAAATTATTCGGTATGTTTTGTAAGATTTCTATTGCTATAGATTGAATATTCAATGGGTTGTAGTTTTTTCCATTTCATGTCATTTGATTATGTTCTGTTTTCATCTTGGGGCTATTCCTTTGGTTATATTGGTTGTTTGAGAAACAGGGGAAAATTTTTTTTCAGCTTATAGCTTTTTTCTCACAGAAAACAACCGATTTGCTTATATCATTGAATTCTGTACTCTTGAAAACGTAATTCAATATATAAGTTTTTCAATTTTTTTCGGAATCCATTTTCTTCTTTTTTTTCTTCCATGTTAATTCTTGTAATTAGGTATAAGGTACTTTATTTTATGCATACAGTTCTATAGTGTTGGTTTGTGGCGCTTTGTTGTCAATCATTCACAATATTGCGGTTTTTGATGATGGTCGGTAATGTTTAATTAATGGTTATATATATATATACATATATATCCATATAATATATATACCCAAAAATGACTGATGGATTTTAAAATTCTATAACTTGCAAACAGTGACAGATATTAAAAAAAATTCTTGCAGGAGTGTTGTGTAAAATGTCAGGAGTTTTTATGCTGTGATTCTCAGTTTTAGTTACAAATAGCATCGATAGGTGGCTCTGCAAGCAATAACCGCTAAATCCAGGCTATATTTTTTAGACTCTCCTTTCTTCCATACGAAAAAAAGAGATTAAAATGCATTGAATGGATCCCGAAGTACCAAAAATCGGGTCTGGGCTGAGCATCTATTCCTCTCAGCGCCATCTATTGTTTGAAATTCGAACTAAAATCAAGAATCACTGTAAAAAAAAAAAACCCTGACATCATACATAATACTCCTGCAAGAATTTTTAAATATCTGTCACCGTTTGCAAGTTATTGAAATGCTGTAACTCTCGAATTTTTGAACCGATTTGGATGAAATTTTTCATATGCATGATACATATTAATGTCTCGACCGAGTTCGTTGGCCAACTTCATCCGCCATCTTATTTCAAAGTGGCGGCTATTTGAAGTTTGTGGACGCTTTTGGAAATTTTTAGGCTTCCTAACTTTCTCTTTAAAATGACCTATGTTGTTAACTTACACCGTGTGGCTCTTTAAAATATCTTTTAATGTTTCTAACATTCTGTTTAAAATGATACATAACAGTTTGCATTTTGTGAAACGTAACATTTTCTATAAGTATACAGCGTTAGAAAACATAAAAAAAATTCAAAAAATTCAAATAGCCGCCATTTTGAAACAAGATGGCGGATGAAGCTGACCAATGAACTCGGTCGAGACATTAGTATGTACTACGCACATGAAAAATTTCATCCAAAACGGTTCAAAAAATTTGAGAGTTACAGCATGACAAATTTCAGATATATAAATAAATAAATAAATAAATAAATGTATATATTATATATAAATAGTATATACAGTGAAACTTCCATGTGCGACCACCTCTCTGAACGATCATTTTTTCATGGAACGAAATTTATTCCCATAGGCTCAATACTAATTTTACCTCCATTCAGCGACCATCCCAGTTGAACCCCCTCCATGAGCGACCCATTTCTTTGAAGAAAATGAAACAAATTCCGTTTTTTCCAAGTCGCTTCAAAAAGGTTTTATTAGAAAAATAATTCGGGAGGGCGCATTATTCCTTATACTTCTAAACTAAGCTTAGATATTTTTTTTTATTCCGGTAATTTTTAAGTATTTAAAACCTTTTGTGCCTGTTTAGGCAATGAATTTAACTCCGATGACAAATTAAGAATGACGGTTAATAAACTCCCCTGCCCTATTCTGTCAGGAAACTCTCAAAGAAATAGATAAATTAATGAAATCGTTATTATTTGTTCAAATAAAAAAAAAAAAAAAAAAAAAGCATTTATTTACTGAACTTTGCAAGGACTTGGAAATAAAAATTATTAAAGGTAAAACCGTAAAATCAAAGCAAATGTCAATGTATTAATTTTTTTAACTCTCTAGTAATTAACTTATGTAATTAACTTTTGTTTTGATACTTAATTTTTTATATTTTTTCCTAATGTGAACAATAAATTTTAGT
Organism: Maratus speciosus; assembly: GCA_963932465.1. Taxonomy (NCBI): domain Eukaryota; kingdom Metazoa; phylum Arthropoda; class Arachnida; order Araneae; family Salticidae; genus Maratus; species Maratus speciosus. Next base: position 288,836,837 of record OZ010800.1, on the reverse strand, counting down.
AACATTAATTGTTACCTTTTTTCAACAATTAAAATCTAGATTTAAACATGACCTCCATTAAGAGACCACCTCTAGGAGAGAACAATTTTTATTGGAACGGAACGTGGTCGCTTAAGAGAGGTTTTACTGTATATATAAGTCAACATTTCAACGGAGGGTGGTTTTGGGATCTGCGGGTCATGATCGGCGAAAATATAGCAAAATTTCCCGAAGCGTTTTCCTTCGGATGACTGCAATAGGTAGCTTTTTGCATTTTGTAATGAAAGCTACCTAAAAGTGTCCACAATTTTGGCCGCCATTGTATATATATATTTCTTAGAAAGTTTAAAAACTAAGTCGAAAGTTGTTTTAAAATTTTCCTCAAAAGTGATTTTTGTCAAAAAAAGTCCTTCCGGCCAGTGCCGGGAGGAAGAGGTAGCTTTCATATTCCTTATTTTAAAAAAGCCAACTTATATTATTCAAACACAAGAAGCTCAATTTAGTGGAAACCGAATATAGGAGATTCAATACTAATTTTTATCAATACTAAATCATTATGAATGAGAATTTCGCGAAATTAGTCAGCTATATCCAAGCTGCTTTTATTTAAATTAACTTATATTTGGCTGCCAAATTCGTTGATTTCTTAAAGTGCCTGCCATTTTAAGACAACATGGTGGATGAGGCTAACCAGTGAAAATGGTCGAGACCTTAGTAATTGCTGTGCACATGCTCACTCACATCGGAATAGATTGATATATACGAGTGCTTTCGAAGGAAAGAAATCAGATTTTTCAAAATGTCACTCACATTAGATATTGAAATTGCTACATCTGAGCCATTTTTTAAGATAAAGACAAACAAAAAATGCTCCTGAATCCTTATATCAAGGTCAAATACTTAAGAAAGAAACCTTTTTCAATTTCTAATTTTTTTGCACTTCACTTTAAATATAATTTTTTTTTTTAATTTAATGGCCGCCATTTTGAAACAAGATGGCTGATGAAGCTGGCCAGCGAACTTGGTCGAGATATTGATGTATATCTCGATGCCTTCTTACTTATCCACATGCCTTCTTACATCGAAATAGGCGAATACGTGTGTTATCGTGTGACAAATACACGATCGTTTCAAAATATTAGCCATGCTAGAAATTCAAAGTGCTATAATTCAACCATTTTTTAAGATATAAACAAAAGAACAAATTTTCAGAAACAAAAACTGCTCCGGAATCTTTGTATCAAGGCCAAACACATAAAAAAAATCTTTTTCATTTTCCAATTTTTTAATACCTCATTTCAAATTTTAAATTTAATTTCTTTTAAATGGCAACCCTTTTGAAACAAGATGGCGAATGAAGCTGGCCAGCCAACGAACTCGGTCGAGACATTGGTATGTACAGTGAAACCCGCTTAAGAAGTTTCCCAAGGGAGTGGAGGGGAAAAACTTCTTAAACGGGAAAACTTCTTAAACGGGAAATTAGCATTTTTTGAAAAAAATCAATAGTTTAATATTGATATTCAGAAGAGGGTTTATTTTACCTTAGTACAATAATACAAAGAGTACTTTCTATAAAATTGAGTTTTCTTAAGAAATTTAGATTAGTTTGCACACTTAAAAAATTAGCTAATAAAGTAAAAATACATAATTACCTTAGAAACTCTTTATTTAATCCAAGACAAGAAATTTCTCTTTAAGAGTGATTTAATATATTTTTGAAAAAAAAAAAAAAAAAAACTGGTTATAGTTTTTAGTTTTTTTTTTTTTTTTCGGCAACCTTTAATCAATAACTTTTCTTCCATAACTTCATATTTTCCTCTTTTCACATTTTTAATTTTACGAGATTTTTCAGAACAGTTTAAAATGAGATCTCGTTTTGCAAGAATTCCATTCAGAGTAGCCACTGGTATGTTCAACTTCTTTGCAATTTCAACTCTTGTTGTTTTGGCGTTACTATCAACTTCTTTCATAATTTTTATTTTGTCTTCAATTGACAAGGCTTTCCTTGTAATTGCCTTGCCCGACATTTTTGGGGAAAAAAACAGAATTTTTTGTCCGTGTATTTTCTAACGAGAAAGCTTTGATGTTATGCACTTTACACTGACTTAAAAACTGCGAAATGAATATACCGAATGCAGATTTGGTACATTACACTTATGGAATATGGTGGTCGGAAAGAATCTGTTGTAACTATTGAACTGAAAGAACCACTCATCGGTAGGGCCGAGCAATTCCCTTTTCTCTTATCAGTCACTATTGTTACAGTGACGAGAGGCCCATCCTCTACCCACATTCCATTTCCATCAAACACGTTAAATAGATTTTAAGGTGAAATAGAGGTGACCACATCTGCTATCAGCCCTAAACATTGACCTTTTTGAATAGCGAAGAATAATAAAGAAAGAGATTTCAGCACATAAAATAAAATAATAATCAAAAAGACAAAATAAACGAGCTTTGAAAGTAAAAATGGAAGGAAAAATAAAACTTTTTAAGCGGGAAAGAGTTTCGAACAAAACTTCTTAAACGAGTTATTTTAGTGTTGTAAGAATAAGAGAAAAATGGGAATCGAAAATATAAACTTCTTAAACGGGAAAACTTCTTAAGCGGGAACTTCTTAAACGGGTTTTACTGTACTATGTACAGACCAAGTTACATCCAAATCTGTTCATAAATACGCCTGATATCGCGTGACAAAAATCAAGTCGTTTTAAAATATCAGCTACAATAGAAATTCAAAATGCTATAACTCAGCCATTTTTTTAGGTATAGACGAAACAAAAACTGCTCCCGAATCTTTGTATTAAGGTCAAACACATACGAAAAAAATCTTTTTCATTTTCTAATTTTTTGGTATCTCATTTTAAATTAACAATTTTTTAAAATTTTTTAAATGACCGCCATTTTGAAACAAGATGGCGGATGAAGCTGGACAACGAACTCGGCCGAGATATTTGTATGTACTATGTACACACCAAGGTACATCCAAATCGGTTCATAAATACGCCCGTTATCACGTGACAAAAATCAGGACGTTTCAAAAAGTCAGCCACGCTAGAAATTCAAAATGCTATAACTCAGCCATTTTTTAAGATATAGACGAAACAAAAACTGCTCCCGAATCTTTTTATCAAGGTCAAACACATAAGAAAAAAATATTTTTTCAATTTTTTGGTACCACATTTCAAATTTAAATTTTTCTTAAAAATTTAAATGGCCGCCATTTTTAAACAAGATAACGGATGAAGCTGGCCAACGAACTCGGTCGAGACATTGGTATGTACTATGTATAAACGAAGTTACATTCAAATCGGTTCATAAATACGCCTTTTATCGCGTGACAAAATTCAGGACGTTTCAAAATGTCAGCCACGCTAGAAATTCAAAATGCTATAACTCAGCCATTTTTTAAGATATAGTCGAAACAAAAACTGCTCTGGAATCTTTGTATAAAGGTCAAATACATAAGAAAAAATTATTTTTCCATTTTCAATTTTTTGGTACCACATTTCAAATTTTAAATTTTTTTAAAAATTTTAAATGGCCGCCATTTTGAAACAAAATGGCGGATGAAGCTGGCCAACGAACTCGGTCAAGACATTGGTATGTACTATGTACACACCGAATTACATCCAAATCGGTTCATAAATACGAGAGTTACAGTGTGACAAAGGTCAGATGTATATATATATGGATATATATATATATATATGTCAACTTTTGAACGGAGGGTGGTTTCGGGGTCTGGGGGTCATGATCGATGAAAATATACCAAAATTTTTTGAAATCGCTTTCCTCCGAACGGCTGCAATAGGTAGCTTTTTGTAATGAAAGCTACCTAATTGTGTTGGGAAAAATGGCCGTAACTGTATAAAGAATAGTTCGATTGCCACAAAATATTTAATTATACTTTAAATATATATTCAAAGGAAGTAGACTATTCTTGTACTGATTTATTGAAAAGTTTGTAAGTTAAACAGTTTTTAATTTATAAATATTTACTTTTTTACAGGCAATTTTCAGCGTTGTTTGCCTTTTTATTCCTATAACTTTTAAAATATCCATGTTATTTTCATTAAAAAAGTCTAGTTCCTGTATAACGATATTATATTTATTATGGAATTCATAAAATGTATTTATATTTAATAATTTACAATTTAAATATTTTTAAGAAAGTAAAAATTTTTCGGTTAATTTTATACTATTTTTTAAATTAAAAAAAAATACTTATTTGTATAATTATGTCACATTTTTATAACGCTTTTAATAATAATTAGTAATTTCAAACTAAAAAATTAAAAAAATCTGTTCTGAAGGCATACAGACAGGGATGTAGTAGGGGGTATACGGGGATATACGCCGTATACCCTCTGGATTTTTTAAAAGAACACCGTATACCCTCTGTTTCTCAAGAAAGCTATAGTATATATACACTAGTGCATACCCTCTGCCTTGAGCGTATACCCTTTGCTTCGGACGTATACCCCCTGTTTTTCTTACGACTACACCACTGCATACAGATACTTTAAAATGATAAACATAGCCAAACACACAGCTCATTCCTATCATTTTAGAGATATGGAGAAATATTACTTTTCAAAGTTTTAAGGGGCAGCCTCTTTTCACCATTTGAATCCACAAAAAAGAGAAAATTCTAGAAAGTTATCAGAAAATGTGTGTGAAATGCTCTTTTATATAAACTTATTTTCATTTAGATTTAGATTTTAATTATAAGTTATTCCGGTTACTAAACTGAATGAATCTGAGATACCTGATCCTCTACGATCTTAATTTTAATTTTCTAAATTTATAGATAAACGTCTGAAACAGTTTCCTTTATATAACGTATATTATTATATTTCTTTTATGTTCCTTTCGTTACTTTTATTTTACGTTTCTAAATAACCACAATGATAAATGATAAGGAAAAATGCATAAATTATTTACTTTCTGGACCCATTTGATCCAAGGAACTCAAATAAAATGTCAAAAGTTAATGTTACCTTTTGAAAAGTGAAATTTAGTACAATTTTTAATATGCAGATAGATGACCCCCAAGCATAATTTATGTAATAGCATTAATAAGTAGATTTAACTGACCAATTGGTACCTATATAATGTTTTATATGATTATTTGTCAGATAATTATAAGTTTTGACATGGAATCACTTTTTTTTTCATGGCCATACCTAAATTTATTTAAAAAGTTATTAACGTTTTATATAAAAAATGTTATAACGAAGTCCACAAATAATTTCATGCTTCCTTCATCGTTATAAGCGGTTTCTGTTATTTTATAGCAAACATTTCCAAAATAAATTCTGTCATCTAAGAGTACATTTAAAAAACAAAGGTCAATAACGCTTTTATCAAAATTAATTTTTGAAGTATTTAAATATCCTCACCTGGTTTACTTTTATAACCAATCAAATAACAAATGATAGCTTAATTTTCTATGTAAAAGATTTGTATTAAAAATAATACCGCGAATCCAGCATATACTACTGCCATCTAGTGTCTTTTATGCGAATGAAAAACTCGATTTAAACTCATTGAAACGAAATTTTCGATATCCCAATTAGTAATCGAAGCATGACTCGATTATCCCGCTTAAAGGATCTTTTAGCGTCAAATGGTTATTAGATGCTAATTTTTACTCTGAAAGAGGATTATAATTATATATACAGGCTTTCAAGTTATTTTTAGGCAAATAAACATCAAGTTACTGATAACTGAATATTAAATTTTTATTTGTGGAGAAAAAGAAGAAAATGACGAAGTTTTTCATGTTATAAAAATTTATTCTAACACGGTTCTTAACGATAATGACAACAAAATAGTCCATTTAATTTATTTTACGAGATCCTACTATTTTTCGAAGCAAGGAAATGTCATAATTTCTTTCTTTCTTCCCTTTAAAATAATAATAATAATAATAATAATATTTTAATTATACTATCATGTACAGTAAAGCCACCATTAAGGCTACTCGTCACTCAGTTTCTGAATTCCCATCGGTAATGTTAAGTCTATGGGCGTTTGATGCACTCTTATATTTAAAATATCTCCTCAGTATATTAATATTTTTTATTTGTTTTCTGTGCAGGGCCGAAACTAAGCATGAATTTTGGCGCCCCCCCCCCCCTCTTCCGCAAAGTATATTTACAAAGAGAATTTTACTAATTTTCTAATAGCTCACTTATTTTAAAATTTAAAATATGTAATCATAAAATATGTAATACTGAACTACGTAATCTCCAATGGCGGATCCAAGGGGGAAGTCACGGGGATCATGACACCCCTCTGAACACCAACAAAAATATTCTAAAGATCATTTTTAAAATGAAATATACAGTTAGAGTCCCGATTATCCGAGTCTTACTTAACCGAGTTATCTTCTTCTGATGGACGGATGTCTTCTATTATTATGAAACAGCCATTATAAATGAAGCGTTAGGTGAAGATGAAAGAGCAGTCGTAAAAAGTTAGAACTCTGATTTGAAGAAAAAAAATGGCCATTATTTTTTTACAAATGGCTGTTATTTTTTGGCCATTATTTTTTTACAAATGGCCATTATTTTTTTTACAAATGGCCATTATTTTTTTACAAATGGCCATAATTTTTTTTTTTTTTTTTTATTATGGCCATTTTTTTTCTTCCCATTCTGACCAGAAAATCAGAGTTCTAACTTTTTACGACTGCTCTTTCATCTTCACCTAGCATTTCATTTATAATGGCTGTTTCATAATAATAGAAGACATCAGTCCATCAGAAGAAAATGATCCATTCCAAAGGTATAATCCTTCATTTGGCGGCCCTTCGTTCTGGCGCCCGGGGCACATGCCCCCTCTGCCCCCCCCCCCTTAGTTTCGACCCTGTTTCTGTGTGCTCTTCTTAAAGTATGTCTCTTTTTTTTCTTAGTTCTCAAAATATTTCTAAAATCTATGATTAATATTTTATGCGTTAAACATAAATTAAGCATAGATTTTAGAAATATTTTGAGAACTAAGAAAAAAAAAGACATCCTTTAAGAAGAGTAAACAGAAAACAGGAGTTCAAAAAACTTCGCGAGGAGATATTTTAAATATAAGAATGCATCAAATGCCCATTACCGAGGGGAATCCGGAAACTGAGTGACGAGCAGCCTTAAGGATTGTTATCAGTTTAGGACGCAAATTTCACTCTCTAATGCTAAACCTATGGGCTTGGAATCTATCCGTATTTTTTCAAATTTCTCCTTGGAAATTTTAATTTTTTACCTTCTGTTTCCAGTATGCTCTTCTTGAAGAATGTTTCTTTCTTTTTTATTTGCCAAAATGCAATGGCGGATCTAAGGGGGGGGCGAGGGGGCGATCGCCCCCCCCCCTTGGGCAAATAAAAGGTTTGAAAAACGGCATTATGCATCCTCACGAGAAATGACTTGGGGCGAAGCTCGAGCGCGGCGCGACCCGTCCCGGGTCGCGCCAGCTTTAATCCACAAGACTCGTGCTGGGTCAGGTCTTCCCTCTTTTAAAGCCGGGCCTTGTCTTGATCTTAAATTTTTCTGCAGATTCGGGTCTGGTCAGACTTCTTTTTCTTCCAGGTCAAGCCTGGCCTGGACTTCATTCTTCCTAGAGGTCTGCACTGGCCGAAATTTCCAAGTCGGGCCTCGGCCCGGATTAAAAGCTAAACGTTCAGTCCGTGTCAGTCCTTATGATAAGCGTTACTGGCCCGATCGCGACCTGTGCACTCCTCTGAATTCCGACTGTCTGTCCGTCTGTCTGTCTGTATGTGACACAAATTTTGTGGGCGCTCGATCTCAAGAACTAATGCGCAGAATTTAATAAAAATTTATATTCAGGTAGTCCCTGATATAGATTGGTGCTGATTAGTTTTTGGTGTAAATCGCCCAGCAGGTGGCGCTGCTATGTAGCATTTTGCAGGATTTCCGCAAAAGCTCTATCTCAAGAACTAATGCACGGAATTTTATAAAACTTCAGATTCCATTAGTCCTTGACATGAATGGATGCTGTTTACGTTTTGGTGTAAATCGCCCAACAGGTGGCGCTGCTATGCTGCATTTTGCAGGATTTACACTATTTTTGCAGTAGCTCTATCTCAAGAACCAATGCACACATTTTCATCAAACTTCGGATTTAGTTAGTCCTTTATATGGAATGATGCTGACTACGTGTTTGTGTAAATCGCCCAATAGGTGGCGCTGCTGTGCTGCATTTTGAGCTATTTCCTCAATAGCTCTATCTCAAGAACTAATGCACGAATTTTCATCAAACTTCAGATTTAAGTATAACTTGATTAATATTGCCGTTGATTATGTGTTGTTGCAAATCGCTCAGCAGGTGGCGCTTCTATGCTGCATTTGTCATGATTTCGCAATACCTCTATCTCAAGAACTAATGCACGAATTTTCCTCACACTTCATATTCAGTTAGACGTTGACATAAGTTGGTGATAATTAGGTTCTGGTGTAAATAACCCAATAGGTGGCGCTGCTATGCTGCATTTTGCTGGATTTACACGATTTCAGTGACAGTCATACCTCGAGAACTAATGCACGGAATTTCATATTTTTAGAATTCTCATGATGAACACAGATTGGCACTGAGATAGTGAATTTTGAAGTATTGACATGTATGAGATAGAAGAAAGTTTTGTGATGGCCACAACATACTAGTTCCTTGTAGAGCTTAAAAATTGTGATTTTCTTTTATCATCCGTTTCTTTCATTCTAAACTGATTTTTTAACTGGATTTTCATTTCAATGTAATTGTCTCATATTTTTAAATAGTGTTTATGTACATATTTGCCTAAATAGTCCTTAATAATATCGTTTTTATGTATTCATGAATTTGGAACATAATCTGAAAATAAAATATGAGTATAAGTAAGTGTGGTGTGCTTTATGAATAGTTTTAAAGGCAAAATGCAGGCTGTGCTGGAGTCGACTTTTTAGCTTTTATACCGGGTCGGGCGATAATTTTTTTGTGCGGGTTGGACCTGGACTTGGGCCAGAAAATTTCAGCCCGGGGAAACCTTTAACAGACATATCGAAGGCCGCTTTATTTTTTTTTTAAATGCTTTTTTCATCCATCATCCCATAGCTAATGAACATACAGGGTGTCCCAAAATGCACTGGCTGATTTTAAAATTCAATAACTTGCAAATGATGGCAGCTATTAAAACAAATACTTGCACGAGAGTTATGTAAGAAGTCAAGGAGCAGGGGTGATAATGTTCCGAATTTTCCAAAAATTTTACCCTCTCGCTGCGCATCCCGCGATTTCCACGGCCAACGTAAAAGTAGCAAAATTTGCACATCCCGCGATTTCCGCAGCAAATCTTTTTTTTTTTTTTTATCATCTAATTCTATTAAAAAAAAAAAAAAAAAACTCTTTCACAAAGGTTTCGGGCATATTTTAACCTTAAAATATATGAAGATTTGAAATATGTAATAAAATAAATGCGCAATTTTTGAAGCTATTTTGCTTAAAAATACACGGCGAGAGGGTTAAGGCGTTCGGTTCAGAAAATAAAAAAAAATCATCAATGCTTAAATTCGGACATAAAAATAGTCACGAATTTTGACAAATGGTCGTCATAAAAAATCTATTTCGTCAATCTAAAAATAACTCCAATTCCTCCAAAGGATCACGGAAAAAGCTCGCAAATTTTGTCAAAAGGACGACGAAAAAGAGTGAATTTGTTCAAAGAGACGCCGAAAAAGCGCGAATTTGGTCAAAGGGTCGCTGAAAAAACGCGAAATTCTTCAAATATGATCGAGAAAAACGTGACTTTCGTCAAAGGGCAGCAGAAAAAACTTAAATTTCGTCAAAGGATCGCGGCAGAAAACGGGAATTTTTGCAAATGGCCACGAAAAACCACGAATTTCGTCAAAGGTTTGCGAAAAAATGCAATTTTTATCAAAGAATCACGAAAGAAACGCGAATTTCATCAAATGGTCGCGAAAGAAAGGGGAATTTCATCAAAGGGTCGCGAAAGAAATGCGAATTTCATCAAAGGGTCGCGAATTTGGTCAAAGAGTCGCGAAAAAACGCGAGTTTTGTCAAAGAGTAGTGGAAAACGCGCATTTTTTCAAAGAGTCGTGAAAGAAATGCAAATTTCACCAAAGAGCCGTCGAAAAAATACAGCGGTCTCTTTAGAAAACAGCGCACATATATATATCTATATGTTTATTATTATAGATATCGTTTTTAATCTGAAATAATATACTGAACTAACTTTTGAAGAAACGGGTTAACACAAACACAGCTTGCGCAAGAATCTGCACTCATCGACTCAGCCTGAAATCGACCCGAATCGAAAACAGTTAACCCGACCTGCAACAAAAATAATTAGTGCCAGGATTGAATCCCACCCCCCCTTCCTCTACTGTAACCTTTCAGAAAATTTGCTTTGAATTTCAGATTTTTTTTTATTATTATTTATTGGGAATCACCCCTAATCAGGAGTTTTTTTACTGCGATTCTATATTTTAGTTTAAAATAGCAACGATAGAGGGCGCTGTAAGCAATAGACGCTAAATCTGTGCCCGGATAGGAAGGCCAGAAATTGGGCCCAGATTTAACGACTATTGATTGCAGCGCCATCTATCGCTGCTATTGTAAAGTAAAATCAAGAATTGCAGCAAAAAATCTCCTGACATCTTACATAACCTGCAAGATTTTTTTTAAATGGCTGTCATCATTTGCAAGTTATTGAATTTTAAAATCAGTCAGTCCATTTCTGGACACCTGGTATGTTTTTTGATAAGTTTCAAAGCATTCTTTACTGAATTACAACTGATCTTAGATATAAAGAGACAAGCAGTTTTATACCAAATTAGTACTTTTTACATAATCCTGAAGATTAAAAAGTATCCCTAAATAATTATTTGGACGTGTCCGTTATGGAGCTTTTACTGTATATTGTTTTTATCTTCAAAAATATTTAGACTTACTTTTCAAAAATCGGGTCAACCGAACCCTTCTCGCAATAGTGAAAACCCAATCCGAAACTGACTCAAGTCCGAAATAATGTATGTCAATCTAACCCAAACCCAGCGCGCTAGGCGCAGCTAAAAAGTAGAAGTCAACCCGACCCGCAGCAGAAAAATAGAAGTCAACTGGGCCCAAACCCAACCCGCAGCAAAAAAGTAGAAGTTAACCGGAACGAAACGCGACCCACAGAAAAAAGGAGAAGTCAACCCGACCTGCAGCAGAAAACTAGAAGTCAACCGGGCCCAAACCCGACCCGCAGCAAAAAAGTAGAGGTTTACCCGACCCGCAGCAAAAAAGTAGAAGTTTACCCGACCCGCAGCAAAAAATAGAAGTCAACCGGACCCAAACGCGACCCACAGAAAAAAGTAGAAGTCAACCCGACCTGCAGCAGAAAACTAGAAGTCAACCGGGCCCAAACCCGACCCGCAGCAAAAAAGTAGAAGTTTACCCGACCCGCAGCAAAAAGTAGAAGTCAACCGGACCCAAACCCGACCCACAGAAAAAAGTAGAAGTCAACCTGACCTGCAGCAGAAAACTAGAAGTCAACCGGACCCAAACCCGACCCGCAGCAAAAAAGTAGAAGTTTACTCGACCCGCAGCAAAAAGTGGAAGTCAACCGGACCCAAACCCGACACTCAGTGAAAAAAATTAGTCCCGACCCGCGCATCAGATTGGAGTCTCCAAATTTCTAAAATCGCCCCCCCCTTGAGGACCCTCCAGATCCGCCCTTGCCAAAATGTTCCTAAAATATATCTTTAATTTATATTTTAAGTGTTAACATTCAAGTGAAGCAGGCGAGTTGTAAGCAAGATTTCAACACTTTAAATAACAAAGCATTTAAAAAATATTTTGTCCAATAAAAAAGAAAGAAAGATTTTTCAAGAAGAGCATGCAGAAAACAGAAGGTACAAATTTTAACTTTGCGAGGAGAAATTTTAAAAATACGGATGCATTCCAACCCATATGTATAGCATTTAGAAAAGGGTATTTTCAGCCTGACTGATGAGGAGCCTTAACGCACACTCCAGAATATAGACCGGTACCGGCAGCACAGACAGTCACCTCATCGAGTTCACGGATGAAATTCTAGGACTAGTTAAATCTTGATTCGCATATTAAAAAGCAATCGGTCTGTCAAGTCATATTTTGGTGAAAAACACCTGAAAACCCGATTTCAGCGGCTGACTCGTCGGTTTACTATTGTGTTTTCCTGCACTAAAAGATATGAAAGCATGGAGGACTGGGAGCAGGAAATTTTGGAAATCTGATGATAGAAAAGCCTTTTCCCGAACAGCCAATGAAATGCTTGGCTGTTACCTAAGTTTCATAGGAAATCTGACGAGTCGCAGGCGATTTTTCTTGCTTGCAATTTTTACGTGTAATAACACTATTAATCTTTAATTCATGGCGTACGTAATGTAGGATCAACTCCGTGCGATTTTTTATGTCTTAAATTTTTGTCTTTGAAAAAATCATTTTCCAAATGGTCGTTGTAATTTGTTAAATTGCTTTTTTTTTTTTTGCTTCTAAAAACATCCGACTACCTAGTGAGAGCTTTCTTGCAAACCGCACTTCTTTATCATAATTTCTTACTTTTTTATGAATTTTTAAAGTTTTAACGGACTTTTGGTTCAACCGGTACTTTTATGAAGCTAAAAGGCAAATGTCAGATAAATTCATTTCCTGATTTATTTTTTTATTTACTTATTTATTTTTTTTTAGTCTGTTATCTATTTTTATGGAAATGCAAAGTTATTATTAAAGAAATTAAATGATTATAAAATCATTTCATTTCAAAATACAGAATATTCCAACATTTGCCATTCCTATTTTTCTACCACATATATAATTCGTTGTTCCAGGTTCAAAATTATACTTGTTACGTTTACTAGTCAAAAACGGGGATGAATATTGTCCATCTGTTTTGTTTATGCTTACCCCTGTGCTAGCGACAAGTGGAAGAAGACTATTACTATTGAATGTATTCTGTAACAAAAAGCTATTATTAAATATTTCTAAGCAGTAAGTACTTCTTAGTGTTACTGTTATTTGATATAAAGTTATTTCATATAAGGTTAGTTGGGGCAACTGGGACATGATTTTACAATGTGACTCTGGAGCTTCTGACAATTCAGCTTCAAAAAACTAATGTTCATTTGAATTAAATTCTGAACTTCTGTAAATGTGTTCAGTTAGGTTCCCTCTATCAGACGGAAATGCTCAAAATTACATTTTAATGTTTAAAAATATAAAAATAGGCATATTTCATCTTTCTTTTCTCATGGGTCCAGTTGACCCAAAAAATGGGGTAACTGGACCAGGGGGGGGGGGGGGCTATGTTCCACACGCGTTCATATTTTTTCGTATCGGATATCAGGCCCTGTTTGAAAAAGTGTAAACAACTTAAAAAATTTAAACCAGGCAGATCATGTAAATTATATGTCAATAAACAGCGTTGTAAGGAAACCTTTGCTGTCAATGTGTCTAAAAAAAAGCACTAAAAGTGAAAATATTAGATTTATTTATACCAAAAACATAAAACTTAAGGAAGTACTTATGTACTTTAGTATAGATAATAAGTATAAAAGTCACATGGGTATTTTAAGGAAAAAAATAGCAAGGTAAATCTATGAACAAACGGCTACATAAGTACTTAGTTGATTATACAGGGGTCGCATGCTCGCATTATATAGGGAAAATTTTATTGTTCCCACCAGAACCCTTACAGGGTGCGATGAAGATATTATTTTCAAAATAGTGGTAGAAACGATAAAAGTTTCCCTATAGAATGCGACCCCTGTGTATAGTACAATTTCAAGGTCTGGCTATCTCGCTTTCAGGGGCAAGGTACTTGCATTCGTAAAATGCTGAAATAATTTAATGACACCAATATTTACAAGAGAATCTATCTGAAAACAAGTAAAAGTATATTTTCGCGTACTTAATAAAGGTGAAATTTTCATTATAAAATTCAGGTGCCAATGTGGCAATTTAGAATTAAAATTAAGTGATGCCATAACGGCATCACCGCCTCTCAAGGGGTCAAGAAATTTGGTTTGATACCATTCAATATGATTTTTTTAAATTTCATTATATAATTTTAATAAGGTATTCTATCATTTTCTTTGTTGTGAGCAAAAAACAGTGGAGAAATTTACTTCCCGTAGTAAGAGAAACACAAAAAAAATATTTATAACTATTGGGGTAACTGGATCCAGCATGGTCCAGTTACCCCGGATACATGTCCCAGTTACCCCATTCTTGAAAAATTTATGGGATAACTGGGACACGGGTGCTTACATTTGAAACAGGAAGTACATATGTATAAATACCTAATAATATTAATGTAGTTATATGTCTAATCTTAAAAAAAAAAATGATTGTTTAATAAAAGTACTTACAGTATTTTAATAATCAGCCGAGGAAGTTCAACCATATAGACGCTGTTTTTTAAAAAAAGAAACGTAAATTTTTGACAACCTATCACAGTAAAGTGAGAGTTATGATTGAGTTGATACACGTTGTTTTAGGAAGTAGAGATTAAGGGGCTTTGTTCACAAAAGCTAAAACTTAAAAAACACCAACAGTTTTTTATAAAATAGCCTATGGGCCACTTACCTCGTGGTTCCAGTTACCCCAACTAACCTTACAGGGTGTCCAATGACTAATTCCTTAACCGTTGGTCATAGACATATAGTTCCAATTATAAATTTTTTTAAATTAAGGTAAAGAAATATTTTAAAAGCGATTTTGGCCAATAAAAACATTTCTTAAAAAATTACGAAATTTAAATTTTTATACGGTCCCTTTGTCCTATAAGTTATATTTAGTAAAATTTTCCTATTACACTGTCAAGTGAGACAAAAAAAGTCCCGTTCATGTAACACTAAAATTGACCGAGTTATGAAACTTTAAAAATGCAGGACTTATGCCACTCTTCTGCATCTGAACACAAATGAGTTTACCATGCTTTGAGGAGTCATATACCAAGTGCTTAAAGCATTCGAAGAACTTATTTCATGCGTATCTGCGCTTTGAAAAAAATCGTACAAGTATTACGATTGAGTTAACTTTTATTAAGTTTCAAATGGGCTAAAATAATTGTATTTTAAACATATGTTTTATTTGGTAAGGATTTGAGACTGTTTCTTTTCATGATTCCTTTTAACAAAAATTATGTTATTTTAATAAGTTTTTATTTAACTTCAACTATCGTATGTATGGTTTTCCAGTTCAAAATTTGTACTCGAACTTTAATCCACTTTCAAATATCCGATCGAGATTAAATTTTACATACTGACGTAAATCCGATGACAATCTGATATTATTATGATTTTTGGTGGTTACCATTTATACTTATTTTATAGAATAATACAAAAAAAAAAAAAAAAAAAAAAAAAAAAAAGGATAGATTACCGCAAAGAAGTTTACGAAAAAGTTTTAGATAACACAAGACTGCGATGATTGTGTTTTTTAACTTTTATGTATTTTTTAGCACTAAATCCGAAAATTACTTTAATTTTTAAACATCATGTCAGGATTTTTCGCAAATCATAAATTGTCAAAGTTAAAATATCAAAAATAGGATACTATAAAATAGAGGAGATGGCTGTGTTTTTTAACTTTTAATAACTGCATTTTATGTACTTTTTAGCACTGAATCTGAAAATGACCTTTATTTTTAACGATCACGTTAGAATTTTTTTGCAAATCGTAAATGCCACAGTTAAAATATAGCGAAAATCTGATACTATGAAACAGATGTAAAACTTTTTTTATTTAATTTTATTTTATTTAATTCAATAATTTATTGATTTTTTTTTGGCTTATACTGGGATTTTTACAGCTGAACAGCTGAGGGATCCGATGAAGTGGGGGTGGAGGTTCAATTTTAACTTTTAACTTTTTAACTTTGAAATTTACAAATTGCGAAAACTCCTGACGTGATGGTTAAAAATGAAGGTCATTTTCGGATTCAGCGGTAAAAAATACATAAAAATCAATTATCAAAAGTTAAAAACACAATAATCACATCTACTTTATAGTATCAAATTTTCGCTATTTTTTCTATTTTTAACTTTAAAATTTATGATTTGCAAAAAATCTTTACATGATGGTAAAAAATGAAGGCCAATTTCGGATTCAGCTATACAGAATACATAAGAATCAATTGTCAAAAGTTAAAAAATATGACATAACCCAACTTTTGCAGGTTAGTGTAATCTAATAACATTTTAAAATATGTATCATTTTGTAAAGAATTGAGGCTGTTAAATTTTATTTTATTTAACAAAAATTCTGTTTTTTTTCCTTCTTATATGTTCATTACAAATTGTATATTTTGCAATAATATGTCAGAATGATTAAAGATTTCAAATTTATATTGCAATGTTAATTTTTCTCTCAATCATTTTTTAATTAAAATAATAAAACTTTGTAAAAAATCACCATTAAAATAAAAACAAAATTCAGGACGCGTTTCGAGCTAAAAATATAACTGCTCGTCATCAGCTACTGTGTCATCAGCTGTTATGTTTTTAGCTCGAAACGCGTCCTGTGTTTTGTTTTTATTTTAATGGTGATTTTTTACAAAGTTTTATTATTTTAATTGCTTCATATCGCCAGTTTTCGGTGCTGTTTCGCTCCATTTTTTAATATATCTGACGAAATTATATTTCTACTAAATTTGTGAATGACTCCCAATTTTCAGCAAAAAATATGCTCCAACTTTAAACAGCTATCACTCCGTCAATTTTAATCGTAGAATAACGGGACTTTTTTTTTTTTGTCTTACTTGTCAGTGTAACAGGAAAATTTTACTAAATATAACTTATAGGACCGGGGGACCGTATAAAAATTCAAATTTCTAAATTTTTTACGAATTTTTTTTATTGACTCAAATCATTTTTTAAATATTTCTTTGCCTCATTTAAAACATTTTTGTAATTTGAACTATGTCTATGACTAGCGGTTTAGGAATTAGCAATTGGACTCCGTTGACAGTGGGCACCCTGTATAATAGTGATGTTTTATTTATTTTTCCCTTACTTTAAATAAGTAAAGTATGTGAATAATAAATGTATATATTTTTGTATAACATGCTGCATACAATTGTAAAAGTATAAAAAGAAAAACAAAGAAAAAATAGTTAAAAAATATAATAAAATAAAAATTAAATATAGACACCTGATATCGATATTATTTAGGGGGACGGGGGTTGTTCGAGGAATGATAACGCATGATATTGTATGCGGGGGAGGGGGGGGTGTCCAAAATTGCCAAAAAATTGATAACGTTATATACGTACAGCCCCTAAATTATTTCCATTCAATTTCAGGAAAATTCAAATGGCATCCATTTACGAAATTGTTTAATCATCTGCTCCATTCACCATTTTCACGTCATCCTGAAGTGAATCTAAATCATGTTTACACCTCATTTTATACGGAATTAAAATGAAAGACGGTACTGAATATCTGAAAACCCTCCCTCCATTGTAGGCACGTATCTGTGAACAGCTGTCGATTATTGCGAGTACCTAGAGAGAAAACAAAGCAACGCGTTTGAGAAAACACAACCGTCGGCTTTATCAAAAGAACTCGAAGTTTTTTTTTTTTTTTCGGATTGCACAGGTGACGTCGCCCTGCTTTGTTTGGCGACGTTTACGTTTGGACAGCCGTAGAAGCGTGTGAATGGAGCAAGATTCTGATTTTGTGAAAGAACAGTGGCGTCGGAATACTACAAGGTAGATGAGTTAGTACGAGAAAGGACAGAATTTCATTAAGGCGGTTCTCGAAAATACAGAGTATCCCCAAAAAGATCTGTACAACTTCAAAATTTTATTTAAAAATAAATGAATAGGCCTACAACAAAACTAGTTACAACAATAGATGGAATAACTCAAAAAGTTTTTTTCTGCTGCCTTAGTAAACTTCAACAAGATATTTTTTTCGTAGCACGAAGAATAGAAAGACGATATTCAAATTAAATTCACGAACGTCTTAGAGTGCTCCCATCAAACGTTCGATTTCGATCGACATAAACCATTCAATTTCGATCGACATCAATCGTTCGATACTTTCTTTGAGTTTGAGTATCGGATTTTATTTCGATAAATCACTCGACACATTGAACTTTCTTCAGGGGATCCGCAGTTTTTGAATAACTGAAATCTTTAATAATCGTTTAAGTGTTGTGCAGCACCATCTATGACCAGAAACATACTGTAGAAAAAAAACTTTTTGAATTATTCTATGTATTGTTGTAACTAGTTTTGCAGTAGGCCTATTCATTTTTTTTTAAATAAAATTTTGAAGTTGTACAGATCTTTTTGGGACACCATGTGTATTTTTCTCCACTCAACAAAGAATTTTTTTTTTATCCGCTTCTAAACATGCAAGCACGATACTTGTAGACATGATTATTGAAGTGATTTGTAATCGAATAATTTTTTTCCTTTTCCGATAAATAAATGTATTACATGGTATTACATCCTGAGTTATAAGCGATTCAGAATATCAACTTTGGCAGTCTTTTTTGTAAAATCTTTCGGCTATACCGAAAACCGGAAAACACAGTTTGATTACCCAGTTCCTTAGCACCTGCCAATTTGATACGTTTACAAACAAAAATGAATTTAAAAAATGTGTATGAAAGTAGTCAGTTTGGATTTTGAGAACATCCTTTTATCGAAAAAAAACTTTTCCCCGCTCAACAATGCGAAATTTTCCTGCACATTAAGTACTTCTTTTGAAACATAAAATCATGAAATTGGCATTTATGACTAATGAAATGTTTTGAAATAGAACGACTTTTTCATTTTTCGATAAACGCGTGGAATTTTGAGATATTGCAGCCTCATGCTCTATATTCCGTTGTTTCAATTCTATTACTGTCTCATGATGACCCTTCTCGAGCTATCGCATCCTTAAGCATCACTCACTCCAAAACATTCGCTCTAAAACATCAATTTTGACATTATCTTAAAAATCCTTTACCTTTATCAAAAAATGTAAAACACTGTTCGATTTCATAGTTTCTGGATAAGCACACCTGTCAATTTGATGCACTTACAAATAAGAATGAAATTAGGAATGAGTCAGAATGTAGTCAGTTTAAATTTGAGAAAAAGAAGGGTAAAAAAAAAATATATATATATATATATATGTACTTCTAAATAATTTCTAAACGCAAAATCGCTTTCAAGTTTACGGAGTAGTTTCATAAAAATAAATAAGAATTAAATTAAGAATGAGTCAGAATGTAGTCTGTTTAAATTTGAGAACACCCTTAAAAGAAGAGTAAAAAAAAAAAAAAAAAAAAAAAATATATATATATATATATATATGTACTTCTAAATAATTTCTAAACGCAAAATCGCTTTCAAGTTTACGGAGTAGTTTCATAAAAATAAATAAGAATTAAATTAAGAATGAGTCAGAATGTAGCCAGTTTGAATTTGAAAACACCCTTAAAAGAAGAGTAAAAAAAAAAAAAAAAAAAAAAAAGTACTTCTAAATAATTTCTAAACGCAAAATCGCTTTGAAGTTTACGGAGTAATTTCATAACAATAAAAAAGAATTAAATTAAGAATGAGTCAGAATGTAGCCAGTTTGAATTTGAGAACAACCTTAAAAGAAGAGTAAAAAAAAGATATGTACTTCTAAATAATTTCTAAACGCAAAATCGCTTTCAAGTTTACGGAGTAATTTCATAAAAATAAATAAGAATTAAATTAAGAATGAGTCAGAATGTAGTCAGTTTAAATTTGAGAACACCCTTAAAAGAAGAGTAAAAAAAAAAAAAAAAATATGTACTTCTTAATAATTTCTAAACGCAAAATCGCTTTCAAGTTTACGGAGTAGTTTCATAAAAATAAATAAGAATTAAATTAAGAATGAGTCAGAATGTAGCCAGTTTGAATTTGAAAACACCCTTAAAAGAAGAGTAAAAAAAAAAAAAATACTTCTAAATAATTTCTAAACGCAAAATCGCTTTGAAGTTTACGGAGTAATTTCATAACAATAAATAAGAATTAAATTAAGAATGAGTCAGAATGTAGCCAGTTTGAATTTGAGAACAACCTTAAAAGAAGAGTAAAAAAAAAGATATGTACTTCCAAATAATTTCTAAACGCAAAATCGCTTTCCAGTTTACGGAGTAATCTCTCTATTCTAAAAAAAAGTAACTACCGCTGTCACCGCCGCCGGTTTTGAATTTTTTGTGACCGGAGGTCTTTCTTCGTTAATATTAAGAAAAATAATGCATACAAAAATATGAAAATCGTTAGTATTATACAGAAATGTTTGATAAAAACGCTGATGCAGACAGTTTTCAGACCGAAGAATTATTTTAAGAGATATTTAATGCTAAAGTTGGACAAAATCGTTCCACTAAAAAAGTTTTATAGGAGCAAAAACTGTTCATAGGAATTTAATCATTTTTAGATCATTTTATGCGTTAGAATTTGCCGGAGTGCAGATTGCATTAATTTTTTTTATTTTGACTCATTTTTTGAGGTTTTATTTCTATTTTAAATTCAGATTTTCAGCATTTCTAGAGATATTTTTAACAGATTTTAGAAAGTGGTATTAATTTAAACTGTTGCCAACTGTATAAACAGTGGAAACAATAATGTTTGCTTTAAAAAAAAAAATATTTATACGTGTAAATAAATTAAAAATTTATTTACACGTGACTATTATAAACAGAAAAAAACATTTGGAATTAGAATTAAATAATTATGTACAAAAAGCAGGAACTTATTAAAAATTCATAAAAACTATAATTACACGTGAATTTTAAGAGAGAAAGGAATTTGTAAAGCAATAAATATATTAACATGCGTTAGAAGTCTTAAATAGGAGAAATTACGTCATATTTACGTCACATTACAGTTATTACATAAAATGAACACAAAATAATATTGCAAAACGGTTTAAATTTAGAAATTGCGCTAGACATTTATTTGATATTTTAAGAGGATACTTTTCAACTATTTTTGTTAGGAAAGCGCAAATAATATTTAATTTCTAACACAAGTATTACACGTGAATATTAAAAAGAGAAAGAATAGTTTGGTCAAAATTACGTCAGATTAAAAACGATTAATTTAAAATGTCTCATTTAAAAGAACTTTCTTTTCACTTTGTTAAAAAATACCAGGAGACAAAGACTCTGTTTACTTAATTCCTTTTATATTAGCTTATTTTGAAATGTTGTTACACGTGTCTACGTCATCAAGTTATTTTTATTTCGACGTTTTATTTGTATTTTTATTAATGTTGTACTAATTTATTTGTTTTTTCGTTATTTAAAATAAAAATTATGTCAATTTGTATAATTTGGCGAGTGGTTTGGCGATTTATATAATTTGGCGAAATTGGTCGACGGGATAATCAAGTAGTACCGCAACGGATTTGGCGTTAAAATTGCCCAATAAAAGAGAAATGAATAGAAATCCGTTTATAGAGAGATCGCCACTGTTTTTTAAATTATAATTCAATCTTTCGAAATCTTTTTAAAGTCGATCAAATTAGCGTGCCTTTAGAGCCTACGGTGTCTGGACGGGGGTTGGCGAGCGTAGCTCGTAGGGGGCCGAGCCCCCTAGTTTCATAAAAATAAATAAGAATTAAATTAAGAATGAGTCAGAATGTAGCCACTTTGAATTTGAGAACACCCTTAAAAGAAGACTAAAAAAAAAGATATGTACTTCTAAATAATTTCTAAACGCAAAATCGCTTTTAAGTTCACGGAGTAATTTCATAACAATAAATAAGTAAATATAAAATAATAATTCAAAATCTCCATAGAAAACAACGAACCTAGAATGTAAAAAAAGACACAAAAAGAAGGGAGGAAAAAAAAAGTAAAAGAACTTGCTATTATCTTACCCGGCAAAAACTTTGTAAAACTAAAAATGTAAAAAAAAAAAAAAAAAAAAAAATGCAAACATTTTTAACAATTTGTCTGCATTGAAATACAATTTTTCTTTTTAATTTTTTGTTGTTTATCTAGAAAAAAAGAAAAAGAAATAAACAAGGATAAGGAGGATGAGGATTGAAATGAAGATGAAGATGAAGATGAAGAGAGATAGAGCACCGCATGTTAAATCTAAGTAGAGTCTAGTTTCTTTTAATTGTAAAGGAAAATGATTAAATCAGATATTTACAGGATGCATATATCCCCTTGTGCATGTTGAAAGAATGGTACAAAGCACTATGGCTAAAAGGCAAAAACTGTATTTTCTGAAACACCAAAATCCAGAGATCTATCAATGAAAAATACTGCACCCTGGAAGTGGAGCAAAATGTTGCTTTGCTCATCAGTGAACACAGTTATTTCCTATACAAAAGTCAGGGATATAAGAAAATGAGAGGAATGGGTTTCGAGTTCTTCCTATTCAAATATTTTATTATTATTTTTATTTTATAATCACATGAACAATCCCAAATACGACTATTTTCTGTCTTTAATGTTTAATAATTCATCTTAGGAAAAAAAAGAAAAAAAAAACTTTATAAATACATAAAGAAGCAGTATCAATATTGATTACTTTTCTAACAAGGGAACCACTTTTGGTGTTGCTCGCACCTAGCATCGGGACCTGGTGCGTTTTGCAGCCCTATACATAAAAGTAAGAGAACCGAAAAAATTTCTCTGTTAAAATAATATTTTATGTACTTTTTTATACATTTACTTTTTTATTATTACATATTTATTTGTTTATTTCACGTCAAAATTGAGTTAAGTCGCCAAATAGGGCGCTACAATTTTTCCGTCCGCTTTATCCAAAGAGAAAAATGTACAGAACATATTACTAGAATTATATCAGATTGCGATTTTTTTTTAATAATAAACAAATATTAGGTTTTTATTTTTTTTCTATGCAGACGATAAATATATAAGTAATAAATATAATTCTATAAAAGCTTCGAAGATCATTGAAAACTATTTTTTAGTGAAATACAAAATAAACAACCTATATTCATTTTAAAATCGAATGAAATAAAGTTTCGAATGTTTAAAATGAAATGTTGCTGCATTAAATGGTCCTTCGGTAAAAGTAATCATAAAGTAAATTAATATCTTTACACAATTTAGAAAAATTACTGTGGCGAAATAAGTCGGACATTGCAATTTCTAGCTATTACAAATTCAGCTATGACATTTGGCTAGGGTTGCCGGTAAGCTCTACTTTTGAAAATAAACGCTAACTGTTTCCCCGCCAAAAATATGAATATAAAGTTTCAATTTTTCAAAATCAAATTCGTGGGTTTTTGAAAGAATTTTCAAACTTTTTTCAATATTTTATACTTATTATTAACTAATTTTTATTTTTAAATGGTTTTCTTAAAAAAAAAAATTCAATGTTAATAGTCCGATAAGTGGTCTCAAAAATTGCATTTTCAGAAAGTTATGCTGCTGTATAATCAAGAGATATTATTTTAACAGAAAAATTTTATCGATTTTCAAATTTCATAATATAGGGCTTTAAAATGCACCAGGTCTCAATGCTAGGTGCGAGCAACACCAAAAGTATTTCCCTTGTAAGTAAATCTACAGATCACGGGCCATCAGTAGTGTGCCAAGACCTGTACCGCGAAACCAGCGAGGAAGGGCGCTGGAAGTAGATTGTACCATACTTTTTCCATCGGGGGTTTTATGAACTGTTCATTATACGCATTCCAGATTTTTTTAAAATGTCTTTATTCTTTTGTTCTTCTACGATTTATAGGAAATATTGTTTTAATAACTAATAAGCTATTGATTGTAGTGTAAAATTTCGAAACCATACCAAGTACGTTTTACCCTTTCATATCCTGACGGTACTTTTAAGTAGGGGAAACCGGGGCTAGTAGCCGCAGTTTTTAGTTATTGATTTTTATTATTAACCATTTGGAAAAATGGTTATTGTTCTCGTCAGGATGGGAAATCAAAAGCATATCTGAAGGTTTTCATTGGTTTAATCTGCATTTTATTCGTTTTATGATTGGTCTATACAGTAATCTGTATTTCCCTTTAATTTCAACAATACCTTCTGTTGCCACTATGACAAAAAGTAATAAAAACTACAAAAAAAAAAAAAATAATAATAACTCAGAAACAAATTGAGATACAACTTTCAAACAAATTGCATTTAAAAGTACATTTTTTTCTCTCTATACGACGGTGTAGAAAGTAATATTGTCGGATGTTTAGAAGTTTAAGAATGAAATTTTATTTAAAATTGGCCTTCAGATTTCTTGGAAATCTGACGAGTGAAAAGCCTTTTCCCGAACAGCCAATGAAATGCTTGGATATTTACGTAAGTTTCAAATGGATAATACTTAAGTTTCATGAAATCTGACAGGTCGCAGGCGATTTTTTTGGCTTGCAATTTTTACGTGTAATAACACTATTAATGTTTAATTCATGGCGTACGTAATGTATGATCCACTCCGTGCGATTTTTTATGTCTTAAATTTTAGTCTTCGAAAAAATCGTTTTCCAAATGGTCGTTGTAATTTGATAAATTGCTTTTTTTATTTATTATTATTAATTTTTTGTTTAAGTTTTTTATGAAACTTTAACTGTACTTTTAAAGAACAGGCATTGGGCTATAAATACCCGGAGTTTTGAGTTTGTAGCTTTTGTAGTTTATGTTTACTGGAAGCCTAAAGTAAAAGAAAAATTGTGCGCCAATCTACCCCGTCGCGGGCAAGTTGCCTATACCTATGGGGTAAGTTGGCACACGCTTTATAAAAATTTAAATGAACTCAAATAAGACACGCAGCTAAGAGAAATCAATTTCATTATTACCAGTAAGTTTAAACAAAGGCGTTATCGCCGTACAATGTAAATTCTAAATTATACAGACATAAAAATAATGAATAAAACATTAACATTGAGTAACTTCTATCGTACTCGATATCATAATTAGAGTTACAGATGCCACAAATAAAAAATCGAGTGTCTCCGTTTGGGCAAGCCTCGTGTGTCCAAAATCTTGCATTGCAACCACATTTCTCGGTGTTTTCTGTTTTTCAAGCTACCAGCACACACCAGACACCGAGCCAACTTGCCCCGTGTTCAATGCGCCTACTAGCCCCATAATAAATTTCTTCACAAAAGTGACACGTATCCATCTAAGCATAAATAATCCAAGTAAATGACATATGGGGTAGGTACAGTTAATCGTACACTAAGAAAAACTGCACAAGTTAAATCGCAATTATTAAGATAAGTATTAGAAATTAGAAAAAGAATGAAGCAACAAAAAATTACTTATGAGTGCAAAAACCAGAAAAATCGTAATAAATGTCCAATGCACGTAGGTAACGCTGCAAAACTACAATGGGGATTGTAAAAAGCAAGAAGAAAGGTACTCTGTGACTGGTTGTTCAATCTATCCACAAACAGGCGATTTATGAGGACTTATGTATATATTTACTTACCAACTTGTTACCAACTTACTTACTTGTAGCCAACTAGCCCCGGTCTCCCCTACCATTAAAGAAAATTCAACGTAAAATTTATTTAATTCGTTTTAATAAAAGTAGATTACACATTTGATACAAAATTTTTTTCTCATTCATATTTAGAAAGCACAGTGAAACCGTCGAAGCTAAATATTTTTTAATGCGGTTATTTTCTCAACCATTTACCTAGGTGAAGCTTTTATCGTATTAAAAAATGTTATATGAAAAATTTGCAACTACGAACAGTTTTCTCTGTTACAGATAGGATCACGATACATTTACTTACACAGTTATAAGAATTGTGGGATTTCCATAACAGCATTTTTTGTTAATTAATCTAATTACTTTTGTAATTTTTTTGCAGAAAAAAGCTCTAACTACCGATTTATTAAATCAATTTTAATTAAAAAAAATATCTAAAACTCAAATTATCATTATATATGTTGTTCTGGATGTCTTAGACATTAACGTAAGTAATTATTCAGATGAAGCAATTTTTCTATTCAAAATTCAGGATATAAAGGATTAAAAACATAATGAAAACTGAGAGCATGTCAAACTTTATCTCTAAAGTCTTATAATTGTATAAAATAACCTTCCTCTCAAAAATAGCAAATTTCCTTTTTATTTTAGGAAAATGTGTGAATGGAATTGCCCTTCGGCGATTTCAGCTGTCTTAATGATTATATTTATAAGAAGATGCAGTTAAAAATTTTCGTTTTGCATCTTGGCACATCTGAAAATTGGATTATGTTTAGAGCTTTATGAAACCAACTCGTTGTTATGTTAATCTGCCTTTTTGAATTTTTAGGATAACATCCTATCCTACATCGGGAACAATTTTTATTTAAATCTCGATTTCATTATAACAACTGAAGGGTCCCCAACAAAAACAGTATAAGTTCAAGAATCCCTAAAATGAACTAACACTGCAATATTTTTGGTTTCAACAATACCTAAAATGCTGCAAAGCTGCGGAAACTAAAAAAAATAAAAATAAAAAAGCAATTTAACAAATTACAACGACCATTTGGAAAATGATTTTTTCAAAGACTGAAATTTAAGACATAAAAAATCGAACGGACTTGATCATACATTTCGTACGCCATGAATTAAACATGAATCGTGTTATTACACCTAACAACTGCAAACGACGGAAATCGCCTGCGACTCGTACGTATTATCCACCTGAAACTTACTTATTATCCAAGCATTTCATTGGCTGTTCGGGAAAAGGCTTTTCCATCGTCCAAGAAATCTGACGGCCAATTTTAAATGAAATTTATTTCTTAAACTTCTAAACATCCCACAATATTACTTTTTACACTGTCGTATAGAGAAAAAAATGTATTTTTAAATGCAATTTGTTTCTGAGTTATTAATTTTTTTGTGTAGTTTTTATTACTTTTTTGTTAAAGTGGCAGCACTCTGTTGTCCATCTCTGTTGAAAGCAAAGGGAAATACAGATTACTGTATAGACCAATCAGAAAACGAATAAAATGCGGATTAAACCAATAAAAACCTTCAGATATGCTTTTGATTTCCTACCCTGACGAGAACAATAACCATTTTTCCAAATGGTTAAAAAAACAAGAAAGAAAAAAATTATGCGTCAAGCATAGATTATGAAACACTTTCCAACACATTCAGAATAATGTAACAAAATTACACAGTTTAAAAAATTAAAATATTACGTCTAATTCAACCCTATGGAAATGCATAACACATTTCAAAACCCAATTTCGGCCGTTCCCACCTACAATTTTAAAATTACCCGAATTTTTTCAGCAGCCCTCTTTATGATTTATAGATTTGTATCT
Source organism: Maratus speciosus (assembly GCA_963932465.1). Taxonomy (NCBI): domain Eukaryota; kingdom Metazoa; phylum Arthropoda; class Arachnida; order Araneae; family Salticidae; genus Maratus; species Maratus speciosus. The sequence continues at coordinate 288,809,581 of OZ010800.1, read as the reverse complement.
ACTAATTGCATGCAAACCAAAATTCAGTTCACTTAAGAAATACATATACTTCAGTTGAAAATTCTCCTTTAGTACTTTCCTCTAATAAGAAGAATGGTACGTGAATACTTTTGTGTTGTCCTCTATATGAGGTATACAATTTATATATAGTGAATAACATGCAAAAAATTAATTAAATTTAAAAGAGCATACCAAATTTTAAACCGTACACTCCAGCAATTATTATACAGTATTGTAACGGATTTATTTTAGTATTGTAACGGATTTATTTTAGTATTGTAACGGAGTTCTTTTGTGTGTCACTGTAAATGAATAAAAAAGGCTATGAATGCTCTGTCCTAACATGAACGTAGTGAAATTCAGTGATTTATATCAGTTTCAATTCATTAGAAATAGCGTAATGTCATTAAAATACTCTGCAAACTATTTTCCCCCATATACCATAATGTAATGGAAATATTTTCGAGTGCCCCTGTAAATGAACTATTAATCCTACATACTTCATACAATACCAAACATGCTTTGGTGACCCTAAGTAACCTTTATTAATTGCAAGAAAATCCGATTATATTTACGGGAGTTATAGCTTGGACAGACGGACAGACAAACTGAATGCATAAACACTTTTAATCTTTGTTGGAAAGTGTTAAAAAGAGGGAAAATATGTAATGATTACAAAAAAAGAAATATATTACAATTCGTCAGACATGCAAGTAAAAATTAAATAAATACATTTAATACAATTCAAAATGCAAACGTTTCGAGCTAAATTTTAGCCTCTCATCAGTGCAATAACATTCAATGATTCCCTTTGATTTCTCGGGCCTTTTACAGATTGTTGCACTTAATAACGCTTGTGTATTATCCGATTGTTTCGAAAACTTGACGAGGTTGTGTTTGAGTCTGAAAAACTGATTTCTCTTCACGTTTCATATTTGTAAAATTCGAATTTTCAAAACAATCTTAGCGAGTATCTACGTGTTATCTTCATGCCTTGTTTGATGTTTCTAGTTCTATTATAGTGTTAGGGAAATAGTAGTGAAAACAGGATTTTAGAACTCCCCCCCCCCCCCCATTTGACATGTTTAAAAATTGAATATTTTGTTTTGTTCTTTCACAGAAAAATATGTAGTAGAAATTAATGATAATAACTAGAGAACAGGAATTCTGCTTTTTCAGAATTTAGTATCGCCCCCGATGAAAAAAAAAAAAAAAAATGTGTATATAAATATAGATACAGTAGAGTCCCGATTATCCGAGTTAATATGGACCAAGCTTACGTCGGATAAGCAAAAAACTTGGATAAACCGGATTTACACAAATCGTCACCAACTAAGGAGATGGAATATAAATTTTCACTTAATTCATTAATTAGTTCATACTTTTTTTCAATCGAACTTATACCTTTGGAATGGATCCTTTTCTTCTGATGGACTGATGGCTTCCATTTTTATGAAACAGCTGTTATAAATGAAGTGCTAGGCGAAGATGATGGAACAGCCATAAAAAGTTAGAACTCTGTTTTTCTGGTTCGATTTCATAATAATGTAAACCATCAGTCCATGAGAAGAAATAACTCTGTTAACCGGGACTCTACTGTAGTAAACATATTTCAGCTTTAAGACTTAAAACACACGCTTTTATTTTATGCAAAATGACGTCATTCGCATCCGGAGGAATAATTCCTCATTTACGATCTAGTCTTAAACAACATCTACAGTAAAGTATATAGTGCATAGGACGCTAAATATCGCTAAATAATACACAAATCCTAAAAAAGAGATATCGTCATTCAAGAAATTCGACAAAAAAAAAAAAATCGACTATCTCATGATTCATAGACCTTCATTTGTTTGCATAATATTAATATAGAAACTTAAAATTAAATTTAGTTTATAATAGCTCCATGTTTTATCATAAATCATTCATTTATATTTTTTCAAAATAGCACGTATTTTAAGTTCAATTTTTTCAGTTTTTATGGGAAAATGGCAACAAAAAGATATACCTGCTATTTTTCAACTTTTTTCCTTTACGTTCTATAGAAATGGAGTTCTTGAGTTGCCAAAATTAAACAAATGCCGCTAAAAACTACAAATAATAATAATAATAATATCTCAAAAATAAATTGAAATGCAGTTTTCAAACAAATTGCATTAAAAAGTAAATTTTTTTTCTCAATACGACGGTGTAAAAATCGAAAATGTGAGATGCTTAGAAGTTTAAAAGATTGCAGTAGAATATTTAACAGTACAAGGATACATCTGCTTTGTTTTACGGCTGGCTTATACAACGGAACGTTATTTTTTGGACACGACACTTTATTTGCTGGGAGAAAGAAATAGCATACTGGGGGGCTAATAAAAACAAAGAATCGTAATTATTTTGCCCTTTTACTATTGACATCCAATCCAAGAAAAAGCTTGGACTGTAATGTAAAATTTTGAAGACCTAACGAGTTTGCTCGAAACCATAATGAAAAATGACAGCATATTAAACTTTTGACCTCTCTTTAAAGCCTCGATAATAGGATAAAATAATCGCCCTCTCAAAAATAAGAAATTACCTTATTTAGGAAAATGTGTGAAATAAAATTACACTTCAACGATTCCATCCATTTTAATAATAATACTTATAACAAGGTGCAGTTAAACCGTTCAAAAATTGTCCATTTTGCACCTTGGCGCATCTGAAAATTAGAAGGTACGTTTATAGCTTTATGAAACCCACGCGTTGTTGTTATGCTAATCTGCCTTTCAGGAACCGAAAATAGCCAATGCAAGAGACGTCTGCTTGAGGCACTCACGTTTGACTTCAATTTTCGAGTTAAATTGATGGGATGAAAGGAAAAATATTCAGAGATTATAGGAGAATGCTAGATGTTCAAGTATACGCGTGCCTCTTAAAATATCTCCTTTTTAAAGGTTTTAAGGTAAGTGCCTGGGGCATTTTTTTAAGTATAGTAAAACCTGTGAAAACTGAACCTGTCTATAAGAGGAATCCTGTCTTAAACAGAAAAAAAATCATGGTCCTGGATGGAATACTATACAATTATATCTGCTAGGACCGAAACCTCTTTAAAGCGGTATTTTTCCGATCCGGAACGATTCCGTTTTCACAGGTTTTAGTGTATCACGAATTTTTTAATAATAATTGAAGAAAGTTAACAAAAACAGTATTTGTTCCGGAAATTACTGCAGTGGGCTAACAGCGTAATATTTTTATTTTCAACGACACCTAGAATGCAGCAATGCTGTAAAACCATTTAAGTAAAAAAGCAAAAATATCTGCAGTTTCTCCACTTGACTTTCTGAACACTTAGATTGTTATATTCATTCGCACTTGCGTTATTATCCGCATTTCAGAAAAGTTGGTGCAAATTAAGCTAGATTGTGTTTAACATTTAGTCAAAAAAAAAATTAATTTTTCTTCTTATTTCAATCTCTTAAAATTAAAATTTAAAAGAACATCTTAAAGAGTATTGACCTCTTAAAAGTTATTCCATGGCTGTTGAAGTTTCTAAGCCTAATAGCTATAGAAAAAGTCGTAGTGAAAACATAGTGAAACGTTATTTTAGAACATTTTCTTCTAATCTAACCCCTTTAAAAACGAAATTTTTAAAGATCGGCTAGGGACAAATGTGCTCTAGATTGTGTAAAAACGTTTTCTCATACCATTCAATCATTTGCATGCAACATCATTTGCATGCCAATTATTCCAATTTTAATCCGAAAATTCAAATTCATACCGGAAATTTCGGAAGAAAAATTTCTCCTTTGTGTGATCACTAAATGTCTCTTATTAAATAAAGTATAAAATACTATCCATTATTTCTAGTATGAAAACTAAATTTCCGAATAAAAATGGAGGCCAAACTGGTAACCATGCTCAAACAAATAGAAAAGCCAGGCTTTAGATTTTAGGTGGTACAACTTTTTCTTCAAGTGAAAGTGAAAGTCAAATTTTGATTCCAACATTAAACCCCCACCGATACTTTTCGGCTAGCCGGGCGCCAGTGTTATATATACACATATATATGTATACATATATATACACACACACATATAGATATACATATATATAGGTATACACATATATATGTATATCTATATGTGTGTATGTATATATATATGTATACATATACACATATATATGTGTATATATAACACTGGCGCCTGGCTAACCGAAAAGTACCCTCTCACCATTTGAAAAACAAAAAATTACAGTACGCCATTTGAATAAACAATTTTTATTTTACCTCTGATTAATTGGAAATTCTAATGATATATGCATTTGAATGAAATTCTTGACATGAGAACTTGTAAAGCAGTGTCCATAATTAGGCAATTGTTAGTCGTTTCGGTAATTTGGTGTTCAAATATAGAATACATTCCTTAACAGGAAACTTCTGGGTTTTGGGTTGATTTGAATTACCTATGATCACATTTTTGTTCGCAAGAGACAAACGTACCTTTACTTCAGTTTCGCATTACGAACCATTAAAATCATTCAAGATAGAAGTGGAAAATGAATACTATCTCCTCAAAAATGTATAAAAATTTATCAACTCCACTTAGAAATTCTAAACAGGCATTTTTTCAGGAATTTCTACAAAAGGTGTAACGTATTAGGAACTAACGTCCTATTTAAGCATTAGCGTTGAATTTTCCATAGAAATTTAGCCGTGTATATTTTTTTTAATTTGCAGGAGTATACCGATAGCATATATCTCTTTTGATATAGAAAGATATTAAAATGACTTCTTAAACCACCTAAAAGCATTTCTTCAATAAAAGGGACTAGGTCACAAGGGTATGATAAACAAAATGAATTTTTTATATATATACCGCATATTCCAGTGCAAAATGCGCACTTACGATTCGAGACTGTATTTTTCTATTTTTGAGTATATTCGCCCGATTACGTGCAATCCTTTTCTGTGATGAAACCTTCATGAGATAATAAAATAGAATAAGGAGTAGTAATAAAATTTTAAAAAATAAAAAAAACCCCACTGCGTAAAAAGCGAACTAATTAATTATTTCTCATCAATGTGAAGCTTTTTTTTATATTACTTACCTATTTTTTTTATTTACTCGTATGGATGACTTTTAAGTCGTGTTTAATTGTTAGTTCCTATCTATAAACACTGTTTTTATGAGGCCTATAGATGTCTATGAAAGTTAGAGTTGCAGTAAAGCTAGAGATCCTATCTACACAACTTCCAGGTTGTGTAACATTTAAACGGAGCTTCTGACAGTAAAATAGTCAATGAAACATCGTCTTCATTTTCAAAGACCTATCCAATGATATGCCACTCAATATGGTGCGTAATTTTTTTCGTCTCTACCGCCATTTTGTATTTTACGGCTGCCATTTTGAATTTATAAAAACAAAACCTAGCCTATAACCATTGGACGGTTAAGACGAATCGATAGAGATCTCATTCATTAAAATTCATCCAGCCGTTGGGATGTTTCGAGGGTATAAAGAAATCCATATACCCAGATACGCGTGAAATACGTAACCCTTCTTGGCAGTCGGGTAAAAAGTACAATAACTAGTACAAACATAATAAAATAAGCAAATGCAAAGTGAAAACCCATGCTTCTGCTACGCCATCAACCCGAATCCCCTTAAAGCGATTGGAATCGTACCCTGGTTTATTCAAATCAACACGCCTTCTCCTTTTTTCATTGATATAGAAATCTCAATTCTTATGCTTCATTTTTAAACTTTTATTTTTATACCAGGCGTATAGCTGTAAATTTTGATCGATTTTCTTATTTCAAAAGTGTGCATTAATATGCCAGAATATACAGATCGGTACAAAGAATTTGGCAGTCAAATAATATCTTGGTTTTCATGAAGTGACATACTTCCAAGCACAATTTATTCTCAAAATTAAAAAAACTCATTAAAATACCCCCTTTTTTATTCTTCAGTTGCCTGAAAACAGCTGTCATTAAATAATCTTTTCCTCTGAGATCTTTACAAATTAATAAGTAGAAAAGAAAAAAATCCAGTAAAAAATTATATGTTCTAATTTCAGTGGTATATTTCTAAAACTCAAGACGTTTTCCCAACCCAGACCTTCAATCAAGCAATTTCTTTGTTTTGGTATAAATTGCCACGAAGTCTTACTTTCCTTTAATTTTCAGTAATTAGTATTTCAAATTGTATGTGGAGACTATACGATACATACGTAAAAAGCCTCGATAATGGCCAATAAAGGATTACAGCTCCAAGGCCGTTATTGTTGGTCGATCTTCATTAGTCTATTGTTGCTTCGCAGCTGTTACAACAATATGTCACAAGTCCATTGTTGCCATATCGAATTTCCTGGAAAACTATGAGAATACAAAATAGTGGACATTTTGAATTGTTCGAGCTTTTAGTTGGCGTGGATGCTGAAGATGAGATCAAGAAATATAAATAAAATAAAAAAGAAAAAAATCATGTCATGGACAGTGGAATATTTCAGTTGCGTAACAATGGACACGGGGGCGGGTGCTTGTAAATAAAGGGATACGCTACTGCAATTCGCTCATCTATGTTCCAGAATCTTGGCAAGCCTGAGAATAATAGATACATATCGAAAGCGAAATTCGGTCGCATTGCTTGCACAAATCTACAAATAATGCCAAGAACAATATATATATATATATATATATATACTTTGAATACGAATTACGAAAATTATTGAAACATGGTATTGTCAAGGGCATGACTTGATAATGATTACAGTAAAAATCTATTTCTTTCTATAATTTTCTATTGCAATTATAATTTTATTATTAACCCTTAACGGCCGAAGTTTTTTACTCGTTGATTGACTGCCAGGTAGGATTTTTTTTTTCACAAATGGAAATTAAGTTGTTGATTATTTTCTTTTTTGCAAGCAAATCACTTAACAAAAGATTTATATCATGGTTTGCAGCAAAAAAATTGATGATTGCACTAAAATTCCGAGTAAAATATAAATATGCATATCTTGCTTCTTTATTGCATTTATTGTTCATGTGCCTGGGAGGGGTATTCCGACCGTTAAGGGTTAAAGTTTACGGACATTCCCTTAAACAGCAATTAAATTTATTTAACACAACTCCAGAGCTGCCACAGATTACTATTTTTATATTCTATTCGCACCACTATTTTACGAAAATAAATTTTGTACGATATTTCTCTAGCAGATTTTGTCAAAGTGTATGTAAAAAATTTTTGCTTTAAAAAATAGTGCGAGCTAGAATAAAAGAAAAATCGCCTGTGGCAGCTCTGCAACATGAACATGAAAGTTTCATGTGCTAACTTTGGAATTACAACAATTAGCAATATAACGTCGATAGTTGTTATAATTTGTTTTTATCAAATTTGCAAATATTGTTCCTAAATGAATTCGAATTTTTATAGCATGACTAACTGCATTGTTTTTAGTATTTTATATTGATGTTAAAAATTTTAATAATTAAGATCTATCCCCAGAATTAGAAAATAAACATTCAACAATTTAGCCTCAACAAGGATTGTAAAATTTCAATTAATTGCTTTGAATCCTGCTACATTTAAGCTTCGGTGCAATTCGGAGTGGCCTGTGTCTCCCCATCCCCCCCCCCCCAAAAAAAAAAAAAATCTAAAAAATGGAATAATAAAAATTTAATATGTATATTATATATTTTTTTCTAGGGGATCTAAGGGAATGTATGTTCAGGACCACGAAGTTAATAAATCAGTCTCTGTGCAGTTGCGGTATTGCCAATACTAGAACCATTCCTATAGATTTCTTTTACTTAAAGCTTGCTATCAATCAGGATGCAAATTCCCGTCTCTAATGCTAAACCTGTGGGCTTGAAATGCATCCGTATTTTTAAATTTCTCCTTTGAAAGTTAAAAATTTTTACCTTTTGTTTTCTGTATAGTCATCTTGAAGAATATTTTTTTCTTTTTTATTGAAAAAGTTTCTAAAATACACGATATTTAATTTTATATTTTAAATGTTAAAATCTAAGTGAAGCAGGCGAGTTGTATTTAAGATTTTAACACTTTAAATAAAATTAACAATGTATTTTAAAAACATTTTGTCAAAAGAAAAAAAAATCTTTAAGAAGAGCATACAGAAAACAATATATTTTTTTTTAATTTTCCGAGGAGAAATTTGAAAAATACGCATATATTCAAAACCCATAGGTTTAGCATTACAGAGGGGAATTTCCAGCCTGACATACTAGGAGCCTTAAATCACGATAGAGATACTAAAGTTTCAGTTGTTAACGTTTGAACTACGCAGTAAAGCTGTGTATAGCGTCAATATTTGCTGTAATTTGATTCTATCGAATTTCAGAATTTCATCGTAAAATGAATTTTAAATGCTACAACATAAGAAACTGCATAAACATGCATTGACCAAAAGTGGAAATTCGCAATAAAGCACAATTCATACCATCATTATTTACAATTATTTGAAAATGAAATTTAAAATTTTCAGCGCAATCAGTATGTGAAATACTTTAACGTGGGAAACCAAGGCTATGGTACGATAACGATTAGAACAAAATCTTACTTCATAGATAGTATTTGTTTTTACTATTTTATATTGATGATAAAAATTTAATGGTTAAAATCTATCCATAAAATTAGAAATTAAACATTCAGATAGATTATAATAAATTTAGGTATAAAGAGGATGGTAAAGTTTCAATTGATAACTTTAAACTCTATTGCAAACTAGTACATAGCAATAGCACCAATGTTTATCGTAATCTGTGTTTCATCAAATTTGAGAATTCCATTGTTAGATGAATGTAAAGCTTTATAGCATATGCATCTACATAGACACTAATGCTGCAGATGTATTAAAGCTAGAATTACGCAATAAAACAATATATAACATCCATATTTACTGCGTTTTTGAAAATTTCGTTTTAATTAACATTAGAAGTTCTTTAACGTAGAAAACCACTATGACATTAATGGTACGAGTACTACGGGAGCTACCTCACAAAAAAGAATGTGTGATCGATAAAAGTGATTATTTCTTTATTTTCTTTCTTTTTTCTTTTTTTAGATAAAATTTCGCTGCCAGCATTTGAATTCCTCTAACTTGTCTAATCGCGCATTATACAGAGATTGTCAGCATTGAAATAACATAAAAACAGAATATGGAATCAATATCGGATTACATAATTCTTGTTTTTTCGTTCGTTGTTGGATTCCAATTTCAATATCAGTATTTAATTTTTTTATCTTTAGAAACTGGGAAATTGTATAGATGCCAAGGTTGCTGATACTAACTTGAAAATTTATGCATCAATCTAGTGTAAAGTATAAATATTTGCCATGTTATTTTTTTTAAACGTATATTCCAATCACATTTAAAATTAAATCATTGCTTTTATCTTAATATTAATGAAGTCAATGAAAAGAATTAGAAATTAAATAATAGAGCGAAAATTACAATATTTAATTAAAAAGTGGTGTTAAATATGCTGAAATATAAAAGCTGATAATGTATTCAAAAAGCATAAGGAAAAAAATCCGCAATTCACACTGAGCCGATAATTGTTGGATTAGAAATCGGCTACTCTAAAAATTTTCTTTATCACCGTCATTTTGACATAAAGTTACTAAAATATATATTCTTCGTCTTTTTCTTATTTCGAAATAGTTACTACTCCATAAAATGAAAAATTTGTAGATATATTGTTTAATAGTTGTTATTTAAAAAACAGCATTTCACAAAGCAATTGAAAAAAAAAAAATTGTTAACAATTTAAAGCAGTTAAAAAAAAATAGTTATAACTGAAAATAAAATTCTGGTGAAAGATTAGAATTCTTAATATTATGTCCTGCATAAAAGTATCTTTATAGTTACAAAGAAAACAGATTCAGAAAAGTGCTGAAAGTATAAACAAATCGCGGTGCTTCATCATTCCCAGTTTGCCTAATTCTTTTTTGAAACTTCAAATTTAAACAGCTTCGTGATTTATGATTTGGCACATTCACCATCTTGGAGCACTACTCTTCTGTGTAAAAATAACTCATACAATGCATCATTTTTCAAAACTTTTCCTAGAAAAACATTGTGAAGAATTAACTTCAACATTATCTGTTCTGTCATTTAAAAGATCATTCGTCAAGGCTGTTTTCTTCAAAATTCGAGTGTGGTATGACTTATGTGAATGAATCTAACGAGGGACATACGTTGACGGTTCGATCACGTTCGGTTTCAAAGTTAGTTTTCAGTATCTAGGGGGTATTGCTACTTCTGAATTCAGAGTTATTAATCACCTTCCTGTGCAAAATGCGAAATGGGATTAACATCTGAGATGACAACAGTAGGGATTGATGGATGGAATATTCAACAAGTTGGAGAGACAGTGCGTTTCTTGAATATCAAGAAAGGATATTCATATTGATGCACTTGTCAGGTTGAAGATGATGTATTTTTGATGAAGAGTGCAGGCCAAAATGAATCGTTGCGTAAGAAAAATGGAAAAATAGAAGTAATTTTCGATGTCAGAGGCACAAAACACACGCTGATAAAAGCCGTTATGGTAGGTGTTTTATCACAACTACTGATGAAAAATATTCTTTTCTATCATCATTTAATTAAGTTATCTTAATTGTTTCAGCTTGCAAACAGTATTGAGCCAAAGATTTATCAAACAATGAAAAGCATTCATCTGCTGTTTTTCACACAAATGTCAATATAATATTCTAATTACAACCAGCTGTCGTCTGAGTATATCGGTAGAAATTGGAACAATGGTATAAACTGAAATTTCTCAGGTAACACCTTGGTATTTAAGAAATTTCTTAAAAAAAAAAAAAAAAAAACATTAGTAGTTGATATTTTTGTATTCTAATTATTTAAATCATATCATTCATGCTTTAATATTTATTTTTTCAGCGTATAAAGTGTATATATGCCACCGTATGCAACAAATACTTTTTTAAAAATCAACAGGGATAAAGAAAACTTAATTGATTAAATTTCAGCTATAAGTACTAAGTTGCCTCCCTCTCGCTGGCATCCCCATGTACAAAGATAGAATAAATAAGCAATGTTTTAAAAATAATCTGTCCGAAATGCAACATTTTATTACCGATTTAATTTAATCTATCACACCTACTAAGAGTTTAACGAGTACAAGTTTGATGGGAAACGCTGAAGCCCGGAGGGAAATAGGCGACCCTGATTTTTTTTCAGCTTTGCCCATTAATATTCTGCTTGTCTCGAGTTAACATGGAAATTAATTTTACGGAATTCACAAAAGAGTGTTCAATAAATCTAAATTGCTGATTACATGCAAGAACGTGATAGAGATTAAATATCGGTGTCTTACAACTGATCTTCATCGGAATCATCATCAGACTGAAAAATAAGTCAATGTAGGACATGAATGTTTGTTAATATTATGACTTCGATCATTTTATTGTGTGGAAATTTCTCTGATGTGAGAGAAATGTCTTAAGGAATAATTCATCGTTTTTAAGAATCGAGGAATATTTCATTAAATCTAAAGTACCATCAAAAGTATTTATTCTACACGGACAGTCGCAATATTTCGATACATCATAAACGTTTATATGGAAATATTTATAGATGGTTAAATATATTTTATCGTCGATTTCGGGGACGATATAAACATTTCATAAATTGATATATATTTTTTTTTGCGAAATATAATTCTTGATTCACGAGTGTTTCTGAATCAACCTAATTAAACAGATTATAGGGTTCGTACGGGTACTTGAATTTCTAGAATGAGAATTTTTTTGATACCAGTATTTTCTTATAGAAAATACGGCACAGATGTCATATTCGCCCCATATTGGCGCGATTCTTTTCTGTCGCCAATATCATATAGGCAACGGGTACTTAACTTGCGCCAAAGTGTCGTTATTTTGCTTGATGTGGTAACCCGGATTATGTTGTTTATGCTGTTGATGTTTTTGCCAAATTGGCAACCGAAAAAAATCGCGCCAATATGGGGCGAATATGACATCTGTACCGAAAATACATCCTCAAATAAGGCGAAATTTCGCGCATTTAAACTAGATTTATTTTTATAAAAACTTTTCAAAATAACACACATTACATTACATTACAAGATAAAAACACTAAAAACAATATTAAAGGACGTTTCGGATTCATTCTGAATCCCTCATCAGCTAATTCCTAACGTAAAAGTCATACTAGATTTTAAAGTTCAACAAGTAGGAAAACATTACATCAAGTTGCCAAAAAATTATAGCTGAAACAAAACTGAATATTCTATTGGTAGAGATGCAGCCTCGTTAATTGCTAAATCAGCGGTTCTCGTGTACCAAGCTTCCAAAAACATACGACTTGCATAAATGATGCAGCCTGATCTAATTATATACGCATTCTCAAAACTCGGAAAATGATCAGTTTTCATGGCGTGGTCAACAATTTTAGAATTGAAATTTTTATTTCTAAAAGCATGTTTATGCTCCTTAAGTCTTGTTTCAAGTGTACGGCTGTTTTTACCTATGTAGACTGCATTACACTGTTTGCACGGAATTCCATAAATAACATCTTTAAACTGTGAGATTGGATATCGATGCTTAAAATTGCTTAAAAGATGCTTAAGTGCTTTCTGTGGGATGAAGGACATGTGAATGCCAAGTGGTTTCAAAAAATGCGAAATCTTCTCTGAAATACCTTTGTAATACGAAATGCTTGCGAATTTAAAGATTTTTTAAGATTTAAAGATTGTTTAAAGATGTTATTTATGGAATTCCGTGCAAACAGTGTAATGCAGTCTACATAGGTGAAACCAGCCGTACACTTGAAACAAGACTTAAGGAGCATAAACATGCTTTTAGAAATAAAAATTTAAATTCTAAAATTGTTGACCACGCCATGAAAACGATCATTTTCCGAGTTTTGAGAATGCGTATATAATTAGATCAGGCTGCATCATTTATGCAAGTCGTATGTTTTTGGAAGCTTGGTACACGAGAACCGCTGATTTAGCAATTAACGAGGCTGCATCTCTACCAATAGAATATTCAGTTTTGTTTTAGCTATAATTTTTTGGCAACTTGATGTAATGTTTTCCTACTTGTTGAACTTCAAAATCTAGTATGACTTTTACGTTAGGAATTAGCTGATGAGGGATTCAGAATGAATCCGAAACGTCCTTTTATATTGTTTTTAGTGTTTTTATCTTGTAATGTAATGTAATGTGTGTTATTTTGAAATGTTTTTATAAATATGAATGAATTCAGACGTAGTCCTTTTGTTTATTATATCATAGATTTATTTTTCTATAAAAAAAAAATACTGATATTTGGCCTTGAAAATAATGGTACCCGTACGAGCCCTGGATTATTTTTTAATTAAGAAAACATTGTCAGAAAAATTCGTCTTTATACACTAAATTATCCGTCATTTTTAAACAAATAATTTCCGTACTCCTTGAAAGCACGCTTTTTACGTTAATTCTTCCCGGTAGTCTGAAAAAGAGAAGGAAATTCCGTTTATTCCTTGCACGCATGCGTATTGGTTGTATTAATACCAAAGTTTGAATTTATTTTTAACCCCTTAACTGTTTTGCCCGAGTGCCACTCGGGCAAATATAGTTTGCTATCTTCGATATTAAAAGCTTTTGGATACCACTTAATTTTAACTGTAATATTTGGTTTGTTAAATGGCATGCATTTTTTCGATTGTATAAAGCAAAATATTTTAGTTAAATAAAGTGGTGCCGGGTCCTTATTTTTAATATATTGTGTCCAAAAAAAAAAAAAAAAAAAAAAAAAAAAAAAGAAGAAAGAAACAGTTAATGGGTTAAAATAAAACAACGAAAATTCAATAAATTAAAATTTCTAATTTATTTAAAAACAAACAAACAAAAGCGATGCTTTTGAATTTAATAAAGTAGAGAATAGTAAAGTGGAAGTAGTAAAGTTTCAAAATTAATAATTTATCATTCTATAAGTCTTAAAACACCAACCATTATTTCATAACGACAAATGTTCCTACAGTTAAGTTTAAATTTTTGAGCTTTCTGAAAAAGAATTTTTTTTAACAAGCCTTGCGAATCCCCCAATTGAAGAAACCTATATCTTCATTTTAAATTCTCTTTCTGCCAAGTGCTCCCTGACCGAGTGGTTAAGATGCTCGATTCGAGACGCGCGAAGCGAGGTTCAAATCCAAGCGGATCCACTGATGAACGAGAGACGTTTTTTTGAAATAACTCCTTTTTTCAGATTACGGAAATTTTCTTTCCTAGAGCGAAAAAAAAAAAAAACAGAACAAAAATTTCATCAATTCTCGGATATGTTCCGGTAGCAGTGCTGCCAGGAATATTTCCGTGGATTGAAGAAAGTATTTCTGTGAGAGTGAACTGTAAATGAATCAAATGGATCTTTTTAAAGATTTGCATAATCCCCCCCCCCCCTTCAATACATATATCCAGCGATGCAAGCGCTGAGCCATAAATGGCTAATTGCTTCCACTAAATTTTTATAGTATTCCTCACCTTATTTAATGACAGAATTTCTGATATTTATTAAGGTGTAGAATACTATTAAAATTTAGTGGTGTGAATCAGCCATTTGTGGAGCAGCGCTTGGATCCCTGCATATATCGATATATTCGAATTGATTAAATGGATTAGCTTGGAACAGGATTTATGTTCTCATGTTCATTTTTTGTGGTATGTTAATTAGATGCACCCGTACTTAAAAAGTAACGGAACCATTATAAGAGACACTCTTTCTGTCTGTCCGTCTGTCGGAGCTATTTTCCTCAAAAACTAAGGAACGTGGAAAGTTCAAACTTGGTAGAGTTATAAAGGCTATTGACCCACATATTTATGGATTATTAGTCATTCACAAATATTTTTATTAAAAATTTAAGAGGCTAATTAAGTTACTTATTAAAAAAATTGTGTTGTGGAATATGGCCCGAAACATCTCCTAACACCGAACTCAAAAATATATTTGTTTTAATTTTAGCTATTATATTTTCAGAGATATCGTCAAAAATGTGCTGCAAAAATATGTTACCTCCCCACCCCCCTTCCTATTTCCAAATCCACTTAAATAAATATTTTGAGAAAATTAGCGGTAGTAGGAGTATATGTACAGCTTACGGAAAAAGTATAGCGATTATCCTAGATCACATACTTTTTTTAAGGGGGCTGGCTCTCAGCGGGGGAGTTAAGAGGCACTTGAGGACGCGGAATCATCCAAAGATTGTTGATAATGATTTTCCAAAAAAATTGTCGGTAATTATTCGATATATTAATTAAAAACCTATCTAGAAAATAGCTGCACTGACCACAGCGATGTTGCAACTTTGCTAGTTCTTTTCGAAGCGAGCTTGGCATAACGCTAAATTTAAACTTTGTACAAAGCCTTTCTTGTATGGAACCTTTTGTACGGGAGTTAAACTCGCACTTGACCGATTATTATTTAACTCATCGTATTACTTCCGAGAAACATGTTCTGTATTTATTGAACACATTATATTTCAATTTGGGCCATCTGGAAAGTAGATGTCGTTTTCATACTCCTACGGGAACAGAACGGCTTTACTACTGCTTCGATTTCGGTTTCTACTTTTTTTTATTAAAAAAAAGAAAATTCTCTAATCAAAATAAAAAAAGTAAAAAAGAGCCTTTGTAGAGATTGACCTTAGATATACAATGCAAATATATATATTAATTCTCAAATAGCAGCGATATATCCCATTAAACGTTAGGTAGATCTCTAAAAACGTGCGATCCTTAGACATAAAAGCAATACTCCCGAATTCTTAAGTTCAGTAAAGTATCCTTTCTATTTTCCATTAAGCTATGCAGAAAATTATCCCCGTTAATGTCCAATCTCGTAGCATCAATATTGAATATAGGCACTTCTAACCTTCACGACCTCCAAATTTCTAAAGGCGACTGATTTCAATTTGCATATAAATCACTACTGAGTAAAATAAATCACCTCCATTGGCCGAGTACAATTATATTAGAAAGTTGAAAGAACTATCTGGACGCAGTAACGTCATTATGGGAGAGCTAGCGAAGCCTAACATTAGAAGAATATGTGTTATCATTTAATTTTTTAAAATTAATAATGATACGATTCAAATTTAGATCGTTCATAATGCACAGTAATGATTAAAATATTCTTTTTGTTGTTGCTGCTATTAATATATTGTAAACAAGTGTAAGAAACTATTTCCAGAATTTGGTTAATCGCTTATTAACTAAAATTTATACGTTTAGCGATAATTTTGTTACCGAACCATAATAATGAAATAGAATGTAGATTGATCCCATTTTATAACCGCGATATAACAAATGTTAACAGCTGAATACTTTTAGAAAAAAAAGGTTAGGTTAACTTGTATATCGAGCCTAGGTTAAATTGTATGCGTCGAAAAGAATCAAATAGAGCCCCCTGGCATTAAGGCTCTTCATCAGTCAGGCTGGAAATTCCCTTCTCTAATGGTAAACCTATGGACCTGGAATGCATCTGTAATTTTCAAATTTCTTCTCGGAAAATTAAAATTTGAAACCTTCTGTTTTCTGTATGGTCTGCTTGAAGGATATCTTTTTCTTTTTATTGGACAAAATAATTTATAAATACATTGTTAGTTTTATTTAAAGTGTTAAAATCTTACTTGAAACTCGCCTGCCTCACTTAGATTTTAACACTTAAAATATAAAATGTTAAATATATTTTAGAAACATTTTGTCAAATAAAAAAGAAAAGACATCCTTCAAGAAGTGTATACAGGAAACAGAATGCAGAGATTTTCATTTTTCGAGGAGAAATTTGAAAAATACGGATGCATTTCAAGTCCATATAGGTTTAGCATTAGAGAGGGGAATTCGCTTCCTGACTGATAACAACACTGTAAAAAAAAATTCCGTTAAAATACGGAAATTGTACTGGCAATCGAGACGCCAGTACTATGTCCATATTTTAACAGAATTTGTTTCCTTAAATTCCAGAAAAAATTCCTTTTTTTTCACAAAATTTACGGAAATAGATACTACTAGGATATAGATACTAGATAGGAATACTGGCCACTAGTCTCGATTGCCAGTACAATTTTCGTATTTTAACAGATTTTTTTGTGTGTGTGAAGCTTTAAGGGTAGGATACCTTTGAACAGGTCGAAAAAGTAAAAAATATCACTGTGTTGCAAGCTCCAAAACTTGTGTAATAAGTCAAAAATAAAAATCCAGCTTCATTTAAATATTAAGCTCATTTTTAAATTTATATTTAAATATGTGTATATACTTGTAAATTCATAAATAAATATTGAAATGATAATTAAAAAAAATATATGATAATAAGAGAAAAAAATCTTGCGCGCATGATAAAGTCTGAAAATGTGCATATAAAGAAGAAATTTTGGTGAAAATAAATACATAATAGTGTTACCTTTATACTAAAACCAGAATATTTCAAAAAAGTATTGACTAAATTAAAAAATTAACAGAAAATTAAAAAATTTCACTAAAAAATATTTTCAAAGTAAAAAAACAGAAAAAATATAAAATATTACCCTTTTTCTGGTTTTAAGTTGTAGATAATACAGAAATGAATATGTTTTGAAAATTTCTTTTGATTGCCATGCATAGTTTTTTAGTAACACTGCGCGCAGTACCAAAATTCATCATTTTGAATAAACGCAACGCAAAGTATAATTATCCTACGTAGTCTTAATATATAGCCTTAATAAAACTGCCATAATTAGTAAACTAATGGGAATTTTTTAATGCGGTTTTTTGCATATTGTTCAGAAATGATTACGAAATCAAAATATGTATTAAAAAATTTTCGAAAATTTTGTAGGTTTAAAAGTATCCTACCCTCTTAAGTGTATTAACCCATTTATACGCTTCGAATTTTAATAGATTTGTAGATTTTTTTTTTCTGCTTTATAACATGAAAATTGTATGAAATAATTATCTATAAATGTCTTTGTCTGTTACCGAGAGATGTCGGCATAAGAAGAATATTTATTTGCTTCAATAAAGTCTTTTTTTTTTAATGTGTTTATAGGTTTTTCACATTTCAAGATGACGAAATGTAAAACGTAAGTTTATTTGTACTTTTACTGTCAAGGATCCAAATAAATAAGTCACAATCTTAGCTTGTAGACTTCTTTTAAATAAGTATTTTTTTGTGTTTTTTTTAAATTGCGAAATTATATGTCCAAGCCTATTTTTTATGCATGTTTGTAACGTACAAAATAGAGGGCGCTAGACGCAAATGGGTACATATTTCTATTAGCCCATTTAGGGGACAGTTATTGATGCAAAGTCCTTTTCAAGATGATTTTGAAATAAATTGTTTTTTAGCCTTAAATACGATCATTCTTATTTTATTATTAATGATATTCATAATGTTATTAGTCTCTGTAAATAAATAAATATATATTTTTAATAGTTCATAAAAATTCTAATTATAGTACACAGGGTGTCCACGTATAACCTGACCGACCTTTATTTTCGCAACCGTAAGGTCCTAGATGCATACTTCCAATTACAAAAATGGTTTAAATAAGGTAAAGAATTATTTTTAAAACGATTTTGGTCAAGGAAAACATTTATTAAAAAATTACGAAGTTTAGTTCATAAAAATGCTAATTCAAGTATATAATATACAATTTAAAAGCTTAATTTATATAAATTTAGACAAAAGATATAATTATGCATTTTTCCACATATGGATATTCCTATATTCAGTACGTTTGCATTTTATCAAATAAATAGAAAAATATTTTAGCGTAATTTTTTTAGTATTTTTGCAGTTCATTTTGTAACATTTTAAAGTGATTTTACCAACAAATTTGAGTAAACAAAAATTCAGGTATAAATGGGTTAACCCCTTGAGGGGCACCGGTATATATTATATACCACCTACGATTAATGAAGTTTTACACCAGAAAAATTTTATTAAATTTTACTTTTCTAACTTTGGTGGAAAAAAGCTGTAAAACTGCTTTTACTTATTTTGAAATAGAATTTTTCAAAGATTCCGGTGGGAATTCAGCATTTCACAAACGTAATTGCTTGCCCCTCAAGGGGTTAAGTCAAGGGAAGGGAAAGAGTTCCTACCAGGAAGCAAAACAAAAAAAAGTAGTTAAATTTAAAGCGAAAATGCGCTTATTTACAACTTAGAAAGTAACAGCATACTTTAAAACTGTGAAACGATGGCAACTAGGGGGTAGAGGTCTGCACGGGGCGGAATTTTCAGGCCCGGGCCCGGCCCGGCCCGAAGGAAAGCTATTTTGGCCCGGCCCGGTGTAAAAATTGAAAGTTCGGCCCGAGCCCGGCCCGGCCCGTTTACATTTTTCCCGTTCTCGGCCCGGCCCGGACCGTACAAAAATCAGTGAAAACAGGCCCGGCCCGACTAAATTTCTACAAAAAATTCCGTTTTTTCTCGACATGCAATTAAGATTCTTTTAATGAATACTACATGCATATTTATGGGAACATTTTACAGTATATTTTAAATTACTATGTGTTCGCAAAATAGAAAACACACAATAGTAAACATTAACGATTACTTACAGTGTTTTAGTCAACGTCCCTACAAACGTTTCAAAATATAAATAAGGGTTCATTAAAAGATTATTGTAGTTTAGAATAACGGGTTAAAAAACATGATAACTTTTGAAGCTTATAATAAAAGGCAGATTTGTAAAAATATTTCTGTCATTTTTAAGGCTTTTCTCAAATCCAAAGGAGCTACATTTTGATGCATTTATGAATTCGTTTCTTTTCGGAAACGCATGAGATTGGCAGGTATTCTTATTCAGAAACCATGTAAATGTCGTATTTTTCCTAGAAAAAAGTAATATATCTTTCAGAAAATACAGCCAAAGTTAGCGTTTTGAATCGAATTTCCGGAAGCGATAGCACAGGAAAGGAGAAAAACGTACAGTTACGTGACCAGTGTCTCTGTTATCTCTGTACGTAATTTACGAAAAATGGAAACGCTATTCGATCCCAAATGCCTTCAATACTCAGGCCTGTCAATTTTATGCCTTTATAGTTAAAAATGAGTCAGAAAATGTGTCTGAGAGTTTCTCATTGTTGAGCAGTAAATATGAGAACCACCTTAAGGTACATTTCCAAAGATACTGTTAACAGAAGTTCATTATCGCTATTAATACTTTTACAAAACATAATGCCTGTCCTACACATCCTGAGAACGATTAAGACCAGTTCCGTCCCGGCACAAGTCTGCCGAAAAAATTAAACCCGGGATCAGGCATCATGTAACTGTACGATGCCGATCTCTACGATGGACATGTTACATTTCTGTATTGATGTTGTTAAACTCGCATCGGCTCGCAACGCACATTTATACTTCTCGAAAAAGTCATATTCATTGGAAATGGCCTCGTATTTTATCTGCTACTCTCAAATTCTTATATCGGGCCGATAGGCCCGATTAATTTTTTTTATCGGCCCGGCCCGGCCCTGCAGGCCCGTCCAATTTTTTGGCCGGCCCGGCCCGGCCCGTTGAAAAAATTGTCCTAATTCTGCCGGCCCGGCCCGGCCCGTTTGAAAATTCTCCTCCATTCCGCAGGCCCGGCCCGCGGGCCGGGTACGGGCCCGTGCAGACCTCTACTAGGGGGGTCCAACCCGGGTTTTCCGGGTTACAGAACTTAGGTGAAGGATTTTTTTTTTTAATTGAAAACTATAGTAGATGCTTTGCATTTAATATATATATTTTTTTTTTAGACTGGCCACTAACAACCCCAAAAAAACATTTTTATACAAAAAATATCAATTATGTATTCAAATAAAGTTTTAAAATTTATTAAAAGCGATACTTTCGCATTAGTCGCATACCAGAGGTTAATAGCCGAAAAAATCGCCAAAGATGAGCCAAGAATCGCCAAAGAGTTTACTGATAGTAAAATCTTTGTCTTTTTGATTACGCTAATTTCAATGGTTTAAGCGCGTAGTTCGATTACATGTTTGTTAAATTTGTGTTGTACCCATATTATTTTATTCTTTTATTTATTGACTGATTAAGTTTTAATCACGTTATGGAATATAAGCTGGAAACAAATGCTGAACTATCTATATTATTTTAAGTTCGAACTGGGCATCATTCGTAATCGAGCTGCACGGGATACAACTAGATTTTAAAAAATCATGCATAAAAATTACTTAAAAAATAATTAAAAATCGTCAGATTCAAATACAGTTTTTAAACAAATTGCATTTGAAATAATTTTTTTTTTCTATTCGACGGTGTAAAAATTGAAATTGTGCGATTTTTTAAAGTTTAAAAAAATTACAATAAAAGCGAAATTTATTAGTTAAAATGACCTCAGCTTTACTCAAGGACACCTTTTTACTTTATAATATAGATTTTAAAACGACTTGTTGCTTCTGTCTGAAATACCCTGAAAGTAACTAAAAGGGCAGAAAACTGGATTTTGTGAATTATTTTAAAAATTGAAGAAATAAAACACCTGCCCTACTCTCGTGGGAACATCTAAGTGACTGTGTCCACAGATCCCACGTCTATAGACGGCCCTGACTGAAATTTAAATTATTCAATATATACAGAACTTGTTTCTGTGACGTATAGTGCATAAAATAAGGTTACGTCTAATTAATATACTACAGTAAATGAGCATGCCAACACAAATCCTGTTTCGTGGGTAATTTGGTTGCATTCGATGTGAACCAAGCTAAATCAATCAAATGTACTTATTTTACTTTGATTTTGAGAGCGTTTTTCAATGTCACCAGTTCCGCGTCTCATGCTGCGTAGCTTATGTAAATTCATTCTTTTTTGGCAAGCAGGACTTGTTATTCTTTTTTATTTTTTTTTCTTGATTTCTTCGGAAGACTTGTCTTGCAAATAAAAAATAAATGTTCAATATATCTATGAAATATTCAGTTTAAGAGTTGTTCAGTTTAACATGCTGGGTCTGTTTTCAGAAAAGGTATAATGCTGAACGGAAAGACTTGTAGAAATACAGCCACAATGTAATTTTTAATGTCAGGTCAAATTTACTATGTAATTTTTAATGTCAGGTCAAAATTTACAATGTAGTCTGCTTTGAAGTTGACGTGTCGTTTTTCAAAGATTAAAAGGGAAGTGCAATTTTGATCATTCAGAGACACTTAAATGTTTAAAAAAAAAAAAAAAAAAAAAAAACTACTTTATACTAAAGATTTTGTTTTGTCAGAGTGGTTAAGGAATCTCAGGACTCTTAAAATTGCAAAAAATGAAAAAAAAAAAAGACTGTTTTCAACATTCAATATCTTAAAATGTACATGATCTTAAAACAGAATTTTTATTGGGATGAAAGATATAAGTATGTTCTTTCGTTTCATGTATTTAAAAATTTGCAAGATGCAGAATTTATAAGGGGCTTCAAACTGTCAGACATTTGACGAGCAGAAAATTTGTACAACAACTTACGCGCAGGATCACAAAATAAGTTTTGCAACTAGAATGAAAATTTTGGTGCCTACTTATACTTCAGATTGTAATAATTACTCAGAACTTACGTAAATTTGTATTCAAAGCATTTTTATAATTTTGCTATATAAAAAAAGTTGTAAAGTTGCAAAGTTGTATTTAGCTAATGCAAAATTTTGAAAATTTTAACAGTATCATAACCTAAAAAAATATTTTTTTGAATAATAAAAAGGCAATTTTAGGTTCAGTTCATACAGACTAACATGAAAGATGTGTTTCGAAAATTTCATGGAAAAATATTCAGAAGTTTTTGAGATATCGTGCGCAAAAATGACTTCAAAGTTTCGGAAACACCGCTGCAGCGATTGAGCTGGTATAATTCTAAAAGCCATAACTTCTGTTCTATCGGAAATTTTAAGGAAAAAATTATATCAAAATGTTCAGAAAAGCACGTAGTCTTTTCTGAACATTTGCTTCCCCAGCCACGTCCCGAGTAAGAGACTCTCTAGCAAAAGCGAGATTGAAAAAAAAAAAAAAAAAAAAAAAAAAAAAAAATCAAAAATTGAAACCGGACAAATTTAAAAGGGAAATTACACAAATTAAAGACACCGAAAAGCGGGAAGGGTTGGACTCGGGGCGATGAAGCTACCGAACTACCCCTTGCTTCTTCTAGCTTATTATTAGAGAATAAAAACATCTAAAAAAATTAAAATTTCGAAAATTTTGAAGCTTTAAGAGAGTCATACCTCAGATTCACTTCTCTAGTAGTAAACTTATAGACTGTGAATGCAGTCATATTTTCGAAATTTCTCACCAGAAAATTAATTATTTTTTTAATTCTTGCTAAAAAATGTTTCATTCACTGAAAGAAAAAAAAAATTGTAATTTAATAGATTACAACGACCATTTGGAATTTTTTTTTTTATAAAACGATTGTAAAACGCCGTGGCTAGTAGATTGGAACCCCTCCAGACATAGCCTTTTACTATCAATCAATTAAACATTAGATTGTTTCCTTTTTCGCGTTCGTCTTTTATTCTGTAATCGATTTTCATGGGCTAGATAATCAGTTGAAGACCTCGATTTTCATGGCCTACATAATGAATTAAATACCTCGATTTTTGCTTTGCAAGACGATTTTAATTTCGGCGTCGCTCTTTGGCTTTAGATTTTTCCATATCTGATAATTTGCGCCTACCCATTTTGTAACTTTTTCAATTTTTAACGATTTTATGCCTTTTGATTACCTATTCAAACAATTTTTAACGATTTTATGCCTTTTTATTACCTATTCAAATAAAAATTCTTCTAAAAGTAAAGAACATCGTTGAATTTAGTTAAAAAAAGTAAGATGCGAGCATCATTTGGCCCCATCCTCGACCGAAAACAACAACCATTTCCAAATGATTAAAAAAAAAAAAAAAAAAAAAGTAAAAATCTGTTTGTTTTACAAAAAGCACCTGTGAGTCAGGACCCCAATATTTAAAATATTAGATTGTCCCAAAAGTTTCCTTCGTGTTATTTTTACAAAAAATATACCATTCGAAATTTCGAAAACGGAGAAATTTTATTGAAGTACACAAGTTCCATTCTGTTAGCAACCTTCTTCCATCTCTCCAGAAGACTCAAAATGCCTTCTTTCCAAAACATTTGTGATTTGATGGCAAAATACTTACCGAGGGGATTTTTATGTCATTCAAAGAGTCCTTTTTGTTATTTTTATGAAGGGAATTTTTGAAATGAAAAAACAAATAGTAGTCGTACGGAGCAATGTCCGGAGAGTAGGGAGGGTGTGACAAAATGTTCCAATCGAATGCGAGGAGTTGTTTCTGACAGTCAAAGATACGTGTATTGTCATAATGGAAGATAGCACCTCGTCCGTTTGCTAATTCGGGAGTATTTCCTAGCTGCTTGTGCCTTCAGTTCGTCGAATTGCGAGCAGTATTTCTCATAGTTGATGGTCTGGTTTGGCGGAAGTAGCTCATAGTAGATCCAATCCCACCAAACAAACAGCAAAATTTTCTTCTGGTGGAGGGCAGTTTTAGTGACAAAAATGGACCTTTGTCTCGGCTGTACCAGGAATGTTTGCGTCCCACGTTGTCATAAAGTATCCAACTTTCGTCCCCGGTGACCAATCTTCGCAAAAAAGGATCTTTTTCGCAGAAGGAAATGCGATCTGGAAGGTTGCGCTCCGTCAAGTCATGGGCAGGGTGGACAGTAGCGCCTATTTTAGGTAGATTTCGTAAGAAATACTACCTATTACATTATGTAACCTATGTTGGAATTTCTGAAAATTTTTTTGCAGATCTATGCTGATCATGACCCCTAGAACCCAAAACCACACCCAGTTCAAAACTTTATATACACACATATATATATATATATATCTTTTTTTATGGACACGATAATTCCCATAATGCAGCACATCTCTTCCAAACTCATACATAAAACCAAGGAGCAGAAAGTCTCGGTCGAGTTCACAAATGGGCAAAATCGGACGAAGGGGATAGAAATGGGGAGGGGTTTATAGTCTGACCGATAACCAGTCTTAAGACAAATAAATATTTTTAATTTTTTAATTACCTCTATGCTTATTAGCATAATATTCCATATTTAGAACCGTATTGATATATTTTCATATATATTTTCTGTTACGCTTACCATACTTACATTTATATTATATAGTTACACACATCTTATAATATACAGAATGAAAAAAAATCCTTAATCTAGGAAAATATAATATAACCACGAACGAAAATATAGAATTACCTCTTCCGTGTTACCCACTATTCCGAAAAGAGCTCTTTATCTTTAGACACCTCATAAAACAGCGTATTTTCGAGATTTAAAGATGCGTTTATAAAAACAAAGTTTCTTTTGCTGCCACTGATTTTCGGAAACGTTTCCGAGTTGTTTTTAGAGTGTATTAATCAGTTTTCTCACATCGGTTTTTAGAATGGAAATATTTTCATCTTCAATAAGCATGTGTTACATTACAAACATGATGAATTAACATTAATATTAATATTATTTTGTTATTCTTACGTGCATAAATTCAGTTACGCAGCTTAAAATATTAAGTGAGAATGGATAGCATCCTAAAAACCTACTCAGAAACGTTTCTGAAGATCAGTGGCAGCAAAATATACTTTTGTTTTTTTAAATGATTCTTCAAATCTCGAAAACATATTGGTTTCTGAGGTTTCTAAAGATAAAGAGCGTTTTTCGGAATCGTGAGTAACTCGTAAGAGGTTATTGTATCTTTCCGTTTGTGGTTATATTATATTTTTGTAGATTAAGAAACATTTGTCTTTTTTTTCCAGCATATGCAACAACTTCCGAAATGCAATAATGGTGATTTCGTAAGAAATACTACCTATTGCAGTCGTTACCATGGTGCGACTTTTGAAAAATTCCTTCATAACTTTTCATTACATGACCCCAGGAACCCAAAACCACCCCCACCTAAAAAGTTTATATATATATATATATATATATATATGTATGTATGTATGTATGTACTAAATTTTGTCCGCACGATAAAAGTCGCAATTATGCACGGAACGTCTTCAAACTCGCCAACAACTTTAAGATGGCTAATTTCTCGGCGGGGATTGAAAATGAGCAAAATCGGTACAAGGGAATGGGAATGGGGAAGGTTTAAAATTTTGAATACCGTCTTAACACGATTCTGATAAAACCAGCTTTTACACAACAATGGCAGGAAAAAATAAATATTTTTCGTTATAGCTGTTGCCAACAATTAAAAAAAAGCAATAAAATTCTCACCACAACAATTGTTTTTTTAATGCAATGTTTTCACGTGAAAAATTAAATTAGATAAACAGTTTGACGAATTGAAAACAAATTGAATATTACGTCATAAGTTTTCTAGAGCAAGATTTCTGCATGAAAATTTAAAATGAAATAAATAGTTTGGCGAATTAAAAAAACAACAAACTATTGCTTCATACTGAAAATGGACCTGATAATGGACCACAGCAGGTGAATATGTAACGTCATTGAGTTTGAAGAAACGTATTAAAACATGATAAAAACTCGAATATGGAAATATTAACATATTTTAACACTTTGAGGTTCTCTGAATTTGATTTAGCCATTTTTAAACCTGTTCCATATACATGCGTGTGTGCATATTAGAAATTTCACAAAATGTTTAGCTCCCTAGAGCTCATTCTTAGCGAAGGAACTGGGTTTATCTTTAATCTTGATTTAAGTTTTGTTGGTGAATTTAGTACTTAACTTCGAAATCTACCTCCGCCTGTAGGCTCGAGCCGGCAGGGATTTTTTTAAACATTTTCTTATGTGCTATAAACTATCTTAAAGTTTAGAGCAGATCGCCTTGTTAGATTTTCTACTTTAAATGAAATCGCGGTCTGTTAGTTCTATATTCCACCACCAGGGAGCGCAGTCTATTCAAAACAAAAGTGTATCTAAACGAAACTCCTTTATACAACCTATCCGAAGATACATTAGTCTAGGGGGTGGTAGTCTTAAGCAAGAATTCAAGATATTTGTGAAATTACTATTCGAAAATAGTGGTATGAACACTTATAAAATTTTTGATATTGAAAAGGTAGTAATTATCTCAGCCCGCCGTCAAAGAACCGCACGCTAAACGGTAGAAAACGTTAATGCTGCTATAAAAAATCACGTGACTGCCTTTAAAAAAAGCATTGAATAGAAATAAACCAATTAGTGAAATAATAATTAATATCTCAGCTTGTAATTAAGATAATATTTTTTCGAATTTCTGAAAGGAGAATTTTTTTTTTTTTTTTTTTTTTTTTTTGCATCGCCCTGTCCAAGTTTCGAATTTTTACGCCCCTTACATTCCAAGATGTGGTCCCCTTTTAAAACAGTACAAAATTATCGGGAATCACTTTGTTTAAATTGTTAAATATATTATTTGAAAAAAAAAAGGTTTTAAAGCATTTTAGCACGTATTTTCATACCTACACCCTTGAAAAAAATTAATAACATACAGGGGATCCTTTAGTTTCGGAAAGCTCCGAAATTTCATAAAATTCAAAGTATCATATTCAGTAAGTTTGGTTGTAAACGACTGAAATTTTTATAATACAACTTACACAAACACTTTGACAAACTTGTGAAATACCGCTTAACTAACGAGAACCTTGAGTCACGTGGCTTTAAACCAAGAATGATAAGTTTAAAATGGAAAAGAGACGAAATTTGTTATTACCATTCATAAATAGTGCTCACAAAGAGCTGCAGATATAATATCAGTGTTTAGTTGGTAAACAAATGACTCGAGAAGAATGTCAAAAAAGGTCCCATTGAAATTGGACCATAATTAAGAAAATTGGGATGGGGGGGGGGGATGTATTGGTGATGAACTGGAAAAGTACAGCTTAATAAACTAGTAACCCAAATAACTTGGCTCCTAAACTAAAAATATAACAATTTAACCTAGAAAGAAAAAGGCTCTTATGCGAAATTTGACAGCAGTTCTGCCTTTAAAACAGTAAATCCGAAAGAATAACTATATATTCCTTTGAAATTACTGTCAAAAATATCAATAAAAAAGTTGGAGCACGATTGACCCTTACCAAAAAGAAGGAAGGCTAGAGACAGAAAATGAAAGATCACATTAAAAGCTTTCCAACGATATGTTATACGATATGGTTTGGAAGAGACAAAAAATATCCCCCCCCCCCCCCCCCCGAGGGAGCAGGTAAGCCCCAAACGGTCGGAGGGGCGACCTCAAAAGTATCTTTGGTCAAGGTTTCAAAATGTGGCTTTATAATAAAATAGAACAAGAATTGGACATTTTAAAAATTGCATGCAAATTTTGAACGGCCCTGTAAATTAAGATTAGCGAGGAAAAGGGGAGAGGGGGTGGAGAGATTAGAAGGGACGAACTTGAAAAATACAATATAATAAACTAGTAACCTGAATAACTAGGCTTCTAAACAAAAGTATAACGATTTAACCTAGTGTTGAATTCAGGGGGTAGCCCGAGAGGACATCCCTCCCGGGACATTGAAATGTCCCTCCCGTAAGTTTTGAGATTTTATGCTTTTTAATGGACAAATGTGCACCCCCCCCATTACGGAACTCTGAAATCCCCCCCCCCCCCCTCAATACCGACCGGAGTCGCATAAATCCCTCCCTGAGAAAAATACTTGCATTCAACACTGATTTAACCTAGAAAGTAAAAAAAGGCTCTTATACAAAATTTTACAGCAATCCTGGCACTAAAACAGCAAAATTGGAAGAATTGATTCAACCCGAATCGTGGATCGACCGTGATGCGATTTGAATTGAAGTAAATCAAAACATAGCGATTCGACATTGCATCTAAAGAATTGAAGTAAATCAAAAAAATATCGATTCTGAAGATCGCATCTGAAGATCGACATCGGCATCGAATCTGAACTGAATCGATTCACCGTTTCTGATCCAAGGGCAGAATCGATGCGTTCATCTTTACTTGCTTTCTTTTGTCTTTAAAAAATAAAGTGTTGTTTTCGTGAAAATTTTCGACTTTCGGTTTCTAAGGATTTATAGTTTTAGAACTTCTTGTCTGGAATACGATTTGACTATTTTTATAAATTTTTTGTCTGTCAGTCTGTCTATTTGTTTGTCTCTGACAAAAAAATTGTGAGCGGTCTATTTCAAGAACTAATGCATGGAATCTGTTGAAACTTTAGATTCAGTTAGACCTTCATATAAATTGGTGCTGATTACTTTTTGGTGAAAATCGCTCAATAGGTGGCGCTGCTATGCTGCATTTTTCATGATTTCCGCAAGATTGCTATCTCAAGAACTAATGCACGGATATTCACCAAACTTCAGATTCAGTTTGACGTTGACATAAGTTGTTGAGGATTAGGTTTTGATGTAAATCTACCGGCAGGTGGCGCTGCTATGCTGCATTTTTCCCGATTTTCGCAATAGCTCTATCTCAAGAACTAATACCCGGATTTTCATAAAACCACATTCAGTTAGATGTTAGCATAAATTGCTGCTTATTAGGTTTCGGTGTAAATCGCCCAACAGGGGGCGTTGCTATGCTGATTTTATCAGCAGGGTAGAATTCAGACATTTTTCTCCGGGAGGGACAGTTCAGAGGGGGAGGGGATTGGACTTTTGTACATTTTAATGTACAAAAAGCATAAAATCTCAAACTTTCTGGGGGGCATTTTAATGTTGCGGGGGGGGGGGGATGTTACCCTCCCGGGCCATCCCCTGAATTCAACACGTTTTTCAGGATTTAAATAATTTTAGAGATAATATCTCAAGAACTAATGAACGAAATTTCATCAATTTTTAATGTACAAAAACGTATTGAATTCAGGGGGTGGCCCGGGGGGGGACATTCTCCTCCCCCCGAAACACTCAAATGCCCCCCAGAAAGTTTGAGATTTTATGCTTTGTTGCGGGGGGAGGAATGTCACCCCCCCCCCCCGGGCCACCCCCTGAATTCAACACGTTTTTCAGGATTTAAACAATTTTAGGGATAATATCTCAAGAACTAATGAACGAAATTTCATCAAACTTAATATTCTGTTAGACAGTGCCATAAGTTATCCATGATTAGGTTTTTGTGTAAATGATATAACAAATTGTGCTGCCATGCTGCTTTTATCAACAGTGTTGAATTCAGACATTTTTCTCCGGGGGGGATTTCTATGGTTCTGGCGAGGAACATTCTAGAGTTACGAGGGGGGGGGGGAGGGGAATTGGACTTTCGTCCATTAAGCATAAAATCTCAAATCTCCCTAGGGGGCATTTCAATGTTCCGGGGAGGGGGGGGTCCACCCGTACCAGCCCCTGAATTCAACACTGTTTTTCAGGGTTTACACAATGTTTGCGATAACATCTCAAGAAGTAATGAACGGAATTTCATCAAACTTAATATTCTGTTAGTCATTGTTTCTGAGTCTTTCGTGTTAATCATGTATTAGGCTGCGTTGCTATGCTGCTTTTTTCATGATATTCATGATAGCCATATCTCAAAACTAATGCACGGAATTTAATCAAACTTCATATTCTGTTACACTGTCGTATAAATAGATCCTTATTAGGCTTGGGTGTATACTACCCAACAGGTGTCGCTTTTATGCTCTTTGAACTGGGATTTTCCGTTGCGGACATCTAAGAGGGTGTGGGCCGAAATTCAATGATTTGTTAGGAAAATGAGATTCTTATATATATTTTTTAACTACACATATTTCAACGAACCTATACTTTTGGATCGTCATGATGGGTATAGGTTATTTAAATTTGACACTGTGATAGCGAATTTTGAAGTTTTAACATTTATGAGACAGAAGAAAGTTTTGGGATTGGACATCCAACTACTTGACCTTAAATTCTTGAAGGAAAATGAAAATGATATAACCTTTAGAGACATCGATTAAAAAATTTATAGTATCGATTAAATCGAGTTGGCCATAGTATCGATTAAATCGATTTAAAAAATCGAAATCGCCCATCACTAAGTCATAATCTTAGCTTGCAGACTTCTTTGAAATACGTATTTTTTAAAATTGCGAAATTACATGTACAAGCTTATTTTTTAGGCAAGTTTGTAACGTACAAAATATAGGGCGCTAGGCGCAAATGGGCACATATTTCTATTAGCCATTTAGGGGACAGTTATTGATGTAAAGTCCTTTTCAAGATGATTTTGAAATAAATTGTTTTTTAGCCTCAAATACGATTATTCTTAGTGTATTATTAATGATATTTATAATGTTATTAGTCTCTGTAAATAAATAAATATATTTTTGTAATAGTTCATAAAAATGCTAATTATAGTATATAATATACAATTTAAAAGCATAATTTATATAAATTTAGACAAAAAAATACAATTATTCATTTTTCCCACATATGGATATTCCTATATTTAGTACGTTTGCATTTTATCAAATACATAGAAAAATATTTTAGCGTAATTTTTTTTAGTATTTTTCCAGTTCATTTTGCAACATTTTAATTTGATTTTATCCACAAAGTTGAGAGAACAAAAATTCATGCATAAATGAGTTAAGTCAATAGAAGGGGAAGAGTTCCTACCAGGAAGTAAAAAAAGAAGTTAAATTTAAAACAAAAGTTCACTTATTCACAACTTACAAAATAACAGCATACTTTAAAACTGTGAAACGATGGCAACTAGGGAGTCCAATCCGGGTTTTCCGGGTTACAGACTTAGGTGAAAACCTTTTTTTTTTTTTTAATTGAAAACTCTAGTAGATGCTTTGCATTTAATATGTTTGTTTTTTTTTAGACAGGCCATCAACAACACCAAAAAGCATTTTTATACGAACAATATCAATTATGTATTCAAGTAAAGTTTTGAAATTTATTAAAAACGATACTTTCGTATTAGTCGCATGCCAGAGGTTAATAGCTGAAGAAATTGCCAAAGATTTTGCTACTGACAGTAAAATATTTGTCTTTTTGATTACGCTAATTTCAGTGGTTTAAGCTCGTAGTTCGATTACATGTTTGTTAAATTTGTGTTGTACCCATATTATTTTATTCTTTTATTTATTGACTGATTAAGTTTTAATCACGTTATGGAATATATGCTGGAAACAAATGCTGAACTATCTATATTATTTTAAGTTCGAACTGGGTACCATTCGTAATCGAGCTGCACGGGATACAACTAGATTTAAAAACATCATGCATAAAAATTATTTAAAAAATAATAAAAAATCGTCAGATTCAAATACAGTTTTTAAACAAATTGCATTTGAAAGAATTTTTTTTTTCTATTCGACGGTGTAAAAATTGAAATTGTGCGATTTTTTAAAGTTTAAAAAAATTACAATAAAAGCGAAATTTATTAGTTAAAATGACCTCAGTTTTACTCAAGGATACTTTTTTACTTTATAATATAGATTTTAAAACGACTTGTTGCTTCTGTCTGAAATACCCTGAAAGTAACTAAAAGGGCAGAAAACTGGATTTTGTGAATTATTTTAAAAATTGAAGAAATAAAACACCTGCCCTACTCTCGTGGGAACATCTAAGTGACTGTGTCCACAGATCCCACGTCTATAGACGGCCCTGACTGAAATTTAAATTATTCAATATATACAGAACTTGTTTCTGTGACGTATAGTGCATTAAATAAGGTTACGTCTAATTAATATACTACAGTAAATGAGCATGCCAACACAAATCCTGTTTCGTGGGTAATTTGGTTGCATTCGATGTGAACCAAACTAAATCAATCAAATGTACTTATTTTTCTTTGATTTTGAGAGCGTTTTTCAATGTCACCAGTTCCGCGTCTCATGCTGCGTAGCTTATGTAAATTCATTCTTTTTTGGCCAGCAGGACTTGTTATTCTTTTTTTTTTTTTCTTGATTTCTTCGGAAGACTTGTCTTGCAAATAAAAAATAAATGTTCAATATATCTATGAAATATTCAGTTTAAGAGTTGTTCAGTTTAACATGCTGGGTCTGTTTTCAGAAAAGGTATAATGGTGCACGGAAAGACTTGTAGAAATACAGCCACAATGTAATTTTTAATGTCAGGTCAAATTTACTATGTAATTTTTAATGACAGGTCAAAATTTACAATGTAGTCTGCTTTGAAGTTGATGTGTCGTTTTCAAAGATTAAAAGGGAAGTGCAATTTTGATCATTCAGAGACACTTAAATGTTTAAAAAAAACAAAAGAAAAAAACAAACAAACAAAAAAAACTACTTTATACTAAAGATTTTGTTTTGTCAGAGTGGTCAAGGGATCTCAGGACTCTTAAAATTGTAAAAAATGAAAAAAAAAAAGACTGTTTTTAACGTTCAATATCTTAAAATGTATATGATCTTAAAACAGAATTTTTATTGGGATGAAAGATATAAGTATGTTCTTTCGTTTCATGTATTTAAAAAATTTGCAAGATGCAGAATTTATAAGGGGCTCCAAACTGTCAGACGCCCCACCAGTGGCCGAGAGGTTCTGCTCTCGAAGCTGGTAGACGGGAAGTGCTGGGTTCGAACCCAATCACGCCCGTCGGCCTAATCGTTCGGAGTTTTCGTGGTTTTCTTTGAACCTTGGATTTCCAAGCGTTAATACGGGTTAGGTTCCCTTAGAAAGACCCCCACGAAGGGCCTATATCCCTCGTGTTGATAATTGGCCGTTATAAACACAACCAACCAACCAACCAAACTGTCAGACATTTGACGAGCAGAAAATTTGTACAACAACTTACGCGCAGGATTACAAAATAAGTTTTGCAACTAGAATGAAAATTTTGGTGCCTACTTATACTTCAGATTGTAATAATTACTCCGAACTTAAATAAATTTGTATTAAAAGCATTTTTATATTTTTGCTATATAAAAAAAAGTTGTAAAGTTGCAAAGTTGTATTTAGCTAATGCAAAATTTTGAAAAATTTAACAGTATCATAACCTAAAAAATATTTTTTTGAATAATAAAAAGGCAATTTTAGGTTCAGTTTATACAGACTAACATGAAAGATGTGTTTCGAAAATTTCATGAAAAAATATTCAGAAGTTTTTGAGATATCGTGCGCAAAAATGACTTCAATGTTTCGGAAACACCGCTCCAGCGATTGAGCTGGTATAATTCTAAAAGCCATAACTTCTGTTCTATCGGAAATTTTAAGGAAAAAATTATATCAAAATGTTCAGAAAAGCATGCAGTCTTTTCTGAACATTTGCTTCCCCAGCCACGTCCCGAGTAAGAGACTCTCTAGCAAAAGCGAGATTGAAAAAAAAGAAAAAAAAAAATCAAAAATTGAAACCGGACAAATTTAAAAGGGAAATTACACAAATTAAAGACACCGAAAAGCGGGAAGGGTTGGGCTCGGGGCGATGAAGCTACCGAACTACCCCTTGCTTCTTCTAGCTTATTATTAGACAATAAAAAAATTAAAATTTCGAAAATTTTGAAGCTTTAAGAGAGTCATACCTCAGATTCACTTCTCTAGTAGTAAACTTATAGACTGTGAATGCAGTCATATTTTCGAAATTTCTCACCAGAAAATTAATTATTTTTTTAATTCTTGCTAAAAAATGTTTCATTCACTGAAAGAAAAAAAAAATTGTAATTTAATAGATTACAACGACCATTTGGAATTTTTTTTTTATAAAACGATTGTAAAACGCCGTGGCTAGTAGATTGGAACCCCTCCAGACATAGCCTTTTACTATCAATCAATTAAACATTAGATTGTTTCCTTTTTCGCGTTCGTCTTTTATTCTGTAATCGATTTTCATGGGCTAGATAATCAGTTGAAGACCTCGATTTTCATGGCCTACATAATGAATTAAATACCTCGATTTTTGCTTTGCAAGACGATTTTAATTTCGGCGTCGCTCTTTGGCTTTAGATTTTTCCATATCTGATAATTTGCGCCTACCCATTTTGTAACTTTTTCAATTTTTAACGATTTTATGCCTTTTGATTACCTATTCAAACAATTTTTAACGATTTTATGCCTTTTTATTACCTATTCAAATAAAAATTCTTCTAAAAGTAAAGAACATCGTTGAATTTAGTTAAAAAAAGTAAGATGCGAGCATCATTTGGCCCCATCCTCGACCGAAAACAACAACCATTTCCAAATGATTAAAAAAAAAAAAAAAAAAAAAGTAAAAATCTGTTTGTTTTACAAAAAGCACCTGTGAGTCAGGACCCCAATATTTAAAATATTAGATTGTCCCAAAAGTTTCCTTCGTGTTATTTTTACAAAAAATATACCATTCGAAATTTCGAAAACGGAGAAATTTTATTGAAGTACACAAGTTCCATTCTGTTAGCAACCTTCTTCCATCTCTCCAGAAGACTCAAAATGCCTTCTTTCCAAAACATTTGTGATTTGATGGCAAAATACTTACCGAGGGGATTTTTATGTCATTCAAAGAGTCCTTTTTGTTATTTTTATGAAGGGAATTTTTGAAATGAAAAAACAAATAGTAGTCGTACGGAGCAATGTCCGGAGAGTAGGGAGGGTGTGACAAAATGTTCCAATCGAATGCGAGGAGTTGTTTCTGACAGTCAAAGATACGTGTATTGTCATAATGGAAGATAGCACCTCGTCCGTTTGCTAATTCGGGAGTATTTCCTAGCTGCTTGTGCCTTCAGTTCGTCGAATTGCGAGCAGTATTTCTCATAGTTGATGGTCTGGTTTGGCGGAAGTAGCTCATAGTAGATCCAATCCCACCAAACAAACAGCAAAATTTTCTTCTGGTGGAGGGCAGTTTTAGTGACAAAAATGGACCTTTGTCTCGGCTGTACCAGGAATGTTTGCGTCCCACGTTGTCATAAAGTATCCAACTTTCGTCCCCGGTGACCAATCTTCGCAAAAAAGGATCTTTTTCGCAGAAGGAAATGCGATCTGGAAGGTTGCGCTCCGTCAAGTCATGGGCAGGGTGGACAGTAGCGCCTATTTTAGGTAGATTTCGTAAGAAATACTACCTATTACATTATGTAACCTATGTTGGAATTTCTGAAAATTTTTTTGCAGATCTATGCTGATCATGACCCCTAGAACCCAAAACCACACCCAGTTCAAAACTTTATATACACACATATATATATATATATATCTTTTTTTATGGACACGATAATTCCCATAATGCAGCACATCTCTTCCAAACTCATACATAAAACCAAGGAGCAGAAAGTCTCGGTCGAGTTCACAAATGGGCAAAATCGGACGAAGGGGATAGAAATGGGGAGGGGTTTATAGTCTGACCGATAACCAGTCTTAAGACAAATAAATATTTTTAATTTTTTAATTACCTCTATGCTTATTAGCATAATATTCCATATTTAGAACCGTATTGATATATTTTCATATATATTTTCTGTTACGCTTACCATACTTACATTTATATTATATAGTTACACACATCTTATAATATACAGAATGAAAAAAAATCCTTAATCTAGGAAAATATAATATAACCACGAACGAAAATATAGAATTACCTCTTCCGTGTTACCCACTATTCCGAAAAGAGCTCTTTATCTTTAGACACCTCATAAAACAGCGTATTTTCGAGATTTAAAGATGCGTTTATAAAAACAAAGTTTCTTTTGCTGCCACTGATTTTCGGAAACGTTTCCGAGTTGTTTTTAGAGTGTATTAATCAGTTTTCTCACATCGGTTTTTAGAATGGAAATATTTTCATCTTCAATAAGCATGTGTTACATTACAAACATGATGAATTAACATTAATATTAATATTATTTTGTTATTCTTACGTGCATAAATTCAGTTACGCAGCTTAAAATATTAAGTGAGAATGGATAGCATCCTAAAAACCTACTCAGAAACGTTTCTGAAGATCAGTGGCAGCAAAATATACTTTTGTTTTTTTAAATGATTCTTCAAATCTCGAAAACATATTGGTTTCTGAGGTTTCTAAAGATAAAGAGCGTTTTTCGGAATCGTGAGTAACTCGTAAGAGGTTATTGTATCTTTCCGTTTGTGGTTATATTATATTTTTGTAGATTAAGAAACATTTGTCTTTTTTTTCCAGCATATGCAACAACTTCCGAAATGCAATAATGGTGCATTCCTTTGGTATAAAAATAAACACGAAATACGAGGGTGTATCAATAAGTTTTTGCCCTCACATAGAAATAATTGAGTGAAATTTATGAAACTGCTACATTTTATGAGTCCTTTTCTGTATAGTCAGTGTGCACAGTAACACACTTGTGCAACCGATATTTCAAAGAGAGTGGGGGAGGATGTATTCCAGAAGGCGCAATAGTAGACCCAAAGTGGGGCATTTTCCTAACTTTTACCCACATATGACATATCATTGGAAAGGCCTGTGACCACTCATTATTCATGCTATGCTCCTCCCTCCCCCTCCTCCCAAATTTGCCCTCCAGGGCGCACTTTTTTAAATTTTGCGGACATCATTCATGCCCCATCCCCTTTTGACAAATTAGGGGGAAGGGGCTCGGGAGGCGCATAGCATGAGTAAGTGGTCACAGGCCTTTCCAACAATATGTCACATGTGGGGGTCGGCAAAATTTAGAAAAATGCCCCCCCTTTCGGTCTACTATCGCGCCTCCTGGAATACATCCTCTCACCGCTCTTTGAAATACCGCTTGCACAAATGTGTTACTGTGCACGGTAGAAAAGGACTAATACAATGTAGCAATTTCATAAATTTCACTCAATTATTTCTATGTGAGGGCAAAAACTTATTGATACACTCGATATGATACAGATATAAGTTTTTAAGACAAATTAAGTGTTACAGGATTTACCTATTAAAAACAAGTGAGTAAGTGTGATTGAAGATCGCACAGAGGTTTCATTTAATATACCTTTCAAAACACAATATCATTTAAATAATAAATCTAAATCGTTAATTTAAAACAATTAGATCCTTAATTTTTTTTCAATAAGAACATAGATGGCAGCGTCATCAAACTTAATTTTAAAATTATTGTAATTGAATGATATTTCTTTAATCAAATTAAAACTGCTTTTCAGACAATTGTAACAGTATATGTTCGTATATCTGAAAAGTATATTTAATTCCATGATTTAATTTTAGATTTAAAAAAAATAAACCTTTAAAATGACAAAAAAAAAAAAAAAAAAAAAAAAAAAAAAAGAAAGAAAGAAAGAAAGAAAGAAAAGAAAGTTTTTTAAAAATTAAACCCAACGGACAATGAAACGTAGTCAATTTAACATTTTGCAATTTCTCAAAAAAATAATTTTTGAATAAAAAAAAAATAATAAGATATTTTACAACATCTTTTTGCCATAAAAAGGCAAAAAAATAGCAAAAATACTGTAAAATTTAATCTATTAGATAATGAAATAAATCTATTCTGAGAAAAAAAGGCCATATTTTTTTTTTTTTCAAAAAAAAAAAATTATGGCCATTTTTTTCCCCTCATTCTGACCAGAAAATCAGAGTTCTAACTTTTTACGACTGCTCTTTCATCTTCACCTAACGATTCATTTATAATGGCTGTTTCATAATAATAGAAGCCACCAGTTCACCAGAAGAAAATAACTCGGTTAAGCGGGACTCGGATAATCAGGACTCTACTGCAAAACATATTTCAATTTTAAGTCTTAAAGCACACGCTTTTATTTTATGTAAAATGATGTCATTTGCATTAATATAGATTCTTAAAATTAAATATAATTTATAATAGTTCCATGTTTTATCATAAATCCTTCATTTATATTTTTCTCAAGATAGACCGTATTTTAATTAAATTTTTTTTCAATTTTTATGAGAAAATGGCAACAAAAAGATATAATTGCATTTTTTCAACATTTTTTTCTTTACTTTCTACAGAAATGGAATACTTGAGTTGCCAAAATGAAACAAATGTCGCTAAAAACTACAAAAAAAAAAAAAAAAAAAAAAAAAAATTAATATTTCAAAAACAAATGGAGATGCAGTTTTCAAACAAATTGCATTAAAAAGTACCTTTTTTTCCCCAATACGACGGTATAAACATTGAAAATGTGCGATGCTTAGAAGTTTTAAAAAATGCTGTAGCGTATTTAATCGCACAATGAAACATCGGCTTTTGTTTTAGGGCTAGCGTACACAAGGTAACGTTATTTATTGGAGACAAAATAAGCTGGGAGAAAGAAATAGCATTCCGGGGGCTAATAAATAAAACTTCAAAACTTAAGATAGAAATATACTAAATCAAAAATTTTAAAACTGAGATACTTTCAGCCTACAATAATATCCAGTTTAGTTATAACAACATGGCAATAAAATGAAAGTCAGTCATAGTTCATGTCATCACCTGTGGGAAGTACAGCACAATTATGGCTCAAAATGTGTTCTGTGTGCGGTTTTTGAATGATTTAAAATAAGTACAGTCGAACCCGGTTAAGACGCTCACGGTTAATACGCGATCCCGCTTAATACGCGGATTTTTTCCGATCCCTTGAACATCGCCTATAAGGCTAATGCAAAAATATCACGTTTAATACGCGAACCGTTATTATGCGATCCCGCTTAATACGCGATATATTTTTGTTTCTTTGAGGAAAAATATCACGCTTAAGACGCGAATTCATTGATCAAGATGCGAATTCCTTCCCTCTTCTCGAGTGTTGCCAATTTAGCGGATTATTTTTATTCAGGTATAAAACATTGTTTCCTAATAGTATTATTTACTTTATTTAATAACAAATTAAGGCGAAAACTCCTAATCGGAAATAGTGGCACATATATTTGAATATTTGTACCGCTATATTAGTAAAAATGCAATTCTTCTTTGATCCCGCCTCCTAATATTCTCAGTTTCTCGTTTCGTGTATATTTAAACTTTAGTAGAGAGATATGGACGGTATTACTCAGATACGTCATAAAAGTTATTATGATTGGAGATGACCATGCCTGTTGTTAGTGAGATTTTAAATGCACATTATATCGCTGCCATGTATTATAATGCATAATATTATAGGCAACAAAAATGAAACTCGGAAAAATTAATCTAATACGACTGTGGTTGGTTGGCTCTTTTATGTTTTCTTTACTTTTTGCAATGCTAACAATATTTCTTACACAAAGATTAATAAGGATAATTTTTTCTTATGGTTAAAAGGACAGATTATAACGATACTCGTTATTACAAGTACTAAATGTGATTTTAAAAACTGGGTTGTGCTTCAAAGATCTTATATTTTCCTTTCTATTAAAGAAAATAAGTCTAGTAGGGAAATTATTTTTGTTTTATTTTTGATTGCAATGTATTAATCGACAATAAAGCCATTTTATAATCCATATTAATTTTCTATTACTATTCCATTCGGTCCTATAAAAAGAAACAATGAGTTGAAGTCGAATACAATTAAGTTTTAATCTAAATATACGTAAAAGAAACTACTTTTGACAGTAAACATATAAATAAAAGTTCCGATGTTCATTTAGATGATTAGATGTGTTCCTAGTTCCTGCAACATTATACAAATCACGTTTAATACGCGATCCCGCTTAATACGCGACTTTTGTCCACTCCCTTGAAACGCGTCTTAACCGGGCTCCACTGTATATATAATGGATTACACTACCCAACATCAAAAATGTTTCGGGCTCGAAAATAGTTATTTCCGAAGTATTTTGTCTCGCTAAACACGAAAATCAACATAAAAAGTTGAGATTAGCTCTTGTTTTCAAGATAGGAACCAACTTGAGAAATTTCACTATGGCTGTTTTATGGGAAATTGAATGTTCGGAAGTTTGTACTCCTAATACCTGTAATTCCTCTCAACTGCATTCTCTGTGTGGAATCTTTTTGACGTTATTTTTCCTCAGCAGATGGAAGCACCTTCCCTCGGACTGACCGTCTTTTGAACCGGGGAGAGCGTCAGTAGAATGAAAAAAGATAACAGTGCACGATTCAAGTGACATTCTCTGCTGTTCGCCTTACAACTAAAGGTCAACAACTTTTGTTACATCTGTAGTGAAATAACTTTTGAAGCCCAGAAGCGAACCATTAGCCCAGTTGTAAAGACAGCTTACTTCCATTACTTCGGTATGAAGGTAGGTGACCAGGATAAACCTAGGGCCACACATGTTTGTTGTAATTCTTGATCAGTTAAACTGCGAGAGTGACTGAATGGGAAGAAACGAAAAATGAAGTTTGCTATACCCATGATTTGGCGTGAGCCAAGAAACCACGTTGACAATTGTTATTTCTGCATGACGCCATCCATGAATCGAGGTTGGACAAAAAAGAAGAAGGAATCGGTACAGTATCCCAGTGCTACATCAGCCATTCGGCCCGTTCCTCACTCGGCTAATCTGCAATTCCTGAACCACCTCAAAATTATGAGATTGAAGAGGATGATGCTGTAGA
Organism: Maratus speciosus; assembly: GCA_963932465.1. Lineage (NCBI taxonomy): Eukaryota > Metazoa > Arthropoda > Arachnida > Araneae > Salticidae > Maratus > Maratus speciosus. Next base: position 288,768,284 of record OZ010800.1, on the reverse strand, counting down.
AGAAGAAGTCACAAGACCTGGGATTTCCCATGACCTATATTTCGAGGCAGAAGATTTGAATGAGCCTCACAGACTAAATCAGACAGAACTGAATGATCTCGTAAGAGATCTTGACTTGCCAAAGGAGAAAGCAGAGCTTCTGGCATCAAGACTGAAGCAATCGCATCTACTCCAACCAGAAGTCAAGATCACCGAATACAGGACTCGTCACAAGAATCTTCTTCATTTCTTTGAGAAGAAAGAACATGGGTTTGCTGGTACTGATGTTAATGGTTTGATGAATTCCATGGACATAACTCATGATCCACGGAAGTGGAGGTTATTTGTAGACTCTTCCGAACTTAGTTTAAAAGCAGTCTTACTACACAACGGCAACGTTATTCCTTCCGTTCCCATTGGACATTCCGTTCACATGCAGGAAACTTACGGGAACGTGAAATTACTTAGAGTCAATCAAATACGAGGATCATAAATGGCAGATTTGTGGTGACTTGAAAGTAATTGGTAAAGTAATTACTCCTGGGAATGCAATTAGGCTATACCAAGTACTGCTGTTTTCTGTGTTTTTGGGACAGTCGAGATAGAAAATCTCACTGCATAAAAGATAAATGGCCTTCAAGAAATCTAAATCCCGGGGAGAGAAATGTCGAAAATGAGCCTCTAGTTGATCCAAAAAACATTCTGCTTCCACCCCTGCACATTAAGCTGGGATTAATGAAGAACTTCATGAAAGTCACGAACAAGGATGGAGAGGCTTTCCAGTACCTTAGAGCGAAATTGCCAAGACTGACTGAATCAAAGGTTAAAGAGGGAATCTTTGTGGGCCCTCAAATACGCACAATAATGAATTACCCTGCTTTTGATAAAGTTTTGGAAGGGAAAGAGAAAGCAGCCTGGGAAGCCTTAAAAGGTGTGGTACGAGGATTTCTAGGCAACAGAAAAGCCGAGAACGATCAACAGTTGGTGAAACAACTCCTACAAAAGTACCATGACCTTGGATGCAACATATCTCTGAAACTTCATTTCCTCCACTCCCATCTTGATTTTTCCCCCTAAAAACGGTGAAGCTGTAAGCGATGAGCACAGTGAAAGGTTTCACAAAGATATCTCTGTAATGGAACGCAGATATCAGGGTTGTTGGGAAGAGTCAATGCTGGCCGACTACTGCTGGACTGTTACAAGAGATGCTCCGGCGTTGACATACAAGAGGCAATTCAAAAGGAAACGTTTGCAAGAATAGGCTAAAAACAATCGCTGCTTTCTGAAAAATGAACATTGTTTAATGAAATATGCCTATTGTATTGTATTTATTACATATGAATTTTTTTCTTCTTTAATTTCCTTTTAAATCGATGTGTGGGATGTTGTGTGCCTTTCTGCAGTGGGCTGTATTGTATCTTGAAAACAAGAGCTAATAAAAAAATTTCATTTAGATATTCGTTTTTTTTCAACCCAAAATTAGTAAGAATTGACTATCTAGAACCAGGAAACTGACAAAAATATTTTTTTTGTTGGGTAGTGTTATTTAAGATAAATGATATGATTAACAAAAAGAGTAATAAATCGTCATACGGGAATGGTTTAACCCATTTTAGGCCAAGCATAGAAATTTTATAAAAGTGGTATTATTTTCATTGAAATATGCTTAAATTACATTCATTAAGACAAAAAAAAAAGTTTCGTGCATGAAAAATAATATTTTATTTGAGAAATAAAATGCATTCGGCATTTTTATGCACTCGGTCAATGGTGCACTAACGCACCATTAAATTTAAAATTAATAATTTATTTTTTATTTTTTTATGACATTTGTTTTATTATTATTTTATTTATAGAACTTGCAATTTTAATCCATTATAAAAACATATGATTAATCTCAAGTGGAATAATTATACATTTTCAAAAAGTCGAATTTGCCAATAACCGTTTTAATTTAAAAAAAAAAAAAAAAAAAAAAAAAAAAAAAAAAAAAAAAACTAGCGTACTATTTTGAAAATTTCTCAACAGAAAATATTTACTCCTATTGAATTACAGGTATTTTATAGATGTCTCCAGAACCCTTAAAAATAGCAGAAAAATAAAATTAGTGAAAAATATTCATCACAGTGTTAATAAAAAAATATTTATTGAAATTGTGTGTTTGTGCACCTTTGGTCGAAAATGGGGTTAAATATAACAACGTACAATAAGACACAAAAACGTAAAAACTACAGGGAAAGCCAACAATCTGGCAATCCTAATTCTAACGCAGATGGGCAGTATATTCTTTAGGTAAATTGAGCAGTCATAATGGAATTATTTTTGATGTGCTAAAACTCTGTTTATATTTCGACATATAATATTTCTTCGTGATAATAATTCGACATGAAAAAGTATAGTCCATTATTTTTATGTCACCTGAAAAAAATTCTGAGTTATCTCTTCTAAAGTTTTGTGTTTCAAGGATTAACGTTTTGCAGACAACTATAGACATATGAATATGAGGTTAGATTAATATGAAGTTCCATTTCATTAATTCATATTATTTTCTCCGTGCGAAAATTATGCGAATCCGAAATTTTCTCTCAAATATGGAGAGCGCGAAAAATATGAAAAAGCGAAAATTATGTGAATAAATATAGTAGCAAAAAGCCTCCAAAAAGAGAAGAAACGGGGTAAAAATGTTCTTTAATATCTGCACCATGGTAAAAAGATATTATATTAACCAAAATTAGAATTATAAACCATTAAATATATTTTAGATAACTGTGAAGAAAAAAAGTAAGTTTATCTGAAAATTACTTTAAAAAGATCACCATCATTAGTACACATAACAAAAATCATGTTCATTTATGCACTTTAGTTTTTAAGGATTATCTGAACGCTCTCCGATACTTCGGTATCACCTTTTTAATGATTTTCTTTATCACAACATCATGTCATGGATTGTTGCAATACAAAATTTCTTTAAAACCTACCAGCTATTTTTATGGCATAGTTTTTTTACCCCTTTTCTTTTTACATTGGAGGATCACATTCACAACTTAACACAACACACTGTTCCATCTACAAATGCCATTCCGGAATTGACCTTTTCTAAATAAATATCTTTCCAATTTAATAAAAAGGTTAAAGAGCAAAAGCAATGAACTCGGAATGGCGGGCCAATAGGCCGAAATATGTCTTTATATCAATAGCTGTAGTTAAACGGGAAAGAGGGAGGGAATAGGGTGAAAAATCACATAATTTACCTACAGCAAAGATGATGAAGATCATAAGGAATTCCTCAGGGGTTAGAACACTTTAGTTTTTAGCCACTGCTGCAAAACATTTTTGACGGGCATATTGTGTTAAATTCGTGTCTTAATTGTTGAGGTTTCAAAAGAGGGACCATTCTCAGAGAAACGTATGTTTTCATTGCTAAATTGTCTGAAAATAAATAAATAAATAAGGTTAAAATTGTTTTAATATTGTTTTAAACTTATCTAACATTATGCCAGTATTTTTTCGTGATCATCAGAAGCAGAGACCCGGAGATGGAGCTCGAGCCCGGAGCCGGAGTGCTCCGGAGCTGTGTTTTCCCTGGAGCTGGAGCCGGAGCCGGAGCTCTAAATTTCCCCTGCTCCAGGGCTCCTTTAGTTTTTAATATTCCTTTAAATATTTTTTTTTTCCAGCCTTTTAAATTTCCAGGCTTAAAATAAATTATTTACATCATTATTCAGTATTTTAATTATATCACTCGTGCCACTTAATTTCAGTTGTGTAATTGGTACTTTACCAATATAGGGGCCTTGAAGAGATAGAGAAAATGGGCTTCGTGAGAGAAGGAAATTTGGCAACATATTTTTTGACAAGCTATTCGCTATTTCACATACACAAGTAATTTTTCAATATGTATACAATATATTTAATACAAAGAAACCATTTATTTATTTTGGTATGCAAACAGAAATATATTGTATGTAAAAACTATAATATATATATATATATATATATATAATGTTTATATATTCATATATAAACAAACATAAAAGTTCATTACGTTTGTTTTCATGACTGTTTATATTATTTGACTACAAATATCAATTTCTGAATCCCGAATTACGCCAAGCTCTTAAAAGAACTCCAAGGCTCCTACAGTGGAAAATTATCGCTTAATAAATTAATGTGGATGGATGAGACTTGAGACCGCGGTAATAAATAAGATTACAGTTAAAATAAAAATTTGCAAACAAGCTTTATTTACATAAAATATGTAATTTGAACTTTAAAAACTTCACTGCTTTATTTAAAAGGTGGATAAAATAATAAAAGAGATGTTACAATTTAAAAATATACATTTTATTTTAAAACTTCTTAGTACTTTCGGGCTTTACCAAACCCTTCGTCAGAGAATATTATAATAACTAATTGCTGTTTATTTATACAAATACGTCACTTCGTTTTCAAAACGAGAGAGCCAATAATTATTAGAGTTGAAAGTAGAAGTAGCAATTTCTTGGATTGAACTTAATTAGAGAATATATATATTATTATTAACTGCAGTTCTATTTATTTTATTACATTACTTTGTTCTCATACGTCACATTCACACAGCTGCCAACTTGCACGGATTTTCCATGCCACTAAAATTTTATAGTGAATTTTAACTAATTTAATCACCGAAATTCAAGAAAATTTAACGTTTCAATAGGTCAAAAATTTCTATTAAATTTTAGTGGTAAGAAAAATCCTTACAAGTTGGCAGCTATGCTTTCATTTTAAATAGGTAGCTGTACAGTCGAAGTAGCAGTGTTTCAGATTAAATTTGTGTAGAAGAAATATTTAACTGCCGTACCACAAACTTTAATATGTGACTTTGCTCAAATTTTCAGAATTTATATTCAGGATATTGAACCATAAATTGGGGACATTTAAATTTGTGTAGAAGAAATATTTAACTGCCGTGCCACAAACTTTAATATATATTAAAGTTTGTGGTATGGCAACGGCAGTTAAATATTCCTTTTGCCATGATTAACCATGATTTTGAAAATGTCGCCGTTTGTACGATGAAACGTATCTTAATCTAAATAAAGATATTTTATCCCTTTTATAGCCTTTTAAACTTAGTTTGTTTCATTATAAGTGATTATCATTCATATTTTTATAATTATTTTTCGTTATATAATGATAGCTATTCCCTGGATAAAATAAAAGTATCTATTCAAAATATTCTGGTACGGTATTTGGCCGTGTCAACACATTTTTTTTACGAAAAATTAAATTTTTTTATTATTTAATTTTTTACATCTCTCGTACGGTTATACCATACAACATTTCCAGCATAACATATTTTCAATCCAATTATTTTTTTTAACAAATATTCTGCTATACTGTTTTGTACATTTATCGGAGATATCACAGGTATCTAGATAAATTCAAGAAAGAATGACAAAATATCTCAGTGTTTATTGTGAAAGTAAGTTAATTTACAGAAGCTGGATTTTACATGAAATGCTTTTATTAACCAAAACATTTTCTAACAGTCGATTTTTATTTTTGTCTTTTTAAGGAAATGCTGGTATTATGCCCGTGCATAAAATGGCTTTATTTTATTAAATGTTCGTGAAAGATAATTTATATTAAGATAAGTTCATTATTACCATATTGAACAGCTTTTATTTTTTGTCCATAAGTTTTTTTGTATTGTTGTATTCAAACATATACATAAATGCCTGTTAATTTTTGAAAAATATTAAAAAGACAGGAGTAAAAATTATTTGCATAATGTATTTTGTATAATAGGTTAGATATGCGGTTAAAATGGTAAACAGAAATTTGAAAAATGACGGAAAATTAACTGAATTTTAATTGAGCCCAGTTTTGTTTAAGAGTGAATATTCACCAGAAGGAAATTTAACCCAAACAGTATATTTTAAGGGTGTTTTCTTTTCTGTGCTTTGATTTAGTTTGCTTAATTTTAAAGTATCTTAGTCTCTAATTCTCTTAACTAATAAAAATATTAATCTGATATTAATTGGTTGAGAATTTGTTTAATGCGGGCAATTCCTCAAAATATAATTTAAACCAAACGCTGATTTTTGGAGAGATAATTTCTTTGCTTGCTTTTGCTTTTATTGACAAAATTCCTTCTTACCTAAGATAAAAATTTTAATTTGATTTGATTTTAGACGGTTCTAGATTTCTTCAAAATAAATACTTCATCAAAAATAAATTTAAGCCAAATATCTTTTGGTACAGCTTTTTTTTTTTGCTTTACTTTATTTTGCATATTTTGGCCCAATAAATTTAAGCCAAACGTTTATTTTTTTTTGGAGGGGGGGAGGTGGATAATTTGTTTTCTTCGCTTTGCTTGATTTTGCTTATTTCCAAAGTCCTTTCTTCCGCGAAGATGATTTTTATCCGTTTTCGCTATTTTATATAGAATTTTTTGAAATTGAAAGTCTATTTTCTTTTTATAAAACTTCTTTTAATTTAAAAAAAAAAAAAAAAAAAAAAAAAAAAAAAAAATCCTTTTAGCGTTTTTTTTTTTCCTGTTTGAATGAAGTTAAATTTTAGCCACTGAGAGAATTTGTTTAATGTAAAAATATTTTAGAAAGAGACACCAAAATATATTTAAAGAGATTTCTGCCTAAGAGTTATAAGCAATTTAAGTAGGCCAGTTGCTACAGGGTTTACTTCTCGATAGTGATATCTTTTATTTATTTATTTTTTATGACATATGTTGTTCGAATTATTCCCTGAATGGCCTGCCTGTTGGAATCCTAGTGACAGAATGATGGGAGTATACATAGGCGGAGCACAAACTCATCACAGTCATTCTTTTTAATCATTGTCATTAAAATTTTTCTGTATGTAGTGCGAGAAAAGCATGCAAGGTCGAACAAGGAATGTGATACAATGCAACAAATAATAACTGTATGGTTATGAAAGAACGAAAACATTATCCTTAAAAAAAAAGGTAAACAGTCTCGTGTAAAACTTTTTAAAAGTGCCATAAAAGCACACAGAAACTTCTTTCAAGTTAACCCCTTCGGAACGAGCGACACGTATACGTGCCGCATAAGGCGCTCAGAATCCTTGATTATTCCCACCAGTCAGTTTTTATTGCAAAGTTTGCCTTATTAAATCAAAGCATTTTCTCGATTCAATTAGGCAAAATTTTCTGTTTTGAAAAGCCGGTGATAAAAGATTAAAAATTCTGTAAAAGACTCTCCTGGTGAAGTGGTTAAACTGCATGCAGACATGCACAGGGTAAAAGCAAGGTTCCAGTCTTAGGCTGTTTTCAAATCCACGCATTTCTGACGCATTTTTTAATTCATTTTTGTTTGGAAACGTATGAAATTGGCAGGTGCTCTTATTAAAAAATTATGTCATCAAACTGTTTTTCCGGTAAATACAGAAAATTTTCAGAAAATACTGTCAAAGTTGATGTTTTAAACTGAATTTCTGAACGCAACATTGGTGGAAAGGAAGAAACTGCCATTCTGAGACGCAATCGCTCATAACTCAAGATATAATTTATCGAAAAATGAAAAAAAAAATGTTCGAATACAAATACCTTTAATATTCATGCTTGCAAGTATCGTGCTTTTATGTTTAAAAATGAGTTAAAATATGCGTTAGAAAAATTCACGTTGTTGAGAGAGAAAAAATATTTTTTTTAGAACAGTCTTAGTGATACCAAGGCAATTGAACACGAATTGTATCCTCAGTCATCCGTGTACCTTAAACCGGGCTACCCCAGTTTTAACCTCTTGAGACCTGAAGTTAAAGTACTACTAATTTTCTACTAATACACATTCATTGCTTTTGCACACACAAAATGACACCCTAGATGACAAAAAGAGCCCTTTTCCTAAAATTGATATTTTATGGGAATGGAAATTTAGGTTCACACATAGGGATCTAAAATTAACCATTTTCTTTCTCTCTAACCGATGACCTGGCCCCTACCTGCCGGGAAGCCCCAGCTGAATGGTTTTGATTCCTGGTATCGGGGCGGGTGGCCGCCTAATCGCCGCGTAGCGGAAATAAACCTAACGAACGCCTAGAACGTATCGGCAGTGCCTTTTGCTTAGTTGTGAACGGTGTTATGTCGATTGCTTAACAAATTTCGAATCTTGGTCAGGTAACGATACCTTCACCTGGCAAGGCACCTCCAGAAGTATAATTCACAGGTTCTACTGGCGGTACCATTACTGACGGACGATAAGTACCATTAAAATAACTTGTTATAAAATTCATTTAATGCACCGATTAGTTGTAATACAGTTTAGAATGAGTTATAGATAGATTACTTTATCTTGTTCCAAAAGCATTATGGGTTACACAAAACAAATATATTTTTAAAAGGATGATTTCTTTTGCCTTTGTATCTTTCCAGCTTTCTTGGCGTTGGGAAGGGGGGAGAGGGATTTTTCAATTCGGAAATCTTTCTATATTTCTATTGTAAGAACATTATATCTGTACATTTCCTAATTCTGCAAAATACCAAGAAAAATATATAAAATATAAGATTTGAGCGGGGTTAATATTGCACAAAATCTCTATAACTTCAAATTTAGTTAATCCTTCTAAATCCTCCAATCCTTCTAAAATTTATTACATGATCATGTAAATTTTCTAATGTAGTTTAAGGGGTCTCAAGACTATTAAAGCATAAAAATTTTTAATATTTTAATTTTTTTATGTTGAAATTTGTCTTTTTTTTTTCTTTTTTTCCAATTTTAAGAGTCCTGAGACCCCTTAAACAATTCACGAAAAATGCTTTAGAGGATAAAATAGTCATGAATTCATAATTCAGTATATAAAGGATTAATAGCCGCTTAACCCTTAAATGCGCGATTTTTTATTTTGTTTCAAAAAAATTATATATGATTCTCTGAAATTTTTATTGCACAGGAAAAATAATGAAAATAATCAGAGATACATTTTTCATATAATACGTCAATCTTTTCTTCTGTTGCACATCTGCAATACAAGTAAAAACTGCTGTCGTGTGGCTGTTATGCGCTAAATTATTGCAAATCAGTAAATATTTTAATACGTATGTCTCCAAATACCTTATTTTATATAATTATTTATTTTATAAAAATTAACCTTTAACCCTTTAATGCCCATGATAGAATACATTCTAGAAATTACGTAGTTCAGAGAATCAGACTTTACACCAGAAAGTTTCAATGGTTTATTTCGCCTTATTTAAATACGGAATGTGTGTTATTAATTAAAGCAAATATTGCTATTTTAATTTTCAAGTGTGAATTAGGTATATGCGAATAAAAAAACTATTAAATTTAAAACACGGTTGTTTGCATATATGCAAAGCTGCGTACTAAAGGGTTAAAATATCAATTTAATTATCAATAATCTGAATTTACATAATAGAAAATTGAAGGACTTTGAACAAGTGAATGATCAACAAAGCCTCAAAATGTTTTATAGTAATTACATACTTGCCAACCTCCCGCTTTTTTTTTAAAAAATGAAATGGCAGACTATCAACCAGAAAATTTATTAAATTAATATTACTTGCTTCTATGTGGAAGTCATTTGAAACATAACTGATTGAAATTTTTAAATAAAATTTCTGGTTTAAAGCAAGTTTTGTTGATTTTAAAAAAGCGGGAGCTGGGTAAGTATGTAGTTATTACCCGACTGCCAAGAAGGGTTATGTGTTTCACGCGTATCTGGGTGTGTGGATTTCTTTATACCCTCGAAACATCTCAACAGCTGGATGGATTTTAATGAATGAGGTCTCTATCAATTCGTCTTAACAGCCCGATGGTTATAGGCTAGGTTTAGTTTTTATAAATTCAAAATGACGGTCGTAAAATACAAAATGGCGGTGGAGACGAAAAAAAATCCCGCACGATATTGAGTAGCATATCATTGGATAGGTCTTTCAAAATGAAGACGATATTTCATTGACTATTTTACAGTCAGAAGCTCCGTTTAAATGTTACACAACCTGGAAGTTGTGTGGGTAGAATCTCAGCTTTACTGCAACTCTAACCTTCATAGACATCTATAGGCCTCATCAAAACATTGTTTATAGATAGGAACTATCAATTAAACACAACTCATTACAACAACACAACACAAAACAAGTCATCAATACAAGTAAATGAAAAAAATAGGTAAGTAATATAAAAAATAGTTTCACATGAATGAGAAATCATTAATTAGTTCACGTTTTACGCAGTCGGGATTTTTGATTTTTTAAATTTAATTATTATTTAAGTTAAACAATTATGAAAATTTCTTAATTTCTTGGCTACATTATGTTGAAGGCACTTTACAAACTCATATGAAAATAACACTTATTTTATTAGGAAATAAACATCCGTTCTGCTATTTATTGGTTTTGTTCCAAAGCAAAAAAAAACATTATAGGGTGACGGAGCCAGTAGTTGATTAAATAAGGTCGGTTCTACGGGGTTTTTATTATATTTCCTTCCTTTTAAATTTTAGAAGTAAACTAACATGATTGCTACAACCCTTAATGAATGCCTTATAATGAGCAAAAATGAAATCTGTTGAAATTAAATAGCTGCAAAATTATAAGCAAATAGTTTCTTTAAGTGCCATTTCCCCAGTAGTTGATCAATCAAAGATATCAGTCGAAAATTCCAAAATTAATCTTCAAAATATCATGCTTAAGCTGTTATTAACAATAATTCATAAAAAACTATTATTTGAAATACCCATGATGGAAGTGTATTATTTTAACTTACCGTAATTGTCTCCAACTAATCAAAAACAAAATTTTTGCATTTTTTAATTAAAAAAATCATAAAATGGCTTCTTTTACAGCAAGCAGCTGACAACAATGTGACAACAGGGGCTCCAACATTCAAATGAAAAGATTATGTCTAGTGCCACGTGTAAAACTCATTTCCGCCTGAAATGGCGCACTATTTCAAAAATTTGATCAACTACTGGAGGGGTATCAACTACTGGCGCAGTCACCCTATAGAAGTAAAGTAAATTTAAAAAAAAAATCAAACAGTTTAGTTTTTATGAGGAAAAAAATAGAGGTTCCCATTTGTGTTCCCGAGGTGAGGTCTAAAGAGGTTAAAGGCGAGCGCCTTTCCATTGCCTAATTTTTAGGCATCAGCTTTTCGTAATAGAATTTTTTGAATTGTTGAATCTCTGAAAATCTGCGACTGGATTAGGGAAAAATTTCTTTTCAAGTACAAGGATTTTGTGTATCCTAACGGCTTGAACACGTGACACTTGTATCGAAGGGTTAAAGATGCCTGATACCCGAGGTACAGAAAGTAGATGAAAATGGTTTTTAATTGAAAATATTAACAGCATTTTTACGTTTGGTACGTTATTAGATTACCCACCAACTCTATCGAAAAGCATTTTACTTTCGTATTAGCCGCATGCCAGCCGTTTTTTATAGCGACTTTTGTGATTCTGATTATTTCAATGTTTAAGAGCGTAATTCGATTACACAGCTGCTACATATATTCTTTCGTTATTTATTTATTTGTGAAGTTTAAATTTCGTTAGGCAATTTACTTACGGTTGGTTGGTTGGTTGATTTTTGACGGCCGATTATCTACACTAGGGTTATAGGCCCAAGGGGGAGTGCCCTTCGTAGGAGTCTTTCTAAGGGAACCTAACCCGTATTTACGCATGGAAATCCATGGCTCGAAGAAAACCACGAAAACTCCGAACGATTAGGCCAACGGGCGCGGTTGGGTTCGAACCCAGCACCTCCCGTCTACCAACTTCGAGAGCAGAACCTCTCAGACACTGGTGGGGTTATTTACTTACGGAATTTAACACGGAAACGAACAAATGTGGATTAATTACATTGTTTTAAATGCAAACGGGTTAATTTTCCGCAATTGGGTTCCACGCAGTTAAAAAAAAAATCATGCTTAAAAACTATTTTAAAAATCATAAATAATTAGTAAATGGGATACAGTTTTCAAACAAATTGCATTTGAAAGAATTTTTTTTTTCTATTCAAAAGTGTAAAAAATGAAATTGTGGCACAATTATAAGTTAAAAAATTGCTGTAAAAGATAAACTTATTGGTTAGGTCGTTGCCACCGTTAATATAACATCAGCTTTACACACGGACATATTTTTGTCTTGTAATATGTTGATAAAGTTATGTTCATTTATGTTAATAGATCTAATTTTTTTATTATATATAAAAAGCGCATTAAATGTTTTGTAAAAAGCAGATTAAATCTTTAACTTTTTGTTAATACTAATGTAACACAATAACAGCGTATTTTCAATGTGTGAGAAATTCTAACAGAATCCGTAAACTATGTTTCTAATGTTTGTCATGTACCATATAGGAACTAATAGTAAAAAACATTCCGCGCCAATCTCCTCTTCCTCTCCGGGTATTAAAATCATTATTGCACAAGTAAACCACTTTGTTAAAAGTTCAATTTGATGGAAAAATTAAAAAAAGACTTTTTTCTGCGTTTTTGCATCACTTTTTTAAGATTTAAATTTGATGGAAGAAACATAAAAAAGAAGGAAAAACATAAAAAAATAAATATTATTTTTCTGTATTTTTCTATTACAGTACCAAAATATGAATTTGATGGCAGGAATAGAAAAAGAAGGAAAAACATGAAAAAATAAATGCGCTTTTTTTCTATCTATTTTTATTTTCTCCCGAATTCGATTTTTAGCCTTTTCTTTCTTCGTGAATGAATTTCAAGCTGCAGAAACTGAGTATTCTAAGACGAATCATGGAACGGGAAAATTATTTTTAATTGAGGATTTTTAATAGGAATCGCTAAGAAATCACATGGAATATTTTATAGACTGTCTAGCGGAAGCAGTAGGATGAAAAATTTCCAACAATTATAATTAGATGAAAAGAAACCGACAGTTTCCTTTCTTTTTCTAAACGATGAAATACCGGCATAACAGCAAAGAAGAAAAGGGAGAAACAATACAGTGTCGGTCTATTAAAAGGAAGACAATTTTAAATATGACTATTGAAATTAAAACTCATTCCGGAGGGTGGCGGCTGTTTTGAATCGATGGCGATTCCGTCCATTTTGCTGTTATTGCATGACATTGGCGATGGTCAAAAAGAACAACAGGCGTGAGAAATATTTCTGGTGAGTTAATTTTAAATTAATAAGGTCGATCGGTAATGATGTTTTTCTTTCCCAATCGTTCGGAATAAAAAGTACGATATTTATTACCATACACGCCGCACAGTGGATCGCGTTAATTTAAAGAACTAGACATAGCATTTTTACGAAAACCATTGGACTTAAGCGTGCATTAAAAAATTTATTACTTTCATTATTTATAATTTCAAAATAAATAGATATAATGTGTGAATTCATGATAATACATAAAAAAGGTTGAAAATTTAACACTTTTTCTACCGGTGTAAAATGACACCTTTAGAGATTTTCATTTATGGTTATTTTATTTGTAATTCTTAAGCTGACACAATCACAAGTCAAACACTGAGTGTATTAAAAGGGATTTGTAATTCTTTTACTAAAAGAAATACAGATAAAATGTTCAAAAATCAAAATCTTAAAAGGTGTTATTTGACACCGGTAGAAATAGTTTAAAAAAACTCATGATTATTTAATTTCTAATCAAAAGTTTATTATATGTGCATTTTAATTTCATTCTATTTTAACCCAAAGTCGAAAAAAATCAAATATACCCACGAAAACTAGATTGTTTATACCAGCATTTCTGAAACTGAGATCCTCGAGGTCTGTCTTTGTTGTCCTCTTAAATGAAACCTCCCGCCACCCCCTAAGAAAAGTCAGAAAAATTAAATTCAAAATAAATTATTTTACCTTTCTTTAAAATTAATTTTAAAGAAAGTGCAATAATTTACCCGCCAAGATTTTATTTAGCATCCATTATCCCGAGTCAATAGAAATCTATGCGTAAGAAGTACATATGCAATGCATCAACTTCTTTTGAAATACCTGGTATCTGGCGTGAAATGCTGTGTAAGCATAAAAAAGACAGTATAAAAGAAATCACGTTTATGAAAGATTAATGTTGTTAAAGCACAATGACAATTGGTGGCGCCCAATGCTACCTTGTGATACCTGTTTATCATATTCAAAGTTCCATTTCATGCGGAAATAGTTTATTTATTATTTGCAGATCTTGAGAGTGTCACCGTTAGAAGTGTACGAAACTACTCGGTTTATTATTAAATTTTAAAGACTTTTTATATGCACTGTAATCCCTTTTAACATATAAAATTATATTTTAGTTTAGTAAAAAAAAAAAAAAAAAATGTTTTCAGACCCCTTCCACTACCACCCACCCCACTCCCAACCGTGCAAGATCATTTTATCGACATAAAGAGCAATGTATAAATTTTAACAAAAAGGAAATATGAAATATTCAGAAATATGTTGGCATTTTTCATGACTGATAAGACGTACAGGAATAGCCAAAATTTCTCTCCTTATTTAGTGGTGAAGTCCTTCCTTATTTAGTCGTTCCCTCTTTGGCTTAAGACAATTTTTAAACATACACTGTAAAAAAAAAAAAAAAACGGACTAAAAAACGGAAATACTACTGACAATCTAGAGGCCAGTACTATTTCCGTTTTTTTTTTTTTACGGAAAATTTCCCCATAAATTACAGAAAAAATTCCGTTTTTAATCAGAAAAACGGAAATTTTTCTGTAATTTATGGGGAGAAATTTCCGTAAAAAAATGGAAATAGCACTGGCGTCTAGATTGCCAGTAGTATTTCCGTTTTTTAGTCCTTTTTTTTTTCAATTCCTACTATTGGCTCACACTCTCCCTATATTTATTTATATATTTATATATTTATCTTGTACAAATATTCAATCGTTAATAAAATACTCATTATTCATCCTATCAGGTTGAAATAAATTTTTTTAAACTTGTACTGGTTGACAATTGATGTTAATAAAGTTTTTTCAAATATTAATTAATTAATTAAATTTTAATTAATTAATTTTAGTTTCCATGGGAAACAAAATGGCCGCCATTGGTTATTGAATTTCAATGAAAGTATTTTCAATAAGGGTTACCATAGGGGCGGGGGGGGGGACCCTGTTCTGTCGCCAAATACCGCCAAGTTTGTCGCCAAATTTGGCGGCCAAAATGAGTTGCCAAAAGTGACGCCAACTTGGCGATATCTGTAATATTTCGCCAAATTCCCATAGAGTTCCATTGTAAACCTACTTGCTTATAGAAAATCAACAAATTGAGATATTTTGATGCAACAAAAACTCATATTAGCTTGATTATATTAAATTTTTCTTTGATGGCCTAAGTAGGAACTGACTTTAAAAACAAAATTTTTATATTACTTGTTACAGTGTATGAACATAAAAAAGCTGTACAGAAATGTAACAGATAAATATTAAAAATCCAAAAATAAGTTTATACAGTCTTTTTTTTTTTTTTTTTTTTTTTAAGGAAGCATTGAAACAGTTATTTATTTATTCTTTTTTATCTTACTCTTTAACAATTTTAAATAGCTTGATCAGAATAAAATGTAACTTTTTTTTTAAATCTTCAGAGATTAAAAAAAAATAATAATCACATAAATTTGAAAATCTAAGGAGGGGCAATGGAACAACTCCACCGCTCTTTGACAGCGTCCATGTTTATTATAATAAAGTGCAAAGTGTGCGGCAAACATTTAGCTAGATATGCTTCTTACAACAAATGCAATAGTGAAAAAATATATATATATATAAATAATCAAGAATTAGCATCTTATTAAGGGGTCCGGTAACCTTTGAACCAATAAAGTACATGGAAAAGTGACCTCTGTAAGAATTGCAGTCTTTCTTTAACTAATTAACTTTTAATTATAAAATTGAAAACACATGTTAGGAACGATTTATTTTATCAATCAAAGTTGTTAGTAAAGGTATACATATATATAGTTTTTTTTTATTTATTTTTAAAGATAATACAATTTTTATGAAAGATTTATTCTTGCATGCATTGCGCGCATGATTTTTCCCATTTGAATGGATGAAACAAGCCAAACTTTTTTTAATGAGTATAGATATAAAGTGTTTTCAAAATGGCCTACAATGAAAAAAATAAAACTTGTAGATCCCGAGAAATTTTTTTTTTTTTAGAGTAATTCGAAATATCGAGATTTTTTTACTACAAAAGTATCCGTGAATTCTAAACTTCTAACTTGAGAAACATAATAATAGGTCATTTTGTGCTTCTGTCCGTTTAATACTTCCACCAAAAATGTCGTGAAATTCTAGGCAACCGTTTTTCAGAAATCGTGCGCGCAATGATCAAAATCGCTGTTTTGAGAAAATTGGCTTTAAAGATTGAAAAACCTGTTGATCATATAGCAAAAGCTCAAAGTGTTTTAGACATAACTTCTCTTCTAATGCGATTTTTTGTATGGGGTTTGCTTTTAAATGTTCCCAAAGAATCATGTTTAATTATAAGCTATTAAAAAAAATTCGATTTTTGGACGCTTCAAAGGTTACCTAACCCCTTAAACTTCTTTGCCTATTTAAATTTGGAGAAAAAAAAAAACATTATCGGATTTTTTGTGCTCTATTTCAATTTTCGCGAAAAGATAACAAATAATTATTTTTAAAAAGAATATAATTATTATTATTAGTAGTATTATTAGTATTAAAATTTTATTCTTCTTTAAAATAATAATAATGGAAATAAGCGCTTAGTGGAAATATATTTGACATTTAATGAAACTAGATAATTTTGATATTTTTCCATTAAAAGCATGTCCCAGTTATAAATTTTATAATAGAATCAACTGTAAACGTTGTAGAGTGTTCGTTCAAAGTCACAAATAAAGAGCAAGTCAAACAGTTTTAGATAAGCGCATGCGTTAGTACTGCTTTGTTATTGACTTGCTTGCCGTGCCACATACGCAAAATGATGACTCCTGAGCGTAAAGCGTTATTGCTGGACTGAAGATTTAAAAGCCGTTAGAGCCATGTGATTATTTCCTTTGTGGCTTTGTAAAAGGTCGTGTCTACGTTCCGCCGCTACCTAATGATTTGCCAGAGTTGGGACACAGAACTGAAGAGGCTATTGTTTCCATTACTCCAGACTTCTTAACCGATGTGTGGGAAGAATTGCAATTTAGGTTGGATGTGCGCCGTATAGTTAAAAGTGCACCTATTGAACATTTGTAAGAAAAATTAGGTTGGTTTACCTTCGATTTGATGTATGATGTGTTGTAAATAGTCTAAATTAAACTGTTATAACATACCATTGAAACTGGGACATTCTTTTACGGACATTCTGTATTTTGAGTTGTTTTCTAACTCTTAAAATGATATTTATCATACTGATGATACAAATTATATTACAAACTGGAATTGCTTCAATAAAAGAACTGAATAGTTTCAAGATTAGGAAAGTAACATTTAAAAAAGGATTCACATCTGACCTACATTACTCAGAAGAAAAAAATTCCCTTGACTTCATGAACTAGTGCTTAACATCATTGTAGTATGACATACCGAAAAATAATTGTAGCGTGAGAGAGCAAAAAATCATTAAATATCTCAAAACACAGAAATAGTCCTTCCCTAATGATACACATATCAGTAAGTTCATCCTTTGCTCTGCAAATATAAGCAGGGAAAAAAGCAAAATCTCTCAAAAACTGGTTAGCAGCGTATCGAACTTTTAGGTTTGTACGCAATCAACTTCGTCTTAATATACCAGAATTTTGATATAGTAAAATAAAAAAATTCCTTTCACTTGACATAATTTATAAATATAAAATAGATGACATTTTATTGGTTAGAAAGAAGAAATATTTTTAAATTCTGACAACATGAATCTTCTGATGCATGTTTTCAGTTTATAAGTTGTTACGCCATCTTTCGTGATTTTACGTAATATAGTACTGATGTGGGATGAATTTTTGTCTCAAATGTCTTTTTTATTGATTTATATGTATTATGTATACTTTTAATTTGAAATGTCTGAAATTTAAGCATTAATCTTACAAGTGTTTTCATGGAAGAAAAACGTTAGGTTGGTTAGTTTCCCTCCAAAAGTCTTCCTTGAAGGCATGTATTCTATGGGAATATACACTGTACAGTGCGGCGCAAAAGTGTAAGCACAACTCAAATAATTTAATAAAAATAAAATTGTACAACGGAATGTTTTCAAATATCCACTGTAGGTGACTACTATGATCATAACTATATATCTCAAATTTGGAAAAAATTCATCGTTGTGAAACTCAGAAATTACTAAAAAACTTTTTTTTGTGATGTCGCAAAAGTTTATGCACAGATGAGATTTTATGCAAATATCTCCTTAAACATGATAGGTGGGGGATTAGTGAGACTTTTTTCCTAAAGTATAAAGTGTAGCGATCGTTGTACGAGTTATATAAAAATGCCGAAATCTCTGCAGTTCTCGCTTGAAAAAAGTTTTGGAAGTTTGGAAGCTAAAAGATGAATGTAAATCCGTTTTGCACATTTCACTTATTTTAAATCTATCTAAACGGGATATTTATAGTGTTTTGCAACGTGGAAAACAATTCAAAAATGCTTATAGCTCAGAAAGGTCGAGTAAAAGTATATTTCACGAGAATAGAAGAATTAAAAGATTGGCTATAACTAGCAATTTGTCTCTTAATCATGATTAAAAAAAACTGACTTGGATCAAAAATATCACGTGAAACCATACGCAGGCGAATAACCGAATCAGGATTCATCAAAGAACCAAAATTAGCTCACAAGTTTTTTCTGAAACAGTGTCACAAACAAGAAAGATTTCAATGGGCAAAACAGCACATGTATTATCGTGACGGATGGATTAGTGTTATTTTTTTCTGCTGAAAAAAAAAATGGAATTTGGATGGTCCGGATAGCTTCTCATTCTATGCGTGCCTTGAGGAAAGATTCGAAGAGCATATTCAGCAGGCAACAACGTGGTGATTCTTTCGTGGTATGGGTGCTTTTGACTGTAATGTACAAGAAAAAATTCTCAAAAGTATCAGGAAACTCTGAGTGAGCATTTGTGACCGTTTGGTGAACTCCTAAGGGGTCCCAACTGGACATTTCAGCAAGACAACGCATCGATACTAACTTCCCGTTGCACAAAGGTATGACTTATATCTCAGAATATCACTATAATGAACCGGCTACCACTCAGTCTAGATCTCAATCCGATAAAGAACATCTGGGGTATCCTCTTACCTGACGTCTACAAAAATAGGAAGCTGTATTACTCAGTGCAAAAACTCAAATCAGCGATCGAGGAAGCGTAGTACAAACTTTCTCCCGAAACCTTTCCATACTTTCGTGTTTTCAATGGAAAATCACTTATTCGATCTCATTAGGTGCAAAGGAAACACCATAGACTACGAAAGAACTTTTGTGTTTTGTGAAATGTAAATATTTCGTTTTTGTGCATAATCTTTTGCGACATCACAATTTTCATTTTTTTATAATTTATTACTTTCTTTACAATGAATTGTTTCCGAATTCGAAACATGAATTTGTAATCAAATTGTTTAGATACAGTAAAAATTTCAAAGCATTCTGGTGAATGTTTTTCATTTTATAAAAAACATTTAGCTTGTGCATAAACTTTTGCGCCGCACTGCATAAGCCATTAATCACCAGACTTTTACAATTATAGACATTTTGTCGAATACTTAAAGATATATTTGTCGGAATTTTCTAGAACTTCAGGATTACAAGGAATATGTTTGACCTCATATTTATCAACGTCAATTTGATAAGGAGGACAATTAGGGGGGGGGGGGGCAACAAAAAATCAAAGAAAAATAATAATGTTTTGGATCAACCTTTAAAATAGAATGCAAGAAATGATCTATCGCTACAGCAAACAAATATGTGGATATTGTACAATATATGTGTTCTTTGGGTAAGAATAGCACGTATATTTATGGAGATATACCGATTTTATAGAAAAGTTCTAAAAATTCTTGCACGTTTTTCGCTTATATCATGCAAGGTTTTCAACCAAATTTAACGCCAGTTTCAGAAAATTTGGGCAAAATGCAGAAGAAACAATACAGCGCAATTGGAATATAAAAATATTAAACACCAGAAGATAACCCGTCAGAATGACGTGTTTGCATTTTAAAAAGAATGATGTAGAAATGCATTATAAAAAGAATTATGAAGCAATAAATTTTATCTTATCTGGCTTATAGGGTCAGGTCAGGTAAAATAGTTATAAAAACAGCTTACTTTTCATTCAAACTTAATTTTCAAGAAAATTTTGTACTACTTAATTATCCAGTCGTCCAAAAAAACTGTCTGACTGCATGATATAAGCAAAAAACATGCACGAATTTTTTGAACTTTGAAAAAACATCGCTATATCTCCATGAATATACGTCCTATTCTTACACAAATGAATACACATATCGTACAATATTCACATAGTTGTATGCTGTAGCGATAGATAATTTCGTGCATTTTATTTTACAAGGTGATCCTATTATTATTATTATTATTCTTTGATTTTTGTTGGCCGTCAAATTGTCCTCCTCATCGGATCGACGTTGATAAATATGAGATCAAACATATTCTTCACAATCCTGAAGTTCCAGAAGAATCCGACAAGTATATCTTTAAATATTCGACAAAATTTCTACAAATTGAAAGTGTCCGGTGATTAATGGCTATATAGTGTAGCTAAATATGGAAGATAGCCACATATACCCATTTAAATAAAGGCATGCTTTCAGCAGTCAAAAGTGATAAATTAAGGCAGTTGAATATATTTTTTCCCGCTTAAAAACACGAAACTTTCTGACTCATTTTTAAACATAAAGGTATGATACTGACAGGCATGATTGATTACTGAAATGATTTGTAATAGAATGGTTTTTCATTTTCCGTTTTCATGATGAACTATAAGCAGTTATTGTCTCATGACGGCAGTTTTTCCCCCTTTCCTGCGCTATTGATTCCGGTAATTCGGCTTAAATCGTCCACTTTCACAGCATTTTCTGAAAAATCTTATACTTTTACCGACAAACGAAAAGACAGCTAGATTGCATAGTTTCTTAATAAATGCACCTGCCAATTTTATACCTATGTGAACAAAAATAAACGAATTAATTAAATAATAAATAAATGATGTGCCAGTTTCGATTTTAGAGCAGCCTTAATAAAAATATCTGTAATTACGAGGATGGTACCCTTTTTCATAGGGTACTTTGTAAATATTCGTAAAAAGTACAAAAGATTCACTTCTGACCTATATAATTGACCAAATAACAATAAGACAATGAAAAAAATCCTTTAACTTTATGAACATACATATGAACCAGTAATTTGCATCACCGTTTACGCATCATTTTGCTGTGTTGATGTTCAAAAATAGTAAAAACAAAGGTAGTGACAAAAAATCATTAACCACACATAGACTGTCATGCAAAGTCAGCGTCATAAATGCTATCTTTTGCATCACTGCAAACTTGGAGGAAAGCAAAATCTCCTAAAAATCGCTTTCGGTAAAGAAAAACCGATTTACCCAGTGCACCGAACTCTTATGTTTGGGGAAAACTTAGCATTAACGAAAACGGTATTCGCAGGGATACATCTAAGAAATTTGTCAAGCTCTAATAACCGTTACTTGTTTATTTTAAGGTATTCGTTTGGTGCGGTAAGAAAACGTGGTGTATTAGAGGGATTGTACGATCAATGATTCGTGTGATTTTTTCCGCTTTATTTCAAACTTTTTTGTGCGGAATAAATGGTTTTGTCGGTTAAATTCTTCAGCAATGATGGACACTTTTCCTTATTTCCCTTTCAGTTCAATCACCTTTACTTCGCGAGAAGTTTTCTGGGTTGATTCAGATATCGAAAACACATATAATATAAGTATATTATACATGTATGATTAGTGATGTTTTAAGATATTCGGGGGTCCTGATTCAATTTCATTTAGGGTTCCCTAGTACTACCTATACGTTTGAACTGTAAAAAAAAATAGGTGCTTAAAAAAATCAAACCTTCACTTATACTGGTGTCCAAAATTAAGGACCAGTCACAAAATGCTAATTTTTAAGTAAGCGAATACTCAAAAAGAAATAATATAATTCAAATAATTACTATCCCTACTGCACAGCTAGTCCATATAGCATTTCATTCCTGTCGCACATGGTCACAAGTGTCAAAGTCACTACGGTGAAACAAAAAATAGCAAATTCCACACTTCTCATTATGAGTCTCAAATGATGAAGTTGACGACTCCACTGAGACGTCAATGTGACTGCTGCTTTGTGACGAGTCACCAGGTGACTTTACAATGTAGTTACATTGTGACTCTCATGTGACTGTCATTTTTAGATTCAATTTCAAAGTCATCATGAAAGTTGCATTATGATAAGTCTTCAAATAATATCACATTACAGTCACATGGTGACTTTTCAGAAAAGAGCACAATGGTGACTTCACAGTAGTCTCTCTGTCACCTGAAAGTCATCATGTGACTTTAATGTGATATTATTTGGTAACTTATCACAATGCAGCGTTCACGATGACTTTGAAATTGAGTCTACAGATGACAGTCACAAGAGAGTCACAATGTGACTATATTGTAAAGTCACATGGTGACTCGCCACAAAACAGCAGTCACAGTGACGTCTCAGTGGAGTCACATATAGGGATCATTTGAGACTCATAATGAGACGTGTGGAATTTCCTATTTTTTGTTTCACCGTAGTGACTGTGACACTTGTGACCATGTGTAACATGAATGAGATGTTATATGGACTAGCTGTGCTGTAGAGATAGTAATTATTCGAATTATATTATTTCCTTTTGAGTATTCGCATACTTGAAAATTAGCATTTTGTGATTGGTCTTTAATTTTGGACACCAGTGTATTTCGATCATTTACCCATCTTGTACCAGTTCAGAGTATTTAAGTTGCATTTTTAACCATGTAAGACCGGAAGCTTTTTGGTAGAAATGAAAAGTTTTGGTGGTTTTCTCTAATTAATAGGATCATATTTGATTGCAAAAAAAAAAATGTTTAAAAAATATCCGATATCAAGCTATGCCAAAGGAGGATCCGCACAATTTTGTGGGTTCAGGCTCGACTTTAAATTGCACAAAAAGAGGGAAATGTATTTTCTTTTTCTTTAGCATCACCTACCCAATTGTGTAGCTCAGGTCTAAAGGGTTAACCTACATTACTTGAGCAGAATTGGGCATATTTGTAATTGCAATTATTTGCAATGTAATCACAATTTAATTGTATGTAATTAATTGTATAGTTACGTACGTTCAAGCACAGAAATTGCGTCAAATAATGGGATGGGGCGGTTCCGGCTACAGTGCTGCAATAATTTTTTACGTCATGTAATTGTAATTATAATTAATTACATGCAATTGAATTGTAATTACATTGCAAATAATTACAATTACAAATTTGCCCACCTCTGCATTAAATTACCTACATTAAAATGGCAGCTTTCGTTAAATTATTCGACTTTTTTTAATTGTTTTATTTGAAAGAGTAATAGTTTACGATTTCAAATCTGTTTTAATTTTATTCCTGTGCATACTAGAAGAGGTGTTATGGCCAATTTAATAAGCATTTAGCAATGAGTCAAATACCGGAAGTGGTCGTAGGAAGGCCTGGAGAAATGTAAACAATGTTTCTACGCATACTTTTTATGTTTTTTTTTTTTTTTTTTTTTTTTTTTTTTTAAATCTAAAAATACTATTAAACCTTAATTGACACTTCTAGATTAATTTTGTATGTATATGAAATATATATAAAAAATATTTTAATGCGATTTCAGGTAAATCTATTTTTTGGTTATCTCCATTTCGAACTTATTTCAGTGAAATTTTCTCAGAATGCTTTCCACTCACTGTATTCTGAATTAGAATCTAAGCTCTATGTGATAATGTAATTATTTTACAGGCATTCGAATATAAAAAATCGGCGATTGTTAATTAAAAAAAAAACATGCATTTTTTGACTTAAGTTGAATTATTTCAGTTGATTTTGATGATATTGTAAAATTGTTATTTCAGTGCACAGGTAAATGTAATAATAGTATGCAGTACAACAGAAATTGAAATATATTTAGTTAAATTGAGTGTTCGCTAATTGGCGTAAACATTGAATTTTGCTTTTAAAAAATAAATGGCGAAAAACAACCAAATTAAAAGGTTATGAAGATATTGCTAGGATTTTATGTTTTTTATCTTTCTGTATTACAATTGAACTAAAAATATGTGTATTTATTCAATGTTGTAATTTTTTTTTTTAAAAAGCGCTCCGAACATAGGTTTATAGAACCTTATAGAGCAGACGCACTTTTTATCAATGTATCGAGGTAGTCCAGTAGAAATAGCATTTTGCCTTGCAAAAATTCGGGTAATTCTGATTTTCGGGTATTGTGTATGGGTTGGCCGTCTAATGAAAAAAACTAGTTTTCGACCTTCTAGACTTTGTGCGTTTTTTACTATATCGAAAAAACCAAAATTTGTCGGCACTTTTTTCGATTTTTCTTTATTAACTCGGCTCCAGTGCTTTTTACAGAAATTATAATTACAATTTTGTAGAGGACAAAATTTTCTACTACATACACTCTTTATGTTTGTAAATTTACCCAATATAGGAGGCGAGATACGGAGCCGGGAAAATGAAGTACAATTTGTAAAAGTGAAAAGGAAAACAAATGACGTTAGTTTTTCCTTAATAACCCACTTCTATTTTTTATTTTTCCGTTTTAGGGACAAAAGTGTCGTAATAAACTTTGTAAAGTATAAAATATCCTACAAGTTTCATTCATTAGAACATTAATTATCAACAGACTCTAAAATCAGAACAACACGATTTATGGTTAAAACAGGAAAATACCGCCTGGCAAGTCACTAATTTAAAAACGATTTTTAATTTTTGATACTGAATAAACGAAGCAATTAATTGATTATAGTATGTACAATAAAAGGTAATTGGAGAATAGTTGCGGGGGGGGGGGGGGGGGTTGAAGTTAACCAATTAACCTAAGTCGGTATATACACGCGCCGCTTAGACTTTGACCCAATCGAAAGTAAAGTTAAGTAACGGGAATAATATAAAAAATACTGCACAGGTAAATAAAATATAATTTAGAAATTTTAAAAGGTAAAAGGATTATACAGGACCTGATATTAAAGGAGGGGGGGATATGCTTCATTCGCCAGAATGGAAGGCAAAGAGGCCGCAAAATGAAGATTTGATTTGTCGCATTTGTATTAATTTGTCACACAAATTTTTGTTAGTTAGTCAAAGTTTACATTAAGGGGTCTCAGGACTCTTAAAGCTTTAAAATTTTCGAAATTTTAATTTTTTTAGATGTTAAACTCGTATCTTTTCTGAACATTTTGATATAATTGTTTCCTTGAAATTCCTATTAGAACTGAAGTTATGGCTTTTACATTTATACACGTTCAATAGCTGATGCATCGTTTCGGAAACTTCGAAGCCATTTTTCTCCAAATCACGTTTTTGGGCATAATGCGCACGATAACTCAAAAACTTATGAATATTTTTTCATGAAATTTTCAAAACATATGTCTCACGTTAGTCTGTATAAACTGAACCTAAAATTTCTTTTTTATTGTTCAAAACAATATTTTTTTAGGTGATTATACTGTTGAAATTTTCTTAATTTTGCATTAGCTAAATACAACTTTCTATTAAAAATAAAAGCTTTCAATACAAATTTATTTAGGTTCAGGGTAATTACTACAATCTGAAGTATAAGTAGGTACCAAAATTTTTATTCTAGTTGCAACACTTATTTTTAATCGTGCGCGTAAGCTGTTATGTCGATTTTCTGCTTGAAAAATGTCTAACAGTTTGGAGCCCCCTGTAAATGCTAATTCTGCATCTTATAATTTTTTTAATGCATGAAATGAAAGAACATACTTATATATTTTATTCCAATTAAAATTGTGTCTTAAAATCAAATACATTTTAAGATATTAAATGTTGAAAATGGTCTTTTTTTTTTTTCATTTTTTCAAATTTTAAGAGTCCTGAGACCCCTTAATGGTAAATCTATATCACATTGAGAATATTATTCCCAACGTAAAGAGGACCAACAATTATGCTTATGCATACTAAGACGGAAACCAATATAAAGCGGAAATGTTTTCGGGTTTTTTTTTAATTGAAGTTTAAATTTTAAAATAAAGCAATGGATATTATAAACTTATAAAATTCTGTATGCAAACTCACTTTCCGTAGGAGGGGGAGAGTGTGTGTGTGTGGAGGGGAGGGGCAAAATCCATGTTTATCCTAGAATGAAAAATAAAGCTAGTTTCGGCCTAGAAGTATCGAATAAGAATAACTGTTAAACATGAGTTCGGAAAGCCCCAAACGCATGATTCTATGCGTTAAAAGTAATAGCGGAAGAAACATTGACAATTAATCAAATATATGAATATTATTACCGTAATTTCCCCCATATAATCCACGGCTCAGATAACTCTGTTTTCTAGCAGAATTTATTTTAAATACATTGTGATTTATTTCTACTTAGCATTTATTTAACTTCATTTTTAAAAAAAGAATCTCTGGATTGAAACACACATAACGCAGTATCGGCTTATACGCAGGATATTACGGTACAAAACACTTTTCTAAGAGAGACATTATGGGAAAGAAAAATAAAGCACTGTTTTCGTCATTTTCTTTAAAAAAAATTAATTTTTGTAGTTTACATTTTAATCTACTAATTACTACATTTAATTAATAGTACTATGTTACATTTTTGTAGAGGATAAAATTCTCTACAACAAGCATTATTTATATTTGTAATTTGACCAAATAAGAGGCCAGATACAGAACCGGGAAAATAGGGTAAAATTTGCAAAAATTACAAAAATCAACAAATGACAGTAGTAAAAAAAACGGACTAAAAAACGGAAATACTACTGGCAATCTAGATGCCAGTACTATTTCTGTTTTTTTACGGGAATTTTTAGCCATAAATTACAGAAAAAATTTCCGTTTTTAATCAGAAAAACGGGAAATTTTCTGTAATTTATGGGTAAAAATTCCCGTAAAAAAACGGAAATACAGTACTGGCGTCTAGATTGCCAGTAGTATTTCCGTTTTTTAGTCCGGTTTTTTTTACACTGATTTTTTGCTTTATAGCTCACTTTTAGTGCATTTCAGAATCAAAACAGTCATAATCAATTTTTTAGAGTATGACTTTTTAAACCATAGTTTTATTTATTAGGGAATTATTTTTTGTAATAGACTTTGAAAATCACAGCAACGAGATTTAAAAAAAAAAAAAAACACGAAAATACTGCCTGGCAATTTAGTAATTTTAAAAAAGAGCTTTTTTTTTACATTGAAAACATGAATTAATTAGTTATATCATGTACAAGATACTAATCAACAAATATATAGTAAGTATAATCACTTTATATATGTTTCCTTTTTCTGCTGTTTGGCCCTGGTAGCCCGTCTCTTGTGCTTAACTCGATTGTTTGTTCTAGGTCGTCAAAGTACTCAAGGTCCAATATAACATCAGGAGCGTTGCCACATAGTATAATAATACTCATATACTTGATTAATTGTCAATATTTCGTCTGCCATTACTTTTAACGTATAGAATCATGCATTTTGGGGTTTCCGAATCCATTTTTAACAGTTATTCTTATTCGATACTTCAAGGCCGAAACTAGCGTTATTTTTTAATCTGAGGTAAACATGGATTTGGCTCCCCTCCTCCCCCCTTTCCCCACACACACTCTCCTCCTCCTGCATAAAGTGAATTTACATACATAATTTTATTAGTTCATAATATCTATTGCTTTATTTTAAAATTTAAAGTTGAATTAAAAAAAACCCGAAAACAATTCCGCTTTATACAGGTTTCCGTCTTGGTATGCATAAGTATAATTGTTGGTCCTCTTTATGTTGGGAATAATATTCTCAATGACGGATAGATTTACCATTAATGTAAACTTTGACTAACTAACAAAAATTTGTGTGACAAATTAATACAAATACGACAAACCAAATCTTCATTTTGCGCCCTCTTTGCCTTCCATTCTGGCGAATGAAACATATGACCTCCTCCCTCTAGTTTCGGTCCTGTATAATCCTTTTACCTTTTTAAAATTTCTAAATTATATTTTACTTACCTTTGCAGTATTTTTTATATTATTCCCAGCACTTAACTTTACTCTCGATTTCCGATCCTTAGCCCAATATCTGAGCGGCGCCTATATCTACCGACTACGTTTTTTGGTTAACTCCCCCCCTCCCCCAACTATTCTGCAGTTACTTTTTATTGTACATACTATAATGAATTAATTGCTTCGTTTATTCAGATCAAAAATTAAAGATCATTTTTAAATTAGTGACTTGTCAGGTGGTATTTTCCTGTTTTAACTATAAATAATGTTGTTCTGATTTTAGAGTCTGTTAGAGATAATTAATGTTCTAATGAATGAAACTTGTAGGATATTTCATACTTTACAAATTTTATTACGACACTTTTGTCCCTAAAACGGAAAAATAAAAAATAAAAATCAGTTATTAAGGAAAAACTAAAGTCTTTTTTTTTTTCACTTTTTGCAACTTGTACCCCATTTTCTCGGCTCCGTATCTCGCCTCCTAATTGGGTCAATTTACAAGCATGAATAGTTCATGTTGTAGAGAATTTTGTCTTCTACAAAATTGTAATTACAATTTTTTTTCTGTAAAATGCACTGAAACTGAGTTAATCAAGAAAAATCGATAAAAGTGCCGACAAAGTTTGGTTTTTTTCGATATAGTAAAAAACGTACAAGGTCTAGAAGGTCGAAAACTTGTTTTTTTCATTAAAGGGTCAACCTATACACGATACCCGAAAATCAGAGTTACCCGAATTTTTGCAAGGCAAGGCCCTTTTTTGGGCTATTTCTACTGGACTATGGGTACCATGTCAAACTATCCAATGTGAAAACAGTGGCCTACTTTTTTAAAATTCAGATTTCTTGATTTGCACCACTTTTTTGAAATAATGAAATTCGCCTTATTTAATGACATATTAATTAAGGCGAAAACAAAGGGGAATTTTACAATTTCAGAAAAGTGGTGCCAGTCAAGAAATCTGAATTTAAGAAAAGTAGCCTACTGTTTTCACATTGGATAGTTTGACATGGTACCGACGATATATTTAACGAATGTAACTGGTGGAAATGACTGACTCAAGATCTCTTCGTTGACGGAACTTATCTGTTTACCAGTTTGATCATGTTGTCGTCATACCCCATGAGCCGTATAATTATTTAAATTCCTACAGGATTCCCACACAGGCTGAATACCGCAAAATGTGCCATTTTTGTGCGGGCTCTTGTTTTTGATCAGTGCTTGCAACATATTCCAACGGAGGGCGAAGGTGTCAAATTGAGAGGAAATTTTAACTTAATTGGTTTAATAGCTTTTGATGGATGTCTGTGCCTGCGACGGGAGAAAGATCTGGGTGCGACTAAAACCACAAACTTTTGCAAATTGTGCTTGAAATTTGCGCACTTACTTTGAAGAGAACTTTGAATTTTAAAGTTCACTGTAAGAAAAAAAAAATCCGCTAAAATAAGGAAATTGTATTGGCAATCGAGACGCCAGTACTATTTCTGTATTTTAACGGAAAATTTTTCCCGTAAATTCTAGAAAAATTTCTGTTTTTCTGTAATTTACAGGGAGCAATTTCCGTTAAAATACGGAAATATTACTGGCGTCTCGATTGCCAATACAATTTCCTTATTTTAACCGAATTTTGTTTTTACAGTGTTTGTTACAATTTAATATTTGAAAGTACAGTAGAACCTCTTTTATCCGAAACTCTTTTAACCGAAATCCATTTTTAAAGCTTGCTTTCTCTCTCTCTCTTTTTTTTTACTATCACATTCCTTGTGTGAAAAACCCATTTTTAAAGCAGTTTTTTTACATTGATCAAGGTGAAGCAGAGGACAACGATATGGGCGAAGAAAACGAACTAATTAACAATTCTGAAGCTTTTGCATGTTTTAGCATGGCTGGAGCAGCAAAAAGACTGAGATACTGGTGAACGAATAGTATTAAAAAAACCCTTCGTGATAGAGTTTCAAAGCAAAGGCAATCGAAACTGCGGCAAACAAAGCTTTTTTTCAAACCATTATAAAATCTATAAAAGGTACTTAATTTCAAAATTAAAATTCAGGTAATTTATTCTTGTTTCTATTTTGCTATTGCTTTATTTTTATTAAGCACTTGTTACCATGATAAGAAATGGCGAATATATTTGTCCTTAATCTTGAAATTGAAGCATTCTCGATTATCCGAAAATTTCGATTTACCAAAAGGTAGTCGGTCCCAATTACTTCGGATAATCGAGGTTCTACTGTAATATTTGTTGGACTAACAGACAAACTTAAAAGTGGCAGATACAGTATATTAAGAGTTAGAAAGAATTTAATTGGAAATTAATTTAAATTTATAATTTAAAATGAGATTTCCATGCTTTGATACCTTTCACATAGTGAAAATTCGGGTACTATGGAATGATCGGACAGTGTCGAATACTTCAATATCTGGCGCATACGGTGTTGCAGTCAAGAGAAAAACTGTCCGGCGATTTCCTAGTACTCTCAGGAGTCACTGCGTTCAGTTCTGTTTGGATACCAGTTGTTGCGGCAACGCAGTGAAATAAAATCTATTCTCAATTCTTGCACATTTTTTTGCAGGTAAATTTTAGAAAATTTGTATTAATTATAAAATCTCATTGCGATGTTAATCAAGTTCAGTATAAAGTTGAACAGTTATATTTATTGCTGTGTAAGTCAGTTTTCCTCTATGCTAACTTGTTGACAAATGAAGAGGTTATGTTTTTCAAGGTAGTGCGTCGAGTAATACCAACGCCCCTGGATATTTGAGAAACCCTTGACACGCGTCATGAAAACGTCACACAAAGCAGGCAAAAAGAAAAAAAAAAAAAGAAAAAGAAAAAAAAAAAGAAGAAAAAAGCAATTTAACAAATTACAACGACCATTTGGAAAATGATTTTTTTTTTTCAAAGACTAAAATTTAAGACAAAAAATCGCACGGAGTTGATCATACATTACGTACGCCATGAATTAAACATTAATAGTGTTATTACACGTAAATATTGCAAGCGACAAAAAGCGCCTGCGACTCGTCAGATTTCCTGAAACTTACGTATTATCCACCTGAAACTTACATATTATCCAAGCATTTCATTGGCTGTTCGAGAAAAGGCTTTTCCAGCGTCCAAGAAATCTGACGACCCATTTTAAATGAAATTTCATTCTTAAACTTCTAAACATCCCACAATATTACTTTTTACACCGTCCTATAGAGAAAAAAATTTACTTTTAAATGCAATTTGTTTGAAAGCTGTATCTCAATTTGTTTCTGAGTTATTATTTTTTTTTTTGTAGTTTTTATTACTTTTTTGTCATAGTGGCAACAGAAGTATCCATCTCTGTTGAAAGTAAAGGGAAAATACATACTGTATAGACCAATCAGTAAACGAATAAAATGCGGATTCATCCAATAAAAAGCTTCAGATATGCTTTTGATTTCCTACCCTGACGAGGACAATAACAATTTTTCCAAATGGTTAACAAAGAAAAAAATTCGAACAACTTGCATGTTTCGTTTTTTAAGCTCCTGGAATTATTAATTATTATTAGAAAATGAGAATGAATAATTCCACTAGCCAATGAAATCGAAGCATGAAAGTTTGTCGGATTTATCAGCTAGACAACTGTTTCAAGACGTGTCTAGTAAAGACGAAGAATCATTCCACTCCGACGGACGTATCATTTGAGATGAGCTTTTTTCCAGGTTGAACACAAGATGCGGAACGTGTGCCTGTTTTGCAATGGAAATAAAATATTCACAGGATTGAAGAGAGCAGGAGTGAGTGATGTGGGCAGATAAAGTTATTCAAATTTTCATGGCATTTCATCTGACGTACAATCTTTAAATTACAATGTTTTCTTCTGGGCAATTCTCGAATAAGTTCAAAGAACATAATAACAACATTTAAATCCCACTGATGACGGTCTTGTGATGGCTGAAAACGTTCTGGGTTTTTCTAATGTATTTTAAAATGATTTTAATGTATTTTAAATATTTTTATATTATATGTATGCATCTGAAGGTTATTTTTGTACAATTATTTGTGCTTTTATAAGTATTTTAATTAGAAAAAATATGTTGTGAAAAATATCGGATATAGTTTTTGTTTAATTAAAAAATAGGCCCGATTTTATGTTGGAAGTGAGATCATTTTTTTTTTTTTTTTTTTTACGAACAACAAAAAAATACAGTATTTACATACATTTAGAGATGCAAATTGAACACTTCCAGAAAAGCTAATTGTTTTACCGCTGTGATAAAATATTTCTCTCTATTCTAAAAAAAAAAGTAACTAACGAAATGATGTAACGAACGTAAATGAATTTTTTCTGAGCAAGGGTCTTTCTAGGCTCATATTAAGAAAACTATTGGATATAAAAATGTGAAAATTGGCAGCTTTATGGAGAAACATTTGATAAACACGCTGAAGCGATGTCACAGAACAGTTATTAAAAAGTAATTACAATTAAAAATATCTTGTAATGGAAATGTGGGGTGTTATAACATTGCACAATAAATAATTAAATAATAAAATGCATTTATTTTTCATATAAATAATGAGTCTGGCGAATTACGTCCGTGGCCTGTCACAACCCTAATTTGTATGAATTAATGGGTCTGTACAGTTTATTTAAAAATGTTTGTTTTCATGATACGTTATTTATTTTTAATTCAGTGCTTTGAAAAGTTTATATCAAGTTCAATTTCAAGCAGCCATCTTGTATAGTTATAGTTTTATTTAATAAACAACTACTGACATAAAAAAATGAGTCATGTCCGTGAACATAAAATTAATATGTCCTAAATAGCTCACTTGATGATAGCCAAAAATAAATAAATAAATAAATGAATAAATGATAAATTTATTTAGTGTGGAATATAAACTTGTTAGTCATTTTTAAATGTAGCAATGCGTTGCAAGTGTTATCTGTGTAATATACAGGGTGTCCCCAAAACATCAAAACGCCCTTTAATTTTTTGCTTACGTAGGCAGTGTAAATCGCAAAAGTGTTCAAAACAGGTTAGATAATAACAATAATAATATAAATAATACAAGGTAGGTAGTAATATTTAAGATTATGGCGATGAAATACTATTAAAATTTTTCTATGGTCCCTGGGTCCAGGGTTCTACAGGGTGATTAAAAAAAACGTTTACAAAATGACATGGCAAATCAGGCATACCACAAGTATAAAAAATCGCATAGGAACATAGTGACGTCGAAAACCACTTATTGAGTCACAAACTCACAAATATAGGGTGTTTCATCCTAACTCAATTTGGGTTTACGGTCATAACTTTCAGAAAAATGAAGTATATTATAATAAAAAAATTAACAGACATTCTCACCTTTGTTGTAAATATGATAACACCAAACAAAAGTGGTAGAAGTTTGCATTATACGCGCTACCAGTATGTACTTGACGACGCCCCACGTTTTGAACTGTGGTGATCAATTCATACGGTATCATCGATTGCTTGAGCAACGTGTTTTTCCATCTCTTTTCATGATGTTATCACATTTCTCACAAAACAAAGTACCTATATTTGCATTTTCATTACAATGTTTTTATTTTTCTCGAAATTATGACCGTCAGTCCAAGGTTCGGTTTGAATGAGACACATTGTATTCGTGACTCAATAAGTGGTTTGCGACCCTATGTTCCTATGTGATTTTTTATTCTTGCTGTATGCCTGATTTGCCATGTCAGTTTGTCAACTTGTTTTTTAATCACCCTGTACATAAGTTACTTTTAGAAAACTTTTCTGCATACTATGACAAGTACAGGTGTAAAAATTAAAATCTTCTGCGAGCAAAAATCTCCGAGTTTGAATTTTGAAATTTCGGAGCTTTCCGGCACTAAAAAATTGCCTGTCTGTTTAAAGTATCGGAAATACCATAAAATTCAAAGTGTCATAACTCTGGAAGTTTTTTCTCGCTCAAGAATAAAGTATTTACTGTTGTGTTTGTCATAGCATTGAGAATTTTTTTGATTACATCTTATAAAGCACAGGGACTGTATAAAATTTAAAAACTGTAACTTTTTGAAAATTAATGACAAGACTATTTTCGCCGTGATATTTATTGCTTTCTTAATTTGAAGATTTTTGTAATTTATATTGCCTACTTATCGACAACAAATAAAACGTTAAAGCTGGTTTCAATCTTTTTGGAACACCTTCTATATGTACTCTAGAAAAATGTGAAAAAAATCACGAACGTTAAGATCACACTAACAGGTCCATGGGCAAGACAGAAGCCGATAAGGATTATAAAACAGTAAAATTAAATAGAATTACATGTAATATTAACCGCAGAAAATTCAATTTAGCAGTATCATTTAGTCCATTCTAATATTTAGTGTGTTACAAATAATTTACGTAAAAAACTTAAATTATGTGATAGTCATTTCCGTAGACGTCAAGTTTACAAACATAGGATAAAGAAAATGTTTTTTACACTCCTGCAAAATATTCTCATGATGCTGTATAAGTCTGGAGCAATACAAAAGCATATATTTTTTTACCCTTAATTTGAAAATTATTTTTCAGAAAATTTAGCACTGAAAATGTAAGTTTTTGGGACAATGACTCATCTGTACTCAGCCAAAATCAGTATGTGTTTAGTTATTCATGCTTATGAGATGTGAACTCTACTCGCATATATATAAATAAACATCTGGATGGGGAGGGGTGTACCCCCCCCCCCCCCAAAAAAAAAAAAAAGACTGGAAAATTCAAATACGCCTGTGGTAGTGAAAAGGTTGACGACCTTTGGTCTAAGAAATAATTTCGCAAGAAATCGAGAAATTTCGCCTTTTGCTACCTATTAAATACCAAAGTTATGCGCTAAAAATTATAAATAAAACTAGAAAAAGTTGCCAAGATGAAAACACTTCCGATATATACGTGAATCTAGATGAAACAATTTCTTTAAAATTCATGTAACTATTTTTATTCACGTAACCAAATTCTTATTGATCACTATTATTATTGTTATCATCGTTATCGTAAAACTGTAACATATTTTTCTGAAGAAGTCAATGAACCCAGAAATCGCTTTTCTGTCATCATAAAACTCTCGAAAATTAAAAAAAAAAAAAAAAAAAAAGAGTAAATGAAAGAAAGGAAAACAGGAGGACGAACTGACCTGTCTATTCCACCTCCATTTGGTTGTTGATGGCCCATGGGGCTTCCGTGTACTACGTTATTTCCGTCATAGCTCTGGGCATAATAATAACATCCTTGGACATTTCCGGCTGTACTGCTGGGTATGACCACACTGTTGTACATAGCCGTCTGCATATTTTATTTTCTAATAGAACGGCACAGTTTAAAAATTACTTCAAAATTCGGAGATATTTATACTTTAAGAATTATTTACTAACACACATCATCGACACATGTTTTTAGAACTATTCCAAATATTTGATAATATTAAATCAAAATTTGATTCCGTAAAGAGAAAAATCAACAAAATCTTCACTATGACATGCTGAAAATTAGTAATAATATTAATCCATAAGAGTTTGAATGTAGAATAACGCACTTTCAATTCAATAACAAAGGGTGGTAATTTTTCGGTTTCCCGGAAAATAATTAGTCCTTGTACAGATTAATTTGAAGAACGTCTGAGAACACTGGTAGAGCACCGATTAAAGCATCGCAGCGCATGCAAATGTGAGCTGGATGCAGGAGGACGCAGAATTGGGTCCTGTCGTGAGGGATGGTGGCAAACCGACCAATCGGATTGCGGAGTGACCTCGCTGAGGCGTGCGTTCGGAACCGCGGAGAAAGAAAGGAAGAAAGGATGGAATGGAGAGAAATTCTCTTTTCATCCCTAGTGGGTGAACTTGAGATGCTGTTGCTAATTGTTTGTCAGATTGACCACGTTATTGCTACTTTGATCGGACTTATCTTCCAATGTAAAATATCCACAATAGTTACGCGTTAATCCATCTATTACTGATGGATTTTATTTTTTTCCCCTCTAAACCACTCTGTTAAAGTTATTTCTTACAAGAAATTATCTTTTCATCCAAGTGGGGGAACTTGTGATGATGCGACTAATTACTTGTCAGATTGACCACATTATATCTACTTTGATAATATTTACCTTCCGATGATATAAAATGTTACAATATTCCTGCATTAATCCACCTATTATTGATGGGTTGATTTTTTCCCTCTAAACCATGCTGTTATAGTTATTTCTTACAAGAAATTCTCTTTTCATCCAAGTGAGTGAACTTGTGACGATGCGACTAATTACTTGCAAGACTGACCACATTATTGCTACTATGATAAGATTTACCTTCCGATGATATAAAGTGTCACAATATTCACGTATTAATCCACCTATTATTGATGGATTTATTTTTCTCCCTCTAAACTATGCTGTTATAGTTATTTCTTAAAAGAAATTCTCTTTTCATCCAAGTTTGTGATATGCGGCTAATTACTTGTCAGATTAACCACATTATTGCTACTTTGATAGGATTTACCTTCCGATGATATAAACTGTCACTATTATTACGTATTAATCCATCTATTATTGATGGATTTTATTTTTTCCCCTCTAAACCATGCTGTTAAAATTATTTCTTGCAAGAAATTCTCTTTTCATCCAAGTGGGAGAACTTGGGACGATGCGGCGATTGACACATTGACCACGTTATTGATATTTTGATCGGATTTATATTTCGGTGATATAAAATGTCACAATTTTCGCGTATTAATCCACCTGTTATTGATGGATTTTATTTAGGGTTTTTCTCAAACTATACTGATGTAACTATTTCTAAAAGCATCCCCCAAGAAATTTTCTTTTCATCCAAATGGTTGAACTTTAAATGATGCGGCTAACTGCTTGTAAGATTGATCACGTTATTGATATTTTGATCGGATTTATCTTTCACTAACATAAAATATCACAATATTCACGTATTAATCCAGCTGTTATTGATAGATTTTATTTAATGTTTTTCTTAAAACCATGCTGCTATAGTTATTTCTCCAAGCATTTCTCAAGAAATTTTCTTTTCATCCAAATATCCAAATGGATGAATTTTAGATGTTATGGCTTAATTGCTTATCCCATGAAACACGTTATTACGACACCGATCGGATTTTCCTTCCAACGATAAAAATATCAAAATATTAATTCGCATGTTATTGATAGATTTTAAATAAGATTTTTCTCAAAACTGATTTTCGGGTCAAAAAGTTCTGGGTGTCTTACTTTTTATTGAATCTTCATAAAATTTGATAAAATGGTTCTTTAGTTATTTTAGAATAAAATATACTAATCATTTTATTATATTATTTTTTTAACTTAAAAATTATGCAAATTTATAATATTTGCATTGAAATTTTGCTGAAATTCACCTATATTTATCGAATTTCTTTTCCTTATGATTACGATTGTTAATAGAAAATGTCTGCAATCTTTTGTTATAATCGTACAAAGGTAGCAAAAGAAAATAAATTGGAATCTGAGAAAAAAATTGTCCGCTGGAATATTGTTAAATTACGTGATTAATTAATACATATGAATTAATATCTTAATTAATTATATATTGTACTTTATATTTCAATTTCGTATTTTTCATTCATAAACAGAGCTATATTATCACGCACATTTTCAAGGCAATGGACTTATTAAAAAAAAAAAAAATCATTTACTGTAGCCTTGAAAAATAATCCCTTAGAAAACTGCAGATGGCATGTTTTAAATATATTTTTGTGGTATTACATTTGGCTACCACAAAAAGTCAGTAATCATACCGAAAACAATTAAAATAGAAAATTATCACATCTATAATCAGATTTTAAAAACAGATTTTAAATATATGACAAGCGAAAACCATTGTTTATAATTGTGGCATCTAAAAATATCCAAATACACGAGAAAAGGTTTGCAGGGAATTCATACCTCATAAGGAAGAAAAGAAAAGTTTATTATTATTATTATTTTAGAAATTAGAGACTTCAACTTCTGTACGTCAAAAAAACTTATTATAGACTTTTTAAGTTTAGTCTTACATAAATATTAAAAGAATTAACATGAGAAAGTAAAATTTTGAGCTTTTTTTAATAAAATTAAAAAAGATTGCTGCAAGCAAAT
Source organism: Maratus speciosus (assembly GCA_963932465.1). NCBI lineage: Eukaryota > Metazoa > Arthropoda > Arachnida > Araneae > Salticidae > Maratus > Maratus speciosus. The sequence continues at coordinate 288,730,040 of OZ010800.1, read as the reverse complement.
TTCAAAAAGGTTATTATTGTTACTTTATTTTTTCATTCATTTTTTTTATATATCTCCAATATTGGTGTAGTAGATAGTTTTGAGATTTTTATTTTGTTTAATGCTATCAATTTCTAAAGAAACGTAATTTAAACTACAACCACACCCGAAAAAAAATCTTGGTAAATCATATATTAGATTTTTTATTGAGTTGCTAATAGTATATCGCAAATCCCTAAACTAAATTTCTTGCATGTCATGATGTATTACTTAAATAGAAAAAAGTTCAAACGATTACGTAAATATTTGTCAAAGTCTTAACATCACAAAATCTTCAATAACAAAACAACAGCAATAGCTACAATAGAAACTTACCTAAATGTATTTAAAAATTCCACCTTGCAGGACAAATAATTGACACCTCAGGTGAATTTCGATCTTATTAGTTAATCAGTTCTCGTTGAGGAAGAAGGGCGGGGGGATTCTACCAGTTACAAAAACAATATTTCCAATTTTATTTTTAACTCAACTTGTTCATTTAGTATTAAGAGAAATATAGCAACCAAAATTACAGTAATTCGTGGAAATTTCGAGCTTTATGTAATGATTTTTTGAAGTTTTCCTTCAGCATTTAATTTCAAGCACACAATGCACGAAAATTTGTACATACGATTGTTTGAATGGTTCCTTTTTTTATTTTTATGTTGTGTTTCTCGCATTCTCTTAAACAGAAGTTCTTAATGGAACTATTTCTATATACTTATGATTAAGCTGTTTATAATTTGAACGTCGTCACTCAACTTGCAAATGAAAAACTGAATATCACGAGATCTTGTTTTCATATTTCCTTTTTAAAAGCATAACACACTTTTGGCATTTGTAATGGAATACATAACGAAGTATTCAACTATTTCCTTTAATGCCCCAGAATTACTCCGTTATAGCGTGATTTTCGCTTCACTGAGCAAACTTTTCTCAAACTATTTCAGTATATGAAGATTAAAAGATTGCACACGACACTCTTCAGTGTATTTCTTAATCTTATTAAATTGAATGGGGTTATCAAGAACATATGTTTTACGCAGAAAAAAGGTATGTCCTCCTGAGACCCAAGCAAAATATAATGAATATATTTTTTTAAATATGAGTTTTTTTTCAACAAATAGGCATCAAAAATTATGTTTTTAAAGAAATTAATAAATTTCGATTTTTTAATTTTGTTTTACAGCACATCCATATAAATGAATGTTCAGGCCATAACTCGCTTTAAAATAATTTAAAAAATGCTAAAAGTATGAGAAAGGATAGAATTTATTATAAAGAACATAAGGCAAGTATTAACATCTGCTATTAAAATTGCAAAAAAAAAAAAAAAAAAAAAAAAAATAGTTTAAACAAATTAAAATAACATAAAAACTAAACTTACAAGTAGAACGTAGAATTTAAACTTGACTCATTTATTACGCCATTTTGTAAACAAAGTAGTTACTGTTGCCAAAATCCAAAAGCTGAATATTGATTTTTCAATTCCTACTATTAGCTCACACTCTCCCTATATTTATTTATATATTTATATATTTATCTTGTACAAATTTTCAATCGTTAATAAAATACTCATTATTCATCCTATCAGGTTGAAATAAATTTTTTGAAACTTGTACTGGATGACAATTGATGTTAATAAAGTTTTTTCAAATATTAATTAATCGGTCTATTCTAAAAAAAAGTAACTACCGCTGTCACCGCCGCCGCCGCCGCAGCCGGTTTTGAATTTTTTGTGACCGGAGGTCTTTCTTCGTTAATATTAAGAAAAATAATGCATACAAAAATATGAAAATCGGTAGTATTATACAGAAATGTTTGATAAACACGCTGATGCAGACAGTTTTCAGATCGAAGAATTATTTTAAGAGATATTTAATGCTAAAGTTGGACGAAATCGTTCCACTAAAAAAGTTTTATAGTAGCAAAAACTATACATCGGAATTTAATAATTTTTAGTTCATTTTATACGTTATAATTTCCCGGTGTGCAGAATTGATTTATTTTTTTAATTTGACTCATTTTTCGAGGTTTTATATCTATTTTAAATTCAAATTTTCAGCATTTCGAGAGATATTTTTTACAGATTTCAGAAAATTGTACTAATTTAAACTGTTGCCAACTGTATAAAAAGCGTAAGCAATAATGTTTGCTTCAAATTAAACGTGACTATTATAAACAGGAAAAAAACTTTCAAATTAGAATTAAATAATTGCGTATAAAAAGCAGGAACTTATTAAAAATTACGTCATAAAAAGTATACGCGTGAATTTTAAAAGAGAAAGGATATTGTAAAATAATAAATTCATTAACATGCGTTAGAAGTCTTAGGAGAAATTACGTCCTATTTACGTCACATTATAGTTATTACATAAAATGAACACAAAATAATATTGCAAAAAAGTTTAAATTTAGAAATTGCGCTAGACATTTATTTGATATTTTGAGAATTAATTTAAAATGTCTCATTTAAAAGAACTTTCTTTTCGCTTTGTTAAAAAATACCAGGAGACAAAGACTCTCTTTACTTAATTCCTTTTATATTAGCTTATTTTGAAATGTTGTTACACGTGTATACGTCATCAAGTTATTTTTAATTCGACGTTTTATTTGTGTTTTTATTAATGTTGTACGAATTTATTTGTTCTTTCGTTATTTAAAATAATAATTATATCAATTTGTATAATTTGGCGAGTGGTTTGGCGATTTATATAATTTGGCGAAATTGGTCGACAGGATAATCAAGTAGTACCGCAGCGGATTTGGCGTTAAAATTCCCCAATCAAAGAGAAATGAATAGAAATTCGTTTATAGGGAGATCGCCACTGCTTTTTAAATTAAAATTCAATCTTTCGAAATCTTTTTAAAGCCGATCACATTAGCGTGCATTTAGAGTCTGCGGTGTCTGGACGGGGGTTGGCGAGCGTAGCTCGTAGGGGGCCGAGCCCCCTAGTTAATTAAATTTTAATTAATTAATTTTAGTTTTGCATGGGAAACAAAATGGCCGCCATTGGTTATTGAATTTCAATGAAAGTATTTTCAATAAGGGTTACCATAGGGGGGGGGGACCCTGTTCTGTCGCCAAATACCACCAAGTTTGTCGCCAACTTGGCGATATATCGCCAAATTTGGCGGCCAAAATGAGTCGCCAAAAGTGATGCCAACTTGGCGATATCTGTAATATTTCGCCAAATTCCCATAGAGTTCCATTGTAAACCTACTTGCTTATAGAAAATCAACAAATTGAGATATTTTAATGCAACAAAAACTCATATTAGCTTGATTATATTAAATTTTTCTTTGATGGCCTAAGTAGGAATTGACTTTTAAAACAAAATTTTTATATTACTTGTTGATTCATACATTACCATACCAAGGTTTTAGATTCTTACAATAAAATCTAACGCAATAGAAGGCGAAAGAAAAACATCCATTTAAATGGATGCCAGGTGTCAGGGGGATATACAGATGAGAACAAAGTAATTCATATTATCTTAGCAAAACATTCCTAGATAAATACCGTATTCAAGTAAAATAAAATATTCGTATTCCAAAAAACGTGCAAAATGTTTTATACCTCAGAAAAGCAAAACAGGAAAAACACAATTGGAATTTGAATTTTTGTCTTTGTTCATCAGTTGAATCATACAATGCATATGACTATAAAATATAGAAGCAAGCCTGAAAGTCAGACTGTCTATATATAGATCTAAATGATACACACAAACACACGCACACATTTGTATATTCATACAGGGTGGTTCAAAAAAAGTTTACAAAATGATTTGGCAAATCAGGCATACAGCAAGGATAAAAAATCACATAGGAACATACGGTCGTAAACCACTTATTGAGTCGCAAATACAGATTGTTTCATCCTAACTCAACCCGCGTTGACGGTAATGATTTCGAGAAAAATAAAAATATTGTAATGAAAATGCAACGACACGTACCTTGTTTTTTGTGAAATGTGATGACATCACGAAAAGATCTGGAAAAACATATTGTTCAAGCAATCGATGATACTGTATGAACAATCCAAATAGACAGTCCAAAATGTGGAGCGTCAAGTGCATATTGCTTCCGCGCATAATGCAAACTTCTACCACTTTTGTTTGGTGTTATCAAGTTTACAACAAAGGTGAGAACATCTGTTAAATGTTTTATTGAATTCCTACTATTAGTTCACACTCTCCCTATATTTATTTATTTTTTTATATATCTTGTTCAAATTTTCAATCGTTAATAAAATACTTATTATTCATCCTATCAAGTTGAAATAAATTTTTTTAAACTTGTACTGGATGACAATTGATGTTAATACAGTTTTTTCAAATATTAATTCATTAATTAAATTTTAATTAATTAATTTTAGTTTTACATGGGAGACAAAATGGCGGCCATTGGTTATTGAAGCATTTAATGCATCTTCAAATCTATAAGGGGGGTTACCATAGGGTGGACCCTGTTATGTCGCCAAATGCCGCCAAGTTTGTCGCCAACTTGGCGATATCTCTAATATTTCGCCAAATTCCCATAGACTTCCATTGTAAACCTACTTGCTTATAGAAAATCAACAAATTGAGATATTTTAATGCAACAAAAAACTAATATTAGCTTAAGGGATTTTATTAAAATTTTCTTTGAAGATCTAAGTAGGAATTGACTTTAAAAACAAAATTTTTATATTACTTGTTATAATACACTTCAGTTTTCCGAAAGTTATGACCGTCAACCGAAATTGAGTTAGGATGAAATACCCCGTATTTGTGACTCAATAAGTGGTTCGCGTCTCTATGTTCCTATGTAATTTTTCATCCTTGTTGTATGCCTGATTTGTCATGTCATTTTGTAAACTTTTTTTGAATCACCGTGTATACATAAATAAATGAATACGTATATAATTGTATATATTTAACTAGTACAGTGAACTCCCATTAGTGCGGGCTTTCAAGGGAGACCATTTTTCGTTCGTACTAACCGAAGTCCGCATTAAGAGCTCTGCAGCTCTCTGTGTTTGTACAGAAAATTTCAACATAAAATAATTTTAGAAGATAAAATAATTTAAAATAAAAAGTCCTAACTATATAAATTTTAATTTATTTCAATTCGGTCACTTTTCATCTACAGCGATTCCCGCGTGAATTTTTCAAGGTTATCCAAATCATTATGGATTGTAAGAGGAACGTTTCTGTCCTCTGTTATCTCACTTATTTTAACCAAAAAAAAAAAAAAAACGATAACATCTGAAGAATATATTTCATTTCTTTTATAATGCAAAATGTGAAACGAAACGTTCAAGCAAAACAAAAAACTTCTAATTGTATCTATTTTAATTTATTTCAATTATGCCATTTCTCATCTACAGAGATCCAGCGAGAATTTTTCAATGGTCTCATCCAAAACCGTTATGGATTATAGGCAAGATTTTCTTTAGCTCTTTTATTTTAACATAAAAGTTGAAACATGGAAAATAATTTTAGTTTCTTTTATATTACAAAATTCAAAATATAAAACAAAGTGTTCAAGAAAAAACGAAAAACTTCTACAAAATCAAATTTACAAAAACTTGGCCATTTCTCATCCTGGAAATATGGAAAATAATTTGTTTCTTTTATAATACAAAATTCAAAATATAAAAGAAAGCGTTCAAGAAAAAACGAAAACTTCTACAAAATTAAATTTACAAAAGCTTGGTCATTTCTCATCTTGAAAATATGGAAAATAGTTTGTTTCTTTTATAATACAAAATTCAAAATATAAAACAAAGTGTTCAAGAAAAAACGAAAAACTTCTACAAAATTAAATTTACAAAAACTTGGCCATTTCTCATCCTGGAAATATACAAAATAATTTGTTTCTTTTATAATACAAAATTCGAAATATAAAACAAAGTATTCAAGAAAAAACGAAAAACTTTTACAAAATTTAATTTACAAAAACTTGGTCATTTCTCATCTTGGAAATATGGAAAATAATTTGTTTCTTTTATAATACAAAATTCAAAATATAAAACAGAGTGTTCAAGTAAAAACGAAAAACTTCTACAAAATTATATTTACAAACACTTGGCCATTTCTCATCCTGGAAATATGGAACATAATTTGTTTCTTTTATAATACAAAATTCAAAATATAAAACAAAGTGTTCAAGAAAAAACGAAAAACTTCTACAAAATTAAATTTACAAAAACTTGGCCATTTCTCCTCCTGGAAATATACAAAATAATTTGTTTCTTTTATAATACAAAGTTCGAAATATAAAACAAAGTATTCAAGAAAAAACGAAAAACTTTTACAAAATTAAATTTACAAAAACTTGGCCGTTTCTCATCCTGGAAATATGGAACATAATTTGTTTCTTTTATAATACAAAATTCAAAATATAAAACAAAGTGTTCAAGAAAAAACGAAAAACTTCTACAAAATTAAATTTACAAAAACTTGGCCATTTCTCATCCTGGAAATATGGAAAATAATTTGTTTCTTTTATAATACAAAATTCAAAATATAAAACAAAGTGTTCAAGGAAAAACGAAAAACTTCTACAAAATTAAATTTACGGAAACTTGGTCATTTCTCATCCTGGAAATATGGAAAATAATTTGTTTCTTTTATAATACAAAACTCAAAATATAAAACAAGCGTTCAAGGAAAAACTTAAACTTCTACAAAATTAAATTTACAAAAGCTTGGTCATTTCTCATCTTGGAAATATGGAACATAATTTGTTTTTTTTATAATACAAAATTCGAAATATAAAACAAAGTGTTCAAGAAAAAACGAAAAATTTCTTAAATTTATAAAAACTTGGTCATCTTCAGTAATTCCAGCGCGAATTTTTCAAGGGTATCTTCCCAAAACCGTTATGGCCTAAGTAAAAGGTTTCTGACCTCGAGACCGATATTCTGCCGTGCTCGATTATGTTTCTGGATCGGTTTCGATGAAAGATGACCAACGCTTAAATTCTCCACGACTGACCAGTGAAGCGTAAAAAGGTCGATGAACCAAGAAATCGGCAAGAAAATGATCTGAAGCCGATCAAAATGGATTAAATAATGGGATAAGTGGGTAAAGTAGATGAAACGAAAAGTGCTATTTTGGTGGGTGTTTGTTTTTGTTTTTGCGTGAAATCAGCCGTTCCACGTTTTTCTTTACGTCAGATAAAGTTCTGTGACTCTGTCACCCCCTTTCCTGAGGAAAAAGTGTGCTGTACCGTGTTTTTAAAAAACAGAATATGCCATTTTCCTGAATGTGGTGAGGTAATCATACAATGTGTCATAAAGAAAAGATGGGCAGATAAGCATTCCTTTTCGGTGCACCGTTAGGGTCAAAATTATCTGTTTTTTTTATTTCTAAGATATTTTGACGGTGGTTTTATTATAATTTAGCATCTGTATTTATTGCCTGTCTGATTAAGGAGAAATTATACTTCGTTGGACTAAAATTCACGTGATTTTTTGCGGGTTTTTTTTCCGGTTGCAAAGAAAAAAGTTATCCCCCATTGAACTTTTTAAATTATATTTATTGGTATTTCAGTTATATATTTAATTTTTTATGCGTAAAAAAAAGTAATACGCCTTGTACGACGGGGAGTATCCGCAAGTGTATAATTCCAATCGGAAGACCATTTTTCTCTGGTCACAAGCATCTGAAAAAAATTAGGTTGCCAAATTATGAAAAGGCATTAAATTCTCTGGAGCTTATACCGTATTTAGTTAAAAAGTTGTTTGTGAGAAAATGTCAATCATTTGAACAAAAAAGGTCATATTTTTCGCCCTTTTATTTACCTTTACGGGTTTAAAGAAAAAAAAAATCAAAGAAAATTATACTTTTCGCTAGTATAAGCTGCAGTAAAAATGATCACCTTCCTTTATAAGAAAAAAAATCGACCGCTTACTTTGAAAAACATGGTTTCGAGAGAAACAAGTTTAAAGTTTTACAATACCGTTACGTTTAACGAACGGCATTACATTTAACAAGCAAAAAAAGATTGTATAAGAAATTGGAATATCGCAAAACCGCGTTAGGGCAGCCATATCTTAAAGGATGCAAACACACGCATAAGGATACACACGTAAGAGATGCCGAAAATTAAAAATAAACATAAAAATAGAAAATTTTGATACAAAAAGTAGTATTTCACCATAACGTTTTGTTTTAACATTTAAGAAAACTTTAAGCAAATATCAACTAGGAAGGCAGTTAATAAGGGAAGAGTTCCATATCCTGTGCTGGTTGGCACTTGTAGATGGTTTACACGGACGCCCAAAACAATTTCCATTACACTATAGTCTATGGGGAAAAATTGTTTGCTGTGCATTTTAATGATGTTATGATACTTCAAACATAATGAAATTGAAAACGGATCACTGATGCTCACTACACCTTGTTTTCCATAATTTATGGAGTGCGTGTCATTCATAGCTTATGTACAGAGACACACAAATGAATTCGAATACAGGACGGGCTATGATCGATCTCATTCTAGTAAAAAATAAATGTATTAATATTTTGTCAGCATTGGTAGATTTCTTAATTTATGCCTTATGCATGATTTTTCGTTATCGATTTAAAATTAACGTTACTAAAAAGGAATTGATTTTCCAGAAAATCAAACCGACCGAAATATAGTTAATTATATTGCCAAAATAAATAAATAAATAAACAAATAAAGATATTGAAAAATGTTTCTGTTGTTACCGAGAGAAAATACGTCAATATCAGCTGTATTTCATCAGATTTCGAACGCATTGCTGCTCCAATAATGTGAGCCGTCAGATTACGGGCAGAATTTGTTTTTCACACCAGAATTTAAATTTTATTTATGATTATATACATTATTTTTTTCTTTAAAAAATTTCTTAAGAAATTTTAAAAGTTTCTGCTTCTTTACAATTTATGGGTAAAAAAGAATGATTATGACAGTGATTTAGAAAACGGCCAATTTCAGTAGTAATAGAAATGGTGACATCGAGATAATTTTTTACAATTCATTTTAGCTACAATAAATACTATAAAATACAATTTTGGAGAAAAAATTATTATAATATTTTACGCTCTGTTGGCTTTTTAAAAAGTACATAGCAAAAAGAAAAAATTATAAAAATGAGAAACTGAAAAAAATGAATTGACTAAGTTGTTAAAAGCAATAATTATTTTTAAAGCCATTTTGTAAAACATAATTGTTAGCATAAATCCATCCATTTTGACAACCATTAAACATGAATTCATTTTAATCAACAGCAGATATGAAATAATTCTGAAATTGATTAATTTTTGGTTCACTATAATCAATCCAGAATCAAGAGTTAAATTTGAGTGATGATAATTTTTTAAATATTAAATACGTGAAAATTCTCACATTGCTAACTAAGCGTAAAACCAACAATGTGAAAAATTTTACGTATTTAATATTCAATAATTTCGGGCATAATTTCCCTGCTGAAAATTAATTAAAAATTTATAGATGATTTTTTAGTCAGAAATTTGAGAGATTCTAACAAAATTTACGAAAAGTAGAAGAAATTCAGTCTAAGACTTTGATGCATCCTATTTCTATAACGGTATCGTGTTTACTATAGTTGTGTAAAATAACGATATAAATAACGGAAATTAGTACGAACAAAAATTTTGTTCATTCTAAACAGAGGGTCGTTATAACGCGATTTGTCTACATACTGAAAGAAAAAACCAGATGTTTATTAATCTAGGAAAATATAACATAACCACAAACGAAAGTATACAATAACCTGAACGAAAATATACAATAACCTCTTCCGAGTTACTAAAGAATTCGAAAAGTGTGCTTTATCTTTAGAAACCCTATAGAAACCAGTATATTTTTGAAATTGAAAGAAATATTTACAAAAACGAAGTTTCTTTGGCCGCCACTGATTTTTGGAAACGTCTCCGGAGTTTTTATTAGTGCATTAACCAGTTTTTCAACCCGGAATATCGGTTTTATCATTCTCAATTAAACATGTTCATGTTCAACAAACATTTTTTACAGACAAACATGATAAATTAACAGCGTTAATATTTACATTTAAATTAATATTATTTTGTTACCCTTGCATGTATAAATTCAATTAAGTAGCTGTGAAAGCGTTTAATTGAGAATTAATAGCCTCCTGAAAACTGATATTTCGGTTTGAGAAAACTGATTAATACACTATAAAAACGACTCGGAAATGTTTCCGAAAATCTGTGGCTGCAAAAGAAGCCTTGTTTTTATAAATATTTCTTTAAATTTCGAAATTATATTAGTTTCTGGGGTTTTTAGTGATAAAGAATGCTTTTTGAAATCGTGGGGGACACGAAAGAGGTATAGTATAGTTTTGTTCGTCGTTATATTACATTTTCTAAGATTAAGAAATACTTGACTTTTTTTTACAGTGTAGAGTATGATCTTATATACCGGGTGTTTCAAAAGTTCGGTGCGAAATTAAAACGCGATAAAAAAAGTTCTATGAGTCGGAGAGACATGTGTTTTACAGATCAATATTCAACGTGGTACGAGATTTTGTATGACACCAATAAAAAATTAGTTCAAAATCTCGACTATAGAGGGCGCTACTGCAGATAATTCCATATTGCTCACACAACGCAAGATTTGGATAAAAAACATTAGAGAATAATGCATGTACACTTTTTTGTACCAAATCTTGCGTTATGTGAGCAATATGGAATTGTTCTATGGAATTATCTGCAGTAGCGTCTTCTATTGTCGAGATTTTGAACTAATTTTTTTCTATAAAAACATGTATAATAATCACTTATAAACAAATTAAGTTAAATAATGCTATAAAAAGTGATAGAATATCTTTATTAAGACTTACGATCGTTTCATCGCACAATCGGCGACATTTTCAAAATCAATCATAATAGAAAATATTTTCACATAACTTAAAAACAATAATATAGTAAACAATGTTTAACTAGATTAAAACTAGAATCAAAGAACATATAGCAGACATCAAATACAATAGAAGAACCACAGCTTTGGCCAGATTATGCAGCGAAGAACCTTTACAGATTGAATTTAATAATAGCAAGTTAATTTATCCATCAAGATTTTATTTGCCATCCATAGTCCGAGAATCAATAGAAATATTTTTACGCAACGAGATATTTGCAATGATTCTGTGTCCCTTGATTTACCTAGAATTTGGAAAGAGATACTAAGTAATTGTAGAAACAATAGTAAAAATTAATCGACACTCGCAAATAGCCAAGTTAATTTTATTTTATTTTATGTTTTGCAATGTTTTTCAGTATGCTTGATGTCTCGTGACATTGTTTACCATGTTGTTTTTAAATTATGTGAAAATTAATCCACGCTCGCAAATAGCTAATTTAATTTTAATTTTATTTTATGGTTGCAATATTTTCTCATTATGCTTCATGTCTCGTGACATTGTTTACTATATTATTGTTTTTAAGTTATGTGAAAATATTTTCTATTATGATTGATTTTGAAAATGTCGCCGATTGTGCGATGAAACGATCGTAAGTCTTAATAAAGATATTCTATCACTTTTTATAGCATTATTTAACTTAATTAATTTTTTTCTTTTATTCATACAAAAATCCCGTACCACGCTGAATATTTAACCTGCATACCGAATATCGCTTCGGCAAATATATCTTTTTTATCGCGTTTTACTTTCTCAGCGGACTTTTGAAACAGTCGGTATATCTTAATGTTTCGTCTAACAGAAGATTATCATCATAATTAAAATACTTTTCTTTTTTATTTCTTTTTAGATATGTTCTATTTTTTATTTTCTTATTCTTTTTTAAAATTTAATATTAACATTTATTTTCTAGTTTAAATTTCACAAATTTTACAAATTGAGTTTGAACCCATGAAGCCTATAATAATCAAACAAATTAAATTTTTATTCTTGAAAGTTTTGAAATTTAAGCTGTTATTTTATTCACAATCACACTTGACAAATGTGGTTTAAAAGTATAAATTTAATTTTGAAAAATACAAGAATCGAAATTGATACTCATGTAATGCATTCTTTTTTATTTAATGAAAAAAAAAAGTTTTAATGTTTAATATTTTAATATTAATTGCAAAAAAAGTTGCTATACACTTTGAAACATAAAATTAAAGTGCACTCAAAGGTCATGACTTCCAAAATACAAAAGGAAAAATAAAATTTTAAAACTTAGATTAGAATTTAAAGGTATCGTAATACAAAGTGAATGCACTACAACGTCTAATTAGAGTTTTAAAATGTGAACAATCATTGTATAATATTTAGTTATCTCCCCTACTTCGGGTATTCTAAAGATGCTAATTCTAAAAATGCATCAATGTTCAATATTTTACTTCATGCAAATATTAATTACAAAAAATTATTGCTATAACCTTTGAAACATAAAATCAAAGTGCACTCAAAGGTCATAGACTTCCAAAATACAAAAGGAAAAATAAAATTTTAAAACTTAGATTAGAATTTAAAGATATCGTAATGAAAATGAATGCACTTCAACGTCTAATTAAAGTTTTAAAATGTGAACAATCATTGTATAATGTTTAGTTTTCTTCCCTACTTCGGGTATTCTAAAGATGCTAATTCTAAAAATGCATCAATGTTCAATATTTTACTTCATACAAATATTAATTACAGAAAATTATTGCTATAAACTTTGAAACATAAAATCAAAATGCACTCAAAGGTCATGACTTCCAAAATACAAAAGGAAAAATAAAATTTTAAAACTTAGATTAGAATTTAAAGATATCGTAATGAAAATGAATGCATTTCAACGTCTAATTAAAGTTTTAAAATGTGAACAATCATTGTATAATGTTTAGTTATATTTTCTACTTCGGGTATTCCAAAGATGCTAATTCTAAAAATGCATCAATGTTCAATATTTTACTTCATGCAAATATTAATTACAAAAAATTATTGCTATAAACTTTGAAACATAAAATCAAAATGCACTCAAAGGTCATGACTTCCAAAATACAAAAGGAAAAATAAAATTTTAAAACTTAGATTAGAATTTAAAGATATCGTAATGAAAATGAATGCACTTCAACGTCTAATTAAAGTTTTAAAATGTGAACAATCATTGTATAATGTTTAGTTATCTTCCCTACTTCGTGTATTCTAAAATTAATTATTTTCTGAACCATCATTTCATCTGGTGCGAATGTAATGTAGTAACAGTCTGAAACGTACACTTACTATTTCATTTTTATTGTAATAAATCAAAACGCAAAGAATCATATTGATTAAAAAATCTTTTGAAATAAAATACACTAGTTTTGAGAATGATAAAAAGAGTTCAACGGCCCCCGCTTTGAACTTTTTAATAAAAGTCATTTAACCATACTTTTCTTATATTTCAACTATTATTTTTCTTTCTTTATTTTCTTTTCTTTTTTTTTTTTTAATATATATGTTTTTTTTTATTTTTTCTACTCTAGTGTACCAGTCGACGTAATGCGTAAAATGACGAGTCAATTATTTGCAAGAGTTTGAAAAGCTTTTAAAATGCTTTTTTCAAAATAAATTTAATGTAGAAAGTTTCAATTATTATGATGAGAAAAAAAATCTAATATAGATATTCATTTTCTTTTTCTTTTTAATGTAGATAAGTGTTCATTGAAATAGAATATTAATAAACAGGATGCGTACATTCAAAATTTTAAACGATTAAATGTTCCGCAGTATTTTGTACAAACAATGAAAAAAAGAAAATCTAATCTGAAAGCTTCATGTAAGACTGCCGCTGCTCAATTTCCCAGCTAAAAATAATTTTGTAATTTGCTTTATTTTCTTTAAAACAGGTAATGCCATTCTACATTCATTTGGATTATTTAAATATTTATTTTTTGCTGCGTTTAAATACACCAAATATTGCTTTATAATATCTAAAACAAATAAATAATTAATTAACTCAAATATTTGATTAAAAAATATATATACTAAAAATGCATTTTCAAAATCAGATAAAAAAAAAAAAAAAGATCGTTCAAATAACTATTTTCATATTAGCGTATTTCGCAGGATATGGTAAAGTGAAGATAGATTCTTTTTCTTTCTTTTGTACTTTCTTCTATTTTCAACAGAAGAAAGTATTGTAATCGATTTTTTTTTATGGATTTACACGTTTTAGGGGTCAGAGATCCCAAAAAACATGTTTATAGAAAATGTCTGTCTGTCCATGTGTCCGTATGTCTGTCGCCATTGTACCATCAAAAAGTGTATGAAGTTATGCATAGAGTTTAACCATTTTTTTTAAAGTTTTTTGCTATGGCCAGCAGGTCCTCCCTTAATTTGGAAAAAATCCGCCGGAAGGTGGCGCTGTAACAACAATTTTGTACCATTTTGAACATTGTATCATCGAAAAGTGTATGACGTTATGCATAGAATTGAGCCAAATTTTTGTGCATGTTTTTGGCCATGACAAGAAGGTCCTTCCTGAATTTGGAAATATTTCACCGAAAGCGGGCACTATACTAGCGATTTTTGGGTAATTTTCTTGATTTTTAGTAGTACTATTGTACACCTGCGGCTCGTGAAGCGACGGGAACTTCCCATCCTGATAAGCCGACTATTTGCGAACAGCTGATATACAACAGAATACCGGATTTTAATAAATATCATGATCGAGATTAACTCGTTTTTACTCCCATCAATTGACTGAAGGAGAAATTTAAGATGAAAGTCAAAGCTGACATAGTATTAAACTAATAAAAATTAAATATTTGCATTTGTAACAACATTTTAAAATATTAAAATGTATGACATAGAAGAAAGCTTTTGGATTGGCACATCCAACTAGATTTTTTATTAACTAGAGGGCTCTGCCAACGCCTACTTGACATAAAGCCTTTGGGCGATTTTGTGACGTCACTCTTAGAAGACCTAAGTTCTTTTTCCCCGGTGGAACTCTGCCCTTTTCTTTGAGCGTTGAAAAATTATTAACTGTTATTTAACTTGTAAATTTTTCCACAGCATAGTCTTTTTAAATAGAATTAAATTAAGCACTTATTTTTTCATGTCCTTCCTACTTTGTAAACAAAGGTTAATTTTTAAATACATATATAACAATTTATTTAAAGATTTTCCTAATCTGTTATATTCCAATGTTACGAAATACACATTAGTAAATAAAAATTTAAATATTTGGTTAGAGATTTTTATTTACACTAGGTAAATCAGATTAATTTTAAAAGAGAAAATTAATAAAACATTAATGCATTAATTTTATATTAAAAAAAGTAATTATTGTGCCAATTTGTCAATTAATTATTAATATATTAATAAAAATATAACTCAGATGTATCTCATAAAAAATCACTTTCAAAAATCATCTTTTAGTGAAACTAATTTGTATTTTCAACTTTTTTTTTACAACGTTGTTTGTTCTCAAGCACTGTTTAACATTTTTATAGATAATGGGAAAATCAAGTTATAATGAAGTAAGTGCTTTTTATCTTGATAAATATTTTATGCATTTACTTATTTATATGTTTTATCTGCTTTTGATGTATTGTTTACAAGGTATATAAGTTATTTTGATAATGTTGAATATAAGGTAGCTTTAAATATAAAAAAGCAAAGTAATATTGCTATGTTTAATTCTATAGATAATAATAATGTTTAATAATATGTAATTTGTTGGGCATTATATTTTTCTTTTAACAATCAAATCAAGCTTCAAAATACATTAAATATCGTAAAAAATTATGATTATTATTTATCATTCATATTCGATAAATGTTAAAATATGTCCAGAACTGATTCATAAGAATTAAAATACCAACAATTTAAGAATTAAGCATTTAGTGAAATTAAAAAGTAATAAAGTAAACAGTAATGCTAAAATGATTCATTATTTAATGTAGTTTAAATTAATTGAAAAAATATCATGTTTTATTTACTTATATCGTTATTATTTATCCTAAAACTTAAAAAAACAAACAAAAATAGTATGCCAGATGAAATATTCCCTTAATTTTCAAACCATTATTAAATAAATCTCATAAAACACATACGGGAAATCTATAAAGATTCATAAACATGTTCCATATACAAATTGTCAATAAAGTCAATATTATACACTATGACGCAAAAGTTTAGACAATGAAGAAATTCTTACATACTTTGAAAAATATTTATTCAATTTTCAAATCACTGCTTGAAATTAATGTGCTGTACATGTAAACAATATTTATAACAAAGAAAAGTGGAATTGTGCATATTGCAATAAATTAAATGGTAACAAAAATAAACTGCTGTCTCAAAAGTTTAGACACAAATTAAATAAAATCGAAATAAACAATTTTTAAAACCTGGTTGCGCATCCATGCTTATGTATTACGTCATATACACGAGATTGCATGGAAGAAACTAAATCTTGCATAGTTTGTGGATCGATATCGTACCATGCATTCTCAATAGATGTCTTAAGTTCCTTTTCAGAAGAGTATTGTCTAGCGTTGCTATAAACTTTGCGACACATGATGCTCCAAAGGTTTTCTATAGGGTTAAGATCTGGGCTACATGCTGGCCAGTCGAGAACTCTTATATTATGGGAATTAAACCAAGATTTTGAATGTTTTGCAGTGTGAATTGAAGCATTGTCTTGCTGAAATTCCCACTGAGGACCCCCTAGAAGCTCAGCAAATGGCAGTAGGTTTTCTTCTAATGTCTGTGTATAATGCTGTGAAGTTTGACGACCACTGGTGAAGGTCAGAGATACTTGTGCATTATAGCAAAAGGCTGCCCAAACCATCACCGAGCCCCCTCCTTGTCTGCGACTAAAAAAATGTCGAGGTTCCTTCCGCAAGTCATGCCAATACGATAAACAACCATCTGCACCATCCAGATTCCACTTTTTTTCATCGCTAAATATGACTGACTGCCATTTCTCTCCATATGACATATGCTTTCGAGCCCATATAAGTCTTTGTAAATTATGATGTGGTTTCAGAGCTGGTTTCTTCTGCATTTTGCTATAAACGATTGTTCCTTTTTCCAAAATTCGTCTACGAATCGTATCCTTTGATACAGAGAGTCCCGATGAGCTTTGAACTCCACGTACGCTCATTTGTTGAGTACTCGCTAGTCTTTGTATCAGGCGATCCTCTCGTACATTTGTCACACGTGGCCTCCCAGACCGACATTTTGCTTTATATTCGGAACCACTCAATAAAACTCGATAAATAGATTTTTTTGACCTATTAATAATAGCAGAAATTTCAGAAACGCTCTTCCCTTCACCTTTCAACTGCCAAATCCTTGAAACCTCATTCACTTGAATTTTTTTAGCTCTCGGCATGTCGACTATGAAGCGCAATCGTTTGCAGAACTTAAGTACTCCAAATTTGTGACATCATCGATTCTAAATTTGCATATGCCAGCGAATATTCAAAGAAATTTAGAATAGTGTCTAAACTTTTGCGACAAGCACATTTGAATTTTTATGAAAAAAATTAGTATTATAGCAAATAAAACGACTGTCTTTTGTACATAGCATTTTAAATCAGTTTTTGAATATATTTACAGGTTTTTGTAATTCTGACGTCATAATTTTACATTTTAAAGCTGAATGACGTCATTGTCTAAACTTTTGCGTCATAGTGTAGAAGGAGATTTTTACGGAAATTCAAGATAATTTTGTCAGTATATGGCAACTAATAAAAGTGAATATTTCATTACCTGAAAACGATATGCATTTTACATAAGCTAGAATATTAAATTACTAAAAAATGTTATATTAAAAGACAAAAATTAAATATCTAAAATTTTAATAATATTATGCATTATTCCAAATTGTTTAAAACCCACTTTGATTATTAAAAAAAATATATTAACATTAGATTGACATATCTGACTTAAAAAAAAATGAACATAAATTTTACCTATCTGACTTAAAAACAAGTATTAGTATTTATTCTATAATTTAAACAACTGAAATATATAAAGTTAAAATGTATATAAATTGGCAATGAAGTTATCATAGTTTTATACATGGACTAAAATAATAAATTTTATTAATATTTCATAAGTTTTAAAATACATGCAATAATAAAATTCGGGAATTAAAATACCAATAATTTTAAAAATGAGTGTTTAGAAAAATTAAAAACTAAGGGAAAAAAATAAATTGTAATAATGGAATTATTCGTTATTTTATACAGTTTCATTTGATTAAAAAAATCATGTTGTATATATTTTTTAATCTGACTATCATATTTATTATAAAATTATATTAAAACAACAAAAACAATATGACATAAGAAATTCATTAAATATCTCATTAAATGAAATATTCCTAATCTTCAAAGTATTATTTAAAAAAACCTAATTAAAAACATAATTAATATTTATAATAGTAATCTGTAATTTGTTGGACATTATTATTATTATTATTTTGACGATCAAACTAAACTTTAAACTACATTAAATATTTTTTTAAATGTATTGTTATTATTATTATTAATTATCCTTATTTTTTATATACTTTTTACTGAATAATATTTTACTATATCATTATATTTACATGTATGACTAAAATATTATTTTCTGTATTTTGCTAAGATTTAATTAAAATTTCGAAAATAATATGTCAAAGCAAGTACCATTCAATTAATCTTTAAACCATTAAAATAATAATAATAATAATATTGTAAGCAAAGCAATGCTTTTTTGGTAACTATGACTATATATTTCACCCGAATAAGACATGTTTTATACATAACAGATATTAAATATTTTAATTTCATTAAGTTTAGAATATGTCGGGGTACATAAATTATTAACATAAAGACAAAAGCTAAATCATTAAAAATTTAATAATAATAATAATAGAATAGAATAAATAAATGACAGCAATAAATATATGCGTTATTTAACGTAGTTTAAAGTGTAAGAGCAATGATATATACACATAAATGTTTATATTTAATGCTGTAATATATTGTTGTATTATTTATTATATTGGCAACAGCTAACTGTAAGTTGTGGTAACTGTAAGTTTAACCTAGACGCCATACCGGCAGATCGTATCTCTGTATCAAACATGCGTACTTGCATGGCATCTGATAAAGTAATGTTTTTATCTTAATTTGTATTTTATGTAATCAAGAAGTTATTAAATCATAATACTATCTTAAATCATGATAATGGCGACTATGTATTTCGACGAACAGTAAATTTACCGTATATTTATAATCGTTTTGCAAATTGTATCGACCATGTCGAAGTTAGGCCTAGTTGGTCAACTGTCAGTATTTGACGACAGTAACGAGGATTTTTCGCTATATGTAGAAAGGCTTGAACAATATTTTCTTGCCAATGATATCGATCAGGCAAAGCGAGTTCCTGTATTAATCTCAGTATTGGGACCAAAAACGTATAAACTGTTACGCAATTTATTGACACCTCAGTTACCGAAGGATTCAACATATGATGACTTGATTAAGAAGCTGCAAGACCATTTTTGCCCGGCACCCATTACAATTGCGGAAAGATTTCGGTTTCACCGAAGGAATCAAAACGATCGTGAAAGTATTTCCGAATATATCGTTGATTTAAAGCGTTTGGCAAGGCATCCACGTGTGACTTTGGAACTTTTCTGCCAGAAGCTCTACGTGATCGCTTCGTCCGTGGAATTCGTTGTGAGGCAACTCAAAAACGCTTACTCGCAAAAAAAGATCTCAAACTTGATGAGGCTTGTGAAATCGCCTTGGCAATGGAATTAGCAGAGCAAGGTGCCAGTAACATCAAAGTGGCAGTAACTGTACTTTCAAATGTCAACAAAATGAATAAAGTTCAAAGTAAGTCGTATAAAAATTCTAAAAATAATACTCAGAAATGCTATCGCTGTGGTGCATCGCACGATGCAAATAAGTGTAAATACAAAACGGATAAGTGTCATTTTTGTCACAAAATTGGCCATATTTCACCTGTGTGTGGATTAAAAGATAAAAGTGCTAATCCTTCAGCTAAAAAGTATCAGCTAATTGTGAGCAGAGTAATTCTGAAGAGTATAATCTATTTTCCATACATGTAAATAATTATTCTAACTATATTGTTCAAGTTGAAATATGCAACAAAATACTAGATATGGAATTAGATACTGCTGCAGATGTTAGTATAATTTCTGAAACATGGGTAAAACAAAATTTACCACACATAGTGCCTAAAAGTATACCAGTTACACTCAAAGATTATAATCAACAACCCATTGCAATTGCTGGGGAAGTGTCTGTTAGTGTTTCATATGAAATTCAAATGTGTGATTTACAAGCTATTGTAGTAAAAGGTGACCGACCATCCTTATTTGGAAAGGATTGGATCAGAAAATTTAAATTAAATTGGCACAAAATTTTCTCTGTGCATAAGTTACTTAAGGATATGTCTAAAGTTGATTCTATTAGTGCATTGACAAGCAAGTATAGCAAACTTTTTGAGGAAAGTTCTGAACCTATTAAACATATAAAGGCTTCATTAAAAATGAAAAAGGAAACCCAACCTGTGTTCTTTAAAGCGCGTCCAGTGCCATATTCTTTGAAGAATAAAGTTGCTGAAGAAATTCTAAATTCCAAGCTGAGAGGTGTTTGGGACTTTGTGCAACATTCCAGTTGGGCCACTCCACTTGTGATTGTTCCCAAGAAAAATGGTGATGTACGGTTGTGTGGTGACTTTAAAGTTACTGTTAATAAGTTTATTGATCAAAATTAGCACCCTTTGCCGACTCAACAAGATTTGTTTGCAACTCTTAATTGTAGACAGTACTTCTCAAAATTAGATTTGCGTCATGCTTATCAGCAGATTGAATTAGATGAATCTTCCCAAGAGTATCTTACTCTGAATACGCATCTTGGTTTAGTACGCCCCTTAAGATTATTATATGGTATAAACAGTGCATCAGCAGTTTTTCAGGCAACAATTGAAAAAATTCTTCAGGGTATAGAATTGGTGATTTGTTTTCAAGATGATATCCTTATTACCGGTGCGACATATGAAGAGCACCTAATCACTTTGGGAAAAGTATTTCAGCGATTTAGTGAGTACAATGTTAAGCTCAACTTATCGAAACGTAGTTTTTTACAGAAAAGTGTAGAATTTTTAGGCCATGTAATTGATAGTGAGGGCCTTCATCCTACAGATGAGAAAGTAGAATGCATTAAGAAAATAAATGCTCCTTCAAATGTAACTGAGCTAAAATCATTTTTGGGTCTTTTGAATTATTATTCAAAATTCATACATAATTCTGCCATGCTGCTTGCTCCCCTTTACAAATTACTCCATAAGGACACTCCTTGGATGTGGTCATCAGAATGTGAAGAAACTTTTCAGAAGTGTAAAAGTCTTCTTACATCAGATGCTGTTTTAGTGCACTATGATGACAAATTGCCTTTAAAAGTATCCTGTGATACCTCGCCTGTGGGTCTTGGTGTGGTTTTATCTCACATCATTGACAACGATGAACGTCCAATTGCTTATGCGTCAAGAACTCTTTCCAAAGCTGAACAAAACTACTCGCAAATTGAGAAAGAAGCAGCAGCAATAATATATGGAATAAAGAAGATTCAACAATATCTCTTTGGCAGAAAGTTTATATTGGTTACAGACCATCAACCATTAATAAGTATTTTTGCACCTAACAAAGCTGTTCCTGCCATTGCAGCAGCTAGACTTCAAAGATGGGCAGTATTATTATCTTCTTTCAACTACAGCATTGAGTATAAAAAAGGCTCAGAACACTGCAATGCTGATGCCTTATCACGTGCTCCTGTTGAATCTGAAGTTGAAACATCATCAGAAATATTTAAAATCTCGTATTGTGAAGACTTACCAGTAACCAGCATTGAAATTGCAAAAGCAACTCGTAATGATGCAGTTTTAGGACCGGCTCTGAAGTATGTTCAAAATGGTTGGCCATGGAAGATAGACAATGAAGCACTTAAGCCATTTTTTAACCGCCAAGATCAACTGTCATTTGATAATAATTGTCTTCTGTGGGGAATGAGAGTCATCATACCAGAAAAATTCAGGAAGAGACTCTTGGATCAGCTGCATGATACCCACTCAGGAATTTCGAAGATGAAAGCCATAGCTCGTAGCCATATATGGTGGCCAAAATTGGACGAAGATATTGAAAAAGTTGCAAAACATTGTCCTGCCTGTCAGAAGAATAGTCGTTCTCCTCCTGGTACACCACTTCAACCACAGACTTGGTTTAAACATCCTTGGGATAGAGTGCATATTGACTATGCACAGAAAGACAAGAAGAACTACTTATTACTTGTTGATAGCCACTCAAAATGGTTAGAGGTTATGCAGATGCCTTCCACAACTTCTCCACACACCATTGAAGCTCTACAGCAGATTTTTTCACGATATGGATTGCCATTAGAGTTAGTGTCTGACAATGGTCCTCAATTAATATCAGAAGAATTTGAATGGTTTCTCAAGTCTAACGGAATAAAACACACTCCCATTCCAACCTACCATCCACAATCGAACGGCTTGGCCGAAAGAAGTGTGCAGACATTCAAAGAGGCATTAAGCAAAATGAACAGTGATGCTACAGATCATAGCTCACTGAGCAGAAAAAATTTCTCGTTTCCTTATGAGCTATCGCTCAACGTCTCACTCTACTACTGGACTTTCTCCTGCTGAATTGTTTTTATACAGACCAATTCGCACACTACTAGCACCTGTGCATCCCAGCACTCAGACTCGTGTTGAGCAAAACCAGTGTACTCAGAAAAAATATTATGACAGAAGCCATACTAGTAATAGACGTTTTATGCCTGATGAAAAAGTTTTGGTTCGCTCCCATAAAAACCAAGAATGGAGCAGTGGAACTTTAATCAAACCACAAGTTAATAAAACTTGGGTTGTCAACATCAACGACAAGATGTACCTTGCACATGTTGATCAACTTCGTCATGGGCACAGTAAAGATGACCAAGAATCTACAAAGCTCGATAATTTGGTCAACCAGAGTTGTCACAGTAATGTTGACATACTGGAAAGCGTTGATACAGATGAAACGCCAGCAGAAACTCGCCCAGTGGAGAGAAATACTTCTGCCATTACAGATAATCCTGAAATCTCCGAAACTGATGCTAATGGAAGGAACGAGAAAACACCAACCACCATACAAGCAGAGAAACCGTCAGATGATACCACAAGCATGCCAGCTGTTGAACTAGAAAAGAAAATTGATATGAATGTTCGTCGTAACCCACCACGCACTCGTAAGAAACCCCTTCGTCTGGACTTATAAATATCTGGACATTCAAACTTTTTAAGGGAAAGTACTGTAATATATTTTTGTATTATTTATTATATTGGCAACAGCTAACTGTAAGTTGTGGTAACTGTAAGCTTAACCTAGACGCCATATCGGCAGATCGTATCTCTGTATCAAACATGCGTACTTGCATGGCATCTGGTAAAGTAATGTTTTTATCTTAATTTGTATTTTATGTATAATCAAGAAGTTATTAAATCATAATACTATCTTAAATTGTGATAAATGCATACAATTATTTTAACATAATAACAAAGTAGTGAAGTTGCTTTTCTTTTCTTTCGTTTCAAAAATCAGTATCATGGCCTAAACGATAAGATTTCAAAAATTCCGCACTTTAAAAGGTAGTCCAATAAATGAATGATTAATTAATAAATGAATTCAACCAATCTGATTTCTTAAAATAAAATGTATAAGGCAGCTATTTTATATTAACAATTGTTATTATTACTACCACTAAATGAAAATTACACTTATGCTTCATTCATGTTTACGTGTACAAATATAAGAATATTTGAGAAAAAAAATGAGCCGGTAAAAAACAACATAGCATAATTGCATTCCGAAATAATGAAATATTACATATTAAACGCCTACCCCCCCCCCCCCCAAAAAAAAAAAAAAAAAAAAAAAAAAACACATTAAGTTACAGAACACGTGGTGACTTGTATGGGATAGTTGCGCTCCGCACGGTATAATTACTTTTTCCTGCATTTTCCTCCCCAAAGGTCAAGATGGGAAGATTAGGAGGAGATTAAAGGAAGATAGTCTGAATAGGTTTGACTGCGGAGTTAGTAAAGCATCCATTTTGATGCAAAACTACATCTTTTTTGTCTCGAATTATACTCTTTATCTAAAATCTTAGAAACTTTTGAAATTTCTCTTAAATTTAAAAATCTATTTTTATCCACTAAAGATTTCACAATCTTCAAACTGCTTACCTAAAGACTTTGCCAAGAACTCTGATAAAAAATTTGCATATTTAAAAATAAAACATAAAATTCAAGTGCGCGGCCTTTGTTTTTCTCTCTTGAGTTTAATAACATTAAATGCTGCATTTAACTGATGAATATTTTTTTAGATAATTTTTATCGACAGAAATAACTGCCTTTTGTAATGCCTGTATTTTATACTTATATTTTGTCCTTTATAGTTCAAAGGACAAAACAACTTTCAAACTATTAAAAACATGACATATTATTTTTTTCATTCAAAAAATTCCTTATAATAGAAAGGAAAAAAATTATTCAAATATAAGGAATTTCTTGAATGAAAAAATTATGAGTCATTTTTTAATAACTTGAATAATATATGGAAAACATAGGAAAAATTGATTATTGAAAATGTTATTCTTGAATTGAAACTATTAAAGGTATAATTAAAAGATGAATAAAATATTCAAGCTACTTTTTTTTTCTTGAGTCCAAAGTATGGAGTAACTAGCTCAGTGTTGCCTGGATGTAAGCCAAAGAAATTTTTAGTACTTCTCGAGTTATTATAGTTCATGTATAATAAAGTAAGTTTGTTTAAATTATCTTTACAAGAGCTACATTATTATTAACAACGTCACGACAGTTGTTGCGTATAGTACGGGACATTTAGAATGCGTACAATCTTTAAATTTTCTTTCAATAATTTTGAATATTGAAATCCGCAGAATTTATGCATTTAAGATAAGCAAAGATTTATTTCCATTTCAAGTTATTGATGATAAAAGATTAAAAATTGTTCTTTTATAAGGCTTTAAAACGTGGAATAAAAATAAGACTTCGGCTTAGTGACATATTCTATATTTTTGATTAAATAAGAAGTGAATTGCAATCCTGATTTCTTATACAAAAATTGTCTGTCGTGATACAAAAAAAGGACATAAGCACGCAGTTTATACGATTGACTGTATAATAAAATCATTCTTTTTTTTTTTTTTTTTTTTTTTTTTTTGTGAAAACAAAGTTTATTATTGTTTAATCGAATCAGCTGGTAATAAATAATCGTAAGATAATCGTAATCTGGGAGGATTCTGGCATAAAATAATAAAAAAAAAAACTTTAAATTATTCAAAACATGATAAGAAAACATGTAAAATATTATAGATAAAAAAAAAAAAGGAAAACAATCCCTAGAACAAGAATAACAATTTCTTTAAGATTCTCTTGATTTTTGAACCAAATTCTCTCTGTCTGTCTTTTTTTTTTTTTTTTTTTTTTTTTTTTTTGGGGGGGGGGGGGGGGGGGGTGTTACTGATGGGTGAAAAAAAAAAGCCAAGCTATTGTTGCATTAACACTTCGCACACCTAGTAGCAGAGATTTTTAAAAAATGGCAAGTTACTCTCCACAAAGAAGAGCAAAAGGTTAAATAAAACTAAAATTTTGTATTGCACTATACTGTTTATTGAAAATATTAGTATAATGAAAATTTCATAAAAAGGGGCTTTAAGATTTGTTTGTTTAAACGATTAAAGAAAAAATGTGAAACCTATATATTTTTTAAGCAATAAAAGTATTTTAAATTATCATTTGGCAATAATTAGTCGTTAGCCCAGTTTAATAAAGAAATATTTATTAAAAATATTGACTTTGATAAAGTAATTAATGTTTTATCTAAATTCGCTGAGTAATGACGGAAAAAATAATAGCTAAAGAATAAGCATTATGAATGCGGAGTATTTTTTTATTATTATTATTATAAAGGAAAATAATCTTGCTATTTAAATTTCACACATTTATAAAGGTAAATTGGTAACATATTTTTGCAGATTTAGATAGCTTATTTTAAACAAAGGTGTGAAACTTACAATGAAATAAGAAAATGTGTTCCCCCTTTTTTACAGGGTTTAAGACTACAAAAGCTGAAAAAAAGAATTTTTTTTGTATTAATACCAGCTATTAATTATTCTCTATTTGCTGGGGGGATGGGAGAGAATTAACATCAACGATTCTAATGAATAACAAATACAGTATAATAATCTAAAAATTTTGAAATTATTTTTATATTTTATTTATTAATTTATTTTTTTATTTGGGAGAAGGGTAAGTCATTTATTTATTTAACATTTGAAAGAAACAAGAAAAGAGAAAAATATTTTAAATGTTTTAAGTTTTGTGGGTAAGGAAAATTTTACGCGGATACTTATTGTCATTACTAAGAAGCCAATGGTCAAAAAAGAAAAAAAATTTCATGATTTTAAACTCTGTGCAGGGGAGTGGAGGATTAGATGACATTAAAATTTTTAAAGATACCCCCTCCCACCTTAAAAAATGAAAAGTATTCATATATATATATATATATATATATATATATATATATATATATATATATATATATAATAAATAAATAAAAAGTGGCTTTTATTTTAAATAGAAAACAAATACTGCTGATGGGAATTAAAATCTCAGTTATATACTGCGTTGATTAACTTTGATGTTGAAATATATTTATGTATAACTGAAAAACAATGATAGATGTTAAAACTTAATAATCTTATTCCTAAATATGTATCGTAAGAAATTCTTAAATTTAAAAATTGTTATTTTAGGGGTTAAAAATCATTGATATTATACATTTTGAAACCTTCACGAAGGCTTAAAATTGAAAAAAAAAATGTAACTGCATTTTAAGAACGCACAAGCTACGTAAATATTCCACTTATTATTGTTTTATTCGCGTCTTTCCTCTCGCGTGCAGTCATTCTGTATTTATGCTTCCACTTAGGCAACAAAATGGATTCCTGTATGCATCAATAGCATGCCAGTGCAAAGAAGAAAATATTTCCTTCTCATCTGAGCCCCGACAGACCGTTTGGAGGTGGGGAGAATTCTATTGTGTAGTTGACCCGTGCCACATATTGCGAAGCCGACTTGTATATCTTATATTCAACATATCAAAAGCAGGTAAAAAATACTAGAGGGTTCACATATAAATAAATAAAGTTATGCAATATTTAAGATTAATCAAGATAAAAAATCTTACCTTATTATCAAATGGTTTTCCTATTATCCAACAATGCTTTGGAATAAAACATTCAATTTCAACATCGGTAAAATACACGTTCAAGCAAGCAACGCTACTATGCTATTGCTATAAGAAGAAGGGAGAAGGGGGCGAGGTTGAAAACCAGTTTAGCTGGACAGTTCGGACGGTCCACCGGTCCACTGTTAATGACGTTAGTGGAATCCCGGAGGAGCCCCAAATGGCTTTGTAGGAGTTCAAGTAGGTGTTGGCTCTGGCCCGTACGAGCTAGGCTCGCCAACCCGCATTGAGACACCGCAAACTCTAAAAACACATTAATTTGACTAGCTTTAAAAAGATTGCGGAATGCTGAACTATAATTTAAAAAACCAGTGGCGATCTCCCTGTAAACGGGTTTCCATTCATTTCCCTTTGATTGGGGAATTTTAAGACCGGATCAGCTGCTGTTAAACATGTACTGGCTGTTTTCATGTTTGATGAAATAAGATCAGCTTAACTTAAGAAAAAAAAAAGCTAATATAAAAAAATGAACTATGTAAACAGAGCCTTTGCCTCCTGGTTTTATTTTAATAACGTCATGAGAAAATTGGTTTAAATGAGACATTTTAAATGTATCGTTCACGTATAACAAAAGTTTTCTTTCTCTTTTTAATATTCATGTGAAAATACTTTTGTTGCTGGAAAGAAAATATTACTTGCGGTGTCTTATAATTCACAATAATAGTTTAAAAGATCACCTCAAAGTATTAAATAAATGTCTCATGTAAATATATTTTAAAATTTAAACTGTTTGGCAATATTATTATTTGGGCATTTTAAATAAAACGGAATTTCTCCTATTTATTGCTTTTAACGCATATTAATGAACTTATTATTTTAAAATTTTCTTCCTCCTTTAAATTCATGTGTAAATATAGTTTTTACGACATAATTTTCAATATTTTCCAGATTTTAATACGTAATAACTTAATTCTAATCTGAAAGTTTTTTTTTCTGTTTATAATAGTCACGTGTAAATAAAATTTAAATAATATTCTTTGCGTTGTTTTTACAATTGGCCACAATTTAAAATAAGAACTTTTTCTAAAATATATAAAAAAACCTCTCTCGAAATATTGAAAATTTGAATTTAGAATGGAAATAAACCCTCAAAAATCAGTCAGATAAAGAAAATAGATGCAGTCTGCACACCGGGAGCTTCTAATGTATATCCTTAGAAAAAATAATTAAATTCCTATGTATAGTTTTTGCTTCTATAGAACTTTTTTAATGGAACGATTCTGACCAACGTTAACGTTAAATATCACTTAAAACAATTCTCTGATTTAAAAACTGTGTTTATCAAACATTTCTCTATAATACTTCCAATATTCATATTTTTGTGTGCAACAGTTTTCTTAATGTTCGCGAAGAAAGACCCTAGGTCACAAAAAATTCATTTACTGCGGCGGTGATAGCGTTAGTTACTTTTTTTTAGAATAGAGAGACACTTTCCCAGTTTGTTTAGCCGTCTCTCAAAGCTCTAACTTGTGTAAATGTACTCGCATTGCTATGTAATTAATATATCTTATAGAGTTTAACTATGGCATGTTCGGTTTTGAAAATAAAGTATGTAGCATTTATTGTTTACAGGGACACCCCAAAAAATTCGGCTACATTACCGCCTATGCGCTACAAATGCTGGAAGTGTGTTTACAGCTGTAGTACTATATATATATTGCATTTTGTTTGGTGTATATAAATACTTTAGATAACATGCAGGGCTGCCCAAAAGAATTCGAGTACATTTACGATTATTGGCGGAAATTGTTGTCTAGTCAGAGTCATACATCCCTCCTCCCTAAATTTAAGATACAGTGCAAACAGTAAATCTATAAAGTTCACAAAAAATGCAGAATTACGAAGACAATACAATTTTAGGTAGCTTTCATTACAAAAAGCTATCTATTGCAGCCGTTCGGAGGAAAGCGATTTCAAAAAATTTTGGTATATTTTCATCGATCATGACCCCCAGACCCCGAAACCACCCTCCGTTCAAAAGTTGATATATATATATATATATATATATATATATCCATATATATATATATATATCTGACCTTTGTCATACTGTAACTCTCGAATTTATGAACCGATTTGGATGTAATTCGGTATGTAAATAGTACATACTAATGTCTCGACCGAGTTCGTTGGCCAGCTTCATCCGCCATTTTGAAACAAAATGGCGGCCATTTAAAATTTTCTTAAAATTTTTAAATTTGAAATGTGGTACCAAAGAATTGAAAATGGAAAAATATTTTTTTCTTATGTATTTTACCTTTATACAAAGATTCCGGAGCAGTTTTTGTTTCGTCTATATCTTAAAAAATGGCTGAGTTATAGCATTTTGAATTTCTAGCGTGGCTGACATTTTGAAACGTCCTGAATTTTGTCACGCGATAAAAGGCGTATTTATGAACCGATTTGGATGTAACTTCGTTTGTACATAGTACATACCAATGTCTCGACCGAGTTCGTTGGTCAGCTTCATCCGCCATCTTGTTTAAAAATGGCAGCCATTTAAATTTTTAAGAAAAATTTAAATTTGAAATGTGGTACCAAAAAATTGAAAATTGAAAAAATATTTTTTTTTTATGTATTTGACCTTGATACAAAGATTCGGGAGCAGTTTTTGTTTCGTCTATATCTCCAAAAATGGCTGAGTTATAGCATTTTGAATTTCTAGCGTGGCTGACATTTTGAAACGTCCTGATATTTGTCACGTGATAACAGGCGTATTTATGAACCGATTCGGATGTACTTTGGTGTGTACATAGTACATACAAATATCTCGACCGAGTTCGTTGGCCAGCTTCATCCGCCATCTTGTTTCAAAATGGCGGCCATTTAAAAAAAATTTTTAAATTTAAAATTTAAAATGAGATACAAAAATATTGGAAAATGAAAAGGATTTTTTTGTATGTGTTTGACCTTAATACAAAAATCCCGGAACAGTTTTTGTTTCGTCTATATCTAAAAAAATGGCTGAGTTATAGCGTTTTGAATTTCTATTGTGGCTGACATTTTAAAACGACCTGATTTTTGTCACGCGATAACAAGCGTATTTATGAACCGATTTGGATGTTACTTGGTCTGTACATAGTACATACCAATGTCTCGACCGAGTTCGTTGGCCAGCTTCATTCGCCATCTTGTTTCAAAAGGGTTGCCATTAAAAAAAAATTAAATTTAAATTTAAAATGAGGTATTAAAAAATTGGAAAATGAAAAAGATTTTTTTTTATGTGTTTGGCCTTGATACAAAGATTCCGGATCAGATTTTGTTTCTGAAAATTTGTTCTTTTGTTTATATCTTAAAAAATGGTTGAATTATAGCACTTTGAATTTCTAGTATGGCTAACATTTTGAAACGATCTTGTATCAGTCACTCGATAACACACGTATTCTCCTATTTCCATGTGAGAAAGCATGTGGATAGTATACATCAACATCTGAGTCAAATATAAGTTACTTTAAATAAAAGCAGCTTGGATAAAGCTGACTAATTTCGTGAAATTCTCATTCATAATGATTTAGTATTGATAAAAATTAGTATTGAATCTCCTATATTCGGTTTCCACTAAATTGAGCTTCGTGTGTTTGAATAATATAAGTTGGCTTTTTTAAAATAAGGTATTTGAAAGCTACCTCTTCCTCCCGGCACTGGCCGGAAGGACTTTTTATTTTTATGATACAACTAACAAAAATGCCTTAAAAGAAACTTATAGAGTTCGCAGGCATGCAATCAAACAAATTAAGTTTTTGCTCTTGAAAGTTTTGCAATTGAAGCAGTTATTTTATTGAAAACTACACTTAAACAATGTGGTTTTAAAACTGTTATTTCATTAAGTACGCGAAATGGGGAGAAATAAATTTATTTTGAAAATGTAAGAATAGAAATTGATGTTTTATGTCATTTTAATGTAAGTTCATACAATGTATTTATTTTTATTTAATGCAAAAATTATATATTTTTTAATGTTTCATATTTTATTTAAGGAAAAAATAATTGCAGAAAATGATTGCTATAACCTTTGAAACATAAAATCAAAGTGCACAAAGATCATAAACTTCCAAAATACAAAAGGAAAAATAAAAATTTAGAACTTAGATTGGAATTTAAAGGTATTGTAATAAAAAGTGAAACCACTGCAACGGATAATTAAAGTTTTAAAACATGAATAATCATTGCATAATGTTTAGCTATCTTCCCTATTACTTACTTGTTCTAAAATTAATTGTTTTCTGGAACATAATTTCATCTGGTGCTAATGTAATTTAGTAACAGTTTGAAACGTGCACTTATTGTTTCATTGTTAAAGGTATATATAAATATTATACAGACATACAAACAATAAATACAATAAACCCAACTGGAGTGAAAAATTAGCCAGAGCCAGGAATCGAACCCGGGACCACAGTATACAAGACTGCTGCTCTAACCAACATGGTTTATTAGTGAGAAATTGCAGACTCAGGCATCGACCGGAGTAGCTCCGTGGTTAGAGCAGCAATCTTGTATACTGTGGTCCCGGGTTCGATTCCTCGCTCTGGCTAATTTTTCACTCCAGTTGGATTTATTGTATTTATTGTTTGCATGTCTGTATAATATTTATATATACGTTTAACTGTTGAATGCAGGCGTTATTATGTGTGTATGTGTGTTTTAATATATATTGTAGTATGAGTGTTTTATTATGTTTCATTGTTATTCAATTCCTACTATTACCTCACACTCTCCCTATATATATTTATATATTTATATATCTTGTTCAAATTTTCAATCGTTAATAAAATACTCATTATTCATCCTATCAAGTTGAAATAAATTTTTTTTAACTTGTACTGGATGACAATTGATGTTAATACAGTTTTTTTTAATACTAATTCATTAATTAAATTTTAATTAATTAATTTTAGTTTTGCATGGAGACAAAATGGCGGCCATTGGTTATTGAAGATCAATGAAAGTATTTTCAATAAGAGGTTACCATAGGGGGGACCCTGTTCTGTCGCCAAATACCGCCAAGTTTGGAGGCCAAAATGAGTCGCCAAAAGTGACGCCAACTTGGCGATATCTCTAATATTTCGCCAAATTCCTATAGAGTCCCATTATAAACCTACTTGCTTATAGAAAATCAACAAATTGAGATATTTTAATGCAACAAAAACTAATATTAGCTTAAGGGATTATATTAAATTTTTCTTTGATGACCTAAGTAGGAATTGACTTTAAAAACAAAATTTTTATATTACTTGTTTGTATAAATCAAAACGTAAAGGGCCATATTGATTAAAAAATCTTTTGAAATAAAAGACACTACTTTTCAGAATGTTGAAAAGAGTTCAACGACTCACGCTTTCAACTTTTTATAAAAGTCATTTAACCATACATTTCTTATATTTCAACTATTATTATTATTATTATTATTATTATTTAATCTATATGGTTTTTCATTTTTACTATGCTCCCGTGTGCCAGTCGGCATAATGCTCAATTCTTTGCAAGAGTTTGATGAAACTTAAAATTATTTTTTAAAAGAAATTATATATCAAAAGCTTCAGTTATTATATGATAGAAAAAACTAAGATAAATATTCATTTTCTTTTTCTTTTTAATTTATTTTAATGTAGATATGTGTTCAATGGAACAGAACTTTAAACAACAGGACGCACGCAATCAAAACTTATAAACAATTAATGATCCGTAGTATTTTGCGCAAACAAACGAAAAATTTTGAATCTTAGACCTTCTTGGTTGGATTTTGAGCAGTTGTCCATTAAAAAATATATTTGAAAGCAATTTCACTTAATATTGCTGGATTTTTTATATATGAGATTGCCGCTGCACAGCCCCCTCTCATCCCCTAAAAGGATTTTATAATATGTTTTATTTTATTTTAGAAAGGTAATGCCATTCTACATTAAATAAGACTATTTAAATATTTATATTTTACTGAGTTTAGATAGATTAAATATCGCGTATCTAAAAAATAAATGAACAATTATTGGAAAGAAAAAAAAAAAAAAAAAACTCCAAAATTTATGCATTTTCTAAGTAGGATGAAAAAAAAATTATTCTAATAACTATTGCTGTATTAACGTGAATATTTTACAGGATCTGGTGTTTAAAGTCCATTAAAGATTATATTTGAAAGCAATTTCGCTTAATATTGCTGGGATTTTTATATGTGAGATTGCCGCTGCTTAGTCCCCACCCCCCATCCACTAAAAGGATTTTATAATATGTTTTATTTTATTTTAGAAAGATAATGCCATTCCACATTAAATAAGACTATTTAAATATTTATATTTTACTGAGTTTAGATAGATTAAATATCGCGTATCTAAAAAATAAATGAATAATTATTGGAAAGAAAAAAAAACTCTAAAATTTATGCATTTTCTAAGTGGGATGAAAAAAAAAATTATTCTAATAACTATTGCTGTATTAACGTGAATATTTTGCAGGGTATGGTGTTTAAAGCGAAGATAGGTTCTTTTTTTTAACACTTTCCAACATAATGGAAAAGTGTTTATGAATTCGGTTTGTCTGTGTGTCCGTGATCTAACTCTTGTAAATATACTCGGATTGCCACTTAATTTTTATACGTTTTTGAGTATTACTATAGCATTTTATGTATTGAGAATTAAATGTGATTTATAGTTCGTGCATTTCTTGTTCCTTTACAGGAGCACACAAAAGATATCCGTTAGAAAATGATCTATGGAGAAAAATCATTTGTAGTGCAGTTTATTGACGTTACGATATTTCAAACGTATAATGAGATTGATATGCATCACTAAGTTGGACAACAACATCCTTTCTCTCAGGAGTAGAGAATAAATAACATTTATAGTTCGTTTACAGGGACACACAAAAGAATTCCATTACGTTATGATCTATGGGGGAAAATCGTTTGTGGTGCATTAAAAAAAAAAAAAAAACTTATAACACATAATGAAATTAAAAAAGATCCCAAAGGACTACATAACATTCATCGATGATTTACAGAGGCACGCAAAATAATTCAGTAACAGGAGTGCCTATGACGGATAATTAATGGAAGTTTCGTTTTCCGCTGTGGTGTACATTTTAAAACTTACTTGATTTTTAGTGTATTACGTGATGGTATGACTTTTATAGACCATATACAGGGCTGCAGGAAAGAATTCGCACACATAAGTTTTCGAAATTTATCTTTTTTATATGTTAAACTCCTATCTTTTCTGAAAATTTTGATATATTTGTTTGCTTGAAATTCCCATTAGAACAGAAGTTATGGTTTTTAGAATTATACTCGCTCGATAGCTTAAGTGGAGTTTCCGAAACTTTGAAGTCATTTTTCTCCAAATGATATTTTTGGGCATAACGTGATCTCAAATTATGAAATTTTCAAATTATGAAATTTTCTTTTATGAAATTTTCAAAACACATGTTTCATGTTAGTCTGCATAAACTGAACCTAAAATTTCCTTTTTATTATTCATATAAATATTTTTTTTAGGTGATTATACTGTTGAAATTTCCAAAATTTTGTATGAGCTAAATGCAACTTTGCATTAAAAATATAAAAATACCTTAAATACAAATTTATTTAGGTTCATGGCAATTATTACAATCTAAAGTATAAGTAGGCACCAAAATTTCCAATCGTGCGCGTAAGCTGTTATACCAATTTTCTGCTCGTCAAATGTCGGACAGTTTGGCGCCCCTTATAAATGCTAATTCTGCATCTTGCAATTTTTTAAACACGTGAAATGAAAGAACATACTTATATCTTTCATCCCAATTAAAATTGTGTTTTAAAATCATATACATTTTAAGATATTAAATGTTGAAAATTGTCTTTTTTTTTCATTTTTTCCAATTTTAAGAGTTCTGAGACCAATTAAGTTCCTTATTTATAGATACCGTATACTAGGGATGCACAACCTGTAGCCCGCGATGGGCTTTCGTATGGCCCGCGAATTTCGTCAATTTATAACTGGAAAAAATTGCAATTTTTGTCTATAGGTCGCAGGAAAAAATCGTAAATTTTGTCAATTTGCCGCGAGAAAAATACACCGTCAGACATTTAAGAATCGCGAATTTTATCGATCAGACGCGAAAAAATCGCTAATTTCGTTGATCGGGCACAAAAAATAGCGAATTTTGTCGATGATGCGCAGAAAAACCGCGAATTTTATCAATGAGACGCGGAAAAAATCGCAAATTTTGGCGATCGGCCATGGAAAAATAGCGAGTTTTTGTGTCGATCGGGCTCGATAAAATGGTGATTTCCGTTGGTCGGTCGCGGAAAAATCGCAAATTTTGTTGATCAGGCTCGAGAGAATCGCAAATTTCGTTGAACGGACGAAAAAAATCGTCAATTTTGTTAATGATGCTCGGAAAAATTGAAAATTTATTGATTGGCTGCGGAAGAATCGTGAGTTTCGTCAGTCGCGAGAAAAATCCGCGAATTTCGTCAATCTACTGCAGGGAAAATTTGAAAATTCCGTCAGTCAGTTAAGAATAACGAATTTTGTCGATCGGGTACGGAAAAATCGCAAATTTTGTTGAACGGGCACAGAAAAATCGTCAATTTTGTTGATGCGCAGAAAAATTGAAAATTTATTGATCGGCTGCGGAAGAATCCTGAGTTTCGTCAGTCGCGAGAAAAACCAGCGAATTTCGTCAATTTGCCGCAGGGAAAAATTTTAAATTTCATCAGTCAGTTAAGAATGACGAATGTCGTCGATCGGGTGCGGAAAAATCGCAAATTTTGTTAATTAAGAGAGGAATAACCTCAAATTTCGTTCGTCGGCTGCGAAAAAATTTTTGTGTTCGTCTGTTAATCGCGAGAAAAAAATCGGAAATTTTATCGATCAGGCGCGGAAAAAGCGGAAATTTTGTTAATCGGGCACGGAAAAATCGTGAATTTTGTCGGTGATACGCGGAAAAATTGAAAATTACGTTGAGCGGCAGCGGAAAAATCGTGAGTTTCGTCAGTTTATCACGAGGAATAACGCGAATTTTGTCAATTTGCAGAGCGAAGAAATTGCAAATTTCATCAGTCATTTAATCGCGAATTTCGTTGATCGGGCGCGGAAAAGTCACGAATTTCGTCGATCCGTCACAGAAACATCGCGAGTTTTGTCAATTGGGCTAAGAAAAATCACGGATTTCGTTGGTCGGATACGAAAAAAGTCGCGAATTTTGTAGATCAGGTGCGGAAAAATCGAAAATTTCGTCGATCAGGTGCGGAAAAATGACAAATTTTGTCGATCGGGTGCAGAGAAATCTCCAGTTTTGTCGATCGGGCTCAAAAATTTCGTCTATCGGGAACGGAAAATAACGAATTTCGTCGATCAGGCGCGAAAAAAAGCGAATTTCGTTGATCGGGTGCGGAAAAGTATTGAATTTTGTCGATTGAATGCGGTAAAATCGCAATGTTTTTTGATCGGGCCAGTAAAAATCGTGAATTTCATTGATCAGGCGTGGAAATACATCAAATTTTGTTGATTGGTTCCTTCTCTCCTCTTCGTTCATAAAGTTCGCATTTTTTTTCGTCACTAACCACTTTCATGCCTATGTTTGTTTTTTAGCACTTATTATAAAACAAAATTATCTTCCCGAATAAAGTCAAGGAATATTATCAGTCCTTGAAAACAAGCCTTGCTATACTGTGTTATATATACAAACGTAAACTGCTGATATATCCTTGCCAACTGAATTATATATGTGGACTGGGTAGAGGAACCTAGAGGTGTACCCTCCCCCACCCCCTCGTTATGAAATCATATTTTTTTTATCTGATTATAGAACACAAATCACCTCCCCGAAATAGAATTCTCTCCGTGTTACTGACGTGGCCCTCGACAACCCAGATAGTTTTGTAAGTGGCCCTTCTCTAAAAAAGATTGTGCACCCCTAGTATACCATTGTATTAAAAAACTGAAATTTTTTAGCTATATTCTGTCAGTGTTGGAAAATGTTTCATAATCTATGCCTAATGCCTAATTTCTGGTTGTTGTTTTTATTTGAAATGTTTGTTTAGGTGGCTAAAGCTACACAACAAATTAAGAGGAAAAGAACTATTTTGAAAAAGTATTAAGATTGCTCCATTCATTGTTTTTTTTTCCGTTTCGAAAAAGCAGCGTCAATAAAATTTGTGTTCCTCTATAAAATTTATTATCATTGGTAAATTTCATGTATTACTTTTCAGATTACGAATAATTACATTTTTGAGCTTTGTTTTATAAGGCTTATTATAGAGTAAAACTGCAATTATCCGAACTACAGTCATCTGGGTCACCAAAAATCAAGATCAATATCATGAATTAGAAAACTATATTAAAAAAATCCCTGTCGGCTCGGGCCTACATGCGGAGGTAGATTTCGAAGTTAAGTACTAAATTCACCAACAAAACTTAAATCAAGATCTCCACTAAGAATGAGCTCTAGAGAGCTAAACATTTTGTGAAAATTCTAATATACACGAATACATACACCTATGTATATGGAATAGGTTTAAAAAATAGCTAAAACAAATTCAGAGAACCTCAGAGTGTTAAAATGAGCTAATATTTCCATTGTCGCGTTTTCATCATGTTTTAATACGTTTCTTCAAACTCACATAACGTTACATATTCACCTGCTGAGGTCCGTTTTATTTCCAATTTGATGCAATATATATATATATTTAATTCGTCAAACTATTTATTTCATTTTGAGTTTTCATGCGGAAATCTTTCTCTAGAAAACTTATGACGTAATATTCAATTTGTTTCAATTATTCAAACTATTTATTTAATTTATTTTTTCACGTGAAACCTTGCAATAGAAAAGCAATTGTTGTGGTGAGAATTTGATTGCTTTTTTTTAATTGTTGGCAACTGCTATAGCGAAAAATATTTCTTTTTTCCTGTCATTTTTGTGTAAGAGCTGGTTTTATCAGAATCATGTTAAGGCGGTATTTAAAATTGTGAACCCTCCCCATTTCCATTCCCTTGGGCCGATTTTGCCCATTTTCAATCCCCGCCGAGATATTAGCCATCTCAAAGTTGTTGGCGAGTTTGAAGACGATCCGTGCATAATTGCGACTTTTATCGTGCGGACAAAATTTAGTACACACACACATATATATATATATATATATAACGACTGCAATTGGTAGTATTTCTTACGAAATCTACCTAAAAATTATTGAAATGCACTAAGTGGCCAAAATATTAGAAACAATCCGGATTCAAGCTTAGTCTCGTCCGTGTAGCATGTGAGCTGATCTAATAAACTGGAATTTTTGATAAAAAGGTTTTTTCTAGTAAGAAGCACAAGCTAACTGTAAAAAAAGACAAATGTTTCTTAATTTACAAAAATATAACATAATCACGAACAAAGATATTCAATAAAAACTTCCGAGTTACCCACGTTTCTGAAATGCGTTATATATACGGTAGAACCTCTTTTGTCCGAAACCCTTTTAACCGAAATTCTCGATTAACCGAAATCCATTTTTAAAGCTTTTTTTTATTAACACATTCTTTGTGTGCAAAATCCATTTTGACAGCATCTTTTTATTTATTTTTTTTAAACTACTACATTCCTAGTGTGCAAGTGGTCCTTTCCGAACTACGAGTACATATAAATATTTTCGATCCCCTTTCTTAGAGTTCCTTTGAATTTAACTTGAGTTCCCGTAAGCTGTGGCGTGGAACGAAGAAAACGAACAAATTAGCAATTCTGAAGTTTTTGAATTTTTTGTAAAAGGTTTGGCCTAGCGGGAGCAGCAGAAAGACTATGATACTGGTGAACTAATAATTTTTTAAAACTCCGTGATAGAGATTCAAAGCAAAGGCAATCGAAACTGCGATAAACAAAACATTTTTTCAAACCCGTGTGATATATGTAAAAGGTACTTAATTTTAAAATTAAAATTCGGGTAATTTATTTTTGTTTCTATTTTACTATTGCTTTATTTTTATTAAGCACTTGTTATCATAATACGAAATATTGCATAGTATATTTCTCCTTAATCTTAAAATTGAAGCATTCTCGATTATCCGAATATTTGGATTTTCCGAAAGATGGTCGGCCCCAATTACTTCGAATAATCGAAGTTCTACTGTATTTAGAAACCTCAAAAACCGGTATATTTTGGAGATTTATAAAAGCAAAGTTTCTTTTGTTGCCAATGATTTTCGGAAACGGTTTCGTGTAGTTTTTATAAAACATTAACATGCTGTGTGGTATGTTTCAAATCGTTAGTCGCATTGCGCGTTTCTCGTACAGCAATGACTCAAGTCTTCAAAATTTTCAGTTAATTCAAAAAACGTTGATCGGAAAGTGAAATAGCGGTTAGAAATCTCGCTTGTAATTGATAGAGGCGCTAAGTGCTTTACACATGTTGTGTGATATGTTTCAAATCGTTAGTCGCATTGCGCATTTCTCGTACAGCAATGACTCAAGTCTTCAAAATTTGCAGTTAATTCAAAAAACGTTGGTCGGAAAGTGAAATAGCGGTTAGAAATCTCGCTTGTAATTGATAGAAGCGCTAAGTGCTTTACACATGTTGTGTGCAACAACAGAAGATCTACAAACGTAAAAATTTGTACAGCAATACAGTGGCGTAGCTACATATTCAGCGCCCTGGAGCAAGTAAAGTTTGTGCGCCTTCTTGTCACTCAAAAAAGTTCTGCGTAATTTTGATTTGAAGTTACATATATATATATATATATATATATGTAACTAGCTGACCCGCCCGGCGTTGCCCGGGCCCGTTATAATAATGTAAACAAAACTCAAGTTTGTATGATTTTATATATTCCGAAAGTAGTTCAAATGAACCCGGTCTTAGGGGTGGCCCACTGCCTTTGGTAGTGTCTAGTGTGTTCCCGACAAGCCTCTTTCTGAACTAACCTGTGGCCTGGGTCCCCGCTACCAAAGGCAGTGTATAAGGAAAGAGCAGCTGGCGTCACTGTTGGCCGAATTACTGTTGGTCAGCAAGAAAAATCTGTTCATTCATTATGGCTCCTACAATACACATGAAATCCGGGAATTTGATTGGTCTTTAACAGACTGATTTAACAGATCTATGATATGATTGCCCTACGTTGTCAAGTTGATTCCTGCAATGATCGCTATGATAAAAACGTAGTGGTAGATTGATTGACGGAAGTGTTTGTTTGTAAACATGCCCTTTCTTTATACCAGGAGTGTTCTGTACGCGCCGGAGACAATCGAAAACCAAGTTGAATGAGTCAAACCCGTAGTAATCGAGCTCATAGAACCGGAGATAAGAATGCAAATCCTGGCGGTGAATCTATAATCTTTAAAACAGTCGTAAGCTAAGTTGAATGGACCAATTTCCGTTAAAATAGGGCCCATAACAACTGAGAAAAGAATGCGCAGTTAATGTTCGAGGAAAGAATGCGCCCGCAAGCAGTGGAAGGTGTTTGTGGCCCCCATTCCCTGTAAATTTAACAAATTACCTTAACATTAACGCGATATTTAATTTACGGCTGCAGTGAGTAAACGTAAGTTGATGCCGAAAAAGAAGATTAATATTCGAAAAAGGTGGTAGCTGGAGTATAAGAAAATTTTTTAGTCGTTTATAAGTAGCCGGAGGACCCTGGAATTATGCTAAAGAAAATTGCAGGACAATCGGATAATTTTTAAAGAAACTGCATCAAGGACCCTAAGAAGGCGATTAATATTCAAAATTGGTGGTAGCTGAAGTGCGAGTATTATTATTTTTTTTTTTTTTGTTATTCATGTAGTAGCTGGGGAACGTAAGAATTTGTTAGGAAAAAAATCTGAGTGAATCGGACCATTTTTAAGGGAGCTATAATAGGGGGACCAAAAGGGACAAACTGATAATTGAGAGCAAGGCCTAAGGTGAAAACATTTTAAAATGTCCTAGTACTTAGCGCTTTAGATTTTCAGTTAGTCGAAATTAAGTATAGGGTATAAGTACTAATCAAGTACTAATCATTAGAATTTTTTTCAAAGAAATGCTTAAAGATCCCTAGAGTCCCAATAAAAATATGAAGGTGTTGTCTTGGGGAGAGAAGTCCAAGACTCAATTTTGAAGCTATGCAATGAGAGTGTGACACAATTAGGGGGTATAAAAAGCATGGCGCACAAAAAGTTACCCTAGGGGGCCAGTGTCTTAACTGAAATGTAGAAGCGGAAGAAAAACTAAATGAAACAAGTTGAAAATTGCTCGTCAAACGTGGTAAATGAGGTGCGATCGTACTATAACTAGTTTTATAATTATTTTTGCACCCCATGTTGTACTGAATGTATATTTTTTTGCACTTCATAAGTGCATAGTCTGTAACATCATTAAAATGCACTTGCAATAATTTTTTCCGATTCCCCGTAATGTAACGGAAAAATTTTGACTGTCCCTGTAATTAAACTGTACATCCGATTTTCATAAAATTTGAAATTGCTCAACAAAATTTTGCAACAGTTATACATTTAAAATTTCAGACCATTTGGTAGGCTGTAACATCATTAAAATGCACTTGCAATAATTTTCCCCATTGGCCGTAATGTAAAGAAAAACTTTTGACTGAACCTGTAATTAAACTATACATCCGATTTTCATAAAATTTGAAATGGCTCGACAAAATTTTGCAACAATCATATATTTAAAATTTCAGACCATTTGGTTGGGTAGTTTTTGCTCTGTTATATGCGGACAGACAGACGGACTGAACGACGACTATAGGTGCTACGTA
This sequence comes from Maratus speciosus, assembly GCA_963932465.1. Lineage (NCBI taxonomy): Eukaryota > Metazoa > Arthropoda > Arachnida > Araneae > Salticidae > Maratus > Maratus speciosus. The sequence continues at coordinate 288,687,973 of OZ010800.1, read as the reverse complement.
TTTATATAATTACGGACGCACCTAAAAAGAGCACCAAAAACGAAGATCGGATTAAAAGGAGGCAATTTATTAACAATTTAGGAACTTTAGGAACACAAAAACTTCAAGCGACTCTGTACCAAGCCCAGGGGTCCAGGGTCACAACTGGAATGTTGCTGGGCAAAAGGAAATTTTTTTAGTATTTTATATAGTAGTCAAAGGACGCTAGAACAACGTCAAAGAAAATTGCAAGATAATCGGATCATTTTTAAAGAAGCTGCACCAAGGCCCCCAAGAAGGCGATTAATATCCACATTTTGTGGTAGCTGAAGTGTAAAAAAAATTTTTGTCGTTTGTATAGTAGCTGGATTTCCTAAGATGCTGTTACAAAAAAAAGTTAGTGAATCATACCATTTTTAAGGGAGATATAATTGGAGGTCCAAAAGGGGCCAAATGATAGTTGAGAGCAGGGCCTTAAGATGAAAACATGTTAAAAGGTTCTAGTACTTGGCACTTTAGATCTCAATAAGTCGAAATTAATCATGGGGTATGTATATTGGTAAAAATTATCATTCGAATAAAATTTTACAGAAGCGCGAGAAAAAGTGGGGGAAATTCTTTAAAAAGGGCACTAGGTGCCCAATAAAAGTGTGAGAATGCTGGCCCGGGGAGAGGAGTCCAACTCTCAATTTTAAAGTTATGTATTGAGAGGTTGACGATATTAGGGGGTGAAAAATGCATGGCACACAAAAATTATCAAGGGCCCCAGGGTCTTAACTGGAATGTAGAAACGGAGAATAACTAAATGGGAAAAGGGCCCCAAAACGAAGAAGATCGGGGCAAGTTATGAGCAATTCAGGGTATAAAAACTGAAAGGTGCTCTGGGGGACCGGTCACTAACAACTAAAAATATGATCTCCAGGCGTATCAAGACCTGTCTTGGACTACCCTCACCCAAATTTTCAGAATTCTACGTGCAATAGATTTCGTTAGCCACCACACACAGAGAGAAACTTTCTTTTATTAGTATAGACTAGCTGACCCACCCGATGTTGCCCAGGCCCGTGATAATATTCTTAAATGAACTTGAAATTTGTAGGATTTTATTTCTTAAGGCTGTTCTTAAATCCAACGGAGCAACTTTATGACATACGTTTTAATTAATTTTTGCTCGAGAACGCATGAAACTAGCAGATGTTGTTATTCAGAAACTTTGTAATCGAAAGATGTTTTCCGTATTTTTTGTAAACACAATAGATCTTACAGAAAACACTGTCAAAGTTGGCATTTGCAAGGGAATTTCCCGACGAAAGCAGAAAAGCCAGTCAAAGAAGGGAGAAAAACGTGTTGTCATATATCTTTAACACGACTTTGTGTGAAATACGCGCTCCTAAAATCGGTTAAAAAAACAGTCCTGCTCTAATTTATATACAAAATTGCTGACCGCCGCCGTTCTGATTATCACATTTATAGACAATATTGAACAAGATGGAAATTGCTCGTCAAACTTGGCAAATGAGGTGTTTTCGTGCTATAACTAGTTTTATAAATATTTTTTGGACCGCATATTGTACTGACTGTATATTTTAGTGCACTCCAATAAGTGCATATCCATTTCATTCTGTTCCAAAGGCTGTAACATCATTAAAATGCATTTGAAATACTTTTTTTCCCCACTGACCGTCATGTAACGGAAAACTTTTGACTGTCCCTGTCATTAAAGTATATATCCGATTTTCATAAAATTTGAAATGACTCGTCACAATTTTGCAACAATTATATATTCAAAATTTCAGACCATTCGGGTGGTAGTTTTTTCTCTATTATATGCGGACAGATGGACGGACAGACAGACGGACTGAACGACAACTGTAGTATTTATATGTATTACGTACTACGTATTTATATAATTACGAATGCACCTAAAAAGGCCCGTTTTCATATTAAAATGTAATTTTTTACAAAAAAGAATGTTTGACTTACATTTTCTTTGCTGAAAATATTCTTTATAAATATTTTTGTACAAAGTACAAAAATCAATATAATAAAATTTATTATAGAGGAAATTACAATCACAGCATTGTACGAATACACGAAGCCTATACACATTTCAAACAAATACTTAATAAATGATTTTACAAATAACTAAATAAATAAAATACGTATATATATAAAGAGAGGCCACGCTCTTTGGTACAATGCAGACTGAAAATTCTTGGGGCAGACCATGTCCAAACTCGTCACAGAAAAAATTCCAGAATATATACGTTAGTGTTTAAAAGATTTAAATGGTTCTCTGAAGCAAAGAAACTTTCAAGAAAAAAAATCAATTCTTCTGCCTTGCAAAGAGAAATAAAAATCATTAATAAAAAATGCTTCAAAAAAGTGATTAAAAAAATATTAAATGATTTAAGATTTTTCATATCTAATGCTTATAGAAAATTTTAAAACTATTAGTTTCAGCTGATGGAGGGAGCAGCTTTACTGGTTTAGGGCGCACCGACCGGCAGGTCGGTTGCCGTCGGGCCAGTCTCAGCCTGCCAGAATGTGACTTAATTTAGTAAAATTCTATTTTTTTATTATTATTATTGTTTATAGGCCTTGTTTCGGCATTGGCGGAATGAAAATTTATTGAAAATTATGTCTTTAGAAAAACATTTAAGCTTTATGAATGAAAGTGCACATTTTCTTTAAAACACGACGTCTTTATCACTAGTGAAAATATTTCGCCTCTGTATAAAATTAGGGACTAAGTTTTTATTCATTCTTATACTGTTTTGAACAAACAATATTTCTGTAAACTGTTCAGAAAGTTGAATAGAGTAACTCCAAACATTTTCTTCCCCCTTTTTTTTTTAATCGAAAATTCATCGACTACTAATATCTAATATGTACTATCAGATGGTGGTGGAATGTGCGTGTGTGTTGAGGGAGTAGGCACAGCCTGATTATGGCCTAAGCAAACTCACATTACTATGTTCGAAAAATATGTTTCGCCTTGTTTAATCCTAAAATTCTGCGATTAAATAAGGTTTAATGTGGAAAATTACTGCTAGAAAAAGTGGTGTAATTTTGCATAGGCTATAATGAGACCCTAAGGAACACTTAATTTGGTACTTAATTTTTCTCTCTTTTTGAAGCTTATCGATTCTGCATTTGACATTTGCAATATTTTCAAAATCTCAAAAACAATACGCACAAAATTTAAGTTGCTGTTTCCCCCTCACCCCCCCCCCATCTAAATTTTGTCGCCGTACGGGCTGATGTAGAATATGTTTAAATTCGGCTCTTATTATTGTTTTGTAATCTGTATTGATGCATGTTTAGTTTCCACAAAACAAACAAAAATAAAAAAACTTCAATTTTTTCGTTTATTGTTTTCGTTTGTAAAATGGCCAGTAATTTTCTTCAACTTTTCACGCTATATTTTTTCCCAAATCGTAAAATAATTTTCGTAAATTACTACTGTTACATCGTACATATAGGTTTCTCAGCGGTGAATTCTTTGGCTACCATTATTTCCGTACAGTAATCATCATGATAAATGTCTAAAACATTTCTAATAGAAATGTACCAGAAAGATTACTGCTTGGAAATAGTAGTAGCCAGTAAAGTGGCTGATGTTAAATTAGTTGAATAAGCCCTGTTAAATAAGTTTTGATTACTTTAAGATCTGAAAATCTTCAACAGTCGTCTACAGAAAAGTTACAGAAAAAAGTCAGGCATGCTGAAACGGTGTTGGAGAAGTTACTCGAGGCTGCAATATGGTATGAATTAAAATTAAAACTTGATCAATAGAAGTCATATCTTTCATCTACGTATGAAAACATGTTTTAAATCGAAATAGTTGAGGTTAAACACAAGGTAAAATATCATAGAAATACTCTGATTGTAACAAGATCGTTCTATAATGTCTGATTAATAATGAAAAAATATACAAATATTTTGAGAAATCTTTATTTCGCTTTTTCTAATTTTGCACCCTTAGGATTCGACTCCTGGAAGAGTTTGCTCCAACTGCTCCACGGTAGCTACGCCCCTGCAGCAATACAACTCATGATCATCGAAAGCATGTGTGTATTCTCTACTAGTAGAAAAGTACTATCTTAATACTATCTAGTACTATCTTAAAATGCCTCTAAAAAGTATCTCCTGATATCAAAACCAGAAAAGTCTCGATATTAGTACTACTTAGTTTGGCGTTCCTAATATTTTGGCCTCTCAGTATATAATAAGTGTGCATTCATCGATAAAAATATACTGGGGGCAAAAATGAAAGGAATAAGTATAACAACTCATGTAGCTTAAATGATTTTGCATTAAAAACCGTGGAACCTATCTTGAAAATGACGCATATGATATTTTTGTAAAAGATAAATTTAAATAAGAATAAATGAGAAATGTGATATAAAGTGGGGTAAAGTAAAATATATGTTATTTTCTACAATTTTTTAGAGATAGAAACATTTTATAAGGCATGAGAAAACCCATCGCCGAAATAAAACCTATACGGCTTTTCAAGTTTACTGTTTTCCGTCCACACTCCGATAATTAAACACAAATTCTCACAATCTGTAAAAGGCCTTTTCAAAAACACGTTCCACTTTCTACAAGCGAAAATTTTATCGTATTTGCATATTTCTGTGTAGCAAAGGTGTATATCATTGGACTACGTGATAACTTTGATAAGTGTACTACGGGATAACTATTATCTATTATCTTTCATTGGCCTTCACTTAATGGAATTAACATAAAGTAGCTTTTAAAGTGTTTCTTAAAATTTTCCCGCCAATGTATAATTTCATTAAATTCCTATTTAAGCGGAAGTTTCTTATTAAACCGGCGTTAAAATTTATATTTAGTTGCAATTTTTGAAGTCTACATTTAGATAGTTCTCAGCCATTTCAGAGACGCATTTCTCTATTCTTATATTCCAAGAAAAACTGAAGAATTCAATTATAATTTAGCAAATGCAGCCGGATGAATAGTAAAAAGCTCACCTTTGTGAGATATTCTATAACTAGAAATCTTTTTACATTTTCAGTCTTGGTAATTAAAAAAATCTTTATTTTAGGAAAACTATAATAGTCCCCGAGCCAAGTGCAAATTTCGTCAGTTATTTCCTCTCGGCCGATAATTTGTAAAATGCTTCAGAGAGTTGTATCATGAAGCTCTGTGAACTTCAGCTGCGGTTCCGTGGGTGGGATGAGCAGCGGTGGACTGCTACGCATGTTAAAAAAAAAAAAAAAAAAAAAAAAAAAATTAGTCATTCCCTCCGGGTTGAAAATTTGTCAAAATATAGCTAACCCAATATCTTGAAGAAACAAAAAAGTCAGCTGATTATAAAGTGGTGGTTATTACGTCAGCTGGTCACACGAACATGAAAAATATATACAGGGTGCAAAGAAAAGTCCCTTTAACCTGAAAATTCTTGCGAATGGAGAGAGCTACAGCTATGGAAGTGAGGTAACGGTATAGTACAGCGACTACGCTCGACCTAATGCAAACGACAGCAGCGCCCCCTAATGGATAAATTTGGAAGGTAGCTATTGAAAATCGTAAGCGAAAAGAGATAGAGATAAATTTCGAATTAGAAAGTTTTAGAGCATCAATTAATTAGTACGAAACGACATTTGGTTCACACGGATAAGATAAATCGTCGCCTGTATACCCAAAAATGTCGAAATCGATGAGCGACGATTCTAATTTGCATATTCACATTCCGTAAATGTAGCAGTGCACAATTTCAGATTGTGGAGTTGTGGTGTGCTATAACGTCTGTAAAAAATTTATTTCCAATTCATTTAAAACTTTAGATTAACCCTTTTAGGGCAGAAGAATTCTGTTCGTAAACTGATGGAATAATTTCCTGACACCAGAATATTCAAACGAATTTCTTAGAAAATAAAAATCCGCTAATTTTCACTTTCATTACAAAAGCAAAATTTTATTAAAATATTCTTGCTGCCATTTGTCAGTTTTGGAATTAAAATTAGGTGGCTAGACCGTCTAGCCACCGCCCTTTAAAGGGTTAAATCTATGTCGTCGTATTGAAGAGGCTAGCAATAGACGTTCCATGCTGAGAAATGTGGCATGTAGAATTACTCTCACGAATACAAACTTGTATCGTGAGCAATGGCGAGCTTTTCGAACATACTGAATATTAACTTTTTATCACTGTGAAACAGTTTGTCTTTTTGTGTGATGTTATCAAAATGTATTGAGATAAGCACGTATTTATACCACAAATTGTGCGTATTTCTTCATACTTCTGGCTATTCCATTCAAACGTTTACACAAAATAGAGTGCATCGATTTCGCACATTCTTGGGTATACAGGCCAAGATTTATCTTATCCATGTAAACCAAATGTCGTTTCGGACTAACTAATTGATGTTCTAAAACTTTCTAACAGGAAATTTTGCTCTATCTCTTTTCGTTTTCGTTTTGCAATGGCTAACTTCCAAATTTCGCTACTAGGGGAGCTGCTGTCGTTTGCATTAAATCGGGCGTAATCACTTTACTATACCGTTACCTCACTTCCGCAGCTGTAGCTCTCTCCGTTCGCAAGTATTTTCAGGTTAAAGGGACTTTCCTTTGCACCCTGTATATTTTTTTCATGTTCGTGTGACCAGTTGACGTATTAACCACCACTTTATAATCAGCTGACTTTTTTTTTTTTCTTCCAGATATTGGGTTAGCTATAATTTGACAAATTTTCAACTGGGAGGAAATGACGGATTTTTTTTTTTCCACGTGCGTAGGAGTCTACCGCTGCTCAACCCACCCACGGAACCGCAGCTGAAGTTCACAGAGCTTCATGATACAACTCTCTGAAGCATTTTACAAATTATTGGCCGAGAGGAACTTGGTCATCAAAATCTGTTGCTGGCTCGTGGACTTTAACAGTTGCTCAATTCAATGGCAGTTGAATGAGAATGCCAAAAACATTTACGACATGTTGCAAAATATTTTTTTGATTGCGACGAAACGTCAGCCTGTTTTGATTTAAGATCAGTGTTAAGACAAATGTATGTAAGCTTTAAAAAAATGTGTAATGGAGCACAAAGGCTACTTCCTTTTCACAAACTTATCGATGCTACACTGTAAAAAAGAAAAGTTTATTAATATTGGAAAATGTAATATAACCACACACATAAATAGACAGTAGTATCTTCTGAGTTACCCGAGATCACCAAAAACGTTCTTTATCTTTGCAAACATCAAAAGACAACATAGTTCGAGATTTAAAGAAGCATTTATAAAATCAAAGTGTCTTTTGTTGCCTCTGATTATCAGAAATATTTTCGGGTAGTTTCTATAGTGTATTCTTCGGTTTTCTCAACCTGAAATATAGGTTTTTCGGATGATTAATTCTCAAGAAAACGGTTTCGTGTTCAACAAACATGCTTTAAAAACAGTAGTGACAAATTAACAGTATTACCATTAATATTAAAATTAACGTTATTTTGTTACTCTTGCATGAATAAACTTGGTTATGCAGTTGAAAATGTTTATTTGAGAATCGATAACGCCATCAAAAACAAATATTATATTCCGGTTTGAAAAAATGCACTATATAATTTGCTAGGAAACATTTTCGTAAATCAGTAGAAACTTTTTTTTTTAAGAGGGAGATTCTCAAAAGGTGGGATCATTAAACGTTAACAATATGTAATTTTTAAAATTTTCAAATTTAAGGCCCATTTTTCTTTAATAGTATAGTATTTTGTCTATAAATATAATATATTAATATTTTTAATAGTTATGTCTACAAAATTATACACAAACATTAAAAGACAGCAACTATTCTGGAAAATTAATTATTAAAGCATTTAATTAGCAGTTGTGTACGTTACAAATTTTGGACATTTTTTCGCACGTACGTTACAGATTTTGGACGTTGCGCTTAGTATTTAAAAAATTCTTAAGACTAAGAATGTAGTAAATGTGTCCTATAATTGTATGTGTATACATATATATATGTATAATTAACTTTTTGTTTTCCAGTAATAAAATCCGTAATAAAATCAAATGCTTTGTCGCGTACGTTACTTTCGGACATAACAAAATACAAAAAAATTCTTTATAGAAAAGTCCTCCTATCTTCAAAAAAGCAATAAATCAGCCTGCTATCTCTTAACGAAATTATCAAAAGATCATCCGTTTCCTTTATGCATTCGTTATTTACCATTAGAACCACCTGGAAGAAAGTTAAAACTCTTTTTCTTGGTGGTACACTGGAGCAGTTAACGTTATGAATGTCCGAAATTGGCCTCTTTAGCATACAATAATAAAATTTTAAGATATTTATACAAAGCTTTTACAATAAATTATGTCATTTTCTGTCTCTGAATAGAATTAAAAACTCAGTGTAAAAAAATAATAATAGACTCAATGATAATTAAAGTTATGTTTGAAAGGTTTAAAGTTATGACGTGTGTCCAGTGCCCACCTTTTGAGAATCGCCCATGAATGCATATTTAATTGTCGAAAATATATTGGTTTCTGAGGTTTCTAAAGATAAAGAACGTTTTTCGGTATCGCAAGTAGGTCGGAAGAGATCATTGTATATTTTCTTACATTATTTTTATATTATATTTTCGTAGCCAAACAAACGCCTTTTTTTTACAGTGTACTTTCAGTATTGATCGAGTCTATGGCTCTATAAAACTGCATTTTCAATTTTTATAAAACCGGGCATTCACCCCCTTGGATTCCATCATCTGCTTTCCATTTCGTTAAGAGCAACACGGTTTGCTTGCCCAACTGATCCAGCAGTTATATTCATTAGACGATGTAATATGATTTTTCACCTGAGATTACGAAAAATTTTGATCAGCCTTTCGTAGAAGATGGATAACCCTCCCTCACATTATACCAAGATCTAGAAAAATCCTGATTGCTCTGGTCCGTTGTGATCATACTCACGGTGTTCTAAATTTCTGATATCTGAGATCTCAAAAAAATTCGAAACCCGAAATCTTAAAATCTTGATCCTTGATATCTGTCTGAAAAATCCTGGTTCTTGAATCTAAAAGAAAATCTTAAATAGTGTTCAGAAGTTATATTATATTTTTTCTGTCTGATATCTTTAAAAAATACTTCAGCCTTTGATACGTTCTGCTCAATCACTCCTTACTCTAAATTTGATCAAAGATTTTTAAAAAGTTCAGGTTGAAAAAATATTTTAGTATATTCCAAAAGATGATTTGTTAATCGAAAAAGCAATTTTCATGGGACTCTTTCTTTAAATTATAAACATATCAAAACCATATTCACTATTGATCTTCTCAAAGTCACGTTCCCATTTTTAATTGAATCCGACATTCGTTAGTTACGATATTATACTTTTCAACCTCCTTCGTGTGTAGAAACATTTTTTTTTTTTTTTTTTGTCCATGTGATGATAAATACATGACGATTATATTTTTGAAGTGATGGATTGCAATTTTACACATGAGATATCTCAGAAATTCTTATCCGTGGTTAGTATAAATTGCATTACATACTTTCTTTCACACACGCGAGATCTCAGCAGAATCTTAATCCCTACGATTCTAATCAGCTTATATGCTGTTCCAATATCCCTATCCATGAATCCAAAAATCCTGATTTTTGAGAAATCCTGAGCACTCAGATCTCTGAAAAATACTGGTTTGTGTAACTATAGAAAATTCAGTGCTTTGCAGAAGATGGGTTACATTTTCTTCTATTTGAGATCTTATAAAAATATTTGTCCCTGACAAGGTTCGAAATGTACCGGAGCAAAGCGGAACTTTATTCTGGTTCGTGAAGTTATGGCAAATATTGTTTCGGTTCGTGAAATTGTGGTAAATACTGTTCCAGTTTGCGCAACTATTAAAACACATTATTACAGTTATATATATATTATTTTGCTCTCACCACCTTTTTTATCATTATTTAGAATCTTTAATACATTTGTTAATTTAATTTTGTATGATTAGATATAAATTTATCTATAACTAGCTGTTTAACCCGTTCTATGCACGGGAGTTCATGAATTTAATTCTAAAACCAAAATTAAAAATAACTATTCGATTTAGTAAAATATTTTTCTACTACTGTGCCTTTTTTTTAATGAAAATTAATTTAGCATGTTACTATGGCAGCCGACGATAAAACGATATCTTTGAAAAAAGAGAATAAATAGAATAAAAAGTTTTGTTGATGTTTGTGATAAAATGTGTTTCTTTATTTTTAAAAATTTGTAATAATTAAGCGCAATTTATTTGCATGTGAGGTAAAATAATTATCGTAGTGCCCGCTAGAGCTTCGTATTATTGCAGCGTGGCGTACGTAATATGTATATCTCTAATTATTTGCATGTGAGGTAAAAGAATTATCGTAATACCCACTACAGCTTTTTATTATTGCAACGTGGCATACGTAATATGCAATGCGTCTTGCAATAGAAAGATAATTGTTGTGGTAAGAATTTTATTGTGTTTTTTTAATTGTTGGCAACAGTTGTAACGAAAAATGTTTAAATTTGATAGAAAATTGCTGTTAAAATCGCGATTTTTTAGTAATTAAAAATTAACTATATGTTATTCCGATTCCAGATTAGTTTAGTTGCCTCGGCCTTACATTTTAATACACATGTACGTAACGTTTCACAATTCTCGCTTCCAAACTGTGGATTTGTATAGCATTACAGACAGACAAATTTTCATTTTTATATATTAGATAATAATAATAATAAAAATAAATAAAAAAAGCGATTTTAGTCAACAGTAATTTTGAAATAGCTTTCCAATTCGTGGATTTTTCCATTCCGCGCCCTGGCTCTCTAATCAGCTTTTTTCACCCAAATCTTTCTCTAAATGAAAAAAAAAAAAAAAAAAAAAAAAAAAAAAAGATAAAAATGTTCCTCAAGATTTAAAGTTTGAAATGAAAGGAAATTTTATGTTAGAGAGGACAAAAAATAAATCCTTTATAATAATAATAAAAAAAAATTGAAATCTATCATTTCGTCAACATACCGAAATGCCATATTTTATGGTTAATATTCCTTAATCGGGTCTATAGCTAAACGGTGTGTTTGAAAAATTTTCTTTTTTTTTTAAAGAGTGTTTTTAAAAATCTTTAGTGATATTCAAGTTCATTTTAACCGACACTGTAGCCATGATGGCAATGCTTGGAAATGGACCCAGTTATGGAAGATTAATGGGGAAAAAATGCTTTTTAATTTTCTCTGGGCAATAAAACTCTGCCACTAGCTGTTTAACATTATTGTAGCAAACAAATGTTCATTGTTGAGATAAATTTAAAAAAAAAAAATCCTGCTTGAAAGTTATTTAAAAAACCACAAAACATTACTAAACTGAGCTACCGTTAAAAAAAATATATATCATTTGAAAGTACAGTCGTGGAAAAAAAAAAAAGTAAACACACCCTACTAACTCTTCAACAAATTACTGTAGAAGAAAGTTACTGGTACCAAACGATTGAAAATAAAGTCTACTTTTAAATGATGTAATATATAAAGTTTGCTTAGAGGGTCATCTACATATAAAAACGAACCCAAATTTTGTTTTTTCCAATAGCAATACCCAAGTTTGACACCATAAATAGTTTCTACACCCTTCAATTAGCCTAAATCCAAATTTTGATGAAATTCGTATGATTAGTTTCCCATAAATTAATTATTTAAAAATGAGCATATTTTAGGGGCTGTACCCAAGTTGAAGTTCGGTGCTCGATCGTTGAAAAGCTACAGAATTACTATGTCACTTCCATTAATGTATTATTTCTTGCCAATATGAGCATTTTACTTCCTTAATATGTTTCGACTATTGCCATCCCATACGTTTAATCAAAATGACTAAAATATAATTTTCTCAAATTATGCTTTTCTGGACATCATAAACGGACAAACTGGACAAACTAAACTGTCATTTTGACGTTTTTTGCTCATAATTCAAAAACTACTTGAATGAAAAATTTGAAATTGAGAATGTACATAATGCAGGACATAATAAACATAAATCTATCAAAAAAATTGTAGGTTGCAATTCATATTTTTTTTCGAGTATTAATTTCATAATTCATAATTCATACTATAAAATTTTTAAGATTACAAATTCAGTGTATTTATGTTTGGTTTTTTTTAGCATTATAATTAAACAAAAAAAAATATCACATTAGGATTCTAATTTCAGTAGATATTAATAAAAATATGAAAATGTAATTTAACATTAGAAGCTCTCAATTTTGAATAACTATAATTCAAAAACTTACCATTCAAATGATTTTAAATTTTGTTTCTAGTAGGCATAGTTTGAACCGGATATTTAAACTATATTATTTGAATTGGGTGTTGCCATTGAAAAAAACAATCTTTGTACAGGTTTTCATTTGTAGATGCCCCCCTAATCAAATTTTATATACATCATTTAAAAGTAGACTTTATTTCCAATCGTTTGATACTTGTAATTTTTTTTATATTATCATTAGTTGCAGAGTTAGTAGGAGGTGTTTACTTTTTTTTCCACGACTGTACATTTTTTCTCCTAATGGATTTTTTAAAAATCAAAAATAACTGAAAGCCATTTTCAGTATCGATCAAGATCATGCCTTCTCAAAGTCATGTTTTCAATTTTCATTAACCTCGTGCACGATACGTGAAGAAGAATTTGCTTGTTCCGTTTCTAAAAACTTTTAGATGCCCCTAATTTTTATTTGTAACTCACGCTTTATTTAATCACAGAATTTTTCAACTCAATAAAATCGGAAAAAGTAGTGTTATCCTCATATTTTTTATTTACTGTGTAAAAAAAAGAAACCTGTTAAAGGGTTATAAACACGGCATTCATTCATTTTGATTTTATCCTTTTCAACCCTTTTCGTGTGAAGCAACGTGGTTTATTTGTCCAAATGGTGGTAATAAGTCATAACAGTTCTGTTCAACAGACCACAGATTACACTTTACTTTTTCTACTGAGATCCCTAAAAAATCTTGATCCGTATACAATACAAAATCGAAACCTTGATATCTCTGAAAAATCATAATAACTCTGATCTTTGCTAATCACACACACACTTTATTTTAAGTTTCTGACTCATGAGATCCTTCAAATCATCCAAGTTGAAAAAAAATCATAATCACTCTGATCTTTGCTAATCACACACACACTGTATTTTAAGTTCCTGACTCATGAGATCCTTCAAATCATCCAAGTTGAAAAAAAATCATAATCATTCTGATCTTTGCTAATCACACACACTTTATTTTAAGTTCCTGACTCATGAGATCCTTCAAACCATCCAAGTTGAAAAAAAAATCCTGAATTTGAAAATTCTGATTATTAAAATTTCCAAAAAATCCAGATCACTGAGACCTCTGTAAAATCCTGATTGGTGATTTTTAAGAAAAATCCTAAACAATGTTTATCAGAGATAGATTATATTTTTTATGCCTGCGATTTTTGAAAAATCCTTATATGTTTGATCCGTAGAGTCTTCTTGCACCTTACTCTAAATTAAATGAAATTTTGAAGAAAAAAAGTTTCGGCTAAACAAATATTTTAGTCTGTCAAAAGATGGCTCGTTCAATCAAAAAAGCTTTTTCTGTGAAATAGATTTTTTTTTATCACAAATAATTCGAAGCAACTTCCAGTATCGACCCCCCGAGTCAAATCTCCAATTTTAATTGAACTCGGTATTCATTAATTTTTATTCAATTCTCTTTCAAATCTTTTCGTGTAAAGAAATGTGTTTTGTTTATCCAGAGGATGATAAATGATCTTGCTCGGTAGACGATGGCGACGGATTAAGTTTTTCTACCTGAAATCTGAGAAAATTCCAATCCGTATTCTGTACAAGATGGATGATCTTCCCTTCCATCTCCGAATCATAATCCTTCTACTTTGTTCATGTTGTTCTCAATTATCAGTGCTTTGGATGTCTGATATATCAAAATTTGTAAAAACTTGACTGCCGAATCTAAACAAATATTGATTCGAAATGATCTCTGAAAAATTACCTCTGATATATGAAACTACAGAAATATCCTAAAGAGTGTTCAGGAGCTAGATTACTATTTTTTCTGACTGAGGCCTTTTAAAAAATCCTTTAGCCCTTGGCAAGATGCGTTCAATCACGCCTTGCTCTAAATAAAAACAAATTTTAAATAAAAATTAAGTTTAATTTATGAAAATATTTCAGCATATATCCAAATATCAATTGTTCAATAAGTTCGAAATTTCGTTCAGCCAAATATAGTAACTTTATGGGGAATGGATTTTTTTTTTAATCACAAACAGCACAAAGATATTTTTTAGTATCGAACAAGAAAACAACTTCACAAAGTCACATCCTCAGTTTTAATTGAACTCTGCATTCATTCATTCTGATTTTTTATTTATTCCTCTTCGAATGGAGCAACGTGATTTGTTTGTCCATAAATGATAAAATGTCTGGCAGTTTTCTTCTTGAGATGAAGGACTACATTTTTCCCATGAGATTTCTCAAAAAATATGATTAGTGGTCAATACAAATTGGATTACCTCTCTATCAATCCCAAAATCTTTGAAGAATCTTAATCACTATTATGGATGCGCCAATAACGCGTAGGGGAGGTGGGGGGGGGGGATGAATGGGACATTTTCACAAAAATATTTTTTTATATTTTTTTTATTTAAGTTACTATCAATATTATATATCACATTTCATACATTAGGTATTTGCCAACATATATGAACAATATTTATTCCAGATTATGATTTATTCATAAAAATATTATGAAATAAAAAAAAACGTTCCTCCCTGTCCCAATCATCCCCACAGCAGGGATGAATGGGACACTAATAGGGATGGATGGAACACAAAGATTTTCCTCCCTGTAATCAATTTTACCAAATTAAAATTTATAATTATAACCTTATACAGGGCTCGCAGCGTTCCTAAAATTTTCGCACTTTCCTACCACTATTTTAAAACGTTAATCTTTATTGTATAATTCTGTTACAGATGTTAAAGGAATCTACCACGAAGAATTCTTATTTAAAATATTGGTAGCAATGTGCGAAAATTTTAGGAACGCTGCGAGCCCTGCCTTATATGAAAATTATATTTGTAATAAAGTCCTTCCGGCCAGTGCCGGGAGGAAGAGGTAGCTTTCATATTCCTTATTTTTAAAAAGCCAACTTATATTATTCAAACACACGAAGCTCAATTAAGTGGAAACCGAATGTAGGAGATTCAATACTAATTTTTATCAATACTAAATCATTATGAATGAGAATTTCGCGAAATTAGTCAGCTTTATCCAAGCTGCTTTTATTTAAAGTCACTTATATTTGGCTGCCAAATTCGGCGATTTATTAAAGTGCCTGCCATTTTAAGACAACATGGTAGATGAGGCTAACAAGTGAACTTGGTCGAGACCTTAGTAATTGCTGTGCACATGCTCACTCATATCGGAATCGGTTGATATATACGAGTGCTGTCGCAGGCAAAAAATCAGATTTTTCAAAATGCCACCCACTTTAGAAATTGAAACTGCTATATCTGAGCCCTTTTTTAAGATAAAGACAAGCAAAAAATGCTCCTGAATCCTTATATCAAGGTCAAATACTTAAGAAAGAAACCTTTTTCAATTTCTAATTTTTTTGCACCTCACTTTAAATATAATTTTTTTTAATTTAATGGCCGCCATTTTGAAACAAGATGGCTGATGAAGCTGGCCAGCGAACTTGGTCGAGATATTGATGTATACTATCCACATGCCTTCTTCCATCGAAATAGGCGAATACGTGTGGTATCGCGTGACAAATACAAGATCGTTTCAAAGTGTTAGCCATAATAGAAATTCAAAGTGCTATAATTCAACCACTTTTTAAGATATAAACAAAAGAACAAATTTTCAGAAACAAAAACTGCTCCACAATCTTTGTATCAAGGCCGAACCCATAAAAAAATCTTTTTCATTTTCCAATTTTTTAATACCTCATTTTAAATTTTAAATTACATTTTTTTTTAAAAATGGCAACCCTTTTGAAACAAGATGGCAAATGAAGCTGGCCAACGAACTCGGTCGAGACATTGGTATGTACTATGTACAGACCAAGTTACATTCAAATCGGTTCATAAATACGCCTGTTATCGCGTGACAAAAATCAGGTCGTTTTAAAATGTCAGCCACAATATAAATTCAAAATGTTATAACTCAGCCATTTTTTTAGATGTAGACGAAACAAAACCTGTTCGATAATCTTTGTATTAAGGTACAACACATACAAAAAAAATCTTTTTCATTTTCCAATTTTTTGGTATCTCATTTTAAATTTAATTTTTTTTTAATTTTTTTAAATTGCCACCATTTTGAAACAAGATGGAGAATGAAGCTGGTCACCGAACACGGTTGAGTTATTTGTATGTACTATATACACACCAAGGTACATCCAAATCGGTTCATAAATACGTCTGTTATCACGTGGCAAAAATCAGGACGTTTCAAAATGTCAGCCACGCTAGAAATTCAAAATGCTATAACTGAGCCATTTTTTAAGATATAGACGAAACAAAAACTGCTCCCGAATCTTTTTATCAAGGTCAAACACATAAGAAAAAAATATTTTTTCAATTTTCAATTTTTTGCTACCACATTTCAAATTTAAATTTTTCTTAAAATTTTAAATGGCCGCCATTTTTAAACAAGATGGCGGATGAAGCTGGCCAACGAACTCGTTTGAGACATTGGTCTGTACTATGTATAAACGAAGTCACATCCAAATCGGTTCATAAATACGCCTTTTATCGCGTGACAAAATTCTGGACGTTTCAAAATGTCAGCTTCGCTAGAAATTCAAAATGCTATAACTCAGCCATTTTTTAAGATATAGACGAAACAAAAACTGCTACGAAGTCTTTGTATAAAGGTCAAATACATAAGAAAAAAATATTTTTCCATTTTCAATTTTTTGGTACGACATTTCAAATTTCAAATTTTTTTTAAATTTTTAAATGGTCGCCATTTTGAAACAAAACGGCGGATGAAGCTGGCCAACGAACTCGGTCGAGACATTGGTATGTACTATGTACACACCGAATTACATCCAAATCGGTTCATAAATACGAGAGTTACAGTGTGACATAGGTCAGATATATATATATATATATATATATATATGGATATATATATATATATATATCAATTTTGAACGGAGGGTGGTTTCGGGGTCTGGGGATCATGATCGATGAAAATATACCAAAATTTTTTGAAATCGCTTTCCTCCGAACGGCTGCAATAGGTAGCTTTTTGTAAAGAAAGCTACCTAATATGATTTTACAGCACGAATAGATATGTTTTTTTTTTCAATAACTTCTTTTATTGTAGTTTTAACTTTTAATGCGGACTTCGGCTATCAACCTGTTCTTTTTTTCCACTTATGAGGCATTTTAGATTTGAAATGATCGTGCAAAATGTCTTTTAAATATAGCATAGCTAATAATTTTCAATCATAACTTATTAATTAAATGTATCGTAGAAACCTGCAGAACGGAAATTACTGTGTCGATCGGAAAGTCATGTCGTGTTGGGAAAATCAATTCGTACCGGAAAATTCTGCCCGATAATTATTTGACATTAGATATCGGAATCAATGTCTAATAATTAAATGATTGAATTTTCCGGTACGAATTGATTTTCCCAACACGACCCGATTGACCCAATATGTTAGGGGTGGGGATTTATTTGTGCAACATTTCAAAATTCAATATAATTTCCCCCATTTGATCAATACACATATACTATTTTTATCAATTTTATCTATTTTGATTAAGTTTTAGTACCAATTTTTTGATAATCCATTAATAATTATTACAATACAATAAGTAACACTCAGAAATTTTAAACAATAACAACTCATATAATACTATTTAATACTGTTAATTGACGTAAATTATTGATTTATCATCCTATATAATACTATTTAATTAATAAATAAAATTTTCAACATCTCTAGGGAGGAGTGAGAATGTCCCATTCATCCCCATTTGAAATGTCCCAATCATCCCCATGATGCATAATATCCCTTCTCAGCCATTTTACTTCAAAAATTATTTTGTCACAATGGTTACTATTCATTCATTTTAATTATTGATATTGAACCTTAAAATAAATAACTACAACATAGCTTAATTTTTTATATTGTATAAGATATTTCACATCTTCAAATGTAAAAAAATCTTACTTTTAAGCAGAGATTTCAGAAAATGCAACTTTGAAGGAAAATGAAAACAGCAATGCGTGATCCTACTTTTAGTTCTGAAGCACACTGTGGTAGAGGTATATGGGGTTAGGAAGCAATTTAAAATAAATGTTTATTGCCTGAAATATTGAGAATGTCCCATCCATCCCTTGTCCCATACATCCCCTAGCTCCCTATAATACTATAGTTTAAATTTCTGATCTATGAATAAAAAAATCCTGTTTACAAAGAATTTCTGATAACCGAAATCTCTGTAAATTCCTGATTTGTGTAGATATAAAAAATTCATTGTTTAGCAGAAGATGGATTATACTTTCTTTCAGCTGAAATATTTGAAAAACCGTGGCTTAATCAGCTCTTTTTACTTACACTTTGCTCTAAACTAAATCAACGTTTGAAAAGAAAAAAATAGGCTGAACAGATATTTCAGCATATGTCAAAAGATGTTTCATTCAACCAAAGAAGCAATTTTTTAAGGAATTTAATTTCCCCTTTTTTTAATTACAAACAACTCGAAGTTATTTTCAATACCGATCAAGACCGTACCTTATCAAAATCACGTCTTCAATTTTAATTGAACACGACATTCATTCATTTTGATTCTAACCATTTTAACCCCTTCGTGTGGAGCAATGTGGTTTGTTAGTCCAGATGATGGTAAATGACTTGACAGTTATGGTCCCGAGTTGATGGATTTTAAGCGTATCAGGATACATGCTACTCAGACGTATATTATACTCTAAATTTCCGATCCATGAATCCAAAAATCCTGTTTACTGAGAAATTCTGATAACCGAGATCTCTGAAATCCCTGATTTGTGTAGCTATAGGAAATTCATTGTTTAACTGAAGATGACTTATGCTTTCTTACAACTGAAATATTTGAAAAACCATGTCATTTCTCGTCAGTTCCTTTCAGTTACATCTTGCCCTAAATTAAATCAAAGTTTGAAAAGAAAAAAAAAAGGTTGAGCAAATATTTTAGCATATGTCAAATGATAGTTCATTCGAACAAAGAAGAAATTTTAACAGGAATTCAATTTCTTTTTTTATTATCACAAACAACTCGAAGCTATTTTCAATATACCGATCAAGACCATACCTTATCAAAGTCACGTCTTCAATTTTAATTGAACACGACATTCATTCATTTTGATTCTAACCATTTTAACCCCCTTCGTGTGCAGGAACATGGCTTGTTAGTCCAGATGATGATAAATGACTTGACAGTTATGGTCTCGAGTTGATGGATTACACTTTTGCACCTGAGATGTTTTGAAAACGCGTTTAATGTTCGGATGCGCAAACAAATGATGACTTATATGTAGTTTCATCAAAATAAACTACATATAGATAATACATGTCTTTAAACTGCTACAAATTTGTTTTAAATATGATTTAATTGTTGCAATTCTGTTTTTGAAACATCATGTGTTATTTTATCATTTATTCTATAAAAGAAAGAGATCAGAAGGCGTGATAAAAATACAAACCAGTCCATATGGAAAACAGCACAGTGCACTTTAAAACTACAAAGTTCATTTTGAAAAACACACCTTGCACTTGAAAAACATTTTGGTGAACAATGGAACTAAATTATTAAAGGTACACATATATTAAGACAGACTTTAAAGTCTGTCTTAATGTGTACCTTTGATAATTAAAAATGGAATTCAGACGTTAATTTATGTGCTTTAATGGAACTAAAGCCTACTTTTCCCTACCTATTTCTACTATTGCTGAAATCTTAGCTTAAACTTTTAACATAACTTTAGTACTAATATAGTGTTTTAAAGCCTCTTACGTGTTTTACACTTTTATGTAGTAAAAAATCATAACAAACGTTACCTAATTAAAAATTATAAATATTTGAAAACGCACTTCACGAAACAACTGCTCATAGGCATATTGAAGTTCTTTTGCGTGACTTTGTATAAGAACTGCAGATTTTATGCATGACGCATGAAATCTAGACTCTACAATCTATTCATACAATCTAAATTACTATAAACCAAAATGTAGTTCAACTCAAATATGATTAGCCCATTTGATAAGAAGCTGCCACCAGACAGTGATGTATTAGTATTCTTTCCAGTGTACTTTTAAACAAGAACGTAAACTCATACGTTAAGCATAGATTATGAACCACTTTCTAACACATTCAGGCATTTATAATAAAACTTCACTTAATAGGATGAAAAAAGATGTCTAAATAAACTATTCATAAAATGCACAACACATTTGAAAACACAATTTCAAAAGTAAAATAATCATCAAAAGTAAAATAAATAAATAAATAAATAATTCTGAATTTTTTGCGCAGCCTTGTATATGAACTATAGATTTATCATAAAATACATAGTATGCTAAAATTTAGTTCAATTAGAAAACGCATATCACAATTGAAAATTCCCCAACAGTTTCCATCAATAAACGGAAATGTACTTCAGATGTTTTGTGATGAAATACATATATACAATTACATATATACATTTGTGTGATGAAATACATATATACAATAAAAAATCCCAAAAAATGTTTAATTTAAAAACGCGTATCACAAAAGAAAACGCAGTTCTAGCAATTTTTGTTCATACAGACTACTGTACCCGAATTATTTTGTGTGTCCCTGTATATGAACGATGAACTCTTGTACATGATATCTTACAGTAAATATCTTGCAGTGCACCTCGAGATATATATCAATTCCAATATGTTTGAAATAGTGTAACATGAATAAAATACCCCTAAACGATTTTTTTCTGTAGACCGTAATGGAATGGAATTCTTTTGAGTGTCCCTGTAAATGAAGATGAATGTTATTCATATCATATCGTATAGTAGGCATCTTGTAGTCCACTTCAGATATATATATATAAACTTCAATCAGTTTGAAATTGCGAAACATTATTAAAAATTACTGGAAACAATTTTTCCCCATAGGTCGTAATGTAGCGGAATTCTATGAATGTCTTTAGGAAACTGGAGGAACTTAAAGGAACTGTATCTGCTACAAGCTTTAATTTCAATACCGAATATGCCATTCTGAATATCAATAACATACACCAATTTCATGGCGATCCGAGTACATTTAAGCAAGTTAGAGCACGGACAGACAGACGGCAGGCAGATAAACCGAAGTCATAAACATGCTTTTCAACTATGATGAAGAGTGTTAAAAAGCTTCAAAGTCTACGTACAGCATTTTCAATAGAGAACACGCTGTAGTAAATCTTTACTACATTGGAAATAGCGTAATAGCATTAAAGTGCATTTCAAAGAACAACCTGTGGATGATAATATGTCCGAATTCGTATGTATCTCTACGTTTATAATTTTTCCTAGCGGATATACAATAATCTACATTATATCTTAATAAAGCGTCTCAATAACGTATATAAATTTAGTTAAGCTTGTAGCAAACGCAATGTCATTAAATGCACTTCAAATATCTACTTAAGGTAGACTATAGTGTAACGAAATTCTTTTATGCGTTCCTATAAATAAAAGGTTAATGCTATGTACGCCATTCTGAATGGGCAGCATCCCATATTAAATCTCAACAGTCCATATAATTTTTGTGGGTTTCCAATGGCGTTTACGAAAGTTAGAGCACGAGGAACTGGCAGAAAAAAAATCAAAAGCATTAATTGGTTATAACACCACCTAACACCATTTCGATAGCATTAGATATTTTAATTGATTTTTAAAGTGTTTTTTGCGCTGATTTCAAATATGTAATCAGCATTTCTGCATCAGCTCTCGTTATCGAGATATACGGAGAGAGTATTTAATACGTGATTTATCACACTACTAACTAAGCGTAGAACCAACAGAGTGAAAAATGCCCAAGCTGGAAATCGAACCCGGAACCCTTGGAATAGTACTCCAAGTGCTGTACCATTTAAGCGAACAGAACGATGCCCAGCTTAGCATTTCTCACTCGCATATGTTGGTAAGGCTACAACTGCAGCACAACATTCAATAATTTTTCGAGCGTTATTTCACTGCTGAAAATGAATTGAAAAAGGAATTAAAATTATATATAAGGAAAGAGTTTTTTTTTTTTTTTTTTTTTTTTAAGAAACATACTGTTTTTTGTTACAATATTTTATTTAAACATTCTCATACAAGTACAACTTCGCAAAATTTTCTCTCATAAGATTTTCTGGAGTTAAAAAATGTACAACTTCTACTCTGAATACTCCAGCAATAGTCCGCCATCATATGTTTTTCCCAGCAATCCTGGTATTAGTCCGAGAGCTGTTAAACATTTTAGGGAAGGTATTTGAGGCACCCTGAAAATTTGTGCAACACTTTTTTTTGTAATGCCTGAATAAAAAATCGAATGTTTGGCTGAAGGACCGTGGCACTTAGCCCACCCGTGAAATTTTAAATTTCCAAAATTTTCGTTGCAAAAAAGTATCTTTGAGGCATTTTGAAATTTTAATACCTTCAAATTTAGTATTTAATGAAATAAAAAATATAAAATCCAGACACTTTAGTCGGCCCATAAACTGTGCCAAACACGTGTCAAGTGCCATTTTATGACTACCCAAAAAAGGTATTTGAGGCAGGCTGAGATTAAATCAGAATAATGTTTATGCTTAGAAAAAAATATTTTGAAAAGGACAGACACTTTTGTTGGCACTTTCTACTTGCCAGACAACATAGTAAGTAGCGAGTGCCAGTAAAGCTGGACTTGCAGTGCCTCGCTGCGTGCGCAATAACAACAAATCTAACTGTGATAGGTTCTCGCAAGATCCCGTGAGCCATAGCAAGCATACAGTTCTGAAAATTTTGGGGTAGTAATCATGGCAAGTAAAAAAAAAAAAAAAAAAAAAAAAAAAAGTGTTGTTTGCGCAAAAAGGACGAAAAAAATCACAGTTTTTAATGAAAAAACGCTACAAAAATGTTGCGAAGTATTGAAAATTCGGCAAAAACATAGGTTAAAATATAAAGATATTATTTTACCATCCAATGCTAATCTGAAAGAGGGTTATCATAGACATTGTTACAAAAGTTTCATCGCTTTAATGAAGAAATACGGCGACGACAACGATTCAGGAATATCCAATGTGCCTTCTTCTTCATTAGGTATAGTATTATTTTATTTTTATTCCTTATAATAATATATTCACAAACAGCGTAAGACATTCATAGTCCTTGACTAAAATAAATCTTGTCTATCGGATAGATGAAAACACTCATTGTACGAACTATGGAATATATTTATGTGTACTATTTATATCTTTTACCTTCATAGCTCAAGACAATAGCTGTAACATCAGCTCGTCTACCAATTTATTACCTGCATGAATTTCAATAGTTGCCTCAATGAATGTAAAGAAACATTTGACACCAAATATTTTTTTAACATCATATAATTTTAGAAACTTTTAACTAGGAAGGTTTGCAAAAGTGCATACCCAGAAAACTTTGGAAACTTTTATGAAAAATACTCTTTAATAAAAAACTTTGTCTATTCCTTATACGGAACTAGTTTAAGAAAGTTTAACTTAAATACATATACTTTTATAACCATGATTTTGTCATATACATTTATATGTACATGTAATGAAATGTAACGATCGTTTAACGTATACAAAATTTAAAGTTTTTATAATAATTTATTAGTACAAAATTTAAACTGATTAAAATTGCTTTAAACTCAAAGTTAAGGGCCGATTCTGAGCACTGTCAATTTGACTTCGATAGTGTTAGTGTCGGAGACAATATGAGAAAAGTACTGTTGTCATAGAAACAGCGACTTATTTAATGTCGAAATGTACAATGAAATACTGTGTGTAATGTATAATGAAATACTTCTTAATCGGACAGTTACTTTTAAAGTTCACTTAAATTTATCCAGCCGGT
Organism: Maratus speciosus; assembly: GCA_963932465.1. Lineage (NCBI taxonomy): Eukaryota > Metazoa > Arthropoda > Arachnida > Araneae > Salticidae > Maratus > Maratus speciosus. The sequence continues at coordinate 288,663,881 of OZ010800.1, read as the reverse complement.
GAAACCGTCCGAAAATTAAATAACTTCAGCAACACGCAAATTGTATATATTACATAAGCTTATAGAAAAAATAACAATATGTTTCACTGTTTAAGTTTAAGTTCATTAAGTACCGCGCATTCGAATAATCATTTAACAAGCAATTTTCAGATATTCACGTTTGGTGAGAAAAAGTTTTGCCCGCCAAATCGCGTGCGCATTCGTCTTTTAGCGCCAAATATTCGAAAATATTTTATTTTTTTAAAGGTTTTCTAGTGAAATTCCGCAGCTAAATTTTACTGACACTTTAAAACATACATATGTATAATAATAAGCATTTAATAAGAATATAAGTTTAATAAGCATTTTTAACACTTTCCAATAAGGTTAAAAAGTGTTTGTGAATTTGGTTTGCCTGTCTGTCTGCCCCTCGGTGCTCTATCTCTAGTTAATATAGTCCGATTGCCACAAAATTCATAGAAAAAGGCACATTGAATATTCCTGAAGCGTTGTCGTCGCCGTATTTCTTCATTAAAACGACTAAACTTTTGTAGCAATGTCTGTGAGAACCCTCTTTCAGATTAGCATTGGATGGTAAAATAATATCTTTATATTTTAACCTATGTTTTTGCCGAATTTTCAATACTTCACAACATTTTTGTAGCGTTTTTTCACAAAAAACAGTGATTTTTTTCGTCCTTTTTGCACAAATAACACTTTTTTTTTTTTTTACTTTCCATGATTACTACTCCAAAATTTTCAGAACTGCATGCTTGCTATCACTTACGTGGTCTTGCGAGAGCCTATCACATTTAGATTGGTTGTGATTGCGCACGCATCCAGTTGAAATTCATGCAACGCGGTTTACGCTTTGTTTGTATCGTAAGTCAGTAAATGGATCTTCAGCGAGGCACCGCAAGTCCTGCTTTACTGGCACTTGCGTTGAACATTCTATGTTGTCTGGCAAATAGAAAGTGCCAACAAAAGTGTCTGTCATTTTCAAAATATTTTTTTTCTAAGCATAAACATTATTCTGCCTCAATCTCAGCGTGCCTCAAATACCTTTCATGGGTAGTCATAAAATGGCACTTGACACGTGTCTGGGCACAGTTTTTGGGCCGACTGAAGTCACTTTTGTTGGCACTTTCTATTTGCTAGACAACATAGAATGTTCAACGCAAGTGCTAGTAAAGCAGGACTTGCGGTGCCCCGCTGAATATCCATTTACTGACTTACGATACAAACAAAGCGTAAACCGCGTTGCATGAATTTTAACTGGATGCGTGCGCAATCACAACCAATCTAAATGTGATAGGCTCTCGCAAGACCACGTGAGTGATAGCAAGCCGACTTCAGGCTTTTATATTTTTATTTCATTAAATACTAAATTTAAAGGTATTAAAATTTCAAAATGCCTTAAGGATATTTTTTTTCAACGAAAATTTTGGAAATTTAAAAATTCACGGGTGGGCTAAGTGCCACGATCCTTCAGCCAGACATTCTATTTTGGATTCAGACATTGCAAAAGAAATGCTACACACATTTTTATGGTGCCTCAAATGCCTACCCTAAAATGTTCAACAGCTCTCCTGCTATAATGCTTCTCCATAGTGAGGAGATCTTGATGGAAACGTTCGCTTTGTTCTTCACTCAGATCATCAAGATTTTCAGGGAAACGATCTATATGGACTATGAAGGATGTGTACTTAAATGCTCATATTGCTTACAAGCTTCTGAAAATGTAATAACATCTCTTATCGTGATCAGTGTGATCGCGAGACTCTTTATTCCCTAAGAAATTTTTGCATACCAGACATTCGACAAATCTTCGATAAAAATTCATTCTTGGAACTTGAAACAGGTCTAATAGCAGATTTAAGTTCGTGTAAGCCCAGTTAGAACGGCTATTTTTAGGTTTCGTTCATCTGACGAAACCCTATTCGTTTCACTCCTCTGACTGTCTGTCACAGAGCCCGTTCTCAGAAACTATATATTGGAAACTTGGAATTTTGGATACTTGTAGCTGAACACCTCCCATTAAACGACAAATCATAAAATTTTGAAAAAGTCTTATATTTACCCGTTTGTGCTCTAACTCGTGTATTTTAAGCTTTTTTTTTTTTTTTTTTTTTTTCTAACTGAGGCCCTAATTAAGTTGAAGACTTGAAATTTTGAATACCTATAGCTGAACACTTGCGATCACACGACAAATCATAAAAATTTCAAAAAATCTTATATTTACCCCTCCGGTCTGTAACTTGCTTATTTTAAGCAATTTTTCTAACCTCCACCCTTTTCACCCGGGGGCACTTTTCTAACTTTTGCCGACACCACTTTGACCACTCTTTCATATTATGCACCATAGCCTTACATATTTTAGTTCCACTTTTTAGCGCCAGGGGGCGCCTCACTACATCGGGTGTTACGGGTTCAATTCCCTCGTCTAATATATCAACGGATAGATTGTAAAACGGAGTTTCGTTCGGATAGAGGTTTGTTTAGAATAGAGTTCGCCCCCTGATTGCGAAATGTTTAACTAACAGATTTTGTAAAAGGATAAAGTGTTTTGAAAGGAAAATTAAACGAAACCCTCTGTGCGATCTGTGATCACACTTACCCACTTGTTTTTATTATTATTATTATTCCTGTTATATTCACAACACAAAAATAACAGTCATCGTGATGATTTAAAGTTTCACGCGAGATCATTGGAGTTTGGTACGTGAAAGATGGTCTCTTCTTAGTGGCACATAGACTCTACACAGTTTATACACACAACATTAGGAATCCACTACTTGTTCTGTGTTTCTAATTTAAATCCAAAGTAGTCGAAATACTCTTGTTTTACAAAGTCGGACAAACATAAGCGCAATAAGGTATTTAAAGGTATATTCTCCACAAATGGTAATGAAAAAAATTCGGGTCGTTTATACAGGTTCTTTTTGACGATGACATAATAAGAATTCTCTAAATTTTGTTATATTGTAACAGTTACAAAATTTCTAAATACATAGGACAATTAATACACAGAAGGCAACTGTACCTCAAAAAGTTGATTTGGAAGGAAAAAATAGACAATAGATTTAACTTCAGCACCCTCAAATTAGTAAACAACAGTTAATAAATCACATGCAATATTAATAGAGGTGAATTTTGTTGGACTAGCTATGTCTGCGTACTTAAAAAAAGTGTTCCGAAACAGTCATACTAATTAAAACTACCCGGCAAACGCTTGATAAAGTAATTTCATTAAAGAAGACCAAAACTAACTAGAGACTCACGAAAATTTCACGGAGAGAGATCACTGAGATTTATCGTTAGTTCTTTTCGGCAAATTAAACGAAATTTCACGTTCTTTCAACACTTCGTCTTTCCATTGTTTAACGGATGGCAATGTTTAGTTTGATACGAAGGAGGAAAAAAAATCTGGAATTTGTTTCTAATAAGAACTTTTAGAATTGTTTTTCATTTAAATAACCATCACAGAATCTTTTTTTTTCACCATCTTCAAATATTAACTTTGATTCTTTATAAAACGTATTCCAGTACAAGGAATAAAAGCTTCCCAGCTTTTAAAACCTGTCAGTTCGAAAGTATTTAATTTTTTATGTATTAACCCATCGGATAACTATTAATCACGTTGTTTATTAAAAAGAAGAAACATAGGAATGATATGCTCTTTTCTATACGCAGTTTGCTTTATTTTCTTTTGCTCTGATATACATAAATTTCAGTATACGAAGATTTTGTTTTCTTAAACTTCTGGTTCCGTCAATTAGGATAATCGCGGACATCTTTATCTTCACCGTCATTTATCATTGCTAATATGCCGATGGTGCATATTGGTGTAACAAGGTGTTTCGCACCAGGGTTTCGCCCAAATGGAGTTTCTACATGGTACTGCGATATTATGAGACATCAAATAGCAAAATAACAAGATGAAAAGAAAATAAAACTTTTATAATATACACATTTGATAAAAAAGGAATCGAACATAACGCATTTTATTTCCGCATCGTATAACGATTCCTTATACTGTTAATTAAGATAATGTTGAGCAAATCAGATCTCTTTTGTTACTGTGGTGCTGAAGAGAAAATGAATATAAATATCCAAGAGCAACATATTCGTAAAAATTCCCGGAGATTGCTTATGAATAAGTGCTTCAAGGACACGTTTCAAGAATGCCAAGTCACCCAATAAGTCATCGACTCTAAGATTGGTGCATACATTTAAACAAGAAGGGGGGGGGGGGGGGGCTCCTGCAGAAAAGGACACAATTCCTACGAGTTCGGAGCCCGGACCCGCCCGAGTCCGACAGTTTTAAATCCGAGCCCGCCCGAGCCCGAAAGACTTTTAGATCATCAGAGCCCGAGCCCAAAAGTACGCAATACAAAAAACAATAATAATATTTAAAATTGTTCAAACGAGAATTTATGAAATTGTTTTTAACAACTTCTTTCATGGAAATAACAATAACTATTAATTCCCAGCTCATAATTAATTTTAACAAATTTACATTATTTACATTCAATCTTATCGAAAAAGAAATTTTGTATCAAATAAATATTACCTTCTTAAAAGGATTCTCTTATTTGTCTCCCCAACAAGCTAATCTGATGGACATATTAACAAAATTCTTTATATCAATAAATGATCGAAATTTGCAGAAATTAGTATTTATACGACGAAGAATCTCACAACGTTTTTCTATTTCCTATAAAAGGTGTACATCTTAAGTTAATAATCGACTCCCTCTTCGAAACAATTTTTCGTGATTCTCGTGTCCTTGCAAATCAGCTTAAATTAAAAATTTGACACCGTTATCCTGAAAGATCCAAAGCTTTTATAGGAAAAGAGAAAACACTGCTCGATTGCTTTCTATCGGAATAACAATATATATGCTAATTATATTTATTTACAAATGAAAGTGAGTTCGCGAATGTGAATAGCAGAGCAGCTGTATGAGCAAAGTTCGTGATGAAAACTGGATAGAATCACTAACGTTAATCTCATATGAAGAGCAATTATAACTCGCACACAATATAACCCTAAAAATTCGTAAACCTTAAGCCAATTTTGGTTGACTAAAAACAAAACAAAATATTCATTTCGCGTTAGATCTCTAAAATAATAATGATTATTATACATAAACGTTCCTATTAAAAATATCCTAATGGCACCATATTCTCACTGGCGCCACTAGCAGATCCTCGCTGTCAAGACCGGATATGAATCTGTAAATATCACAATTATAACACAAGAAAAGAAGAAAATTACGATTTATGTTTTCCCTTCATCTGATCGAGATGCATTAAAATAACTAAAAATGAAATAAGTAATTTTTAAACAAAAAAAAAAGTTATTTGTATTTATTTGTAGAGAATAAATCAAAATGTCAAGCTCAAAAGAATGAGCCCGAGCCCGTCCGAGCCCGAAGACTGGTATAAAAATTGAGCCCAAGCCCGTGTCGGGCCCGGACTCGGGCTCGGGCTTTCGGGCTCGGACTGAGCCCGTCTCATCTCTAATTCCTACAACTACTTCGAAGAAACTGTTCTGAAACCTCGTTCGCCATGCCAACATCCCTAAGAAAAGAATACATACTCGTTTTCAATATCTTTTGTAATACGTATTTCATTAAATGCACTTTTCAACTTCTTTGTTGTTTTGGGGTTACGAAACTATAGTTTTATTACACAATTCCTCAACATATAAATAAGTTCACGAAGATTTCACGGAGAGCACATCTTTTACTCATCAGTTCTTTCAGGAAATTAAACAGAATTTCACGATCTTTACACTCCTACTTGCATTTTTTTTTCAATATTTGGGCAGGTAGTCATTTGCTATTTGACGGATGACGATGTTCAGTTTGAATTTAAAGAATGCATTTCGAACCAGGGCTTTGAGTACGGGTCATGAATCAATTAGAGAATCGTCATAAGCTCATTTAATCGTCTTTCATTTTCAACTTTGATGCTATTTTGTTGAAAACTTTACGATTCTTATCTAACAAGATGATCGAGAACTGCCTTACTTTTGATACTAAGAGGGAAAAAGAAGCTGCCAAGCTTTGAACGAACGCCAGTTAGTTAGAAATCATTTTGATGTATTACACATCCTGTTAATTGCGTTATTTATCAGAAAGCTAATACCATGTTGTTCAAGATGTACTTAAGTAAAAAAAAAAAAAAAAAAAAAAAAAAAAAAAGATGTATTACTTTAAATTTTCATTTAAATGGTCACGAATAGTATTTTACTTTCTTTCTTGTTTTTTTTCTAGTTATATTTATTCTGTGTTTAAGTATACTTAATAATATTAAGGGTGTATGGCTTTAAAAAGACCATCCGGGCTTGTACCCAGGGCCGGCGCAACCATCGGGCAAACGGGGCGGCCGACCGGGCCCCCGCGCCCGTTGAAGTCTTGTTACAGGCCCCGAAATTCTTTATACAATTCGAAAGAATGTTATCCTGTATATATCGCTGCTCTAAATTTGTCTTTAAATGTATTTTTTTTACTTAAAAAAAAAGTTAGTATTAACCTTACTTTTTATAGTCAAAGTGGCTAGAATTGCTCGGGAATGTATAGATGTGAGAATTACAAAAGTAACCGTAAACGCAAAATAAATAAATAAATAAATAAATTTTTTAAAAATTCTAAAGCATAGTACATTTTTGAAATTTAAAAATAATTATACACATCACATGCGGAAGAATTTTCATATTATTTTTCATACATTTTATATTCCATATAAATTATTCTATGACACATACAATTTTGGAAAATTATTTTTAATAGTCGAATATTGCAGCCTGAAACTTTGGGCCCCGTTATGTGATTTGCCAGAGCCTCGCGCGATGTTGCGTCAGCACTGCTTGTACCGGGAGGGAAAGGTAGCTTTCCTATTCTTAGTTGAAAAAAAAAATCATCTAATTTTACTCAAACACACGAAGTAAGAATGTGTGGAATCCGATATAAGAGAACTAATCCCTGTTTTTGACAATACTGTATTTCAATGAGAATTCCTCCAAATCAGTCAATTCTTGCCAAGTTCGCTCCATTTATAGCGATTTATCTTTGGTTGCCAAATTTGGTGATATCTCGCCAAGTAGAGCTAAGCTTAGTGAGAATTTGATTCTGGAGGATATGGCTACGTATGTTTCAGCGCATGATAATAGCAACAACTCTTACAATAGTTAAAGTAACTTTCAAAGAAAACACGTTTTCTAATGCTCTTAAATGAAATCCGATTATTGAAAAATCAGCCATCTTAGAATTTGAGACTTTTATATCTCAGCCATTTTTACTAAACAGATTCAAAACAAAAAACCGGAATCCTTGTATCAAGACCGAACACTTAAGGGTAAAAACTTTTTGGATTTCTAAATTTTTTTTTTTACATTTTTTTTTATATTTGAAGTCTTTAAGTGGCCGCCATATATTGAAACAAGCTGCCTTATGAAGCTGACCAAAGAGCTTGGTCGAGACCTTGGTATGTCCTGTACACATGGCACATCTAAATATTTTCTTTCAAATTATGGCGCATCATGAAAAACTATTTTGAATAAACTTCACTTGAGTGCAGTCGAATGAAAAAAAAGTCTTTAAAATCGTGGTTGAAATTCCGCTAGAACCACCAAAATCCAAATGATGGCAAAAACATTGATAAATTATAATACATTAAATTAAAAAAAACCCCACTGCGTAAAAAGCGAACTAATTAATTATTTCTCAGCAATATGAAACTATTTTTTTACATTACTTATCTTTTTTTTTTTTACTTGTATTGATGACTTTTAAGTTGTGTTTAATTCTTAGTTCCTATCTATAAACACTGTTTTGATGAGGCCTATAGATGTCTATGACTGTTAGAGTTCCACTAAAGCTAGAGATCCTACCTACACAACTTCCAGGTTGTGTAATATTTAAACGGAGCTTCTGATTGTAAAATAGTCGATGAAACATCGTCTTCATTTTGAAAGACCTATCCAATGATATGCCACTCAATATGGTGCGTAAAAAAAAATTTCGTCTCTACCACCATTTTGTATTTTACGGCATAATAACCCTTCTTGGCAGTCGGGTAAAAATATTGTTTAAAGGGGAGCGTTCAGTTTTAAATCTTCAAAAATTCCTTTTTTTTTAATTTTTCATATTATTTTTTTTCAGAATTCTGCCTGAAAATATTAAAATTAGAATCAGGACAATTTGATAAAGGAAATAAATACTTTAACAGAAACATCAACGGATTTTAAATTTTGTGTATGCTTTTCTCAAATCATGATCATATCTAGAGGGTTGTTATAATTAAAGTTCACCTATTCAGAAGGCTCTAGAGCCGGTTCTATGGCTCCAAACGAAACAAAATTTCACTAGTACAAAATTTCACTAGTTGAAGAGATGCGCTCTGCGAAAATCGAAAAAAAAAATTAGTTACATTTTTCGACAGTAGGTGGCGCTGCGCCAATATTTAAGGCGATGTTTGCAGATTCATTATATCAATTTCAGCCAATCCAGACGAAGCACACAAATTTAAAAGTTTCAACAAACTTCGAGGAACTCCGAATTGTTATAATTAAAGTTCACCTAATCAGACAGCTCTAGAGCCCGACCTATGACTCCAAACAATACAGAAAAATGAATATAATTTCATGTGATGTAATGTGCATCAACAAAAATAAAACATGTCGCTCGGCAACGAGACAATAACGAAGAATAACATTACGCATGCTCAATGAATCCTCCACCATTTTCAATAACGCATTTCATTCTCAGAATTGTGCTTTCTACAGCATTGCGTAAACTGTCCTGTGAGACTGAGCGAATATGAAGTCTAATACTGTCTTTCAGTTCAGAGATTGTCTGACATCTGTCTTTAGATACAGAATCTTTCAAAAACGACTTATGATGCGGTCTTCTGTAAAATGATTTATTAAGAAAGTCCGAACTGCTTTAGTAATGTGCGGTGGTGCACAGTCATGCATAAACACGATATTTTGAAGGCAGCCTCGCTGTTGCAGCTGGTGAATCAGAAAATTTGACAACATATTGAGATACTTTCTCCCATTTAAGGAATATGTAATGGGTCCTGTGGATGTTAGTTCCTCAAAAAAATATGGTCCTATCATAAACGTAGCTGTGAAACCGCACCACACCGTCACTTTAGCTGCATGCAATGGAACTTCTTGGACAACATTAGTTAACAACTCTTTCACCCAAATTCGACAGTTGTGTGTGTTCACTTGTCCGTTTAAATAAAAATGCGCTTCATCAGTCCATAGAATATTCCAGGGCCAAGAATTGTCCACATTCATTCGTGCAAGAAACTGTAGTGAAAATGATAGCCGACGTTCGGTATCACCCTGTATTAGTTGTTGCACCCTCTGAATCTTGTATGGATAGTAGCGCAAAATCTGACGAATCACTTTTCTCACAGTGGAAATCGGCATATCGACTTCATTCGCAATAGCTGGCACACTTGCATTACCAAATGATGACTGGCTTCCTAAATCCACGGCAGCAGTAGCAATATCTTCAATGATAGAAATGTCAACCTTATTTCGTTCTCTGCCAGGAAGAATGTCGAGTTTTCCTGTTTTCTCGAACTTTTTAATCATTTTGTGAACTCCACGATCCGACATTGGCCCACGTCTAACATCTTTTAGTTTCCGGAATTTTCGAAGAGCTGCAGCTGCGTTGCTGTTATTTTAATAAAATAACTTTACAAGAAGTGCCTTTTCTTTCAAAGTTACCATTCTCCACAAAGCGTATATTCAAATGCTTTTCAGAAACAATCAACTGTTCCAGTGTCAAAGAAATCACAAACACTCTTAATCAGCAAGTTTTAAATCGTCAGGTGGTTAGAAGGGTATTTCAAGTTTTCGAAGTTGCGACGTCACTTTGACGTCGTTCGTCGAAAATTTGAATAAAATGTGATCTTTTTCAAGCGTTGGGTGAAATTCTGTGTGTTTCATCTGGATTAACCGAAATTGATATAACGAATCTTAAAAAGTTTACTTTTACCAACTGTGAAATAAAATTTCCTGTATTTTGTTTTTTACAAAATAAAGGAATCTGCAAATATCGGCTTAAATATTGGCGCAACGTTACCTATTGACAAAAATTTTAACTATTTTTTTTTTCGATTTTCGCAGAGCGCATCTTTTCAACTACATACTAGTGAAATTTTGTTTCGTTTGGAGCCATATAACAGGCTGTAGAGCCTTCTGAATAGGCAAACTTTAATTATAACAACCCTGTACAATCTCCACCAATAGTCAATTTAACGACGCAAATTTTATCTCATGCTATTAGAATGGGTTTTTTAACGAAACACTATTTTAAAAGTACATTCTAATCATAACAAAGAAAATTTCCAGCGTTTAGTTGACAAGCTGCAAAAACAGATACCTACGCAAAACTTTCTTCACTGAAATGGATTTTTTGTATAACATTCTGTACAATATACAGTTTTCCGAGTGTTTCGGCAACGCATTCTATGTCTTTCATACTAGATTCCTAGAACCACCCAATTCTTCAAAATACAGTAGAGTCCCGATTATCCGAGTCCCGCTTAACCGAGTTTCCGCTTTAACCGAGTTATTTTCTTCTGATGGAGTGATGGCTTCCATTATTATGAAACAGAAATTATAAATGAAGTGTTAGGTGAAGATGAAAGAGCAGTCGTAAAAAGTTACAACTCTGATTTTCTGATTAGAATGGGGGTGGGGGGATGGCTATACTTTTTTTTTCCATCAGAAGAAAATCATCCATTCCGAAGGTATAAGTTCAACTGAAAAACATTATTTAATACTTTGAGCAGAAAGAAGATTAAATAATATAAGTTATAAAATCTATTGCAATCCGACTATATTTACGCGAGTTAAAGTTCGGATACACAAATACAAACTGAATTTATAAACACATTTCAACTATATGTTGGGAAGTATTAAAAACATGTCCGAGAGTAACTCTGTCGACGATGGCAATGACCGGAACAAATCTAATTTTGCTGTTTTGCAAATTTATTAATTTCTAAGCATCCATACAATTTCAATTTTTGTACTGGCGCGGCGCGACCATTAGAAGAGAAATGTACTCTAAAATGCAATTTGTTAGAACACTACAGTGGTGGCCAAAATTGTGGACACTTTTAGGTAGCTTTCATTACAAAAAGTAAAAAGTAAGTAAAAGTAAAGTATTGCAGCGGTCCGAAGGAAAACACTTCGGAAAATGTTGCTATATTTTTGCCGATCATGACCCCCAGATACCAAAACCACCCTCCTTTGTAATGCTGACTTATATATATATATATTTATATCTGAATTTTGTCATGCCGTAACTCTCGAATTTTTGAATCAATTTGGATGAACTTTTTCATATGCGTAGTACATACTAATGTCTCGACCGAGTTCGTTGGTCAGCTTCATCCGTTATCTTGTTTCAAAATGACGGCTATTTGAATTTTTTTTTATGATTTCTAACATTATGTACTTATAGAAAATGTTACGTTTCACAAAATGCAAACTCTTATGTATCATTTTAAACAGAATGTTTAAAACATTAAAAGATATTTTAAAGAGTCACATAGAGTAAGTTAACAACATAGGTCATTTTAAAGAGAAAGTTAGGAAACCTAAAAATTTCCAAAAGTGCCCACAAAATTCAAATGGCCGCCATTTTGAAACAAGATAGCGGATGAAGCTGGCCAACGAACTCAGTCGAGACATTAGTATGCACTATGCATTTGAAATCTTTCATATAAATCGATTCAAAAATTTGAGAGTTACAGCATGACAAAATTCAGATATATAATATATATATATATATATTTTTCCCTCCATCCTTTTTAATTTTGTTTCATTTTGAACTTAATTGGTGTTCGATTGTTTATTTCTCGGTTTTCTGTGTATGGTAGTCCCAAATTCATATTCTTTAGCTAATTTATGGCTAATATGAAGATGAAACCACAGATTTCATTTGTGGAACTTGAGGCATTTGGGACCCGATGATTCTGTCTAAGTTCTACAAATTTCCATCATTCCATTTCTGTTATTCAATTTCTGCTGTTTTTTACTATGTTTTTGGAAACTATGTTAAGTGTGTTGGGGGGAACTGTATTTGTTAATGTCATTTTATTCATAATTTCACAGTTTCTGTTGGTGGCCGGTAATGTTTATTTAATGGTTATATATATATAGCTTTTTACTGTTTGTAATGAAAGCTACCTAAAAGCGTCCACAATTTTAGCCACAAGTGTATATTTATTGATTTTGAATGGTTTTTAAAAACATTTTCAAACCTGATTTTTTAAAAAATCTCTTTCTATCGCATGGAGTCTGATGTGGCAAAGATTTACCTGTTTGCACTCAAACAATATAAATAGTTGCAGTAGGTGTCCGGTGAGAGAGAAATGTGTCCTGCAAAATGTTTTCAAAGGACAGTATCTCAAGAGTGTATCTAAAGTTGCGTAAACTGGGAGGTTCGTAATAAAGACAATCACCAGCTGCAGAAGGCGAATATTTTGAAGGCGATTGTGTGTAACACAAGATATTACCCAAAGATCACATTCGTTATTAAATACATTCTCCGAGCTTTTTGATCTTAGTAGTATAATGTATATCTGAATTGTGATACTAAACTAAACAAAACTAAACCTATAGCTGTACGATCCATTAAGAGGGCCCAGAACGCCTAACCCTGTTTTCTTAAACCTTGTCTCCGAGGTGCTATGCAGCATATGTCCTGGTCAGGTGGTCAGCCTAATTCGGGATCCTCAGTATTTAGTTTCCAAGCAAGCTTGTCACTAATTTTATCGACTCCGGAGGGAGGAAAAGAAAAGTGAACCTTGCCCAGCTCGGAGCGGAACTCTGGACCTGCTGCGTAGTAGTCAGACGCGCTGACCACTACACCACTGGGATTTAACTCTGATACTATTTTCGCATAAAAGCTGGTATAATATATCAATTTTATTATTATTGGTATTTTGTTTGTAATTAAATATTTCTTTTATATCTGTGAAATTTTATACATGGTTAGTCGAAATTATATTAACACTTAAAGGCAAAACCTTTTGTTTACCTTTTTAATGCAACCACATATGTTTTAAAACAATGGACAACAAACTGGTAACTAACATTAGATACATATATATGTGTTCAATAAATGCTTTTACATTTAAGTGTTAATATAGTTTTTTATTAAATCTTTTTCCAAAGATGTAAGTGCTAACATAATTTTGACTAACGCTGCATAAACATTAGAATAAACAAAATGAATAAAAATTTGTTTCATGATGCATGAAATCGAAAAATAATCCATCAAAATTGGCGTATAACTCTCCACTGAATAAACTAAATTTCCCCACAGACAGAGAATTGTAAATTAAAACACTCGTTACATCAACTTAAAGCAATAAATCCTCTCAGTTAGAAATTGCGAAGTAATTCACATTTTTTACAACATTTAAAATATACCCTATCATAAATAATAATTAACACGTTATCCATTGTCATACAAGCGGGAACATCGAAATAAGGAAATCAGATGAGACACATTATAACAGGGGAAAATCGCGTTGATTTTCCTCTGGTCGACGATGGCAATAACCGGAGCAAATCTAATTTCGCTCTTTTGCAAATTTATTAATTTCTAAGCATCACACAATTTCAATTTTTTCACCGGCGATTAGAAAAGAAATGTACTCTAAAATGCAATTTGTTAGAATACTACAATGCAATTTGTTAGAATAATTTACTGATCTTGTATGGTTTTTAAAAACATTTTCAAACATGATTTTTATCAACCTAATTTTTTACCGACCATGGATATACACATCTCGTGAAAGTACTCCCCACAGGTTTAAAATTGAATTCGAGTCTGGGCAGATGGATGGCCAGTCTATAACAGTCACTTAATTCTGCGTACATCAAGCTTTTATTGAGTGGGAGGTGTGAATCGACGCATTGTGCGGTTGGAATTTCCAGTTTTCCCCTCTTAAGATGCTTCCAATTGGAAGTAGGCTGTTTTTGAGGACATTTTGATAATCCTTAGAGCACTGTCGAACATTAAGAAAAACAATTTCCTTTGTTCCGTTGAAACAGAAAGCGCCCCACACCATGAGAGAATCTCCTCTTTTTTCTCGACTAAAGAACTCGCGAGATTCTCATTACAGGTCATGCCAATAGTATGCTCAGCCATCATGGCCATTCAAATCGAATTTTTTTCCTTCACTGAAGAAAAAACTTTTTCATTCATCCCTCTGATGCAGGCATGTCAAACTCGTCTACCGCCGCGGGCCAAATTAAGTATTGCATACAAAGATGCGGGCCACATCAAACAAAGTAGATAGTGTTATTAGAATTGCACACAGCAATATTTGTACGTACAAAACATAGACATATTAAACAAATAGTCAAGTAAGGTTCCAAAGTTATTATTATAATTCATAGTTTATTTTATCTTATTTTTCGAAAAAATTCTTGGCATTACTTTTTATCAACTAAATCTACAAAGTTTAATCGGATTTTCTAAATTGTATTACATTAAAAAAAATTATTTTACACAAGCTATGTTAATCTAACAAAGGTATAACTTTTAATCTTCCGGTTTTTTTTCAAGTAAAGAAAAAGCATATTTTGAAAAAAAAAAATTCTTTAATAAATTGTGTCTCGTATTTATGCGCTACGTATTTCATTTCATTTATGAAACACATTTTCTCGTTCAAATTATGTTGCTTTTACCAGAAAAATTTTGCTACCGAACATAGTTAATGAATGCCTAATTGCTCCACTTTGCCAACTTTTTCACGCAGTTGGAAAATTGCAACTCGTAACTGAAATAAACAAAGGTAAAATGCCAAAGGATTGGCGGGCCACAAAGAAGTTGTCGGCTGGCCAGTTGTGGCCCGCGGGCCGCGTGTTTGACATGCCTGCTCTAATGCATGTGTTTTTAGCTCAAAGAAAGCGTTCCTTTCTATGGTGCACTTTCAGCGTAGGCGTCCGACACATTCTGCATTATTTATGATTTTTGCTTACTTGTATGCTACGGTGAGCAATAGATCTCGAAATAGGAAAAGCTAAAGCCCTCGCAATTTCATAAATAGACTGCTTTTGGGTTGAAACTGCTCGCAAAATCTCTCTATCTTGTCTTAGAGATGTTTTTCTTGGTCGACCTGAATGCTTTTTTGCAATGGCATTGTCACTTTTCGATAAAATTGCATAAATTCCAGATCTGCTACGCTTCATTTATTTAGAAATAGCAGAAACTTTAACATTTTGATTCTTTAAATGCCAAATTTTAGCTATGTCAGTTGCAGAAAATTGAACGTTGCAAGGTATTTTCCAACTATTCGACAATTGAAGAACGGGCAGTGATTTTATATTTCGATGTGGGTATTTCACATGTACAGAACGCAGAAAATGTAATTTTGTTTGGTATGGTAGTAATAAAAGCAATACGTTTCATTGTCTATATATTTTTGGGACAGCTTATTTTGAATTTTACTTTTTTACAAACAAACTCTGATATGAACATAATATTTCTGTATTGTAATGAAATGTTATGAGTCCATATGATTTTTTACGTGATTATTGCTTTATGTTTTTTAACTGTTATTTCTAAAAATTGCCTGTCCATATACTTTTGAGACGCACTGTAATAGTCTAATTGTTTTATTATTATTTTTTTTAAAGCACTGAAATAGTTTCGTTTCTTCTTATAATTAAAAACTGCTTATTGGTTTACTTGTCTTAGACAGCTCGTCATCAGCTTACGTACGTCGCATAATGTGACGCTAAGTATTGTAGTATTGTTAAGTTTCGATATTTAGCACATTTTCAGGGAACAAAACTAAATACATAATATCGCTCACCCACAAGCAAAGCGACATAATTAAAAAATACTGCATTTCACAGGAGAGGCAAAAGAAGATTCGCATGCTTATACTGTAATATAAAATTACGGCACGTTGTTCTGTATGCTGCTGTAAAAACGTGTATAACAGTGTAAAATCGTTAAGAATTAAGACGTAGAAGAGATTTATGTGATTGAGTAAATTTATCCCCAAAAACAATTTTACTCCTTCTGTGGCGACAAATGGACATATGTGATAGTTTCATTTTGGATAAAAATAAGTAAATTTCTGTCACAGCTCTTGGGCATTTCTACGAATATAAAATTATATAAAAATAATTTTAAAAATGTAAATACAAATTTAATTACTTGTTGCGTTTTATTAATAAAATGACATACATTAAATTGCAGTGAATGTTATTTATGAACAGTTACCATTTACAAGCACCCCCTTTATCATCGCATCGGACAAATTTTCATTTTATTTGTCACATAAGGAGAGTTATGTTTATGATAATAAAGACTAGTTTCTTAAATGTCGAGAATCTAAAGTTTGTTTTAATCAAACTCTAAAACTTTTCTTTAATTTATACATTTATTTAATTTTTAAAAAAAGTATATTTTCTAGTGAAATTTATGTTACTTTCTAAAAATTGATAAATGTTTAATTTATAACAGATTTTGTGAAAGTTTAAACATACATACAAGCTCTATGGTTCTACAATCCGAGAAGAATTTTAGCCTTCCTTATCCCATTCAGCACAATATTCAATTTAGTGATAGTATAAGGAATACCAGATATATTAAATTACGTCATTTTCGCCCAATCACAATAGCAATTAGCGACGCAAAAAACCAGATGATTAGAACATAACAGTCTGGACCTAAAATTAGGCGTACGCACATAACGTCCTGGTACAGTAGAGTCCCGATTATCCGAGTCCCGCTTAACCGAGTTTCCGCTTTAACCGAGTTATTTTTTTCTGATGGACTGATGCCTTCCATTATTATGAAAGAGCCATGATAAATGAAGTGTTAGGTGAATGTGAAAGAGCAGCCGTAAAAAGTTAGAACTCTGATTTTCTGGTCAGGATGGGGGGGGGGAATGGCCATTTTTTTTTTTTTTTTTTTTTTTTTTTTTTAAGAAAATTATGGCCATATTTTTTCCCATCCTGACCAGAAAATCAGAGTTCTAACTTTTACGACTGCTCTTTGATCTTCACCTAACACTTCATTTATCATGGCTCTTTCATAATAATGGAAACCACTAGTCCATCGGAAGAAAATGATCCATTCCAAAGGTATAAGTTCGATTGAAAAAAACTATTTAATACTTTGAGCAGAAAGAAGAGGCTACACCTGCAATTTTCATGACACTAATACAATCATATAGCTGCCAATTTGTACGGTTTTGTTACCTCTAAAATTGAATACAAATTTTTGCCATATTTAATCGTCTACAGTTAATAGAATTTAGTGATTGAATTGAGCAAAATTTACTGGTAAGTTTTAGTGGCAAGAAAAAATCTTAGAAATTGATAGCTATGCAATAGCGTAATACTGCAGCCTCCCCCTCTACCCCCCTCCCAAAAAAACTGCAGCAAAATTGACATTTAACAAACAAAAAACTATTAAGGGCTTTTAAAATTAAGTTTCATTCTCCGTTTTTATTAAAAGTAACGGAAATGTGCATCAAAGAAATGTTACTATACCATCATAAAAATTCATGAATTAAGTGAAAATTTATATTTCTCCTTAGTTGGTGACTATTTGTGTAAATCGGGGTTATCCGAGTTTTTTGCTTGTCCGAGATGAGCTTGGTTCATATTAATTCGGATAATCGGGACTCTACTGTATTTCAAATAGAAAATTTCATGACATACTGAGTTACATCGTAGTGCTGAAGGGGTTAATATATTTCTCCAGACCTCCGATTCCTGGGCCTTCAATTTATAATCCAGAATGGGTTTCTAACTGTGTTATGCATATTCCAGCTGAACTATATTTTAATATAATAAAAGATGTTTGTAGAATATAAATAAATTCATATACATAGTTGCATAAAAGAAATTAGATACAGTGCAGTTATGGGTGCTAATTGCATTGAATGCGTTTTTAGCTATGCTATGCGTTTTCGAGCTGAATTAAATTTTAGCATAATATGTGGTGTGTATAAAAATATGTAGATCATATACAGGGTTCCACAGGATAATTCGAATATCGTTTACACTATGGTAGGTAATTTCTGAAAGTAAATTTTGAACTGTGTTAGGCGTTTTTTGTAAATTGTGAAATTTCGTAATAAAATTCTGGAAGTGTTGAAAAATGTTTCATGGTGCGATGCATGATTTTTTTCGCTTGTTTTTGTCTCCAGTATTTGTTTCAATATTCATGTATGAGTGGTTTTCAACTAGTTTAGAGTAATTTACTATCTAAATTGCTTATTTAAATTACTATTTAAATTGTAAAGTAACTATTTAATTTACTAACATTAATTTACTATTTAAAATTTTAATAAAAATAGTATATGAAGATTAATTTTCAACACAATACCGACATTAATTACTTTCTGGCTAAACACTTTCCTTAGTTTTTTTTCTTCTTCTTCTTTTTCTCACCTTTCTTCTTATTATTATTTTTTTTAAATTTTTCTTTTCGCCACCCTTCTTATTCTTTTTATTATTATTATTCTTTTCCTCACCTTTCTTATTCTTTTTTTTTTTTTTGAACAAGGAAAACATTTTTGTTATTGATATAGCGTAAACCTTGTGAGCTATAATAATTCTAAATTTTTAACTAAACTTTTTTCTGCTCTGCATCCTTCTTAAACTTGTTTAAAGAATGAAAGGAAATTTTCTCTTTAAATAAAAAGAAGTGTAATAATGCTTTGTATTTTTATTACAAATAAGGAACTTTAATTATAGAGTGAAAAAAAAATTATATTCTTAGCGTGTGTATCTAAAGTTGGTTTTATTCAAGGATGTCTAGTAGGTGAATAATAGAAATAATAATTGAGAACTAATATCCGGTATGAGCTCAAGTAAAACACCAACTAGCCACGTCGCGTGCTTTTTTTTTAGGTTCTTGCATTGCATCGGTTAAGCCGAACAGATCTGGAGGTTCACACTCGGGTTGGATTGTGTCTAACATTTTTAGGTTAGGGTCAGACTCGTTGAATTTTGGTTCTTTTGAGAAATCTCTTTTTCTTTTTTTAAAAGGTCCAGAATATTATTTCATTGTATATTCGAATTTGAATGACAATATCTACAAGACGTAAACTAAAATCCAGAAACTCTCAAATAATTCTTAAACCGATAAAGCTAAAGTTGTGGAACAAGTCTAATTTGCTAACAATACTGCAATGAGCTTCTATAACAAATATTAAATTCTTGAATTTAAGATAATTGTCTGAGTACAGCTCCGGCTTCCCTGCAAAAATTACACTTATTGTTAACACGATAGCGTCCAAAATATTTGTCGTATCGACACAAAAAATTAAATGGACGTTGGTAGTGCCAAAATCTCGGTGCGTATTGAAAATCATAAATATTCGTCACCCTAACGACATGAAATGTCTGCTCAAAATTTTCCCATAGAGATAACATTGCGGGTTTAAATCTATATATTTGAAAGATAAGGCTTTTTTTTTTTTTTTTAGACATCTACCTTGAGCTTTTTCTGAACCAATTTTAATAATTCTTTTTTTAAATGAAAGCTGTTTCTCTGTAGATTTGCGGTACTAGCTATTTTTTTAAATGCTCCCATTTTTAAATTTAAATTTAAAATTTAAAAGTTTTCTCTGATTTTTTTTTTAAATGGTAGCAATTAGATTACTTCCATTGTTGTAAAGAAAAGAAAATTAGTAAAGTATGTTTATCTTTATTGATGCCAATCTCTAATAAAATGCAAAATTAACTTTGTAAAAAAAGGGAACAAAAAATGACTTCACGCTTTAAAAAAACACCAAATTTTTCCTCAAAAAGCTATTACAATTCAATACTTTTTCACTCCACTGAGTTTGAGACGCTATGTGAAATGCTTCAATGACGCAAAGTGACATCATATTTAAATGAAAATCAAAATTTTCTCTCATAAAAAGAAATATTTTACTACGAACGCCTCTAAAAGATATAAATTTCTTGAATTTTACTCGCCGATACCCAGATTAGAATCACAAGTCAAGAGTGCGAATGTTCACATGCAAAGCCGTAGTTAGCAAACTTGATTTCAACTTTGGAAATATATGTATTAATAACTTATTGCGTACTGCGATATTTTTGAAATGGTGAATGTAAATTTGAGAGATGCATATGTAAATTTTGAGACGATAAAAATGACGTGAAATTTACGTTTCACGCGAAAAATAATTCTATGATTGGCTCATGGTGAAATAATTTTTGCTGATTTTCAATCGGTAATTTCAAACATAAGAGCCTCAATGGGTAATTTCATCATAATTACTTATTTTGGTTAGGTATACTAATACATTTTAATTTAATACGTTGAACAGTCGAAGTTTATGGAATTAGTATTTTGGTAACTTTAAATTAAAAATAAATATTTGTTGAAAGTAAGTATTAACTAATGTATGAGTTCCTTTTTAAACAATTTCTTTCGTGTAAATACGACGGGTTTCATCTCGTTATTAAACAAAACATTAGCTCCATTGTTGTAAATTATGCATTTTAACCTCATCGTTATCGTAATCGTTATGGCGTCGTCAATATTTGTGACCTGAGATATAGATTGACTTTCAGAAGTTTTACTTTCTACGTCTGTAACGACCACTTTTTCTTTTTTTTCAGTGCTAACCTTTTATCCTTCATAATCTACCAAATCGATGTAATTCATTTTGAATTTTAAATCAAGAGAAATTAAAAGAAATCGAATACGATGAATATGATTTTGGGTCTTAGCCGCAGATTGACGGATTTCGTATTAACCGCATGGCTACGAGTTATAAATCAAAGAAATCGAGAAAAATATAACAGGGTTTTGTACGGATCAGGGTATTTCCCAGGAGAGTTTCCAGTATTTTTTTTTATAGAAAAAGAAATCAAGGCTAAACTGGTGAAATTTCGCATTCTTATAAGGAGAGATTTTCTGTAAGAAAATAGCGGTGTAGAAGAATTTCCTGGTCGCAGAATTTCAGGAGTCGTACGAATCCTGATACAATGTCATGTATGTATTACTTATATGTATGTATTCTTATGTATGTATGTTTATATTCAGACGTATGCATGTTTGTATTGGGAAATTTCCACAATCGGGTTTGTAGACAATTTCATAATTTAGCGAGCGTTGTTTGATGCGCAAATTTAACCATTTGGCAGCGGTCCCAATTACAGAAGGTTACTCATATTTTTTATTCACTGTAAGTGAATGTCCTGCAACTGAAATGCCCATGGACATTATCCGTAACCTTCCAAATCGGTGCAATACATTTTGAATTTTAAATTAAGAGAAATGAAAAGAAATCGAATACGGAGAATACGATTTCGTTTATTAGCCGTATGGCTGCGAATGATAATCAAAGAAATCGAGAAAAATATAATGCCATGTATGTATCACTTATATGTATGTATTCTTATGTATGTATAGTTGTATTAAAACGTATATATGTTTGTATTGGAAAATTTCCGTAATTGGGTTTGTAGACGATTTCATAATTTAGTGAGCGTTGTTTGATGCGCAAATTTAACTATATGGTAGCGGTTCCAATTTCAGAAGGCTATTAATTTTTCTTTTTAATTCAACGTAAGTGAATATGCTGCAACTGAAATGCAAGTGAACATTTTCCGTAACCTACCAAATCAATGCGATTCACTTTGAATTTTAAATTAAGAGAAATAAAAAGAAATCGAATACGGAGAATACGATTTTGGATGTTAGTTGCATGATAACAGATTCAGTATTAACCGCATGGCAACGAATGATAATAAAAGAAGTCGAGAAAAATATAATGTTATGTATGTATTACTTATATGTATGTATTGTTATGTATGTTTTTATTCAGAGGTATGTATGCTTGTATTACGAAATTTACGTAATCGGGTTGGTAGAAAATTTCATAATTTAGTGAGCGCTGTTTTATGCGCAAATATAACCATTTGGTAGTGGTCACAATTACAGAAGGTTACTCATTTTTTTTAAATCCTCATAAGTGAATTTGTTGCAACTGAAATGCGAGTGAACATTCGGAAGTGAATGAGATAAGCATTTTTGGCCTAAACGTACACTTGAAAACAGAAATAAGTAGATAACAAAATAAAAATGTCCTAAAAGCGTAAAAAAAAGGTAGCTTACTTATTTCTTGATTTTAAGATTTTAGCTAATTTTGCGGTAAAACACTAAGCTAAAATGTGAAGAAACCGATTAGAGAAGAATCATCAGTGCTGAATTTCAGTGGAAATTTATCCAAATTTGGCAGCTACAGCCAAATTCGCTGCATTTATATCAACATATGTTTGGTTGCCAAATTTGGCGAAATTTCGCAAAATGTCTCCAAGCTTGGCGAAAATTTTGACGTTAATGTATATGACTGTATAGTTTTATACTTATAATCGGAAAACGGATACAACAATGAAAGATATTCGCGAGAAATCAACTTCACTAAAAGTCATAAATCATTCCATGATTTTTTTAACCTGTTGCTTAGATGTAGTGTACATTTTAAGAAATGTACATATTTTTATATGTGTAACATTATACACAAAATTTTGAAAATGCCGGTTAAAAGAAAGCAATTGAGATGAAAAGAGTTATTCAGCGTAATTCTATGTGGAAAAGTCACATTAAAATAACCCAGCTGCCTACGAGTAATTGCGCGAATAACGATATAACAATAACTCAGATGAACAAAAGTATCAAGTTTGATAGAGGAGTATAGCAGATGACAAATATGTGCGTGTTATATATGTTAGGATAATCAAAGAAATTAGTAAAACAATCATAGAGCAGTTAGGATCAGAAGCTGTCATTCTTTTAGCACTAACAGGTACTGCTGCGCTTAATGTCGAAGGAAAGTTAATTCTTTCAGTGCTTAAAAAACCACCCTGTTTTAAATAGATCGCTGCTTTAAAAAGTCAGGCAGAAAGAAATCTACAGCTCAGCATGGATACAGTATTATTTATCTTTATTGACGAATTTTCAATTGTCGTCTTATGGCTGAACTTGAACAAAGATGTCGCAAATGTACTTTGTTTAAATCCTTGGAGGCATTAGATAGTTACATCGCGTAAAAGACATCCCTCTATATAAGAGACGTTCTATAAAAGACATTTTGGTTCTTCGCCGACAAAAAATGCTTAGAGCTTTTGAAAATTGCTTCACATTAACAAACTCGTTCAGGCAAAATGACGATCAGCAAAGACAGTATCGAAAGACTCTATATTCGATTTGCGCGGGTCAAGTTTCAGACTACTCTCATCCCTTATGCAACGGTGGAAAGCTACGCTGCTTCCGGCTAAACTTGAATGATTTCAAGATGCTACATGTCTTTTTTCCAAAAACAAGCAAGCGAACGAACATAATTAAGAATTACTTCTTAAATCAA
The DNA here is from genome assembly GCA_963932465.1 of Maratus speciosus. Classification (NCBI taxonomy): domain Eukaryota; kingdom Metazoa; phylum Arthropoda; class Arachnida; order Araneae; family Salticidae; genus Maratus; species Maratus speciosus. The sequence goes on along the minus strand of OZ010800.1, from coordinate 288,640,494 downwards.
AGTGGTCAATGACAGGAATGTTAGCAGACCACAATAATTAAAAGTAAGATGTAGTGAAGATGATCACGTGTTTGGACTTCATGCTGAACTTTTTTCAGCAGTTGGATGCAGAGTTATGTTACATACCAATATCTGGATGGAGTGGGGATTGATAAGCGGTGTACTGAGTACAATAAAAGATACTGTCTATGACCCAAAATTTCAACCCCCAGGCTTGCCACAGTCTATAATGGTTCATTTTGTTGATTATCATGCCACAAATTAGCATTTGAGCATTACCTGAGGCAACTGATGACTGAATTAAGCACTAGAAAATGAGGATTCAACGGGTGTTATTTCAAATTTAATTTTGTACTATTAAACAGTAATCATGAAAATTAAACTTTTTTTAAAATTTTAAAATGTTATGTGTTAAGTTTATACGACCCCATGCTCCGACATTTCGGCCTGACGGATACTAGTTCTAAAAGTTTAAATTGCGTATGGAATATGGATGTACAGGTCGGAAGACAGATTCATTTCATATATCTTGTGTTTGCCTGTTTTATGTAACAACTTAAGTTTATAGTTTAATATCAGTAATGAATTGTTAATTAGTAGTCATTTGTGTATTCCCAATTTAAATTTTGTTTGTATTATGAAATGAGTTTAAATTCAACGTAACCACCGCAGACGTTTTCACACAGTAAAACAAAAAAAATCAATAATAATAAAAAAAATTAAGCCTATTTCCCGCGAGCGGCCGCTATAAATGCAAAATAAAATTTTGTTAAATCAGTATTATCTATTTTTAGCTAACTGCCGTAATAAATAAAAAGAACTTTTCTATTTAAATTTGGTTAATCTTCTCGCCACTGGGCGTTATTAGCTTTAAAAAAAACTTGAGTTAAATCTGTTCTTTCTAATTTTAGTTAGGAGTGTTATGAGAAAACATTAAAAATACCGACTTTCAACTTTTAGCTATACAATTTCTCACCAGGGGTGCTATCAGCTTAAAAAAATCACGGGAAACCTTTTTTTGGAAACATAAAATTAACTTAGCAGAAGCTTATTCTAAAGATCTATTAAAAAGTCATAGATAAAAACTCCATTTTACTGAAATTTGATTACCCTATACCTTCCCAGAGAACGCTATAAACGCAAAAAGAAAATTTTGTTGAATCTGCATTCCCTAATATTAACTTGGAGTATGATTGCCATAGAGAAAACATAAAAAAAATCATTTTAAAGTTCAATTATGAAATTTCAAATCAGTGCGCTACCAGCATAAAAAAGCCTGTGGTGAGAAACGTTTCATAAAAAAAATAAATTTGACGGTAGATAAAGCTTATTGTGAAAATTTGCAAAAAAAAAACATAAAAAAAACAAATTATTTTAAAGGCCCTATTTCCTGCCAAGGGACTCTATAAATGAAAAAAAAAAAAAAAAAGAAAAAAAAACTAGAAAACAGGAATTCTGCTTTTTCAGAATTTAGTGTTGCCCCGATGAAAAAAAATATATGTATATATAAATAGTACAAAACATATTTCAATTTTAAGACTTAAAGCACACACTTTTATTTTATGTAAAATGACGTCATTTGCATCGGCTTAAGAATTCCACATTCACGATCCACTCTTAAACACCTACAGTAAAGCATGCATAGGATGTCACTATCGCAAAATAATACACAAATGCAGCAAAAAGATGCCGTTATTAAAGCAACTCGACAAAAAAGTCTATCTAATGATTCATAGGCCTTCATTTCTTTGTAAATATAGTTTATAACAGCTCAATGTTTTAACAGAAATTATTTGTTTATATTTTTTCAAAATTGCACGTATTTTAATTACATTTTCTTTCGGTTGTTATGAGAAAATGGCAACAAAAAGGTATAATTGCCATTTTTCGTGTTTTTCAACTATTTTCCATTTACTTTCTACATAAATGGAGTACTTGAGTTGCCAAAATGAAACAAATGTTGCTAAAAACTACAAAAAAATTAATATTTCAAATATAAATGGAGATAAAGTTTTCAAACAAATTGCATTTAAAAGTACCTTTTTTTTCCAATACGACTGTATAAAAATTGAAAATGTGCGATGCTTATAAATTTAACAAATTGCTATAGAGCATTTAATCGTACAATGAAACATCTGCTTTGTTTATAGCAGCCTTCTGTAAGTTAACGTTATTTTTTGGAGACACAAATTAAGCTGGGAGAAATAAATAGCATACCCTACCGGGGGGCTAAAAAAAATGTGTTGAATCTGGGCTACCTATTTTTAACTTCAGTATAACAGCCATACACTGTCCCCACTTTTATTTAAATTTGTTTATTATATTTCTCCTAGGCATAAAATAAATTTGAATTTAAAATACCCTACCTAACTTTAAATAGACAAGGGACCTTCAAACTAACTTTTTTCTCTTTAAATACTGTTAAAGGACACGCTGTATGCATTATGGCATATATTTGTCACACATGAAATTAAAAAAAAAAATATTTTTGAGAAATATAAGGAATTTTCTTGAATATTTTAAGCGTTATGAAGAACTTTTTTAAAATCCCCATGCGCATTCCATATCCATTAAAATTAAAATACCCCAATATTTTGTATGCCAGTTTGTTTTATATATACAAATAAAACTGCGCATCGAATTTTATATATTTGAATATAAAGGCAAAAAAAAATATTTTTTTTTCTAAATTGTATGAAATTTTCCGCAGTTTTGCATCCTATTTCTACAATTAACTACTTTTACTTTACTAATTATATTTAGTTTCAAAAAATTATGCACAGTTTATTTATATATATAAAACAAACTTGCATAAAAAGTATTCGGGATTTTAATTGATATGGAATGCGCATGGGACATTATGAAAAGTTCTTCATAATGCTTAAAATATTCAAGAAAATTCCTTATTTCCCCCCCCCTTCCAAAAAGAAAATAATAATCTCTTAAACTTACACTATGTGCAAAACTACTTAAAAGATGAGACAATATTTAAAAAAGATGTTAAATTACTTTAATATCTTAGTACTTTCAACTATAAAAACATAGTCTTCGTCAGAGAAATATAAGAAATATTACTGTTATTAACGTCTAATTTTCAAAATTCACGTAGATGGTGACGAAAGGAGTGAATGTGGAAGTTAATTTTTAGATCCGGAAAACATTGGGAAAATAAAACATGGATATAGGGAAGTGAAATATTTTCCCAATATTATACTCTTTATTTAACTATTTTAAAAGACAATTTAAAATTATCAGCCCAAAATTTAGTATTGGAAAAAACTTTGCTTTTTATCAAGATAACGATCCTAAGCACACGGACCTCAACGTTCGCCTCTGGCGTCTGTATAAATTAATTGTTCACAAGATCTGAAAACACCACCTCAATCACCGGACTTAAACCCGATTGAACATATTTGGAGAGAACTGGAGGTTAGAGTAGGAAGACACGACATTGAAACGAAAAGTAAACTAAAAACAGTGATGATCGACGAATGGATAAACATTGATGCAGGATTTACAAAAAAAAACTAGTGAAATCTATTCCATTTAAAAGCTGTTGTGGATGCTAAAGGATATCCTACCAAGTGGGAAGACCGGGGCACGTTTACGCTTTACACTTTTTCAAAAACGAGTTATAACTGGCGCGCCACCAGTCATGACAGATTGATGCTGCTCCCTAGCGGGTATTCTCACACGTTTTTCAGCGTCAGTCGAGCTTCGGTCTAGCATACGGAAAGGATAACCTGTTTTCTGCCAAGGTGAGTAAATTTTGTGTTGAATTTATTGAAATTTATTGTGAACTAATAATTCTTAGTTAAGGATAAACAAATAGATGAACATTAGCAGAATTTTATCCTTTTTTGAGAACTGTATTTGTATGAACAAAAATGTTATTAATTTTCGTTGCACGTTAAAAATAAATCCAAACATGGCGACGGTGCACGTTTACGCATTGACATTGGGGCACCTTTACGCACGTTCTTACTGCGTAAACGTGAACAACTGAGACCATTTGAAAAGGCAGGACCAAGGCTTGGCACCAAGAAAGGGAGGAAAAAGAGGAAGTCCGCAATCCTAACTGATACTCCGGTTAAAGAAGGCCCCAGACAAGAGCAGTTAGAAGCGAAAAAGAAAAAAATGATGTCACAACAAAACAAAAAGAAGAAATCACTTAAAAATTTACTAGTTTCTATGGAAGCAGAACAAGAAGACAGCAAAGAAAAAAGTATGAAACCAAAAACTGCAAAAGGGGAAAAGTTCATACATTCTGGAAGAAAGAAAATATTGAATGAATCTGATGACGAAGATGAAAACTGTGTGTGTATTTATAGTTTGAAATCATAAAACCAATCCAAAAAAGGACAAGACTGGGTTCAATGTCTTTGATGCAAAAGGTGGTCGTACGACAAGTGTGCAAAAAGAAATACTTCATTTTTTGTTTGCAAAAACTGTAAAAGTCATGAATAAGATGACTAAATAGATTCTGTTTTTAATGAGCAATAAGCCCTATGTTTTCAGTTTAGCCTATAAAATGGTAATGTGTCTTTAATTAGATGTCTTTAATTTTTTTATTTTTAAGCAGTGTTTTAATTTATATATAAAACATTTCAATTTGATTGAATATTAATTTCACTTACTCCTTGGCATCACTTATAATATGCGTAAACGTGCCCCAGTTGATTCGTACGGGGTAAGTTTACGCAAAAGACTTGGACCTAAAAAAAAATTTTTTTACGGTTAAGACCACAAATAGAGCAACAACTGAATACACAAATTTTTATTACCTGCTTTATAAAGCCACAATGTCTGAAATTTGCTAAGTTAAAACATAAAAATTAGAAAATTCATTAAAAAAAACCCGCGTAAACGTGCCTCGGTCTACCCTACTAATTTAACGAAATATTACAATATTTACCAATATGCAGAGATTGTTTTCAATGTGTACGAAGACTTTTGTGAAATAACTTTTTTTGTTATTTTTTTATTATTGATTTTTTCAAAATAAGGCTTTACTATGTTTATAAAATATTTTATGTAGTTTTGTTAAGAATAACAGATCTTATTATTAGATACCTACTAGCTGTTACCCGTGACGTCGTTCACGTAACATAAAAAGAATAAATTAATTAATTAAGCAAAGCATTTCAATTCCGATAATTAAAAACATATATAATAAACCAATTCTTTATCACATTTTATAGGAGAAAATCTCTCCATATATATATTACGCTATCGCACGTGGCACAGAAAGCACAATTATTTGTTAATTGTTTAATGGCAACGCCCAAATGAAACACATCTCATTGGTTATTGAACAACATTTAATGCATCACCATACCTATAAGGGGGTTACCATAGGGCACCCTGTTCTGTCACCAAATACCGCCAAGTTTGTTGCCAAAAGTGTCGCCAACTTGGCAATATCTCTAATATTTCGCCAAATTCCCATAGACTTTCATTGTAAACCAATAGGGCTTACTTGCTTACAGAAAATCAACAAATTGAGATATTTTAATGCAACAAAAACTGATATTAGCTTAAGGGATTATATTAATTATATTTAACCCTCTCTCTGCGTATTTTTTTTTTTAAATCAAAATAGGTTTAAAAATTGCACCTTTTTTTATTACATGGTTCAAATCTATATATAGCTTAAAAGCTTAGAGTTTAAATATGTAATTTTTTTTGTAAAAGAGTTCAGGATCTTAGATGGGATAGGATATTAGAAATTAGGCGAAATCAGGGCTGTCACTGGAGACCATTTTTATAGTCTCGAACCACTATTGTAAAAAAATCAATTTTGTAGTACAGTTATCTTGTAGATGTTGTTAAAGTCTATATGGAATTTTTGTACTTAAAAAGTGATCCCAGTTGAATTAAAAAACAGTTGCCAGTGGAAAAAATGAATCCCCGAGGAAATTTCAGATGCACACATTTTGCTACTTTTACGTTGCCCGAGGAAATCTCGGGTTGCGCAGCGAGAGGGTTAAGGGAGTCCAAGTAAATTAAATTATGAATAAAAGTAACATGATGCAATGCTTAGCATGAACATAAATTTTAAGGGAGACCAAACTGGTCGCCAAGGGCGGCTAGTATGAGTAATTTAAGGTATTTCTTTATTATAGCATCATTGACATAACTCAGGTTTATACGCTGAATCAGGATGTCTGTTTACATCATGAAGTAATAAGAAAATGGCACAGATGTCATATACGCACCGGGGTACCTAATTGTTGCCAAAATAGATTATTTTGCTTGACATAGTAATCAGGATATTGTTGTTTATTTATTAATAAATTGTTTATTTACTTTAATTTTCTTTTAAAATTACATAAATTAATGAAACTTTTTTAAAAATTTATCTCTATTTCCTTTTTTAAGTAATAGAACATAATTTAAAATATACATGTAATTGGTATTCGAAAACGATGTTTTCGCCAAATTGGCGTCAAAAACAAATCGCGCCAAACCAGGTGTGTATATGGCATCTGTGGCAAGAAAATTATCGGATGATACCTTTTTATATGTTTTAGAATCATACTTTGCATCAAAGGCGGGCGAAGATATGATCATCTAGAATATTATTAAGTCTACACAAAAAAAACCTGTTTACAACAATGTATTCATTTTTGCAACAAATGTCTTTCTTTAAAAAAAGCAAATTGACTACGAACCCGATTACAGAACATAACCTTTTTATCTAGTTAATTTTTTACTTCTTAAGAATGAAAATACATATTTCCTGCTAATCATTACGTCATTTTCGACTTTGATGATTTTACTGTGCATATTATTGACATGTGCTATCCATTTGCTCTTCAAAAGTTTTTATTTTTATTTTTGAATGTCAAATTAAAATTTAAATCTTTATGTTAACCGTGCGCAGACGATAAACCGTAAGTATTGATAACAATTTTCTTTAAATAATAAGAATTAATACAATAACACAATCTCATTTTATTTCAACATCAAAGCATATCCGTTTTATATTCCATATATGACTTCACATTTGCCTTCATTCCGCACATACTCAAAATTCATGCACCTTGTATTATTAAAAATACTTGAAAATTTCCGTTTTAATCTTTCAATCAGAAATTAAATTATTATTCTGGGTTTTTATCTTTTGGCAACGAAAAAGGGAAGATGGTTAAATTTTATCGGAAAAATGTCAATTCATTGCGTATGAAAAATAATGAAATTTTGGATTATTAAGCAAAATATTTGAATAAAATAAATTAAACATAGCCTATGTTCATTTCCAGGTTATAATCCATCTATATCCAAAAATGCAAAAGTATTAATTCATCCGTTTAGACGCAGGCTTCATTCAAACTTTCGGACACACATTGACATTTATAATATTATAAGGATGTTAAATTAAAATTCAAATCTTTATGTTAACCGTGCACAGACGATGAACCGTAAGCATTGATAACAATTTTCTGTAAATAATAAGAATTAATACAATAACACAATCTCATTTTATTTCAACATCAAAGCATATCCGTTTTATATTCCATATATGGCGTCACATTTGCCTTCATGCCGCACATACTCAAAATTCATGCACCTTGTATTATTAAAAATACTTGAAAATTTCCGTTTTAATCTTTCAATCAGAAATTAAATTATTATTCTGGGTTTTTATCTTTTGGCAACGAAAAAAGGAAGATGGTTAAATTTTATCGGAAAAATGTCAATTCATTGCGTATGAAAAATAATGAAATTTTGGATTATTAAGCAAAATATTTGAATAAAATAAATTAAACATAGCCTATGTTCATTTCCATGTTGTAATCCATCTATATCCAAAAATGCAAAAGCATTAATTCATCCGGTTAGACGCAGGCTTCATTCAAACTTTCGGACACACATTGACATTTATAATATGATAAGGATTCTGAAACATTATGACGCAATTTTCGAAGAATTGAAGAGATATCTTATAAGCACAAAAATCGCTTTTATTTGATGACGCCACGAACATATATGTACACATAGACAACAAACACTTTACAACCAGAATTTTCACATATTTAAATATAACTCACACCAAGGTTTGGTGTATTCAATTTTATCGGTCAACGGATGTTGATCCTTTTGCAACTGTACTAGCTCATAACTGCGGGGCGTAAAATGTTATTCCATGTCAGGAACCAACGCCCTTAGCACCCTCAGGCCATGAAGAGAAGCTGCAAAAAAGATAAGTTACAACATTAATTTTAATTAATAGATACAGCACTATTTCATTGAAATTCGAAAGTGTACAAACACTTTTGGGAACCACTGTATATAGCAGGCTCATGTTATTTATTAATGAGTAGTTGCGTGGCAGCTCGATGTGTTACACTGCAAGCGATCCCCGAGTTCTTGAGAGAAATAAAAATCCAATATCGTTGTGCCATTTAGAAAAACTTAATAAAAATTTTATTAAATGCTAAATTTGAAGTAAGAAATCATACTTGCAATGTAGGTTAAACAGAAATTGCGAAAATTATGTTTCTCAGATTACGTGATTTTTGTTACAAGACTTTATTTGTCAAAAGTATGTAGTTCATTTAAGATTTGGTTGCCAATTTCGGAGCTATGTGACGTTACTTTGGCAAACTTATAAACAAAAATTTTCGCTTTTTGAATAAAACAAATACTTTATATATATATATATATATATATATATATATATAAAGAAACGTATGCAATTTTTACCAGAGAAACCGTTTTATTTTTAATGCTTTTTTTAACCGCCATGTTTCAAAATTAATTAATTGAGAATAGTATATGCTTTTGTTTATATTGGATTCTTGTGAATAGAATCAATACTTTTCCACCTAGATGCAAAGGGTTTAAATCTTCTTCCTTGTTTCAACATAAAGCTGAGAACAAAAAAATCTTCAGTGTAATGATTTCTATATGTCAATATAGACAGACGATTTTTGTTTCTTCAGAATAAATCAAAACCTGAAGCTTAAATATGTGAAAAATACGGCTTTTTTTTCTTCAAATATGTAAATTTATAACAATATTGCTCACAGCATCTATTCATTAAGTTGCCGTCATTACAGAAATGCAATTTAAAAGGACACACAAAAAAAAAATAATATTTCGGACACTAATTTACGTTTTAAAAGTTTGAGGCCTTATATGACATCCTCAGATCCAAGCTGATAGTTGATGTTAATTTCATCGCCCAAAGTTCTGTATTCTGGGAAGAATAGCTGTGAAATATAAACAGACTGGCAGATATTAATATAATAATCCTGAAAGAAGTATAACAAACGCAATTTTTTAGAGCAGTTGAGTTTTACGATACGCGAGCGCCAACTGTTCCTGTTTTGCAAAGGTGAAAGGACGCATAGCTTTTCTTACGTAAGTTATAGGGTCACATAGAGAGATAAATTTATTTTAAAGAAATGGATCTTTATACAAATAACTTTTTTGCTCTGCAGCGTTCTGTTCCACAGCTGACAAGAAATGTATTCAAATTCCAAGATCGATTTTTTATCTTTCAGCCTATCATTTCACTCAGTCGCATGTCGCTCACCTACACCATGTCACCGTTTGCATTGCATTAACCCTCTCTCGGAAGAATAAAAACAGAGGACATTTACAATCCAAATCCATCGCAGAAAAAAAGGGAGAAATGTTCCTATAATATTTTAAGTGATCTCCTCCTAAACCAGCCTCTGACATTCGAATTTCATTGACCTTGCGAATGGGAGATGGGAATAAATGGGTTCTTATGGAGGCAAAGGTCCCATCCATTGCTTCATCTGGTTCTCCACAGAAAACTCCCGTGTATCAAAACCAGAAGTCTATCTCTTTAATTCAATGAGGGCTCTGTCTGCTTGAGTTGCGACCTGCTGGGCTATATTACCAGTTTGAATGGCTTCTCCGGGAGGGGGTACTTATTCAATTTTACAGTGCATATGCTTATTTATTTTCGTTTAAATATAAAAGGGTGGACCGGATGCTTTTTATCTATGGCATGCTCCCGTCGTGTTAGTTGTTCCGAAATAGTTCGCTGTCGTGAACTGTTTTAAATGTCACAAGAGTGAACGGCACGTATGAGTTCTTTCTTCTTTCTGAGACAGTTTTTTGTGTCGCATTTCTGCTACTATCAGGGCCGAAACAACGATTTTTTTTTTATTTTTTTTTTATCAGGGAGGGGCAGGCATAGATTTTGCCCCCAACCTCCCTACTTTCCAAAATCAATTAAAAAGTTTTCTATCCATTTCCTTAATTTTTATTTCAAATATAAAATAATTGTCAGGAAGTATATACACATTAAGAGGTTTAAGTTGATTTCTTTAGAAATCGACCAATTACAATCTTTTCGTTTTTTTCTCCCATCTATCAATATTTAATGCAAATCTTGTCATCACGGCAACGTCCGAAATACTGTATCAATTCGAATCTAATTGGTACAGGGTATTGATCTTGCAAGTATCTTAGATGAGTTCGTTAATCAAGCACGTATATCTTATAGTTTGTTTATAAGAACAAACAAAATCAAAACATGCAAAAATAGACATCACGATAATGCGAATTATATTGAACCAGTTCAAACCTAATTGAGACAAGGAATTGAACTTGCAAATATCTTGGATGAATTCGTTATCAGATATTGTTCTGGTGATCCTAGGCGGTCATCTAATGGAAAAACCGGTTCAGTTCAAAGCAAAGAGTATAAAATTAACAAATATATTTTACTTTGGGTTGTCCGATTCTATGACTTTTTTGTCTAAATTTCGTTATTTATTTTTTGTCAAGAACGACGAAGGCGCCTCCTTCTTATATAGCACCAGAGCCGAAACTGCCTTTTTTGCACCCGGGCCAAACATGCATTTTGGCGCCTCTCCTCCGCAAAGTATGTTTACAAAGAGAATTTTACTAATTTTCTAATAGCCGACTTATTTTTAAATTTAAAATATTTAATCATAAATCTTGAAAACGGAATCGAAAAGAATCGAAAAAACTCCGCTTTATGCAGGATCCTTATGCCATATCATCTTTAGATTCTTCTATGCTTTCGCATGCCCCAGACAGGGTGATTTTAGCAATATCGTGCTAAACATAGATGTGAGAAAAATCGACAAAGTCTTCATTTGGCGTTCGTTCTGGCGCCCGGGACACATGCCTCCTCTGCCCTCCCTTAGTTTCGGCCCTGACGCGGATCATATGTTTCGCTCGCTCCCCCTAGTTTTCGCCATGGCTTTCGTACATTGCGCATTTTAAAAATCGGGATGAGCGGCAAGCAGTATTCATTCCGATTTTGCAGTAGCAGAAATTATCAAATGTCATAGCTAATTGGTGTTTCAGTAGTAAATTTCCAAGTGCATGAAAAAAGTCTGGACCAGGAATCGAACCAGAGATGTATTGGTTGAAGCCGCCAATGCTCTACCAACTGAACCGCACCGGACAAATTTGGGGGGACTAATTCACCCAGCTAACCTCTAACGATCACAGCGTCAGGTCTGATATCCGAATCACCTCAATAGAATAAATCGAAGGTTTTTTAGGTGCGTTCGTAATTATATAAATACGTAGCACCTATAGTCGTCTTTCAACCCGTTTGTCTGTCTGTCCGTCCGCATATAACAGAGCAAAAACTACCCAACTGAATGGTTTGAAATTTTAAATATATAATTGTTGCAAAATTTTTTCGAGTCATTAAAAATTTTATGAAATTCGGATGTATAGTTTAATGACAGGGACAGTCAAAAGTTTTCTGTTACGTTACGGCCAATAGGAAAAAATTATTTCAAGTGCATTTTAATGATGTTACAGCCTTTTGAACAGAAGGAAATTGGTATGCACTTATGAAGTGCTCTAAAATATACCTTCAGTACAATATGTGGTGCAAAAAATATTTATAGTACACACGCACCTCATTTTCCACGTTTGACTTGCAATTTCTACCTTGTTTTGGAACTGCCGTAAACGTTGCATGCGAATCCTGGCCCGGACTTTTTTCATTCACTTGGAAATTTACCACTGTTATGATTTATTTACCAACTGAATAATTGTGTTAAGAAATTAATCTAATTGGCATTTACTTTAGTTCATTCAATCGGGACAAAATTATGTTCCAAATGCCCCTATAAAAAATTAAAAAGAAAATTTCATCATTCTGCATGATCTTATTTTTTTCTATCAACTATTTACAGAAATTTAGCATAACACTGTCTAAGAAATGTAACATAAAAGTGTCATATCTCAAACGTAAAAATACGGATTCGAGAGTTTGGATTCGAGAACTATGAGCAGTGTTGCACACTTGGCCCCTTTTTTATTTAAAAAAAAAAAACTGCCATCCTACCAGAATTTCTGATAGTAAAGCTTGCTTTATTTAATAAGAGACATTCCGTGATTAACTAAAATAAAAATCATCACACAGAAATTCTGGTTGAATGAGAGTTTTTTTTCCAATAAAAAAAGCACGGTAAGTTGACAACACTGATTGTAAAGTACCATTTGAAAGGATCTTTTTTTTTTTCTAGATATATTTTATATGGAAGTATAAATCTTATCTTATAGTAAAATGAAATATGTTTTTAAATTAAAAAACAAGGTTTATATTAACAACACTGTATGCAAGACAGCATTTGAAAGTACCTTGACTATCTTTAATTTTTCTTAATCTTTATACTGAAGTATAAATTTTAGCTTATGGTTGGATGAAAGGGTTTTTTAAATTAAAAAAGAAGGTTAAATCGGCAACACTGACTATGAGATTATCATTTAAAAAGATCTTGAATTGCTTTCATTTTTCTTGATATGCTTTATATCGAAGTATAAATCTTATCTTATGGTAGGATGAAAGGGGTTTTAAATTAAAAAGGGGGACTAAGTTGGCAACACTGACTGTGAGATAGAGCTCTGCACCGGCCGGAATTTCCAGGCCCGACCCGTAACAAAAATCAGTGAAAACAGGCCCGGCCCGATCTGACCCCACTCAATTTCTACAAAAAATTCAGATTTTTCTTAACATATAATTCAGATTCCTTTAAAGAATACTGCACACATATTTATGGGATAATTTTACAGTATACTTTTAAATTGCGATGTGTTTCCAAGACAGAAAATACACTATAGCAACATTAATGATTACTTAGATTCTTAGATGTTTCGATATTCAAATAAGGATTCATTAAAAGATTAATGCAGTTTAGAATAAAAGAAAAAAAGGAGGGTTAAAAACATCATAACTTTTGAAGCTGCATAATAAAAAGTAGATCCCAACAAAAAGTTTTCAGTAAAAAAAAAAAAGCGCCAAGTTCTCCTTAATGTTTCGGCCAGAAAAAGTAGTGATATCTGAAGTTCGCACAAGTTAAAAGCCAAACATCCCAAATCTTTCATTGAAAATGGCTTCCTGCGACTTGGCCGTTAATGCCTTCTACAGTATTTGAAAATTAATGATTATAAATTACGCATTTATGAATTATTTAAATATTAAAAGTAATATTAAAATTCAAAGAGGCAAATTCATATAAAGACATTATAAGTAAAAAATTTTTGATAAACACCATTCAGTTACAACAAACATTATTTTTAATTACAGATCATTTAGTCCACTTGTGGTTTAATTGCCATTTTGTACGATCTAAAGCTAAATTCATTAACGTAAAACCCAAGAAATAAAACAAAATTTACTTATTCAAATCTCACAATATGTTATATTATATTTTATTGTACAATATTGAAATCTTGTGCATTGACGAAATAGATTTTTTTCGTTTGAACATTTATTATAGTTTGTTTGCAGACATTAAGAGGTATTCGATTTATAAACTGTTAAAAGCTGATAATAATTATGTTTTAGCAATTAGGGATATTATCTTCTGAATACAAGTGTTTTGTTATTTTTAACTTCTAAGCATTTAAATAGACTGAAGTGGTTTAAATGCATTTTTTAAATGTGTATTTTATTTCTGTACTTTGTGCCACAAAATGCCTAAAATAATAAAAAAATGCTGTTGGCATGTAGCTCATTTGTGCATAACTTTAAAATTTGAAAAAACCCTCTCGAAGGCATTAACGGCCAAGTCGCAGGAAGCCATTTTCAATGAAAGATTTGGGATGTTTGGCTTTTAACTTGTGCGAACTTCAGATATCACTACTTTTTCTGGCCGAAACATTAAGGAGAACTTGGCGCTTTTTTTTTTTTTTACCGAAAACTTTTTGTTGGGATATCACTACTTTTTGTATGTTTTTTCAAGTTTGTTTTTCTAAACTATATTAATATAAAAAAAACTTAAATTTCGGTACTTTGTGTTAGCCGGGAGCAAACCTCCTCATTAGCATTTTGCTTTTTCGGCAATAGTAGTTTTCATTTTTCACATGTGAAAAATTAGAAATAATGCTTTGATTTTCCAATAAAATATTTTGGTTTATGTTATTATTTCTTATTTATTCATTTATTTATTTCTATGTTAAATATTCTATTAAATAAAATGAGGGAAATGCATCTATTTTGAATGAGATGACAGAAAAGTTTATATTTTTAAATGAAATGAATCTAATATGAACAATGGAGTTGGGAGCAGTATTTGGCGATTTGCCACTTGCGCCCGGCTAACGTAAAAATACCTACATTTATTTTATTGAGCTTTACAAATTTATACTTTATTTCTTTTTAAATTAAAGTACTAGCCGCCTCTAGCGAGCAGTATTTACTTTATTAACTGCATGTTAAACGTTGAATCATGTTACTGTTATTCATAATTTAATTTAATTGCCCATTCTTTCGCCAAGTCGGAAGCTTTTGATAGAGAAATCAAGAACTCTTTACGATCATAGAAGCACATCATATATTTTGTGTTGTTATGTATTTCATCTTTCGTGACAAATATCTCTTAACTCACTTATGCATGTTTCCTTATCAGTTACGATTCGTTCTCTAATGCGGAAATTTTAAATCCTATTAAGAAATCTTTTCTAATTGGGATGACTGTCAATTGTTGTATTTTAACTGATACGATTGGGTACAAGTGAAATGGTTCTTATGAAATCCTTTGGCAATATCTGTATTTACATTAAACCATATCGATACTAATATCGTTTTGTTTCACGTTAACCTTTTCAATAGACTCGATTATGGAAGAATAGAAGGTCTATGGGCTCACTGACATGATCCATTTGAAAATCTATCATTCTTATGATTTAATCGTGTTGAAGAATTAGCCAATAATGTGCCATGGTTTTAAAATTTTAGCTAATTTTATTCGAAACCTGAAAACTAAAATGCGAGGAACTGAATTAGATTCTGGATAGAACTGGGTAGAAAGATTCATTCTAACGTACATATCGATTAACAGGTTACATATTATAGAATTATAATAATCATAAGGAGAACTGGCAGTTTCGGTGCTTTAATAGTTGCCGTAAATTCTCTTTATATAATACAGAAGTTTTAGAAGAGTAAAGATTAACAACGTAGTCACAGTAAGTGTAATAACAGTACAATATAATAATAATAGCAGAGGTTTTGTGCAGTGACGAAACTATTGGCACTTTGGAAATATTCGTACATTATACAATATAACTATTCAGATGATATGCGGAAAAATATAAATAGATGGCTCGCATTAATAATTAACTTATTGAAAAATAGCCACTAGCGTCAAATATTCGCAAAGCTTGGCGACATTTAGTGAAGTGTCGCCAAACTTGGTAATATATCATGTCAATTCTCAAATTTGTTCTCTTTATTCTGACATCATAATGATGCATATGTATTATGTATTATACACATACCTATAATATGTATGATGCAAATGTATTACGTATTATATGCATATGTATAATATGTATGATGCGTATGTATAAAGTTCTTTAACATCACTAAAACGCACTTAAAGGAATAGCTTTCCATAAATAGTAGGGATATTTGCCAGATTGACCAGAGTGCTATTGAGATTAGAATTCCGACATTTATAACAGACCGGGAGACGTCTGCACACACCATCAGCTCATCGAGTTTACACCTGAAATTTTAGGATTAGTTAAAACTAGATTAGCATATTAAAATGGAACTGGCCTGTTAAGTCATATCTTGGTAGAAACCACCTGAAGACCTAATTTTAGTGGTTGACTGATAGGTTTACTATTGTATTTTCCTGCATCCAAAAGTATGGAAACATGGAGGAATGGGTGTAGGATAACACAATGGAAAATCCACCAATTAACTGGTAAAATCGGGTCTGTAGATGGTTTCCACAAAGATATGACTTGGCCGGCCAGTTACATTTTAATAAGCTAATCGATTTTTAACTAATCCTAAAATTTCAGCCGTCAACTCGATGGGGTGATGATCTGTGCAGACGCCTCCCGGTCTTTAATAAAATTTGTTTTAAGGATGTAAAAGATAGTAAGATGGACAAATAAATTGAAAGATTTGCCTTATTAAGGTTTTTGTAAAAGCATATAAAAATTCATTCAGCTTGAAATCATGTAACACCTTTATAACTCAGGCTAATTTTCTGTAATTGGGTTTTGGCGACCAACATATCTTATCTATAACTATTATCTTTCTTTTACAGATTTAAAATTAACAATAAATTAACAGTAAGTAGGCTAATAATACAATATAATAACATTAGCAGCGGTTTTCGGACGCCGAATCTGTCGCACATCGTTAAAGACAGCCTTATTAGTTACACATTTCATTTAATTAAAAGGAGATTTTTAAACTTTCATATGAGAATTAGGATATTTTTCCATTATAGAGAACTTGGCATTTTTAAAGATCTTGGCGCAATTCCGACTTCAGAAACTGAGATATGTTGCCAAATGATATAAACAACTACGAAAACAATCCTGATGAACTTTTATGTTATTTATGTATGTATTTATATACATGTAAACATTTTATTTATACATGTATAAAATATTGTTTTTTATATACAAATTATTTACGTTGGTATATAAAAATAAATAAACGGGTTCCTTACATTAAATAATTTTTATACATATGGAAAAAATTGTTTGTGTATATGACACAGTAAATAGGTTGCCAGAAAATAAGTTATTATCAAATTTATTTTCTCGTCAAGGCTACTATATCGCAAACGTACCGAATTGCGGTTATATTTTGTTAAATGTTTTATTGTTTTAATATCGTAAATATATCATAACCTATACTCATTAAAATTTTTAGGTATATTCAATTTTTATATTTAACAAACATCTTTGGAAAAGCATATACATAAAATTTTATTCTGTTTGAAATTACGTGACCCCTTTAAAACTCTGTAATCGAGTTTTGGCGACCAACATTGGCACAATTGAATGCGTTAAGGAACTGTTTACGGCCAAATCAACACCCCCTGTTTGAAGGGTTTAGAGGCAGGCGGAAATTCTGTGTTTTCAGATTTTTCTGGTTAATTGCGCTACAAACCCGACTTACTTGTGAAATTTCATGATTCTACGACTTTTAGAAGTACATTAGTTATTTGATGATGCGAAGTGAGTCAGTGACAAAAAAGCGCTTTTTCGGAATTTAATATTTCGAAAACTACTAAATATAGAAACATGAAATCGTGGAACCTTAGTTCAGTTTGATCATACGAACATGTGTATAAAAGAAAAATTTCTATATCTCTCCCTAAAACGACGTTATGAGGGGGTGAAAAGTATGCCGAAATGGTTCAGGAAAAGGTAGCTTACGGCTTGTGCGAACTTGGCGGACGCACTGCCGTGCTCCCAGATTTGAGAAAATGTTTTTCTGTCATTTATTAAGGCTTTTCTTAAATCCAAAGGATCTACTTTTTGACACATTTCTGAATTTATTTCCTTTCGGAAACACATAAAATTGGCAGGAGTTCTTATTCGGAAACTAAATAATCGAATCATTTTTAGATAAAGGCAATATATCTTTGAAAAACACTGTCAAAGTTAGCGTTTTGAATGAAATTTCCTGAAATGACAGCACGGGAAATAAGAAAAATCTGCAGCCTCGTGACAAGAATCTCTTATATTTAGACAAGTAATTTATTTTTCAAAAATGAAAAACACCATTCAATTCCAAATCCCTTCCATAGTCAGGTTTGTCAATTTTATGCTTTTACAGTTAAAAATTAGTCAGAAAATGCGTCAAAGTTTCTCGTTGTTGTTCACCTTAAGGCATATTTGCAAAGATTCCGTTAACAAAAGTTTATTATCGCTATTAATATTTTTACAAAATACATTGCCTGCCCTACACATCCTCAGAAAAATTAAGTCCAGTTCCGGCCCGGCTCGACTATGTAAAAAAAAAAATGCAAGCCTGATCTCGGCCCGGCAAGAGTCTGCTGAAAAAAAATTAAGCTCCGGTCAGACACCATATAATAGTCCGATGCCGGTATCTATGCTGGACATGTTACATTTCTGTATTGATCTTGTCAAACTAGCATCAGCTCGTGACGCACATTTATACTTATTCTCGCGAAAATCGTGTTCATCTAAAATAGCTCATATTTTATCGGCTTCGTCTAAATTTTTATATCGAGCTGGCAGGCCCGATTATTTTCTTTTTTATCAGCCCGACCCGGTAGGCCCATTAACTTTTTTTTACCGGTCCGGCCCAGCCCGTCGGAAAAATTGTCTTAATTCTGCCAACCCGGCCCGTTTGAAAATTCGCCTTGATTTCGCCGGGCCGGGTACGGGTTTCGGGCCAAGCCCGAGCCCGTGCACACCTCTACTATAAGATAACATTTGAAAGGATCTTGACTATATCTTGCGCTTTATACGGAAGTATGAATCTTATCTTATAGTGGGATCTAAGAACTTTTTTAATTAGAAAACATAGAATTTTTTTTTAGATATCCGTTAATCACCTTCATAATACTTTTTATTTTAAGAAAAGATTAAAACTCTTCGCAAAATTGTTTATATATACACAATATAGCCATTAATAAACGGACATTTTCAATTTTAGACATTTTGTCAAATACGAGTATTTATAAATATACTTTTCGGATTCTTCTGGAACTTCAGGACTTCTAAGAATATGTTTGACCTTATATTTATCAACGTCGATTTGATAAAAAAGACAATTAGGAGGTCAAGAAAAATTCAAAGAAAAATAATAATATTTGGGATCAACCTGTAAAATAAATTGCATGAAATGATCTATTGCTACAGAATACAAATATGTGGATATCTTACAATGTGTATTCATTTGTGTAAGAATAGCACGTATATTCATGGGGGCTAAAGAGATTTTTTTAAACGTTAAAAAAAAATTCTTGCTTTTTTTTTCATATCATACAAGTTTTTTTCATGCAATTTTAACGCCAGTTTCAGAAAAAGTGGCAAAATGTAGAGGAAAAAAACAGTGCAATTGGAATATAAATATATCAAATATTTGATGAAATATGAGCAGTTGTATGAAATATTTTTTTATCTGCGCATGCGCGAACGATAACAAAGATTTTATTTTCATGATTTAATAGTAAACTCTGTGGAGTAATTCATATAAAAAATCCAGTCAAATATCAAGAAAATTCAGAACGATATCGGCGACAGAGTGAGCTGATTTTTAGTTGCTCTCTAAATGTAGCTGAATGATAAGGGATTTTCCATTATTATTTTTCTTTTTTTTATCGTTGCTTTAGTTCTTCTTGGAAAACCACCAGAACGAGCCTATTACAAGGAAAAAAGAAATATCAAAATCATAGCATTTGTTCCAAATCTATTCATTTGTATAATTCCTTTGCTGAAAGTGAGTTAATAAAAAATGACAATTAGTGGAAAATCCCATATCATTCAGCTGCTTTTAGAGAGCAACTAAAAATCGGCTCACTCTATCGCTGATATTTTTCTGAATTTTCACGTATTTCACTGTGTTTTTATATGAGTTACTCCATAATGTTGACTATTAGACCACGAAAAAGAAATCTTTGTTATCGTTCGCGCATGTGCAGATAAAAAATATTTTATACAGCTGCTCATATTACATCAAATGATGTTTAATATATTTATATTCCAATTGCACTATATTATTTCTACTACATTTTGCCAAATTTCTTGAAACTGGCAATAAATCTGGTTGGAAACCCTGCTTGATATAAGGAAAAAACATGCAAAAATTTTTTAAACATTTAAAAAAAAAATCGCCATATCTGCATGAATATACGCGCTATTCTTACACAAATGAATACATATATTTTACAATGTCCACATATTGTATGCTGTTTCAATAGATCATTTCATGTATTTTATTTTACAGGGTGACCCCAAATATTATTATTTTTCTTTGATTTTTTGTTGGCCCCCTAACTGTCCTCCTTATCAGATCGACGATGATAAATATGAGATCAAATATATTCTTTATAATTCTGAAGTTCCAGAAGAATCCGACAAGTATATCTTTAAATATTCGAGAAAATGTCTAAAATTGAAAGTGTCACATGATTAGTGGCTATATAGTGTATATATATGTATGTATAAAGTATATTATGTATACATTGTAAATTTATATTCATAAAATTTTATTAATATTCCTATTTAGTTCATCAAAACAGAACATTGTTAAAAAAGTTTTTATATACCGTATTTTATGGAAGAAACGCCGAGGCGTTTACGACTTTTTTAAAATACCAACTGAGTTTCCTTAATTTAAAAATTCATAAAAATATTTAAAATCGGATTTAAATATTTTAAGTAAAACTTCAGACATCTTAAGATATTAAAAACGAGGCATCTTACACTGCTCAGAAAACTTTGATTAAAGTTAGGTCAATGTGACGCTGTCGACAAAAGTAGCGTTCCAATGGATGCGGCGTTTACAATGGGTGCGGCGATTACGATATTTTTAAGCTTATTCAAGCCAATTTGAGGAGTGCGGAGTTTACGGAGGGTGCGGCGTTTCTTCCATAAAATACGGTACCTAATATCAAGACTGAATATAACGCTAATTTCATATTTACAAAATTATGATTAGATATTTTACAAGTATAAAAACTGCACACGTTTTCACAAAACTAAGACCTTGCGAGAGAATTTTGTACAAGAGGCAGAACATTTCGATTCCGACACATCGTCGTCCCTCCATCCCCTATAACTCGTACTGTAATTGTCGTAGGTCCGTCACTAATGGCCCAGCATGAGGATGACCCTGATTTTTTAAATTCTTTTTCTAATTGAACTCCTTGAATTTTATAAAAAGTCGAATGTAAGTGGTCGACAAATTTAAATTCTTATAACTCGTGATCAAATTGTTGCATCACGTTCAAGTTTTGTGTACGTGGACAACGTGACATAACGTTACAAATGGTGATCTGAAATCGTCCACGGGGAGAATCTAAGTTATTGAAACGCGTGCAACTCGCGTTCAAATTAAAGTAGCGCGAGCAGATTTTACTGAACTATAATAAAATTTAAAGGCTTCAAGTTTTTAAAATAAAGTCCACCTTTTATAACAATTACGTTTACCATAAAAATGTGAGTGTGCTACGATATTTACAGCCCGAGCTGTAAGTGTTTTAAGTTGTCAGGTCGTTATATTTATAATATACTAAACATAGAGGGCTTCAATAAAAAATCGACAGAGTCCCCTTTTAAAACGATTATGTTTACCATACAAAATTTGTGTGGGCTGTGATAATTCGGATTCGACTTATAAGTTTTCGTGATTATCGGATACTTATATTCGCCGTATACTAAATTTTAGGGGGCTTCGGTAAAAAAAAAAAACCCGACAGTACCCCCTTCATAAAGATTACGTTTACCATACCAAATAAGAGAGCACAAAAATATAAAAGTTATCTGAAATTTGGGTCCCGCATTTGATGGCTCATGGACCGAAGCCGCCAGTTATCTTCACATGCTTTAATCAGGCCCTGTATGAAATAACATTCCAACATAGTGGGACTGAAATGGCGGGACCAAAATGGAGAAACCGAAATGTCATGAATCGATATGGACAGATCCCTGTGTTAATGCGTACGTAATAGATATTTAGTCATCAAAGCATGTGTTTAGAGAAAGTGTAATAAGGTGCTTGAATTTATCACGTATCCTTTGCCAAAACTTCGCGGTGATGCGTGAAATGATTTTTAGTGCAAAAAAGAGTTCTATGCCTTTAATTGAAAAAGCTCTTAAATTATGAATGTTCCTTTTTTTTCGTTACTATTTAAAAGCAGGAAGAAACCTGTTCTCCGTATTCATCTTTTAATTCGTGTACTACAGGTCTAAGATATTCAAAATCTTTCCATTTGGCTATGCTAAAATGCATTGATGGGAATTCTTTAATCACAGAAGTAAACTGGTCACTTCAGTAGTCATTACACCAAGTAATAAAATTTACGTAAACGATTTCTTTAGCAGGTTCTAAAATGTTACTATTGCTACCACTGCACATAGAGCTCTTAAGAAAGTTTGTGACGTTTATAAACAAAATTTGACTGTGTTCGAAAGCATATAAATGATTATTTGAAATAATTTCGAACCTATGGTGATTAATATAGGTCAAAAGAGACTTGAAAATCATGTTAACCCCTCTCTACATATATCATCTTACGAAGCAAAACGCTGCAGCGTCAGTTTGAGAATACATATTAGGTAGCTTTCATTACAAAAAGCTACCTATTGCAGCCGTTCGGAGGAAAGCGATTTCAAAAAAATTTGGTATATTTTCATCGATCATGACCCCCAGACCCCGAAACCCCCCTCCGTTCAAATTGATATATATATATATATATATATATATCCATATTTGATATATATATATATATCCATATATATATATATATATTAATGGTTATATCATCATCATCATCATCATCAACCGTTTTCAATCCACTGCTGGATGTAGGTCTCCCCCAGATTTTTCCAATGTTTCCTGTCTAGTGCTTTAGTCATCCAATTTACACCGGCTACTTTTCTGATTTCATCACTCCATCTTACTTGAGGTCGTCTTCTTGGCCGTTTTACATCTCTGGGATACCAATGTAGGGTGTTTGTGCTCCATCTATTGTCTTGTCTTCTTGCGATGTGCCCAGCCCATTTCCATTTTAGCCGTTTAATTCTTTCAATGATGTCAAAAACTTTCGTCTGACTTCTTATCCAGGTTATTCTTTTTCTGTCTCTTCTAGTTATACCTAGCATACATCTTTCCATACTTCTCTGTGTTGTTTGTAATCTTTGTACCATCCGTTTTGTTAGCGTCCATGTTTCTGCCCCATAAGTTAGGACAGGCAAAACACATTGGTTAAATACCTTTCTTTTCAAACACAGGGGCATGCTACTCTTCAGAATAATATTGTTCTTCCCAAAAGCACTCCATCCATTTCTTATTCTTCTATTGATTTCATTCATGATACTATTATCAGATGATATTTCTTGCCCAAGGTACACATAACTTTGCACTTCTTTAATTTCAGTGTTGTTGAAGACGATTTTCTTTTTTGATGCAAATGAATTGAACATCACCTTAGTCTTTTCCAAGTTTATTTTTAATCCCACATTAATGCTAGCTTCTGCCAAATCTTTTAGCATATTTTCCAATTCTTCAGGACTGTTACTGAAAATTAAAATGTCGTCAGCGAATCGGAGATGACTTAAATATTCCCCATTTATTCTAATCCCTTTGTTTTCCCAATCCAGCTTCTTGAAAATATTTTCTAAGACAGCAGTAAAAAGCTTAGGCGAAATGGTGTCTCCTTGTCTTACCCCTCTTCCAAGCTTGATCTTTGCTTTTCCTTTGTCCAAGCGGATGGTTGCTGTTGCTTTCTTGTAAATCTTCTTTATAATATTGATGTAAGGTTTGTCTATACCAATGTCCTCCAGAGATTCTACTACTGCTGATGTGTAGACCGAATCAAATGCTTTTTCATAATCAATAAAGGCAAGGTAAAGAGGTAAATTATATTCCTTATGTTTTTCTATGAGTTCCCTTACCGTTTGGATATCATCCATTGTGCTGAATCCACTTCGAAATCCTGCTTGTTCTCTAGGTTGAGCTGAGTCCAGAGCTGATTCAAGTCTTGTCGTTAAAACTTTAGTGAAAATTTTATAAATCACTGACAGTAAGCTGATTGGACGGTAGTTTTTAATGTTTTCCTTTTCTCCTTTCTTGTAAAGTAGCACCATCACAGCATTATTCCAATCTTCTGGTACATCTGACTTCTGGAGACATTTGGAAAACAGTAAGGATAGCATTTTTGCAAATTCTTCTCCTGCTTCTTTGATAAGGTCGATTGTAATTCCATCTTCTCCGGAGCATTTACCTTTTTTCATAAATTTAATGGCTTGTAAAACTTCGTCTGTCGTCACTGGGATTATGGCATTGGTTTCTGTTAAGTTTTCTCGTGGATCACATAAGTTGATTTCCCTCTGATCTTCACATTTATATAAATCGTTATAGAATTTTTCGACAATGTGTACTATTTCTTTATTGATTTTGGTGATTGTTCCATCTGCCCTCTTTAGTGCAAAAATACCTTTTCTTCCAACACAAAGTTTTCGCCTAGCTGATTTTAAACTTTTGTTATCTTCTAGAATTTTCTTGACAAGATCAGAGTTAAATTTTCTGATATCTTCTGTAACACATTTTCTTACCGTTTTACATAATTCAGCATATTCAACTCTTGATTTAGGATCGTTTTTCTTCATTTTAAATTCTCTGCGTTTCTTCATCAATCTTCTTGTTTCTTCTGTTATTTTCTTTGTCTGCTTTACTTGTGCATCGCCGGCTATCTTCTTTGCAATATCTTGTAGAGTACTGGTTAGTTTCTTGTTCACTACTGTAACATCTTGCTCTTCTCCTAAAGCTGATTGAAGTACTTGGAAACGGTTTTTAAGTTCCAAATGGAATTCTTCTTTATGTTTCTGGAGATTTATTATATCGATTGATTTCTTTGAGTGTTGCAAAAGCTTCATTCTTCCCACTTTACTATTTAACAGCAGTTTGCATCTAACCAACCTGTGATCACTTCCTGTATTGAAGTTATTGAGAACGCTGCAATCCTGAATAAGATGCTTTTTGTTTGTTAAGATGTAGTCGATTTCACTTGTTGAGCCATTTGCACAACGCCATGTCCATTTTCTTTGTGGCTTTTTCTTGAAAAATGAATTCATGATATACAACTGTTCACATTCTGCAAACTCAATCAATCTGTTTCCTCTTTCATTTCGCACCACATATCCATGATTTCCTACTGATAACTCACCTTTCTATTTTCCCAAATTCTAGCATTCCAGTCTTCCATTATTAATTTTATGTAGCATTTTCCCTTTTGATGCATTGAAGCTACTTCTTCATAGAAATCCTCAACTTCTTCATCAGTATAGCTTACTGTTGGTGCATAAACTTGGGTAATTTGCAGCTTGTATCTTCTGGACACTTGTATTACTAACCTTGCAACTCTATCTGATGCACTATCATATTCTACGATGTGATTCTTCCACCTTTTATGAATCAGAAATCCTACACCGCTTGTTCTTCCATCTTCTGTGCCTCTGTAGTATAATACATGTCCGCTAGCAAAATCTATCTTCTCTTCTCCTTTTCTGCTTACTTCACATAATCCTAGGATGTCCCAGTTGATTCTTTCTAATTCTTCTTCAAGTTCCTGAAAACGATTTTCCGAAGATAGGGATCGTCCATTATACGTAGCCAAGGTCATCAACTTATGGCAGCCTAGCCGAGCCCGGTTATTCTTAGCACCCTCTGTCTTCATGTCTTTCTGATCGCTGCCGTAACCAGGAACATTCAGACCGCCGGGAATTAAGGGCCGTGATTTATTTTGTGAATTCATGGTAAAATAAGGGGGGTAGGTGGCCAAACTCCTCCACGCTGGCCAAGCGGGTTGGAGGAAGCCCATCCGCGTTCGTTCCCCATGCACCAGGCAAGGGTACTAACAGGCTGTACCGGTGGAAGGTGCGGATTGGACATTAAGTCTCCGCTCCCAGTCGATTCCTTTAAGTCCTCCTCGAAGGCAATTAAAGGGTCTTCTCCTGGTTAATAAGCAGAGGCTATTAAACAGCCCTAATGGTTATATATATATATATATTAATTCAAAGTTAATACATTTACAAATTTTAAATCTTGTCTACATCATTCTGTATTTCGAAATATAATACTTAATCATTTATATAGAGTAAAATGTTTATGTCCTTCTCCTCTAATTAACATGAATATTAAAAAACTAATTTATGATGCATTAAATCATGGTTTTCCAAAAAAATTCATATATTCATTAATATACAATTAGTACTTTTCTTACATGATCTTTTAAAACAAATTAACACATGCGTAAACAAAATTACAAAAAGAATTATAAAATAAAAAAATATCTATAAAAAATTAAAAATTGTAAAATAATATAAAAAAATTATTATAGGTTGGTTGGGTGGGTAGATGTTAGAGTACGGAGGAGGGTGGTGTTGTCTGGATAATACGCAATGGTTAATTAAAAAAAAAGGGGGGGCTTTTGTATTATTACTATATATTTTTGATACGTATTTTATATGGATGTTGATTTGATATTTTATATGTAATTAGTGAATTTCATTAATATTATAATTAGCTTAATTATTGATTAATCTTATTTACAATCATTTGTTATTAAATTTTAATTTACTAGGGACAATATCATATTAATTACTAATAATATGCCATTTTTATAGTGATTAATATACATATAAGTATATTTAATATAAATAAAGTTATACTGTATGTATCAAAATTGGGTAATTATTTTTATTATTATTCCTCTATTCTTTTTAATATTTATCTATTTTCAATTTATAATCGGTTTAATGTTTTTGAATGTCCCACATTCATACTTTTTGCATTTTTATGGATGTGTGAAAATAATCCACACTCTATATTTGTGCTTTTTAGGTAATGGGAATTTAAGTATCTGTTAACCTTCTATATATTTCCACATGTTTTTTTATTTCCTGTTCATTTTATAATTATCTTATACATAATAGATTTAAAAAAATGATATTTTTAATAATTTATATTAATTATTACTGAATTTATTTTGTTTTATAGCATATAGCTATATGCTATATATTATCAATGTTCTAGAATTATTTAAATTCTTAGTTTAGTTTAAATAAGTTAGCTAATAGAATATTTTGTATGCTTTTTAAATTTTATTTACAATAGTTTTTTTTTTTTTTAAATACATAATGTGGTTTATATTTGGTTTATAATTATCTATATATAAGGATATGTTTGGTTTTGCTGTAAAAAAATTTTTTTACATTCAAATGCTTACAAATGTTTATCTTGTGACATTTGAATAATAAAAGTAATACTAGATGGCAGCACCAAAATTTGTCGTTTGACGATAAGTTCTAAATTTTAATTTTTCTAGCTCCATTTCCGTTATAATTTACTACACCAGGGGGAATTTTTAGCTAAATTTTGACGATATTGTTAAACAGTTATTAATTAATTTAATAGTGCATTTTAAATAATGTAATTACTTTCTATTTATTTTATTTTATATTATATTAAATGTATTTAACATGGTATTTCAAAATTTATTTCAAAATGTATTAACTGCATCCTTTGGTATCAATTACTGTGATTTCTTAACTGTTTTATTCACCTTAATCTTTATGATATTTTGGTAGCCATGTGCGCGTGGTTATCTGTAAAATACTGAAATATTAATCGGTATGGTGTTTATTATTTCTATTTTATATCCTATAAATATTTAAATAGGTTTTATTGATTCTTCCATTTCATATTATTTGTTTCTATTCTGTTTTCATTTTTAATCAATTCACTTGATTTTAATGGTTGTTTGGGCACAGGGGAAAATAATTTTTAGCTTTAGCTTATTTTTCTCACAGAAAACAACCATATTGCTTATATCATTGAATTCTGTGCCCTTGACAACGTAATTCAATATATAAGCTTTTCCATTATTTGTCGGTGTCCACTTTTTTCTTTTTCTTCCATAATAATTCTTATAATAAATTAATTGAATTTTTTTTATACTTACAGCTTTAATTCATAATATTACGGTTTTTGATGGTGGTAGGTTATGTTTAATTAATGGTTATATATATATATATATATATATATGTATCTGACCTTTGTCACACTGTAACTCCCGTATTTATTAACCGATTTCGATGTAATTCGGTGTGTACATAGTACATACCAATGTCTAGACTGAGTTCGTTGGCCAGCTTCATCCGCCGTCTTGTTTCAAAATGGCGGCCGTTTAAAATTTTAAGAAAAATTTAAATTTGAAATGTGGTACCAAAAAATTGAAAATTAAAAAAATATTTTTTTCTTATGTGTTTGACCTTGATAAAAAAGATTCGGGAGCAGTTTTTGTTTCGTCTATATCTTAAAAAATGGCTGAGTTATAGCATTTTGAATTTCTAGCGTGGCTGACATTTTGAAACGTCTTGATTTTTACCACGTGATAACAGGCGTATTTATGAACCGATTTGAATGTACCTTGGTGTGTACATAGTACATACAAATATCTCGACCGAGTTCGTTGGCCAGCTTCATCCGCCATCTTGTTTCAAAATGGCGGCCATTTAAAAAAATTTTAAACATTTTAAATTTAAAATGAGATACCAAAAAATTGGAAAATGAAAAAGATTTTGTTCGTATGTGTTTGACCTTAATACAAAGATTCCGGAACAGTTTTTTTTTCGTCTACATCTAAAAAAATGGCTGAGTTATATCATTTTGAATTTCTATTGTGGCTGACATTTTAAAACGACCTGATTTTTGTCACGCGATAACAGGCGTATTTATGAGCCTATTTGGATATAAATTGGTCTGTACATAGTACATACCAATGTCTCGACCGAGTTCGTTGGCCAGCTTCATTCGCCATCTTGTTTCAAAAGGGTTGCCTTTTAAAAAAAATTAAATTTAAAATTTAAAATGAGGTATTAAAAAATTGGAAAATGAAAAAGATTTTTTTTTATGTGTTTGGCCTTGATACAAAGATTCCGGAGCAGTTTGTTGTTTCTGAAAATTTGTTCTTTTAATTATAGCACTTTGAATTTCTAGCATGGCTAACATTTTGAAACGATCTTGTATTTGTCACGCGATAACACACGTAGCCACCTATTCGATGTAAGAAGGCATGTGGATAGTATACATCAATATCTCGACCAAGTTCGCTGGCCAGATTGATCAGCCATTTTGTTTCAAAATGGCGGCCATTAAATTAAAAAAACATAATATTTAAAGTGAGGGGCAAAAAAATTAGAAATTGAAAAAGGTTTCTTTCTTAAGTATTTGACCTTGATATAAGGATTCAGGAGCATTTTTTGTTTGTTTTTCTTTATCTTAAAAAGTGGCTCAGATATAGCAGTTTCAATTTCTAATGTGGGTGGCATTTTGAAAAATCTCATTTTTTGCCTGCGACAGCACTCCTATATATCAACCGATTCCGAGTGAGCATGTGTACAGCAATTACTAAGGTCTCGACCAAGTTCACTGGTTAGCCTCATCCACCATGTTGTCTTAAAATGACAGGCACTTTAAGAAATCGCCGAATTTGGCAGCCAAATATAAGTTACTTTAAAGAATTTCGCGAAATTCTCATTCATTATATTGATAAAAATTAGTATTGAATCTCCTATATTCGGTTTCCACTAAATTGAGCTTCGTGTGTTTGAATAATATAAGTTGGCTTTTTTAAAATAAGGAATATGAAAGCTACCTCTTCCTCCCGGCACTGGCAGGAAGGACTTTTTTAAATTCGGTCATGACACACTGTTTAAAGTATGCGCTTGAAAATAAACAAGCTATACAGATTTTCTACGCGGATTTAAGTTTCAATCTTGATAAAACACACTATTCATTTTATTACTAATGTACTTCTCTTTCGTGTAAGTTCTCTACTATATATAACAACTTTTTTACGAATGCACCTATTATAAATAGCTGCACTACAAGAACTGAAATAAAATGAAACTATACATAATCACACACGGATTCAATATATACGACATAAGATATGTTAGTCTTGAAGTGTTGAACTTGCATTGTTATTTTTAAAGATCCAGAAGAAATTATAGCAAATGCTGTTTCTGAGAGCAGCTGAGTTTTATGATACGCAAGCGTCACTTGTTACCTGTTTTGTAAAGGTGAAAGGACGCGTAGCTTTTCTTACATAACTTATAGGGACATTTAAATAGATAAATTCATTTTTAAGAAATGAATATAAATTGAGTTTTAAGAACTTTCTTATGCAAGTCTTACTTGAGAATGCTTATACAGATAACTTTTTTCGGTACTTTTCGGTTAGCCGGGCGCCAGTGTTATATATACACATATATATACATACATATATGTATATATACATTATATATATATATGCATATGTTTTATATATACACACACATATATATGTACATAAATATGTATATATATATATACATGTGTATATAGGGTGGTTATAATTAAACTTCCCCTATAAACAGCATCCTACAGCGGAAATGGGTGAACGGAATGCAACGAAATTTGGTATATAGACTATACACGAGGTGCGCTCACGGAATTTCGAAAAAGAAATTTTAGTTCCAAAATGTCTACCAGAGGGCGCTTTTCCGGAAAAACATTAAATTTAACACAATAAACGGCCAAAACAGTCGGTTTTACATTTTATTATTCATAATTCTTGTTCTGGATTGTTAATTTTGTTTCTGTATTCCGTTTTGGTCGTTTATTGTGTTAAATTTAATGTTTTTCCGAAAAAAGCGTCCTTTGGTGGACATTTTGGAAATTTTTTTTTTTTTTCCCGTGAGCGCATCTCGTGTATAGTCTGTATACTAAATTTCATTGCATTCCGTTCACCCGTTTGCGCTGTGTGATACTATTTATAGGGGAAGTTTAATTATAACCACCCTATACATACTTATGTATATATAATACTGGCGCCTGGCTAATCGAAAAGAACCCTTTTTTCTTTACTGCATTTCCACAACTGGCAAGAAATGTTTTCAAATACCAAGATCTATTTTTTATCTTTCTGCCTATCACTTCACTCAGTCAAATGTCGCTTAAACCTCATCCTATATTGGAAAAAATGAAATATTCAAAAATGAGTAAATGGGTGTACTCATATCCAATTGAGTATATTTGGATCAAAAATGAACTTAAGTTTCTTAAACTTGAAACATTACATTTTATCATACACAAACGAAAGCTAATTTTGTAATTTGTAATAATTTATTTCATTCACGGCGGCCTAAAATATGTTCCTCAACAGGAAAACAATGCAATATAACGTGAAAACCAGGGATTAATATTGCATTTTTATTCTTCGGAAGAAACTATATCTTACATCTCTTATATAATGCGTAAGGATTACATTGCGTTGTTGTTATGAGTGCTTCGCAGTGTTATTGATATCAATGTCAATCAAAAATGAGTGCATAACAGTTAGTTAATATTTGAACACATCCATGGAATGAAAAATGAGTACACGTGTTTAAAAATTTTGAGAACATTTGAATCGGGGCTATTTTGAGTAGGTGACATATTTAAAATTGAGTATTTTGTACTCAATTTTGAGAACCCGTTTTCTTTCATTGCATTACAATTTGTATTGTATTAATACTCTCTAAAAATATGCATATAGTATTTATTACGCAGTTTCTTTCTAATCTAATGTGTGAAGGGGAACAGTATCAGATTATACTTGTATTTATCGACAAGATTATTTTTATGCATCCGTGTTTATTCATATTTAAGCGTTTTACACATATTTCTTTATCATGCAGTTGTATTTTAAAATTGCATGTAGGTTAGGTTCTCTTTTTGAGTAAATTTTTTAAACAGTGCAATTGTTCCATATTAAGAGATGTATAACAGGAACGTTTCCACCAGAACATTTCTAGCATGATAAAATACTGTTCATGTAAATGGAGTCCATTAATAAACAAATAACTATATAGTGTGTTTAAATCTAATTTTATCTTAAGAAATAAGGTATAGATCTCAATTAGAAATTATTCCAAATAAACAGTTTGTATAAAAAAATATTTAGTGAGATAGTGTGAGAATCTAATGTCTAGTGAAAATACATCGTTGCGAAGTTTTATATAGGACATTAATTGGAATAATGTCTAATTGAGATTGGTCAATTATTGATGGATTATTTCTAGAGGTTCTGCTACATAGATCAAAACAAAAAATACAACGACATTAACCAACAGAAGAGCAACTACAAAGATACATTTCATTTTTTGCTGTTTTTAAAAATTTTCTAGTATATTTTTTTCTTAAAACGCTAAATTAATTCGGGAATTTTAGTATAATTTTCCTTGTGCATCCCAAATAAAATAATTTTAATAATTTTAAAGATAGCATTCTATTCTGTAGTAAAAATTTGTTGTCCATTGTAAAATATTTTACTCATTGTTATTCTTTGTTTTCCTTTTCGTTTTACAAAGATAGAAGCTTTGTTGCCACGAACATTTTATAAACTTTTTTATTTAAATAATTCCATTTTAAGAAATTTTTTTGGTAGATGTCTTTCACTAGTAATTGAGATTAAGTAAAATTGTTTTTTTATCTTTTGTTTTTAGCAGTAAATACAAAAAATGGTTTTATAAAACGAATTAAGGTATTATTTTTAAATTTACACTTTTAGTCTAAAGGAGGATATTATCCAGCTTCATGCGTCGCTTGTCGTACGAATGTGTCGCTTTGTTTTCATTTAGAAACTGAAACTATAGCTGAAATCAAGTTTTTGTGCAACATCTTTCACCTTGATTCAACATAAAATATATAACGTGAACATTAAAGAGGTCCACAATCTTACTTAAAAGGCGACTAATGTAATGAAAAAGATGTTACAAGTTTAAAATATACATTTTATTTAAAACTTCTTAGTACTTTCAAGCCTTCCAGGCTCATCATCAGAGAATATCTTAATAACTAAATGTTGTTTTATTTGTACAAATACGTCACTTTGTTTTGAAAATGAGAGAGCCAATAATTACTAGAGTTGAAAGTAGAAGTAGCAGAAGCAGTTTCTTGGATTGAATATAATTAGAGGAAATATATATTATTATTATTAATTGCAGTTCCATTTATTTTATGACATCACTTTGTTTATCATACGTCACTTTCCATGGATTGAAGAAAATATTTAACTTCTGTACTTTAAATTTTAATACGTCCCTTTTCTCAGGTTTGCAGGATTTATTTTCAGGATATTGAACCACAAACTGGGGATATTGTACGTTAGAGCGGCGTTACATACTTGATTGCTTTTACACAGGATTTCTATTGATTCTCTCATAGTGGATGCGTAAAAATTGGATATTGGGAATATGATTTTTGCCTGATCGAAATCTATTGCGATATTTGTTTCTCTCTTGTTTAAGTTTCAATCAGAATATCGCAATAGATTTTAATCAAGCAAACATCATATTGCCATCATTCAATTATTGCGCATCCACTATAAGAGTTCCCATGGAAAGTGATGTATGAGAAACAAAGTGATATCATAAAACAAATGGAATTGAAAACAATAATAATAATATATATTTCCTCTAATTAAATTCAATCCAAGAAACTGCTACAAGATTGTGGACCTTTTTAATGTTCACGTTATATATTTTACGCATAACACATTTCAAAACACAATTTCAGCAATTTCGATCTATCTTCGGAAAAACATCCGATCTTTTGTGCAGTCTTGTATATGATCTACAAATATATACTACATAATATGCCAAAATTAAAGACTAGACTCAAAAAAGGAGTAAGTCTCAAACTGTCTTGCTCCCGCTTTCAGTGGTAACAAGTGTTCATTGCGCCTGAAGATATTTTTTTTTTTCTATCTTTCATTCTATTTTTCATATCTTGCTTTTTCTATTTTTCATTCTATTTTTCCTTTCTTTTATTTTCTATTTTTTATGGGTTTTTTAAGAAGTTATTTTGCCTTTATTGGGATTTAGGGGATAAAATTAAGTGAGACATATAATATCCCACCGCCATTCACGGGGTTCAATTTTTAGTCATTTTACGGAAGTTGGGGGCAAAAAACAAAAAATTAATAAGATACATTTTATCTCGTTTAAAAAAATACACAGACTTCCAAAAATGCATTTAATAACGACGCCAATAGCTGTTAGAAATTTGTTTTCTCACGATGAAGACATTCCGCCAATTCTATTGGGATTTCGTGCTTCAAGTAGATTTTGAGCCACTGACCACTCATTCTTGAACTTGACCCTCGCTCATGCCCTAAGCCATTCTCGACTCGTTTCAAGAAATCATCCGACTTGTTCCAATTATGGAGAGCGCACTTTTTTTTCGTTCGTTTCTTTGTTTGATTCTTTACAAATAATCCATAATCTTCTTTCGCAACTTCCTTGCATTTTGATTGCCTTTCTTCCTTTTCTTCGTGCTTTTATTTATTATATAATCTTCTGAGATTATGGAATTTCTTTTTATTTGTATTTTGTTCGTGTAAGAAAAGAGAAAGGCTCATTTTTCTTATATACAAGGTGGTCATAAAATAACGTGAGGCGCTCTGAGCGTTGTAGCGGGTAATCTATTGGGCAAAATACAACAAAATTTGAAGCGTGCAATTTTTTCTTTCTTTCTTTCTTTTTCTTTTTTTTCTTCTTTTTTTTTAAGTATTATGAAAAGTCGCTTCTAGTGACATTTGGGCGCTGTTTTCAAAAAAAAAAAAAAAAAAAGATTTGCATAAACATGTTCCGGAGAGAGCAAAGATTCTTGTGATATGTGGTTATGGGATATCTTAAAAGCATTGAGTTTCAAGGGCATGTTCTTTATATCGCATCTTTAAAAGTTCAAATACTATTTCATACCAGGCAAACCGATGCCTATTACGTTGCAAGATGCCGTGAAAAATATCGCGTATGGCAGACAGTTATTGGAATATCAGAACGATGATATTGAACTACATTTGTAGTTACAAATAAACGTACACTGATAAAAATTTTACCTTTGTATTATGGAAAAAGCTTGGCAGCAGAGATTCCCGCATTTTCCTGTAATATTACAGTATGTACCGTTATCTATTTAGATTGTATTAGGCCGTAAATGACAGTAACTTTCAAGAACGTATCTGACCGTAAATCACAGTAACTTTCAAGAACGTATTTGACCGTAAATCACAGTAATATATAGATTGTAAATGAGTGTATATGACCGTATATGACTTATTTTTGGTATAAGTTATTATTTTGTTCTGATTTCCGTTAAAGATATTCTTTGTGTTTTCTATCTTATGGGCAATTGAAACTGCATTTTACGTAGATGCTAGCAACAGCGAAGGATGATATTCTAATTTTAGTGGATTATTAGTGTACACTATAAGTTACAGCTTCTTAGTGTTTGATGCATACTCTTACATCAGGTATTTTCTTTTGGATTTTTTTTTCTTCATTCTAATACAGTGGTTCCATTTGTCACATTCCTTCTGGGCACAAAAATGTTTCAACAAGCTATACCCAGTGGTCAGAAATAGCGCGCTTCAAGTAGCGAAACTACAGTAGTCGCTACTTGTTAGCTCACAGACTATCAAAGCCTGAGAGCTAATGTGTCCGCCGGTTCTGTAAGTATGTATGTACGTACGTTACGCGGTAACTCTTGATAGAAATATCCGATTTGCTTAAAAAAAATTTTCTAGGTTTATTCTGATAAGGCACTTCCTAGATTAGTTTTGGGAGTTCATTAGTATAAAGAGGGGAACGGGGGCTAACCCCTCCCCGTTAGTTAAATGGGTTTTTCATGCAGAATTATCAGATTTTCTTCAAATTTTGGATACCGGTTAATTCTGACATGATTAGATTTTAAGGTTGATTGTTTAAGTCTAAAGGGGGGGAACAAGGGAGCTAATACCCCCCTGAATTTAGATAAATGGGTTTTTCGATCCGACTTGTTTTAGTGCGAATAGCTCTTACAATATTACAAATTAGCGGGAATAGCCTATGAGCTCAATGCCATCACATCAGTTTAACTGGGCAGTTTTCTTTTTATTACAACAGTTTCTTACTGTAACGCGATATAACTTGAATAACGTAATGCAATGAGTAGTGCAGTAGAAAAAATCAGCAATTTGTAGCGAGCATTGACGCTACTTTTAATGCTACTTCAGGGGTGAAAATGCCATTCTAAAAGTAACGGGAAGCTTGCTTCTTTTGCGCAATAAGTGTTCAGCTTAACAATTTGCTAATATCAACAGCAAATCACAGACGCAGTATTTAGCAACGCATAGCATACTGTCACAGATTTTTTTCATTGACACTTTCTAGTAAAACCTAGGGTCTAGATAAAACAAAGTACTATGATCTAAACAAAGAAATTAATTTTCTTCCTGTCAACACTTGCCTACACTGTTAAAACTGAAGGTGACTTTTCGGTGACTTTTGAAAGGCTGGGGTGAAAACACAGTATCAATTGGCACTAAGAGGCTTCGAAATGTGGTTAAGGTGCCGATTAGTTTCTCAAAGGTGACTGGAGCAATTAAAGTGCTGTGTTGTAGAAATATGGCACCCCACTGGGGGACTGGCACTTAGCGCATGCGCTGTGATGTGTGTGGGGTGCCATATTTCTTCGTCGACAAGTGTTCTACGACTGTAAGACACAGGTAGCATACAGACAGATATCGGACATTGTCCCGATCAATAAAGGGCAATATCTCCAAAGTCACTGATATCAGACGTCAAATTTACAATATCTGCCGATATTCACAGATGTAACTTAAAATTAGTTCTTAAAAGAAAGCATCCAAACGAATTTTTTGGATTACTTATAACATTATTATACGTAAATAGTATTCTTAACTATAAAATTTAACAATTTTTATCATTTTTAGAAAACTTGATTTTTTAATGCCTTATTTATAATATTTTATTTACATCGGCCAATGTTGTAAAAATGATATTAGTATTCCAACATTCAGAGATATGTATCGACGTCCGTAAAAATAATATAATTTTTCAGACATTTCAAGATATCTGTCGACATTTAGAATATCTGGCGAAGTTTGTAATCTTGACCAAAGTGAATGGAAAGTTCTGAAGGACCGCCCATTTCAATCGTTTTCATCGAAGCGTATTTGATGGAGACGCCTGCTATGAAATTTGCCTTATAAAAAAATGTTCTTTAGAGATGTATGTTATTTATATATATGTATATATATGTGAAAAAAATTACATAGAAATCTATTGAGATTGGTATGGAAAATTTTCTGTAGTACAATTTATTTAGAAATTTATAGAGATTGAAAATAGAAAAATTTCTCAAGAAAAGCATTTCCTATTAAAATCTATTGATAGTGCTATTGTGTACAAACTTAATCAGGAAATCTGCAATTAGTAACCTAGAATAATTTATAGTAAAAAAAAAAAAAAATGTATTGCCTATAACGATGTTAAAGTATAACAGTTGTTAGTTTTATAAAAAACGACAGATGCTTTTTCTGTTACATAATGTTTTTACATAAAAAAGAGATCAGTTTATGTATTTTTTAAGAAATACTAGGTTTATAGTTTTATAATGATCTCGAATTTCAGACTTTTAAATTAATTTTATTTTTTA
Source organism: Maratus speciosus (assembly GCA_963932465.1). Lineage (NCBI taxonomy): Eukaryota > Metazoa > Arthropoda > Arachnida > Araneae > Salticidae > Maratus > Maratus speciosus. The sequence goes on along the minus strand of OZ010800.1, from coordinate 288,602,981 downwards.
TTATTGAAAGAATAGTTTAGTTTCAAAAGTAGCTCATTAATTTTCAACATAATTTCTTTTTAAATTTCTAACAAACTTAATAATAAAAAGTGATATTTAAATAAATCTTTGTTAAAAGAATGTAAAAAAAAGGAAGTTTATTGTGATTGAAAGAGTATGAGATAACAAAATTATAATTTTGTCAGACATTTTTTTGTCACTAACAGAAAAGTCTGCTGCCACCACTTTCTATTGAAAGCTTCTTATTACTACATTTTCCATGGATAACATTAATTTTTTTTTAACAGAGCCAGGTTTCTTTGCCTTATATTGAATAAGGCTAGAAATCTCCTGAGCAAAAACTTTTCCTATCTCAGTGAGAAGTATCGTTCGCCACATCTGTAAACCGCAGATGTTGGGGTTAAAAAAAAGCAATTAATATCTAAAAAAGTTATAATTTAATGTAACCGGAAATTTCAGCCCGGTAATTATTAGACATTACATATCGGAATCAATGTCTAATAATTAAATGATAGAATTTTCCGGTAAGAATTGATTTTCCCAAACGGACACGATTTTCTGGCCAACATTATAAGGGTGCCATTATTCTCCCTTGTGGTACACCCTTTCACCCTCTGGGGCACTCTGGTTTTGGGGTGCCACATTTTCACCCTAGTTAAGGGTGCAAATCTGGCTCCCGTAGGGGGGTCGCTCACGAGACAAGCGTTTCAGCTCTCGGAGGTGCCATACGCAACCTCTAGTTTTACCAGTGTACTTACTCGTTATTAGGTCTTCATGTTTTAAGCCGGATTTCTTCATTTGGAATTGCTTCATTTACAGAATTATTCATTGTTTCTAGTTAGAGTTTTCTTTTTTTCTTTTTTTTCCTTTTTTTTTGTAATTTTCTAAGTTATAAAATTAAACAAATCACAATAAAACTCAATACAATTAATGCATTACGATTGTATTGGAGACTTAAATAAACAAATCCACTGATAAATGCATGAGTTACATGAGTCAACGGCAATTTTATATACCAATGCTGTGACAATAGAAAATAAAATTTATGCAGTGTATGATTATGCATAAATATGGGATATAAAGTAGCAGCCCCTGGTTATACCTTTGGTTCAGATATGGAGCTAGCTTCGTTTTCGTGCCTTTTGGTAAAATGAGCTGTAGTTTAGTCGTATTTATAAAGGTAGTATATTTAAATGTTGATTGTATTACGTATATTGCATTTAATTTTAATAAGAAATTATAATGTGTGTATAAATTAACGTTTTCGGGACAAACATAAAACATTTTCTTGCACGTTATCTTTCTTAATTTTTTTAATACCCTGGTTAATATAGCACTTATTTTATTGTATGCCAGGAGATGCGATAGAACGAACAGTCACTGTATTATTTAACCCGTGTTCTCAATTTCGAGTGTAGATTCAATGCTTTGACAAAATCGAAAAGTAGAAAGTAGTGACTACCTTTGAAAAGTAGTTTGTAGCCAGTACTTTTTAAAACAAGTAATTCTAGTAATTAACTACATTTCGATAACGTTGTTGTACTTAAGAGTTCGTAATAATTAAAAAGTAGTATTTCCGACCACTGCTTATGCCTTATTGTTTAAATTTCAGCTTTTCTGGCAACTTATAAATGCAATGAAAGTTATCAATCTATGGGAAATGTCGTAACTTTCTTTTTACGTATCATATGTATTACTAAAAATAATTAAGAGCTTATAAACTAAAACAGTTTGCTCATTTATCCAGGGCGTCATTAAGCGTCCTATATTTTTACGTAGTTGCTACTACTATCTATCTTCGTAGTCGATTTCTTATACATGTGCAATAAAAAGCCACAATTTTTTTTTTTTTTTTTTTTTTTTGAAAATAGTTATGGCAAATAAAGGAAAAATAGAGGAACCTGAGACCATTGCATTAATGAAAAGTTTCATCATGGTACGTGGCATTATCCATACTAATAAAAGAAAGTTTCGCTCTGTGTGTGTGTGTCTGTCTGCGATGGCTAGCAAACTCTACGGCTCGTACAAGGCTGAAAATTTGTGTGAGGTTAGTCCAAGGCCTCTCCAGTTGCACCTGAGACCCAGAATTTTAAATTTCTAATAATAAGTTGAGTTATTAATTAAAAATTACAAATAACTTTCATTAAAACTCATCGTTTGTCTTCCGAGAGGGAAAAAGAGCTCCCGAATGCCCGTATTTACGCGTCGGGAGGAAATGAAGATAGGAAAAAAAGAATTTTGGAGGTATTTTCACATTACTTATTTTACTTCCATCGTCCAAACCACTTAGTAAAGTTAAAACGGACAACATATTATGAAAGATCGTACTCTTGCGCCTCAAATGCCACAATCAGTTAAAAATATATCGCAGTTAATCCTTTGGAAATAAAAAGTTCAAAAAGTGTCGTTTTTACGAAAAACATCCCCCCCCCCTTATGACAACGCCTGCTCCAGGGCGCAATTTTAGAGGTACCGACAAACTAAAATATGCCCTTAAATCTGAAGCCTTCTTCTAATCGATGGTGCAATCGGTTAAAACAAATATGAATTCTAACCTTTTCAAATACAACGGCGAACGTAGCTCACTTCGCATTTCACGGATACGATATTTTTCTACATTAAAAGTAACTAAACGTCTGTATGTTATCAGCTTTTTAGAGAATTTCAATAGACCAGATTTACATATCCTACAAAAAATTTGAAACGTTTGGGCGGGTAGAAGTATTTTTTATAAAATAAAATTTGTGAAAATTTCGCGAAATCAGTAAAAACCTGATAGTTTCGTCGCAGTTTCACTCGCTATCGGAACGCATAGACTACAAATATAAAAATACTCAGAAAATAAAAGGCCAAATAGTATATACTTTCAGGTCAATACTTTTTCGCAATTTTTTCATTTAAAAATATTCGTATCTTATACCTTGACAGCATTATGATATACAATGTTAAAAATTTCTGTGAAAACGCAGAAAAGAAATGGATATTCTCTGCTTAATTACATCGAAAGCACGTTAAAAGCATTTGATCAAGATTCTCTAGCATTAGGTCATATATTTTTAGAAATTGTTAGGTGAAATTAATGCTTTCAACGGAAATTGTTACACAGTCAGACAGGAGATGCAATACAATTAATGTTTATTTACAGCTACAGAATAGCAGTTTTCGATTTATTGCGAGATTTCCTAAAAGATAATTTTTTTTAATATGTTCGAAATATTGCTCGCTTCTACTATAATGCGCCTGTACGACGGATCCGCATACAATCTGTACTAATATTATAAAGAAGTACTGTTTGTTTGTTTGTAGCGAGTAATCTCTGAAACTACTGGGCCGATTTCAAAACTAATACCCGTAAGGCATGGTGACGTCACATCGACGTCGTTGTGAAGTCACGCTGTGACATTGTGACCGTCGATGTGACGTCACGTGACGTCGATGTGAAGTCATTGTGACTAGAATGTGAAGTCGTTATGGCCGTTTTAGAGCTCTTTTGTGACGTCCCATTGTGACGACTTTGTGAAGTCACGGTGTGACAAATTTGTGAAGAATGTGTCATTTGTGACTATTTTGGTATTAACTTTGTGACGAATGTGACAATGCTTTAAAGTCACATTGAGATCAATTTGTGAAATATGTGTCATTTGTGACGAAATTGTCTTTAACACTGTGATGATTCCTTGACGACAGCGACACTGCTTTGAAGTCACATTGTGACAATTTAGTGAAAATTGTGTGATTTGTGACGATTTTGTCATTAACGTTGTGACGAAATGTGACTCTAGTGGCAATGTTGTGAAGTCACACTATGACATGCTTGTACAGTTGTAAACACGCATGCATGTCACACATAGTCATAATTATGCATGTTGTAAAATCATTTACATCTATAACGTTAATATACTTCGGCGATACATCGCAATTAAGACTTCGGGGCCGCTATAACAAGGGTGTACCAAAAGAATTTTATTGAATCAAAATGCAATGCCCCGCAGACTTCAATTTTTGTTACACCTTTCTTTCCTATTGCAATAAATGAGAATATTGAAGACAACTGAATGATCGATCTATCACATTTTTTTTTTCAAAATTAGCTATTTGTTAAAAGCATTAAAATTACCAAAGAAACAATTTGTTTAAATTTTCAAATCTTTATCAAAATAAAATTTGCGTTAAAAATATAATATCTTATAATATATATAGTACTTTTTATATTCTTTAAACTATAGAGAATACTGAATGAAATTAATTTATTTCATTTAATACGCATTGCAAACTCGAAGTCACTGGTGAAGTTGAATTTTTTGGATTACACAACATTTATAATTTAAAAAAAAATGAAAGATAAAAAGAAATGCCGATATTAAGTAATTAAATTTTATATGTTTTATCATATTGATTACCATAAAATATATATATGATTGTAATTCAAACAAGTTGGGGCAGAGAAAATAGGATACTTCTTTGTTATAGAGGCCCCTATAAATTTGATTATGCAAAAATTACAGTAACGACATTGCTAATATCATTGTGAAGTTTATGCATGCGTTATATGCATATATATATATATATATACTCGAAACGCTCATCATGTGCCATATAGTCATTATATACGATTGTTTACGTCTTTTATGCCACATACATGCATTACAAAATTCTCGAAGTACATTTTAGCAATAACCATTTGAAACTACTCAAATGAAAAATACAGCTTTGGTATAGAAAATTAACTGAGTATCACCAGTATCATTATGTTGAGAATTCTAAGAACAATTTCGGCAATAAACATTATGTTGGAAGATAGCAGCAATAAATAAAATCGTATATTTAAGCTCACTGTAAAAGTAAGTAAAACTTTTGAGTATGCATAGAACGGTGATACAAAGGGTTAATTTATTTTACATCAGGGTTTTCTTGAAGTAAAATACATATATAAAACAACTTTTTGATAATTAAAAAATAACTTTAATAATCGATTGCCAAAATTACAATTTTGTTTATGAAATTATATATTATAAAAATAACTCTTACTATCTAAGATTTTTTAAAACAATAATACCTTATTGTTTATAAAACACAGCACCGCAGCTACTCTATTTTGCGTCTAATGTGAAAGTTTGTATGTTTTGTCAAAGATCTATCTGGCTGGATATATGTTGCCATGACCACTATAACTCTGATATTATCATAAATAGTACAAAGAAATTAGAATCTACTACGAAATTTTTAGAATAAAGTCTGGTGAAAGTTTTATAAATACAGTAGAACGCCGATTATCGGAACTCCAATTAACCGAACTTTCAATTATCCGAACAGCGTATTTCTCTCAAAGAATTCTTTTTAACCGAATTTCCAATTATCCAAATATTTCTCTCTCAAAAAAAGAAAAAAAAAAAAACCTAACTTCCAATTTATTTTTTGCTTAAATTATAATCTCTGAAGTTTAGAAAATGATAAAAAGAGAGAAAAAAAATTAAATAATAAAAAAGTAAACTAAAAAACAATTAAAAAAAGAAAACAATTTTTAAGCACTCCAGTACTAACTGTTGCTGTCAATCATAAACCTAGATAAAGTGTGAAGGTTTTAGAATAGTCAGGAACATCCCTTAAACTGTCTGCCCATTTATCTGAACTTTTGCTTATGCGATCTAGGGTCGGTCCCGACTTGTTCGGAAAATCGGCGCTCTACTGTATATATTGTATTAGAAATACAAATAATCATATTTATTTTTATATGACACAATAAAACAAAATAATGAATACAGTATCAAATGGTTAACTACTTTTTAATGTAAATAAAGTATACAAATTGAGACCATAAACACAAAATAGAGCCACACATAGGTTCATTATTATTATTAATATTTTATGTACAAGATTATGGTAATTATAAATAAGAAATCCATTTTAATCACGCTGTTTATAAAGAGTGTATAATATCGATACTTTGAAATTTATCTCGATAAAATCATTCAGGAAATAAAATGATAAAATTATCCAGAAAAAAAAGTAAATAATAAAAGATGGTTATTACATTTTAGATTCATACCGTTCAAGTATTTGCGTTATTTTTAAAGTAAAATCATATTTAAACTCTTACTGATTGCGTAACTTCTATATTTTCATTTGCCAACAGACTTCTAGTTCACTTTGAAAACATTTCAATAAGAATCTTTAACAACTGAAAAGCTTTCACCCGCTATGACTATTTCTTTATAGATTTTAAAACATTTCTCAGGTTGAATAATACATTAAATAATCATTTTTTTTTTTTTTTTTTTTTTTTTTTTACATTACGTATCTACGATCTCTTTTAATAGTATACGTTTCCGTTGTGTCTTATTTTTTATAAATTCCTCTTCTGAGCAGATGCAATTTTTTTAAATAAAAACATGCAATGCAAATTGTTTAAGACCATCACTTAATACAAAATTAAAAAATTATGTTTGCCAATAATTTTATTCTATAAAAAGCCTTCTTTTAAAATAATTTAATTATCTTTAAATGTTTATTAATTATATTAATGATTGATTATAAAACTTGTCCATATACTTCCAAATTTATGACACCATGTGGTTTTAACCAAACATTTAAATAAGAAAATAAACCAGATTAAAATGCAATTTAAATCACTAATTTTAATAATCTGATCAATGCTGTTGAAAAGGAAGTTAGATATTTTAACAAAATAAAAAATAAATGTAATGAAATATTTGTGTTCTATAACATGTTTATTAGAAGATAACTAAAATCATTGTAATTTAAAAAAAAAGCAAACAGGGAAAATAATATTTTAGATATTTCAACAAAATAAAAAATAAATGTAATGAAATATTTATGTTCTACAGCATGTTTATGAGAAGCTAACTAAAATTGTTGTAATTTAAAAAAAAGTAAACAGGGAAAATATTTTTACATACCTAATTTCATTGACGTTCTACGTGATACTTTGATTTTGGGGAACCAATTAAATCCGATAATAAGTACGATAGCAATGACTTGAATCATCTTCAACAAGTCAAAGCTACCGTAATTTTCTCGGGTTTATATTTTGTTAGCTGAACTAACTTGGATCCTGAGAACGTTCTTGTATCAGTTTTTAAATCCGTGTCAAAACGTCTATGCTGTCCAGTGTCCACAGAACTTCCCGCGTTTATTCTAAAAAGCTCCATTGTTACTTTTATCCGTTATTCTGTGGTCGAGTCGTAACAACTGAAATAGTGCAGACGATTTTTAAGTTTCGAAGTTCGAAGCAGATGTTTTTCGGTTTTATTTGTTTTTCTATACAACAGATTCGGAAGGAAATTAAATGCGTAATAATTTTATCAAATTGTCTCTAATTCAATTTCCTGTTTGAAAATGTTTTATTGTATTTCACTTTTCTTTTTATCAGTTTTATTGAATTGTAAAGTTTCATGTAAATTATAATAATAATAATAATATCCATAATTAGATTTTACTAGATAAAACATTGCATAAATTTTCAAAATGTGTACAAATTAATTTAATGGTAATAATGAAGACTCCCTCCTTTTTTTTTAAAGTAAAATTTGTATCACAGGTAATATATACAAAACATCTTCTTAAAAAATACAACAAGATTATCGAGAAGAGATGAGTTTTTCTTTGTCAATCTGTCATTCTCTTAATATTAATTTTCTGTAGAATAAAACATCTTGTAAAATAATTTTGAAAGATATATTTTGAAAACAAAAAATGAAATATGAATAATTAATTATGTCATGGGCTTTGCATAAATTTTGTACATTTATTTTATATTCGGGAAATGTCAATTTTATTTTAAACGTCTGAAAGAAGTAGAATTAAAAAAAAATAGTTACTTAAAATAGTGAAACACTAAGAGGAAAAAAATATGACTTGAATGCAAATTATAAAGCAAGAAATGCATATATGACTAAACTTTGAAGACGCATTATGCGTGCTCATTAAAAGCTGCAGACTTAACTGTAATAGAAAGTTTTTAGTTTGAAACCACAGAAATGTTTCGACTACTCTTTGAGAAACTTCTAATATAACAGATGATCATTTACAAAAATCTTTATAAAAGATAAGTCGAGGTATGTCTACCTAAAACATTTTTTTAATAATATTAAATTCGCATAATTAGGAAATCTTTTTGTATAGCTGATGAATTAATTACATTTTATGTTATATGAAAATAAAAAGTTTTGGTTAGAGGCACAGAGGCAACTTGGACCACGGTTTAAAAAAATTTTAAATCCGCAGAAAAATATTTTTTACAATAAATAACATGTTTTTAATAATTTTTGTAATTTTTTTAAAGTTTTCTAAGAAGTTCACATCTCATTCATAATGTGACATCACTGAGTGGTGGCATTTTGGTCACAAATGTGACGTGACCACAGTGACTTACAGTGACGTCACAACGACGTTACTGTGACCATGCATGCTATGAGGGTAGTGGCAACCGATGGTGACCATCTCTTCTCCAACATAGGCTATATTTTATGCTCAACAACCCCCAAGGGGATGCAGCAGCAAAAAATCTATAAAATTGAGATTTCTGTGATATTTTTGAGTCAAGGTAGTACTTGAAATTTTGTGTGGTGATAGCTTTTAAGATGCAAATACCCGCTGTGCACGGTTTCTAAAAAGTTCGAAATTTAAAAGGGCGAAATGAGGGAAAACGTTCTAAATTGCGATTTATTTGGAATGTTAGGACTAGAAACTTGAAATTTAATATGGCTATTTCTTTTAAGACGTAAAAGCACAGAACATTTTCTATAGAATTGAAAATTTAAAAGGTTGCAGGAACAAAAAAGTTTTAAAATTGCGATTTCTGCGACACTGTTGGATTTAAAAACTTTAAATTTGGCATGGTACTTACTAGATGTAAATGTTCTCAAAGAACAGTTTCTAAAAAATTCGAAATTTAAAAGGGTGAGATGAGCGGAAAATGCTCTAAATTACGATTTATCCGGAATTGTTAGCGATAGAAACTTGAAATATATACTAAAACTAGATTCCTTTTTTTACCAAAACAATTGAAAGACCTCATGCAATTTAAATGCAACACAACGGGTTGTCACGCAGCTACGGTGTTACAATTTGCTCATAGTATAAACTACAAAACCACATCCGTCTTCTCTCTTTCCGTTCTGTATGTAAATTTACACGCTCTTTTATTACGTAAATATAGAAAGAGTCTATATAACATATTTACAGACTAGCTTCTCTGGTGTTTTTCTTTTTCTTTTCTTTTCTTTTTTTTTTTTTTTTTGGTAAAATTTCGCTTGTCAAGTTTTCTGTAAATTTTAATTAGATAAACGATTACCAGTAGTTCTTTGTTATTTCACAGAATTTTTTTTTTGTTTGCGTAACCCACTGTGATTGTAATTCTTTGTGCAGTTAACGTTTGTATTTATTTCATAATTTTAAACCTATTGTTCTTGACTCCCGAGTTAGTCAATTTTAGTGATAGTAACCAGGCTCTCAGTTTGGCTGCATTTTTAACAAAGTGTTTAATGCATTTTAAGTTTCATTATGTAGACTCTATATTATTCGAGCGAATTTTTCTGGGTATCGACATTAAACAGATCAGTACTGATCCGCAGATCTCTGGTTGAGAAACTGTAATGAAAAAAATTCATGGGTAAACAGTTTCAAACAACAAATATTAAAAATCTACTATCTCCAAGGGCTGTTTAAAAAGTCCATCACATCTTTTAATGGAATCCTATTAACACATACGAATTCGGGATTTTTTTAACCATATAAATAATAATGAGTTGTACTGAATGCATTTATTGCATACTTTATGTGTTTGTAACTCAATGTTGATAGAATCCTTTACAAAAAGTACAAAAAGAAGTAAATGAAATTCTAGCTAGAGTTGATCATGACGATGTTTCGACTAAATCGATTATTATTATTATAGAGAACATTTTTTCGTGATATCGCTATTTTATCAGTTAAAATACAAACAATTTTTATAAAATTTATTCAAGTGTTTGACCTTAAATTATAATTATTGCATTTTAGAAAATAAATTGATTTGCAATTGGGTTGCATTGTTTTGTGCATGGGCGAGCCAAAAATGGACTTTTTTCTTTTTAGTATCTTAAGGGTATTCTAAAAACTTTTCTTTTGCCACCCAGTAAACAACACGAATCTTTTTTACACATTCTCGAACTCATTTTTGTTCGCAATTACATGAAGACAAAATGAATACAATGCGTACAAAACGTTTTATGTTGAAGTGTTTTAAAATGTAATAGCGTTTTTTCTTTTCGCTAAATGCATTGTATTTTGAGATATAATCTATTACTCCATGATAACGAGCTTTCGTGAACTGTCGTTTAGTAAAAATGGGCCCAAAATACAAATTTTTAGACAACAATGTCAAAAATCATTTACCTTTATAGGAAAGTAGGAACTCTATTCGATTTCTAAATGTCTGAATAAGAACGTCTGCAATTTTTATGTATTAAGGAATAAAAATTAATTCAGTAATGTTTCATATTAAAATTATGACGTTTTTAGGGGTTATAAATATTTTAATACTATATTCAAAATTAAGAGTTGATTTAACATAAACTTTCTCAAAATTTGCTTTCTTACATCATATAAACGTTTTATGCTTTCGTAAAATTCAAGTAAAAGTGAATAACCTTTGAAACACAAGCGTCACAGCGTCAGTGACGCGTAACCGCGGAAGTAAGACAAATGCTTCATCACCCACTTCCGCACTTCTGCGGCGATTATCAGAATCTAAGAAAAGACTCAATCACTAGGTTATGAAGTCCATATTTAGATCGCACGACGTGCAAGTTGTAGAAAACGGAGAAAGTTAAAAGACGCTTCGATATGCTCCGACGACACAGAGAGCATGTGTGTCACCGTGTTTACCTCTCACTTAGCATGACAAAAACCGTTTAACAATCGTTGTTGTTTTCGGAACCGTATGAGCAGCTATTTTGAATATCATCAATGGCCACTGTTTTCACTTGTCTTTGTCTTTTGAATGATAAGTCTCGATGACTATCGGAAGTTCTCATGAAACGGTATATCATTGAACTAGCTTCAGTTGAATGACCTTGCTACATACTGCGAATTTAAAATTTCGGTAAGCAGTAGCAATTTTAAGATTGATTTCTAAATCATAAAGATACAACATCTTCTCAAATGAATCGCCAAAACTTACAAAAATTGTTTATTATTTTAACTGGAGAAATATCACTTGAGACCGTAAATTGACATTCAAAGTTTTAAAAGCCTTCCTACATGAACTTACAGCAATCTATATATTTGAAACGCAAAGCGTGTTTTTTAAGACCGATTTAGGCTAAACTTAGCACGTGTAATAAGCATTTTAGGGTGCTTTTATGTCACTAAAAGGAGTGAGAAACCACTTTTTAACTGGTTTCATTTCAGTTGGACATTGAGCAAAGCCGAGATGGCCAAGTGGTCTAAAGCATCAGAAAAAGGAATTCTAGTTCTCTAAGGGGAGTGTGTGTTTGAACTTCGCAAATTGGTATAAAGATGTTTATCAAATATTGCTAGTGTTCTGATAACTTAGTTTAATAATGTAAATTACATTTTATTTTAGGTGAAAAAATCATAGAATTTTTTTTTCTACATTATTATTAAAGAAAATTTACCATCTTCAATAGGGTTTTTAATTAATGATTTTGTATTTTTAAAATTTTAAATTAAAAGAGTTGAGATTTAAATAAATTTAAATGATCAACAATTCTTAGTATATTTTTTATTGTAATTGATCGATAAAGCATGTATACTAAGAAAAGTAGGTAATTATTTTAAAGGGAAAAAAAAAACAGAAAGAATGAAAACTATTTATATTAAAAACTGTGGTGCCATCTATTGGTGTTGTAATGCAGTTAAATGTTTATATTTGGAAAAAAAAAACTAATAAAAATTTAATTTCAAAAATTTCTTTACTTGTAAAATTAAAAAAAAAACAAACAAACTTGGAGTTGCTTCTTATAGGATCTGAAAACTGAATTCTCTGGAAAATGTTCTGTTATCTGTATCCGTGTAAAGACTGTTAATATTGCAACCGGTTGCAAAAGAAAAGGTTTGTATTTCTTTTAACTATTGCTAATAAATATTCTGTAAAAAAGTCTGCCATTTAATGATGTTATGAAACTGTTTTTTCTGTGGAGCTTTTAAGTTGTTTACAGTCAATTTTTGGCGGGTACTATAAAGAGAATCCCTAAACTTTCAACATTTGTTGATTATCACAACAAAAGAATTCTATCTGCAACCCCGAATTTATAATACTTATTATTTTAACAAAGGAATTCTCACTTGAGCCATAAACTTCTTCTAAAGTCAAATTTATGTAAGACGGAAAACATCAGAAAAACAGTTTTGGACAGAAACGAGTATGTTTCGTTCCACACTATATCAAGCCAGGAGAATAAATATAAAATATTTTAGCGTGGATTAGTACTTCTTTTTTTTTCTGTGAAGTAACGAACTTAACTGTTTTAGGAATTCAAGCAGAAAATTCAACTTATTGGGTGGAAATGATCCAAATGAATTGTGCAATATTTCAAGTTGAATTGAAGTAGCTGAGTTTATTTTCGTTTTCCCAGATATAAAAATTTTAACTTATGAAAATAGGCAAGCATGATTAAAATATCGATAATTGTGTATATTTAAAATTTTCTACCCTTTTTTTGTTGTTCAATTTCCCCTTTTTAACACCTATCATTAAAAAAAAAAAAAAAACAGAATCCATGTAATAAATGTTATTTAAAAAAGTGCTTCCGACTCAGTCTGAGGAATAGGTTTATTTTTTTATCTATAATTTTAAGATTCAGGCATAAGATTTAATACAAATCAAACGGATTGGTTTCATTCCTTCTAAGTTCGCTATTTTGCCGAAAAGGGTAATTTGCATCGAAAATTTAAATTAGGCTTACTCCATGTAATTATATGAATACAAGGCAATTATATATAAAAACAAGTTGGAAATTGCTCGTCAAACGTCGCAAATGAGGTGCGTTCGTACTATAACTATTTTTATAATTATTTTTTGCACCCCATATTGTACTGAATGTATATTTTTTTGCACTTCACAAGTGAATAGCCTGTAATATCATTAAAATGCACTTGCAATATATTTTTTTCCCATTCCCCGTAATGTAACGCAAAACTTTTGATTGTCCCTGTAATTAAACTATACATCCGATTTTCATGAAATATGAAATGGCTCCACAAAATTTTGCAAGAATTATATATTTAAAATTTCAGACCATTTGGAAGGCTGTAACATCATTAAAATGCACTTGCAATAATTTTTCCCATTGGCCGTAATGTAAAGAAAAACTTTTGATTGTCCCTGTAATTAAACTATACATCCGATTTTCATAAAATTTGAAATGGCTCCACAAAATTTTGCAAGAATCATATATTTAAAATTTCAAACCATTCGGTTGGGTAGTTTTTGCTCTGTTATATGGGGACGGACAGACGGACAGACGGACGGACAGACAGACGGACTGAACGACGACTATAGGTGCTACGTATTTATATAATTACGATCGCACCTAAAAAAGGTTAAAACATTGTGGAAATGGTAGTTTAAAAAATTGCCCTTACGCGGTAATATAACCTAAACCATCCAATGAATGTCATCGAAAACATTTGTGTGTCCCTGTAAATGAACTATAAGAGCAACATACTTGATTAACGAATTTATCCAAGATACTTTCAAGATCAATATACTGTCTCAATAAAATATGAATTGGTTCAGTAGTTCGGACATTATCAGGAAGAAAAATTTCGCGAGTTTTGTTTTTGTGTGTGCCTGTAAAAATACTATAAGAGCTACATACTTAATTAACGAAGTCATCCAAGATAATTGCAAGATGAATACACTGCCCCATTTAGATTTGAATTGGTTTAGTATTTCGGACTTTATCTTTGTAACAAATTTTGCATTTTTTTTTCTTTTGTGTGTTCTTGTAAGCAAACTATAAGAACTATACATACTTGGTTAACGAACTTATCCAAAGTATTTGCAAGATGAATGCCTTGTCCGAATCAGGTTAGAATTGGTTCAGTTTTTCGGTTATTATAGAGAATATAAGATTTGCATTATGTACATATATAGAAAAGTAGATAAATAAATAGATAAACTAAATGATTGCAATCCTAAAGAAAATTTTCACCTGCAATTGAAAAGCATGAAGACATTTTTCATTGATGAAAATTAAACATATACTTGTATACATGTAGTTTATTGTTAAAATACATTTACTTGTAAGTTTTAAAATGAAAAGAAAACATCATCAACTCACTGGAATTATAATGTTAAATTTCCAAATGTCTGTCTTTTCATTCTATATACTCAGTAAATATTAACCTCTTCACACCTGAGATACACGAATGTGCACTTCTACACTGTAAAAAAAAAAAAAAAAAAAAAAAAAAAAAAAAAAAAGTTGTGATTTTTTTTGCACTTTATGTTGTAATTGTTCACGCGCCGGTGCAACGAAATCGAATTCAAGCACCGATGCTGTGAAAGCGAATTCAAGCAACGAGTGAAGTAAAATTTGAATTATTTTTGTCACGTGCACCATGCAGCCATAGTAACGTGACTTTCCCCAGACTTGAGAAGTTTTAAAACAATTTTAAAGACAGCAGATTGTAAATTTTACAGCAATTCTGTTGGCAGCGGGAGTGCCAGCATCTTTTGTTGCAAAATATAGTGATTTTTCCTGTACTTTATGTTCTAACTTTTCCAACACCGACACTGTGAAATCGAATTCAAGCACCGATGCTGTGAAAGCGAATTCAAGCAACAAAATGAAGTAAAAATCGAATTATTTCTGTCACGTGCACCACGCAGCCATAGCAATGCAACTCTCCTAGACTTGAGAAATTTTACAGCACTGTTAAAGACAGAAGCTTGTAAAATTTACAGCAACTGTATTGATAGCCGGGGTGCCAACACCTTTTGTTGTAAAATACAGAATTTTTTAGTTTTACTTTCCCCATAAAAACTAAACTGTTTGATTTTTTTACATTATTTTTACTTTACTTCTATACAACCGAATGTTTTTTTTCTTTGGAATAAGACCAATAAATGGCATCACTGATGCTTATTTCCTAATAAAATGAATGTCATTTTCACCTGAGTTTGCAAAATGTCTACCAGACAGTGTGGCCAAGAAAGAAAGAAATGTTTATAATTATTTAATTTAAACGCTTTACAATAAAATTAAAAAAAAAAGTGTGAGAAATTATAGATCCTTCAATTTGTTGCTGTGTGAATTTAGGTTATTGATAATTAAATTGATATTTTAAGCAGGGCCTGATTAATGCACGGGCCTCCGGGGCCTCGGCCCTGGGCCCACCAATTTCAGGGGCCCACAAATTATGTGGCTGATTTTTTTTTCCTTAATCAAATACTTTTCAAATAATACTGTTTTATATAATATGAAACGTAAAATTTAAATATTCTGAATGACTCAATAAAATTTTTAGAAACTTTTAACCTAGGCACTTTTACTTGAAAAAGTGAATGATCAAGAACCGAACATGGACTTTACTCATGCTTGATAACTCCCGAATGGTCATTACTTTTTTTTTATTTATTTGCGTTTTCCTGCATGTAAATTTTCTCACAATTTAAGTTTTTCCACTGTTTGCATTTCATATTTTGGTCCCTGACGCAAAAACAAAGTTTTACTGTAATAAAAAACCTCCATATTTAATTTTTCAGTAAAAGTCCTTTTCAATTTGAGAGTACCTATAATTTTCAAAACTTGCCGTATCCAGAAAATCAAATTTGGGGAAAATGCCAAAAACTGCATACTGTGTCTATTGGTTTCAATATAAACGAGGATTTTACAATGTCAAAGTTATAGTTTAAAATGATTACTAGACTGTTAGTGAAAACACAATTTTTATGATTTTGGATAAAGCGAGTTTTGAAAAAGACGTCTTCATTTATTCTGCAACATAAACTGTGGATCATAGATGTTTGTGAATTGTACAAATGCTTATTTGAGAAAGTGGATGGTAATTCATTTTCTTGATTATTCTTCTAAGTTAATTTTTTTTTTTGTAAACTTGAAACTTTCACCCAAACAACTTTGTCAACTCATCAAATAAACCGACTTTTTTTCTGAAAGTGTCGCCGGAAATAGGGAGGTAGGGGGGCCCAACTTTTTAACAGGCCCTGATGGGCCCAACTTCAGCTTGATCGGGCTCTGATTTTAAGGGTGCTTGTATTTTAGATTGACGTTTGTGAACCTAAATTACCAGTCCCCTAAAGTGTTAATTTCAGAAAAAAGTATCTTTCTGTCATCTATAGTGCCATTTTGTTGTGTCAAAAGCTATGAATGTGTATTTGTAGTGTTATTTTAACTTCTAAAGAGGTTAATAATAGTAATACGCTTAGCCTATAAAGAAGTAAAAAAAAATAAAAGTGCCCAGTTAAACTGATGGCATTTAGCTCACAGGCTATTCACATTAGATGTATATTATACTCTCATTTATGTCTATTATTCATAAAATAGAACTCACTCTTTTTGAGCAAAACGGTAAATAATTGGGGAAGCGCCTTATCACAATAAACCGGTATACCAAATTTGAATCAAATCGGATAATTTTGGATGAAAAACCCATTTATCTAAATGAAAGGGATTAGCCCCCCGTTCCCCCCCCCCCCCCTTTATACTTAATCAGTGAACCCTCAAAGCTAATCCGGGAAGCGCCTTATCAAAATGAACCTATTTACGAAATTTGAAGCAAATCGGATATTTCTTGTCGCGTTACGTACATATATACGTACATACAGAACCTGTGAACGCATTAGCTCTCAGGCTTTGATAGCCTATGAGCTAAAAGGTGATGAAATTTAAAATAATTACTTTAAAAAAATCATTAATTATAACATATTATATAAACATCTTGGATGAAAATGTTATTTGAATTTTCATGCCTAGGAAACATAAAACCGCTGTCTCTACTTCCTGTTTATGCGAAGTGCGATACAATATGTTACCAAAAATCACCGGACACTTTCATAGGCGTTTTATCGAATATCTTAAGAAATACTTCATGAATCCTTGTCAGAAATTTAGAAATACAAGGGAGATAAACCTGGGATTCTCGGATTACAGAATATAGGTGAAAACCATCATATACAGTAAACTCTGTCTAAGGCGGACTCTGTGTAAGACGGAAATCTGTCTACCGCGGAAAATTTTTTAAAGTCCAGGCGAACCCATAGAAAACAACATTAATTCTTGTTGCATAAGGCGGAATCTGTTTAACGCGGAAACGGAAAGGGTTTTAAGTTCCCACCGAAACCAAAATTTTGCATAAGGCAGAAAATAGGATATTTTAAAAAGAAAAGGCATTTCGTTTATGAAACTTTAAAACTGGTATATATACGTCAAATACTCACTCTCGAACATAAAAATTAAATTCCGTAATACTTTTAAAAAGTCAATTCAAAAGAACAGAAACTGTTTAAATTTTAAAGAATTGTTGCTTATGCCATTTTTTCCTACATAAATATGCATTTAAAAGTTATTATTATTAGTTGGGTGCACATTTATGAAAATATGTTTTGTCTACAATATATTAGGCTTTGAGGTTGTACTCAAATTCAAAGTGATGGCTTTCTGTCTCATTCCCGAAGTTATTATTTTTTTTTTTTTCTGTGTGTGTAAACTTCAAATTTATAGATATTACAGCGGTACTAAGAAATTGAATAGCGTTTCTCATTTATTTATAAAAACAAAGGATCTTCCAGAATTTCAGTTTTCGACAGATTTTCGAGTCAGGACAATCAATGAAAGATCGTGATGAAAGATCGAATGAAAGATTGCGAGCAATTCATTATAACTCAAGATCCAATCTTTTTATCGAAAACATAAAACGCTATTCGACTGACGTATGCTTCATTCCAATAAATCACGCTCTTTTGCATAAGCCAGAATATTGTCTACCACGGAAATTTTTCTCAGTCCCGACCGATTCCGCCTTAAATAGAGTTTACTGTATATTATTTCTGATGTAAACAACCTTCTTTCTATTCACACACTAAAAGCATAGCGATGGATGAGGTATTTTTTGAAAGGTTTTGCAAGTGGCTTTTGACATAGTATACTTATATATCGTTAAAACACGTTGTTTGATAAAAATAATTGCAGTTAATCAAAAATTGAATGGAAAAACGTATCAGCAAATAATCTCAAATTGCGGTGTAAAACAATCGCACGGGCCAACTGCTTTTTTTTTTTTTTTTTTTTTTTTTTTTTTGATAACTCTGATACATTTTTTAGATTTAATATATTTTTAATCCCCAGTAACAATATTAAAAATCATATATATGAAAAATAGCAATAATGCGTTTAAATAAAATTTTTAACGTATTAAAAGCGATATTTTTATTTTGGCCTCATGTCCGAAGTTAACAGCCGAAGAAATCTCCAAAGATCGCTATTTACAATCAGTCTTTTTGATTCGGTACATTTCAATGGATTACACTTCGAAATTCGAAATTCTTAAATCTGTGTTTTATTTACAATTTGTTGTTTTATTTACAATTTGTTGTTTTATTTACGGAATGATGAATGTTTTTTTTATGGAATATAAGCTGGAATCAAATTATGAACTATTTATATTAATTTAAGTGGAAACGGGTTTAACTTCTAATCATCTGCACGCAATGGAGATAGATTTCTAAAAAAATGCTTCAAAATTATTTTAAAAAAATAAAAATTCAGTAAAATGCGATACAGTTTTCAAATAAATTGCGATATAGTTTTCAAACAAATTGCATTTGAAAGTTTTTTTGTTTTTAAATTGATGGCGTAAAAATTGAAAATGTGCCGTGTTTAGAAATTAAAAAAATTGCAATACAAGTTAATAAAGTTAAATTGAATCGTTTGCTGCTGGCACCCTCAAAATGATGTCAGCGTTACGTACGGATACGTTTGTCCACTATAATATAGATAAAGAACATGCTACACCTTATATTTTTCGCGAAGATTTGATCATGAGGGCAATTAGGGAACTAACAACAAATTGAAGAAAAAAATAATACTTGGGATCACTCTGTGAAATAAAATGCACGAAATGATCTGTCGCTGGAGCACATAACTGTGTGTATGTGGTACAACGTTTGTGTGCATTTGTGTAAGAATAGCACGTATATTCATGGCGATATAACGATTTCTTTTAAAAAAATTTCAAGAACTCAATAAGAGTTAGTATTCAACGAATATCAGTATATAGATTTGAAACGGATGCTTCAATTTTGATCTTTTTTTTTGTGTGTGTGTGTGTGTGTGTGTGTGTTGGAATAGGCTCGTACTAGTGGTTTTCTAAGAAGAGCTAACACATCAGTAAAAAAATTAAAAATGATAATTTGTGGAAAATCCCTTATCATTCAGATACTTTTAGAAAGCAACTGAAATTAAGCTGTCACTATCGTCGATATCTTTTTTAATTTTCAATATACATGACTGTTTTTTTTTTTGTTGTTGTTGTTATATGGGTACTATAAAGTTGACTTTCAAATAAATTAAAAAAAAAAATTGGGGGGTATCATTCGCGCATGCGCAGTTAAAAATTATTCGATACAAATGCCTCCGTTTCATCCAATATTTATATTCTAATTGTACTATGTTGTTTCTACTGTACTTTGTACTTTTTTCTTGAATTTTTTAAAGAAACCTTTTTATCTCCTTAAATATACATGCTATTCTTACCCAAATGTCGTACAATATCCATATAACCATGCTTTGCAGCTGTGTATCATTTCGAACATTTTGTTTTACAGGGTGATCCCATTTTTTTTCCCATTTGTCATTGGTCTCTTAATAGCCCTCGTGATACAACAGTCGCTGAAAAATATGAAGTCCGACATTTTCTTAATTGCTCCCAAAGTTCCAAAAGAACTCGTCAAGTATTTCTCTAGATATTCGGCAAAATGTGTAAAATTGTAAGTATTCGGTGATTTGCGGCAATATAGTATTTTGCGGAAAACAAAATTCGAGTATATAAAAGTTGTGGTATTTTTCTATTTAAAAAGAAATTCAGATATTCTTATCTAATATTCACTCTAGAAATCAAGGAATAACGTTAACAACAACGTAAGAAAATACAACATTAGATTTTTTTTTACGTTTAGAGATCATTTTACTGTTAAACTTCTTAACTATACTGCATTGCTGAACTTATTTTCTAATAAAAGGAATGTGAAATGTTGTAATTTAAAGATCTTTAACAGTCAGACCTCAGATTCCTCTGTCCAATGTTAAACCTATGGCATGGAATGCTTTCGTATTTTTTTAAAATTTTCACCAGAAAATAAAAATAATTAATTTCTTTTCTTTTAGATACTCTCGTTAAAAGGCTACCTTAAGGCTGCTAAGCACCCAGCTTCCGAATTGGGCTCACCAATGTTAAGTCTATGGGCGTGTAATGCATTCGTATATTTAAAATATCTCCTCTTGAAATTATTATTTTTAACTACTTTTTCTACGCACTCTTCTTCTTTTTTTTCTTAATTCTCAAAATATTTCTAAAATGTCTGCTTAATTTTATGCGAAGTGTTGAAATCTTATTCACGGTTCGTCAGCTTTTAACACATAAAATATTAAATTAAGCATAGATTTTAGAAATATTTTAAGCACTAAGAAAAAAAAAAATAAACGTCTCTTAAGAGGCTACTTCAGTCAAAGGAAAAGACACGTTCGCTAATGCTAATCCTATGGAAGAAATTTATAAAGATATCTCGGTCGCATTTCAATATTTTTAAATGATTTCTTTCGCATTGAATAGTTGAGATCGATCTGTACAAAGGCCGTTGTTTACTTTTTCGATTTTGATTACAGGTATTTCTTATGAGAACACTTTCATTTTCGGAACCGGTTTCGAAACTGAAAGCATCCTCATAAAAAAAATCTGCAATCAAAATCGAAAAAGTAAAAAACGGTCTGCATACAGATCGATCTCAACTATTCAATGCAAAAGAAATCATTTAAAAATATTGAAATGCGATCCAGATATCTTTATAAATTTCTTCCATAGGATTAGCATTAGGGAATGCGTCTTTTCATTTGACTGAAGTAGCCTCTTAAGAAGAGTACACAGAAAAAAGGAGTTAAAAATATTAATTTTCTGAGGAGATATTTAAAATATACGAATGCATTCTACTATGCCCATGGACTTAGCGTTAGCACCAACGAGGGAATTCGGAAACTGAGTGTCTAGCAGCCTTAAGTTTGACCCACATCTGTGCAATAGAAGGCAGTTACTTTTTCGGTTTCAGTGATGTGGCGGCTCTTTTGTCTTGCTGGAAGAAAGGAGAGTCCTCTGACATGTTTATCACCTGAGCTTGGGGGGGGGGGGGGAGAATTTCTTTTGTTGAATCTGAGCATTTTCCTTCCGAACTTTTGAAGAGCAGTAAAAAAGGGCATTTTCGCCGATCCCAACCGTTATAGCAAAAATTAGAAACTGCGCATGCGTGTGGACTTCGACTGAAATTCACTTACTGCTAGAAAAGATATATGTGCAGGGTTACCAGCTTGGCACTTTTATCATATCAGGCGTGACATTTTCATCCCATCAACATTTTTTCAGTTGATTAGCAAAACTTTCTGTAAATGTTGTAGTAAGCCAATGGTTTATAATAAATAAAAATACATCTACCATCAATTATATATTTTTACTCTTATTGTTTAGTTATTTTAAATCACCTGCAAAATATATTTTTAAATAATTAAAGGTAATTTGGTGAAAGTCCATGTAAAGTTTTATTGATTTCAAAAGAAGGAACTGCATGTTATTTAATGTAATTCATTTATTAAATACACATCTGTATTTATTTATTTATTTATTTTGAAATTTCCTATGTCAATTACATTATTTTATTTTTATTGACAAACAACACTGCTTTAGAAATAGCTTCATGTGATTTTCTTAAAATATTTAATACTAACGCAATTAGGAAATTATTTATTACTCAACAAATAAAGAGTTAAATTTTGCAAATGAGCTTATCAATGAGTAATTTAAACGTATTACTAATAAAAATGTAGTTTCAAATATATATTATTCCTTTTCCACAATTAATAAGAAGTATGATTATCTTATTTTTTTTTTATATATATTTATTATTTTAACGTAAATTTAAAAATATATTCTTTTAAGTCTTGTATATTCTGCTGCCAAAATAGCTTATTTTTAAAGAAACATTATTAGTTTATTTTAATCAATACATATAAATTTAAATGTAATAGTTTATGATTTTTACAAATTTAACAGTGCATTACTTTTTTTACATCCACTTTTTACATACCACTTTTTTATGTAATTCTACTAAATATTAAATACATTTGAATATAAAATTGTTTTAATAACCAATTTCGTTCAAATCACTGGACATAGATGGCAGCACAATAAAAATTATCGTGGTTTTTTTTTTTTCACTCTTTATAGATGTAAATTATTCAGTTTTGACCTTATTTATCTTTTTAATGATAAAATATATTTATTTTAATTTTTTAAAAATTTTTCTTATGTTTTTATTTTAATTATCTCTCTCTGTGTGTGTGTGTGTGTGTGGATGGGGGGGGGGGGTTATTATTTGAAGCAACAATAAGCTAACATCAATATCATTTATACTTCTTTAGATTTTTTTCAGTTAATGATTAACATGATATGATGTTTTTGTCACATTATAATATGGTGTATAAAAATGAATAAAGAATTGATATGATATGAAACTGTTTTTAGGGATACATTCAAATAAATAGTAGTCTTATCTTATAGCTTATAGCGGTGATCTTTCTCTTTTATTTCACTCCATATATAAATTGTACCTTAATATTATGGAACATCATACATCCATCAAAAAATAAAAATTACTTTGCAAAAATATAGATTCTTATTAAGAGTTTAAATAGAGTTCATTTTAGTCACCATTAGCAAATTAAGTTATAATACATATTAATTAGATAATTAATTATTTATAATTAATAAATAAGCAATGTTTAGATATTCCAAATAGCTAATTAGATTTAATATTTTGTTTTCAAATTATTTATTAATAGTATATTATTATGTAATTTTCAAACAATTTATAAATAATTATAGCATATTTGAATATGAAATAATAGAATATTGAATACAGAATATTTGATAAAGATAAATTATTATATTTTGTAATTTATAATTGTTAAATTATTGTTGTTATTATATTATAAAATTAAATATGTCACTGTAATTTATAGATAATTGGTTTGATAATAACAAATTATTATATTTGATA
The DNA here is from genome assembly GCA_963932465.1 of Maratus speciosus. Lineage (NCBI taxonomy): Eukaryota > Metazoa > Arthropoda > Arachnida > Araneae > Salticidae > Maratus > Maratus speciosus. The sequence goes on along the minus strand of OZ010800.1, from coordinate 288,579,673 downwards.
ATTTATTATTAAAAATATAATGATACATATTAATACTTAGATTATTATCAAATTATTATTATTAATTATTATATTAGTAATGTAATACTATCCATATATTTCAATAAATGAAATTTTACATATCAATATTTTATTGAAAATTAATGATAATTTATGACATTTATTTATAAAATATTACGTTCTTTAGACAATAAAGAAGATAATATTTATTATGAATTACACCTGTTTGATTTATAATGAAAATATTTAATGTCGATAATAAGCAAATACTAGTATACCATTTAATGATTAAAATAAATAATGTATTTAAAAACTACAAAACAGCTTTTTTTTTTTTTTTTTTTTACAAAATATTTTAAAATTTATTGAACAGTTAATAAAAAAAATTATATTGTATAATAATTCATAAAATAGCATTTTAATATTTTATAGTATGCATTATAAAATATCTCGTTATAACATATGTTGTAATATTATAAATTTATTTATCTAATATAGATAATATTTATTATAATTAGTATCTCTTTTTTATTTGCATTGATACAACAACAATAATATTAATATCTGGTAATATTTAATTACAATACGTTAATAATGATAAAAAATAAATATTATAAAATCATGGAAGACGGTAGTATTTCGAGTGACGCAGCCTTAAGCCTAAAATCGTATCGTATCGTATCGTATCATAGAATTCGTAGATGGCGGAACTCATATATACAGCTAACTCGACATCAAAGAAAATGCGAAAAGCCGCCTTTTAATAACTCAGCAGATATACGTCTTATTGTTCTGAATTTTCTAGAACAGTCTTATATCTGCAGTCTAATCGTATACTGAAATTTTTACATTTCTACGTGCAGTATATTTTGAGATCTAAATAGTCATTTTTAAAGTGAAAACGTTGGTATAATATCGAGGAAGTTCCTAATTTGAAAATCTCGAAAACGGTTCTAACGATTATTTTTAAATTGATACATAATATAAATGTGATTAAGGCGAGGTGAATAACACTTTTCTTTTTTCTGAGAAAACTCTCGTTCGTTAAATAATTCGATTTTTTTTTCTCTCGAAAATGACACGGTCGATTTTTTAAAAATCAAATAAATATGTTTCAGATGAACCAAATAACAATTTACTTGTTTCCAGCAAGACTCTTGTTCGTTTTATAATGCGCATGAAAAATCGGACTATATTTCTTCGCCATTCTATGGAAATTTCACCGAAAATGCATGACACTGTATTCATACACATGCTTTCTTTTTAACCACTTTTGGGGAGAAAAACTTTTGTCTTCCGACGGCTGAGTGGTTGAGGGCCATCGTCTACTGATCTTAACATAGGCAGTTCGATACTCCCTCGTGCGTGTGAAGTTTTTTTTTTTGTTTTTTTTTTTAAAGTCTGTTAGTTGACCATTATTCTCAGTTCCTTTGTAATTTTTTAATTGCTATTAAGTTAAATAAAATTACAATTATAATGACGCCAATTTGATGATGATTATTTCTTGGCAATTTTTCAACAATAAAAATATTACCATAAATTTTATAAATATATTTAATTTCAATCACTTTACAAAAAATATACATTAATAATTATTATTTGAATATAAATCACACGATCAGAAACGTAAAAAAATAATTCATTTCAGCTCTTCTTTTTATAATATCATTTTTTATTATTATGACGGTCAATCAATATATAATCACTGACATCCATAATATTATTATTATTATTTTCCTTGCATAAAATCTATTGTGATATAATAATTATTTTGTAATAAATAATTTAGTTGAAATGTTTTATTTATAAATAACAATGAAGTTTTACATAATAAGCATATCAGAATTCTGGTGTCGCCATCTTTTGACGCAATTGCGTACTACATTTTGTCTCTTATTCGGAAAAAAAAGAAAAAACTAACGCTTTTCACCGCTTTGAAAGAATCTCTTGTGACTAGAGGTCTATTTCGCAAATATTAAGAAAATTACTGCATACAAAACTATTAAAATGGGTACTATACCATAAGGCAAACACTCTGTTGACTTAGTTCCTTTTATATTTGGTAATTTTCAAATGTTTAACTTATCTTATTTAATCAAGCACGGAAACAGCAACTAACATCAGCTGATTCGGTCTTGAAATCCCTCAGTAAAAGGGAAGCCCGTTTACAGTAAGATCGCCATTGATTTTTTAATTATACAGAGCAGCCTCGATTATCCGAGCTAATTGGGACTGTTAGTAAATCGGAATCGGAAATCTCGGTTAATAGAAACTGTGTGTAAAAACTCGCCGTGCTTGCGAATTTAACATCTCTTTAAAAAAAATATATAGAACGTTTTTTAAATAATAAAAATAAATATATGTAAAGTTCTGTTTCACAGCTTAACAAATTTAAAAAGAAAATCAACTACCAGTAGTAAATTTTAAAATGCAAATTGAAAAATTTACGAAAGTTCACACAGCCACTGGAAACAAAGCATTGTTCGCTATTGACTTCTCAGGGTCCAGTGTTTCTTTGGAGTTGAGTGCTTTTGGGGGCAGAAGGGCCTGTATAGCATGGACAGTGAGCTAAAGAGTGTGGTTATTTTTAAGGCTCATTCAAAAGGAAAAAAAAAAAATCAGACTTTGTTATCGGCTCGGTTAACAGAAACCTCGATTAATCGAAGCTCGGTTAATCCAGGTTCTACTATAATTCAATCTTCCGTAATCTTTTTAAAGCAGATCAAATTAATGGACTTTAGCACAAAGTCACATAGCTGATAACTGCCATGCTTGTTGGCCACCTTTTTTTCAAAAAGTTTGCTTCACCTTATTCAATTAATGAGATATCTCCGATAAAGTAAGTCACATTTTCCCGTTCTAAAATACTGGTATCCAAAAATCGTAGCATGTAACTGACACTACAGGTACTCATGGAACTAGACTATTTTAAGTCTGATTTTTATTATAGACTATATAAAATTATTAAAAATATATATTATGATAGGAACTAGCGGGCTTCGTCCGCTATTTACGTTACGGATATAAAAATCATGTTTTTTTTTTTTTTTTTAGGGAAAAAGAAATAAAAACCTATTTGACGATAGGTTTATAAAGACACATTTTGTATTTGTTATATTTCCGGGGATGAGGAGGGGGGGGGGACTATTTTGATTAAATATCGCAATTAGTCCACATGGCAGATATAATTATGATAGACACTAGTGGGCTTCGCCCCTCTATTTCGCCTTATGGGTCCAGCTTCCATAGCTCAGAAACCACCTTTCGGACATCAATGCAACAGATTCCAAACGTTATAATTAACTTAATAATCACCCTATATAGCATTAAAGTAAATTTATGAGTACTGCATACTATTTTTTTATCGTAATTTCTGAAGAGAAAAAATTATTTCGGTTCCATTCTTAGGTACTGGTCTGAAAAATTTTGAAAAAGGGGGGGAAGGAGGGGACATGAGACTGCTGTTTGTGAAACAACACAACGGGGTCTGGCTTATTCAACTTGGTTTTTGGTGACTTCAATTGGAAGGTGGTTTGTTTAAAAGAATGCGTTCCCTGCCCCATGAAAATTGGAACTATTGGTACACCATCTATGTAAGGATTTAATAATTATAAATTAACATTTTGGATTTATTAATTTAAGGATAAAGTGTTTTTAAAGGAATATCAAATGAAACCCTCTGTGCGATCTGCGATTATACTTACCCACTTGTTTTTATATACAAACTGCTATAAGGAAAATTGTAATAAAATAGTAAAAATTAAATCTGCATTAAATTCCATAAGTATCTTTTTTTTAATCATTTTATCACTAACCTCAAAAAAGTAATGATATCAATGCAAAAACCCTTGACGGGTTAAAAGTTTCTGACGCAGCACTTTATCTTATGCTCTAAGAATTTTAAATATGGAACTTAAAAATACTGATATCAAATTTTGAGTGACGTTATGCTATTTCTTAAAAAATATATTTGTATTTATTTCATCATTTTATTTTTGTTTTATTTATAATCGCATGTGCAAAAGTTATGTTCAACATGAAAAGCTGCATAAAATTTTATTCGCTGTTGCTTTATCATTTACATCTCTCATAAATTCAAAATATGAGTTTTAAAAGATATGATATAAAATTTAAGTGACGCCTTGATGTGACTTTAAAAGGTTTGTTTTAAAATTCAATTTAAATTATTTTTGACTTGGTTAAAATATTTTTTTACATCTACACAATACTTTTAATTTTCCAATTCACTGTTAAATATATCACTTTCATTGAATCTATACTATGCATTGAAATGTATTTATTTCAATAAATTGATTTATCTTTTGTGTCACGCTATTCAAAATTGTGAGTAAGATTTGTGTAAATGGTTTCTTTGCGTCATTGTGTCCAAACTACATGAAATGTATGAAAAAGGATAGTTTGACGCAAATAAACCATTTACATAAATCTTACTCACAATTTTGAATAGCGTGACACAAAAGATAAATCAATTTATTGAAATAAATACATTTCAATGCATAGTATAGATTCAATGAAAGTGATATATTTAACAGTGAATTGGAAAATTAAAAGTATTGTGTAGATGTAAAAAAATATTTTAACCAAGTCAAAAATAATTTAAATTGAATTTTAAAACAAACCTTTTAAAGTCACATCAAGGCGTCACTTAAATTTTATATCATATCTTTTAAAACTCATATTTTGAATTTATGAGAGATGTAAATGATAAAGCAACAGCGAATAAAATTTTATGCAGCTTTTCATGTTGAACATAACTTTTGCACATGCGATTATAAATAAAACAAAAATAAAATGATGAAATAAATACAAATATATTTTTTAAGAAATAGCATAACGTCACTCAAAATTTGATATCAGTATTTTTAAGTTCCATATTTAAAATTCTTAGAGCATAAGATAAAGTGCTGCGTCAGAAACTTTTAACCCGTCAAGGGTTTTTGCATTGATATAACATACTGTCAGTAATGATAAAATATTTCAATAAACTATTTAAGTATCTTAATATGAATAAACCAGGAAACAGATTTAAAATATACTATAAATTAATATTGGATATTATTATCGCTAGATTCACAAAAAAGTAAAATATCATAAGAAATTCCCAAGTCCTAAAACACCACTGTAAATCTAATAATAATAATAATATTTTTGTTGTTGTTGCTGTTAATTACCAGTTTAAATTATCTGTAAATTATATCAATAACCTGATTTGATAGTAGTTGCGATATTGAGAAAAATGTTGTCTTCCTATGTATCCTTCCTATATCTGTGATATTTTCGAACGTCAAAAAGTAATCGCCAATTTAGCATGATGACATATAGCAACCTCGATAACCCTGTACAAGTTTTCTAGTAGGAGAATTTCAATAAGTCCCCACGCATGCGCAGTTTATATTTTTTGCTATAACGGTTGGGATCGGCGAAAATGCAAAAAAAAGGTCTCAACTGGCCACAAAACTTTTGAAAAATAAAGGAAGTGGCTATTCGTCCGACCAATCGGACTTTTAGCTATTTAGGCAGAAAGTCCGACCATCGTTTGCGCATGCGTGCAGGTTTGTTTACAGCTTGTCCAGCTGAAATGTTTCAAGTTAGCGGAGCGCTGATATTAGTAGCGATTGCATGCTGAATTAACAATTGTATTTATATATTAATAAAGCTCTTTTGGTTTTTTCTGAGTAAACATGAAAGAAACCTTTTTTATATTGAGTTTTTAAATAATTATTGTATTTTTATGAGGCAAATTTCATTGAATAGTTCAAGAAAAAATTCTCTTTATTTTTATGCGTATAGGTTATGCATTATTATTTATTTGACCTTCGTTTTTTCCATACATTTTTTAAATTTTCTTAATTTTTATTATTTTACTTAATATTTTAATAATGTACTTAACATTCATTATAATTTCGAGTGCAGTGTTACACTCAAATTAGTGTTTAAAAGCGTAAACAAAACAGTGACGAGAAATTTTCAAAATTCTAAAATCTGCATAATTTCTGGCCCCATGATATGCCGATTTAATGGAGTCTACTGTATTTTTAAAGTTTCCATTCCCAGTTGTCTTTTGTTACAAAATTTAGCTTTTAGAATGTTTTGTTTATGAAAAAACTACTACTCATTTTCATATGAATAAATTATTGAATAATTTAATACAAAACAGTTATTTTAAATTTTAAACTAGTTTTTTTCTTTTAAATAACTTTAATATAATAATAAATAAGTTTTGAACATGGAAAAAAAACTTATCACAGATTTATCTTACTGCATAGGTCATCAGTTTAAATGTATTTATCTATTAAATTAAAAATTTACTTTATTTATTTTTTTTTTTCAAAAAGCATTTACTTATTATTCTTACTATTTTTGAAAATGGAATTCATTATCAAAAAATAAAATGCTTTCTGTGGAAGACTCTTTGATTTGAGTCTATATGTTTGAGTGTATAATAAAGTTTTAGACGAATCATGAATTCAATAAATTCAGTGGTCAAAATAGTATGTTAGAAGTAATGAGAAACTATAGTAGGTCCTAATTTTGTCATTGTTTGTTGTGTAATATGTTATTTATTGGAACATATAATTTAGAGAGTAATGTGATTTTTTTTTTAAAACTAGTTTGTAGGGAGCATCTGACGGGTGGTTGTGGTGGTGTGGGGGAAGGGAGGGGGAACCATGGTGGGTGGGGTTGACACCATGTACATCCGCCCCGGGTGTCACCCATCCTAGCTACACCACTGCTGCTATGTCAAAAGAGGACATATTAAAGTAACATAAAAAATAATATTAGTGCTCCCTGCAAACGAGTATCTTAAATTACATTACTCGCAAAATTATATTTTCCCAAAATAGCATGTTTCACTACAAACTATAAGAACGCAATATTACACAATAAGAAAAATAAGTACAAATATTATTTAGCTGAAAGTATTTTTAAATGCCCAGGCAATAATAAAATAAAATTGTAAATATAATGTGAAATAAGCCTTTATGTATACCCCCACCTTGTTTGTTACCAGAGCAATTACACTATTGATTTTAAAAGATGAAAAAAAGAGGGTGTGGAGAAGGAGATACGATGTTTTTAGATAATAAAAGTTTTTAGTGTTTTGTTTAAGATGCAAAAAGGGTTCGTTGTTTATATTCATGTGAGACTAAGTGTTTTTGAAAGTAAAAAAAAAAAAAAAAAAAAAAAAAAAGCATTTTTAAAAATAAAGCTTTTATGTTGTTTTAAGATGGGCAAATCAGGCAGTAAAATATCAATATGTAACCCACCATCACAGATTTTAATGAAACTGCGTGTGTTTGTTCTTACTATTAAGATATGATCACCAGTAATTTTTTTTGCTCCTTGGTGAAATAGTTTCTGAGAAAAAAATTGTCAAAATTTTGAAAAACTGCCATCAGTTGGCATTCTTGACAGCTCGGTTTTCAAATGTAGCATGTCATATATATAACCATATTTCAATATCTACTGTACAAATCATCTTTTAATAATTTATGCATAATATTTAGAGTACGCAGCTTATGAAAAAAATATATTGTTACGTTTATAACATTTTAAGTGTGTCTAAAAAAATATTTAAACTTTGAAGTCGTGAATTTTTTATGAAAAATAATGCATTAACAAAAAAAGCATTATCATCAAAAGGCGGTATTTTTATTAAATTTATTTTTTGTGGGAGATATACTTAAAGGTGTCTTTTACCTGATTCTGAAATAAAAATAGTGGGATTTTGGGTGTTTTTGGTAGTATGTCCTATTTAAAAATATTTTGAGGTGCATTTCAAATCAAATCAAGCAGAGTCATTCCATGTCAGTTCCCCTAAGCCATTTAATCACTGTCACAAATTTCAATGAAATTGGGTTTGTTTATAGCTTATTTTAAGACGTAATCACCTTTAATTTTCTTGATCCTAAGTAACATATTTTTTAAGATAAAAAATATCAAAATTTTGAAAAAATGTTTTAAATTTTTTTAATGACAGTTCGATATTCAAAGACTGCATTAAAAAAAAAAAAAAAAAAAAAAAAGTCATTTCAATATAAAATCACTAAATAGGTTTCAAATAATGTATATGTGACAAATAATGTAGGCAGATTATTATTTCTTGTTTTTTATCATGTTTAAACACTAAGAGTGTCTTTTATCTTGTGAATTTTTAAAATCAAGAATTTTGTCAAAAATAATGTGTTAATCAAAAATTTATTATTAACTGAAGGCAGGGTGTTATTGCTTTTTTTAATTGTACGTAAAAATATCTTTTAAATGGTTATAAAATAAAAATAGTGAAAATATGAGAAAAAATTATCAAAGTTTTGGAAAAATGCCACGAGTTACCATTAATGATTGTTCAATTTTCAAAGGCCTCATTTTATATATAAAATCATATTTCAATAACTAATAAAGAAATCTTCTTCGAATAATTTAAGCAAGGTAAATAAAGTATGTAGATTATGAAAAAATATTGCTGTAATGTTAAAAAATATTTAAATGTGTCTAAAAAATTGTATAATCTTTGAAATCAAAAATATTTTACAAAAAATAATGAAATTATTAAAAAATCTTTATCAATCAGAGGCGGAGTTTCTATGACTAATTTTTTAATTTTAAATTGTACATAATACTACATTATAACTGGATCTGAAATAAAAATAGTGGGATTTTGGTTGGTTTTAGTAGTATTTAAATCATATTTAAAATTATCAATATTTTCAGATGTAAAATCTATCCAATGTATCATCCCTGGAAATATTTTTATTTATACATTTATTTTATTTTTCAAATTATCTTTTATGTTCGTTTCTTAAGGAAAAAAAATAAGCAATATTGTTTTTTAGTAAAACTTCTAGGGCGAAGAGCAATTATCACTTTCCAAAAAAGAGAAAAATCACTAGCTCCTCACCGCACAACAGAAATTTTCAAAATGACAGTCCTAATCTTTAAACTCATATTTGGCTGTTAATATTGAAAATTTAGCATTGAGCTGCTAATATTGAAAAAAATACCAAATTTCACTCTTTTGAAGAAAATTTTGACGTATTGTGCTTTAAATATATGCAAAAAATGCATAATCCATTATATTTATATCTTTCAAATAACTATATCTAAAAAATTATTTAAAACTTAATGAGTTGCACTTTTGTAACTTTATTCAGTTTCTAATGATATGTACCGTAATTTCGGGTGTATAGCCCGCAGATCAAACAATTCAGTTTGGACCCAGAAATTTTATTCAGTATTTGAAGACCAATATTTACTATGATCTAAAAAGTTACATTTTATTTTTAAAAATTTCTGTGTCGAAATACGATTGTTTGATCCGCGGGCTATACACCGGAAATTACGGTGATTTGATTTATTTCATCACAATATTGCTGAAAGATGGATTTTCAACATATATATGTGTGTATATATATCCCTGTTCTCAAGCAAATTATTTAAAAATTATTCATTTATGTTTAATAAAGCAAATATATATTGTTTATACACTTATAGAAAATACATATAGTAAATTTTATGATATTATGTCAATAATGTCTAAAAGTAAAGAACTTATCTAATAGTATGTAACGAAAAATTTAACATCTGGTGTAATGACAACAAAATTTTATAATTGTTTTACTTAATTTGGATGAATGAAAAAAGCTTACATGTTTATATTTCATTGAAGTACAGGTGAAAATGTCACAAAAACATTCCTATCTCAACAACCACTGAGTATGTCACATTCACACTACAGATGATTTTTTTTCTTTTTGATCTTTCGGGTTTTATTTCAGATGGTTATGAATTAATTAGTTTTGTTAGAAGTGTCATTGCAGTCAGCATATTAGGTTCACTATTTTTTTTTTATAATTTGTTTTGATTGACTTGATGAACAACATTTAAAGGGACCATTTCATGAATTTTCAATTAAAAGCTGATTTATAAATGTATTACGTTGTTTAGTTATTATTATCGTCTTAAGATAATAAGTTGATATTAAGATTTTTAAATGCAATTTATTTATTATTTGAACAGTTGAAAGTATTTTTCAATAAGAGTAGGCTGTTGATTTTAAGTCGGCTGTTGAGCAATTTAGTGTTGGTAAAGGAACTGGTACTATTTAATTTAATTTTTATTGCTGTAAATAATATTTGTTATTTTATTATTGTATGTATTATATTTAAGCAAGAGTAGCAATACATGATATCGTAGTCATTATAGTACATCTTAGCATGAAAAGCTTCAATATTCATCATTAAACATTCACATTTTATGAAAATTTTGTTAAAATTGCTCATATTTTCACTATTTTTATTTTATAATTATTAAAAAGATATTTTTACGTGCAATGAAAAAAAGTAATAACAGCCTGCCTTCGGTTAATAATAAATTTTTGATTAACACATTATTTTTCACAAAATTCTTGATTTTAAGAATTCACGAGATTAAATACACTCTTAGTATTTAAACATGACAAACAACAATAAATAATAACCTGCCTACATTATTTGTCACATATACATTATTTGAAACTTATTTAGTGATTTTATATTGAAATGACTTTTTTTTATGCAGTCTTTGAATATAGATCTGTCATTAAAAACATTTTTAAAAAAAATTCAAAATTTAGATATTTTTTTTTTTAATCTTAAAAAATATTTTACTTGTTATCACCTTTAATTTCCTTGATCCTGTCTTAAAATGAGCTATAGACATACCCAGTTTCATTGAAATTTGTGACAGTGAATTAAATGTCTTAGGCGAACTGACATGGAATGACTCTGCTTGATTTGATTTGAAATACGCCTCAAAATATTTTTAAATAGGAAATACAACTAAAAACACAAAAATTCCACTATTTTTATTTCAGAATCAGGTAAAGAACCCCTTTAAGTATATCCCCCACAAAAAATAAATTTAATAAAAATACCGCCTTTTGTTGATAATGCTATTTTAGTTAATGCATTATTTTTCATAAAAAAATCCCGACTTCAAAGATTAAACATTTTTTTAGACACACTTAAAATGTTATAAACGTAACAGTATTTTTTTTCATAAACTGCGTACCCTATATATATTATGCATAAATTATTTGAAGATGATTTGTAGAATAGATATTGAAATATGATCATATTTATGTCATGCTATATTTGAAAACCGAGCAGTCAAGAATGCCAACTGACGGCAGTTTTTCAAAATTTTGACAGTTTTTTTCTCAGAAACTATTTGACCAAGGAGTAAAAAAAAATACTGGGAATCATATCTTAATAAAAGGAACAAACACACGCAGTTTCATCAAAATCTGTGATGGTGGGTTACATGCCTGCCTGAACTGACATGGAATGAACCGATGATAAAAAGTGTTTTATTTTTTAATTTCTTATATTTCCTTATGTTAATATATTTATTGTCATCAGAGCAGTTACACAATATAGTTGGTATGTTTTAAACACAGTTATTACAATTTAGCTAATAGTGCTAATAATTTGTGCTTTCTACCAATAACTTTAATGTTTTAAAATATTTTTTTTTAATCGTAAACATTTTATGTATAATATTTTTTTATTATTTAAAAAACAAGATGGCAGAAGGGCCTGGGTAAACGCACACTGTTCCATATTACATAGATATGATGTATATATGTGTACATATTACATAGATATGATGTATTTATATTATTTTCAAGATTTTTTTTTTTTTTTTTAAAGCTCCATATATTCTGGGCTTCTCAAATAAAGCTATAGCATATATGCTCTAGCTATGATCATTCATGATTTTAGTGTACATGCTTTTTTTTATGTCTACAACACTGGCTTACACCTTTTCGTTTTTGTTCCTGTTGTTAAGTTAAAGAGCATGTGAATTTAAATTTCACTGAGTGATTATAAAAGCACAAAATTCTGTAAATTTGTGTTTAAGCATCAGTTTTATTATTTTTTGTGGTACTTTTAGGTTAGCCGGACGCCAATGATATACACACATATATATGTATATATAACACTGGTGCCTGGCTAACCGAAAAGTACCTTTTTTAAAAGTAAAACGAAAAATAATTACTCATTGGGTGAAATTAATTTGTCCAATTTGAAGGGAGAAAAAAAAAAGACTACGTAAATTAAGTAACACTGCTCCTTTTCATGGAATATGAAATGAAGCCGTCTCCCCCCCCCCCCCCCCAACACAAACACCCGATTTTCTAAATCTTGGAAAATAATAAGATATAAATATAAATTGAAATATTAAGAGATATAGACATCGACAGAAAGAAATCCAAAGAGGGGCACGATTTTGGAACATGTTTGCCTATGACACAACCTAGCCTGCTATTTATTAAAGTGCAAAATATCAACATGAAATAATCTAAACTACAATTTGTTTTGTCAGAATTCCTCATGCTAGATAGTTTTTAAACATATTAAATATATATATATATATTTATTTATTTATTTAATAATTAAGAAACATTAAATATTAAATATTCAAACATTTATTATTGTTTATTTAAAATAAACTAATTGTATAATATACAAACTATTTATAATTGTTAATATTTTAATATTAATTAATAAATAATTATTAAATTAAGAATAATAAATTAATAATAAATTAATTATTAAATTAATTATAATATAATAAATTATTAAATTATTATTATTATTAAATAATTAATAAATACATTAATAATAATATAATAATTTATTAAATTAATAATATATTAAATAACTTGCAAATAACATTAATAATATAAATATAGAAACAAATATTTAGTACACTTAATTGCTTAACGAAATGTAACGTTTAAAAAAAATAAATAATTGAAGACAAATATTACTAAATTAATATTTATAAATATAAATAACTTTCTTCTAAAAAGAAAATGACCTAATTTGCATAAATGCACTTAATGTGTATTGAAAATAAATAAACAATTATATTTTAAAAGGCGGATTTATAAAAAAGCGATTTCATCCGATCATTTGCTGGCGCGCATGCGCATACGATGGTCGGACTTTCTGCCTAAATTGCTAAAAGTCCGATTGGTCGGACGAATAGCCACTTCCAAAAATAAAGCCTAGAGAAATAATTTATGATTCCCGTCGCAGAATGTGATCCGAACGGATTCTTGGCGATTTAATCGGCAAAATATTTCTAAAATGTATACTTCATTTTATATTTTAAGTGTTACAATATAAGATTTTAATTCTTAAAATAGAATTAAGTATATATTTTAGAAATATTTAATCAAATAAACGGCTAAGAGACATCCTTTAAGAAGAGTGTGTAGAAAAACAGAAGCTAAAAGTTTTAATTTTCTGATTAAAAATTAAATAAAATTACGAATACATTTCCTTTCTACAAGTATAATATTGGAGATGAGAATTCGAGATTTGGCTTATGAAGAGCCTTACCCAAATGGTATCGCCAATACAAAAGATTGAGAAAAGCTAGGCTAACTACTTGACTTCAAGATTGAAACTATATATGGTACAACTATAGTCATACCTCATAGATGTTACAGGAAGAACTTCTGACTGCTGCTATTGCAATGTAATGAATCAGCTAGTGCATAATCAACCGACGGGAAAAATCATTACACGCTTTTCCTTCATTCAGTTGTTTTACAAAACAAACGACAATAGACAAAAGATGCATAGTGATTAACTTTCTTCGATCAATATTCCCTTTTCCGTAGAAAAACATCATTTCCGTTTGTGTTTCCTAACGGTTCTTTCCTCCATTAGTGTACAAAACATTATTGTTGTAAACAACCGTTTACCACGCCTGTAAACCAAGCGAACAGACGAACGTCTTATAAACGAAGGTTGAGTAGAGATCGTTTAGACTCATTTAGTGGGCGGAACAGAGTGAATTTAAGTAAAATACACTGATCAGAAAGGAATAACAAGGGATCAACATGTGGTTATTAAAGAAAAGACATTTTGCAATTCAGATAGCTGATTAAGTGGGGCGACTTTAGTAGTCATACAGCACTAAGCGATATTTTTTCAGTACCGCTTCAATTAATGATTTCTTCCAATAATTTTTAACGAGACGTTTTGTGTATTTTCTGCCCTTCAGTTTTGGCTTCCTGGGCGGTCGTTCAACCTCGCCCTTCTCTAAAGACATCTTAGGGATAAAAATATGCTAAAATAATTGTTATATCCGCAAATATGGAAGATTCAATATCAATTCAAGCCGAAAAATTACACATTTATGTTTTGAGAGGGATGTACTATATGATTTTGACTCCATCAGAAATGTTAACACATAAGTTATTTATGGCATAGGCTTTTCGACGTTGTATCCGCCCTTGCTTTTATTTCTTTAAAATTGTTTAAATGGCAATTTGACTACGTCATTGGAGTGGGCTATAGCATAATGAATAAAGGCACGGTGAAATTATAGCTATGTCTGTACTGAATCTTTAACAGTGGGATCCATTTAAAATAATTCAGTGTTTTTTTGACGATGAACTATTTTTAGCAATATAAATGCCACTCTGTCGTTTGTGTTAAAACCAATAATAATTACTTATAGCTTTGACTTATGTTTTAACTACCCATCCGTTTTTTTACATCAAATAAAATTGCTTAGATTCTGGCAAAAGTTGAATACAGTGATACCTCGGTTATAAAACACAATCCGTTCCAGAGAAATGTTAGAGAATCGAATCAAATTTAATCGCAAGAAATAATAAAGATACGATTAGATGGTTCGCATCAGTGTTGCCAGATTGGGGACTTTTTTAATTCAGATTATTTGACTGTCACCACTTTTTTAAAAAAATAGTATAATTCGCCTTATTTTTCCGAATTTTTCTATTTCAAAAAAGCGGTGAGAATCAACAATCTGCGGACAAAAAGCCCCCAATCTAGCAACACTGGTTCCAGGTTATATTGGTTCCACATCTCCCAGGTTACTCCATACCTTTACCCTTTTTAAAAAGTTCTATACAGTACAACATAGTACGGTAAAACATAAAAAAAAATATATTACAGTTGTTTTCAGAAGGGAAAGGTGGAGGACATTAAGCAAACATCGCAGTTAACATCATATTATAAGGTGAAATCCCTAGTAACTGACACCTTAAGGATTTTTCTTGTTTAAACTACAATTGCAAAATTTTAAATCCATTTTATACTTATCTCTCTTTTTGAAAGGATAGTAGATATGTATTAAAAAATTACTGTTGACAAAATTCTCAAAAATTATACATTGTATTATTTAAACTTAATTTTTTTTTATAAACATGGTCAATAACTCCAGTAACAGATACCAACCCTATTTTGAAAAACCGATAACTGACCCATAGTGAACTAGTGTCTGACACTTTATTTGTAAATTAACAAAAAAAAAGTTATTTTATATTTTAAGGAATTTATGCTTTAAAAATACTTTATCATAAAAACAAAATACTTGAACTTTATTTATATATAATTCTATACCACAGATGCATGTGCTCTTTTTTTCATGTTTTAAATTATTACTAATTCGCAATACCAATGCTAAAGTTTCAGATTCATCCAATAATCGACATTTATAAACCAGTAACTGAAAAATGGTATCAGGCCCTGGTAGGGCAACTTAAATTTTAATGACATTGACTACAAGATAAATTTAAGATATTACAGTAAATTCTGTCTAAGGCGGACTCTCTATAAGCCGGAAATCTGTCTACCGCGGAAAATTTTTCAAGTCCCGGCGAACCTATAGAAAATTACATTAATTCATGCTGCATAAGGCGGAATCTGTCTAACGCGGAAACGGAAAGCATTTTAAGGTCCCACCGAGACCAAAATTTTGCCTAAGGCAGAAAAAAGGATAATTTAAAAATGAAAGGCATTTTGTTTATGAAACTTTAAAACTGATAAGTCAAATACTCAATATCGTGCATTCCGTAACACTTTGAAAAATTTAATTCAAAAGGACAGAAACTGTTTAAATTTTAACGAATTTATGCTTGTGCCATTTTTTTCATATGCAAAATTATATTTAAAAGTTAATATTTCTAGTAGAATGAACATTTATCAAAATATATATTTTCGCCAGTGCAATATATTGTACTTTAAGGATGTACTCAAATTCAAAGTTAGAGCGTTCTGTCTCATTCTCGAAGTTTATTAAGGGGAGGGGGGGGGGGGTTGTTAGTTTTTTTTTTTTGTGTGTGTGTGCGTGTGAACTTCCAATTCACATGTCTCACAGCAGTACTAAGAAATTGAATAGCGTTTCTCATTTATCTATAAAGACAAAAGTTATTTCCGAATTTCAGTTTTCGAGTCTGGAAAATCAATAAAAAATCATCTAATTCGAGGGATTTTTTTTGGGGAGGGGGTGGGGGGTGAGCTTTTTCGCACAAGCCGGAATATTGTCTACCACGGAAAATTTTCTCAGTCCCAATCGATTCCGCCTTAGACAGAGTTTACTGTATTATGTTTTTTTAAACAACTGAAATAATAGATTTCAACTTTCTTTAATATTACCAATCATTAACACCTCTGTCGGAGACTGGTGAAATGAAATTACTGGAACCAATAACTGACACCCCCTTTCCTCCCCATTAAGGTAAATTAAATAACTATAAAGTAGAAATTATGGTCCTTATGTATCATAGGACTCTTTTAACTAATTTCTACAAATATAACTCTAACCCATTTATGCCTAGCGTCCCGTTTTTGAGACGCTTCGAATTTTAATAAATTCGTATAATTTTCTTCTTCCTTATAAAATGAAAATTGTATAAAATAATTATCTGTAAATGTTTTTATCTGTTTCCGAGGCATGGAAGCATAAGATGGATACTTATTTGCTTAAATGAAGGCTTTTTTCGGTGTTTATAGATTTTTTATTTTTCAAGGTGGCGGAATGTAAAAAGTGAATTTATTTGTATTTTTTCTATCAAGAATACAAATAAATAAGTCATAATCTTAACTTGTAGACTTCTTTGAAATACGTATTTTTTAAATTGCGAAATTATATGTTCAAGCCTATTTTTTATACATTTTTGTAACTTACAAAATATAAGACTATTATCCATTTAGAGGATAGTTATTTATGTAAAATCCTTTTCCAGATGATTATGAAATAAATTGTTTTTAAGCCTCAATTACGATTATTCTTAGTTTATTATGAATAATCAGGGTTCGTAAATATCATGATATTTTCGAAAATATCAAAAATATCCGATATTTTGATATATATCGGATATTTTCGATATATATCCGATATTTTCAAAATAGTCAACTTTGCTGATAATAAATATTTTCAAGCATAATATACATTAGAAACTAAAACATATTGCACTTAACATGAAAACTTAAACAATGTACTAAAAGCACATTTTTTTTTTTTTCTTTACTTAACAAAATTGAAGATCAACTAATTGAAAACCGAAACATTTTACTTTATGCACTTAAATTAAAAGAAAAAAAAACGCTATAGTATTTAGTATTAACTATCAAGAAATCAGAAATTTAGAACAAAATTGAAGATCAACTAATTGAAAACCAAAACAATTTGCTTTATGCACTTGCATTAAAAAAAGAGCTATGGGATTCAGTATCAACTATCAAGAAATAAGAAATTTATAAAACAAAATTTTAAAAACATAATATTGTTTTAACTGAAAAATTTAAAATTTTTTTATTCCCTAACATGCTGTACAATTTAAACTGAACTAAATCAATACCAGAACATATTCTTTTCTAATGAAGCTGTATATATATATATATGAGTACTTAAATTAGACAGTTTATTATTCAGTGTCTGTTCTGAACTAATAATGTCCCTCATAATCTACAGTTAAAAGTAAAAAAATTCAAACATAAAGCTTGGAAAAGATATTTTTCTTCTTCAGCTAAAAAAGTCACTATCAGAGACAAAAATTCTTTATTTATAGAACAACACAGTCAACAACAGTTAGAAATTTCATTTGCACTTGTTTTGACTGAAAATATCAAAAATATCTTGCACAGTGATATTTTGAAAATAAATATCAAATATAGAAAAATATTGAAAATAGCACACATCTTGATATTTTGAAAATAAATATCAAAATAATATGAAAATATCGAAAATATCAAAAATCTTGATATTTTCAAAATAAATATCGGATATATATCATGATATATATCAAGATATATATCGATTGATATATATCAACGAACCCTGTGAATAATACTTACAATACTATTATGTCTCTGTAAAGAAATAAATATATTTTTTTAGTAGTTCAAAAAAATACTAATTATAGTATATAATATACAATTTAAAAAGTCATTTTATATAAATTTAGACAAAACATATAACTATGAATATTATATTATTATAAATATTATGAATATTCTCATATGTAGTGCGCTTACATTTTATCAAATAAATACAAAAAAATTTTAGCCTAATTTTTTTTGTGTTTTTCCAGTTCATTTTGCGACATTTTAAACTGATTTTACCAACAAATTTGAAAAAACAAAAACTCAGGCACAAATGGGTTAAGAAAAGTTTTATATGGTTGCATTACAAATAGATTGAAAAAAAGCACTACATTAATTTCAGAATAAAATGGATGCATCAAAAGGGTACTTTTTGGGTTTCAAAAGTTTCTTCCTCATTGCATATGTTCTTGGACTGCTAGTGGAAAATAAATTGACTCAAAAATAAAGTTTTAAGATGGTTGCATTACAAATAGATTGAAAAAAAGCACTACATTAATTTCAGAATAAAATGGATGCCACAAAAGGGTACTTTTTGGGTTCTCAAAAGTTTCTTCCTCGTTGCATATGTTCTTGGCCTGCTAGCGGAGAATAAATTGACTCCAAAATAAAGTTTTAAGATGGTTGCATTACAAATAGATTGAAAAAAAGCACTACATTAATTTTAGATATAAAATGGACGCCTCAAAGAGGTACTTTTGGGGTTCGCAAAAGTTTCTTCCTCATTGCATATGTTCTCGGCCTGCTAAATTGGCACCAAAATAAAGTTTTAAGATGGTTGCATTACAAATAGATTGAAAAAAAAAAAGCACTACATTAATTTCAGAAATATAATGGATGCCTCAAAAGGATACTTTTTGGGTTCTTAAAAGTTTCTTCCTCATTGCATATGTTCTTGGACTGCTAGAGGAGAATAAATTGATTCCAAAAATTAGTGTCTAAGTTTCACTAGATGACATTAGTTTTCAGAAATCTACAAGAAAAGGCTTATTTGAGTTAGATTTCTGCTGGTCACTAAGTGGTTAGGTGCCAATAACTGCGGTTTCACCATAGTACTCCTAAGGCTAATGTCAGACGAACGTCTTTTTACACGCTTTTTTCATTACGTATTATTCCTACACAATGCTGGCGGCATTGTGTAGGGATAATACGTAAGGAAAAAAGCGTACATAAAGACGTCCGTCTGACATTAGCCTAAATGATAGTATAGTAATGAATATTTTCAATCTTAAATCATATGGCCAAAGCAGAATTTATTCATTTTAGAATGAGTTTGTTGGTTTAGCTACAAAAGTAAAATTTTTTTAATTTAGAATTTTAGATTTTTGGCTGATAAAGCAGGGCTCTGTTTAGGAAGAAATTGGGTCTTTTAAGGGGATGGTGGACGTTAAAAAAAATTTCTTTAATTTTCCTCATAGATACATGGAATTTTGTGGAAAAATACATTTCACTATAAGTATATAGCAAACGTTAAGGGGTCTCAGGACTCTTAAAAGCTTTAAAATTTTCAAAATTTTAATCTTCTTAGATGTTAAACTCCTATGTTTTCTGAACATTTTGATATAATTGTTATCTTGAAATTCCCATTAAAACAGAAGTTGTGGCTTTTAGAATGATACTCGCTCAATAGCTGAAGCGGTGTTTTCAAATCTTTGAAGTCATTTTTCTCCAAATGACGTTTTTGGGCATAACGCGCACGATATCTCAAAAACTTCTGAATATTTTTTCATGAAAATTTAAAAACGTATGTTTCATGCCAGTCTGTATAAACTGAACCTAAAATTTTATTTTTATAGTAAAAAGAAAATATTTTTTTCGGGGATTATATTGTTGAAATTTTCAAAATTTTGCATTAGTTAAATACAACTTTGTATTAAAAATATAAAAATGCTTTAAATACAAATTTATTTAGATTCAGTGCAATTATTATAATCTGAAGTATAAATAGGCACCAAAATTTTCCTTCTAGTTGCAAAATTTATTTTGTAATCGTGCGCATAATCTGTTATGCCGATTTTTTGCTCGTCAAATGTCTAACAGCTTAGAGTCCCCTGTAAATGCTAATTCTGCATCTTGCAATATTTTAAATATTTAAAATGAAAGAACACACTTATATCTCTCATTCCCAATTAAAATTGTGTCGTAATATCAAATACATTTTAAGATATTAAATGTTGAAAATGGCCTTTTTTTTTCATTTTTTCCAATTTTAAGAGTCCTGAGACCCCTTAAAAGAAATTTCCAATCTTATTTTAATTTTGTGATTTTTTGAAAAGTTTCAAATTTTAAAATGCTCCATGCGTCTTAATTTCTGTGATATTTCCATCATTTTGCATTTTAACCACTTTAAACTCTATTACAAACAAATCTATGTATCGATTTGTTAATCTCTTGAATACTTAATTTTTTAGAGATTTTTTTTTCTGAATTCGATATCGATTTTCATCAAAATTTAGCCTTTTAATAAATTAAAACTGAAATTTAATTATCTTAGTGAAGTCGGATTTTAAAATGCATACACAGTTTCTTTGTAAGCAATATCAGGATTCTTCCTTATCAATTTCACTAATTTTGATAAAAAATGAAGACGCATGGAGCATTTCAAAAATCTAAAAACGTTGAATAAAAAGTTTGGAGAAAAACAGATTTAAAGTATATTAAAGATCCGAAAAATTGTTTGTGTAGAACATTCAAACGCTTATAACTTTGCGAAAAATAATCGCATCTACATGCGGTTTTTTGCAAATGGCTCAGAACAAACTGGAGAATAATAAAATACACAAAAATAATCTTCGACTTTTGAGTCGATTTTTGCTCAAATAAAGGTCCATGGTCCCCGTAACCCTTTATCTACTGACGGTACTTATAAGTACCATTAAAATAAATTGTTATAAAATTCATTTAATGCATCGATTAGTAGCAATACTGTTTAGAATGAGTTATAGATACATTACTTTATCTTGTTCCAAAAGCATTATGGGTTACACAAAACAAAAATATTTTTAAAAGGACGGTTTCTTTTGTCTTCGGGTCTTTTCAGATTTCTAGTGCTGAGGGGAAGGGGAAAGGAATTTTTCAATTCGGAAGTATTTCTATATTTCTATTGTAAGAACATTATATTTGTACATT
The DNA here is from genome assembly GCA_963932465.1 of Maratus speciosus. Taxonomy (NCBI): domain Eukaryota; kingdom Metazoa; phylum Arthropoda; class Arachnida; order Araneae; family Salticidae; genus Maratus; species Maratus speciosus. The sequence goes on along the minus strand of OZ010800.1, from coordinate 288,558,332 downwards.
TCCTAATTCTACAAAATACTAAGAAAATTATTTAAAATAAAAGATTTGAGTGGCGTTATAAATATTGCAGAAAATCCCTATAAATTAAAATTTAATTAATCCTTTTAAATCCATCAATACTTCTAAAATCCTTCTAAAATTTATTAAATGATTATGTAAATCTTCTAATTTTGTTTAAACAATTCACGAAAAATACTTTAGAAGATAAAATTTTCATGAATTCATAATTCAGTAGATAAAGGGTTAAAGGACTCTTCACAAAATTTTTCATCTCAAAACAGGACCCTTCACAGAACTTTTCACATTAAAAAAGGACCCTTCACAAAATTCTTCCTCTTAAAAATAGGTCTTTTCCAAAAAATTTTCAGCTCTGAACTAAACCTTCCACAAGTTTAAACATTTAAAAGTATACTCTGGCCTGCCACTTTTACATATATAAAGAAAATATATGTATTTTACATACATATATCTTCTTAAAAATATATAAAAGAAACCCTGAATATAACGATAATTTCAAATTCGCAAAATTATGACTAGATTTTTCACAAATGTAAAAAAGCTGTTCCACAATTTCACAAAAACAGGACCCTTATAGAAAAGTCTGGACAGACCCCTGTAAAGAACAGAAACATTGAAGGAAAAACAATTGAAGTTTAAAGAAAAACAATTTGTTTATTGGCAAATCTATGCAAAATTTCTACGACGACGTCTGATCGTCTTTATTTCTGAAAATTTTTATGCTGAGTTTTGTACTTGCCGTGTTATCTGTAATCGAATTAACACAAAGCTTGCTAATGTGCAGCCGCGCTCGTGAAACTCTGAAATCTCTGTTGCTCTTTGAACCCATGAAAATTAAAAAAGAAAAAGACACAAACATTGGTAGATCTAGCTAAATTGTATCAATCTGTAAATGATTGAAATTAGTTAACATTAGCATCCCATTATCTCACATATGTGCAATTCGATGCCCATAAGAAAATTATTTTTTCATTCAGTTGATTTCTTGATAATACGCTCGCTGTTTGAAAAACGAATCAAACTTCGCACTTGTTTTTTGCACAATAACCAAATTTTTCGCCAACTGGAGCCTTTTGAAAAACGAGGTTACTGTAAACTTTTAGATAAGCTACAGCATGAAAATTATCGATATAAGGATTAAATTCTTTTGCTTCTGATTTTTCTAGATTAGTTCGTTATTACCTACAATCTACGTATTTTATTTTATTTTTAAGTATTGTAACATAGGGGTCAGAGAAAAGTAAAATTTTATTACAGTAAATTCTGTCTAAGGCGGACTCTGTATAAGCCGGAAATCTGTCTACTGCGGTAAATTTTTTAAGTCCCGGCGAACCAATAGAAAATTACATTAATTCATGCTGCATAAGGCGAAATCTGTCTAACGCGTAAACGGAAAGCATTTTAAGGTCCCACCGGAACCAAAATTTTCCTAAGGCGGAAAAAAAGATAATTTAAAAATGAAAGGCATTTTGTTTATTAAACTTTAAAACTGATAAGTCAAATACTCAATGTCGTGCATGTTAGTTAAATTCCGTAACACTTTGAAAAAGTTAATTCCAAAGGACAGAAACTGTTTAAATTTTAAGAATTTATGCTTGTGCCATTTTTTCATATGCAAAATTGTATTTAAAAGTTAATATTTCTAATAGAATGAACATTTATCAAAGCATGTATTTTCGCATGTGCAATATATTATACTTTAAATATGTACTCAATTCAAAGTTATAGCGTTCTGTCTCATTCTCGAAGATTATTAAGGGAAGGGGGGTGTGGGAAGGGGCTGTTAGTTTTTTTTTTTTTTTTCTTGGTGTGTGTGTGTGTAAACTTCCAATTCGCATGTATTACAACAGTACTAAAAAATTGAATAGCATTTCTCCTTTATCTATAAAGACAATGATCTTTCCGAATTTCAGTTTTCAACCGATTTTCGAGTCAAGAAAATCAATAAAAAATCATCAAATTCGAAGGATTTTTTTTTTGTGTGTGTGAAGGTGGGGGGGGGGGGGAGTTTTTTTTCATTAGCCGGAATATTGTCTACCACGGAAAATTTCCTCAGTCCCGATCGGTTCCGCCTTGGACAGAGTTTACTGTATTTAAAAATTCGCGAGAGCATCAAAATTATTCTTTTCTGTATATAGATAAACCACACAACTTGTTTATTTTCTGCCGTGGACGCGACCCAGCGTGGGCACCCGCACTTGCTTATATTGGTGCCCACTATTAAAATATTTAAAAAAAATCAATAAAATGCTAAAAATATAAAGGACGCGAAATCCTATAATTTGCTAATTTGTATTCGATATCACAAAAGACTAAAAATACATAAAAGGATTAATCTTTTCAAGACTCGTCTCTCGTATTTTTTAGAAAGTACGAGGAAAAGTCAGTAAGTAGGTCACTAACTGATATGAGAGGTCGGAAATTAGTAGTAATTGTTTCCAAATAGGCCAATAGGTGGCAGCATAATCCAACTATAAGTAGAGATCCTACATTAGAGAGAGATTGGACATTGACGAAATATCCACCATTTTCGTTACAAAATAGATGGAACGCCGAACAACGCAATGCATTTCCATCAGCGTCTAACACTTTTTGTTCTATTAAGATTATGAAAATTTCATTTTATATGCCTTCAAAGAGTCTTTCAGAACATAAATATGAGCACATTTCCATTTTAATGAGTAAGAATTCTCAGAAAATGCATTTTTTACTCTATTATTTTTTTTACTAATTAAAATAGTGGGCAGAGGAAGATTGGGCATGTAAGAACTTTATTTTAATTTCGCAATATTTGAGAAAATAATTTTTAACGATTATCAGATAGAAAATTAACTATAGAATTCAATTTTTTAAAACTATCTATAATTTATTACGCATTTTAAAACAACAGTAATTATTATAATTTTCACCATCTTCGCATTGATAATTTCAGAAACAATAAAATTTGAACATATCATATACCACTCCTATTTAACTATGTACGTATGTCATTCAAAGTTAATTTAATATGTGCGCTGTAAATATTTTATGATAAGTTTCTACGTACTGTTACTTCTCTTTGATATTCTTTTTAAATACAGAAGTCTGGTAAATATACAGTATTAGAATGAGTATTTTTATCAAAACATTAAATGAAAGCTTAGAAAAAAAAATAAATAGAGACACTGCTGTTAAAAGAAACAAATAAAAAAGTGTGAAAAACAAATTCTATAAATAATTAATTATCCGATAACTAAGTAATATTGCACTGCTGCGTAGCGTACAACAGCTGAGTAAAAAAAAAAAAAAAAATGCATTTTCTGAGAATACTTACTCATTAAAATGGAAATGTGATTATATTTATTTCGAAATATTTTATATATATTCCGAAAGGCTCTTTGACGGCATATAAAGTGAAATTTTCATAATTTTAATAGAATAAAAAGTTTTAGACGCTGATAAAAATGCATTGCTTTGTACGGCGTTCCATCTACTTTGTAACGGAAATGGCGGACATTTCTTCAATGTCCAATCTCTCTCTAATGTAGGATCTCTAACTATAAGATGTTAATTTCGAATTTATGAGACAGCAGTTGTACAAGATGAGCAGGGTCGTTCAAAAGTTGTTGACGAAGAGCAAAGTGGTCGTCCAATTGAGATTGTGACAAACGAATCAGTGCGGAAGGTTTAGGAAATGGTTGCTATGCTGTCTGTTGTTGTTCGCATGCCATCTCTAACCATTTCCTCACCCTTATAAATAAGACGAAAAATTCTATTAAAAAATAGTGGTGAAACTGTAAGCACATTGCAGTATGTTTATGTTTCTTTACTTTCTCCTTCAGTCTTCACTACTATGTAAGTATAATCCAAGCATCATGTCCACGGTCTATATGGGCCTAAATACGAAGTAATAATTCAGAGAAGGGATTTTTGTTGTTGTTGTTTATAATTACTTTTGGTATAGTTATAGCTCGGATTGTGGCGACCACTTTTGGTTCAGTGGATTTCTTTAATTAACTAACACTATCTTAAAAATAAATCAATTGGCACTTACTCAATTAATTCCACGGGATATCAAATTTTCTCTTCTTTTAATTGGAAGACACATATTTACATCTATTATACACTATAATACATTTTATTTACAAAAGCGAAACGCGTTCTTAAAAACAGAATATTCTTTCAACAACACCATCTCAAAGAAAAACAGAGAGAGCGCGCGCGATGAGCCCAGGAGGGGTTACCTTACGTAAACAATAGATCCATTGCTGTCCCGTTATCGCCCATTTGGCGTCAAAACATATAATTCTCCACACATTCCCCACCTGGACTCATGAGAGTACATAATGATAAATCAACATAAACATTCTTATAATAAACTTGACCTTAAATGACAACTCAAATGATAAAATAGAAAATTTTCAATCTACAGGCGTTGAAGTATAAAGAATTAAACATAAAATAATAAAGTCATGATCAATATAAAAAAAAAAAAAAAAAAAAATGATGCTCATTTAACATGTAGCTACATGAACATATCTGGCCAGATATTTTACCTGAATAAGATTAACTGAATATATATATATATATATACATAATATAAACAAATTAAATACCATTATTAATTCAATTATCTTTTCAATTTGAAATAAAGTACAATTATGCATAAATGAAAGATTTTTACTAAATAAACAACAAATTGCAAAACACACCCCAAAAAAAAAATATTTCCAAACATGAATTTATAAAACAAATACACTTTGATATTCAAACACTAGTAGAAAAAATAAATTTCAAATCAAGTACTGAAATCACTTATCATTCAGATATCTAGTTCAAAAGGATACAAAAGTTGTATTGGTTTTCTCAGCAGTCCTTTAGCAGTTTTTATTATGCAAGCACGAATAAGTTTATCTCTGCCAATAATGATTTCCTTAACTATTCCTAAGTCCCACAACAGTTTAGATTTAGCAGTACCATCTACTAAAACAACATCGCCAATTTTTAAGTTTTTGTGTCTTTCAGGAGTTTTAAATTCATGAACTGAACTTAAATTCAATAAGTATTGTTCCTTCCACTTAATCCAGAGCTGTTTCAACAACTTACTTTGATATCGTTTTCTCCTTAACAAAGTTTCTTTAGTAGAAATTTTATTTTCTAATTCGGCAAAATGTAGAGGAAAACTGATGTTCTCTCTTCCTAGCTGAAGGAAATGGGCCGGGGTAAGTGGCTCTGGCTCGCCGAAATCACTTGTTGTGTAGGTTAGCGGTCTCATATTTATTATGGCTTCTATTTCTGTCAAGATTGTTGCCAATACTTCAAATGTGATGAGAGCTCTTCCCAAAATTTTTCTTAAGGGTTCTTTTACACTTTTTACGAGCCTTTCGTAAAATCCTCCCCACCATGGGGCACGCTCGACGATAAATTTCCATGTCATACCTTTATTCGATATAAAATCCTGGAGTTCTTGATCTTTAATGATTTTCTCAAATTGTTGTAATTCTTTATCAGCAGCCTTAAAACTCTTTGCATTATCCGAAAAAATCATTTTACAGTTTCCGCGTCTTGAAATAAATCGACGAAAACACAAAAGGAAAGATTTTGTAGTCATATCCCTGACTGCTTCCAGATGTATTGCGCTTGTTGTGGCACAGGTGAACAGTACAATATATGACTTTGACGTCTCTTTATTCTCTGTTCTTACGATTATCGGTCCTGCAAAATCCAATCCTATAACGGTAAACGCAGGAGATTCTGATATTCTTTCCTTCGGAAGTTGGCCAGTTAGTTGGTCAGCTGCTTTCGCATTGTATTTTTTACAAATTAAACATTTCCTGACACTTTTCCTAATTAATTGTCTTCCTTGAGGAATCCAAAATTTTTTTCGGATTTGTGCAAGTGTCAAAGAAACTCCACTATGCAACAATTTTCTGTGTTCTTGCATAATCAGCAACTCGGTAAATTTTTCATTCTTTGGCAATATGACTGGATTGCTTTCATTTAAACTAAATGAGCCTTCATTAAGTCTGCTTCTGATTCGTAAAATTTTATTTTTATCCAAATATGGACATAACGAATAAATTCTTGAGGTCTTCTTAATGGGATTTCCTTCTTCTAATGACTCAATTTCTTCCTTATAATTTTTCATTTGTACTTCTTTAATTAATAATTCTTCAGCTTCTGTCAATTCTTCAGCAGATAATACACCTTTATGTTTAATTGGACTTCTTAGATTGAAGACAAATCTTTTAATTCTTGCCACTGTTCTAATTGCCTTCAATAAAGAACTAAAACGCTCAATCTCTATAAGTGGTTTCTGTTGTTCTGATGAACAAAGGTTTTGGGAAATTACTTTTCCTTTAGCTTCTAGTTGCTTCATATCTTCATCTACTTCTGTATCTTCCTTGGGCCATAAATTTGAATCCTTAATTAACCATGGAGGCCCTGACCACCATAGATCATCGCTCTCGAGGTCGAGAAGTGAGAGTCCTCTCGTAAGCCGGTCAGCAGGATTTGAGCTACCGGGACAATGTCGCCAGTTCATCGGATTTGTCAAAGTTTGTATTTCCGATACTCTATTGCTGACAAATGGCTTCCAAGTACTAGATGAACTCTTGATCCAGTGAAGTACGATGTTCGAGTCAGTCCAATAGTGTACTTTATTTTCACTTATCTTGAGAATGGACATTACCCGTTTTCCAAGTCTAGCTCCAATCATAGCACCCATTAACTCCAAACGTGGTAAAGTTAACTTTTTTATGGGAGCTAATCTGCTTTTTGATGTAACAAAACTTGTCTTTATGCTATTATTGTTGTTATATCTAAGATAAATAACACTTCCATAGGCTTTAATACTTGCATCACTAAAACAGTGGATGTCCTGGAAATAATACCTTGGGATTTTTATTTTACTAAGATATGGAATCTGTAAGCACCAATTATCCCATTTTTTCTCTAAATGTTCTGGCAATTTCTGGTCCCAATCGATACCGTGTTCCCATGATGATTGAAAAATCATTTTTATTAAAATCGTGAATGGAGATAAAAACCCAATGGGGTCAAAAATTCTTCCAGCCGCTCGAATTACAGTTCTTTTAGACTTTTCCTGACAATGAACAAATTCTAAAAGACTATGATTATCAAATCTAAAAATGTCTTCTTCTGTGTCCCATATTAAGCCTAAGATTTTAAATGGAATTGTATCAGCTGATGTATCAGGGCAAACGTTCATATCTAATGATTTTAAATGTTCCTTTAAAATAGTAGAATTACTTTGCCACTTCCGCAAGGACATATTTGCTTGTTGAAAAATATCTAACGATTCTTTTGAAAATTTTAAAGCTTCACTAACAGTATCTGCTCCTAACAAAAGGTCGTCAACATACATGCAAGATTTAATTTTGGAACAAGTTTCCGGATACGAAGTTGCATACTTTTTCACATGATGCTTAATTACTGCTCCTAACAGGAATGGACTCGAAGTAACGCCAAATAATACGCGGCACATTTTCATAATTATAAAGTTTAATGGAGCATTTTTATCTTGAGAGAGTTCTTCGATCCACAAAAATCGTGTCATATCTCTGTCAGTCTCAGCAAGGCTTATCTGCAAGAATGCCCTTTCAATGTCTGCCACTACGGCAATCTTATTGCTTCGAAATTGTAAAATTAAATCAAATAAATCAGAGTTCAAATTCGGACCTGGAAAGAGTATATCATTTAGAGAAGGTTCAGAAGGAGCGTGAGATGATGCATCGAAAACGATGCGCAGTTTGGTTGTTTGTTTGTCCGTTCGAATCACAGGGTGGTGGGGTAAATAGTATGTCAAATTACCATTGGTCGAATTTATTTCCTGGGGTTCAACAACTTCTACTATTCCCAAAGCCTTATATTCATTAATTATATCTTTATATTCTTTAAACAATGCAGGATTATTCATAAATCGTTTAATTAAACTTTCAATTCTCCTTTTGGCAATTTCATAATTATTAGGAAGATCAAGATTATCATATCTCATAGGTAGTTTAACTTCATATCTGTTGTTCTTAAATTCAATCGAATTTTCAAATTGTTCTAGTATTTGTTTATCACACAAATCTTTGTTCGTATTATCTTCTTGAATTCCCAACCCTTCTATAGTCCAGAATTTTTCAAGTTGAACTGAAATTTTATGATCTTTATTATTATCCCAAATAGATATGCACATAGCGCTTACTAAATTATTTCTATTAACTTCCTCTGAGAATTTGCCGTGAAGTGTCCAGCCTAATTTAGTTTCATTCAGAACAAGAGTTGGTGAAATACGTTTATATTTTCCTGTCATAATTGACCAATAGTAATCGCTACCAATCAATAAATCTATTTCATTATCACCATCATCTAATTCATTAGAAACGTCTGATAACTCTATACCCATATTTTTAATTTTTTTATATAACTCAGAACTTGGTGCTCGTATTATATCGGAACAGATTCTCTCCGTTTCTAACGCTTCCAGACATATTATATTGTCCGAATTATTGTCTTTTAGGAAAATCTTTACTCTATTATGATTATCAACAATAGGTTTCTTTCCAGCAAAGGTATGAATTTTTAATGATTCCTGCCCTGTCACCTCTAAATTTAAACGATTAGATAAATTCTTCCCAATAAATGTTCGCTGCGAAGCGCTATCTAATAATATTCGAACATTAATATTTTGATTCTTTCCAATCATAATTCCTTTCAATGTTTGAAAATAAATATATTCATCTGGATTACAACAAAGTGATGAAACTGTTATTTTTTCATATTTCTTATTTTCCTTTGCCCCCGGTTCACGCTCAGTCGAAAGAAGGTCAATTTTATTTTCATTCGATGATTTTTCTTTTTGTTTTTTGTTACAAAGAGAATTTTGATGCGTTCTCGAAAAACAAATTGTGCAACGAATTTCAGTGTTTCTGCAATTCTGTTTTCGGTGGAACCGTTTGTAACATCTAAAACATTTAGCTTGTTTTAATAAAGATTCTTTTCGTTGTTCCAAATTTAACTTACACGAATTTGCGTCGTGTTTTTGAGAGCAAAAGGGGCAAAGGTTTTCAGTAATTGTATTTAATGTGAATGCCGAAGGATTTTTTATTTTTCCTTGGTGAAAGTGTTTGGGAGAATTTTGTTTAAATTTATTTTCATGGGATTTAGTATTCTCAAAACTGGTAGAAGTAACATTAATAGCCTTTTCTCGCGCTTCTGTTTCACGTTTCAGAAACAACAATAAATCATTTACACTAACATCCTTTTTATCGCATTGTTCTCTGTGAAATTGTAATACGAGATCATTCGGTATACATTTATAAATAATGGGTAATAATAAGCAACCATATTGGTCTGACTTCACATCAAGCGCTTCGAGACATCGTATTTGTATAGTTATCTCATCAAATAATTTTCTCAAAGAATGTATGTCATTTGATCTTCGTACTGCTTCTAAGTTTAATAATTTGTTAGTGTGCTCGGAAATTAAAACATCTCTTTTCCCAAAACGGTCCTTTAATATATTTATTGCCGTTACATAATTTTCACTTGTTAATGGAAGCCCATTAATAGCGGCAGCTGCTGAATCAGAAATTAAAGATTTTAAGTAAGTAAACTTTTCAATTTGCTGAAGAGCTTCATTTTCGTGAATAGCAACTTTAAACTGAGGCCAAAATTCTTGAAATTCGCAAATGTCGCCTGTAAATTTATTTAAAGAAATTCGCGGCAATTTCGTATTCGACTTTAATTGACTGTCTGATATGGAGGGCGTAGTTACTTTTGGTTCACTCGTGATAGTTGAATTTATGTTTAAATTTTTCAAATATCTACTGGCTCTAGATTTGCAAGTCACAATAGCTTCCTTATATTCTATCGAAGTTTCTATATCTGTTTCTAAATTATCGGTTTCAATTTCCGATTCAATTGACTCATCCAATTTTTCTAATGATAATTTGTGTTCAAGTAATGCTTCTAAAGAGTCCTCAACTATTTCCGGTTTGGAATCACTTTCTTTTTTAATTTCACTATCAATCTTTTTTATCAATTTCGTTACTGTGGTTCTAATTGATCCTCGTTTTGCTATGTTTCGTTTTAAAACTTCACTTTGATTCATCTTTATATTCACTCATTCAAAGAATTATGTCTTCCAATATATCGTAAGTTTAAGAGAAATTTTAAATAATTTACCCGTTTAATGAAATGCCAGTAGCGTAGTTATCAATTTATATTCCCGGCCTTATGCACCAGTGTGGCGACCGCTTTTGGTTCAGTGGATTTCTTTAATTAACTAACACTATCTTAAAAATAAATCAATTGGCACTTACTCAATTAATTCCACGGGATATCAAATTTTCTCTTCTTTTAATTGGAAGACACATATTTACATCTATTATACACTATAATACATTTTATTTACAAAAGCGAAACGCGTTCTTAAAAACAGAATATTCTTTCAACAACACCATCTCGAAGAAAAACAGAGAGAGCGCGCGCGATGAGCCCAGGAGGGGTTACCTTACGTAAACAATAGATCCATTGCTGTCCCGTTATCGCCCATTTGGCGTCAAAACATATAATTCTCCACACGGATGAATGAAACTAGCACTGCATTTCGCTGCTATGTTCAACAAATAAAAGCGAATTATGCCAGCCAGATATTGTCCAGATAGCTCAAGGGGTAGGGCATTGGCACGGCAAGCCAAGGTATCCAGGTTCGACTCCTGATCTGGGCATTTTTCGTTCTCTTTGAATAAACCTCACTGTGCTACTTCAACTTTAAAGAAGTGCGATGTAATAGCTTTAAAAAAACTAGGGGATCCAAACCGGGTTTCCCTGGTTACGGAATATGGGTGAAAACCATTTTATTTAAAACTAGCAGGCTATGCCTGCTGCGCTGGTCAATATTTCCAAATGAACCTTGGATTAAACTAAATGGTGAATTTGAACTTGTATTTTAAACAATATGGATCTTCAGCTTGACCTTGCACATTACTGAAAACGATGCGAACGCCATTGCGATATAATGTTATCTTAAGCGTTGGACAAAATTTAGCAATTAAGAAGTAATTGTTTTAGTTGATTATAAACAGCGCATTTATGGTCGGGTAATGAGACCGTTGTGACAACAGGAATTAATACCTCTGTAACTAATCAACATATAATGAAATCGTATATACTAACACCATTCCTAAAAGTCATGCAACAGGGCCACTTATAACAAAATATGTTCTGTAGATTTTTTTAAAAAGGCTAAACTTTCATAATTAGGTTCACTTAATTTTTGAACTTTTACTGTTGCTCTATAACTAAGTACCCTTGAACAATATGTATACACTAAAACCTTTCCAAAATTATCACCTAACTAATTGTGGTATATCCTACGAAAGTATTATAAACAATCGGAATAAAATACAAATTTCCGTTGTAAATGTATAGTAGATGATGATGATGCGATTTTGTGTAATAGAATTCATAGTAAAGTTTTCGCTTCAAACAAAAACGATGCTTTCAACATTAAAGCTAATACACCAATATGTGAAGTATCCGATTACGGAAGGTTAACTTGAATTCTCATGAGCAACTACTCAAAGAAAAGTGAATATGTGGCTTTTGTGATACTTTTATGTCAGCCGGGCGCAGGTAATAAATCAATAAAGATTGTTTTCATAGCATATTCTTATTTTATTATTTTCATTTAAAACACAAACCTTTCACTCATTTAATTTAAAATGCATGCCTTATACTAATTTCATTTAAAAAACTGAAAAGATAAACAATAACAGGAAATAATGCCATAATTAAAAGCAAAAAAAATATTTTTAATTTACATACGCAAAATGTAACGACTGCTACTGGGAATTTTAAAAATGCTATCAGCGAGATGTGCGCACGGTTGTTATAAATGTACCCATTTTTTCTTCTTATCGAGGAGCAATTTATAAATCACACAATATTATTGCAATTCCAATTTCTTTCATTGAGGAACCTATGACCGGAAAAAATGGAAAAAGACTCTTGTAGATTCTTCGGATGACGGCATCTGACGCCATAAACCGAGTTTATATATATGAAAATAATTTTTAAGTCGTTACAAACATTGCTTTCATACTTAAATATTTTCATTGGTACTACTTGTTATCCCGTCGACCAATTTCGCCAAATTATATAAATCGCCAAACCATTCGCCAAATTATATAAATTGACATAATCTTTATTTTAAATAACGAAATAACAAATAAATTAGTATAACATTAATAAAAATACAAATAAATGACGTAAACACGTGTAGTTTGTTTAAATTCAAGTGAATTTGATATTTACGATCAACCATTATTGGCATTTAATCTTATAGTTTGACGATAGATTTTTGGTCGACGGAATATCTTAGTAGTACCTTTTCCATTTTTGTTTTATAACGCTAAATTCTCAGTATTTTTTTCCCTTTTATTTTACATAAAATCACTATTTTTAAAAAAAATTAAGATGCTTGCATTTTTATTTCAAACTCATAGAGCCGTTTTTATTTTTTAGCCAAAAGGGTTGATTTCAATTTTTTCCGTTGCTAGAGTAACGGATGTAATGATAGATATTTTGAGGTTTAGATGCCAAAGACACCGCCAAATTAGAAAAATATGAAATGTGTCATGAACTGTTGGACTTGTAAAAATTTATTTGGTAGCATTCGATTCAGCATACAAAACTACATTAAAATATGCTATCATTTGACGCATAATTTTGATATTCGAATTTTTCCTTTCCCCTCTCCGTGCAAAAACCATTAGGGGTGACACTTTAGAAAATCCTTTCTTAGCAGAAGTTTATGTCATAAGAAGTATTTTTACCACGATTTTCAGGATTTTAGGTTCAGTAGTTTGCGCTGTGCGTTAATTAGTCCCCTAATCCAGACTTTATTTTATATACTATATTAGATATGCGATTTTGCGGTGAATCGATGATCGAAAATTAGTCCAATATCATTTGAAATATTACATAACAGAGGAGAAAGTACCAAGAAAGACGAAGAAGAAATGACGAATTACAAAAGACTTGTAATTTTTTTTTCAAAATGTTGAATTTTTCCATAGTAATAACGTATTAAAACATAAATTTCCTTAAAAATTATCTTTATTTCCTAGATTTCGAATCTGTGAATTTTCCTATAAATGAAATTGGCGATATGACTTGATAAAATAGATAATATTTGCTTAAATAAAATGGGTAATATTCGTTGATCTGAGTTCGAGTTTATAAATATCACATGCTTTCGGAATTACGGCGAAAAACATTTTAAAAAGTATGAAATTATTTTACAATATGTATGTGTGGCAGAAATTCACACTGAAATTTAAGTATTCGATTCCATTTTTAAAATATTAACTGATATCTATATAAGTTACAATTGAATATGAAAATGTACTCAAAAAATGATCTCTTTCACCTAAAAAAACACCATTTGTGAGAACATCCTCAAGCTAATGTCACGCTTATGCATTTTTGGCTTAAAATCACATTGTTTGGCGACAAAAGAAAAATAAAAAATTGTAAAGAAACAAATAGTAATTACACATGTGATTCACAATTACATCTGCTTGTTTCTTCTATAAGTCACGTGATGGGACAATTAGATATATAAAAAAAAGAAAAGAACAGAACAGAAAGAAAATGTCGTTAAAATTTCATCTAATCAAATTTTCAGATTTGTTTCCATATCTAACGCAAGCGATAAAGAGCCAAATATTGCGTATCAAGTGTAATATTTCTTATTAAATTAATTTTTAAGCATTACAAATATTTCTTTCAGGTTTTGATTAAATGTTTCCGTTTTTTAATATTATCACTCATTAAAACGGATTTTCTTCTTTTTTTTTTCATTTAAATAAAATTAGTAACAGTTTTTCTTTTATTTTTCGAGGTTTAATAGCCGTTTCAATTTTTTTTTATCAACGATGAATTTCGCCAAGAAATAAAATAGTAACCTTATCGCCCAAAATAACAGAATTTTCCGTCATAATTCTAAAACTAATATAGGTAGAATAATGTGTTATAGCTTAAAACCTTCCCTGAAACAATACCTATCTAACGGTATAGGTTCCGTAAAAATCCATGCAGTAGAACTCGAAATAAAGGCGTTCAGAACGAAATTTCCGTTTGGATTTTATATATATAACAGATAATAGAATAGATAATAGAATTTATATATATATATAATAGAATAGATAATAGATTATGTGTTATGAACTATTTCAAAGTTTAAAACAGATCGCATTGTTAGATTTCCTAATTTTAACAATATCGCGTTATGTTAGTTCCACATTCCACCACCAGGGAGCGCACTCTATTCTTAACGAAAGCGTATCTGAACGAAACTCCTTCATGCAACCTTTCCGTAGATACATGAATCGGGAGGGTGGCGGTCTTAACCAATAATTTAAGATAATTGCTGAAACTACTACGAAAAATATTTTAAAGGGGCTCTACGCGAGCCCCTAATAGAGTTAGAATAAATAGGAAGACGGCAAAATAATCGCGGGGAAAAGTTTGCTTGGGTGCTTCGGAGCTACTTTTGGCGCGAGATCTAAGCTCTACGACCAATAGGAGCCCAGATATTTAAGGAAATATGAAGTAACAAAGTCCAAAATAATAGAATTTTCCGTAATAATTCTATAACTAATCTAGGTAGAATGATGTGTTATAGCTTAAAACCTTCTTTGGAACGATACCTATCTAACGGTATAAGTTCCGTAAAAATCCATGCGGTAGAACTCGAAATCTCGGCGTTCGGAACGAAATTTCTGTTTGGATTTTATATATATAATAGATTTTATATATATAATAGATTCAAAACCCTAACAGATTTTTTTACATTTAATATATGTTTTAGGTGGCCCACCTACAACACCGAAAAGCACTTTAATATGACAAATATAATTAGTTCATTAAAATTTTGAAAAATATTAAAAGATATACTTTCGTATTAACCGCATGCCAGGAGTTAAGAACCAAAGATTTCGCTACTTGAGCAATTTTTTGATTCTGATAATTTCAGTGGTTCGATTACATATCTCGTAAATTTGTGTTGTATTTATGTTATTTTATTATTTTGTTTATTTATTGAAGAAGTTTTAATTTCGTTACGGTATTTTACCTGTAAACAAATGCTGAAGTATTTATATTGCTTTAAGTGCAAACTGGTTAATCTTTCTTAATCGGGCTGCACGAGTTAGAAATAGATCGTTGTTTTTAAATCATGCTTGGAAATTATTTTAAAAAGTATTTTTAAAGAATCAGTAAATTGAGATAAAGCTTTCAAACAAATTATACTTTAAAGAATAATATTTTTCCAATTCGACTGTGTAAAAATTGAAATTGTGCAATGTTTAGAAGTAAAAAAAAAAAAAAAAAAAAAATGCAGTTAAAGCGAAATTTATTGGTCAGGTGTTGCCTCAATAAATATAACGTCAGCGTTACTCACAGACAGGATTTTTTTTATAATAGATATATATGTATTAGACTCTGAATAGCCAAGCTATACATAAGGTACTTGTACCCAATACGGACAGTGCTCTCAATATGGACACTTCTAATATCTTTAAAAGTAACAATTTTAATCGAGAGATGGCGCTACATCTCCGTGAACAAAAGCAGTTGAAAAGATAATTAAGCCTGGAAAGTGCAAGAAAGCGTGTTGTTCGCCATTTGGCAGGAAACTTGTTGTTTCGTGGTGTGCTGATCGTAATTGCAGGTAAGTTTAAATTCTTATTAGATATGGTAAAATTAATTTAAATGTTGAAAAGTGGAGTGTTTTAGAAAGCTGATAAGACATATTTTCGATTGCTATTGCATATATTGCTTTAAAATGTTTTCTTTGTCTATTTATTACAAGATTTAGTAAAACTATGTCCGATTCCCAATATGGACACCTTATATCCACATTGGAAATGCAGCAAGTGAATCTTCTGATTCACAAATTTGTAAAATATCTGTTTAATGCCATCTGAACAATCCTCCAAAAAACCTCCCCTAAGAAAAAAATCCTCCAAAAAGTCCTTGCAGAAAAATTAAAAGAAGTCTCCCCTCAGTAGGGTATCTGTTGGCGAAATCGCAGGTACCAATGGTATGACTTCCTCAACAAAGGAGACGTGGTACTGCTTCTTATGCAGTATTGATGCTGTTGCAGATATGCGGCCATGCATCACATGCGGCAGATATGTCCATGAGGACTGTGTGGGACTTACTGCCCATGATGAAGAAGTTTTTATTTGTCCATCCTGCGAGGACTGAGTAATAACAGATGTAAATTCTGCAGACAGATATGCAATAAAGCTAAGCAAAAACAACTATATTATTTCATAATATTTTGTAGTAACTGCAGGTGCTTTGCATGGGTCTTCGAAGAGCCACAACCGAAAATGACCACCACCCCCCTTTTAAAGTGCATGTTCTGAAGAAATTTACTGTGCCCCGCAATACTTTAAGATATATTTCTTTTATCCTCTCTCCTCTAAAATCCCTTGGAAAAGTGGCTCTTCCATACACCTTGTGTAGTAGGTCAATAAGGAGCCACCTGTCTCTAATATGGACATGCATGTCCATATAGGGACAGGTAGTTCCTTATATGGACTCTTGTAAACATTTTTTGTTTTTATCGTTAAAATTAAACCAGAATAATTACAAGGTCGTTAATTTTAATTATGATAGTCAACAGTCCAGGGATAATGGTCATATATTTTTGGAGTCCTATGACGTGTACACGGGGGTGAAAAAAATCAATTTTCCTTAGGGTGTCCATATTGGGTACAGGTACCTTATTTGTTTAATCTGTTTCATGGAAGTTCTTGATCGCCATTCTTTAAATTGAGTCTATTTTCAAGTGTAGTGCAAAAGTATAAACATAATAAACTTAGAAAATTTAAACATAAGTGAAAAAGTTTTCTGAAGTTCAAAAATGTTCCCACACTTAGAAAAAAAAACCCTTGAGGCGCCACTGTTTTCTTATACTATGTATTCAAGACTAAATCTATTACTTGCACTTAAAAAAATCTATAACTGTGCTGCCGTTTTTACTGTTAATTTTTAAAGTGAAGGAGATTTATGAATGTCGTTTATTTCTGTTCAATGTCGTAAATTGAAAATGCATACTCTTTAGAGAATGTATACAGTCGAATTCGTTTAATACGAGCAGGGCTAATTCAAGTACACGGTTAAAACGAGCAATTTGCACGTTGAGAATGGTTCATCTTTTAAGTGTACCGTGCACCTTTATTTGAGAAGAAATCGACCCAAAAATAGAAAATTATTTCTGTGCATTGTAAAATTTCAAAAATCCGGCATCATCTGGACCGAGACTATGCCGGATTTTTGAAAGAATATCAAAAGCAGTAACTAGAAATATCAAATGCAGTACTATTTTCTTAATAGTCCTTTAGCCATAATTTATTTCACTATTAAGTTATTATTATGTAAGAAAAAGAGAAAATCAAATATAAAAATAAACCTCCATTAATTGATATTTTCTATGTTGCAGAAAAAAAATAATCTAATAAAGAATGAAATTATTTCTTCTCGTGTAATTTCGGAAACATCGATGTCAATTTTGTTTGCTTCAACTTTTTTTACCGTCCTTTAACGAGTTTTTCTTGTATTTTATACAAAAGAAAAATTTCTATTACGGATTCTTTTCGGAAATAAAGTCTTGTTCTCTAAAGCAAATATTAATTCTCAAGTCAGATTAATGCATTTTTCTAGAGACTTCTTTTCTTCTACCTGTTGTTCAGCCTCGTCTTCGGAGCTGTTACTAGCGTTACCGGCAGTTCTATTTAGCATAGCGTCAGAAGAGGGACTCCAAAGAGCTTGAATACTATAGTTTCTACGCCGTGTCTAAGCAACAGTGCAGATCTTAGAAAATTTGTACAGAAAATAATCGCCTCTGACAAATGAAATAAATGTCAAATATATATTTTTTTTTTTCATTTTTACTTTCGATCTTGAAGTTTTTAATTCATAAACAATTGTTATTTTCTTTCTACCATAACTTGAAAGTGTAAAAGAAATAGGGAGGGGAAAAGATGGTTTTGATGTCACACTGTAATTATTCTCCAGTTTGTCCCGAGCCATTTGCAAAAAACCGCATGCAGATGCAATTTTGTTTCGCATAGATGCAAGTATTTGGATTTTGTACACAAACAATTTTTCGGCTTTTTAATATACTTTAAATCTGTTTTTCTCAAACAGATTTTTCAACGTATTTAGATTTTCGAAATGTTCCATGCGTCATACTTTTTTATCAAAATTCATGAAATGGATAAGGGAGGATCCTCATACTACTGTGTATGCATTTTAAAATTCGACTTCATTAAGATAATTAAATTTTATTTTTAACTTATTAAAAGGCAAAATTTTGATAAAAATCGATATCGAGTTCAGAAAAAAATCTCTACAAAACTAACTATTCAAGGGATTAAAAAATCGATACACAGATTTGTTTTTAATAGAGTTTTAAGTGATTAAAATGCAAAATTGAGTAAATATCTCAAAAATTATGACGCATGGAGCATTTTAAAATTTCGTTTTAAAATTTTAATTTTTTGAAAAAAAGTTTAAATTATAATAAGATTGGAAATTTCTTTTAAGTTGTTCTATATACTTATGGTGAAACGTATATTTCCAAAGAATTTCATATCTCTAGGGTGGACATTTGAAAATAAAATTTTTAACGTCTACTGTCCCCTCAAACTCTATTAATATTTTCATGTTTTTTACAAGCTAAAAAAGCAGAATCACGGTTAATACGACGAAACATCTGTTCATTTCAATGGAATTTTCGGCGAAAAGATTGTAAATTTAGCGAATACCCCTTTCTTATCGAATACTGTTCGCTCTCAGCAATTATATTTCTACATTACACCTATCTGACAAAATGTAGTAATTTATCAGTTTTACCAGGCAGAATTTCAACCTTGAAGGAACTTCTTTTTCCCACTATCACCGAAGAAAATGCAAAGGAATGTCCCGAGGTCTTGAAAGAATGAAAGAAAGAAGGGAGAGATAAAGACGTTTCAAATACCTCCTCTTTGTAAGATTTGCAACTGAGCCATGGATTGAAAGGAGCATAAAGGAAATCTTTAGTTTGTTTATTTCTTTAAATACGGATACAGTACGGATTATTATCTGTGCTATATTAACCAGCCTTTTTATGTTTTTATTGCTTTTTAAAATGAAAAGGATATGTGAAATAAATAGTTCAAAAATTGCAGTGACTCTTGCAATGTAGTCTAGTATTTCCGGGAAACTTTTTGATATTATGTTAATTTTAGCATCGAGATAATTAGACCAATTAATAGTTGTAATTAGTTTATTTATGTGCGCGTGTTTAAGATCGTTATTATCTGCACAGGTATTACGCGTAATCTTTAATACGATGGCTTTAATAATTCCTTTGCTTCTCGTACTAACCGAGTTCGACTGTAATTTCAATTACATAAATCTTCGTGCTCCTGGGTTTGATGTCCCCCCCCCCCAAAAAAAAAACGAGTCTATGGCGAGCATTTAGTTTGTTATGCCACAGATGTTATGCTGCACTGGTAATACTCTTAAGATTACGGCTACTTGCGGGGTCTATAAATATTCCCTTCAAACCGTACAGGATTTTTTTCTGTATCGAATACTTTCTACTATTACTTTTTATCCTTTTAAAATAAATCGTCATTGCCTGCATCATCTGAAAATTTTCAAAATGACATATAATACTGTCTAAATACAGATAATGAAAATTACCTTCTGAATTGGTAAGGGAACCTTTATAATGCGTTACATCATTATATTGTCTATGATTACAAATTAAGCCTACCGCTAACCGAAAGATCTTAAATAATCATTGCCAAATAAAAAAATATCTCGAGTTCGGTAAAAACATAAATGTTAGCGCATATTTATTTCAATGATCATTTTATCTGTATTTTTGTTTTGAAAGTTATGGTTACTTCTATTCAGCAATTATCTTTATATATTACACATAATTAATTGAAAAACATGGAGGATAACAGGCTCTAATTACGCGTCGCAGTCAAATCTCACTCAACATTCATAGTTATCCATAAAATAAATCTTTTCGAATAGCGTCCATTCGTCCCACTGAGATTCTTAATTTCATTCGTAGGTATTTAAAACTTTTTTGTTGGTGGAATGTTTCTGCAAATCAGTAATCATGCCGGATTTTATAGGTTCATGGTATGACCTTTACGTTCCTTTTAAATTGGTCAAATAAAATCTCGAATGTTGTCGTTTTGTATTTTCCCCAAGTGGTTTTATTATGAGTGGCAGTAAAATGCTGTGTATTATGCTTTGATGATAACAGTGCGTTTTTATTCAATAGGCGTAACAAAATAAAGAGAAATAAAGTTGATAAGTGGTCGTATATTATTTACGTCATAATTCAAGAGGGAGTATGTCCCAGTTAGTGTTACCAGGTGTCCCGCGTAAATCGGAGCTCCAAATGCTCTGGACAGCAGTACTTTAAAATAAGTTTCTTCGCCTTATCTAATGGTAGAATTATCTGCCATTAAAGATGACGAAATAAACAGTAAGAAATTATTGGAGTCCAGAGCATCTGGATCCCGGATTTACGCGGGACACCTGGCTTCACTAGTCCCAGTCCACAAAGCATGACAGGGGGGTTAATCCATTGTGACATCACATCTAAAAAGATTGGGGTGACTGCACTGACTGTTCATAACGCATAAAAAATAGAATTAAAGAAATTTCCTTAAACGTCTGACACGTTCAACCGAACAGGGTTGCCTACCAAAAAGGTGTTTACTTACATCCCTGCAAGTAGATAGATTATTAAGAGAAACAAAAATAGTAAAATACTAACTGCGAGCCACAAACAAGAAAAAAGTGACCGAGTACGGAAAAAATATATCGAAAATGATATCGAAAATGCCCCCTACCAAAACTGCGTACGGCTCTGTTAAGAACAAAACAGTGGAAGATTCTTTTAAATCTCGATGAAATAAATTTGTCAAATTATTTTACAGAGTTATTACATACATTATTTTACATAAAATTAGAGCTGGTATAAAAACCTAAATGTGGAACAAAACAGAATAAAATATACTAATATAGCTACAGAACATTCAACATTAACAACCATAAATTGAGATTTTGACAACTGTTAAAACCTTGAGCGTAATAAGACTAATTATAATAAGGTTAAACATTAAATAATTTTACCAAATGTTAACATAATCTTTAAACAAAATTTATGCAACTTATACTGTGCATGAACTTTACCAAATTGAAATATTTACGAAAACTTTCATCAAATTTTTATACTGTACATACACTCTCATTAGATTCTTTAATCTAAATTTTCACTTTGTTTCATTGCTTAAACTCTGATACAATGGAATCGGCTGGATTCGAACGTTGGACCTCCCGTTTTGAAACTCAGAGACTTTAAACTCAGTCGTCCCTTCTGCTTGATTCCGTCGCCGCAGTATTTATCACTTTATACTTTACAATCTCTCACATTTCCTGGGTGATTTTCCCAGGAATATATATTTATGATTTTTGTCATGCGACAGCATGGGGTCTCCTCAGAAGTCGTTGACCTGCTTTATCCGCCATCTTGTTTACAAAATGACGGTCACTTACAGAATTCAAAATCAAAAAGATGTACAGAAATTTTAGAAATGCAAAAAAAATTTTCCTTTAAGTGTTCGGTTGTGATACAAGGATTCCGGAACATTTCTTGTTTTGTCTCTATCTTAAATCAAGGCTGAGATATAGCAGTTTGAAATTCTACAGTGGCTGACAAGAGAAATGAGAGAAGAGATTAAAACTAGTTGGATGTGCCAGTCGCAAAACTTTCTACTATCTCATACATCTTAATACTTCAAAAAAGTAGTTATAAATGTTAATACTTCATTATTATTATTATTAGTTCAATACTATACCAAATTTGACTTTCATCTTAAATTTCTGCTTCAGTCAATTAATCGGAGTAAAAATCAGTTAATCTCGATCATGGTATTTATTAAAATCAATAGTTTTTTCCTTATTCTGTTGCCATCAGCTGTTTGCAAATAGTCGGTTTAGCAGGATGCGAAATTCCCGTCGCTTCACGAGCCGCCGAGGGACATTAGAACTTCGAAAAATCGAGAAAATTATACAAAAATTGCTATTACAGTGCCCCTACTGGCAGAATATTTCGAGGACCAGCTAGCTATAGCCAAAAACATGCCCAAAAAATTTGGTTCAATTCTATGCATAACTTCATACACTTTTCGATGGTACAATAATGAAAATGGCGCAAAATCGCCATTACAGCGTCCCCTCCCGGTGGAATATTTCCAAATTGAAGGAGGACCTGCTGACTACAGCCAAAAATATATACACAAAATTTGCTTCAATTCTGTGCATAACTTCATACACTTTTCAATGGTATAATAACGACACATGTACAGACATAGACATTTTGTATAAACATGTTTTTTCGGGATCTTTGACGCCTAAAACGTGCAAATCCCTCGATGACCGGAAGTCGAAAACAGGTTGATTCCAGCACTTTCTTCTATTGAAGATAGAAGAGAGTAAAAAATGCATTCTTACTTTTAACTTATGAGTTTTATTAAACGAGGATTTCTCGCAAATTTTCTTTCTTTGTTGTAGCCATTGTACTAACGCTCATATGCTTTGGTAGCTGTCAAAACTTTTTGAAATTCTCATCCAAATTTAATATTGATGAAAACTGGCAATCTTCTATAATTATAGGTTGCCCGCATTTTAGCTTCGCGTGTTTCAGTAAAATTAACAGAATTCTTAAAAAAAAAAAAATGAATAGGGAAGCTACCTTTTTCTCGCTGTACACGCTGGAAGGACTGTTTTATTTCGTTTTGATCATACGATTTACATAAAAATGAAAGAAAAAAAAAATAGTAATAACATGGGATTAAGAAAAAAAGAATATATAATAAAGTAGAATAAACTTTGTTGTGAAAAATAACAATAACTGGAGCAAAAAATAAAAGAAATTTGTAGAGAATATACATTACTTAAATTTTGATGAAATCATGAGAAAAGGAATTAAATCTATTTTTAATATCAATAATAGGTTTAATAAAAATGTTGACAAAAAATGAGATTTTTTAGCACTTTTCCTCTTATTAAAAACTATCTCCCTTTTTAACACTTTCCAACATGGTTGAAAAGTGAATATGAATTCGGTTTGTCTGTCTGTCCGCCTGTCTCCTCGTGCTCCAACTCGCGTAATAGTCACATTGCGATGAAATTAATATTTGTTATTTGAGTTTTCTATGGCATGTTTGGCATTGTAAATGGAAAGTGTAGCATTTATAATTCGTTTACAGGGACGCTCAAAATAATTCCGTTACTTTAAGGTCTAAGGGGAAAAATCGTTTGCGGCGTATTTTAATGATATTACACTAGTTTAAACATATTGAAATTTATTATATCACCGAGGTGTACTAGAAGACGCTTACCATAAAATATAGAGTGTATAGAATTTATCGTTCATTTACAGGGACACACGGAAGAATTTGGCTAAAGTAACGCCTATGAACAATAATTGCTGGAAGTGCATTTTCAGTTGTGGTATGCGTTTTTAAATTTATAGATTTTTTTTGCATATTACTTGGTGTTCATAAATTCTGTATATGATATACAGGGTTGCACAAAAGTTCTCAAGTGAATTTCCGCTTATTGAAGTAACTTGCTGAATGGGACTTTTCAACTGTGCTAATTTTTAGCATACTATGCAGTATACATACAAATCTATAGATCATATACAGGACAGCACAGAAAATAATTCGATATTTTCCCGACTATTGATGGCAATTGAAGCAATTTCCAAATTTTCCAAATTGCTTATTTAGATATCATGTTTTACCTTAGGAAACTGTGAAGTTTTGCTACGGTATTCTGAATGTGTTGGAAAGTGTTTCATAACTTGCTCAGGATTTTTCGTTCTTGTTTGGTCTATTTTAAGTCCTTTTCTACTTTGATGAATTAGTAACAAGCGTTAGTAAGCTATTAAATTGTTTAAACTTCTGTCCTTTAAATATTAAAACAAACGTTTCCGTTATCAATTCTTTTCTGTCTGATGGCAGATCAAAAGATGCTTCGCATTCAAAGTAATAACAACTATATCCATTTGATCGTTACGTAAAATGGCCCGTAATGATAACCCTAGAGCCGCAATAAAACTTCTTTCGTTACAAACATGTCCAATTTAGATAAAACTACTATTTCAGATAGATGCTATCTTGAAAAGTAGTTTTTCTTGCTGAACAGAGAAAAGAAAATATAAAGATTCAATTGAAAAAACACTGCTGTCATGTTCTTACGAAAAAAACACATGCAAAACGTAACTTTCACTTTTTCTTTCTTTTTAGAATTTTTTAGTGGCGGATAAGAGGTTAATTATTTTAATTCTTAAAAAAGAGTTGGGTGCTTACTTGTCTTTTTTCACGTTGACCACGTTCTATAAAAAAAATAATTGTTGCTGAACAATGGGATTCAACACTAAAAAGTCCCAAGCGTGACGTCGCATTCGTTACTCGTCCACAATTTTCTACCGAATTCCTTGTCCGTATATTCAGACTATGGATGATTGTCTAAAAGGTACTCCTCTGAAAAAAGGAAAAAAAAATACGAGGCACGACTCCCGTTTTTAAAAGTGCAGGATAAGGAAAGCTGTTCACATTGAAATTTCTTATTCATGGTTTTTTGTACTATTATTATATAGTTAAGTTTTCTGGGTGGGGGGGGGGGGGACGTAATAAACGATTATAATAACGAAAGTTTGGAAAGGACAGATTGTTTTTTATTTAGTCAGAAAATGTAAGCAGAGAAAACAAATATAGCAATAACAGATAACAGATATACAACAAAATGTACGTAGAAATTAAATAAAGCCTTGAAATTATAAGCAAAAAAAAAAAAAAAAAAAAAAAAAAAAATCAAAATTTACATCGATTATTCTGACGGCCAAAAAGCTCTAATGCCATTCAAAGCAGACATAAATTAATGATCATTTTTATGAATTCGGTTTAATAAACTCACTTATATATGAATCTAAAATTTTTAATATAAATACCAGATCTGTGTCATATTTTTCCCAAAATGCTAGAGAAAAGAGAGACATAGCAATTAACTTATATCATTCATTAAAAATACTAAACAGACTTATCAACAAAATAAATAAAAACGGAATATATGTTCTAATTCTCTTGCTAGTTCTGAATTTGAAATCGGACGTGACGTCACGCTTTTGTATTATTGGTGTTAAATCACATCATTCGGGGAGAGTTTTTTTTTTTAATATATGGAAAGTGGTCAACGAAGAAATAGTGAAGCATGAAATATTTTTAATAAAAATTATAGATCACTCACTGTTACATCAACATTTCAAGCTTACGATTATGGAAGATTCCCAATTTAAATGCATATTTATGACAGACAGAGTTTTGTTTCTTATAAAAGAACGAAGAAAACATCGCCATTATTATAATTTTTTATAAAAACTCTAGTTTCATCAGTATGTCAGACTCCATACTATTTTTAATAATGTTCTTAAGAGTTACAGTAGGAAAATGTTGACCTAAAAGAAAACTAAATACATGCATAGCAGGCATGTCAAGCTCGTTCACCACCGAGGGCCAAATTAAACATTGTATACAAAGCCGCAGACCACATTACAAGAGAGAAAAAAAAAGAGCAAAATTTGTACATATAAAATACAACTTTGTTACTTACAAAAAAAAAAATTCTAAAGTTACTTAGCAGAAATTTTTTTAAAACATTCACAGGAAAACTAAATACATGTATAGCAGGCATGTCAAGCTCGTTCACCACCGAGGGCCGAATTAAACATTGTATACAAAGCCGCAGACCACATTACAAGAGAGAAAAAAAAGAGCAAAATTTGTACAGATAAAATACAACTTTGTTACTTACAAAAAAAAAAAAATTCTAAATTTACTTAGCAGAAATTTTTTTAAAACATTCACAGGAAAACTAAATACATGTATAGCAGGCATGCCAAGCTCGTTTACCACCGAGGGCCAAATTAAACATTGTATGCAAAGCTGCAGACCACATTACAGGACAGAGAAAAAGAGCAATATTTGTACATATATTTGTACATACAAAATACAACTTTGTTACTTAAAAAAAAAAAAAAGAAAAAGAAAAAAAGAAAAAAAAAATGCAAATTTTAAAGCTACTTACCAGAAAAAAAATTTTAAACAGGCACAGGAAAACTTTAAAAGAAATATTTATTAAGTATAAGACATCAATTGTAACATTTGCAAACTTTTAAATTTGAAAAAAGCAAGAAGCGTGCAGTACAGAACCCTAAAGAAAAAAAAAAAAAAAAAGACATTAAGGAGTTCATTTAGGAGCAATTTCTTGTGCAAATAACGGTAATATTCTCAAAAAGAAAAAGAAAAGAAAGTAAGAAATAGAAAGAAACGAAAAAAAAAGAAAGATCGAAATTCTAGAATTATAATTTACTGTATTTATATATTTTCTTTAAAAAAATTTGGTTTATTTTCGTGAAAATTTAGTATTTCACACAGTAGTAATTTTCTCTTAATTATAGAATGTTGAATAAGCGTCATTCGTAATTAGAAGCGTTCTCTATCCAATCAGGGATCTACTTAGAAAGAATTTGGAAGACTCGCCACAAATTGTTTCAACTTAAAACAAAACCCTTCATATTTTTTTTTGGTCCTAAAACAGGATCTTTCACGATTTTTTTCATCGTAAAACAGGACCCTTCATGATTTTTACATCTTAAAAAGGATTCGTCACAATTTTTTGTCGTAAAGCACAAATATTTTTGTCCCACAAATATTCCACCCTGCACAAATATTTTTGTCCTAAAACAGAACCTTTCACAATTGTTTCTTCTTAAAACAGGACCATTCACATTTTTTTTCATGTTAAAACAGGACGCTTCACTTTTTTTTTTCATTTTAAAACGACTCTTTACTAATTTTTTGCCCCAAAACAGAACCCGTCACATTTTTTTTTTTTTTTTTTTTTTTTGTCTTTAAAAAAGAATCCCCACAAAACTTTTTCATACCAAAAATGAACTCTTCACAAATTTAATAATTTTAGAATAAATTTGGATATGTCCCAAAACAGCTATAGTGACAAAAAAACCTACTATCTAGCTATATAAATTAAAACAAGTATTAAAATAGCATTCCGTTTAATTCAATTGTCTCACAACGAACCTGAATGTAACGCATTTTCAGATTCACAAAATTATGATTAGATATTTCATAAATATAAAAATCTATTCACATTTTTCATAAAAACAGAACCCCAAGTCTGGACAGATCGCTGCCATTGTAGTTGAATTTCTATTATATGTGTTGCAGCTAAGCTAAGGTTCAGTTTACTCCTAACTTCAAATATTCTCCTTCAAGAGCAATTATCACCTTTTCTCCAGCAACCATTTGTGGTTATTAACAAAAAAGGGGAGATTCAACAATGGAAAGAGGCGAAGATGAGTTTGAAGTAAAGACTTTAGTCCTACAGAATGATACTTCAAATGCTTCAAAAGTAGTAAAAAATCAAAAGCACTGCGTAACCCCCCCCCAAAAAAAGTCCGACAGTTGAATTTTATGTCTATTTGGACCTTAAGCCTAATTTGTAATTCTCATCTGACATTTGTGTCGCATTGACAATGGCCCACTCTTGCCAATCATGGGTCACTGAAAACGATCTGGTCACTTTTCTAACGACCCATTGTTTCGATGCAAGTGCAACAGATAAAGCGTTTCTTGGTTTTATGGTGAAATTTATGGACATTCACCAAGAAAATCGCTTTGACAGTGACATAATCCATTTTTTCTTTTCCAATATCTTCACTCGAATCTGGGTTTCAGGGCCAAGTGCGCTATCATATGGTCAGCCAGAATATTTCTTGACCACTATTGCAATTGACCCCGAGAATCAAAAGGCGGAACAAAAGCACCGTTTTGATTCATACGAATGAAGAGAAAAAATATATAAAAAACTGACTTTCTCAAGAAGATGAATTTTGAAATGTTCTCATATGTTTTCGTTATTGTTTCCGTAACAATATGTTCAGCTTTTAAGCGGGGGGATTACTCAGAGAAATTAAGAATTCTCTCCCTGTCTATTTTACTTGCGTTGCATGCTGATTATTGTTGGAAAATATTAAAAATTATGTTTTTATCTTCCATACAGTAGCGCAATAGTTTTTCACCATCGAAGTAATGAAATCTTTAGAATATTAATGCAGCAGAAGCTCTTGATAACGCTTATCTTGAGGCGAAAGGTTATGCGTATTATAGAATTTTGTGTTATAAAGATCACATTTCACCCTTCATTAAACTTATCTTGCAAACATGAGAAAATATATCTGGAACATATTAATATACAGTAGAAGATTTCTATACTGCATTCCTTGGAATCAGAAGTTGTGCAAATTGCATAATTTTGATCATTTCATAAGGGGTCTGATACCTTTTGAAATATTTCTAACGCCAGCGAAAAGTGATGTGGTTTCGAGTTCTAATAATTTTTTTAATGCATATTGAAATTTCACAAACGTCTGTAATATATTTGAGGATTTATAAAATATAGAAATAAACACTTATACCATAGTATAATTTTTAAAAAAGTCCTTCCTATTAGTGCCGAGAGGAAAAGGTAGCTTTCATACTCCATGTTTTTTAGAATCTAGCTTATTTTACTCAAACGCACAAAACTAGAATTTATGGAACTCGATTATAGAAGATTCAATACCTGTTTTCGTCAATAATTATTATGAGTGAGAATTTTGCAAATAAATCAGCTACATCAAAGTTGGCTTCATTTAGAGTAATTTATGTTTGGTCGACAAATTTGACGAAATCCTGAAGTGCCCGCCATTCTAAAGGAACATGGTGAATGAAGCTAAAGAATGAACTTGGTCGAGACTTTGGTAAGTCTTGCACGCATGCTCAGTAACACCTAAATCACTATATATATATATTAGTGCTGTCGTATAACTAAAATCAGATTGTTTCAAAATGTCAGACTGTCTAGAAATTCAAACTGCTATATCTCAGCCATATTTTGAGATAAAGACAAAACAAAAAATGTTCTGGAATCCTTTTCATGAAGGTCAAACATTTAAGAAATTTCTTTTTTCAATTTCTAATTTGTTGTACCTCTTTTTACATTTTAAATAAATAAATAAAAAAATAAATAAATAGCCGCTACGTTGAAACAAGGTGACGGGCGAAGCTGGCCAACGAACTCGGTCGTGACATTGGTATATACTATACACACACTAAGCCACATCCAAATCGGTTCATAAATACGCGTATTATTGCATTACAAATATCAGATTGTTTCAAAATGTCAGCCAACCTAGAAATTCAAACTGCTATATCTGAGCCCTTTTTCATTTAATTCCTACTATTAGTTCACACTCTCCCTATATTTATTTATTTATTTATTTAAATATTGCGCGGCAGCGCAATACTTATTTATTTCCAGTGTCACTTCTCAATGCTAATTTAACATAGAAAAGCCTATGGAGCTCATAACTTTTTCATTTTTTCTTTCCACCTTTTTGTCCCTGATGCCATTCATTATTTTTTATTTACTAATTCTAATGATATTATTAATTTAAAGTGTAAAAACGTTTGCCTGACGCCAGGGTCAAAACGAATGGTAAAATGCCTTTGCATATTATAATCCAGAGAGAAACATGTTCCAATTTATTTTTACATTTTTCAAATATTTTTCTTAATAATTCCAAATTTCGCTTTTTTCATTCAGAATCAACGGACATTTTTCCAATAAAATTTAACATTTTTTTTTCTCATTGTTGCCAATAATTCAAAAGCCGTAATAATAATTTGTCTATTTTTCGTTGAATGATTTTCACGTGAAAAATTACTGAAATAGTTTTTTTTAAGAATTAAAAAGAAGTTGAATATGGTATCACAGTAGAAATAAAAATGACATTTTCAAACAGATTTTTTACGTTCAGATTGCAAGTTTTTGCCCAAAGTACAGCAACTTGCATTACTGCGCTGGTGAAAAATTTTGAATTATACATGGGTAAATTGCATCACAAATTGGGATACGATGCCGCATGAATCAAAGCCTGATGATGGTACCCTCCATTAATTTTGAAATTATTCGTCTGAATGCAGTCGTTTCTAAAAAACTTGACATATTAAACAAAAACATAATTTGAAGAACAAATTAAAAAAACAAAATTTATTTCTTACATTGTTTAAGCCCGAGAAGGGACAGATATTAAGGTATTTAATTCAATTCGTTCTACATTTAATGTTAAATTTTTTAACAAATAAGTTAAACCAATTGAACATTAAAAAATAAAAATAAAATTCACACAACTTGATACTTTACACCCTAAAAAATTAGATTCCGTTCAAATGAAATCGAAATAAATCTTAGACTTTTTTAAAGTTTTGTATTTTGCATGTATCTTATCATTTTATGTACAATCATCATAAAAATAATACAAAATCTGCAATACAAATATTTACAACTGAAAATTGGAAAACGTCTAAGATTTATTTCGTTTTCATTTGAACGGGATCTAAGCTTTAGGGTGTTTAAAGTATCATGTTGTATGAATTTTATTTTTATTTTTTAATGATCAATTGGTTTAACTTATTTGTTACAAAAATTAAACATTAAATGTAGAACGAATTGAATTAAATACCTTAATATAATCTATCTATACTCCGATTATAAAGAGGAAAAAATTGTTTATTTGTCGGAGGTAAGCTCTGGAACTACCGAACCGATTCCAAAAGTAATGGTATCAAAATGATGGTGTTAGTCCAACTTAGAACATAGGCTATATTTTATGTCGGTGCCACTAACCCAAAGGGGGTGTAGGAGCAAAAAACGTTCTAAAAATGCGATTTTAGCGTTACTGAAGGGCCTAGAAATATTAAGTTTTGAATATTAGTTACCTATAAGATATAAATGATGTCTAAGAACAGTTCTTAAACAATTCGAAATTTGAAAGGGTTGAAAATGCACAAAAAGCGTTCTAAAAAACTTTCTAAATGGTAGTTTCTACACAATCTCAGGAAATACCAAACCGATTTAAAAACTATTGGTGTCAAAATGATGGTGACAACGCTTGCTCCAAGATAGGCTATGTTTTATTTCGGTGCAACTACCCCTAAAGGGGGTGTAGGAGCAAAAAACGTTCTAAAATGATATTTTAGCGTTACTGAAGGGTCTAGAAATATGAAATTTTGAATATTAGTTACTTATAAGATATAAATGATGTCTAAGAACAGTTCTTAAACAATTCGAAATTTGAAAGGGGTGAAAATGCACAAAAAGCGTTCTAAAAAACGTTCGAAATGGTAGTTTCTACACAGTCTCAAGAAATACCAAACCGATTAAAAAATTATTGGTGTCAAAATAATGGTGACAACGCTTGCTCCAAGATAGGCTATGTTTTATGTCGGTGTCACTAACCTAAAGGGGGTGTAGGAGCAAAAAACGTTCTAAAAATGTGATTTTAGCGTTACCGAAAGGCCTAGAAATATGAAATTTTGAATATTAGTTACTTATTAGATATAAAGGATTTCTAAGAACAGTTCTTAAACAATTCGAAATTTGAAAGGGGTGAAAATGCACAAAAAGCGTTCTAAAAAACATTCTAAATGGTAGTTTCTACACAATCTCAAGAAATACCAAACCGATTAAAAAAATATTGGTGTCAAAATGATGGTGACAACGCTTGCTCCAAGATAGGCTATGTTTTATGTCGGTGCCACTAACCCAAAGGGGGTGTAGGAGCAAAAACGTTCTAAAAATGTGATTTTAGCGTTACTGAAGGGCCTAGAAATATGAAATTTTGAATATTAGTTACTTATTAGATATAAAGGATTTCTAAGAACAGTTCTTAAACAATTCGAAATTTGAAAGGGTTGAAAATGCACAAAAAGCGTTCTAAAAACGTTCTAAATCGTAGTTTCTACACAATCTCAGGAAATACCAAACCGATTTAAAAACTATTGGTGTCAAAATGATGGTGACAACGCTTGCTCCAAGATAGTCTATGTTTTATTTCTGTGCAACTACCCCTAAAGGAGGTGTAGGAGCAAAAAACGTTCTAAAAATGCGATTTATGTGTTACTGAAGGGCCTAAAATATGAAATTCGAAATATTAGCAACTTATTAGATATAAAGGATTCATAAGAACAGTTCTTAAACTATTCGAAATTTGAAAGGGGTGAAAATGCGCGAAAATCGTTCTAAAAAACGTTCTAAATGGTGGTTTCTACACAATCTCAGGAAATACCAAACCGATTTAAAAAATAATGGTGTCAAAATAAGGGTGTCAAAATGACGGTGACAACCCTTGCTCCAACATAGGCTATGTTTTATGTCGGTGCCACTACCCGAAAGGGGATGCAGGAGCAAAAAACGTTCTAAAAATGCGATTTTAGCGTTACCGAAGGGCCTAGAAATATGAAATTTGAAATATTAGCTACTTATTAGATATAAAGGATTTCTAAGAACAGTTCTTAAACAATTCAAAATTTAAAAGGGGTGAAAATGCGTGAAAAGCGTTCTAAAAAACGTTCTACTGGTGGTTTCTACACAATCTCAGGAAATACCAAACCGATCTAAAAAATAATGGCGTCAAAATGATGGTGACAACCCTTGCTCCAACATAGGCGATGTTTTATGTCGGTGCAACTACCCCAAAGGGGGTGCAGGAGGAAAACGTTCTAAATTGAGGCTTTTGCGTTACGGAAGGGCCTAGAATCGTAAAATTTGGAATGGTAGTTAGTTATAAGATATCAATGGACATTTCCTAAAAAAATCGAAATTTAAAAGGGGGGTCAAAATGCGCAAAAAGCATTGTAAAAAACGTTCTAAATTGCGATTTCTATGCAATCTCAGGAAATACTGAACCGATTTCAAATATAATGGTGTAAAAATGATGGTGACAGATCTTGCTCCAAGATAGGATATTTTATATCTGTTTCCACTACCCCAGAGGAGATGCAGGAGCAAAATGTGCGAAAAGCGTTCTAAAAACGTTCTAAATGCCAATTTGTCGGCAATATCTCAGGAAGAATGAATCTGATTTCAAACGTAATGGTAGGAAATTGATTCTGACAGCTCTGCTCTAACATAGACGCTATTTTATGTCAGTATCACTATCACCAAAACGTTGCAGGAGCAAAAAAGCGTCCTAAATTTCGATTTTTGTGATCGGTATGGGCTAGAAACTTAAAATTAAGCAAGGCATATATTTATTAGATATAAATGATCTTTAAGAACAGTTTCGAAAAAATTGGAAATTTAAAAAGATGTGAAAATGCGCGAAAAGCTTCATAAAAACGTTCTAAATTGCGATTTCTGCTCAATCTGGTAATGGTAAAAGTAATGGTTGCAAATGAATGGTGACAGTCCCTGCTATAACATAGGTTATATTTTATGTTGCTGTCACTACCATCTGAGGGTTGCAAAAGCAAAACATGTTCTAATTTGCGTTTTTTGCACAACTGAGGGGTCTAACTCTTTGAAATATGGCATGGTATTTACTTACAAGATGCAACTGCTTTCTAAGAACAGTCCAAAGAAAATTCCAAATTTACAAAAATGAAGTGAGTGAAAAGCGTTATAAAATACAATTTTTAAGCAAACTTATAAATTACCAAACCGATTAAAAAAATAATGATGATAAATTTTGGTGATAGAACCTGCTCAAACATAAGCTATATTTTATGTCTGTTCCACTACCACCAGAGGGTTGCAGGAGCTAAAAACATTCTAAATTGTGATTTCTGTGATACTGAAAAGGCTAGAAACTTTAAATATGACATGGTAGTTAATTATAAAATATAAATGCTGTCGAAGGAACGTCGAAAATAAATTCAAATTAAAAAGTGGTGAAGTGAAGGGAAGGTGCGAAAAGCATTCTAAAAAAGTTCTAAATTACGATTTCTATGCAAATTTCAGGGAATATAAACCGATTATAAAAGTAATAGTTGCGAATCAATGGTAACTTCTCTGATCCTACACAGGCTATATATTATGCCGGTGATTCTACCACCTGGGGTTCACAGGAACAACAAACGTTCTAAAAAAGGGCTTTAAAAGCTTTTTAAATTACGTTTCTGTGGAATATTAGGAAATAACAAACCGATTTCAAAATTAATGTTGGTAAATTAATGGTGACAGTTCCTATTTCAACATAGCCCTTTATGTTGAGAGAGGTGGTAGGACTTGGAATTTGACATGATAATTAATTTTAAGATGTAAGAAGATGGTTTCTAAAAAATTCAAAACTTCAAACGAATACTGAAATGAGCTCATTAATTGAGCATAAAAGTTTCAAAATATTTTCTAAATTATCATTTATTTAGTTTTATTTCGTTTTATTTATTTAAGTCTCATTTCTGCCTAATGCAGTGTAATAATGATGTTTAATCAAACTGTATTTTAAATAGTATTTTTTGAATTATTCCTAAAAGTAATAAGTACCTTTTAATAAAAAAAACCGTTTAATAAAATAAAATATTACCTTTAAAAAAAATAAAATATTACCTTTTAATAAAATAAAATATTTCCTTTTAATAAAATAAAAATTTAGTTAGTACCTTTTAATAAAAATTAGACATATAAATATAAGTTGGCATATTTCAACTATTACGCGAGCAAAGCCGCGGGGTTTGCTAGTTAATGATAATTTTAATGAATTATATACCTTAATATCCCTTCTCGGACTTAAACAATGTAGGAAATAAATTTTGTTTTTTTTAATTTGTTCTTCAAATTAGGTTTTTGTTTAATTTATTTATATATCTTGTTAAAATTTTCAATCGTTCATAAAATACTTATTATTCATCCTATCAAGTTGAAATAATTTTTTTTAAACTTGTACTGGATGACAATTGATGTTAATACACTTTTTTCAAATATTAATTAATTAAATTTTAATTAATTAATTTTAGTTTAAAATGGGAGGCAAAATGGCGGCCATTGGTTATTGAAGCATTTAATGCATCTTCATATCTATAAGGGGGGTTACCATAGGGAGGACCCTGTTATGTCGCCAAATACCGCCAAATTTGTCGCCAACTTGGCGATATATCGCCAAATTTGGAGGCCAAAATGAGTCGCCAAAAGTGGCGCCAACTTGGCGATATCTCTAATACTTCGCCAAATTCCCATAGACTTCCATTGTAAACCTACTTGCTTATAGAAAATCAACAAATTGAGATATTTTAATGCAACAAAAACTAATATTAGCTTAAGGGATTATATTAAATTTTTCTTTGATGACCTAAGTAGGAATTGACTTTAAAAACAAAATTTTTATATTACTTGTTTGAGATAAAGACAAAACGAAAATTGTTCTGGAATCCTTGTATCAAGCTTAAGCACTCAAGAAAAAATATTTTTCAATTTCTAAATTTTTGTACCTCTTTTCACATTTTAAATTTAAAAAAAAATTAAATGGCCACCATTTTGAAAGAATATGGCGGATGAAGGTGGCCAATGATCTCGGTCGAGACATCGGTATGTGCTATGCGCACATTAAGTCGCATCCAAATCGGTTCATAAATACGAGAGTTACAGTATGACAAAAATCATACAGTCCTGGGGTAATAACGCCAAGTGCTACTATTTCGCGTAATTATGAAGGAATCCGGAAGATGGCACCTACGGGTTCTACGCAGAAGGGCTTTGAGCCATCTGAATCACAAACAAGCGTTAAAAGTTAATTTGTTCCATTTGTAGACCTTATTGATGGAAGAAGCACTCAAGAGTCAACGCCCGATCTAAAATTTTCAAGGTAAGTTCTGTGATCTGAAGACTATATATTTATTAGGAAATACTTTGTTTATTACATAAATTTCTAGTGTATTTCATGTACTTTAAAAATGTTGTGGAAGATTTGGGATGTGTTCGCGAGGTAGTTTGTAGTTTGAAATGTACTGCTCAAAAAGTATACCGGGGTAATAACGCCCTCCACTGGCGTTATTACTCCAGTTGATTCTTTTCAGTGCTGGAACTACATCCGAAGAGAGTTTATTTTTTATTTTATGCACGAGAGAGCATTATTGTCATTGTTGAAAACCAAAAAGGATAAAGAGAAATTAGTATGTCCTTAGTGCTGCTAATTTTTTCATGTCAGAAGAATAAAATATGAAATGATTATTACTGCATTCCGCTATCGCAATTAAAGGTAAGTATGAGAAAATTGTCAATTTCTAGGGATTTAGAGTTTGTATCTTTAGAACTGGACAATTTACATGCCTTTATTCCATCTTATTTTCCAGCTTTGTTTGCATGGCGTTATTACCCGCATAATTGGGTAATAACGCAAATAGCTTTGGTCAAGAAATCACGCCATTACATTTTATGAATACATATCTGCTAAAATATTCTTTCTTGTACACATAGTCAATAAGTTGCTATATTAAATCATTTATTTGTTTGGAAAAAAAATTCTAAAACTAAGCCGTGAAAATTGGTAGAACTTTAATGTGGCGTTATTACCCCAGGATCCCTTATCTAATATATAAAAACGAAAATTTGTCTGTCTGTAATGCTATACAAATCCACAGTTTGGAAGCCAGAATTGTAAAATGTTACGTACATGTGTACAACACACGGGCGAGGCAACTAAATTAATCCGGAATCGAAATAATTTATAGCTAATTTTTAATTAATAAAACCCACCAATTTAACAGCAATTTCCTATAAAATTGAAACATTTTTCGTTATTGTAGTTGCCAAGAATTAAAAATTCACAATAAAATTCTTACCACAACAAATACTTTTCTATTGCAAGATTTCCATGTGAAAAATGAAAATGAAATAAATAGTTTGAAGAATTTAAATAAAAAGTGAATATTACGTCATAACTTTTTATTGCAAGATTTCCACGTGAAAAAGGAAAATGAAATAAATAGTTTGAAGAATTTAAATAAAAAGTGAATATTACGTCATGTTGGAAATATAATGGACGTCAGCAGGTAAATATATAACGTCATATGAGTGTGAAAAAACGTATTGAAACTTGGTGAAAATGCAATTATGGAAACAGTGGCATATTTTAACATTTTGAGGTTCTCTGAATTTCTTTTTGTCATTTTTAAATCTATTCCATATATATACGTGTGTGCATCATGCATGTATATTTGAATTTACACAAAGTTTTAGGTCCCTAGAGCTCATTCTTAGTGAAGGACTGAAATAAAGATGGCTTAATTGTTTTTTTTTTATTGTTTATTTTACACTGTATGTTTAATTTTGAAATTAAGTTTTCAAAACAAACATTCTTAAAATTCCGGGTAACGTCGATGCTTTAGCTAGTATATATATATACCAGGTGTCCTAAAAAGGACTGACTGATTTTAAAATTCAATAACTTGCAAACGATGACAGATATTTAAAAAAATCTTGCAAGAGTGTTATGTATGATGTCATTTCTTTTAAAACTGCGATTCTCTAATTTAGTTAGAATTACAAAAAAGATGGCGCTGCGAGTAAGATTTGCTAATTCCAGACCCGATTTTTGGTAGTTCGGGAGCCACTCAATACATTTAATCTCCTTTTTTGGCATGGGAGAAGGGAAAGGCCAAAAAATCCAGCTTGAATTTAGCGCCTTTTGCTTGCAGCGGCATCTATTGCTTCTAACTAAATTCGAGAATCACGGTAGAAAAACACCTGACATCATACATAACCCGCCAACAAGATTTTTTAAAATATCTGTCACCGTTACCGAGTTATTGAATTTTAAAATCAGTCAGTCCTTTTTAGGACACCCGGTATATCAACATTTCAACGGAGAGCGGTTTTTGGGTCTGAGGGGTCGTGATCGATGAAAATATACCAAAATTTTCCGTAATCGCTTTCATCCGGACGTCTGCAATTGCTTTTTGTAATGAAAGCTACCTAAAAAACAGTTCAGTTAATATTGAAAATTTCTTTTCCCATGGTATTTCCCAATCCTCACGATAACTTAGAATGGATATACAGGGGTGTTCACAAAGTTTCATGACTGGTCTGAGAATACAAAATGTATTAATTATTTTTGTACTGCGAACTAAAATTCTTCGAAATATGACCCTTGGGCATCAAAACACATCTCTGCCAGCATTTTTTCTATTATTCATAGTCTCCCTGGAAGCCTTCTCCCGCACGCCTGTTGAGGGACCTCGTCGAAGCTCCCTGGATCGCTGGAATCGTGTCGAATCGTTTCCCTTTCAGGTCTTTCTTGATCCGGGGAACAAAAAAAAAAGTCGTTGGTAGCAAGGTCTGGGCTGTAGGGGGGCTTGCGGCATTATTGCCAAGTTAAATTTATCCAAAACTTCGGCGGCGGCAGGCGGCGTTTGAGAGGGCGCATTGTCGTGGCGAACAATCCAATTATTTCTGATGTCTGGGCGGACGCGCCGGACTCGATCCTTCAAATGGTGGTGCATTCCAACGTAAAACTGACCTGACCCGGCGCGTCCGCCCAGACATCAGAGTCGATTGCATTGTTCACCACAACAATGCGCCCTCTCACACGTCGCTCGCAGCCGCCAAAGTTTTGGCTAAGTTTAATGTGGCAATCCTGCCACAAGGCCCCCTACAGCCCCAACCTCGCTCCCAGTGACTTTTTTTGTTCCTCCGGTTCAAAAAAAGACCTGAAAGGGAAGCAATTTAACATGTTTCTAGCGATCCACGATTCCAGCTTCGACGAGGTGCCTTGTGCGCGAAGACTTCAGCCTATGAATAATGGAAAAAACGCTGGCAGCGGTGTGTTGATGCTCAAGGGTCATATTTCGAAAAATTTCAGTTCGCTGTAAAGAAATGTTGAGCTAGAAAACAGGAATTCTGCTTTTTCAGAATTTAGTGTCACCCCCGGCATTTCCATTACTTCATTTTCTTCTGGTGGACTGCCGGTTTTTATTATTATGAGACAGCCATTATAAATGAAGCGTTAGGTGAAGATGAAAGAGCAGTCGTAAAAAGTTAGAACTCTGATTTTCTGGTCAGAATGGGAAAAAAAACCATAGCCATAATATTTATTTTTTTTTAAATTATGGCCATTGAGTTGCCAAAATTAAACAAATGTCGCTAAAAACTACAAAAAAATTAATATTTCAAAAACAAATGGAGATGCAGTTTTCAAACAAATTGCATTCAAATGTACTTTTTCTTCCCAATACGACGGTATAAACATTGAAAATGGGCAATGATTAGAAGTTTTAAAAAATGCTGTAGAGTATTTAATCGCACAATGAAACATCGGCTTTTGTTTTACGGCTGGCGTATACAAAGTAACGTTGTTTATTGGAGACAAAATAAGCTGGGAGAAAGAAATAGCATACCGGGGGCTAATAAATTTTGTATTCTCAGACCATTCTTAAAACTTTGTGAACATACCATTTATGAACATAAAACTTGTGTTAAATTAATCTCTAAACTATATTTTATAGAATGAATCAATGATGTATGAATTCTTTAACAGAAACTATTTAAAAAATTCAATTGAATTTGAAAAATAGAAAAATAATGAAAAAAAATTAATGATTAAAAAAATAATGAAAATATTTAACCATCTCAATAATATTAATTCGCTCTATAAAATATAGTTTAGAGGGCATTTTACCAAAAGTTTTATGTTTACATAGATATCCATTCTAAACTACGTTATCGTGTGGATTGTGACATACCATGTGAAAAAAATTGCAATATTAACTGAATTGTATTTTTTATTACATTATATCATATTATAACAGTTTATTCTTACAAAGCTTTAAATAGGTCTTAAATATATTAAAGACATTTGTGTAATTTCAATGAGTATTTAGAAAGTTATGAATATTTGACCACATCACTTTTCACTGACTATGAATAGACATCAAAAGGTATCAGACCCCTTAAGTTTACCTTATAAATGTAGTGTAAAATATGTATGGACCAAATCATTATCTATATATAATTTCCAAAATATTTTTAATGTAGCAATAGCAATTTTTTCATTAAAAAGTTCTTTAAGGAGATAAGGTGAAATAATGACTGATACTCTAACCTCTAGAGAGGATAGAAATATTTCTAAAATGTTCTAGGGCTTTTTAACTACAAAATTATTTGTTTACATCTGTGAAGTTGTGCGTTATATAGAGAATTGCATTATACAGAATTGCGTTATAAAAATTTTCTACTTTAATTCTTCTAGAAGTATTTTTTTTCTCATATCACAAAACGCAATATTAATTTGAAAAAATACATATACCAGATAAATAATGTTAATAAACATTATTTATTTGAAAGAACAAAATAAAATTGTGTGAACTAAGTGCTTGGTTATTATAGTCCCATCTAAATATTTGGTAATCATTTGGTTTATACCCAAATGATTTTGCTAGTTCAATAAAATTTTATTGAACTAACAAAATCTTTGGTCAGTCCAATCAAATATTTGGATGGGGCTATTTGTTGTTCTTTTAACTAAATAGTTTATTCCGTGCAGCAGTTAATATAAATTTTTCATAGAATTCCCAACAGAAGGCGATATTGAGTTAATTTTTAATACCAAAGTTTTATTTATCATTTGGGCAGTTTCACACCGTTATTGCTAAAATGAACTTCGTAAATTTTATAAAATTATAAAAGCTGAAAACGTAGAAAAATAGATTTTTTACGAAGGTAAGTTCATATACTTCATAATTTTGCATTAGAAAATTGGCAATGTTTTTGTGATACAATTAATTTTCTATTTTCTGCAGATATGAGAAAAGCATATTTTAGTCAAAAAAAAAAATGTATGTTCTAAAAATTTTTAATGATTTTTACATGCTTAAAATGATATTTTCTAACATCTGAGCAAATAATTTTTTAATATCAGTTCCTGAGTTACAAAGGTTTAAAATATGTCAGCGGTGCCTTTCTAAAATGCGTGGTTGTCGTTGTTCTAAAGCAATTAAATTCACTGCAATTCACATCATAATAAAAAAATTATCTGGACATAGATATACCTGCATTTAGTTCCGCGGCCGGACCATAATATTAAAATCAAATTACATATGCAGATCTAATCGCAGTAATCTTCAAAATAAATATCGTCGTCGATGATATAAAAACATTATGAAATCTAGCGTTCACTCCGTTTTCGATTTTTCTAATCATGTCCAAAATAAAATAGGGCAAGTTAATCTCTCTCTAAATCATTAAACGAATGTAGTTAATACAACTTAATTTTATTAACTATTCGGATGGAATTCTACCTTTTTACGTTATTCCTAGGGGGTGTATGTGAGTTAGAGGCAGAACTGATTTTATTTAAATGAGATTATTTTCAGATCAAAATAATCTAATTAACGTATATTAAAGGTGAAGAGTAATTAGCCCCCGGTATGCTATATCTTTCTTCCAGTAAATAAAATGTCGTCTCCAAAAAATAACGTTCCGTTGTATAAACCAGCCGTAAAACAAAGCAGATGTATCATTGTACAAAATAATCTCTACTGCAATTTTTTAAACTTCTAATCATCGCACATTTTAAATTTTCATACCGTCGTATTGGTGGAAAAAAAGTACTTTTTGATGCAATTTGTTTGAAAACTGCATATCAGTTTATATTTTAAGATATTAAATTTTTTTTTATAGTTTTTAGCGCCATTTGTTTAACTTTGGCAACTCAAGTACTCCATTTCTGTAGAAAGTAAAGAAAAAATAGTTGGAAAATAGCAATTATATCTTTTTGTTGCCATTTTCTCATAAAAACAGAAAAAAACGTAATTAAACTACGTGCTATTTTGAAAAAATATAAATGAAGGATTTTTGACAAAACATGGAGCTATTATAAACTATATTTAATTTTAAGTATCTATATTAATATTATTCTAGTACTATTCTGAGATAGTGACGTCCTATGCACACTTTATTGTAGATGTTGTTTAAGACTGGATCGTAAATGAGGAATTCTTCAGCGGAAGCGGATCACGTCGTTTTATATAAAATAAAATCGGGTGTTTTAAGTCTTAAAACTGTACTACAGTAGAGTCCCGATTATCCGAGTCCCACTTAACCAAGTTTTCGCTTTAACCAAGTTATTTTCTTCTGATGGACTGGTGGCTTCTATTATTATGAAACAACCATTATAAATGAAGTGTTAGATGAAGATGAAAGAGCAGCCGAAAAAAAGATAGAAATCTGATTTTCTAGTCAGAATGGGAAACAAAAATGGCCATTTTTTTTCCCATTCTGACCAGAAAATCAGTGTTCTAACTTTTTACGGCTGCTCTTTCATCTTCACCTAACACTTCATTTATAATGGTTGTTTCATAATAATAGAAGTCATCAGTCCATCAGAAGAAAATGATCCATTCCAAAGGTATAAGTTCTATTAACTCGGATAATCGGTACTCCACTGTATCTATATATATACATATATATATATATATATTTCATCGGGGACGACAGTAAATTCTGAAAAAGCAGAATTCATGTTCTCTAGTTTTTACTTTTACTTAATATAACGCGATATTAAAATTAAATTACTGCATCTTCGTAAATCATAAATAATATTATTCTATTCACAAGCCCCCAAAATAAATAAATAGCTAAATATCGTTCACTAATTAAAAGGTGGCAAGTGATATATATTCACTGCTAGTAGCTCAAACGTCTATATTATGGTTTACTTTATCTTAAATTTTGATTCTGTTACATTTACTTGCTATAACAACGTTATTGCCAAATCCGAATTGATAATTTTGTTATTGTAACTCAGATAATTGACGAGTTATACCAAAACAGTTCAATTAATTACAATTAACCCCGGTGGAAATTTAACTTATATCCTTCATCAGATAATACAGTTCTCAAAGCATTAAATTATGTCTGTGCTTTTTTTCGTTTCTAGAGATGTTCTGTATAAATTTCCTACACTTCATGACTAACAATTATCTGGACATAGATATCTATGTCTGCATTATCTGTACGCTGTTAGTTCCGTGGGTGAGTCGTAACATCAAATCTAATTATGTATGTAAACTTTACCAAAGATCTTCGATAAATGTCGTTTATCGTGGCGGGTACGAAAAACAAAATGAAATCTGCAATTCATTCCATTTTTATCTTACATCTAAAAAAATATATACGCAAATCAAACTTTATGAATCATTAAGACGGATGTAAGTTAAGACAGTTTAGTTTAATTAACTATTGATATATCATTTTACATGATTAAATTATTCTCAGGATGATGCATGCCTGGGGATGTAGAATTTAGGTAATCTAAATGGGAGTACTTGCAAATCATAACAATCTAATTATTGTATAATTAAGGATGCTCTTTTTGATTATTGATCGATATACATCGAAGTTAAAAATGGATTATTCTATCTCGGTAAATCTTAAATAATTCTATTCCATACGCACCAATCAAAAATAAATAAACAGATAAATAAAATTATTTAATTAAAATATGGGTAATTATACAATCCTCGTTAGTTGTAAATGCAGTTTTTATATTATAGCTTAATTTATCTGAATGTTGAAATATGTTTTAAATTTGCTATAATAACATTATTGCTGAACCAGAGATCAAAATTTTGCTGTTGCAACTTCAAGAGTTAAATATAGCAAAAGTTAGACAATCACTAGATTAATTTTAACACAGTTATTCTAATTGGTGAATAAATCATTAAACAAAAACATAATTTGAAGAACAAATTAAAAAAACAAAATTTATTTCCTACATTGTTTAAGCCCGAGAAGGGACAGATATTAAGTTATTTCATTCAATTAGTGCTACATTTAATGTTAAATTTTTGTAACAAATTAGTTAAGCCAATTGAAGATTAAAAAATAAAAATAAAATTCATACAATATGATACTTAAAACACCCTAAAAAATTAGATTCCGTTCAAATGAAGTCGAAATAAATCTTAGACTTCTTCCATTTTTAATTGAAAATATTTGTATTGCAGATTTTGTATTATGTTTATGACAATTGTGTGTAAAATGATAAGATGCATGCAAAATACAAAACTTAATAAAAAGTCTAAGATTTATTTCGATTTCATTTGAACGGAATCTAATTTTTTAGGGTGTTTTAAGTATCATATTGTATGAATTTTATTTTTATTTTTTTATCTTCAATTGGCTTAACTAATTTGTTACAAAAATTTAACATTAAATGTAGAACTAATTGAATGAAATAACTTAATATATGTCCCTTCTCGGGCTTAAACAATGTAGGAAATAAATTTTGTTTTTTTAATTTGTTCTTCAAATTATGTTTTTGTTTAATATGTCAAGTTTTTTAATAACTACTGTACTCAGACGAACGCATTTCAAAATTAATAGAGAGTATCATCATCAGGCTTTGATGTATGCGGTATTGCATCACAATGTGCGATGCAGTTTACCA
The DNA here is from genome assembly GCA_963932465.1 of Maratus speciosus. Classification (NCBI taxonomy): domain Eukaryota; kingdom Metazoa; phylum Arthropoda; class Arachnida; order Araneae; family Salticidae; genus Maratus; species Maratus speciosus. The sequence continues at coordinate 288,513,880 of OZ010800.1, read as the reverse complement.
ATGTGTAATTCAAAATGTTTCACCACTGTAGTAATGCAGGTTGCGGTAGTTTGGACAAAAATTTCTAATCTGAACGTAAAAAATCTATAATCAAAACATAAAAAAATAACTTCACTTAAATTTACATACCTTATTTCCCACTCAGGAACGCTATGAATGTAAATGTAAATTGTGTTGAATCCTTACTTCTAATACTTAATATTACAGCTGTGATACAGTAAAAAATAAAAAATAAAAGTTTTACTTAAATTTTTTAATCTTACTCTCTCCCAAGAGGTGATGTAAACACATCAAAAAAGTATTACCTAAGTTTAACTTGGGGTATAAATAGTTCTCATCTCGAAAAAAAAAATACATTTTAAAATTTAAGTTATGTAATTCCCCACTAAGTTCGCTACCTGCGTAAAAATAGCCATTAGAAACTTTTTACTAAAATATAAATTTGACCAAATCAAAAACTTATTCTGAAAATATCCTTTTTATTTCCACTATGACGCTATATTCACCTTTTTAATTTTTGAAAAAAAAAAAAAAAAAAAAAAAAAAAAACTAGCTCAATTTAATATTTCACGTGAAAATATTTCAACTAAAAAGAAATACATTATTATTACGGCTTTTGAAATTTTTGCAACAATAAAGTAAAAATGTTACATTTTCTATGAAAAATGCCCGTTGATTTTCAATGAAAAAAGCGAAAATTGGAATTATTAAGAAAAATATTTGAATAATGTAAAAAAAAAAAATTGGCCCGTGTTTCTCTCTGGGTTATAATTCACCCATATGCAAAGGCCTTTTACCATTCGTTTTGACCCTGACATCAGGCAAACGTTTTTACACTTTAAATTTATAATATCATTAGAATTAGTAAAGAATAAAAAATGAGTGGCATCAGGGACAAAAAGGTGGGAAGAAAAAATGAAAAAGTTATGATCTCCATAGTCCATGATCTTCCATGTCAAATTAACATTGAGAAGTGACACTGGAAATACAGCGCAATACTTAAATATGAATTGTAATTTTCCAAGTGGGCCAAAATGTCCAGGCCAGAATTCGTTGTTGTATTTTATGTCGGCCAATTATCTGCACGTGGGATATAGGCACCAGAATTCGAAACAGGATTCTGTTGGCTGAAGCTGCCAATGCTTTGCCAACTGAGCTATCCCGGACGAATCTGGAAGATCCAATTCACCAAGATAAGCTTATTTTTCAAAGCATCTGATATGATATATGAATCAGATCAACAGAATATATCGCATGTAATGGAACTCCAGTAAACACTGGATACGTAATTTCACTAGATTAATTTTAACAAAATTATTCTAAACGTATGAAAATCACTTATAATCATCCAAACTAAGCTACAAATTGCTAAAAGTGATAAAAAATACACTTAAAAGGCATATAAATACTTTTATTTAGATCGACATATGTTTCATCGCGTAAACGGCGACCTTCTCAAGATCTTTGTTGATACAAATATTTTCGTAAATTTTTTGTAAAAAACAAGAAATTGGTAAATAAAATCACGAGACCTCATGTATAATGAAAAAACAGTGCAAACATAAAATAAAAATGGATAATTGTGAACGTGAGTTAACGTCTACTGTTGTTTCTAATCCTGCAAAGTATCTTTTTCCAAATTTTAGGTAACTCAAGGGAGGCTGAATCATTGCAAATATTCTCACTACTGCGTAAAAAAGATCTCTATTGATTCCCGGATTATGGATGGTAAATAAAAATCTTGATGGATAAATTATTCGACTATTTTTAAAATGAATCTGTAAAGGTTCTAGTAAATTTTAGTTCTCACGTATTGCGATGAACTACGTCTCTGGTAGTATAATAGGTATTTTCTGGCTTTACTGAACATTTGGTGTTATCCTTACACTGTACTTATGAACTAACAACGGACATCATTTGCTTTACTATTGATTTATTAACATTTCATAGTCATATAGTTAAAAATGTAATTGACTTTATACACTGTTTCTTCATGCTTTTGTTTTCATCTTATCATAGTAATATGTCAGAATTCTAAATGACTTTAATATTATTTGTAAACCTTTCCTTGTTTTTATTGTCATTTTTCAGTCACTTGTCATTAGTGTAAATGACTTTAGACTTTGCTTTATTTTAACCACTTTTCCGGCGCCAGGGCACTCTTTGTGAGTTTTACTTTTATTATTTGTCACTGTATTTCTTGGGCTAATCCTCTGCTGTGGTTTTGCTGGTCGCAGAAGGTACTTTTCTGTCAGGGGTTCATGCCTATGTCATTTTTGGTTGGCTCCCTGGCAGAGTGATCCTGTAAAGGTTCTGTGTTACATAATCTGGCCAAAGCTGTAAACTTAAAACTAGAATTTATTCACTTTACAATATTTTCCTGAATTCTTCGAAAGATTGAAATATAAACGCAATAAATTCAATATCTTCTTCATTGCAAAACCTTACGTAAATTTTAAAAATATAGTATGTAAGGACATAGATCCAATTATCAGGAGTATATGAAATACCTTTCACCAAAGAAGATGGAACATTGTAATTTATATAGGTATGACAAGCAGAAAACTAAAAACTAGAATCAAAGAACATATAGCAGACATCAAATACAACAAGAGAATTGCAGCTTTGGCCGGATTGTGTAGCAAAGAACCTGTAAAGATTGATTTTAAAAATAATAAAATAATTTATCCATCAAGATTTTACTTACCATCTGTTAAATTAAAATAAATAATTAAAAAAAAAGAGATAGTTTGGTTTTAAAGAGAGAAGTATTTAATGTAAATTGATTTTAAAGAAGAGGCTCGTGATTTAAGTGGGAAAATAAATGAAGTACATTGCATTAAAAGAAAAATGCATGATGGATAACAAATAATAATTTTAAAGCAGTACTCACCTGAACTTAACAGTTGTATCATCCATCTGAAAACCCTTATCGTAACTTATAAATGCAGCGGTGCCAAAATAATATTTTTGAAGATTATTTTACCAATCAAAATATTTAATTTTTAATATTTATTTGCTTAATTCTATTGATCTTTTGGCACATTAAACTATATACTACATAAATACATCATACACAGTACTCAATGAATACACATATTAATTTTAAATCAATATTTTATTCAAAATATGAATTTAAGAAAAGGGGATTCGGGAGGGGAGACTAAGTGCACTAGTACATAAACAATACATATGACAAGATATCAATTTTGATTTTATATTTTCCTGAATGAAAATAGATAAACAATACTATAATGACATATTTAGTTTCAAAAACTCTAAAGGAGAATATATGTCCAAAAATGAACATAACTTGAATTGGTTTTGACTTGAAGGATGATTGATTAAAATCTGCTTTTAATAAGTAAAAGAACACATAGAGAGGCCAAGATATATGAATATCAAGAATCGTACCTGGAGATTAAACAGTTCATCTTAACGAGTCGATAACAGTCGGAATGTTCAAAAGTTATTGCATTATTATAAAGTAATTAACACAACACGAGAAATACAATAGAGTCAGCATATCTCAATTTCTCTTCTTGTAAGGGAATAAGGTGGTAAATCATTTATCTCTCATGCAGGGATTCTTAAAATAACTTGTTGCTCTTACCAATTTCGTTCTCAAAGGATTTTGAAGCTGTAAACAAGGGGAAGAGAGAGGAAATTCTTGAGCTATATACAAATGAATATTCCTCATTTGTGGTTGAGAGATGTATCAACTTTTCGAAATATCTCCTCAGATGAGAACCACCATTACATCAATCTTTGATGACTAACGCCCTTTATCATTTTTATCAGATTTCGACTGACAAGTTAGCACTGCTCCACGGATCATCATTTGGAAAATATCTCTTGAATAAATTACCTATATCTAGTGCGCTAAATTTTCTATAGTTTTAAAAGAGTTAAAAATTATAAGGATTAAATTATTTGGACAGAATAGGCCTTCCCCCGGTGTACTGATTTGAGAGACACGGTACACCGGTGGGGCTATCTGTCCTATCCGCGCGGAGTTTCGACGCCAAGAGATCGAGAGACGCCAGGAACGACGCTCACCTCAAAATGTCGTTGGGCGCGAAAGTGTGTGATTGGCTGATCCCGTTCGATGCCACAACGCGTAATAAAGATTTAAATGAAAGATCGTTATGTTAAAATTTGAATTTTATATTTGAAAATTATTATAAGAGATATTTAATTTGGCTGCAAGTATTAAAATTAAGATATTATATTTTATTGTTGATATTTTTTAACGATCTTTTCTGGAGAACAAATTAAAAATGTTTTTATGTAAAAATTAACTGAAAATGAATTTTGAACAATTAATGTTAATTAACTAATTAAATATTTGAAAGTTTCCATTACCTAACACCATCCATTATCCGGGAATCAATAGAGATCTTTTTACGCAATGAGAATATTTGCAATGATTCATCCTCCCTTGAGTTACCTAAAATTTGGAAAGAGATGCTTTGCAAGATTAGAAACAACAGTAAAAGTTAATTCACGCTCATAAATATCTATTTTTGTTTTATGTTTGCACTGTTTTTAACACTTTCCAACAAAGTTGAAAAGTGTTTATGCATTCGGTTTGTTTGTCCGTCAGTCCGTTTGGCCGTCTGTCCACGCTCTAACCCCCATAAATATACTCGGATTTTCATGAAATTGATAAAGTTATTTAGGGTCCCCAAAGCATGTTTGGTATAGTATATAAAGTATGTAGGATTAATAGTTCAATTACAGGAGCACTCAAAAGTATTCCATTACATTATGGCATATGGGGAAAAATTGTTTGCAGAGTATTTTAACCACATTACGCTATTTCAAATGCATTGAAACTGATATAAATCACTGAATTTCACTACGATCACATTAGAACATGACATTCATGGCATTTTTTATTTATTTACAGAGACACACAAAAGAAATCGGTTACAGTACTGTCTTTGAGTAATAATTGCTGGAGTGTACGGTTTAAAATTCGGTGCGCTCTTTTAAATTTAATTAATTTTTCGTATGTTACTCGTCATATATAAATACTATACCTTATATACAGGGCTGCACAAAAGTATTCACCTACCATTCTCCTTATTAGAAGAAATTGCTGAAGGAAAATATTCAACTGAAGTATATGTATCTCTTAAGTGAACTAAATTTTGGCATGCTTATAGTTAAAAAATACAAATCTATATATCCTATACAAGGTTGCTAAAAAATTCGATTAATTTTCCGATTGTAGATGGGAACAGCTGATATTGGGTTTTGAAATGTCTTATGCGTTTCCATATGGTTGAATTAGACATAATATTTTATTTTATTAAATGTGCAGTTTTGTTACATTATTCTGAATGTGTTGGAAAGTGTTTCATAATCTATGCTTGACGCATGATTTTTTCTTTCTTGTTTCATTATACATGGGGTCCAGTGGTTTTATTTTCCAATTACTTGATTTAAAAATTTTTTTAAAAATACGAGTTGCAACCCGTCGAAATTCGACGAATTAAAATGTTTAGAATGGAACTGTTAGATCGAATTTATAATAAACCCACAAAAATAATTACAATAAAATATTCAGCTTGCATTGGTTGTCTAACTCTTAAAACAAATAATGTTTTTAACCTAAAATTACCAAAATGTTATTTCTACAAACTTCAACTGCTTAAATTATTGAAAAATTAAACTGTATTAGCATACGTAATCAAGATCAGTAATTATGTTGAAGTTATCGATTGAGGCTCTTATGATTGTTTTTACGGGAAGAAAAATCAGTAAAAAGGATTTTGCTTTGTCACATCATAACATTTCCCACCATAACGTCTAAACTGTACGTTATTTTCACATTCTCAAAATTTACATACGCACCACTCAAATCACAATGTAAAAGTATTTTAACTCACAATACATTATTAATGAATGTATTTCCAAACTTAAAGTCACGTTTGTCCGATACAACTTTCCCTGTGAACATTCGCACAAACTTTAAGTTCTAATCTCGGTACCCGCAAAAACTTACCATTCAGAAATTTGCCTTTAGTTGCCATAGTATTGGCCATTTAGTATTGGTCAAATATTTAGTTTTATCAAAGAAAATGATCGTTTTGTTTTAAATATGACATCATTTTTACTCACTGAATCATTTTGCCTAGCGTCTCAAACTCAGTATAAGCGTAATGAAAAAATATTGAAATATCTTCTTCAATCTTATTGAAGAAGAATGCGTGTTTATTTTAAATGGCTGAAGTCATTTTCTGTTCAAAAATTAGAAAAAGTTACTTTTATTTGTAATATGAAAATGGCATCAATAAGCATATAATAAATAAAAATAAATAAACCATGACTAATAATTTCCCTTTACTTTTAATAGAAATGGAGCACTTCAGTTGCCACAATTACAAAATTGGTACTAAAAACAATAAAAAAATTATTATCTCAAAAATAAATTGAGATAGAGCTTTCAAACAAATTGCATTTAAAAGTACATTTTTTCCCTATACGACGGTGTAAAAATTGAAACTGTGCGATGTTTAGAAGTTTAAAAATTTGCCGTAGCAAAAATTGCAAAACCAAAATTTCAATTTAAAATTCAAAGTGTTGCCATTCGCAGAATGACGTATGCGTTACGCACAGATATGTTTGTCCTTTATAATATAGATTTGTATCAACAAAGGTCTTGAAAATGTCGCCTTTTGCGCGATAAAACATATGTTGATCTAAATAAAGGTATTTATACACTGTAAAAAAAATTCAAAAACGTTTCTGAATATATGAGGCAGCTACGGTGCATGTAATTTTCAAAAACGTTTCTGAGTATTTCGGAAACCTCTTTCCGACATATTCACAAACGTTGCTGACTATTTCAGAAAATCTTTTGATTTCTGAAATAGTCAACAACGTTTCTGTGATTTCTGAAATAGTCAACAACGTTCCTGAGTATGTCGGAAAGAAGTTTTCGAAATACTCAGAAACGTTTTTGAAAATTACATGCACCGTAGCTGCCCCATATATTCAGAAACGTTTCTGAATTTTTTTACAGTGTATGCCTTTTAATTGTTTTTATCACTTTTAGCAATCTTTAGCTTAGTTTGGAAAATTACAGGCATCCCCCGGCTTACGCAATACTCGACTTACGTAAATTTACGATTTACGTAAGAAATTTCGAAAATTACATTTAAGAACATTACTAGCTCGTTTAATACGCATTCTTTTGATAATTGTTTTATAAATAAAATATGCAGATAAAAACCACAACAATAATATATTTTTATATATTAGATAGAGTTATATTTTTATTGGGATATCCAATCAAATCTTTAACAAAACAAACACAAATCTGATTAAAGTGAGCCAAAAAAAGACTCTTGTTTAACCGTTACAATTTTCTTAGCTGAATTCAAACCATAATTAAACATAATTTTAAACTTTTGGTGAAGAGGAACGAGTGTATTTTTTCTTCCACCTTCAGAGCTGTTCGTTTGATGTAGATTCAAAATTGATACAATTTAATTCATCAATGTTAAATTTATAAATCCCATATTCCACAAGATACTTTTTATTTTAAAAGTGTTCTTTCAGTTTTTTTCTATATTTTTTCATACTTTTATAGTTTATATCTAAGTAAATACTGCTGCATGCTACTTTATTTACAAAATAATACTGTATAAATAATGTATGTATATATATATATAATAAATATTGCAGTTTCTGACGAAATGTTACCTAAGGAATTTACAAATTCGACTTACGCAAAATTTTACGGAACGCATTACTTACGTAAGTCGAGGGATGCCTGTATTCTAATTGGTAAATAAATCATATGAGTTGTAATGTCCCAACTGGGCGAAAAATGCCCGGGCCAGGATTCAAACAAGGGATCTCTTGGCTAAAGCTACTAATGCTCTGCCAACTGAGCTATCCCGGATGATACATACTTACATAATAAAACAATTAAATAAAACTAAATAAACGTCGATAAATACTTTAACTCGTATTCCTCATCACATCATTCAATTTTCAAAGCACGAAATTAGGTCTGTGTTTTCATTCTGGAGATATCCAATATAAATCAATTAAATTCACCACACCTCAAGACCAACAATTTATCGGGAAATACGCATGCCTCCATTTTCTGTATGTTGTTAGTGTCATGGGTGGGTCATATCATAACATTAAAACGTAATTATGCGATTGAACTTAACTCTAAACATCTTCTACATAAATGTCATTTATCGTAGATGGTGCAAAACGTAGCATCTACAATTCGTACTGTTTGACATCTTTCTAATCGTAAACAGGATCTAGAAAAAAATGGACAAGTCAAGCTCTATAAATAATTAAGACGGATGTAGTTAAGACAGTTTCATTTTATTAACCATTCGGATGTAATTGTACATTTTTTAGAATACGCTTAGGGTGGTATAGTGCCTGAGAGAAGGAAAATTGGTGTTATTTAAAATGTAATGACTTACAAATCGCAATAATTTAATTAGTGCACATTAGCCGGTGTTTCCAGATTGGAGAACTCTTTATTCAGAATATATACAACTATTAAATGACAGACATTTCGGGATAAATAAATTAAGTGTTACTAATGCAAAAAAGTGGTAAAATATTTTGAATAAAAAAAATTCCCCAATTTTTTAACACCAATATTAAAGGTGTCTTTTTTTTTTTTTTTACTTATAATCGGTGTACCACGAAGATAAAAATAGGTTACTCAAATTCCATTATTCATAAATCGAAATATAATTCTATCTAGATCGCTTAAAAATAATAAAAGAAAATAAATAAATAAATAAAAATGGACAGTAATGCAAACACTACTAATTACAGCTCAAATAACACCGTGTTGCTTCAAATCCTTCTCAGAGTTTTGGTCACAGAAGAATGAAATTTTTAAAGCTTTAGTACTTGTCAAATCATGGAGAATTTTTCTTTTTTTTAAATACAGCGTGGTACTTTGCCGATATATGAGCGGCAGCTATACTAGCGGCCGCTCCCTTCAACCAACAACAAAGACATGTGAGATATAGTTATCTGAAAGTCTGCGCTCGAGATTGTGATGAAGAACAATGGAGACAGTGCGGTTACGGCTATAGTGAAAAAATTCGAAATTTTTGAATGGTAGCACCCACTTTTTCTCATTCCATAGTTGTTAGCGCATTGATAAATCCTAAATGGCGTCGGAACGGTATACGTAATCCAAAAAAACAGCGACGTAGGACACATGCAAAGAACAGCCTTGTAAAACAACTAATTGAATCAGAGAGACGAAGCGCACAAGCACTAAGCATAGAACACTATTCGCAAAACATGGCTAGTGTAAAAATTTTCAAAATCAGTGTAGAAAAATCGTACCACCGGTTAAAAAAAAAAAAAAAAAAAAAAAAAAAAAAAAAAAAAAAACTCGTCTGTGTTGCTATTGGCTGTTTGAAATACTGTTCTCTGCATGCAACCTACGTCTCCGTTTTTCGTGCTACATGTACCGTTAGGGGCTGTGCATATATAACGTTATCATTTTAGGGGGGAGGGGGAGTCTGGCAAATAATATCGTTAGATATCTCTAGGGGGAGGGGGGGGGTCGTCTTTTGATATCGTTATCATTTTTGATCCAACCAAAATTTTCTCTTTTTATTTATATCTTAGCCTTTACATCAAAATAGAATGTTATCTTTTTTAGTCTGCTGTCTATTTTTATGAAAGTACAAAGTTATTATTATCATTAAATGATTATAAAATTATTTAATTCCACGTTTCCTATTTCTTCTGTCATATGTGTATGCCTATATAATTCGCTGTTCGAGAAACCATATGCGAAGTATGTTTCAAATGATACCTGTGTTTACTAATAAATAAAAGAGAAAGAATGTTGTCCACCTGTTTTGGTGATAAGAAGCTTTGTCCCCTCCCTCCTCCGTCCGGGGTCAAGTGCAAGAAAACATTATTACTGTTGAATGTATTATGTAACAAAAAGCTATTATAAAATACTTTTAAATAGTAACTATTTCTTTTAAGTGTTATTTGATAAAAAGTTTTTTCATATATAAAGTGATATTTTATTGAGTTCTCTTCATATGAATCAATGAAGTATGCGAAAAATGAATGTAACCATATTTGTATATCACTCCAATCAAAAGAAAAAAAAATTCAAAAATTTAAAGAATTTTTAGACATTGATAACGATATCATTACGGGGGGGGGGGGGGGTTCGAGGGATGATAACGTATGATATCGTAAGGGGGGGGAGGGGGTTCAAAATTGCCAAAAAAGTGATAACGTTATATATGCACAGCCCCTTACAAAGGAATTTATAGTTTTTCAATTCGCTGATCCTTTTAGAGATGAGAAAAAGTGGGATTGCCTTTCATTAATTTCTAAATTTTTTCGCCGCAACCCTAAATGTCCCTTTTTCACCATAATCTATAACGCATACCTTCAAATAACTATATCGCACATTTCATTTTGATCAGTTGAACAGAGCGGACGCTAGTGGTCTTTGATATATTGGCACAGTTTCTTTAAGTAATAGGAACAAGGTGTCGTATAAAAATTTAAATTTTATATTTAAAAAAATAACTATTTTCGTTTAAATGGGATTTGATATGACGAAGAAGGACATTTGAAATTATTTTGCAGTTGGAACTATACCTTTAAAACTAACGATTTAGGCATTAGCTATCGGATAACGATAAAAGGGATTTTCTGTATAGTGCATAATTACCCATAATTAGAGATGCAATAATATCCTATTGTTTGTAATCATTCTTGTGACTTTTTTACACGTTTAAAAAATCAAAAATAACGCTAATAATTATTTTAAATTCTAATCTATATTTCAAATTTCTTCCTAACTATCCCGCGAGTTAAAAAATTACCTCCATATTCGTTTTTCAAAACCTTAATTTACTAAGGACCTTTAAAAAACTGTTATTATTCTATGAGACCGAAATATTTTTACTCAACTTTAGTTTTGCATACCAGATGCCACAAAAAGATTGAAAAGCTTTTTAATTTTTTACCTGTCGGAGATAAGTTTGTAAAGTAAATTGCAAGAGTGTTCAAAATAAATTAAGAAATAAGGTTATGTTATTTAAATAGCCCTGCCATTAAGTTTCAAAAAGTTATACTTTTTTAATTTTTATACGGGCTATATGCACGCGTGTGAAATGGATTATCCCAATCGATTGCGTATGCAAATAGATTGGCATCCTACTTTGCATTTATGGAATCTACAGTCTGATATATACATATATATCGCATGATATTCAGAGAGGGGTTGTCTGAACTCGCCAAACTCCGTTCAGACAACGCAGGTTCTAAAAACACACTAATATCTCTATTTATAAAAAAATACTGAAGATTTCATTATAATTAAACAAGCAGTGGCGATCTTCTGTAATTGAGTTTCCATTCGCTTCCCTTTGACTGTGGGATTTTAAGGCGAATCAACTGCTGTCGCAACAGCTAACGGCTGTTTTTGCGATTCATTTAATAAGATAAATTAAACATTTGAAAATCAGCTTGTATAAAATGGCGAAGTAAACAATGTCATATTTGAATTTTATAACGATGCTATAAGCAATTGTTTTGTTATAAGCAATATTGTTGTTGCTATAAGCAATATTTGTTAAATTGTTAATGAAGTAATTGTTAGTAGATTTTGTTAATTTAAATGTTTTAATTTAAATTGTTTTAAATGTATTGGTTTAAATAAGACATAATTGTCATCAAAGTCTTTTTTCTCTTTTTGATATTCACGTGAAAATACATTTTTTAATTGAAAGAAAAGATTATTATTTGCGCTGTTTTAAAATTGGCAACAACAGGTAAAAAGACTTTTTCGAAATATGAAATAAATCTCTCCTGTGAATATATTTTTAAATTGATACTTTTTGGCAATATTATTATATTAGATATTTTAAATATAGCGCTTCTCCATTTAGTGCTTTTAACACGCAATAATTCGATTATTATTTCAAGGTTTTCTTTCTCTTTTTAATATTCACGTGTACATACATTTTTTATGACGAAAATTTCATCATTTCCTGCTTTTAACACGTCATCATTTAGTTATTATTTTAAAGTTTTCTATCTGGTTTTAATATTCACGCGTAAATATATTTTTAATTGCAAGAAACGATTATTATTATCTGCATTGTTTGAAAATTTGTCATTCGTTAAAAAAATGACTTTTTCGTAATATGAAATAGATCTCAATTTAAAAAGGAAATTTTGAATAAAAATAAAACCTCAAAAAATTAGCCAAATTTAAAAAATGATTACGCACTTCACACTGCAAGATTCTCAAGTATGTCCCTGCAAAAGATGGTTAATTTGCTATGCATAGTTTTTGCTCCTATAAAACTTTTTTAACGGAACTATTTTGGCCGACTTCAACATAAAATAGCTCTTAAAGTATTTCTTCTGTTTAAAAACTGTTTGTTTCAGCGTGTTCATCGAAAATTTCTCTATAAAACTACCAATTTCCATATTTTTATATGCAATAGGTATCTTAATATTAGTCGAGAAAGTTCTCCTGTCACAAAAAATTCATTTACGGTGGCGACAGCGGTAGTTACTTTTTGGTAGATAGATAAAGACAGTAAAATTACCTATAAAAGATGGTAAAATGGATGTAAAAGATGGTAAAGTTACCATTAAAATGGTAAAATTACCATTGGTAATATTTATTACCCAAAAATGGTAAAATTAATGATAAAAATGTTAAAATTATCCGTAAATTACCTATTGCTATATTGCTTAATGTAAATTAAAATGGTATTTAATTCTGTAAAAACGTAATTTAATAATCAGCTAATTGTCTCAAAAATGTAATTAAAAATTAAATCATAAAAATTCTGTATCCCATATATGATTATGAACATTTAGGTGGAAAAAATAAGATGATTTAATGTTCAAATTTTATATAAAACACAAATCTAATGACCAGGACAAGTCTTTAAATATCATTGAGCTTTTAAATGACACGCAACGCTAGAAGTAAATATAACGAGCTTATCTGTATGGAACTTCATATTCAGCTATAAAAGTATAATTGCTCTGGCAAAATAAGTAGAAAAGAAAGATCTAAAAGTCAAAAAATAAAAGTTTAGACAGAAGTGCACACAACATTTCTAATTTCTTTGCCTTCCTGATTGTTGTTATGTGGCGTTCTGCTTTCATTTGACCTTCTCTCAATTTGGCTTAATCTCTTTCGTATTTATTTATTTATTTGCTCACTTTGTGTCATTTCGTGACGAAGTCCGATTAACTTCTATGCCAGGTAAGTGATTTTGTAATGCCCAAAAGCAAGAGCAAAGGCGATCTCGGACAATTTCTTAAAGTACATTCTCAGACCTCTTTTTTAGAAAACAATATAGATAGTCACCAAAGCAAATATGCAGAACATTTGTGATGATGTTTTTCTAAGGAAAAAAGAAAGACTTATAATCCTATTACTTTCAAAATAATAATTTATTTTAATAAGAGCTAATTACATTCTTTTATTTAAGGCCACTGTGGTTCCCAAAGTGGGTCGTTTCCCCAATTATTCCGCAGGGGGCAATTTGATTTTTTAGGGGGGCAATTCAAAATTTGTTACTCACCCATTCGATGTCAAGATTTTTTTTTAAGTATCTATGTAGGAGAAAAATAAAAGCAATACATGCAAACTTAAAAAAAAAAAAAAAAAAAAAAAAGATGTCAAGATAAGAACCGCTAAAGAAGTTGGTATTTTTTAAGTAACTAAATATATTTTTAGTGATTGTTTGTAATGTTAAATTCTTAAGACAATACAGACGAATTTTTTAAGAAAAATAATGTGTCTTTTTAATAACCAAAAATAAGATATAGCGAAAGAATTGTACTGGTCAAATCAAAACTGTACTGATGTTGCTCTCCACAATAATAATAATGCCTGATTTCATGGCATAAAAACTAGCTCTCGCAGCGTAGCTGCGAGCCTTCGTCCGGCGACATAGGCCTCTCAGGGCCCAGACTAGTGCGCAACTGGCACGGAATGAGCACTCCTTAAAGAAGTTTCCTCATCGTGCATCCACCGGCAGCGTGCGGTCGCCCAAGGGTACGCACCGCCCATCGCGCACCACATACCCTGCGCCCAAGAGTTAAACGTCGACGACAGAAACTCCACCCAGCCAGAAGAGCTAGATGGTTCCTTCTCTTGGCCCCTCCGTAGTTCACCCCGATGACCCGCGGGGTTCGAACACCCATAAAGGAGTCGAGCCCACGAGCCACTGCAGAGGATCCTTACGTGGGATTACTTTACGGAAGTCCCTCAAGATCAACTACCATTATCCGGCAAAGACATCTTTGAGGAACAACCGATGAAAGTGAAGGATGCCCCAGGCGAAGACCCTCAGAGGAACGGGGAAAATTCCTCCTGGCGGACAGCACCCCGCTCAGGGTTTTTTGCCCGGCTCCCGCACCTCACGACAGAACCGCTCGCGGCTCGGCGTCGGAGGTCCGGGAACGAACTAGGTGCAGTTAGCGACCCAAGGAGGTCACGGAAAGCTCCTCCTAGACGGGATAGACCCCGCCTCGCTAGGGGGTCGAAGTCCCGCTGGGTCCACCCGCCGCCCCCATCGGGGACGGGGCCGACGGGAAAGACCGGCAAAAGCCCGGTCCCCCACTACCTTATCTCGCGGCCGCCGAGAGTACCTGAGCACGAATGCTCTCGACCCCTGGCAAGAGCGACCGCTACCATGTTAGTTCGCCGAAACACAACTTCGATCGGAGGCTACGAACACGAACAGCATTCGCGGACACAGCCAACCGACGTCCGTTGTGTACCGAGGCCCCAAGACGAGCCCAAGAAAGGTCGGCAGGCGGTAGACCGAAACCGTGGACAGGAGAATGAATCTCACATGGCCCACTCGATCGGTACCTACCCTCTGACCCAAATCAGACCCGCCCGGGGACCCCGGTGTTTGCGTTCGAAAGTTATGATTAGAAACCGCTATGATCACAGTTTCGGGCTACTCCGAAAGCGTCTAGACACGCTGGTCATGAATCGGACCAAGAGTTCGTCCGATATTCAACGCGCTGCCGCATTAGTCGGCGAGCCTCCGGCCCGGTTCCCTGCGGAGACGGATCAAAGAGAAGGTACCGCAGCGTCGTGCAGCCACTGCGGGACGAGCCCCTCCCAAGACAAGACGACATAGCTTCGGGACCCATTAGCCTCCCTCCACGGTCGTCCTTTGGTACGAACGAGCTTCTCCTCTCTCCGTCAGCCTTGGGGGCCGCACACAACTACCTTAGCTACTAAAATCTCCGCGGAATGAGCCACCTGACACAAAAAGTATGCCAGGCGCTGTTCGGACCTCACCCTCTGATGGCTCCGGGAGTTCCTGCATTGCGTTCCCGCGAGACAACCGTCGTCACAAATGAGCACCGAGACCTAGTTCTTCAAGGTCCGCAATCTCCTCTCAGGCTCCTTCTTGGTCAATTTGTGGGCAGGGTCTTACCACATTTGCTTACCCTTTGCCCAGAGTCACCATCCGGTCAGAGACCGGCTCTGGGATCAGGCTATCGAGCGTCGCTATCGGGCTTACCTCGAAAACAAAGGACCCCGAGGATGTGGAGTGGAGCCTATGGTACCCACCGAGATGGGCCTCCAACCCCATGCACGACGTCCGTTACCCGTGGCCGCCGGACTCATTGCCTCTCGGTTTTGAGTCTCTGGAGGAGGCTGTGGTTCTTCCCTGTCCTGCCCCTCTGGCTCGACACAACGACGGCTGCCGGGCTCCAAGTCTTCTTTCCCACTCAAGGGACCTGTTTCGGACCACACGGAGGGCGACCACTGATTTCATGGTATATCGATTAACATAAAATTAACATATACTGTAAACTCTGTCTAAGGCGGAAGCGATCGGCACCAAGAAAATTTTCCGTAGTAGACAATATTCCGCCTTAGACAATTTTTACTCTATGTCTAGGGATTCACAGGGGCTTGAAAATCTTTCCGAGTTAGACAGATTTCCGTCTTACACAGACTCCGCCTTACAAAGAGTTTACTGTAATTTTTTAAAAAATAAGCTTTTTTTATTTTAAAAAAAGTTCCCAGTAAAAATTTCAAAATAGAATCTAAACTAGAATAATATATGAAAAATCTTTAATGATGTATTGGTATCTCCGCTTTATTATTATTATTTTTTTCATATTAAAAACTTTCTATTATTTTGAAAGAGACTTGTATTTCTGTTTGCTTTGCTATATCTCACATGAAAAAACTTTTACACGTGAAACTAGCTAAATCAGACTGTGTTGAACATCTTTTACCTAAAAATTAATTATCAACTTTATAACATTTAGAAATCTTAAATAGCGTTAGAAAAGAAAATAAGTAAATAACTATGGCTCTAGTGCAGGCCACCTACGTAGTTAATAAATTTACATCATGACATATACATTGTAAATTTAAAAATCAAATATTACATGGCAGTCAATTAACGATAATGCGGAAGAGAAAACAGAGAAATATGTTTTGATTGAGAGTAATGGCTACTTAAAAGTGATAAAGAAGAGAATCTTCAAATGTTTCTGGTTTACTGTGTTATCCATAGAAAGAAAATTTAGTGTGCAAAGCTTTTCCACCAATACTTAATAAGTTACTGAAAGGCATTGCGTTAATAAAATCAATTTTAATGCTAAATGTGAGAGTTTATCCAATGGAATTACGTAGATAAAAATTCGGACTATATAAAACTGTTTTTTAACATTATGATAACTTAGAAAGGAACAACAAAACACATTTTAGCATAAAGGTGAAGACGTATAACCTCACTGCATTTATAAAGTAATGTTAAAAACACATTTGTGACAGAAAATCACCTCTTTCATAAGTAAACAATTTTTTAGATGAATAACTATTGTTAAGGCTCTGTTAGGCTTTCTTAATGTGAATAAAAAGCACATTCTCTTTAATAAAAGCCTTGCTGACGACTGGCTTTTTCTCTAACCGTTGCCACAGATTAATCTCAGAAAGTGAAACATTTGATGTTACTGAAAAAAAATAATAGCTCGAAAAGTATTTGTCAGAAAATTGTTAGACAAACTGCGTTAGAAAGGTAAAAAATTGCATTTTTCTACCAATAGCAGATTACTGATATGAACAAACGAACATTTCAGAAATTGTAATTAATTTTACAAATTTAAGTAATGTGTAGTGAGTCATTCATCTTTGAAAATTCATTGATAAAATTTTCAAAACTTTCGCGCATTGAATATTTGAACTCTTGTAGTATTAATATGCTTTTCACATCATTCCCCTGTGAACCAGTGAAAATAGTTTTTCATTTAAAAGCAAAGTCTTAGAAAATTCAAGTCTATTTTCGGTACTTTTATGTTATCCGGGGGCAAATCTCGCCAATAGTAGATATTTTTCCACGTGTGTGATTTAGAAAGAATACTTTAAAGTTGAAATAAGATGCTATGATATTTATTATTATTGTTATGTATTTTAAAGGAAATGAGTGAAAGGCATGTATTTTAATTGTATGCAATATATGTATTTTGAATGTTTGTATTTTAAATAAAAGTTATGTTTTTTTAAATGAAATGGGTTAAAGGTTTATATTTTAAGTGAAATTTATGCAATATGAATGATGTCAATGGGAACAATATTTGGCGATTTATCACATCGACAAGTTAACATAAAAGTGTTCTGAGTATTAATGTAATAAACGTAGTCTTTAGTTTGTTTGTTTCAGGTTTGTATGTTTAATTTATTTTAGAAAAATTGATTTCATGAATAATTAATCCATTTTCCTTTTTTTCAATTCCTACTATTAGTTCACACCCTCCCTATATTTATTTATATATACTAGGGGGCTCGGCCCCCTACGAGCTACGCTCGCCAACCCCCGTCCAGACACCGCAGACTCTAAATGCACGCTAATTCAAGCGGCTTCAAAAAGATTTCGAAAGATTGAATTATAATTTAAAAAACAGTGGCGATCTCCCTATAAACGGATTTCTATTCATTTCTCTTTGATTGGGGAATTTTAACGCCAAATCCGCGGCGGTACTACTTGATTATCCAGTCGACCAATTTCGCAAAATTATATAAATCGCCATATTATACAAATTGACATAATTTTATTTTAAATAACGAAAGAACAAATAAATTAGTACAACATTAATAAAAATACAAATAAAACGTCGAAATAAAAATAACTTGATGACGTAGACACGTGTAACAACATTTCAAAATTAGCTAATATAAAAGGAATTAAGTAAAGAGAGTCTTTGTCTCCTGGAATTTTTTAACAAAGCGAAAAGAAAGTTCTTTTAAATGAGACATTTTAAATTAATCGTTTTTAATCTAACGTAATTTTGACCAAGCTATTATTTCTATTTTAAATATTCACGTGAAAAATACTTTTGTTAGAAATGAAATATTATTTGCGCTTTCCTAATAAAAATAGTTGAAAAGATCCTTTCAAAATATCAGATAAATGTCTAGCGCAATTTCTAAATTTAAACTGTTTTGTAATATTATTTTGTGTTCATTTTATGTAATAACTGTAATGTGACGTAAATATGACGTAATTTCTCCTATTTAAGACTTCTAACGCATGGTAATGAATTTATTATTTTACAATATCCTTTCTCTTTTAAAATTCACGTGTATACTTTTTATGACGTAATTTTTAATAAATTCTTGCTTTTTGCACATAATTATTTAATTCTAATTCCAAATGATTTTTTCTGTTTATAATAGTCACGTGTAAATATTTTTTTAATTTGAAGCAAACATTATTGTTTCCGTTGTTTATACAGTTGGCAACAGGTTAAATTAGTACAATTTTCTAAAATAAGCAAAAAATATATCTCGAAATGCTGAAAATTTTAATTTAAAATAGAAATGAAACCTCGAAAAATGAGTCAAATTAAAAAATTAAATGAATTCTGCACACCGGGAAATTATAACGTATAAAATTATCTAAAAATTATTACATTCTGATGTATAGTTTTTACTCCTATAAAACTTTTTTAGTGGAACGATATTGTCCAACTTTAGCATTAAATATCTCTTAAAATAATTCTTCGATTTGAAAACTGTCTGCATCAGCGTGTTTATCAAACATTTCTGTATAAAACTACCGATTTTCATATTTTTGTATGAAACAGTTTTTTTAATATTAACGAAGAAAGACCTCCGGTCACAAAAAATTCAAAACCGGCGGCGGCGGCGGTGACAGCGGTAGTTACTTTTTTTTTAGAATAGAGAGATATTTATTTAAGTATTGCGCGGCAGCGCAATACTTATTTATTTCCAGTGTCACTTCTCAATGTTAATTTAACATGGAAAAGCTTATGCAGATGATAACTTTTTCATTTTTTCTTCCCACCTTTTTGTCCCTGATGCCACTCATTTTTTATTCTAATGATATTATAAATTTAAAGTGTAAAAACGTTTGCCCAACATCAGAGTCAAAACGAATGGTAAAATGCCTTTGCATATGGATGAATTATAACCCAGAGAGAAACATGGGCCAGTTTCTTTTTAGATTATTCAAATATTTTTCTTAATAATTCCAATTTTCGCTTTTTCCATTGAAAATCAACGGACATTTTTCATAGAAAATGTAACATTTTTTTTCATTGTTGCAAAAATTTCAAAAGCCGTAATAATAATTTATTTCTTTTTAGCTGAAAGATTTTCACGTAAAATATTAAATTGAGCTAGTTTTTTTTTTGTTTGTTTTTGTTTCAAAAATTAAAAAGGTGAATATGGCGTCATAGTGGAAATAAAAAGGATATTTTCAGAATAAGTTTTTGCTTTGGTCAAGTTTATATTTTAGTAAAAAGTTTCTAGTGGATAGCTATTTTTACGCAGGTAGCGAACTTAGTGGGGAATTACGTAACTTAAATTTTAAAAAAGTCCTTCCGGCCAGTGCCGGGAGGAAGAGGTAGCTTTCATAATCCTTATTTAAAAAAAGCCAACTTATATCATGCAAACACACGAAGCTCAATTTAGTGGAAACCGAATATAGGAGATTCAATACTAATTTTTATCAATATAATGAATGAGAATTTCGCGAAATTAGTCAGCTTTATCCAAGCTGCTTTTCTTTAAAGTAACTTATATTTGGCTGCCAAATTCGGCAATTTCTTAAAGTGCCTGTCATTTTAAGACAACATGGTGGATGAGGCTAAGCAGTGAATTTGGTCGAGACCTTAGTAATTGCTGTGCACATGCTCACTCACATCGGAATCGGTTAATATATAGGAGTGCTGTCGCATGCAAAAAATCAGATTTTTCAAAATGTCACCCACAATAGAAATTGAAACTGCAATATCTGAGCCATTTTTTAAGGTAAAGACAAACAAAAAATGCTCCTGAATCCTTATATCAAGATCAAATACTTAAGAAAGAAACCTTTTTCAATTTCTAATTTTTTTGCACCTCACTTTAAATATATATGTATATTTTTTTAATTTAATGGCCGCCATTTTGAAACAAGATGGCTGATGAATCTGGCCAGCGAACTTGGTCGAGGTGTTGATGTATACTATCCACATGCCTTCTTACATCGAAATAGGCGAATACGTGTGTTATCGTGTGACAAATACAAGATCGTTTCAAAATGTTAGCCATGCTAGAAATTCAAAGTGCTATAAATCAACCATTTTTTAAGATATCAACAAAAGAACAAATTTTCAGAAACAAAAACTGCTCCGGAATCTTTGTATCAAGGCCAAACACATAAAAAAAATCTTTTTCATTTTCCAATTTTTTAATACCTCATTTTGAATTTTAAATTTAATTTTTTTTAAATGGCAACCCTTTAGAAACAAGATGGCGAATGAAGCTGGCCAACGAACTCGGTCGAGACATTGGTATGTACTATGTACAGACCAAGTTACATCCAAATAGGTTCATAAATACGCCTGTTATCGCGTGACAAAAATCAGGTCGTTTTAAAATGTCAACCACAAGAGAAATTCAAAATGCTATTACTCAGCCATTTTTTTTTTAGATATAGACGAAAGAAAAACTGTTCCGGAATCTTTGTATTAAGGTCAAACACATACAAAAAAAATCTTTTTCATTTTCCAATTTTTTGGTATCTCATTTAAATTTTTTTATTTTTTTATTTTTTTAAATGGCCGCCATTTTGAAACAAGATGGCGGATGAAGCTGGCCAACGAACTCGGTCGAGATATTTGTATGTACTATGTACACACCAAGGTACATCCAAGTCGGTTCATAAATACGCCTGTTATTACGTGAGAAATATCAGGACGTTTCAAAATGTCAGCCACGCTAGAAATTCAAAATGCTATAACTCAGCCATTTCTTAAGATATAGACGAAACAAAAACTGCTCCCGAATCTTTTTATCAAGGTCAAACACATAAGAAGAAAATATTTTTTCAATTTTCAATTTTTGGTACCACATTTCAAATTTAAATTTTTCTTAAAAATTTAAATGGCCGCCATTTTTAAACAAGATGGCGGGTGAAGCTGGCCAACGAACCCGGTCGAGACATTGGTATGTACTATGTATAAACGAAGTTACATCCAAATCGGTTCATAACTACGCCTTTTATCGCGTGACAAAATTCGGGACGTTTCAAAATGTCAGCCACGCTAGAAATTCAAAATGCTATAACTCAGCCATTTTTTAAGATATAGACGAAACAAAAACTGCTCCGAAATCTTTGTATAAAGGTCAAATGCATAAGAAAAAAATATTTTTCCATTTTTCAATTTTTTGGTACCACATTTCAAATTTTAAATTTTAAAAAAATTTTTAAAAGGCCGCCATTTTGAAACAAAATGGCGGATTAAGCTGGCCAACGAACTCGGTCGAGAGATTGGTATGTACTATGTACACACCGAATTACATCCGAATCGGTTCATAAATACGCCTTTTATCGCGTGATAAATTTCAGGACGTTTCAAAATGTCAGCCACGCTAGAAATTCAAAATGCTATAACTCAGCCATTTTTTAAGATATAGACGAAACAAAAACTGCTCCGGAATCTTTGTATGAAGGTCAAATAGATAAGAAAAAAATATTTTTCCATTTTTAATTTTTTGGTACTACATTTCAAGTTTAAAATTTTTTTAAAAATTTTAAATGGCCGCCATTTTGAAACAAAGCGGCGGATGAAGCTGGCCAACGAACTCGGTCGAGACATTGGTATGTACTATGTACACACCTAATTACATCGAAATCGGTTCATAATTACGGGAGTTACAGTGTGACATAGGTCAGATATATATATATATATATATATATATATCAATTTTGAACGGAGGGTGGTTTCGGGGTCTGGGGGTCATGATCGATGAAAATATACCAAAATTTTTTGAAATCGCTTTCCTCCGAACGGCTGCAATAGGTAGCTTTTTTGTAAAGAAAGCTACCTAATATTTTTTTTCCGATATGAGAACTATTTATACCTCAAGTTAAACTAGGTAAAAATTTTCGGATGTGTTTAGATCACCCTTTGGGAGAGAATGAGGTTTAAAAATTTAAGAAAAACTTTTATTTTTTATTTTTTACTGTATCACAGTTATAATATTGCTAAATATTAGCAGTAAGGATTCAACACAATTTACATTTACAATCATAGCGCTCCTGAGTGAGAAATAGGGTATCTAAATTTAAGTGAAGTTAATTTTTTATGTTTTGATTATAGATTTTTTACGTTCAGATTAGAAGTTTTTGTCCAAACTACCGCAACCTGCATTACTACAGTGGTGAAACATTTTGAATTACACATTGGTAAACTGCATCCCACATTGTGATGCAATACAGCATGCATCAAAGTCTGATGATGATACTCTCTATTAATTTTGAAATGCGTTCGTCTGAGTTCATTAGTTATTAAAAAACTTGACATATTAAACAAAAACATAATTTGAAGAACAAATTAAAAAAACAAAATTTATTTCCTACATTGTTTAAGCCCGAGAAGGCACAGATATTAAGTTATTTCATTCAATTAGTTCTACATTTAATGTTACATTTTTGTAACAAATTAGTTAAGCCAATTGAAGATTAAAAAATAAAAGTAAAATCCATACAATATGATACTTAAAACAGTCCTAAAAAATTAGCTTCCGTTCAAATGAAATCGAAATAAATCTTAGACTTTTTTAAAGTTTTGTATTTTGCACGCATCTTATCATTTTATGCACAATTGTCATAAACATAATACAAAATTTGCAATACAAATATTTTCAATTAAAAATGGAAGAAGTCTAAGTTTTATTTCGATTTGATTTGAACGGAATCTAATTTTTTAGGGTGTTTTAAGTATCATATTGAATGAATTTTATTTTTATTTTTTAATCTTCAATTGGCTTAACTAATTTGTTACAAAAATTTAACATTTAATGTAGAACTAATTGAATGAAATAACTTAATATCTGTGCCTTCACGGGCTTAAACAATGTAGGAAATAAATTTTGTTTTTTTTTAATTTGTTCTTCAAATTATGTTTTTGTTTAATATATTTATATATCTTGTTCAATCGTTAATAAAATACTCATTATTCATCCTATCAAGTTGAAATATTTTTTTAAAGCTTGTACTGGATGACAATTGATGTTAATACAGTTTTTTCAAATATTAATTAATCCTTCTATATATAAAAAAAAGTTTTGATTTGGAAATGGACCAACGAAAATCTGCGTAGATCATCCGGGTATACTCCTACTAGATCGGCATCCATATTTTTTATGATCGGGGGTCTTTCTTCGTTAATATTAAGAAAACTGTTTCATACAAAAATATAAAAATCGGTGGTATTATAGAGACATGTTTCATAAACACGCTGATTCAGACAGTTTTTAAATCGAATAATTATTTTAAAAGATATTTAATGTTAAAGATGGTCAACATCGTTCCATTAAAAAAAGTTTTATAGGAGAATAACTATACATAGGAATTTAAACATTTTTAGATCATTTTATACATTGGAAGTTCCCGATGTGCAGACTGCAATTATCTTTTAAATTTGACTCATTTTTTGAGGATTTATTTCCATTTTTAATTCAAATTTTCAGCATTTCGAGAGATATTTTTTACACATTTTAGAAAAGGGCAATTATTTTAAACTGTTGCCAATTTTAAAAACAGTGTAAAGAATAATATTTCCTTCAAATAAAAAATTTATTAACACGTGGCTATTATAAACAGAAAAAAAACTTTCAAATTAGAATTAAGTGATTACGTGTTAAAAATCAGGAAAATATTGAAAATTACATCATAAAAATTACAGTTACACTTGAATTTTAAAAGGGAAAGAAAATTTTTAAATACTAAATTCATTATTATGCGTTGAAAGTCGCAAATGAAGGAAATTACGTCATATTTAAAAAGGCCAAATAAATAAAAGTTGGCAAAACACTTTAAATTAAAAAATATATTTGCACAAGACATTTATTTCATATTTGTGATAATCTTTTCAACTATTATCGTGAATTCTAAGGCAGCGCAAATAATATTTTCTTTCTAACAACAAAAATATTTTCATGTGAATATTAAAAAGAGAAAGGAAACTTTTGTGAAAATTACGTCAGATTTAAAACGATACATTTAAAAGAACTTTCACATAGCGTTGTTAAAAAGTACCGAGAGACAAAGACTCTTTGTACTTAATTCATTTTACATTAGCTTACTTTTAAATTTTTAACTAATTTTTAACACTTTCCAACAAAGTTGAAAAGTGTTATTGATTTCGGTTTATTAGTTCGCGCTCTAACTCTCGTAAATATACTCGGATCGCACTGAAATTTTTGGTTATTGATATTTAGCCTAGCACGAACCCTATATCAAATGAAGTTTGTAGCATGTTTAGTTCATTTACAGGGACAGTCAAAAGTATTCCGTTACATTACGGCCAATGGGAAAAAAATTATTTCAAATGAATTTTAAAGATGTTACACACTTTCAAACATAATAAAAAATATATGAATTTACGAAGTGCACTAAAATATGCAGAATATTCTAGCATATGCGGTGCAACGAATAGTTACTATTCATTTACAGGGCTACACAAAACAATTCCATTACAAATGGTATTGGGGGAAATTGTTTGCTGCGTATTTTAATTATACAAATTCATATATAATAAAACTGATATACGTCGGTGAGGCTTACTTAAGTTATTTCATGTATAATACGAAGTGCATAGCATTTACAGGAACATACAAAACATTTCAGACAAGTATTTTCTATCCGAAGTACTGTATATTAGCGGCGATGGCAGGGAATGCATTTTTAATTTTGCACTAATATGCGCTTTTAAGTTTCACTATATTTATGCATACTATATGGTGTGTGTAAATGTTATAGTTGATATACAGGGATACGCAAAAGAATTCGTAAAGGTTACTGAGTATGACCGTAAATTGCTGAAAGGTGGGTTTAAAATGTGTTATGCTGAACTGCATGTAGTTTTCTATGAAATGTTTGTAGAATATAGATAAAATGATATACAGGGCCACGCAAAGAATTGGATACATTGCCGCCTATAGATGATAAATTCTGGAAATGCGATTTCAGTAGTTTTAAGAGTGATTTAGTTTAAATTAAAGTTCAGCTAAATAGTGGCGTGTAATAAAGGTACTAGGTAAACAACGGGGCTGAACAAAAGTATTCAAGTATGTTTCCATCTATTAGTATAAATTGCTGAAAGAGAAATTTCAACCTGTTATGTGTTTTCTTGCTAAACTAAATTTTCTATTATATAGTATATATACCAGCCTACAGATCAAATACAGAGCTCTTCGGAAGAATTGGAATAAATATTTGGCTATGGATGGTAACTGCTTTTTAATCAGTTTTTTTAATGTTTTGTTAGTTATCTTATTTACCTCATTTCCCTAAATAACGAAGTTTTGTTAAAGCTTTCAGGGAGTTTTGGAAAGTGTTTCATAATCTATGGGGTACGCATGATTTTTCTTTCTTGTTTTTAATCAAAGAGGAAAACAGCCATTGTATCTCTTAGCAGCATCTGCTTTCGTCTTAAAAATCTCCAATCAAAGGAAAACGAATGAAAATCCGTTTGCAGGGAGACCGTCACTGTTTTTTTTAAATTACAATTCAATCTTTTTAAGGCCGATGAAATTAGCATGCTTTTAGAATCTGCAGTGTCTGAACGGGGGTTGGAGAGCGTAGCTCGTAGGGGGCAGAGCCCCCTAGTTAATTAAATTTTAATTAATTAATTTTAGTTTTGCAAGATCAATGAAAGTATTTTCAATAAGGGGTTACCATATGGGGACCCTGTTCTGTCGCCAAATGCCGCCAAGTTTGGCGGCCAAAATGAGTCGCCAAAAGTGACGCCAACTTGGCGATAACTCTAATATTTCGCCAAATTCAATCACAGTTCCATTGTAAACCTACTTGCTTATAGAAAATCAACAAATTGAGATATTTTAATGCAACAAAAAC
This sequence comes from Maratus speciosus, assembly GCA_963932465.1. Taxonomy (NCBI): domain Eukaryota; kingdom Metazoa; phylum Arthropoda; class Arachnida; order Araneae; family Salticidae; genus Maratus; species Maratus speciosus. The sequence continues at coordinate 288,487,448 of OZ010800.1, read as the reverse complement.
TAATATTAGCTTAAGGGATTATATTAAATTTTTCTTTGATGACCTAAGTAGGAATTGACTTTAAAAACAAAATTTTTATATTACTTGTTCAAACTTAATTACTTCTCAACATTACATAATTTTAAATTTTACACCGTTGAATAGGGAGGGTGTACTTTCACATGTAAATTGATTGAAAACTGTATTTCAATTTACTGATTTTTTTATGATTTTTAAACCAAATAGCTCGATTACGGAATAATAGTATATAAATATTTTATCAATTATTTAAAAGTTTAAGGGAAAACCACGATTTCTACCCACCGTCCTAGGACGGGCTTATCCACTAGTTTTAAATAATAAGAGATACGTGTTACAAAGTACGGACGGAAGGTGGGGGATCACCGTGATTTTACAGATGCTTGTGTGGGGCGTGACCAATAAAACATTAGGAACCACTGATATGCCTTCGGAACAATTTTTTTTAATATTTATAAATTTAAAATTTAAAATTGCTAATTATTATTAAAAATGTCGCAAAAATGTGACATAAACATACAAATAAGTAATGTAATTTTTTTTAATTTTATTTAAATAAATAGTATAAAATTCACCGAAAAATTGTTATATTCTTAAAACTATTTAAACTAAAATTTATTAAATATAAATAAATTTTATAAATTTCATAATAAATATAACAATGTCATACAGCAACTAGGTTATTTTTATGACAATATCATGAATATTTCAAAATTTATAGGTAAAAAAGACAAGCAACGCTGAAAATTCCTGAAAAAAAATTCATAAATTAAAACGGTGTAATTCATAAACTTTTCAATAAATTAGTATAATAATAGTCTACTTCCTTTGAATATATTATATTTAAAATATAATTTAAAAATTTTGTGGCAATTGAACAATTATTTATTGAGTTATGACAATTTTTCTAACACAATTTTACAAACAAATCGCTTTTGAGAAAAATCATAAAGAGTCATTTCATGTCAATTCAACCAGACCTTGAAACCCGACCGACAGGGATTTGGATGAAACTTGGTGTATATACCAATTCTATAATGATATGAATACATCAGAAAATTTTCCTCCCTAGACTTCATAGTTTGTGAGATATGGGGGGTCCAATTTTTGGATTTTTCTCAAATCGCGCATTTCTGAGTCTGTATTTTTAGACTGCAGTTCCATTTTCAAAAAATTGTTTCTCTGGATCTAAAATGCGAATCATCTTAAAATTATCACCGTAAGTACATCAAGAGATGCAGATTTTAATAAACAATATTTAAAAAATTAATTTTAAATATTTAGGGCCAAAAAATTAAACCAACGTTGAAAGTATGGTTATTTTTCCAAATTTTTGTGACTTTACGAAAAAGGCTCTACACGAAAAGGCAAATAAAATTTCCAATTTCTTTTTGTTTTAAATAAACGTTTACACTTTGGGCTTTCTATTTATGAAATAAAAATGATGTCTTTCTCATGGCTTATGCAGAAATTTTGACTTATTTTGGGATGCTGTACCTATCAAGAGATAAAAGTCTAACTTTGCTTATGGTACCTAAATAATTGCTGCACATTTTAAATTTAAATTTATTAATCATTTTGATTTATTTTCTAAAATGAATCCTTAAAATCAGACTGATTTATTTATTTTTATAACAGTAGAAAATTTCAATTTTTTATAGTATTGGTACATATCACATATTATCTGAAATTGTGTTGTTCTCAATCTTATCGCATATATGCTTGTCACATAAATGTACATCTATCATTGGATTTAGTGGTATAGTATTTCTATAAATACTTTCACAATGGTAGTATGCAAAGAATATGTACAATATTTAATGCAGTGGGTGTGGGTACTGAAATCATAGATTATTTTTTTTTCATTTTACTCACAAGGGAACCACTTTTGGTGTTGCTCGCACCTAGCATCGAGACCTGGTGCGTTTTGTAGCCATATACATAAAAGTTAAAGAACCGATAAAATTTCTCTGTTAAAATCATATTTTATATACTTTTTTATACTTTTAATTTTTTATTATTACATTTTTATTTGTTTATATCACGCCAAAAGTGAGTTAAGTAGCCAAATATGGCGCTACAATTTTTCCGACCGCTTTATCCAAAGAGAAAATACACAGTACATATTACTAGTATACAGATTGCGATCTTTTTTTTTTTAATTGATAGCATAAGAAACAAATATTAGGTTTTTATTTCTTTTTCTATGCAGACGATAAATATATAAGTAATAAATATAATTCTATAAAAGCTTCGAAGATCATTGAAAACTATATTTTTTAGTGAAATACAAAATAAGCAAACAATTTTCTTTTGAAATCGAATGGAATAAAGTTTCGAATGTTTAAGATGAAATGTTGCTGTATTAAATGGTCCTTTGGTAAAAGTAATCATAAAGTAAATTAATATTTTTACACAATTTAGAAAAATTACTCTTGCTAAGGATATCGGACATTGCAATTTCTATCCATTACAAATTCAGCTATGACATTTGGCTAGGGTTACAGTAAAACTCTACTTTTGAAAATAAACGCTAACTGTTTCCGCGCCAAAAATATGAATATAATGTTGCAATTTTTCAAATTCAAATTAGTGAGTTTTTCAAGGAATTTTCGAACTTTTTTAAATATTTTATACTTATTATTAACTAATTTTTATTTTTAAATGCTTTTCTTAAAAAAAAATTCAATGTTAATAGTCCGATAAGTGGTCTCGAAAATTGCATTTTCCGAAAGTTATGCTGCTATAAAATCAAGAAATATTATTTTAACAGAAAAATTTTATCGATTCTCAAACTTCATAATATAGGGCTTTAAAATGCACTAGGTCTCAATGCTAGGTGCGAGCAACACCAAAAGTGGTTCCCTTGTCAGAAAAAACAAAGCAAAATCTTTACTTTGTAAATAAAAAAAGAAGCACTTATATTAAATAAATTCAACAAATTTTAGGAACCACAGTAATGATTTAGATACCACAGATTTAATTAGACATATTTGAGATATTTTTTTTCTTGAACGGTGCAATTTCTCAAAACAGGGCCAAATTTTTACATAAGCTAGGAGAAAGACTTCATTTTTATTCAAATTGAAATAATCATTGATTAAATCTGATACATTAAGTAAAATTGCTTATAAATAATTTAAAATTTAGATTGTTGTAATTTTTTTATGTAACAAATAAAGAACTTTATAATCTTAAAAGGTGACAAAAACATATAAAAATATTATTTAATGTAATCCGAGATCTTTCGAACACACACGCGTTCATTTTCAAAAGGATAAACGATGATTGACTGAATAGAAATACATTTAAAAAACAAAAACAAAAACAAAAATAGTACGCATGCGCAAGCGGAGTTCAGTCCATTTCTCTGCAGAGGGTGAAAAGATCAGTTCATATTATCAGGAGGTCGTGAAATATTTAGGATATTGTACCAAACTGCGGGAATATTATAGGAAAGGACGTCGTTACAAACATTATCACTTCTAAGTAAAATTTCAATGGATTCACGGTTTATTGATGAGTAGTGGTTAGACGTTGAAATGATAATTTTAGCTTTTTCGAAGTTTACCTTAATATTTTCTGTTTGATGCAATCTGGATAAAGCTGTATTTGGTTTGTTAAACTTGATATCAGAAATGTGCTCTTTTAATCTTTCCTTAAATTTTCGACATGTCATACCAATATAAAATAAATTCTTATGTTGTTCTGTGCTGAATGGGATGATGTAGACTCCAGCTTTTTCATAATCGGGAATAGGATTAATTTTGCTGTGAATCAAATCTTTCAATTTTGTTGGAGGTTTAGCTATTAAATTAATATTATATTTTAGTAATGCATATCTTAATCTCTCATAAAGCTGTGGGATATAATCAAATGTGCAATAAATAGACTTGGTCAAACTTAATTCCTTCTTCTGTCTTGATTGTTTTGCTTGATTAACTAATTTATTAACGTGTTGAGGAGGGAAACCATTCTCAATAGCAACTTGTTTTATTATACTATAATCTCGTCTTCTAGGTATTTATCTGTACAAACTTCGAAGGCACGTTTAACATAAAACCTGTAGGCAGCAATTTTATATGAAAATGGTGAGTTACAATCAAAAGGAATAGTGTTGTTAGATCTGCATGGTTTTCCGTATATAGTACGCTCCAATTTATTTCCATAACTATTCTTTATTAATTTAATATCAAGGAAGGGTAAAATACCCTCTTTCTCAATTTCTAACGTAAACTTTATCTTTGCATCCAACTCATTAAGTTTTAACAGGAAATTATTTAAAAACCGCAAATCGTGATCCCAAAATTATGAAAATGTCATCTACATATCTTATCCAAATTGATGGCTTGATTTCAAAATCTTCCATAATTTTTGTTTCTAAGGGTCTAAGTTTTAATTCGGCTAAATATCCTGAAATGGGGGATCCCATAGGAGCACCATTTCGTTGTCTGTAATACTTACTGTTAAATACGAAAACATTATTTTGTGTAATCAGGTTAACTGCTGATTTTAACGTGGTACGAATATCTTCATTAAAATTTAGGTTATTGTCAATACATGTTTCAATTACCTTGACAATTTCATTATTATTTATAGAAGGATAAAGAGAGACAATGTCCAGACTGGCAAGAATGCTATTATGGTTAATTGAGATGTCTTTTATCCTCTTGACAAAATCAGTGGTGGAGTCAATAACATATTCACATGGTGGGAGAATAGTTTTTAAGTATGGAACAAAGACTTTTTCAATATAGTAGGTAGGAGCAGAATGTTTAGTTACAATGGGGCGGAGGGGGGGTGTTTTGTTTATGGTCTTTAAGACGACCAATTAATCTTGGAGTAACGGCAGTTTTATTAACATATAATTTAACTTTAATTTCACTAGGCCAACTTCCATTATTAATAAGACTCTTGGATTTCCTAGATATATTAACATTTGGATCTTTCTTTAGTTCAATGCAATCCATATTATCAATGCATGCCTCCATTTTGCTCATATAATCTTTAGTATTCAAAACTTCTAATTTATTTGTTTTATCAGTCTGTACGATTGTAATGTCCTTGTTAGATTTTAACCTTTTAATAATTCTGAAGTTGGGATTTTGTTGATTGAAAGGCTTCTTTAAATATGTTTTAACATTATTGTGTAGTAAATTCTAACCTCATGCTTCATAGCGGATGGGGTTGCCTGTGCGATCCTTTCACAATTCGTGATTATAGACTTCAAATCTATTTTATTTCTAAACATATATTTCGGGCCCAGTTGTAAAGTATTATCTTCATCTTCATTAAAAACTGTATCGGATAATTTAATGTAAGGGACCCGTTTCTTGACTGATATACAAGGAGTTGACGATACTAATGTAATAAATTTATGGTTAAGAGTTCTGTCTTTGGTATGTCTTTGAATATGCCTAAAGAGATCTAAAACCGGCTGAAAATTATCAAAGTTACAGCTACTCATTGAATGTGATAGCTTGACATAAATGTCCAAACATTCCGATGAAATATGATCGATAGTCTTATATTTAATTCTGATGTATGCCTGTAAGCTCTTCTTCTCAATATGCATCTTTAATGATGGAAATAGACTATTAACAAGTCCATTACGAAATTCCAGAAACTTAGGAATAACACCATACTTCTTTAGGAAACGTAAATTAGCAAGTTCTCTATCCAGTCGTAAGCGTTCACACTTATATCTTCGTTTTAGTAAAACACTTTCCATATTAGCATCCAGAATCGATGAATATTCAATAGAGTCAAAACACTGTTTTAAACACTATCTTTATCCTTCTATAAATAGTAATGAAATTGTCAAGGTAATTAAAACATCTATTGACAATAACCCAAATTTTAATCAAGATATTCGTACTACGTTAAAATCAGCAATTAACCTGATTACACAAAATAATGTTTTCGTATTTAACAGTAAGTATTACAGACAACGAAATGGTGCTCCTATGGGATCCCCCATTTCAGGATATTTAGCCGAATTAAAACTTAGACCCTTAGAAACAAAGATTATGGAAGATTTTGAAATCAAGCCATCAATTTGGATAAGATATGTAGATGACATTTTCATAATTTGGGATCACGATTTGCGGTCTTTAAATAATTTCCTGTTAAAACTTAATGAGTTGGATACAAAGATAAAGTTTACGTTAGAAATTGAGAAAGAGGGTATTTTACCCTTCCTTGATATTAAATTAATAAAGAATAGTTATGGAAATAAATTGGAGCGTACTATATATAGAAAACCATGCAGATCTAACAACACTATTCCTTTTGATTGTAACTCACCATTTTCATATAAATTTGCTGCCTACAGGTTTTATGTTAAACGTGCCTTCGAAGTTTGTACAGATAAATACCTAGAAGACGAGATTAGTTTAATAAAACAAATTGCTATTGAGAATGGTTTCCCTCCTCAACACGTTAATAAATTAGTTAATCAAGCAAAACAACCAAGACAGAAGAAGGAATTAAGTTTGACCAAGTCTACTTATTGCACATTTGATTAAGATAAACTTCGAAAAAGCTAAAATTATCATTTCAACGTCTAACTATTACTCATCAATAATCCGTGAATCCATTGAAATTTTACTTAGAGGTGATAATGTTTGTAACGACGTCCTTTCCTATAACATTCCCGCAATTTGGTACAATATCCTAAATATTTCACGACCTCCTGATAATATGAACTGATTTTTTCACCCCTCTTCAGAGAAATGGACTGAACTCCGCTTGCGCATGCGTACTATTTTTGTTTTTGTTTTTTAAATGTATTTCTATTCAGTCAATCATCGTTTATCCCTTTGAAAATGAACACGTGTGTGTTCCAAATATCTCGGGTTACATTAAATAATATTTTTATATGTTTTTATATGTTTTTGTCACCTTTTAAGTAGTTATAAATATACTATAAAGTTTATTAATAACAAGGTGAAAATTTCCTTCACGACACTAGTGTTTAAAACAGTGTTTTGACTCTAACAAATAAAGAATTTGTTAAATTATATGCAAATTTTTAAAGCTAAAAAATCAGAATAAACATTATATTTAAAAGATTGAAATTCAAAAATATAACTGAGCTAAATATAAATATAGAAATAAATGACGTACTTTTGCAGTATCATTTAGACTTATTTTGCAACATTCTTTCTTTCTGAAATTTAAACTTTATATTTATTATGAATAAGCAACATTGAGAATATTCTAATATATATTTATATTTTCCTATCTTACTGCAACTCCAAATATAATAACATAACAAAACATCACTATATTAGAAGATCTTCGTGATTTAGTATCTAAAGCACTATTGGCTTTGTATTTCAATATCCTCTTCCCCCCCCTTCCCCCAACCCCCAGAAAAAAGGTTAAATATCTTAAGGAGAAATTCTCTTCATTTTTGTAAAGGTTTATGAAAATTTGAAATTTTTATATTGCCAGAGTACCCATCACTAAAGTCAAAGACTTTCTTTACATCAGGAAATATCTCTTTTACAAATGATATCAGTGTTAAACTGTGTTAAACACAGAAAAGTGACATCATGTTGCATATCATAAGGTAAAATGTGTATATTGCTTGCTAATAATCTAATACTGAGAGATTGAGTGCACCTAACAGTTGGATCAAGAGTGCAGCTTCTTTGATCCAATGGTAACTAAAACCTCATCTTGAATAAGAAAAGTAAAATTTTTGCGGAAATCAAACAAAACGACAGCTTTTTGAGGGCCAAAGTTTGCTTTCGTTTCTTTTAGGAAATTAGATTTAGCTTTCGTTATAAAAGAGTGGAATAACTTTTTCTAACTATTTTACTTAGCTTGTCACAAATTCATTTAAAGGAACAGTGTTGCTAATACTGGATTGAATACCTAGAGTTATAATCGTAAAGTTTTTTGGAAATTCCTGTTTAAAAAGAGAATACAACGTAATATCAATCGCTTTTGTGCATAGTGCATTCTTAGCAATGCTAACTACATTTTTTCCCAGTCATGATTCTTCAATATTCATTACAATTATAGAACTTTTCAATTAGTTCAATTGTTTCTGGACCTGTGGCTGTGGCTTTACTTTTCCTTATTTCTGGCATAGACAAGATTCTCTTTCCTCTCAGAAGTTGTCATGGCGGTCTTGCAGCATAATTTAGTTACTTCAAATTCATCTATTATTTTCTTTTTCAGCACAAGGAAAAATAGATCCCCCTTCTATTATGAGAAACAGCAGACTAATAATAAATTTATTAACAGATTCGAAAGCACCTGCCTTTACTAAAAATTTTTACCCTGCCTTTGTCAGAATTTGTTTATACAAGGCAGGTATAGAAATATATGTTTCATCCTGTAGAAATGAACTAGGCTTTGTTAAATATAAGGTATTTAAACTATAAAAGACATATTTAAAATGATTAAAATTATCCAAGATAATAAGATAGAAAGTTTTAAAAAAATGTTAAATACAAATAAAGTATTTTAATTCAAACACACATAAACACACAGAAAAAAACATATTGAAAATGTGGTTGGTAAAAGTCATTATTGCAGTTTCTTATTTTATACCAACAAAAGATTTTTTATTTACAGTTATATTTTAAAAATAAAATTAAGGGATTGTTTAAATTAAAAAAAAATTCTTATAATAAAAGAAAATATATGAATGAATAAATAAAGGAAACATAAGGACTACGCACAAAATTTAATGGAGGGAGGGTAGGCTGCAGTCATAGACTTATCTCTCCCTTTTACTCAGAAGAAAAAAACAAAACAAAGCAGGAGCTTTACTTTTCAAAAGAATGAAAGAAAGAAACATCTAATAACATATTCACACAGTAGTTATTTAGGTACCACAGCTAAAATTAGGCAGATATTTTTTTTTTTCTTGATTGAGGCAGTTTTCCAAAACAGGGCAAAATTTTGCATAAGTCATGAGAAAGACATCATTTTTATTTCATAACTAGAAAACCCAAAGTGTAAACTGTTATTTAAAACAAAAAGAAATTGGAAATTTTATTTGCCTTTTTGTGTAGAACCTTTTTCGTAAAGTCACAAAAATTCGGAAAAAAATCCATAACTTTCAACTTTGGTTTAATTTTTTGGTCCTAAATATTTAAAATTAATTTTTTAAATGTTTTTTTTATTAAAATCTGCATCTTTTGATGTACTTACGGTGATATTTTTAAGATGATTCGCATTTTAGATCCAGAGAAACAATTTTTTGAAAATGGAACTGCAGTCTAAAAATACAGACTCAGAAATGCGCGATTTGAGAAAAATCCAAAAATTGGACCCCCCCTATTTCACAAACTATGAGGTCTAGGACGGAAATTTTTCTGATGTATTCATATCATGATAGAATTAGTATATACACCAAGTTTCATCCAAATCCTTGTCGGTCGGGTTACAAAGCATAAAAAAAATTGGTTGAATTGACATGGAATGACCCTAAAACAACTTTCAACATACAAGTTGTCCATAATTAAACGACCCTACTTTAAAGTTGTATACAGAAAGTTGTCTTCATAAAGTTATGAAACGTTGTGAAAGACATAATAAATGGGTGGGAGTTTGTTTAAGCAAAAAAAAAAAAAAAAAAAAAAAAGAAAAGAAAAGAAAAGAAAGAAAAGCTCAAAATTTCGGCATCTAGAGGACGATTTTTAGTAAATAACACATTTAGCATTACGATAGTTTAGAAATTTTATTTACAGGGTGTCCATAACTAAACGACCCTATTTTAAAGTTGTCTACAGACTAAACTATTGTTCAGAATGTTGTGAAATTCTGTAGGGGACATAATAAAGGTATGGGATTTTGTTTGAGCGAAAAAAAATAGGCAGCCGTTTTTTAACGAATTACACATTTAGCATACATTTACGATAGTTCAACAAATTCCGTTATAAGCAAACATGTTCCGCACGACGGTCATCCTTTTCAGATATCATCTGGAATCGTAAGATAGCAGGTTTCATAGCTGACCGCAGTGTGTCCTGGGAAACGCTAGGAACATCTCGTTAAATGCTGTCTTTAGAATTAGGTTAAGTTAAAAAAAAATTATAAACTATCCTAACTATGTTAACTGTGTAAAATCGCCCTGTGGTGGCGATTTTTTTTTTTTTTTTTTTTTTTTTTTTTTTTTTTTTTTTTATCCCTTTATTCTATCTTTCATAAAATTTCACACTTTTAGGAACAATAGTATCTGTAGACAACTTTAAAGTAGGGTCGTTTAATTATGGATACCCTGTAGTTTTTGAAAGTTTGTAAGAAATATAAGTGTTTAAAAATTTGAAAAATCGGAAGAAAAATATTGAAATTTTATATTAATTAAAAAACAGAATATCGAAATTTTGATCGAAATTGACGTTTATGCGTTAGACGAACTTAACTTTTTTAACTACTTTCTTACTTAACCCTTAAATGCCGGCTGTTGGTTTTCGGCAACATACCCAATTTAGGCTCTAAAATACTATTAGAATAATATTGAAGCTATAATGCCTAATGTTGCCAATAAAATACATTCTGAAAATATTATTAAATTGATTTTCAGCATGTAGATGACAACACTTGTGCTGTTTAAGAATAAAGATAGATTTATTTTTCCAATTGTTGCTACTTGCTCTTTTCGTTTTGTTTGGAAACTTGCAAAATACCCTATTTTCTTCTACAGTGAGCAGGTAAAATTTATTTCTTATTATAGTTCCTAAATTCTTGTGTGTTTAATATTATAGAATTTTATCAAGGAAAATTATTTTTTCAATTTAAGACCAGTATTGCCGATTAGTAACAAACTGTTTTTTAGCCGTAAACCATACTTAAAACAAAATATGATTTTTTAAAGTATTTTTCCCATGATTTATTTAAAAAATGAAAGCCGAAAAACATTATTATAATGATTTTTGAAAAATCAGGCATTTAAGGGTTAAGTATACCTTAACTCAACTTGGTTATTGTTTGTAATGATGGAATTTTATAATCGATGTCTGGCTCAATTACTGATATGCTAAAATTATAAAAATTATGTACACAGGTGTGTTTCCGATGGCAATACATCATTTTATAATTTTCAGAACTTAATTATAAATTAATAAATTAATTTTAAGGCATTTTTCAGTTAGCCGGCCGCGGGTGATGATAAATCGCCAAATATTCTTTAGGGTTACTATTATACACGAGTTTCAAAAACAGTGGAGTCCCTGATGCTCCAAACTACGCTCGCTAAATTATGCAAACTGGCAGTGAAATCGCTACAATGAAATATTTTAAGCACCAAAAATTAATTGAGACTTAGTACTAAGCCAAAACATCAATTACGAAAACTTATCCGGAATTTTTTTCGTTTATTCTCAACTGGAAACGAAGATTTCCGTTTGTATGTGCTGAAAGGAACATTTCCGTTTTTAACGTTCAACGAGTAAGGATAAAAGAAAATTTTCCTTTTATTCCTGAAAAAGTTACGACTCAAAACAGGTTGTTTTCGTTGTAAGAAAAAAATTGCACATATACAGCGATGGAACAGTGACGCAGCATTTGGACAATTGCCATCACTAAAATTTAATAGTATTCTTCGTCTTAAAAAAATCTCAGAAATTCTGTCATTAAATAAAACTACAGTATAACCTCGAAAATCCGGCATCATCGGGACCGAGATGAAGGATTACATTTCATCAAAATTTAATTGGTGATTAAAAAAAAAAAAAAAAAAAAAAACTGAAAATTAAAAAAAAAAATTGCTTTAATTTAAATTTTCTATGTTATATAAAAGAAATTCTAATAAACAATGAAAAATTTCCCTTCATGAGTGCTTTATCTCTTTAACCCTTCGGGACACCAATTTTTGTATAAAATTGCAGTATTTCTTGCTTCTGTTTTTTATTGTCATAAACTGTCGACGATCCGATTTCATACTAGGCACACAACGATTTCACAAAGCCTTTCTAAATTTCTTTTTAAGCCCACTTTTTCTGCTATAGACAAGTTTAAATGCTTTATTTTAGAAGCAAAATCCCCTGATTTTTTAAAAAACTTCGTACTAGCTCTAATAAATAAATAAATAAAAACTTCCGAATCTTCAGAGAAGAAAAATACACATGCTCATTGCTCATCCTGCAATTATTTTTTTTTCTCCTGTAAATTAAAAGTGTAAAAAAGGGAGTGAAAATATGACTATGATGCCGGATTTTTGAAGTTGTCGATTCTGAATGCCGGTTTTTTGAAGTGAAACTGTATTTAAATTTATAGGTGTCAGTTGGTTCTCTGGTGCGCCACTGTTCCATCACTGCATATATCAATACATGTATCACAGCATATATGACATATATGTGGATGTGGCTTGCGTTTCCCAAAATATTCGAAACCACATCCTGACCGCAGTAAGAGGGTGCAGCTAATTCCCATGAGCACTGACAGAGTGTGCAAATTCTAATAGACAATAAACCTGATGAGTTAGTAATTTTGAGCCTTCAGCCTGGGAGCGAAGGTTCGATGTAACTTCAGAGTTGTTGCGCGGACTGATTTGGAAAGACGTATCCGATCAGGCTCCTAGAGCGCGCCGGAGTATGTTGAAGGTCGTTAGATTGCCGTAAGAAAGCCCCTCTCATCCTCCTAAACCCTGTACATAGTTAATGTGCTCTGTAAATAGAATCTATGCTTTACTCCAGACATTAAAATCCTATTATTTCTACACCAGCTAGTGTTCAATCAGAAGCATTTATCACCAAAGGTCAACTACAGCCAATTCCATCAATTCTATATATATAAAATTATCCATGTTTATACGGAGCTATTTTTACAGAGTATCTGATAAACGTCATTAGACACATAAATAACTCAAAATATCATAAAATTAAGCCTTTTAAAATAGATAAAGATGATAACATACAGATATGATGAAATCAGCTTCCGTACAAAATACAAATAATTCAATTATTTCGTTAGGAAATTTTATTTTTGATTTCATACTGAATTGTTGATCTTTCTTTTAGCACAATCGTTAGTGGAGTTAGCAACAAATTTCACCAAAATATTTCACTTCTGGATACCAATATGAGATTTGGCACAGCGCTTATGCATACTAAGAAACAAAAAGACAGCGGGAGGCAATCGATCAGATGTCAAGACCCCTGCCCCCGGTTGGGTTACCGCGGTTGAATGTTATGTGAGAGATACTGAGCATATTTTATTTTAAAAAATACTTATTTTTATACTAAAGCTTTAAAAAGTTTGTATATTATATAAAATATGTATCTAATGGCCGTGTAAGATTTTATTGCAGAAATATTGATATTTATGGTATAAATGGCCTATTTGAAAAAAAAAATCTCAAAACTCGAACGAAAATTCTTTTTTTTTTTTTTTTTCAAAAACTTGAAAATATATTAAAACTTTGAAATTTTTCTATGTTAAGTAAATCATTCTTATGTTCGCAGTGTTAAATTTCGGTGCATTTATAATAACTTCTAGGGTATAAAGGGATTAGTCGAATATTTTCTTTTTTGACAAATTTACACCTGCTTATAATTTACCTACTTCACGTGTGGAGCAATAGATATTAACATCATGGCACTTCATCGAAACACTTCACTAAACGCTTTTCACGGTACTTCCATTTCTTTGATTCAATATGTATCCGAGAAGACAGAAATTTCATAGTTCGTGAAACTAGACTTGAGAACCATTCCAAGACAGCACGACTCCCAGAAAACTACACGACTTTGCCTCTTACTCTAAAACTCAGAAGTTAAGTTCTAATGAGTACAGTGAATATTGAGCTGCAGAATGTAAAAGTTGAACTTTCACCTAAACTTTCCGAGTGGTTCAACGAGGGTAGAAAATTTGCGGGATGCGAAGCTGTAACACCGTGTGCTTCCCACTTTTCCAAAAAAGATCAGATGAATTCAACGATAAACAAATGCAGGATAATCTTGCTCCCAGTGATCAATAAAGACATCAATTCGTCGTCTATTGTCCGATATGGAACAAATATTGTGTGTTGCTATTGTTCGTAAAGTTAATCCCAACCAAACACCTGTCATTGCAGCTGACCAACCTGTCTATGCCTTGCTGAAATCTCTTCAGTGGGCTATGCCATATAAATATGGGGAAGACAAAATCATAGTCATGTTAGGTGGTCGCCATGTAGCCGTTGCATCTGCGGTAGGTATATGGCTTGAAGGATGTGGATTGGCTGATAACCTTGTAGAAGTTAATGTAACAACATCAGGAAGAGCGAAAGGAATATTGAAAGTGTCGCAGGCGAAGAGATGTCAATACGCTCACGAGGTTTCCATTATGACTCTACAAGTCCTGTTGGAGAGAGCTAACCAAAATTGAACAGAAGAAGGTAGATGAAACATTTGAAGATTGGATTCAGCGAAGATCAGAAAAGTCGGCTCAGTTTTAGTATTGGCATATCACCAAAGCGCTAGAACCTTTGCTTTTAGATCTGGTGCGGATTATCCATCAGTGCAATTTGACAGATCTTATTTCCACGTTGTGGGAAATTTGTCCATGGATGTTTGGTCTTGATCGAACCAACATTCGAACCATTCAACCATCGAACATCGATGGCTGCCAGTATTTTTATACAACTTGAAGCAACTGCCAGAGATGCATCTCGCCGTTTTCTGCGAGTTTAAAAAGGGAAATATGTCTGACATCAAAACTAAAAGGAAATTATCCATGATGGCACATGACTAGTTACATGAACAAAACAACAAACTGTTGAAAAACACTTCATATAATTTATCCCGTCTAAGTGAAGAGAAGGGACTGATAAATGGATGGTTGCGGGTTCCGTGGTTGCACGAATGATTGAAGAATTCGAAGAAAATCATAACCTAAAGTCAGACATCACTTCCGAAGAGCATCATGAAGACACTGCAAGTTTTTGTAATAGATTTCAGACTTCAGACAAATCATGAATCATGTTTCTGCTCTTGTTGATGTATTTCAAGAACAGGGCAATCCCTTCGAGGACCGAGAGTTGACTACCGTCAGCAACAGTTCGATTGTCCTCCCTAAAGAATGTGCGAGGTCTGTGATGTTATCGAATGTTATAGGGAAAAGACAGTTGAAGAATTTGTCAAAGATCCCTTGTTACAAAGAATGGTATCAGTCCATAACATCATAAAAAACCAACTTATTCCTGATGAGTGAAAAGAAAGTTTCTATTAAGTCCAAAGACAAACAAAAGATTCTTGACTTGAGAAAAGACAGTATGCTTTTTGCCAAGCTATACGTTGCTATCCAAGCAAGACAAATGGGTGTCAAAGACATTTTAGCACATGGAAACACCTCTTGTCCACCTTCCATATCCGACCTTGGCAAACTACGAAAACCCAGCAACAAATCCGACGTAGTATGGTGCATCTAAAGTCAGGTGGAGTATCTGAGACAACTGTCATTGAACCTAATGTTTCTTGCGTCATTATAGATGAAGCTGCTTCGGTCCATATGCTTATCCCTCAATCCAGTCGAATCTTCTTTAAGCAGTACTGTGATCGGATTGTTGGACCATACGTTTTGATGAAGCCAAAGATGTAGATAGAGTCGATTTGGTTTTCAACCACTATCTAGATGGAAGCCTTAAAAATGACACAAGAAAGATGAAGATCTGGTCTAAGAGTAAATGTGAAATCCAATGTTGACATAACTAAATCCTTCAGTAAGTTTCATGCTCGCAGAAAACATAAAGAAGGTCTCTTCGGATTTGTAGCAGAAAACCTCGTCAAGATGAATCTGCCCCTTGAAAAACAAGTCATTTGCACCTACAGACACACGGTAATTGGTTTGCATAAGGGCACTTTTGCAGCCATTTCTCCCGTGTCCCATGAAGAAGCGGATGCTCGTCTTTTACTTCATGTTCGGAATGGTTTTGAATACTCAGGTCCTTCAAAGATCACAGTAAAAATTGTTGACAGCGATGTTGTAGAGATTGCCATGTATGCTTTCTCTAGACTGCTGAATCTAGAAGAATTGTGGTTTTGAGTATGGAAGTGGAAAGCATCTCCAATACCTTCCCATCCACGAGTTGCACAGGAAAGTTCCACAAGAAATTCCAGATCTTTTACCTTTCTTCCATGCTTTACAGGAGCTGACATGGTGTCTAGTTTTGCAGGTAACGGTAAATCTACTTTCTGAAAATATGGATGACATTTCGAGACGTGAGCAAGGTTTTTTTGGCATATTCCAAAATTCCTGACAAAATCACAGAAAATGACAAGCATTTCTTACTTATTCAGCGTTTCGTCGTCCTTTCAAACCACGCATCAAGTTCAGTGGATACTGTAAATGAAGTAGGTGAATTCTATCTAAACAGCAGAACAGACCCATTAAAAATATTCCACCAACCAACAACGTTCTCCTACATCACCTGAAGAGGGCTATCCTGTAGTGTTCTTTGTGGACAAAATGCCTTCAACGCGGTTTTTCCACGTTTGAATCCTTGTCAGTGGGGATAGAAAAAGGTGGACGATGGACACGAGCCCCTCTGGTCTTCAAACCCGGAAATCACCATGAAGAAGTTACAAGAACTGATTGCATGCAAGTGCAACAAGGAGGGAGTTTTAACATGGTGTGTGGCGCATTCTGTTTCGACGAAACAATGAATATTGCTTTTCTTAATGGTCGAAGGTGCTCAGAGGATTATAAAAATGTCCTCAGAAGCAATCTACTTCTAATTGGAGATATTTTAGGAAGGGAAAACTGGAAATTCCAACAGGGCAATACGTCAATTCATACCTCCCACTCAAAAACAGCGTGGTTTACGCAGAATCAAATGATTGTTATAGGCTGGCCAATCATCAGTCCAGACCTGAATCCAATTGAAAACCTTTGGGGAGGCACACATTGTTGATGTGTACAACCAGGTATGAGTTGCACTTTACTTTGTAGCTGTGAGGGACGATGGAGTGAATAAAATGGTTTTATTATGCAAATTTGTAAACTTTTTACATTACAACAATGAATTTCTTTTAAATATGGGGCTTGGTTGAGCTCAGAGTCATGGTTATGCGTTTGCTTTTTTCCATTTTTACTCCTTCTTATGGGAATTCGATTTACAGGCAACATATTCATACGAATAAGTATATAAACCTGCATTCTAAGATATACCTAGGAGGGGGTAGGGAGGCGAGTTTAGAAATGAAAAAAGTGAAAAACAATTCCACAAGTGGCACCCAGTGCAAAATGAGTAATGGAAAACATCGTAACAATGTAAAAGTTGACCGAGTGTTACGTTGTCGCTGTAAAAACGCCTAAACCATTTGTCGCAGGACAAATTTGTGGAAACCTTTTTGTAGATTATTTCAAGAGCTTTCAAATGATATATCACATTATCATAATATTATAATTGCGAATAGAAGTGTGATCATTTTAATGAACCTATGTTCATCGTCGCGGCGGCCATTTTGATGATGTCATTATGAAGGGTTTTGACATCTGATCGATTGCCTCCCGGCAGTTTTCTATTTCTTAACATGTATATAAGAACTGCATAATTCAGAAATAGTGTTAACACAAAAAAGGGATATTTTGCAGCAAAGAGAAAGTTCGTAGCAATGCATTTTTATGAAAAATGAATAAAATTCACAGAAATTAATATTTATATGCTGAAGAATGAAACAACGTATTTCAATTTCCTATAAAAGCTGCACATCTTAAACTATAATCTAATCCTTCCGCATAACGATCTTTTGTGGCGAGTCCCTGAAAATCAGATTAAATAAAAAATTTGACACCGTTATCGGAAAGATTCGATGCTTTTATAGAAAAAGGGGTAAACACTGCTCGATTACTTTCTAGCCAAGGCCAAAAACTGATATAAAAATTGAGTCCGTTTCATCTCCATCTCCTACATCTGCGGCACATTACGTCACATATACTTGTTTTGATAAAAAAGAATGCAAAAGCTCTGAGATGGGATGGAATGAAAGGGGTAATTTAGGCTTCGTTTTTTCGGAGGCGTTATTGCACTGACCTCCGGAGCCCTGTATTTATGAGCTCCAGGGAATTCCGACCAATATTTACTAAAAACAGGGAAGTACCGGAGCTGAGCTCCGGTGGGTCCAAATTAAGCCCTGCTCGTACCAGTATCCGGAAGTGAAATATTTTTTACGCTAACTCCACTGACTACAATTAGGTCTCAGTTCTTCAGTTTTTTTTTATATATACTAAAAAGCATTACAGAGAGTTGTCCGTGCATCCATAATACTTTAACCCTTTGCACTCGTATGCCCAGTCTGACTGGACATCATATTTCTTTGCAAAATTTGTTTTTGGCATCAGTAATAAAGGAAATTAAAATTTGATTTATTTAATTAGACCATTTTTGAAATAGTGTACTTGAAGGAAACATCTTTTAAAAATGTGGTGTCAACCGAATAAAATTTATGTAAGAGAGTCCCGAGTCGAAAGGGTTCAGATTTAAATTGATTGACTTCCCTTAACATTAAAAAGTGCAATAAGAAAATCATGGATTAGAATACCTCCAACTGTGGATCCAAAATGACAATACCAGTCCATTGTTCACAAAAATCGATCTCAGGGCGAGGGGTAAATTTTTCAGAATGATTTTCCAGAAGACAGAAAGAATCAAAACTTTGTACCGTAAAACCCCGCTGATCTGAAACTCCGGTTAATCTGTACCGATTTTATTTTCGAAAATTACACTTGAACAGATTTTTTTTTTTTTAAACAGAATATAAAAAATAATAATATAAAAGTAGAACATATGTACACGAATATAAAATGAAAACGTGCACTGTAAGCCTACCCGTAGAAGCCGTCTTAAAAAAATCTCGAATTTCTGTTTGTCTGCCAGTTATTATAAAATTCTTTTCTAAAATGAAAAGTATTTAATTCAGATGATAAAAATTTATTTTTCCTTTCAACAGTTTGATTTCGAAAATTATCTACAGAAATGTATTTTCTTCACCCCTTGTGGACGTGGTGATTGAACTATTTATATATTCGCGATTTTGAACCGTTTGTAATGGGTTGTTACGTAATTCCTCATTCTGAAGCTCCATTGGATTATTATAAATACCGGGAGAGATTAAACAGGAATAATATTTTTTTCCGAAAGTCGTGCCGGATTACAGGATGTTAATTATACTACTGAGCACTTATAACTTACAATTTTTAGAGTACGCATCTTTTTATTTTCTATTTTTATCAGAATTTCGGGTAATCCAAATTTTTTGTAAAAATCCTTTCCTAAGGATGAATTTTAAATCCGCCATGCCATTTGAAACTGCTGTAGATAAACATCAAAACACATCTAGTAAAAGTTATAGACATGTAAATTACTCGCGAAGCAATAAAATGAGATAACAAATTTCAAAATAAAATCTTATTTTGGAATTTACATTGAGTTATTAATCTCCAAAGCTGTTGTACCACAATTCTTCCAATGAGTTAACATTTCGTCTATGACACAAAGTAGAGCATTCTGCATATTATAATGTAGAAGATACTGTTTGTTTTCGGAAAGCAAAACCCTTCGCGCTTTTCCGCATGCGTCAGGTCTGCTTTAATTTTATCAAAGTAGAGGCTAGTGGTTTGTTTAGCTACGTTTGGCTGAGTTCCAATCTTAGTGACATCGTACAAGTAACGCCGAAGTAGAACTTCGAAAAATACCCATCTCAGCATAACATCCCTTTGGACAGTAGAATCATCCCAGAGTGCTAGGCGAAAACGAACGAAAACGAAACGGCTTTCGAAAGCGAACAGTACAAAGTGTTCAAGAAAGACTGTCGAACAACGCCATCTATTGACTACATTTTTTTACATGCATGATTTTATATATATATATAAATATAAATTCGGAGCATCTTGAATATGAGAAATATTCAAAAGTAGATTAAAAAGTGCTTGGCAGTTGCATGGATTTTGTATCAATGCATAAAGATTTAAATATCAGCCATAGACCACTGGATTTTATAAATACTGCACTCCAAAGCCCACAAAACAGCGCTGTATGTTGTTTTTTACTAGTTAATTAAAAAAAATCTTAGCAAATAAGAGTTACTCAAAATTCTTTAGTCTTGATTATGAAAGTTTTCGCTATCTGTTCATTCATTAGATACTATTATGTCATATATGCATATATATATATATATATTTGATACTATATTTTATTTTATTTTGCAGAAGAACAAAATGTTTGAAATTTTGCAAATAACGTATGCAATAGAAATATGCCGATGGAGAGGACTGAGGAATACATAAGGAATTCGGAATACTAGGACTACAGCACATATTTTTGTTAGAAATTAATCCTTGCGTTGTACAAATTGAATGACACAATAATTCATGAAAGAATTTAGTTGAAAAAAATAAAAACCTTTCTTCACGTATATTTTAACAGCAAAATTTTATTAACCCTTCACTGCACGATTTTTTCTATTTTTATGAAAAAAATTATTTGAAATCTATATATCGGTCTAATAATGGGAAAAATAGTAAAAAATATTAAATTTCAAATTTTCAGCTAAAATTTGATATTTTATGGTGAAATAATACTAATAATCAATACTAATTTTTTATAACACTTTGAAATTATATTTTTATCGTCGCTCCCTCCCTCCCCCCCCCCCAAAAAAAAAAAAATGTATATCGATTAATAAATAGGATAAATTTTAAAGAAATAAAACAGTCTCAGTGTGTTTTAAATCTGTCAATAAAATTTATAAGCAAAAGACGAAAGCTATTTTTATTCAAGGATAAGTTTTATAAATGGCTTTTAGTGTTTCGTAACCTTAATTTTTTATGTATCTATGTAGTTTTTGAATTATTGTAATACAAAGAAGGATCAAACGTAGTTAATGACCAATTTTAATAGTTATACAAAACTTTTGTACTTAATGTTTTAATGTATCAAAGGAAAATAATCGTTTAATAATCGTCCTTTCTTTCACAAACGACGCTTAACTTTGTTAACGAATAACGAACGCGCGCCGTTTGAACTTTGAAAACGACCGCCAAAGAATCTTTTGCAATCCCGGTGGACCTTGTCCATTCAATGTTCTTTACGCCTATTGGTGCTTTTCTTCTGTTTACCCGCGGCTGACGTCACATGAGTAAGCAGCGGTAGGGCAGCTTCAAGTGACGCCATTTATGTCGTCTCCTTTAATCTCCATAGCTCCGTGGTTTAATTTTTTTTCAATGAATCACAAAAGCGAATGACTTGCTGCCAGAGCTTCTTATTTACTCTTTACGCTATGTTTGTTTTCAACTCGATTTCTGAAATAGTCTTTTAACTGCGCAAATCACTGAAATTTCGTTAGTTTTTAATCTTTTATAGAAAATTATGTTGTCAGAAGGGATTTCAAGTAGAAAAGATTTGTATTTAAGCAGAGAAGTTTTCTCATACATATCGAAAATCGAAATGAAGCCTAACGTGGCTCCATCTTATCGGAGACTGGGAAGATTGATGGGTTCGCCCGGGGTCCGTTACACTGTGTTTTATTATACAGAGATTAGACAAAAATTAATACCATAACTAAAACATAATAAAATCGTAAAATTTGGTTCTCATAAAATAGCTATCATTACTACTAAAAATAATTTAATTTTTTATTAAATAACCTTTAGAAAATTCTGGAAAATTTCGACACTAAATTATTTCTATCTTTTGGAGTTTTCAGGTCCACTGCTTATAAGTTTTTCCTACCATATAATGAAAAGTTCCTTTAATAAGTTATTAACTTTATTCGTGTGTGGTATTTACACGAAGAAGATAAAATTTTGAAAGAATGGTATTTATAAATAATTCGCAATAACGATCGCTTTGGCCGTTCAATGTATGATGTAGCTGATCAACTACATACCTCTTCTGTCATGTTTCTTTCGCATGCATCAATGGAATTGAATTTATCTTCTATTTTCGATAAATGTACTTTGCATTCATTTGTACATATTCATATTTTACAATCTAACACTAAAAAATGCAACACAAGATTGATGTGATTGATTTCTAGAATAATTGCCATAGAAGATGAACTGCGCATGTTCCATTAAACAAAATAAATGATGCATTTAAGGGTTTAAATTTACATCCAATCGATTGTATGATACAATTGCGAACTGTTTCTGATTGTATAGTTCAGCTAAACCAATGAAACATTTTAAGAATATTACATTATTGCACGCATTTGCAGCTTAAGTAAACATTATAAAAGATATATATAAATATTTTACAGACATACATACAATAAATACAACAAACCCAACTGGAGTGAAAAATTAGCCATAGCTAGGAATCGAACCGGGGGGCCACAGTATACAAGACTGCTGCTCTAACCACTGAGCTACTCCGGCCGATGTCTGGGTCTGCAATTTCTCACTAATAAACCAAGTTGGGGAAGTCACCAGCCATCTATACGATAGCCTTGGATGACCGGACAACTATGAATAGATTTTTACCATTACATCGATCTACGAAATATAATAATAAACACACATACTACAATATATATTAGAACATACATTCACACATAAATAACGCCTGAATTCAACAGTTAAATGTATATATAAATATTTTACAGACATACATACAATAAATACAATAAACCTAACTGGAGTGAAAAATTAGCCGTAGCCAGGAATCAAACCGGGGACCACAGTATACAAGACTGCTGCTCTAACCACTGAGCTACTCCGGCCGATGCCTGGGTCTGCAATTTCTCACTAATAAACCAAGTTGGGGAAGTCACCAGCCGTCTATACGATAGCCTTGGATGGCCGGACAACGATGAATAGATTTTTATCATTACATCGATCTACGAAATATAATAATAAACACACATACTACAATATATATTAAAACACACATTCACACATAAATAACGCCTGAATTCAACAGTTAAATGTATATATGTAATAAATAAATAATGATATTTCCTGGTGGTATTGTCCTGGATGATGGTTAAGATGGGATGAGAAATTGACTCGGGAACCTTTGTGCGAATCGAACTCATTTATTAGGCGCTCATCATACATCTGATTCGCGAGTCGATCGCCGGTCCCGGAGCCAACAGCATAGATTTTGGGAGGTTACATAGCCGTAAGTTTAGCTAGCCTCTCAAATAGCCAAATTTCATTTTCTTCGCGCGTGTTCTGGATAATATGCTGAAGATTCTAATATTTTCCAGCAGAGGGCAGAATTGTTAATTTGGGAGGAACATCTAATTTAATTGGTTCATTAAGTTTTGATTGATCTGTGGTCAAGGCCCGCACAATTCCCAGGGACTGTGACGTATCAGCCCTACCCACAGATGCCTGCAAAAAGCGCTTAGGTTAGCAGTTTCACTCTTAAAGAATCGTCTAAAATGATATCTGAAAGTAATAAGATGTATTGCTGAGAAACAAAGTTACAAGGGGTAAAACTGGTTTTAGAATGAGATTTAAAGTTAGGAGAAAGAAACTTCGGATTTTAATTTAAATTTGGAATTTTAAAGGCTTTTTATCCTTTCATATATAAATATTTTACAGACATACATACAATACATACAATAAACCCAACTGGAGTGAAAAATTAGCCAGAGCCAGGAATCGAACTGAAATCAATCAATATGCTTTTATTCAAAGACAACAGTAAAATAAAATATCAACAAAATAATATATCAATAATACACATATATTTGACGTTATTAACGTGCTTTAAAAGATAAATATTGCCCAAAATTAAACGATTAAAAATGACAGATTGCAATTCTATGGTATATAATTCTATTAGATTATAGCGTCTTGCACGTAAGACGAAATATTTTCTTGCCTTTACATGCGATATACCAGAATATGTTGGCGTACTTTTCACGTAACTTCTAATATAATTTTAATATTCTACTTTAAAAGTATTTTTTTTAAAAAATTTGATACCATATTTATTTTAATTATCGAAATACTTAGGTAATAATAATTTTCAAAATTAAAGTGATTTTCAAGCACTCAACTTCAAACTGACACCTGAAAATGAAAACTATTAAGTATATTTATGTGTAATTTGACAGTCTTATAAAATGCAAACTAGAAATATTAAACTTAAATTTTATCGAATTAAATCTCCGAACTCTGTGTTACAAAAAGTTATCTCAGGGCTTAATTTGTGTCAGAGCCCAGCGCCGGTACTTCTCTGTTTTTAGTAAATATTTAAATATTGGTCGGAATTCACCGGATCTCAAAAATACAGGGCTTTGGAGCCCAGTACGATAGCGCTTCCGAAAAACCGAAGCCTAAATTACCCTTTCTTTTCCTTCCCATCTCCAAGTTTTGCATTCTTTTTTACCAAAAGACTTATGTGTGGCGTAATGTGTAGCACACATAGGAGATGGATATAAAACGGACTCAATTTTTATATCAGTTTTTGGACTTGGACTGACTCTAGCTCTATCTGTCTTATATTCAAAATTTTATTTATTCATGTACAGAAAAAAAAATGTTCTCCTTCAAAATTACGTATTATGGTCTATTTCAAATCATTTTAATGTTGTTTTGATCAGAATGAAGGGAAAACAGAAATCGTGTTTTTCTATTCTAGTGATATTTGCTAATTTATGTCGGCGACACAATGATACGGCGCCACTCAAGAGACTGAACAATGAATTTGCTTTCAGTTCGATTTTCTTTTGTCACAGTAGGATAATTTTTAATTGATTGTTTTTTCATACATTCAAATATCTAACCTGAAAAGAAATTAACCTAAAAGAAATTTTCTGTTTTAGCCGAAGAACATCAGCGTGAGGTTTTGTTTGTTTGAGGTTTTTTGTCTTTATTGCTTACGAGTACAAAAATCACGTTAGTGATTTTTCTATTTATTTAGTATCATGAACGCTGCCCATGCTAAGGCTCTGTTTGCACATTTACGAAGTCACTTTCATTTGTAAGTAGATATAATTGCCATGTATTGTTGTTCTGATAGAAAGCAATCGAGCAGTGCTTCCTTTTTTTCTATAAAAGCATCGAATTTTTCCGATAATGTAGTCAAATTTTTAATTTAATCTGATTTTCAGGGACTCACTACAAAAGATTATTATGCTGAAGTAACCAATTATGGTATCCACCTTTTATAGGAAATTGAAAAACATTGTACCATTCTTCATCATATAAATATTAATTTCTGAAAATTTCTTTCATTTTTTCATAAAAATGCATAGCTGCAAACTATCCCTTTTTTGTGTTAACGCTATTTCCGAATCATAATATTTACCATATTTATCGTAGAATTAACAAAAAATCTTAATTAAGATTATAATTAGGCAAAGATTACTATTCGGAAGGAGTGATAACTAAAAGTGGAATACTTGACAAGTAAGTATATGTTGAAAGATATATTTAAAATTTTTATTTTGAAAAAAAAAAAAGCTTTAAATTTGTTAGTACCGGTACCGCAGAATATTAAGGCTCCTGTACTCTTTTTGGTAGAAATTAAGTCCTGATCATGCTTTTTAAAACACATTACAGGCGGGAAAGATATTAATTAATAGATTATTGTAGATTACTGGAGAAATTATTTCTTGCATCAGAAATTTCCCATAGAATAAAACAGCTGATGTAACTCAAATAATTTCTGTTTAAATTTTTAATATAAAAGTTTACAATTTACAATAGTTTCTTATTACTTTTATTAGGCTTACTAATTATGCAAATTTTTACACCTTGGCGATTTTTTTTCTATATATTTTGGCTCATTTTTCATTGCATTTCTACCTTTTACAAACCCCTCCCTGCACCGCACACACGCGCGAGCGCGAGAATTTCGTAGTGGAAAGAAACAAAAAATATTTACAAACATTATTTATTTTCTTATCTCTAAATATATGAAAACTCACTGTTCTATAAATCTATATAATTAAAGTTTTTACTAAACTAAACTAAACAAGTTGGAAATTGTACATCAAACGTGGCAAATGAGGTGCGTTCATACTACAACTAGTTTTATAAATGTTCAAATCTTGGTGCAATAGCCACTCTTATACAAAAATGCATGAATACAAAATTTATTACGATTATACAGTATATTAAACTCAGTAATACTGAAATAATAGGACTTCCTCTTAAATAGGACATCACCACCATGGCAACCTAGAATCATTACCTATCATGGGATATCATTGAATTAATGATGTATGATAGGATTTAATAGAATGAAGAAAACTTTTACTAATACCCCTTTTTTATTCGATTTTCATAAAATTTGTAATGACAAAATGCTCCAACGACTCTATATATTAAATTTCAAACCATTCGATTGAGTAGTTTTTGCGCTGTTATAGATGGACAGATAGACAGACAGTCGGGCGGACCGGACGACGACTGTGCTACGTATTTATATAATTACGAACGCACCTAAAAACGAAAATAATAAACTTTGATTTAAATACAAATTCAAACTTTGGTTTAAAATGAACAAAAATACGTAATGATAGGCAAAAGTCACTTTTGAAATCTTGTTTAATACTAAATCCAACGAGTCCATCGGTGAGTTACTGTAATGGAGTAGCCGACTGAAGGGGGGAGGGGGGGGGAACCGGGAGTAGTACCAGTACCGACGGTATGGAGAGAGAGTCTGTGTTGGTAGTTTTCGTACACTACACGCGCCTTACGGCCAAGCGGCTAGTCGTCGCTAGGTCACTATAAACACAAAAAAAGTGAAAAATAAACTTTTTTACCAAAAATAAAACCGACTTCAAAAACTACTACAAAGTAAAAAATATTTTTTTTTACATAATAGTTAATAAGAAATTAAATTAAGAGCATTGTATTTATCATGCGTATTATTATATTTATGTACATTAATTTGATTTTTTGCAGTCGGTGCCAGCCAAACGAAGTTAAGTATAACTATCCAACAGACACACATCCAAACATCTACGAGATTTTTTACGATTTGTTATTTAGTTAAAAAAAATTAATTTTACCATTTTTGAAACATTTCATCTGATTTTATAAACGTGCATTTTCAAGTGAGATTAGCTGTAATTATGTGTGCTAAATTAAGGGTTATTGTAAAATTAGTGCGTTTATACAGGCTATTATGTAAAAAAATCATAGCAAAGACAGATTTTCAAATGCAGGATGGTGTCAAAGTTGATTGAGAATGGAATTTTTTTCCTAAACGGCTTTGCTGAATCTTGCTACGATGTGTATTGGATGAACAATTTTAATTTTGAACTTGGCTTGGCTGGCACCGACTCCAAAAAATCAAATTAATGTACATAAATATAATAATACGCATGATAAATACAATGCTCTTAATTTAATTTCTTATTAACTATTATGTAAAAAAATTATTTTTTACTTTGTAGTAGTTTTTGAAGTCGGTTTTATTTTCGGTAAAAAAGTTTATTTTTCACTTTTTAGTTTTTTCGCATTACAATTTTTGCATGATTCTTTTGGAGGAAATTACGGACTTTTAAAGATGTTATTTTGATAAGTAAATACTTTTGTCCAGATTTGTGTGTACATTAATAACACAGGTTTTCTGTGAAAATTCTTTATATAGATATGTTACATTTATTCTTCTTCAGATTTAATAGCTTTATTTTTAAATTGAATATTTTTGTTTCTCTATTTGGACATGGGTAGAACGACAAGAGATGCTGCTTGCATGAAAAAATATCGAACTTTGGAAACTGACAGTAAAAAGTTCCTCGGCTTACTAAAAATGCTCTATGAAATAGAGAACAGAGACCCAATGACTCATTTTTCATAGTTTCTAACCAATGACCAGGCCCTTATCTTCCGGGTTGCCCTAGATGAACGGGTTTTTTATACCTGTCATCGGCGTAGGAGACCACCTAATCGCCAGGTAGCGGCAATAAACCTGATGAGTGCCTAGTTCGTTTTTCTATCGGCAGTGCCTATTTCTTAATTATGAACTTTTTTATGCCAGTTACTTAACATTTATATCTTGTTGTTTAGCACCTGTGCATTGCTACTCATGTTAATCTCGTAATTTAGAAACTTGATCAGATGACGAGACCTTTACCTGGCAAGGCACCTCAGAGGTATAATTCATAGGTAACTTTAAGGTCTTCGCACCCGCGACGGAGTTTACATGCACCATGAGCCATTAGGGTACATGAAAACCGAATAACTTATCAAAAAATGATCGTGAAAAGACTACAGCGGGACAGTCTTAAATGGTGTTCCCTCAAATGGCTGGTCATTGATGAAATTTTTATAGTATCAAAAGAGAATTTATATATAATTCATTTGTAACTTCAAGAATTTAAAAACAAATTATTTTTTGGTGGCATTAATATTTTCTTATATGGAGATATTATGCAAGTGCCAATATGTAATGTATAATGTATACGCAATGCCAATGTGCTTAAATGAATGTATGCTAAGCATTTCAGCATGGTACTTTTATTCATAATTTAAATTATTTGCTTAATCTTTCGCCAAATATAAAGATTCTGATAGAGAAATTGAGAACTCATTGCATCATGACGGCATTTTGTTTATTTTTGGTTGTTATGTTTGTAATCTTTCTTCACAAAATCAGCTTAACTCACTTAGGCATTTATGCTTCTTATTGCATCATCATTTGCAATACGTTGGGCAGTGGAGATTTTAAAACTATTAAGTAATCTATTGGGATTGAGTCCACTGCCAATTGTTGTTTCTGAGCTAATAGGATTTGGTGCATTGAAGCGTATTGCGAATTAAATATTTTATGACACCCACATTTACATTAAACCACATTGCTGCTGATATTTTTTTTTTGTTTGTTTCACGCTAGCCTTAACTGTGGGCTCGATTGCGGAAGATTAGAAATTCATCGTCATGCTCATTTAATAGTCTTGGTTAAAGTGTCATCGGTCTGCATAGTAATTGACGTATTTTAGTGAATATAGTACTGCAAAATATATATAGAACTTTCGGAAGCAACTTATGATATTCGTATTTCCTTTACACCATGTTTGCTGTTAGTATCGCGCACCTTTTGCTTTTATCGGGCAATCTGATTCAAAATTACTTGCTCTCATTTCTTCATCCAATTTAAATGTTTTCATGGCTGCGTAACTCACTGACTTGCATTCGCAATTATAATACTAATTAGAGTAACTCCTTTTTTTCTTTGTTGTTAATCCTATACTTTAACAGCATAAGGGATCTTGGCTCAACTTGTGTTTGCATATAAAAGTAGGCAAATGGTTGTTTAGAATAAATAAATTTATAAATATTGAAAAACTTGCTTGTGTATATGAGACAGTGGTACTACTTAGTTATCGCGTCGACCAAAAATCTATCGCCAAACTATAAGACTAAATGCCAATAATGGTTGATCGTAAATGTCACATTCATTTGGCTTCAAGCAAGTTACACGTGTTTACGTCATCAAGGGATTTTTATTTCGACGTTTTATTTGTATTTATATTAATGTTATACTCATTTATTTGTTCTTTCGTTATTTAAAATAAAAATTATGTCAATTTGTATAATTTGGCGATTTATATAATTTGGCGAAATTTGTCGACGGGATAACTAAGTAGTACCGAGAGAGTTAATAGGTTGTTAGAAAATATGCGTGAAATTTTAATTTTCTCCCCAAAGCCCCTATACAGGAAAGTTATCATTAATGTTATCTAGTGGAAGTTGCCAATTGAGAATTTTAAATAGGACTGTCGATTAGAAAATGCGAAGAAACAGATTGGGGAAGATCCATTACTGAATTTGAATGGGAATATCGTCAAATTAGTCAATTACAGCCAAGTTGGCTTCATTTATGGCGACTTATTTTGGCCGCCAAATTTGGCGATAATTCACCTAACTGTGCCATGTTTGGCGACAACTTGGCGCTAACGTATATGAATACATAGTTTTATGCTTATGATTGAGAAACTGGTTGCAACAATGAAAGAAATCCTTCATTTTATTGGTTTTTGTTGAATTATTAAAAAACTACTGAACCAATTTCGATGAAACGGAAGTGGTACAAATTCGACTCTTTCAATTAAAACAAAAATCACATAAATCGGACAAAAAGTTCCGGAGCAATCGGTGAACATACATAAAAAAAAACATACATACGTGTCGAATTGATAACCTCCTCCTTTTTTTGAAGTCGGTAAAAAAAAAAAACATACATACGTGTCGAATTGATAACCTCCTCCTTTTTTTGAAGTCGGTGATGAAAGTGTTAAGGTTTTATTCAAATACGCTTTTCAAATAATTGCTCGCGTGTAGTATGTAAAGAGTTCGCATTCAGTCAATAACAAGGCAAAATAACAGTATGACTATTATGTGTTTTTCTGCTTGTGAAGCGGTAAGCAATTGATAAGTCAATTCATACAAACTCTGATGATTTCGTAGCTTGGTCTTTGCAGCCTTTTTGGTCAGTATTGTTACAATAAAAATACTGACGCATAGAAATAGAAATGAATATTTAGTAGAATTCAAATTCTAGCACGAATTTCTTTAGAACGCAAAACCTATTATCATATCAAAAGAACACTTTCATCTAAACCTTGAAAATTCATGGTCATTTCTGCATTTTTAGATTACCTCATGTCGCTGACATGCTCCAAAACTCAATTTTGATATGACTTACTGGGTAATTAGTAGTATCAATAGTAATGATAATACAATTAAAACCTATTATTTTATTCAGTACACGTTTAGAATCAACGCCATATCTGTCATTTTTTCCCCGCTAGTAATCATTCAGTGAAAGGAAAGAATTTGTATAAAATGTTTTATTGTAGATGCTATTGAATGACACCCAAATGATGTCGTCTACTTATATAATATAAAAAATGTAATAACATGCTTATATTAAAAAATAATAGTAAAACCGGTTAGACCTTACAAAACCCTTTTAACTACAGGTTACAGAATTCAAGGAAAATCCTTAAAATCGAGAAACAGTTCTCAGAATTAACATTCCCCGTTAATAAAAATTAGACATTTTCTTCAGTATTTTTTGTTTTATTTTATTTCGTTTTTTGCTTTAGATATTAAAACGAAAAGGGTGGTAAAACGAGTTTTATGTCGACGGAATATGTAAATCAGACGATATTGATACGAATTACTAAGGCAACAACTACAGCAAAAAATAATAATACAGTAACTGAGAACCCAAGTCCTTGAAATTATGCATGATATGCCAGAAAAAATTACAAACTGCGTCGAGAGAAATGTCCATTTTTCCTAATCATCTCGCGTGAATGTGCCTCAAAAATCTCTGTCATTATGTCATATTTGGCATTTATTAACATCTTTAACAAAATCAAGAGCCAACTACAAAATGAGAATTTGTTTGACACTTCAAGGAAGATAGCTTTACAACGTGTCTTTCAAAGTATAACATTAAGATAATATAATGCAAATTGCGTGTTTGATTATTTAGGGGCACACATTTGTATTGTGACACTTGTGTTCTTGAAACTTCTTTGAAAAGAGTATATCTATTAAATGTAATTGGATCGGCTTCAGCTTTTTCACATGTACTTATTATATACAGGCGGTCCCCAAAAAGTTAAAATATACTTAAACATTTTATCTATTGTAAATAAAAAGACAATTTAACCCTTTAAGACAGATTTTTGGTAGAAATTAAAAGTATTGGTGGTTAACTCTAATTAACAGGATCATATTTGATTGAAAAAAAATATTTAAAAAAATTTTCGGTGTCGGTTACGTCAACGGCTTGGCTTTAAATCACACAAAAAGAGAAAATTCGAATTAAATAAATATAGAAAAACTATATTTCAAAGAACGACAGATTCACCTTAATAAAATAAATGAGAAAATATGAATATCAAATTCACAATATATCTTTACTTAATAGGTGCTAAAATACAAATGTTAAAACATTTTAAAAACAATGCAGATGTTGAAACATTGGAGTCATATCATGTTTAAAATCCGAACGCTTTCGACTGAACCATCAGTCGTCATCAGGGAAAGATCACTGCCGAATGAAAGATAAACAGCTGGTTAAATATCAAAGGGCGAAACTAAATGAACCACAAATAGGAGGGTGGGAAGGAAGGAAAAAGGAAAGACAGAGAGGAGCAGCTAATCAGAAAAAGAGAGGGGGTAAGGGTTGCAATCATTGCACATGCTTCATTTTATAATATTTGTATAGTTAGAGAGTCGTTGGAAATTTTTGGCAAGAAGCAGGAGTACCTAATGATGTTCTATCTTCTATCCTATAACATACCAAGAATATGGTTTAAAATACTAGGTGTAACAGGTGAATTTGGTTTTGATTAACCACTTCCCTCCTCTCTGTCCCACCCTTCCCCCCTCTCTTTTTCTGATTAGCTGCTCCTCTCTTTTTTTCCTTTTTCCTTCCTTCCCACCCTCCTATTTGTGGTTCATTTAGTTTCGCCCTTTGATATTTAACCAGCTGTTTACCTTTCATTCGGCAGTGATCTTTCCCTGATGACGACTGATAGTTCAGTCGAAAGCGCTCGGATTTTGAACATCATATGACTCCAATGTTTCAACATCTGCATTGTTTTTAAAATGTTTTAACATTTGTATTTTAGCACCTATTAAGTAAAGATATATTGTGAATTTCATATTCATATTTTCTCATTTAAAGAGAAAATTGTTTATCCTTTTTCTTTAGAATCACCTACACAATTGTGTAGGTTAGGTCTTAAAGGAATACAGAAAGTGTTCACACACTTCTGTAAAAATTTTGACTTTCTCGGATTTAAATTTAAATAAAAAAAAACCTTTATGGCATTATTTAGTAACAGGGCTTAATTATTGCCTGCATTATTAAAAATTATCTTTACTTTAAAATGTCGCTGGAAAGTAAACAATGAATCAAAGGTTAAGCATTTGCGCTTTTCGAAGATAAATACTTTTCGATTATTAAAAAAAAAAATGTGTTAAAAGCATGGTTTTCATATAACTACGCTTAAAATAAGTGATATAATTATTAAAAAATAAAGAAACGTCAAAGTTTACATTTGACTGAGAAAAATGTAAAAAATGCATACCCAACAAAGGTATGTACTACACCGCTTATTATAGTATGTAAAGTCGCATCTCATATTTTATAAAATAGATATATACCCCCCCCCCCCCCAAAGAAATAACACAAAATTTTTAAACATCTCTGCAGAAGCTGTAACCAAAATTATAAATTCTGATTTATGTCTAATCAAAGCAAATAAAAGCGTGAAGTTTACCGCTTAATATGCGAAAACATGTTTCTCAGCATAAGACTAAGCGCAGATTGTTGTGTGAAATTTATGTGGCCGATGGAAAAAGGGAAGTATGTAGTTACAACTGATGAGGTTTAGATATATTTATTTGAGTGAAATAGAACAAGTAATATAAAAATTTTGTTTTTAAAGTCAATTCCTACTTAGGTCATCAAAGAAAAATTCAATATAATCCCTTAAGCTAATATTAGTTTTTGTTGCATTAAAATATCTCAATTTGTTGATTTTCTATAAGCAAGTAGGTTTACAATGGAAGTCTATGGGAATTTGGCGAAATATTAGAGATATCGCTACGTTGGCGCCACTTTTGGCGACTCATTTTGGTCGCCAAATTTGGCGATATATCGCCAAGTTGGCGACGAACTTAGCGGTATTTGGCGACAGAACAGGGTCCCCCCTTATAGATATGAAGATGCATTAAATGCTTCAATAACCAATGGCCGCCATTTTGTCTCCCATGTAAAACTAAAGTTAATTAATTAAAATTTAATTAATGAATTAATATTTGAAAAAACTGGATTAACATCAATTGTCACCCAGTACAAGTTTAAAAAAATTGATTTCAACTTGATAGGATGAATAATAAGTATTTTATTAACGATTGAAAATTTGAAGAAGATATATAAATAAATAAATAAATAAATATAGGGAGATGTGAACTAATAGTAGGAATTGAAAAAGACAGATTTGCGACCGAAAGAGAGGAGAAAAACTCCTAAAATGGTGGTTCAGAAAAAGCAAGGAAAGTTTTGCTACATGTTTTATGGTTGTTTCTGGATTCTTTTATAATCGAAAACTTAAAACAAAAAAAGTAGTAAAAATTAACTCGTACTACTATCAGAAATGTGTTTTAATCCTTTTCTTTCTTTCTAACGATGACCAGGCCCCTACCTTCCGGGCTGCTCCAGCTTAACGGGTTTAGTACCTGGCATCGGGGTGTAAGACCGCCTAATCGCCGCGAAGCGGCAATAAACCTGACATCATTGCCTCGATTGTCATTCTATCTGCAGTGCCTACTGCTCGTTTGTATATACTTTGTTTTGCCGGTTACTTGACGTTATATCCTGTTGTTTGGCACCTGCACATTGCTACTCATGTTGGTCTCGTAATTTAGAACCTTGATCAGTTGACGAGAACTTCAGCCGACGGTACTTTAAAGTACCATTAAAATAACTAGTTATAAAATTTATTTAATGCATCGATTAGTATAGTAATATAGTTTAGAATGAGATATAGATACTTTACTTTATCTTGTTCCAAAAGCATTATGGGTTGCACGAAACAAAAATATTTTTAAAGGAATGATTTCTTTTTTATTTGCATCTTTTCAGCTTTCTTGACGTTGAAAGATTGTAGGGGAAAAGTTTCCGTAGGGAAATATTTTTATATTTCCATTGTAAGAGCATTACATTTGTACCTTTCCTAATTCTTCAAAATACTAAAAAAAAATATTTTAAATAAAAGATTTGAGTGGAGTTATACATATTGCGCAAAATTCCTATAAATTGAAATTTAATTAATTAATTTTACTTGGCAAAATCCTTCTAAAATTTATAAAATGATTGTGCAAATATTCTAATGTAGTTCAAATCTAGGTATCATATACAGGGCTACTCAAAGATTTCAGTTAATTTTCCGACTTTAGATGGGAAGTGGTGAAATTTAGTTTCAAATGTGTCATTCGTTTCCAAATGTTTCAATTAGACATCCTATTTCAACTTATTAAACAGTGAAGTTTTGTTACATTATTCTGTTAAGTATTATTCTGTTAACATTATTCTGTTAAATGTTTCATAATCTATGTTTGACGCATGATTTTTTCTTTCTTGTTTTACAGTGTACTGTGT
Source organism: Maratus speciosus (assembly GCA_963932465.1). Taxonomy (NCBI): domain Eukaryota; kingdom Metazoa; phylum Arthropoda; class Arachnida; order Araneae; family Salticidae; genus Maratus; species Maratus speciosus. The sequence continues at coordinate 288,452,389 of OZ010800.1, read as the reverse complement.
ATAGATATTTTTATAGAAACTTCTGAAAAGTTTTGATACATGATTGTCTACCGCAAAAAAAGGTGACATAAATCTAAAGTTTGTAAAGTTATTCAATAAGATTTTTTATCTTGATTACAGTATGTTACTATTACAAACATATGTATTGGGTTTTATATTGCAATCTTTTCTCCTCCTGGAAGAATAACTTTTCTTTGAAAGTAAGAAATTTATGCAAAGATTTGAAACAATTTTTATGATTTCTCTACACATTTTTATTAAGATTATGTAAATAATAATGTAAACTTCCAAGAAATGCAACTCCATGAATCATAACCTCATTACGAAGTAAATCTTATAACATGTAATGTCGTACGTTAAAGTAGCGATACTTCTATTAATGAATAAAATTTGTGTTAAAACTTGATTGGACATATGCACGGTACACTTGAAGTTCTTTCACAGCACAGCAGTAGCGTACCAGTGCAGTAGCGTCAACTTTTGAAAAGCATTGGATGGGCACTAAATTTTTTGAGTAAAATAACGCATACATTTTTTATTCTTTAGTGGGTGCGCGTAGAGATAGGGGCGAGGGGAGGAGCGCTAAAGACGATAATTCGCAGCAAAATGGTTTTTATAAATAAAATATAAAATTATTGTAATTTAATTATAATTTAATGAATAATTTCATGTATTCTTATAAGTTCTTTCTTATAAATACATTAATATTTATTATAAATAGCATAAAAATTGCTAGCTATTGGAGGTAAAATAAAACAAAACAAGTAATATAAAAATTTTGTTTTTAAAGTCAATTCCTACTTAGGTCATCAAAGAAAAATTTAATATAATCTCTTAAGCTAATATTAGTTTTTGTTGCATTAAAATATCTCAATTTGTTGATTTTTTATAAGCAAGTAGGTTTACAATGGAAGTATATGGGAATTTGGCGAAATATTAGAGATATCGCCAAATTGGCGTCACTTTTGGCGACTCATTTTGATCGACAAATTTGGCGATATATCTCCAAGTTGGTGACAAACTTGGCGGTAGTTGGCGACAGAACAGGGTTCCCCTATGGTAATCCCCCTTATACATATGAAGATGCATTAAATACTTCAATAACCAATGGCCGCCATTTTGTCTCCCATGTAAAACTAAAATTAATTAATTAAAATTTAATTAATGAATTACTATTTGAAAAAACTGCATTAACATCAATTGTCATCCAGTACAAGTTTAAAATATTTTATTTTAACTTGATAGGATGAATAATAAGTATTTTATTAACGATTGAAAATTTGAACAAGATATATAAATAAATATAGGGAGAGTGTGAACTAATAGTAGGAATTGAAAAATGAATTGTGGAGAAAAACATACATTTTGATTTTGTCACCAAACTGATTTACTGATTCAAGACATTAAAATTAAATGGCAAAATATGCAGGAATTTTTTTCAATGGAAATTTAATCATACATCTGATGAAGGGGATTTCAGTCCTCCTGTAAGTATAATTCATGCCCTTACTATTTTTCAAACAAAAGTATTTTCAGAACGTCAATAAAACAAAATTTTATTTCAGCGATTAAACAAATAAATTAATAAATAACTAAATAAATTAATGGAAACTGGGTGGACGGAGAGATCACATTATTGGCTGGGCTTACGCCCCACGGGCCCATATAAATTGGCGCCACTGCACCAGTGTGTCCCGGCACACGGTACCGTGAGCCACACGTCAAGCCACGTATGTATCAAGCCACACTCTCTGAAATATGCCAACCTACGTAAATGAAATAATTAAATATCTATTCAATAAAGTAAATTTATTAATAATTTCTTGCAGTCGGTTGTATCTTTTTCTCAAAAATTACTATTTAATTGCATAACTCAAACTGTGAAATCTAAAAGAGGAGTAGAAATAGCCAGCAATTCTTAACTCTTGCCAACATAGCTGTAAAATGTTCATGAATTCGGCTTGTCTGTGTGTCTATCCGTGCTCTAATTTTAAACCGTGGTTCCAGTACTGTGAAATCTAAAAGAGGAATAGAAATAGCCGTCAATTTTTAGAACTTTCCAACAAAGCTGTAAAATGTTCAGGAATTCGGTTTGTCTGTCTGCCTGTCCGTGCTCTAATTTTTAACCGTGATTTCAGTACTGTGAAATCTAAAAGAGGAATAGAAATAGCCGGCAATTTTTAACACTTTCCAACATAGCTGTAAAGATATATATGAATATTATACAGACATACAAACAATAAATGCAATAAACCCAACTGGAGTGAAAAACTAGCCAGAGCCAGAGCTTCCTGGCTCTGGCTATTTTTTCACTCCAGTTGTATTTATTGTTTGTATGTCTGTATAATATTCATATGTACCTTTAACCATTGAATGCAGGCGTTATTTATGTGTGTATGTGTATTTTAATATATATTGTAGTATGAGTGTTTTATTATAGCTGTAAAGGGTTCATGAATTCGGTTTGTCTATCTGTCCGTGCTCTAATTGTCGTAAATATACTCGGATTGTCGTGTAACTTTTGCGCGTTATTGATGTTTATTGAATGTACGGTATTGAAAATGAAGTGTGTAGCATTTATAGCTCGTTTACAGAGGCACATTAACATTATAGTCTATGCGGGGAAAAATCGCTTCCGATGCATTTTACTGGTATTACAATACTTCAAATTTTAATGAAATTGATATGCATCATTGAAGAGGATCAAAAAGTGTTTTCTCAGAGTGTAGAATAAGTTCGTTTCTAGTTCATTTACACGCACAAAAGAATTCGGTTACAAAAAGGATTATGATCGATTTCATTGATTAAAAAATGAAACTTCTCAATAATATTTCGTTAGTGTTGGAAAGTGTTTCATAATCTATGTTTGATTCATGATTTTTTGTTCTTGTTATAGCTGAATTAAAAGTGCTATCGTTTAAACAAACAGAAAATAATTTTGCAGTTCGCTGTCAAGAAATGCAAGCAAATGTTAATTGAATTCACAAACTATGAAGAATTTTTCTTTATCACAAAATCAAATCTGTTTCATTAATTCCGAGCCAAAATCAGACCCTTAAATATTTTGTACAAAACCAATACAAACTACTTGGGTAATGATGCCTTTCAAGGTCATGATCGGCATTGCGTGATGCAGAAGGTACTTTTAAGGTACAATCATAATCCATTATGATCGGAAATGAAACCCACATGTCTTCGATTTGAAAAGCACGCAAAAATAACTAAGCAAAATTATATCGAGTGGATGAGAGAAGAAAATGAAGGAATTGTTTACACTTTGGCCCCGTACCTCTATAAATCGTAAGACAGATCCGACTTTTATAGATTTTGGAGGACATTTCGTGGAAGATATGAATAATAATCCAAATAGTTTTCTACATAAGTCATACTTGCTTCAGGCAGACCATACAGACAGAAAAGTAAGGATATAAACAAAGATTGGCGCTTCACTTGCAATGTTTAAACGATGTGCAGAACAAGTTTTCTTTTTCTTTTTTATCCGACTTGTTTTTTTTTTTTTTTTTCGAAAATTACAAATTTCTCATTATACAAGATGGCCCAAAGAACATTGGACAAACCTTAAAAGGTTGTAGCGCACATCAAAACAAACATTTTTTGTATGGGAAACGAGGGTTGAATTCCCTTTTTTTACTCAAAAATCTTACTTCGATTTGAATATACCTATTATTCATAACTTCAACAAAAATAAAGATATCTGAAAACTATTTTCAATAGTTTTACATAGTTTCTGTGAAATGCAATACTGCCATGTAAAGTGGTGAAAGTGTAAATTCGGAATTTGAGAAAGACATTTTTGAAATTGCAAGAATGATGATTTTATTGATTGATTTGATTTGATTGTAAGAGTATTTTTGACAAAATAAGTAGATTAGAAACCTAATCTATAATACCAGATTTGATTTTTGAAACGTACATTACAACCATTTAAAGTGTTTCAATTCTTTTGGAAGCATACTCCATGGCTGTGTATTATTATGTTTCGAAAGCTTTAATTTTTTCCGAGCAATCATATCATCTAATGTGCGTTATTTAATTTACTACTTTAAGTTTCAATCACACCCCAGTTGATTGCTTTCAACTTGAATACTTAGAATTAAACTTTATTTTTAAAACATTTTGTTCAACAGCGCCGATATTTTATCTTGTACTGCACAATAACAATACCACTCACAATTAAAACTGTTATATATTATGTGATATTTAGGAGCAGTCTAATGATAGTTACCTGAAACTATAAAAACATCCTTTTTCAGATGATCTGTAGGTCATTCATATATATCCATATAGTTCTGTAAGTTTAGCGTTGCGAAATTGAGTCCTAACTTTTTTTACTTTCTTCTATCTATACAAGAAAAAAGTTTTGAATTCGTGAAAATTTTTGACTTCCTATTTTCGACGGATTTATACATTTTAGAAGATTCTGAACACGATTTGACTACTTTTAGAAAATGTCTGTCTGTAGGGGAAACTCTTCTAAAATGACATACCGTAAGAAAAAGATGCTTTTATTTATACAAATGTTTTCTCATGACCTTTATTTTTTACAAACTACCTATAAAAAGTATACAAAATGCAATGGTGCCTTTTAAAAAGTAACAAATAAAGTCACGTCGTCAAAATAACGAGTTATATAAAATGCTGCACTGTCATTTTTATTACTGTCATTTTTTTGTCATTCATTTGTCACTGCACTGTCATTTTTCAGCATGCACTGTCATTTATAAAATGCTCCACTGTCATTTTCGTCTTAGTCCTAAACTGACATACCCATAAGTTGCTATGCTTACCTACATCACACATACATTTTTTTGCACACCAAGAAACACCGGCACATTCACTATGTGACCACTCTGAATATTTAGCTCATTTTATCCCCTTTTCCTTCTGTTTCGAGTCATTGCAATAAAGACATGCTTCATCATCATCTGCGGAAAGAAGATTCATGTCTTTGTCGCCATCATTGGATCTAACAAAGCGAATTTTCGTCTTAGGCTGTAGAACTTCACGTCTTGATTGCGAATTATGTTTCTCAGCAGCTTTTGCCTTCGCTTCGGCAATATCAGGACTGCTAGTCAGATTAGTGCACCTTGATGCTTCCTCTTTTTTTGAAGAATGATCTAACATGAGGTGCAAAATGAAGTGGGGGCAATAGGAGTGGCCTGATAAATGAAGAGGATAAACTTCAAGATGCTGCCTGTTGGAAAGATACATGGGTGAATATCACGAAATGTGAGAATTTGAAAACAAAGTTTTTTGAAAATTTAAATTGTTTCAAAGCTTCTGATTCTTTCTAAAATGATTTTTGAGCAGCTGAATAAAGAAATTTAAAAGTAAAATCGTTAAAGTGTGAAGAGCTTAAGTTCATTTTATGTAATTATAATAATATGTCATTTTCTTGTCATATGTATGCCAGGATAATGACAATTTCATTCTAAAACATTTTTCACATTCTAGTTTTTTTTTTTTTTTTTTTTTTTAGATCTAACATTTTAATTTCGTTTAAAGGAACATATTCCTCTATAGTACCTCAAATTAAGTGTAATGTTAAGTTTTATTTGTAAATTATTGAAGCCAGGAAAATGACATAATAAAAGTCTACTCAACTTATACAGAGTAGGGTGGGCCGAAAAAAACTTTTTTTCGATTTTCGATGATGGGTAGTGCGGAAAAGTGGCCACTAGTGGGACCTAGTTCACACAAAAAATTTGAGATTTTTAGGACAATTCCTAAATTTGCCGCTTTTGGCTTGAAGTTTTGCTAAAAGGCTGATTTTTGAACTTTTTTAGCAAAAATTTTAAAAATGTTAAATTAAACTTATTTTAATCGTATTTACTTGAAAAGGCATATTTTATGTTCCAAATGTATAAATAAGCTCTGATAATGTATTATTTAATTGCCATGTGTATTTTAAATTAGACGATTTTTATAGCCTTTTCGCATTTAAGTGAGCAAAAGTTGCATGTATTGTTTGAATCTTTCAACGCTTTCTCTCTTTTCTCTTGTTTATGTCCCTTGGTCTTCCTTATTTTTTTCGATGCTTTAGGGGTCATATATTTGGGTGACGGACAGCAGAATCCCCCAGAAACAGATCTGGAAGGAGAGAAGGGGGTGAGGCGAGAACTTAAGCGAACGCAGTGACTCATCTTGATGTTGGGGGAGTGAAGGAGGAGAAAGTGCGATAAAGGATGCTTATTATTTTCAGTGTTCCGTTTCCCTGAGACATGGCGGACGCTTTGTGAGACAGGAATATGCGTTTAGGAGTGCTTGGCTTTGAAGGGCATGGTTCAAATTCAGATTCAGTCGAACTGCTTGCTTGAAAGCACCCACTACTTGAATCTTCGAACAATATAACAGTCTTCCATCTGGATCTAACTCCACTCGTTGAAGGCTTTGTCGCAGAACCACTATTAATCGTTGAAATTGTATCCCTCTTCATTTTCCGCGATATTTTGTTTGCAAGAGTTTTGCTTGTTTTTAAATCAATATTTCCGATAAACATTTTTCGAACAGTTCTTTGATCCTTCAAGAAGTTCACCTCCCGATGTGGAACTTTACGTCTGACGTCACAGCTACACTTGTTCAAGCCTCTACAATTACAAGTTGCGATGTCAAAGAGAGAGGTTTCCGCATTTCGTACGAAATCTTCGCAGATCGCCTTGCCTTTAACGCCCGTATGATTACAAGATTTCTTCAATGATCTACGCTCATTGTAATAGTTTTTAATCTTTCCGTTAATTGTTCGTTGGGAAACCACAGGTATGGAAGATTTTATCCAGATTTCGGAAACTTTTTCACCTGCCATTTTAATAATATCATCCACTGGTTGAAGATAAATATCTCGATTTTCTTCTATATCGTTTCGCAACCAATAGTAGTGGCGCATGATGTCAGCAATAGTTGGCAATTGCAAGTCTTTCAATTTGCATGGTGCCCCAAAATGGCTACTTTTCACGCTATCACATGTCTTTACATGATCATGAACTTTCGCAATAGCCATTTCTAAACTCGTCGTAATAAAACGCACAAAACACAGTAAAGTCACGTTAAATGATCCAAAAAGCAATGTATTGCACGAGAAAAAGGTTTTACTTTTACACTGAACAAATGTCACAGGGAAACCGAGCACTGAAAAATAATAAACATCCCTTATCGCACTTTCTCCCCTCTTGTATTTCCTCCTTCACTCCCCCAACATCGCGATGAGTCACTGCGTTCGCTTAAGTTCTCGCCTCACCCCCTTCTATCCTTCCAGATCTGTTTCTGGGGATTCTGCTGTCCGTCACCCAAATATATGACCCTTAAAGCATCGAAAAAAATAAGGAAGACCAAGGGACATAAACAAGACAAAGGAGAGAAACTGTTGAAAGATTCAAACAATACATGCAACTTTTGCTCACTTAAACACGAAAAGGCTATAAAAATCGTCTAATTTAAAATGCACATAGCAATTAAATAATACATTATCAGAGGATATTTATACATTTGGAACATTAAATATGCCTTTTCAAGTAAATACGATTAAAATAAGTTTAATTTAACATTTTTAAAATTTTTGCTAAAAAAGTTAAAAAATCAGCATTTTAGCAAAACTTCAAGCCAAAAGCGGCAAATATAGGAATTGTCCTAAAAATCTCAAATTTTTTGTGTGAACTTGGTGCAACTAGTGGCCACTTTTCCGCACTACCCATCATCGAAAATAAAAAAAAAAAGTTTTTTTCGGCCCACCCTAATACAGAGCCTTTAAACACATTATTTTCAAAGAAATATCTAAAAGATCTTGCTGGTAACAATGATTTTACTACTTCTGACTTGAACTATGTCAAGAATAAGAAGAATTACTCTGCAGCGCCATCTTTATACCTCATAAAGAACTAAAATGAGCAGACCAGGACAATGACATTCAATTTCAGTGACAATCATATTTTAATTATGGAAAATTATTTGTAAAATACAGAACTTGTTACCTTCCTCATATATGTATTATATAAGGTATAATTAATAATTAGAAATTAAAAAAAGTAGAAAAAGATATTTGTACAGTATAGCAGAAAGCCTTTTACTTTGCACAGATCATAGTGTGGCATGGCAGAAAAATGACAATCTGAAAGTTTAAGTCTTTTAATTGCTTTATTTTTATGTTATTATGAATATAATATCTCTTGAAAATACTTCTAAGAATATTTTTTATTAGAACGTAGAAAAAAAAAATTACATTATCTAACATTTAATAGACATTTTATTGTGCGGACTGAAACTTTCGTATTTTGTGATATTGTCCCACATACGTCTTCGAGTATCAGAAACAGATATTTTCGGCGCTGGAGTTGGAGGAGGTGACATTGAAACTGTGAAAACTGACGGATTAGTCTAGATAGGTTGTTATCTATAAAACTTGTGTTTCTGCCGTTGCTTTCCTTATTTTCAGTGGAGTTTCTGTCACAACTGAAACACAGAAAACATGATCGGGAAAGATGTCTGGGTTCGTGGGATATATTTCATTTTTCAAAAACTGGCATGTCATTTCATTTTTCAAAAACTGGCATGTCATTTCATCTACAACCAGCATATTGTATATACAGAAGCAGAACTCGAAATCATATGCATTTATAATTTTTTTCATATAGAGAAAATAATCTAAAAAGAAGTCTCACTTCATACTTCAGGTACGTAATCACTGAAATAAAACAGACGTGAATTAGCACCAAAAAATAGTTCCAAGAAATTTCTGACGAAAGTGAAACCAATTTCTTCGTAAATAATGAAAAATGAAAACTTGAAACATTCGCCATTAAATGCTTATCGTTCCATTCCACAACATAACTGTGTACCGTTAAGTGCTGTCCTCTAGTAACAATATTAACAAACATAACGTATGTCAAAGGTATATATAAATATTATGCTGACATACATACAATAATTACAATAAACCCAACTGGAGTGAAAAATTAGCCAGAGCCAGGAATCGAAGCCGGGACCACAGTATACAAGACTGCTGCTCTAACCACTGAGCTACTCCGGCCGATTCCTGAGTCTGCAATTTCTCACTAATAAACCACGTTGGGGATGTCACCAGCCATCTATACGACAGCCTTGGATGACTGGACAACGATGAATAGATTTTACTATTACATCGATCTACGATAAATATAATAAAACACACATACTACAATATATATTAAAACACACATACACACATAAATAACGCCTGCATTCAACAGTTAAAGGTATATATAAATATTATACAGACATATATACAATAATTACAATAAACCCAACTGGAGTGAAAAATTAGCCAGAGCCAGGAATCGAACCCGGGACCACAGTATACAAGAGACATACTGGTTAGAGCAGCAGTCTTGTGCAGAGCAGCAGTTACAGCGCAGAGTTCTAGCCTTATGTGAATCGGCTCTTCATAGTTTTCGGACAAAATCAGACCAGAGATGAGGTCAAAAACCGATGATTTGTTCGATTTATGTTATGCTTCTACCTCCAGTTTTAATGCTCAGAATGTACCGAAACATCTTATTTACAATCCTCATGATGGGAATAGATTATCATTAAATTTTGGCAGCGGTCATCTAAGAGGGGGATACCGAAATTCGATGATTTGTTCGAAATATACAATGCTTATATTACCAGTATACCAGTATGTCCCAAAAATGACTGATGAATTTTAAAATTCAATAACTTGCAAACGGTGACAGATATTAAACATTTTTTTTTGGCACGAGGATTATGTAAGAAGGTTTATGGAGATTTTATGCTGTGATTCCCAGTTTTAGTTACAAATACCAGAGATAGATGGCGCTACAAGCAATAGGCTCTAAATCCAGGCTGGATTTTTCGACCTCTTTCTTCTCCCATGCGAAAAAAAAGAGATTAAAATGTTTTGAATGGATCTCGAAGTAACAAAAATCGAGTCTGGAATTAGCAGCTATTTCTCGCTGCGCCATCTATTGTTTGAAATTCGAACTAAAATCAAGATTCACAGTAAAAAAAAACTCCTGACATCAAACATAACCCTCCTACAAGAATTGTTTAAATATCTGTAACCGTTTGTAATTTATTGAATTTTAAAATCCATCAGTCATTTTTGGGACACCCGGTAAATGCACATAATTCAACGAACCTTTACCTTCAGAATACTCAACATGGGAATATATTGTCATTCAATTTTGGTTTCAAATACCTTAGAGAGTTGCCGAAAATTGATTTGATTTACGGTTTTTTTCCCCCCTTAAACTAACGTTATTCAGAGCCATCTATCTGCAGCTCGTTCTAATTACCGGAATGGCACTAAACTTGGTAAGGGGACTAATGACGCCAGGGGAAAAATATTCCTTGGAAAAAATAGTTCAAAACATCGCTGATAGGAGGAAATGTGGCGCTGTTGTAGTTTGTACAGCCGATAGTGAACATAAAACACGGGTAACAAATGAAAATCTAAATTTATACCTACGTATCATGGAGGAAAGAGATATAGATGGAGATGCAGTATACCGTGAAAACGGTTTGCAATATGAAAGCGGTTATCGCTCAAATTCAAATGCCCTCATTCGGCCCAAACAAGACAAGCACGTGGAACAGGGAACAGGTATTTCATCCTATAACTGTCCAAATTCTCATTTTTAATCGAAATTTTGATCATATGTACGCTCAACATGCGATTTATGAATAAAAATTTGCAAGGGTAAAAGTAAAAGCAAAGAAATACAGGTTTTAATTGGCAAGCGTGTCAAAACACGTGGCTGTGTTTGGGCCGAATGTAACGAATTTTAGTGTTACATTTTCGGCGTCACGCCCAGACATCATACTTCATCTCTATTATTTCTCTTTATTCTATGCCTACGTATGAGACAACAGCACCAATAATTTGAAGCTATAAACGCATGCAAAGAGCTCTGAGAAACATTTCAGCTCATGTTGAATATGAGTGTATAGTCCAAATTAATGATACTCTTGTCGCAAACGTAGGTATAAATTTTCATTTTCATTTCTTACCCGTGTTTTATGCTCATTTTCGGCTGCTTAGCCTACAACACATATTTCCCTTATCGGCGGTGTTTTGAACTATTTTCCGCGAAATCTTTTTTTCCCATGACGTCATTAGCTCCCTTACAAAGTTTAGTGACTTCTGGTTATTAGATTACGCTACAGATGGCTCTGAATAGCGTCCGTTTAAAAAAAAAAAAAAAAAAAAAAAAAAAAAAAAAAAAAAAAAAAAACACCCTATATATAGAAGAAAGTTTTGTGATGGCTACAACATACTAGTTTACGTTCTTTTTTTAACTCACGTTCACACATGCTCATGGTAATACAAAAGTTTTCGGATTTATCGTATTGGGTATTTATTGCTCTTGGAGGGCTTTAAAAACTAAATTTTCCTTTTTGTTGTACCAGTGTATTTACGTATGTTTCAAAAGGTTACGATCCTTAAGTTTGTAAGTTTCATTGTATTTAATGTATCAGACATCTAGGAGGGGTGCCGAAATTCAGTGACTTGTTCGAAAAATGCGATGCTTATATCTCCAGTTTAAATACGCACAATTCAACGAACCTTTACCTTGTGAATAAATTGTCATTTAATTTTGCTTGCAGACATGTAAGAGAGGGTGCCAATATTCGATAATTTATTCGAAATATGTGATACTAATATCTGCAGTTTAAATGCACGTGAACACCTCAAATAAATTTTATTACGTATAAATAATGGTATATATTGTTACAGTATTACGTACACTGTAGTCGATCATGTTCATGTACTCTATGAAACTGTATGTCTGAGGTTTAAAAAAAAAACTCTGTATTAAAAGTCCACAATTCTATAATAATACACTGGCATGAAAAATTAAAAGAACAACTATAAAAACTCATCAAACTTGAATAATTTTGGAGAGAAGAACATGAAACTTGTATAATATCTTTATTTTATCATGCCTGACAAATATTCAAAATGCAGAACTTCCTATTTCTTCAAAAAATAAATTTATATAAAAACGTAGGAATGTGTCATACAAAAGGGGTAAGGAAATTGCACTATTACAGTATTTTAGAGTTACACAGGAAAAATAAATAAGGTATGTGGTCACCCCTGACCCAAATACAAGCTTCACAGCGATTTTACAAACTGTGGATTAAATTATCTATAAGTGCTTGCGGTAACAATGTGTATTCAAGATGAACAGCGCTTCGAAGCTCCTGGAGAGTGTTAGGGGAGGGGGATTGCCGAGATACAAATCAGCGTCCTAGTGCGTCTCACACATGTTCTATTGGATTTAAATCCGTAGAATATTCAGGCCACTCCATTCACTGGATTCCTTCGCCCTCAAGGTAATCAGTCACTTAGTTCAGCACGATGAGGACGCCCATTATCATCCATTGGGAGGAAGTTATTACCGATTGCACCCCTAAACAACTTGACATGAGTATTAAGAACCCCATCTGTGTATATTTCAGCATTCATAGTTGCACTGGCAAAAATGTGTAGGCCGGTGCGGCCATTCAAAATGATGCCCGCCTATACCGTGATTCTACGTTATATCGTGATTCCAGGGATGATGCCTATCACGGATATTTGCAGCCTTATTGCGTGTTTTTTTCTCTCTCCATATGGTAACACGTCTGGAATAACTCTCCAAACAAAATCGGGATTCATTGTTAAAGAAAACTCGGCTCCAGTCCCTGATACTCCAATGAAGATGATCTCTGAACCACTTTTACCGGCCACATTGCCGAAGTTAGTGGAATACAAATCGTGAGTTTCTTTGTACACAGCCCTCTTTTATGCATCCTGTCACTCACAGTAAATATAGATAGTCGGGTTCCTGTCACTGCAGCGAACTCCCTTGCAATTTGAACTGACGTCAGTTGCCTGTTTCTTTTAGAAATCGTTGTCAAATAACGGTCCTAAGAGTCTGCTGTGGCACGTTTTCGACCTTGACTTGGTTATCTGTTTACATTATCAGTGTCTTTAAACCGTTTACAGATTCTTGACATAACGTTTTTGGCTATTTTTAAGTCTTTACAAACCCCTGTCAGAGTCTGTCATGCTTCCATTCTCCCCAACGCACACCATTTCTCACAATAAATCAAATGTCTTCTGGACGACATATTCCCCTTACTACAAGCGAAAATTTTATCCAACTACATGTACAATCCTTGAAATTAGACTTCGAATCACCTACGTGCACTCCTTTTCATTTGTGCCGAAAGAACGGGCTCAAAAATTTGCATATTTTTAGTAGCGAAGGTTAATCCCAGAGGACTAAGTGATAATGTTGACATTGATTTACCAACCAATCACCTTTCATTGAAGTTCCCTTAATAGAATTAACATAAAGCACCTTTTTATGGCTGTTCTTTTAATCATTCTCGCCAGTGTATTATGCGTTTACTACATATATACAAAAATCTATTTTCTAAATCGATTTAATTTCTTGTACTACTTAAATAATTTAATTGATTTGATTTACATAGAAGAAAGCTTTTGTGATAGCTACAACATACTAGTTTTAAATTATTTTTGTCTAAAGCATAATTGTTTATGTTCATTTACAGAACGTTGCAGATATGCCCACAATTTTACAAACGGCAATCAAAACTAACCTGCAAGAAAGAAATTACAACAAATCCGACTCGATCCCGACTAACACGTTGGATGTAATATCGGTCATCTGACCCTAAAGCGGACTCTGCCCGGTTCTCATAATTCTTTAGATGATCTTTCATATGGGAACAGATTCCTTTTCCATACAGAAGACTCTCTGTCTGCTATCTTGGATAATTGAAAAAAATATTGATTATAAAGTCACGACATGGATCAGAAACATGACAGGAATTCGAAAGTTTCCTCTTCCGTATCACTCCGACCCTCATCACTGTTAAGGGTGTGGAATCGAACCCATTGACTGACCATCTAGCATGGGTGTCTCACGATATTGCGTGAGAAAGAAAAACTCTTACGTCGGAAATGCGAGTAAAAGCCAGAAATGTCATAAGATCAATTTCTTTTTCGTTTTTTTTTCTTGATTAAGTGAGAGAGCTGCGTACTGCGTACTGCTGTAAGAAATAAATATAAAAGTAAAAGTAGTTAAAAAAAATAAAAAAACACTCTTATAAGGATTCAATGTTTATTTGGAAAATCACACCTAATTTCATGGCTTCAAATTTATGATTTTTCCGAAAAAATTTCGTTACGATACGTTAATTTGGAGCAGGTACCGAATCCGATTATGGAAAATTCATTACTTTTTTTAGAAAGCACGACCTAGTGAATTGAAAAAATGTGTATAGATAAAAGATGTTAAAAATAGTAATTTCTTAATGATACATTTTAAAAATAAGAATGGATTTCATAGATTAACATTCGACACGCTTAATGTGATCGCGATTGTCAGTTGCGTGATTTTTCTACGACTTGCTTAAAAAATGTCGCCATAACTAAATTACCAAACAAAATGTAGTATAAAGATGTTTAAAATAATAAAATCTTCTTAGAAAAATTACTCAAAAAACAGTGCAAGCATAAAATCATTGAAATTCGTTCATTGGTAGTTATATAACATATATCTTTTTCCATGATCGAGGTTCAGTGCAAGTAGGAGAATTGGAGGCCGACACCATTAATCCTTGAAGGGCGGTGGGATGTTTTTATACCTTTTAATTTCAATGAAGATTTGTACTATAATTCTTGAAAAAAAAATTATTTTTGTAGCTTTGGTGAAAAAATGTGCATTTCCTTATTTTCAAATAAAAATTTTCGAAAATTCTAGTGTGAATTCAACCTTACAGAAAAACAATTACTTGCCCCTGAAAGGGTTGGCATTCACCTTCAATCGTTGGCCCTAAATTAATGAAATTAAGATCGTCGATACCTTTTGCAATGTATCTTCTGTAAGGTATTACAGCGAGAGCCTTTTGAAAAAAAAATATTTTTAAAGTTTATTTTTCTAATTTCGTAAAGTGTCTAAAAAATGTTAAATAAAAAAAAGGTAACCTTTAAGTCACTAGTCAAAATTAAAGAGTTCAAAGGGTTTTTTTCCCTCTGAAGATAAAATAGTATAAAGAGGAAAATTTTTTAAAGGCATACAGTTATTTATTACTTTCAAACGCCAGAAAAACGACGTGTTATTCAGGATAAAAAAACACCCCGATCATGTAAAATAAGCATTTTTTTTTAACAATGGTTATATTGTGAAATAGAATTATGGAAGAATTTTCGTTTTAGATTTATTTGTGGAAAAAAGGATTGTCGCATTTATATACGAATTAGACCTGATCACAGAAAAGGAAATAATATATAAATTAACTTCTACCTAACGATTTCAAAGGAACTTCCATTTAATACGTTGAACTTCTTTATATAGCGTATGGTTCTAGAGTTATGGCGATATTTGAGAGGCAAATCATAGAAAAATGATACAACAGGTACGCTGCAGGCCAAAAGTTTTAGACCACATCGGAAAATCTTTTATTATCTATACATACTCAAGACATATTTGAAAATAAATTGTAAACTGCACCTGTGCATCTTCTATAGTCCTTGAGGAATATCCAAAAACCAAATTCTTTTGTTTAATTATCAAGGAATAAGGGTGCAATAAATGCATTGTTTACAAACATCAATGAATGCCGAGTGTGAGCAAGTCAGGTAGAGTCGTTGTTATTTTTTATGATTACCATGTGGTCACTTAAACTATTGTTTTACATTTACTGGCCACTTATTTAACTGTTATTTTACATTTTTTAGGTTTTTCATATTAAGATACACTATTTTGTTGAGGTTTTTCACACACTTTCTTGTTTAGTCTAATTTTGTTGTTACTTCTGTCAAGGCGTCTAGAAAATAGAGAAAAAATGAGAAATCAGCATTGAAAAACGGTCTGCCATCATTGTTTTACATAATGAAGGCAAATCTGAACGTGTAATTGCCCCTCAGTTAAAATTATCGAAGACATGTGTTCATCGCAAAATCGTTCGATACAAGGAAACCGGCAGTAATCAGGAACGTCCACGCTCAGAAGGCCAAGAGCAACCACTGAGGATAATTTCATTATTGTTACCAGCAAGTGGAATATACGCCTAACAGCGCCAAAAATTCGAGCTGCAGTAAACAAATTTCGATCCAAACCTGTGTCACTTACTACTGCAACAAGTAATATAAAAAAAATTAACTCAATTCCTACTTAAGTCATCAAAGAAAAATTTAATATAATCCCTTAAGCTAATATTAGTTTTTGTTGCATTAAAATATCTCAATTTGTTGATTTTCTATAAGCAAGTAAACCCTATTGGTTTACAATGAAAGTCTATGAGAATTTGGCGAAATATTAGAGATATCGCCAAGTTGGCGTCACATTCGGCGACTCATTTTGGTCGCCAAATTTGGCGATATATCGAAAAGTTCACGATAAACTTGAGGGTATTTAGCGACAGAACAGGGTCCCCCTATGATAACCCGCTTTATAGGAATGAAGATGCATTAAATGCTGTTCAATAACCAATGGTCCCCATTTTTCTCCCATATAAAACTAAAATTAATTAATTAAAATGTAATTAATGAATTAATATTTGAAAAAACTGTATTAACATCAAGTGTCATCCACTACAAGTTTTAAAAAAATTATTTGAACTTGATAGGATAAATAATCATTATTTTATTAACGATTGAAAATTTGAACAAGATATATATAGGGAGAGTGTGAACTAATAGTAGGAATTGAAAAAGATGATTGAGAGAAGCTAATTTTTTTTACTGTGTTGCCGTCTGAAAACCGCTATCAAAGCAACAGAACAAGATGAAACGAATGCAGCGGGCACTTACCCATCAAGATTGGACAGAAGAAGATTTTTTAAATTTTCTTTGGAGTGATGAATTCAAGTTCGAAATATTTGAAACAAAAAGGAGAATTTTTGTTCGACGTTGCGACGGAGAAAAGAAACGGCTAAATTGTGTGGTGGCATCTGTGAAGCACGGTGGTAGGTCTGTTATAGTCTGAGGCTGTTTCTCTGGTTACGGATCTGGAGATCCAAGGAAAGTACAGATCCAAGGAATTGTGGAAAAAGAACAATACAAAACAATTCGTGAAAAAAATGCCAGGTCTGAGACTCATTGGCGATAGGTTCATTTTGAAACAAGATGACGACCTTAAACATAATTCAAAATTATGCAGAGGCAATTTAGAGCAAAAAGAAGCAGAATGTGTATTAAAAAACATGATGTGGCCTCCTCAGAGTTCCGATCTCAATCCGAACGAACTTTTATGGGAAAAACTCTATAGAAACGTTCGTGATCAATTACCCTTATCACATGAAGACATGTGAAAGGCTTTAAATGAAAGCTGGAACAATATGCCACAAACACAATCGATAAATTGATTGCTCGTATCCCGAGACTGATGAAAAAGTTATAAAATGCAAAGGAGGATTTTTCGATGAAAAATCAGTTTAAGCTGTTTTTACCATTAAAACACATACGTTAAAAGCAATAATTGATAATTTGTCTATATTTAGATTAGTTTAATTTCTCAGGTTTTATATTTTGTGATGATTAAACTTTTTTCTGAAAATGTGTTCAAAATTTTGAGTTTTATTTTATTTTCTCGATTTCCTTAGTATGGTCTCAAACTTTTGGACAGCAGTGTATATGAGCAACTGATAATTATGGGCATATTATATCCAGCACCAACTACTAGTCCTAAACTCATGAAATGTTGAGGTATATATACATTTTGTAATGGAGATAGCCAAAGAGTCCAATTCACCTATTCGAGGTCCAGAGGCTTTGAATAGGGCAGGCCCCTCACATCTGTTTTTCTTTAATTATAAGATATCCCCAGCTAGTTTTTGGTAGCTTTTTCGCCAGCTCATGAACTAATGGAATCTTTTCTCTCTTCCTTTTTGATAGTTTTCCTTTTTTATTTATTCTTATTTAAATCATTTATTTTATTTTTATATAAATTTAATTTTTTCTTTTAAATTTCTTTCTTCCTTCTTTCTTTTATGTCGTTTTTTACCCCTATTAAAATTTAACTTTTGGATATAAAGTTGCTCCGCAACTAAGAAGTTCATTAAAATTTCTTACGTTCTTCCATTGTACCGAAAATAATTCCTTTTAATACGGCACTTAATTTAATAAAGTTTCTGGTTTTAATTGATTTAAAAGAGCACCAAGGTTGGCTGTTATGCTTTTGCGCATGCCCGAATAATTCATCTGAAATCAAATTTGTTCATTATGCCATCACTCGTTACAGGGCCGAAACTAAGGGGAGGCAGAAGGGGCATGTGCCCCGGGCGCCAGAACGAAGGGGTGTTAAATGAAGGATTATACCTTTGGAATAGATCATTTTCTTCTGATAGACTGATGGCTTCCATTATTATAAAACAGCCGTTATAAATGAAGTGTTAGGTAAAGATGAAAGAGCAGCCGTAAAAAGTTAGAACTCTGATTTTCTGGTCAGAAGGGGGGAAGAAAATGGCCATAATTAAAAAAAAAAAAAAAAAAAAATGATGGCCATTTTTTTCCCATTCTGACCCCATTTTCCCCCTCCATTCTGACGAGAAAATCAGAGTTCTAACTTTTTACTGTTGCTCTTTCATCTTCACCTAACACTTCATTTCTAATGACTGTTTCATAATAATGGAAGCCATCAGTCCATCAGAAGAAAATAACTCGGTTAAAGCGGAAACTCGGTTAAGCGGACTCTGATAATTCGGACTGTACTGTATATTTCATTTTAAGAATTATCTTTAGAATACTTTTGTTGGTGTTCAGAGGGGAGTCATAACCCCCGTGACCTCTCCCTTGGATCCGCCTTTGTAGATTACGTAGTTCAGCATTACATATATTATGATTACATATTTTAAATTTTAAAGTAAGTCGGCTATTAGAAAATCAGTAAAATTCTCTTTGTAAATATACTTTGCGGAAGAGAGAGATAGGGGGGCGCCAAAATCCATGTTTGCCCCGGGTGCAAAAAAGGCTAGTTTCGGCCCTGACTCGTTATATCTATTGTTCACAGTAAAAGTTGCTGTATCATCTATACTAATAATATTAAGAGGTAAAAATTGTTTATTTGTAGGAGGTAAGCTCTGGAACTACCGAACCGATTCCAAAAGTAATCGTTTCAAAATGATGGTGTTAGTCCAACTCAGAACATAGGCTATATCTTATGTCCGTGCCATTGGCCAAAAGTGGGTGCAGGAACAAAAAACGTTCTAAAAATGCGATTTTTGTATTACGGAAGGGCCAAGAAATATGAAATTTGGAATGGTAGTTACTTATAAGATACTAATGATCTCTAAGGACATTTCTTAACCCGGGAGAACTCGCTAGTGAGAATTTCTCTCACAGTGCCCAATTGCTTTTCTTTTACTTTACATTCGCTTAATATCATTTTTTTTTTTTTTTTGCTTGGCTTAATACTTTTACTCACAAATAGGTAAAATGATTGAAATAACATTTTAAAATTTTAATTAAAATGAAAAATGGTTTAAAAAAGAGTCTTAAATAAAGTACGACGGTAAGAGAAAATCTCATGCAGCGAGTTCTCCTGGGTTAAAAAAATCAAAATTAAAAAGGGGTGAAAATGCGCGAAAAGTATTCTAAAAAACGATCTAAATGGTGATTTTTACCCAATTTCAGGAAGTACCAAACCGATTTCAAATATAATGGTGACAACCCTTGCTCCAACATAGGCTACATTTTATGTCGGTGCCACTACCCCTAAAGGGGGTGTAGGAGCAAAAAACGTTCGAAATTGCGGTTTTTGTGTTGCTGAAGGGTCCACAGATACATGGAATTTGCATGGTATTTACCTATAAGATATAAATGATCTCTAGAACATTTCTTAAAAAATTTGAAATTTAAAAGGGATGAAAATGCGCAAAAAGAGTTCTAAAAAATGCTCTAAATGGCGATTTCTACGCAATCTCAGAAAGTATCCAACCGATTTCAAAAGTAATGATTGGAAATTAATGATGACAGCCCTTGCTCCAACATAGGCTCTATTTCATGTTGGTGTCACTACCACCTAGGGGTTGCAGAAGCAAAAAACGTTCTAAATTGCGCTATTTGTGTTACTGAAGGGCCTAGAATCCAGCAATTACGCAGGGCAGTTATAAAAACGTTCTAAAAACGTTTTAAATTGCGATTTCTACGCAATCTCAGAAAGTACGCAACAGATTTCAAAAGTAATAGTTAGAAATTGATGATGACAGCCATTGCTCTAATATAGGAACTATTTCATGTCGGCGTCACTACCACCTTGCGGTTGCATTTTAAAAAACGTTCTGAATTGTGATTTTTGTGATACTGAAGGGGCTGGCAACTTAAAATTTGGCATGGTAATTACTTATGAGATTTAAATACTCTTTGAGAAGAGTTCCTTAAAAGATTGAAATTTAAAAGAGGTGAAAATGAACGAAAAGTACTCTAAAAAACGTTCTAAATGGCGATTTTTACGCAATTTCAGAAGTACCAAGCCGATTAAAAAAAATAATAGTGTCAAAATGATGGTGACAACTCTTGCTCCAACATAGCCTATATTTTACGTTGTTGTCACTACCACCTGTGGGTTACAGGAGCAAAAAATGTTCTAATTTGCGTTTTTTTTGTGTTACTGAGGGGGTCTAACATTTGAAATTTGGAATGGTAATTACTTCAAAGATGCAAATGCTTTCTAAGAATTGTCGAAAGAAAATTCCAAATTTAAAAGAATGAAGTGAGCGAAAAGCGTTCTAAATTACGATTTTTATGCAATCGTATGAAATACGAAACCGATTTCAAACATAATAGTTGTAAACTGATGATGATAGAAATTGCTCAAACATAAGCTGTATTTTATGTCGAGGGTTGCAGGAGCAAAAAACTTTCTAAATCGCGATTACTGCGGTACTGAAGTGGCTAGAAACTTTAAATATAGCACGGTAGTTACTTATAAAATATAAATGTCCTCTAAGAACAGTCGGAAATAAATTCGAAATTGAAAAAGGATGAAGCGAAGGGAAGGAGCGAAAAGCATTCTAAAAGTGTCCTAAATTACGATTTCTATGGAATCTCAGTAAATAATAAACCCTATACGGGCTATATTTTACCACCTGGTGTCATTACCACCTGGTTGGCAGGAACAACAAGACATTTTTTAAAAACATCTAAATTCCGTTTTCTATAGAATATTAGGAAATACCAACCGATTTCAAGGTTAATGTTGGCAAATTAATGGTGACAGTCTCTGTTTCAAAAATTTTCGAGACATTCTATTTCAACTCTCTTTCGGCATTTTATGCTGGTGCCATTAACACCAGAAAGGTGGTAGACTGTTAGACAAGAAGCTTATAATTTGACATGATGGTTAATTTTAAGATGTAAATGTGTTAAGATGGTTTCTAAAAAATTCAAAACTTCAAATTAATACTTAAATGAGCGTATGAAATGAACATAAAAGTTTCAAAATACTTTCTAAATTACCATTTATTTAGAATTAGGTTTAGTTTTTCTTATTAATTAAAATCTCATTTCTGAATATTGCAGTTTTATAATGAAGTTTAGTCAAACTGTGGCTTAGTTTGTATTTTTTGAATTATTCTGATTTCTGAATATTGCAGTTTTATAATGAAGTTTAGTCAAACTGTGGCTTAGTTTGTAATTTTTGAATTATTCTAAAAAGTATTCTTCTAATAAAAAATATTCATGCAAATAACACTTGGCATATTTCAACTATTACGCGAACAAAGCCGCGGGGTTTGCTAGTATTTTATAAAAAGCGTTGCTGAGGAATGGCTTTTTTGCTAATCGTTGCCAGAGATTAATCTCGGAAAATGAAACGAAGTTACTGAAAAATTAATAGCTCGAAAAGTATTTGTCAGAAAATTGTTAGATAAACTGCGTTAGAAAGGTAAAAAATTGTATTTTCCTTGATATAAATTTCAAATCTAATAATCATGCCGTTTTTCCAATATTGAATTAAAAAAATTACCAAATTTCACAATGGAGTACCATAGAGAAACCTTCACGCGTAAAAAGATAATGATAACGGAAATGTGTCTTGACGTGTAGACTGCCTATAGCACGAGTCAAAAATTATAGTTACTTTATTATTCTGTGCGATTTCTTTTTAGTTGTGAATAATATAGGTTAATTCACGTATGACCTCATATTTAAAACGAATATAGGGTTAATACATGGCTTTTACAAAGAAAAGTGATATCATGAAGGACTTTTCATGAATTTACGTTTCTTTTTCAATTTTTTTTTCAAGAATCAAAACTATATTTATTTAGGCTTAGGAAACATTTTTTTTAAATACCGTTATAAAAGCAAAATTTCTCAATGCTTTCAATATATTAAAAAGAGAGCATATTTGCGCGAGATTCATAGTCTGTACGGTGTTTAATTTTAAAATTGATTTTTCTAATCAAACATATTAGAACCCCGTGCAACGCCAGGTATTTCAGCTAGTGTAATTATAAAATGTAAGTAAAATGTAAGTGTATGAGATGAGTGATGGTAGTTTGTAAATTATACGTATGAATGCCTATAAATGTAAAGATATTATCGCTCACCCGGAAGATAAAGTGACATACCTTGACAAAACTAAATTTCACAGGAGAGGCAAAAGAAGATTCACATGTTTTTACTGTAACATGAAATTATAGCACTTAGCTCTGCATGCAGCAGTATAAACGTGCATATAAACAAATAAAAAAGAAAAGTTCCCAGCTAAACTGATGGCATTGAGCTTACAGGCTACTCACACTAATTGTATATCATACTCTTATTTTAAAGAATAATGCCCCTCAAAAAATAAGTGAAGGGGAATTAGTCCCCGTTTCCCCCTTTATACTTAACCAGTGAACCTCCAAATCTAATCAGGGAAGCTCCTTGTTATAATAAAACGGTATACCAAATTTGGAGCAAATCGAATAATCCTGCAAAAAAAAACCATTTATCTAAATTAAGGGGGTGGACTACCCCCCCCCCTTTTATCCTTAACCAATGAATCCCCAAAACGAATCAGGGAAGCTCCTTAACATAATATACCGGTATACCAAATTTGGAGCAAAGTGAATAATTCTCCATGAAAAACCCGTTTATATAAATTAAGGGGGTGGGCTAGCCCCCCTTCCCCTTTATCCTTAACCAATGAATCCCCAAAACGAATCAGGGAAGCTCCTTAACATAATATACCGGTATACCAAATTTGGAGCAAAGTGAATAATTCTGCATCAAAAACCCGTTTATATAAATTAAGGGGGTGGACTAGCCCCCCTTCCCCTTTATCCTTAACCAATGAACCCCCAAAACTAATCAGGGAAGTTCCTTAACATAATAAACCGGTATACCAACTTCGGAGCAAATCGAATCATTCTGCATGAAAAACCCATTTATCTAATTTAAGAGGGACGGGCTAACCTCCCTTTTCCCCCTTTATCCTTAACCAATGAACCCCCAAAACTAATCAGGGAAGTTCCTTAACACAATAAACCGGTATATCAAATTCGGAGCAAATCGAATGATTCTGCATGAAAAACCCATTTATCTGAATTAAGGGGTTGGACTAACCCCGTTTTCCCCCCTTTATCTTTAACCAATGAATTCCCAAAACTAATCAGGGAATCGCCTTATCACAATGAACCTAGAAAAAAATTTTGAAGCAAATCGGATGTTTCTATCAAGAGTTATCGCGTTACGTACATACATACATGCATACGTACGTACGCACATACATACAGAACGGGCGGGCACATTAGCTCTCAGGCTTTGATAGCCTGTGAGCTAAAAACCCTTAAGAATGAAGACTTAGATGAGGTTTGGTGGGTTGAGTAATTTTACCTACTCACACAATCCATCCCCTTTCTGTGGTCACGAATGGACATATAGCGTAAAAGCGATTTTCCGGATAGCTTATTATGAAACTTTTTTTGTAGCATCTTATGACAGATCTATTAGTAGAATAAAACGCAAAATGAATTTTTGCGAGATGTGTCATTATTCTTGCGGATGAACGATATGTTAAACACAAAATGTACAACGGGAAAGTAATTCAAAAAAAAAAAAAAAAAAAAAAAAAAAAAATGCATTCTGTTGATAATCTGGCGCGTCAATAATATCCGCCAGAAAAGTTAAGCTTTCTTTCTTCTTTCTTTTCTTTTATTGCAATAAATAAATAAATAAATAAAATGCATGTAACAAGCAGTGAAAATTCACAAAATTCCAATTAAAAAATATCTTTATTTTGTGTAGGAAATCGCTAGGAATGTAGAATTTTCTCTAAATTTATTTGTTTGGTATAATTTGAAGCCCTCTTTTGAAGGCAACTTGTTGCAACAATGCATGTCAAAAATTTCTTTATTGTTTTTCAACAAACATACAACAATTCTTATAGGTATATATAAATATTATACAGACATACAAACAATAAATATTGTAGTATGAGTGTTTTATTATAACAATTCTTATTTTAAAAAGTCTTCATTGTTATTCCACAATTCGAAACAATCGCTGGGATATATATATTTTTTTCACGATAACAATTTCAATAATAAAGGGATTCTTAACTGAACGGTTAATTTTATTATCTCTGACATATCTCTCACCTGAGCTGCTTCGAATTACAGACATCATTTTCATGCATGATTTCAGGTAAACATTAATAAATTATCATATAGTTATCATATATATATACCATATCGTTAAAAATATTTTTTTCACGACAACAAATTCAACGATAAAGAAATTTTTCAACTCAACAGTTCATTTTATTCACTCAGTGTGACATATCTCTTGTGACTAAATCTTGCTTCGAATTACAGACATCATTTTCATGCATGATTTCAGATAAACATTAATAAATTATCATATAAATATCATATCGTTATATATGTATCATATCGTAACGAAAAATCATGCACCAAGCATAGATTATGAAACACTTTCAAACACTAACAGAATATTATTAAGAAATTTCGTTTTTTTCATTTAACGAAATGAGTATCTAAGCAGGCAATTTAACAAACACATAACTCAGTAAACATCTGTTTTCAGCAATTACTGTCCATATGCGATAATAAGTACGAATTCTGTCTTGCAGCTCTAATATATAAGGGTAATCTACAGTGGCGGTCAAAAGTTTCTGGCCAGTTACTTTCTGTGATTTGTTTGCCAGAACGTTTCAGTGAAAAAGAAGCACAATTGCTCCAAAAGTTTGGAATATGCAAATGACCTCTGACCACAGGATCATTTTGATTGGACACTGAAAACACTTGATGCAAAGGGGAGGAATTCGAAATTATTCGTGTGTGCAAAAGTTTCCGGCCATTCGTCATTCGTTAGTTTTCGCTGTCGGTAAAGTATTTTTTTTTTTTGGCCTTGTTTGTTAATTAATCAACGTGTATAACGTAGTTGAAATTCAAAAATGAAAAGTTCAACAATTATTGTTCGTAAGCGAGTGATTTGTTTGTCGTTAAAGGGCCAGCTTTCTCGTGAGATTGCGGCGAAGTTCTCGATCGGGAAATTACTGTGAACGATATTAAAAAAATATATTAAGATGGCCATGGATTTCAGGACTAACCACGGTCCGGGAGATCCCAGAAAACGGCTATTTGTTTGAACAGCCGTTTTAAGCAGTTGGTGACCCGCATAAAAATGCCACTGCAATATCCCGCGATTTACGGGGTGAAAATATTGCTGAAATAAGTTGATCTACCGTGTCAAGATGCTTACGTGGTGTAGGACTTTATGGAAGAGTCGGTATTAAAAAACCTTTCATAAGTAAAAGAAAATCAGCGGATTTGCCAAGGAATACAAAGACTGGCCAAGTGAAAACTGGAAAAAAATACTATTTTTCGATGAATCGAAGTTCAAACTTTTTGGGAGTGATGGCAGACACTACGTCCGACGACCTAAAAACAAAAAAAATATAATTCGAGATATGTTATTCCTACAATGAACCATGGCGGAGGACACGTTATGCTGTGAGGAGCATTTTCTGGAAAAGATGTCGGTCCGTTAATTGAAATCCGCAGCAAGATGAACGGTGCAATGTATAAGGATATCTTGCTCCCTTATTGGAAAAATTGTGGTCGCAACTATTTATTTCAGCATGATAAGGACCAAAAGCATACATGCAAGCTCGTCAAGCAGTGGCTTTCGCACAAAAAAAAATTGCTTTTGAAATTTGCTAGCCCAATCACCCGATCTGAATCCAACAGAAAATATTTGAAACGAACTTGACAAACATGTGCGGAATTATAAATATTCCAATTCAGCAGAATTTCCCCAAAAATTGCAAGAAGAGTGGAAAAAAACTTAACATAGACGATCTTCAACCGTTCATTGAATCTATGCCACGTCGCTGCGCCGCAGTACTTATTGCTAAAGGTATGACAACAAAATACTAATTTTAATGTTGTTGATCACTGTTATTTTCTATTACTAGGTTGAGCAAAAAGTTCTGGGAAATTTGTGAAAGTTGCGTTGTTATGCGCAAATTAACAACAAAAGCAACAAGGACTATTCTTCAAAGTAGAGACCATCATAGTCCACGACTTACTGCCATCATCCTGCCAAATTCCGGTTTGCCGGAAGTACCATGGCGGCTTCTTGGAATCGAAAAACTCTTGACATGCTTCTTCAACTTCATTAAAAGATTCAAATTGACGACTTTTGAAAAAGTGTTACATTGATAGAAAGAGGCCATAATCGGATGGAGCCACGTCTGGAATATAGGCAGGGTGTGGGAGAATTTCGACGCTGTCTAACTGTGCAAACTTGTCCTTGGTCCTCTGGGCCATGTGCTGTTTGGCATTTTCCTGCTGAAACAAAACGCGCTTTCGGCGGACCAATCTTGCATACTTCTGCACCAATTTGTCGTAGACGCGATCCATCTGCTGGCAATAGAGCCCGGCATTGATGGCACGACCATCATATACGATAAAAATTCTGGTAACTATTAGATTAAAAATTTCCCAGAACTTTTTGCTCAACCTAATATAACACCATATTTTTTTTCAAACATTCCAAGGTGGCCGGAAACTTTTGACATACGTTTTGCTTTGCAATTAATTTTGTCAATTAAATTTATTGATATGTATTTGTTACTCTATAAATAAGTTCCTAACTATTATGTCAATAAAATGTATAAGTATCACTTTGAGATTCCTTTTCATATGGGTATACTTACAAATTAATCAAAAATTTTATGCTGGCCGGAAACTTTTGACCACCACTGTATATGATTTATAGAATTTAGACGCACCACATAATACTCTAAAAATTTCATAAGTTTAAAAATTCATACCACAGCTTAAAACGCACTTTCAACAATTATCGATCATCGCCAATCGTGTAACGGAATTCTTTTGTGTGTGAAATGAATAAATGCTATGCGCTCCCTAATCTATAGAACACATATTGCAATGCACCTCAGTGAACCTTTTTCATTTCATTATGTCTTAAGTGTCGTAACATGATTAAAATTCGCAGAAACTGGTTTTTCTCCATAGACCATTAAGTAATGACATTTTTTGTGTGTCCTTGTAAATAAACTATAAATAATACTTACTCTATACTCCCCAAAAAGCATTTTTTTAGTACACCTCAGTGATGCATATCTATTACGTTATCTTTTAAAAGTCGTAACATTAATAAAAAGATGCGTAAATGGTTTTCCCCCATAGATCATAATGTAGCAGATTACTTTTGTGTGCTCCTGTAAACAAACTATAAATGCTACTCACTTCATTTTCAATACCGAACATTCTATAATAATCATCAATAACACATAAAAATTGCATGGAAATCCGAGTATATTTATGAGAGTTAGAGCACAGACAAACCGAATTAATTTACACTTTTTAAAGGGTGTCAGGACTCAAAGCTTCAAAATTTGCAAAAATTTAATTTTTTTAGATGTTAAAGTCCTTATCTTTTCTGAACATATTGAAATTCCCATTATAATAGAAGTTATGACTTTTAGAATTATACCCGCTCAATAGCTGAAGCGGCGTTTCCGAAGCTTTGAAGTTATTTTTCTCCAAATGACGTTTTTGGGCAGAATGCGCAGGATATCTCAAAAACGTCTGAATATTTTTTCATGAAAACACATGTTTCTTGTTAGTCTGTATAAACTGAACCTAAAATTTCCTTTTTATTGTTCAAATAAATATTTTTTTTAGGTGATTATACTGTTGAAATTTTCAAAATTTTGTATTAGCTCAATACAACTTTTTATTAAAAATAGAAAAATGCTTTAAGTACAAATTTATTTAGGTTCAGGGTAATTATTACAATCTTCAGTATAAGTAGGCACCAAAATTTTCATTGTAGTTGCAATATTTATTTTGTAGTCGTGCGCGTAAGCCGTTATACAAATTTTCTGCTCGTCAAATGTCTGACAGTTTGGAGCCCCCTATAAATACTAATTCTGCATCTTGCAATTTTTTAAATACATGAAAGGAAAGAACATACTTATATCTTTCATCCCAATGAAAATTGCCTTTTGAAATCATATGCATTTCAAGATATTAAATGTTGAAAATGGTCTTTTTTTCCAATTTTAAGAGTTCTGAGACTCCAGAATTGTGTTGTAAGGTGTTAAAAGCTGCAACAAGGGAAATTACATCGTTTTAACGTAATCTGGTTTCTAAATGTTTGATATTAATTGAAAACATTGCACATTTTATTTTAAATGTAATTCCATCTATATCGATGAAAACTTTAGGAAATGTACTAAGATTAGGATTTTTCTATTTTTTTCAATATTGGTTTGTATTCTAACATAAGGGTGAAATAATTCCTCAAAAATAAAACTTAAGTAGTGCTTATGTTCGAATAAGAGATTTTATTTTGTTGAAATTATTTTTCATGTTTCTTAGTGCTATATTTATATGTGTTTGTGTGTGTGGCCGTGGATCGCCGTAGTGGTTGTCTGAAAATTAAAATGAATTGGCAACCAATGAAAATATTAAGAATTAAAGTTAAATATACAAAATAATTAATTTAGAAAATGTTGCCTTTGAAATATACAATGACGGAAGCTGAAAAATAAAAAAGTGTAAAATAACTCACCCGGAGATTGAAGGTACAGTTGACACATATTTATTGAAATATTTTATATGCACTGCATGCATAATAATTTGAATGACTATTATTGGTAGAAAATTAAAATTTTCCTGGCCAGGAATACGACATATTTGTGTGAAGAGGAAAATACATTTACATGATATTGCACTGTGTAAACAATCCTTCAAAATTGTTGAAATTGATGCAAACCTGAGAGTTCACTATATAAACTAATTTTATACTGTCCGAAGTATTATGTCCATAGTCCAGATTAAAGCTCCTGTATTTAGGAATATATGTAGATGAGAGTTTGAAGATAAACTGGAGATTGTATATTTTTTACTATTGAAGATTTATGACGATAAGCAGTAACTGTAGAATTGATGATGGCACATTATCGGTGGAGCTCAGCTCGACATGGCAGATGTTTTTACGAACGGGAAAGGACACTCAGTTATTAAGCAAATCCTTTGAGGGCTATTAATAATCTCAAAGAAATGAATACATTAAAGTAGAATTGATGATGAAGTTTCAGCTGCTGGGAGTACAGAAAATTGACATGGGAGAGCTTACAGTTCATAAAATTGAAAAGAAAAAAAAAATTTTTCGTCTGGCTCCAAAAACTAAAAAATGGCTTCCAAAATGCAGTTATGCTACTTCTTCCTGAAAAATTCTTAGTCTGGGGCTAGAGCCCCAAACATACGTGTGTCCTCCTCCTTACATTGTTTCAAGTCCCAGAGACGAAGCGCACATGGCCCCCCAAAAGATCGTTGGGCCGACGCTGAACTCAAATTCGCCAATCAGCGACCGGCACGTGCACATCTGAGTCATCACGATAGCGATTTTCATCGCAATCGAAATATCGATAACGATTTGTATCGTAATCGAAATTGCATTCCCCCTGCATTCCTGAGTACCGGCGATATCACGCCGTGATACCAAAACAAGATGGAGGATAGAGTGACGTCACGACGTCCTTTTCTGCGAGGAAGAAAGATAAAAAATGTCTAACTGCGTCGGGGAAAAAAAATGGATCGCGCGTCTTTTAAAACTGACAGAAGTGATTAAATTTTGTAATGCGGATATCTCGCTAAATTACGGTTTAAAATTAATGAAATTTTGGCAAACGTTTAGAAATAAATAGTAGCATCCAATAAACATAGTTTTGGAATAAAATAATTAATATTAAATAACTTTTTTAATTTATATTTTCGGAAGTTAGCGATTGTAAGAAAAGCATTGTAAGTTACTTTAACGAACGATATGCCGTAATGTTTATATTTTAAAAGATCTGTACACTATTAGAATTATATTTAAATGCATATTATAATATTTATTACTTTGAATAATTATTCATTATAGGATTATTAACGGAATATAAATTATTTAGAATGCTTTTTATTTATTTACTTAATACGTTTTTAAAGTTGTTTTTGAACTGAAATATTTAAATTTAAATAGAGAAATAATGCAGACGATAAATTAATAATCTGAAATATTGAAAATGTAACACTTAGTTAGTGGGAAAAAAATCTTGGAAAAAAAATAATAATCCCTTACTAATTCCGCCATAAATGACAGCAGAAAAACGAAACTGGTAAACTATTGGGAATTACGTTTACTTGTATTTGGTACTTTCGAAGTTTTCTTAGCAACGTTCATATTGAAATGAGTGCAAACTTTAATTTGCTTTCAACAGTTACGAAAATCTGACACGAAAATACCATTGGAGATCCTTTAATTATCATAAATACAAATTTTCATGACGCTTTGGTGAATAGTATCGTTGATATTCAATATAGAAAATCGTAATAATTTTGGGTGTGGTCTTAAAATTGAAATTCGTACTTAATTATTCAGATTTAGTACAGATTTTATCAATGTTTTTCAATAGGAGATAATATGAATGTTAGAAAAATATTAAATAAATCAGTAAATATTCCATAATATAAAATCGCTATTACATTTAGTAGCAGTTTTTAATAGGTTGCTTATTATTTAAATGAATGTGCGAGATTTCAAAATGTAGCTCTGATAAATATCTAACCAGAAAACTAAAAAAATCTAAATAAGTAGCAATCGAAAGGGCATATTAGAACTTGTTTATAGACGCATAAGTTATTTGCCCTCCTCTCTCCGTTATCGAGATATAAAGTTTTAAAATTTGCAAAATAAAACATCTACCTGACGGCTCCCCGCCAGCCAGCAAGCGAAACAGTTCATGGTGTAAAGCAGTAGTAGCTTCCCTTCTTATCAATTAGAAATTCTTTGGGTAAATTATCGATGCCATGTGACTTTATTCAGCTTGCAACCCAAATTTTGAATATAGAACACAGTAAGACATCCCATTCTCGTTTTAGGCTGTATGTGGATTTTAGGGGTGTTACATTGAAAAGATGTCTCGAATTAATCCTTTAATTGTGTGTTCAGTCAACGATTCTTAATGCAGCACTGATGCATTAAAACACTTAAAAATGCAGCGCTTATGCACCATTTAGCATTATTTTGTGATGCATTATTTAGTGTTTTAAGGCATCAGTGTTGCATTAAGAATCGTTGACTGTGCAAAACTACCAAATGTGTGGAACGAACTTGATTAAAGATTTGGTGTTAGTCGTGTTAAGGAAGGTTCGCACACCAACATTTGTAACTGAAGAAAAACTTGGAATGATCCTCTTTATTTTCATATATCGCTTATGCTGGCCATACACATATGTGTATGGCCAGCATAAATGAATGTAGGCTGGTATATTACATATGTGTAATAGTTTTGAATTTATAAATTTTCAAAATCCGGTCATTCATGTATGCTCCCAGTATATCTCGATAACGGAGAGACGTGGGCAAATAATTTATGCGCGAGCAAATGTTTTTTAATATACTCTTTCGATGGCTGCTTACTTAGATTTTTTTCATTATTACACTAAGATGTAGTTTCCTGGTAAGAATAACTCAACAAACATTTGTCGGAATGACCTGATTAATTTGTATACTTATGTTAAAAGTGTCTAGACATCGATTTCTCTGAAAATATTTGGGAATCATAATTCAAATCTGTTTCGATTATATATATATAATCGTATGCAACTAACTGTATATATATATAAAAGTGTAATATAAATATTGGTTAATTTATTTATTTTTGATTTTTCATGTGATTTATAGTTAATAATTACACAAGTTTTATTGTGTATATATAATAAAATTTACATTATCTTTTAAATTTGCTATTTTTATTCCTTATCTAAACATTATAAGGAGTTTTTTTATAATTATATAGGTTCTGTGTACAAGTTCTCCATTCAAGATCATTGAAAGCATTATAAATATGCTTATTTATTTCTGATATTCTAATAAATAAAAATAATAAATATAATAACGTTGCTCTGTATTGAAAATTTTATATAGGCTATGAAGACAAACATTTATAATTTGTTATAAAGAAATTAAAAGTACATTATTAGAGTATTTATCAAGAAATTTGTTAAAGCAATTTTGTTGAGCAATGAAAAATTAATATCTGACACTTATTATATGTATAAATGCATACATAATTTAACAGAAGTCAAATCATTGAAAATTTTTATTCCAAAAATTTTCTGGAGACAAATTAAACGTACAATAAAAGTGCTTTATCAAAACACAAGTGTTGGCAATGAGTATTTAAAAGTTAGTTCAAATTTTAATATGCAGACATTCACCAAACCCAAATCATATATTTTATAGTAGATGATCAAAATCTTAAAAAGCGATATCTTAAAAATAGTTATCCTTCCGAAGTGCGGAAGACTAAGTATGCAGAACGCTGGAAAAACTTAGTATCTGAGGAGAATGTTGCAGACAAACATTGAAATAAAGAGATAGATACAAATATATCGGAGTCATGTATAATTATTGTTAGTAAGTAAAAAAATCTCTATTTTTCAATTTACAAATAAAAACAACATTTTTATTTCAGGTATATCTATTTTTTAAAACATAAAATTAGATAGCTAAAAAATAAGTATACCTCTACCTCTAAGGGGGAAAAGCAGATGTGTACAAAATTATCGAAGTTTGTGTTACTCGAGTTCGTAAGCAAAAAAATCACCCTTTTTTATTTATAACTAAATTAACCTTTTTATTTTCAGATATTTTTATTTTATTTTTTATTTGAACCTTTACAACCGACACCTTGAAAATAAATATACCTCCAAACTGCGGATAACAATAACACAAGATCATTGGTCAAACACTAAAGAAACATAACATCTGAGGAGAATGTGGTAAGACCGAAGAATCACATGGATACAAATATATCAGAGGTACGTATATGTATTATTATAACTGCTAAACAGAAAAATTATCTCTCTTTTTTTTTCATTTATAACTTAAGAAAACCCTCTTTACTTCAGGTATATCTATTTTTAAACCTTAAAATGTGATACGTTAAAAATACGTATGCCTCTGAAGTGTGGATGACCAACGATGCTGGACTCAGCATAAACAATGGGCAAAACACTGTATCTGAGGAGAATGTGGAAAAAATCATCGAAGAATCAGATGGATACAAATATATCAGAGGTATGCATTACTATAGATGGCGAATATAAAATTTAGATCTTTTTTTCTCAACTAAACAAAACCTCTTTTTTTAGGTATGCCTATTTTTAAACCTTGAAATCCGATGCGTTAAAAACAGGTATGTCTCTGAAGTGTGGATGACCAACGATATATGGACTCAGGATAATCAATGCGCAAAACACTGTATCTGAGGAGAATGTGGAAGCAATCATCGAAGAATCAGATGGATACAAATGTATCAGAGGTATGAATTATGATAGATAGTGAATATAAAATTTAAATCTTTTTTCTCATTTATAACTAAAGAAAACCTCTTTATTTTAGGTGTATCTGTTTTAAAACCTTAAAATTCGATACCTTAAAAATACGTATGCCTCTGAAGTGTGGATGACCAACGATGCTGGACTCAGGATAAACAATGGGCAAAACACTGTATCTGAGGAGAATGTGGAAGCAATCATCGAAGAATCAGATGGATACAAATGTATCAGAGGTATGTATTATGATAGATAGTGAATATAAAATTTAAATCTTTTTTCTCATTTATAACTAAAGAAAATCTCTTTATTTTAGGTATATCTGTTTTAAAACCTTAAAATTCGATACCTTAAAAATACGTATGCCTCTGAAGTGTGGAAGACCAACGATGCTGGACTCAGGATAAACAATGGGTAAAACACTGTATCTGAGGAGAATGTGGAAGCAATCATCGAAGAATCAGATGGATACAAATGTATCAGAGGTATGTATTATGATAGATAGTGAATATAAAATTTAAATCTTTTTTCTCATTTATAACTAAAGAAAATCTCTTTATTTTAGGTATATCTGTTTTAAAACCTTAAAATTCGATACCTTAAAAATACGTATGCCTCTGAAGTGTGGAAGACCAACGATGCTGGACTCAGGATAAACAATGGGTAAAACACTGTATCTGAGGAGAATGTGGAAGCAATCATCGAAGAATCAGATGGATACAAATGTATCAGAGGTATGTATTATGATAGATAGTGAATATAAAATTTAAATCTTTTTTCTCATTTATAACTAAA
This sequence comes from Maratus speciosus, assembly GCA_963932465.1. Classification (NCBI taxonomy): domain Eukaryota; kingdom Metazoa; phylum Arthropoda; class Arachnida; order Araneae; family Salticidae; genus Maratus; species Maratus speciosus. Next base: position 288,417,694 of record OZ010800.1, on the reverse strand, counting down.
GAAAATCTCTTTATTTTAGGTATATCTGTTTTAAAACCTTAAAATTCGATACCTTAAAAATACGTATGCCTCTGAAGTGTGGAAGACCAACGATGCTGGACTCAGGATAAACAATGGGTAAAACACTGTATCTGAGGAGAATGTGGAAGCAATCATCGAAGAATCAGATGGATACAAATGTATCAGAGGTATGTATTATGATAGATAGTGAATATAAAATTTAAATCTTTTTTCTCATTTATAACTAAAGAAAACCTCTTTATTTTAGGTGTATCTGTTTTAAAACCTTAAAATTCGATACCTTAAAAATACGTATGCCTCTGAAGTGTGGAAGACCAACGATGCTGGACTCAGGATAAACAATGGGCAAAACACTGTATCTGAGGAGAATGTGGAAGCAATCATCGAAGAATCAGATGGATACAAATGTATCAGAGGTATGAATTATGATAGATAGTGAATATAAAATTTAAATCTTTTTTCTCATTTATAACTAAAGAAAACCTCTTTATTTTAGGTGTATCTGTTTTAAAACCTTAAAATTCGATACCTTAAAAATACGTATGCCTCTGAAGTGTGGATGACCAACGATGCTGGACTCAGGATAAACAATGGGCAAAACACTGTATCTGAGGAGAATGTGGAAGCAATCATCGAAGAATCAGATGGATACAAATGTATCAGAGGTATGTATTATGATAGATAGTGAATATAAAATTTAAATCTTTTTTCTCATTTATAACTAAAGAAAATCTCTTTATTTTAGGTATATCTGTTTTAAAACCTTAAAATTCGATACCTTAAAAATACGTATGCCTCTGAAGTGTGGAAGACCAACGATGCTGGACTCAGGATAAACAATGGGTAAAACACTGTATCTGAGGAGAATGTGGAAGCAATCATCGAAGAATCAGATGGATACAAATGTATCAGAGGTATGTATTATGATAGATAGTGAATATAAAATTTAAATCTTTTTTCTCATTTATAACTAAAGAAAATCTCTTTATTTTAGGTATATCTGTTTTAAAACCTTAAAATTCGATACCTTAAAAATACGTATGCCTCTGAAGTGTGGAAGACCAACGATGCTGGACTCAGGATAAACAATGGGTAAAACACTGTATCTGAGGAGAATGTGGAAGCAATCATCGAAGAATCAGATGGATACAAATGTATCAGAGGTATGTATTATGATAGATAGTGAATATAAAATTTAAATCTTTTTTCTCATTTATAACTAAAGAAAATCTCTTTATTTTAGGTATATCTGTTTTAAAACCTTAAAATTCGATACCTTAAAAATACGTATGCCTCTGAAGTGTGGAAGACCAACGATGCTGGACTCAGGATAAACAATGGGTAAAACACTGTATCTGAGGAGAATGTGGAAGCAATCATCGAAGAATCAGATGGATACAAATGTATCAGAGGTATGTATTATGATAGATAGTGAATATAAAATTTAAATCTTTTTTCTCATTTATAACTAAAGAAAATCTCTTTATTTTAGGTATATCTGTTTTAAAACCTTAAAATTCGATACCTTAAAAATACGTATGCCTCTGAAGTGTGGAAGACCAACGATGCTGGACTCAGGATAAACAATGGGCAAAACACTGTATCTGAGGAGAATGTGGAAGCAATCATCGAAGAATCAGATGGATACAAATGTATCAGAGGTATGAATTATGATAGATAGTGAATATAAAATTTAAATCTTTTTTCTCATTTATAACTAAAGAAAACCTCTTTATTTTAGGTGTATCTGTTTTAAAACCTTAAAATTCGATACCTTAAAAATACGTATGCCTCTGAAGTGTGGATGACCAACGATGCTGGACTCAGGATAAACAATGGGCAAAACACTGTATCTGAGGAGAATGTGGAAGCAATCATCGAAGAATCAGATGGATACAAATGTATCAGAGGTATGTATTATGATAGATAGTGAATATAAAATTTAAATCTTTTTTCTCATTTATAACTAAAGAAAATCTCTTTATTTTAGGTATATCTGTTTTAAAACCTTAAAATTCGATACCTTAAAAATACGTATGCCTCTGAAGTGTGGAAGACCAACGATGCTGGACTCAGGATAAACAATGGGTAAAACACTGTATCTGAGGAGAATGTGGAAGCAATTATCGAAGAATCAGATGGATACAAATGTATCAGAGGTATGTATTATGATAGATAGTGAATATAAAATTTAAATCTTTTTTCTCATTTATAACTAAAGAAAATCTCTTTATTTTAGGTATATCTGTTTTAAAACCTTAAAATTCGATACCTTAAAAATACGTATGCCTCTGAAGTGTGGAAGACCAACGATGCTGGACTCAGGATAAACAATGGGTAAAACACTGTATCTGAGGAGAATGTGGAAGCAATCATCGAAGAATCAGATGGATACAAATGTATCAGAGGTATGTATTATGATAGATAGTGAATATAAAATTTAAATCTTTTTTCTCATTTATAACTAAAGAAAATCTCTTTATTTTAGGTATATCTGTTTTAAAACCTTAAAATTCGATACCTTAAAAATACGTATGCCTCTGAAGTGTGGAAGACCAACGATGCTGGACTCAGGATAAACAATGGGTAAAACACTGTATCTGAGGAGAATGTGGAAGCAATCATCGAAGAATCAGATGGATACAAATGTATCAGAGGTATGTATTATGATAGATAGTGAATATAAAATTTAAATCTTTTTTCTCATTTATAACTAAAGAAAATCTCTTTATTTTAGGTATATCTGTTTTAAAACCTTAAAATTCGATACCTTAAAAATACGTATGCCTCTGAAGTGTGGAAGACCAACGATGCTGGACTCAGGATAAACAATGGGTAAAACACTGTATCTGAGGAGAATGTGGAAGCAATCATCGAAGAATCAGATGGATACAAATGTATCAGAGATATGTATTATGATAGATAGTGAATATAAAATTTAAATCTTTTTTCTCATTTATAACTAAAGAAAATCTCTTTATTTTAGGTATATCTGTTTTAAAACCTTAAAATTCGATACCTTAAAAATACGTATGCCTCTAAAGTGTGGATGACCAACGATGCTGGACTCAGGATAAACAAAGGGCAAAACACTGTATCTGAGGAGAATGTGTCAGCAATCATCGAAGAAGCAGATGCATACAAATATATCAGAGATATGTATTATGATAGATGGTGAATATAAAATTTAAATCTTTTTTATTATTAGTTATAACTAAAAAAACTTTCTTTATTTCAGGTGTATCTAATTTTAAACTTTAAAATTCGATACCTTAAAAATAGGTACGCTTCTGAAGTGCGGATAACCAAGGATGCAGGACACAGGATAAAAATGGGCAAAACACTGTATCTGAGGAGAATGTGGAAGGCAAGCATCTGAGGATCAGAGGGACACAAATATATAAGATGTATGTATTATTATAGATGGCGAATATAAAATTTAGATCTTTTATTTTTTTCATTTACTAGAGGGATCTGCCCCCTACGAGCTACGCTCGCCAACCCCCGGTCAGTCACACCAAAATCCAAAAAGCACGCTAACTTAATCGGCTTTAAAAATATTGAATTAAAATTAAAATAAACAAAAAAAAAACAGTAGCGATCTCTCTGTAAACGGGTTTCCATTCGTTTTACTTGGATTGGGGATTTTTAAGACCAAATTTGCTGCTGTTAAGAGACACAATGGCTGTGTTCGTATTTAATTAAAAAAATTAGTTAAACATTTGAAAATTAGCTAATCCAAAATGAATTAAGTAAACAGTGCCATTGTCTCCCGGTATTTTTTAACACCGCTATAAGATAGCTCTTTTAAATAATTCATTTTAAATGTATCGTTTCAACTGACGTAATTTACACCAAAGTTTTATTTCTCTTATTAATATTCATGTGAAAATATTTTTGTTGTTAGAAGGAAATATTATTTGCGCTGTCTTCGAATTTACGATAATAGTTGAAAAGACTATCTCAAAATATCTCGCGCAAATATATTTTTCAACTTAAATTGTTTTGCCATATTTTTTGGCCATTTTAAATATGACGTAATTTCCTTCATTTGCCAGCTTTAACGGATAATAATGATTTTTTTATTTTAAGATTTTGTTTCTCTTTTAAAATTAAAGTGTAAATATGGTTTTAGGTAGCTTTCATTACAAAAAGCTACCTATTGCAGCCGTTCGGAGGAAAGCGATTTAAAAAAATTTTGGTATATTTTCATCGATCTTGACCCCCAGACCCCGAAACCACCGTCCGTTCAAAATTGACACATATATATATATATAACCATTAATTAAACATAACCTACCACCAACAAAAACCGTAATATTATGAACTAAAGCTGTAAGTATAAAAGAAAAGTGCCAAATAATTTATTATAAGAATTATTATGGAAGAAAAAAGAAGAAAGTGGACACCGACAAATAATGGAAAAGCTTATATATTGAATTACGTTTTCAAGGGCACAGAATTCAATGATATAAGCAAAATGGTTGTTTTCTGTGAGAAAAAAAAGGTAAAGCTAAAAATTATTTTTCTCTGTGCCCGAACAACCATTATAATCAAGTGAATAGATTAAAAATGAAAACAGAATAGAAACAAATAATATGAAATGGAAAAATCAATAAAACCAGTTTAAATATTTATAGGATATAAAATAGGAATAATACACAACATACCGATTAATATTTCAGTATTTTTCAATATATCCACTCGCACATGGCTACCATAATATCGTAAAGATTAAGGTGAATAAAACAGTTAAGAAAGCACAGTAATTGATACCAAAGGATGCAGTTAATACATTTTGAAATACCATGATAAATACAATTAATATAATATAAAATAAAATAAACAGAAAGTAATTACGTTATTTAAAATAACTAAAATGCACTATTAAATTACTTAATTACTATTTAACAATATCGTCAAAATTTAGCTAAAAAATCCACCCGGTGTAGGAAATTATAACTGAAAAGGAGCTGCAAAAGACAAAATTTATAACTTATCGTCAAAAGACAAATTTTGGTGCTGCCATCTAGTAGTATTTTTATTATTCAAAAGTCACAAGATAAACAATTGAAAGCCTTTGAATGTAAAAAATTTATCATCAGCAAAACCAAACAAATCCTTATATATAGATAATTATAAACCTAATATAAATCATACTATATATATATTTTTTTAAACTATTGTTAATAAAATTTTAAAAAATGCATTCAAAATATTCTATTATCTTACTCATTTAAACTACACTAAGAATTTAAATAATTCTATAACATTGATAATATATAGCATATAGCTTTATACTATAAAATAAAATAAATTCAATAATAATTAATATAAATTAAAAATAATATAAAAATCGTTAATAATAACTATTATATATAAGATAATTATAAAATGAACAGGAAATAAAAAACATATGGAAGTATATAGAAGATTAGCAGATACTTAAATTCCCATTACCTAAAAATCACAAATAAAGTGTGTGGATTATTTTCATACAGCCATAAAAATCCAAAAAGTATGAATGTGCGACATTCAAACACATTAAACCGATAATAAATTTTATAACACAAAGTGAAAATAGATCAATATTAAAAAGAATAGAGGAATAATAATAAAAATAATTACCCAATTTTAATACATACAGTATAACTTTATTTATATTAAATATACTTATATGTATATTAATCACTATAAAAATGGCATACTATTAGTAATTAATATGATATTGTCCTGAGTAAATTAAAATTTAATAACAAATGATTGTAAATAAGATAAAACTTTAATTAAGCTAAATATAATATTAATGAAAGTCACCAATTACATATAAAATATCAAATCAACATCCTTCTAAAATACGTATTAAAAATATAGTGATAATACAAGAGCCCCATTTTTTTTAATTAACCATTGCGTATTATCCAGACAACACCACCCTCCTCCGTACTCTAACATCTATCCACCCATCCAACCTATAATTTTTTTATATTATTTTACAATTTTAAATTTTTTACAGATTTTTTTTATTTTATATATTTTTTTGTAATTTTGTTGACGCATGTGTTAATTTGTTTTAAAAGATCATGTAAGTAAAGTACTAATGGTATATTAATGAATATATGAATTTTTTTGGAAAACCATGATTTAATACATCATAAATTAGTTTTTTAATATTATTGTTAATTAGAGGAGAAGAACATAAACATTTTATTCTATATAACTGATTAAGTATTATATTTCGAAATACAGAATGATGTAGACAAGATTTAAAATTTGTAAATGTATTAACTTTGAATTTAAATTCTTTACGTTTGTCATAGAAATCTGTGATTGTTTTGTTGTCTTTTATTGTAATTTTAAGATCTAAGAAGTTAATTGTATTGTTAGATAAAAGGTTTTCCGTTAATTCCAAATAAGTGGGATAATCTACTGGAAATTGAGTAATTACAGATTGATCAGTTTCAATTAAAATTATGTCATCAATATAACGATATAAATGTAGATTATTATTAGTAAAAGTACGTTCATAATGATATAAGTATAAGTCTAATAATAAACTGGATGTACAACCGCCTTGTGTTATACCGACATGCTGTAAATATAAAGTGTTATCTTGCAATATATAATTATTATAGATAATGAAGTTTGTTAAAGATTTAAAATATGTAATATCTATATTAGATGGTAATTCCAATTGTTTATATTACTTTTTAAATAATGCATTTATAATTTTATGTAAACCTAATAGGTCTATATTCTTAAAAAGATCTTTGAAGTCATATGTCGTTATATTATATACACAATGAAGATTTTTTAAAATATTGACAAGTTGATAGCTATTTTTTATGCAATGTGTATTATCATTGTTTGTAGTAAGTACATATAATTGATTAAGAATTTTTAAGAGAAGTTTATTGGCTTTATTATTATATGTATTGCAACCAATAGTTACAGTCCTAAATTTAATTGGAGTTTTATGAAATTTGGGAATAAGAGCTAAATATGGATAATTAAAGTTAGTAGATAAAATATTTAATAGTTTATAATAACTTCGAATTTTACGATTATTTACAATTACATTTTCATTAGTTTTTTGAAATGACTTATTAGAAGAAATACAATTTGTAAGAAGTTGGTGATAATAAGATTTACATATAATAGCATAATTATTAGATTTGTCTACATATGTAATAAAGTAGTTTTTTTGTAATTTAGTAATTTGTTGGAAAAAATGCTTTGTATTAATAGAAACCAAATCAGCAATATTATTTTTTAAAGCCATAGTTAATTTTTCAATTACTAATATTTTCCATTGATTAAAATATTCAATAGACTTATTATAAGAGATTGAAATTTTATAAAAAAAAAAATATCAATATCATATGTAAACTGTTTGATAATAGATTTAACATTAAATTTAGATGGAAGTCTATATTTAGTACCATAACCCATTAGTTGTTTCAATTTATAATCATTAACAATATCAAGATTTCCAGTGATTATATGTCCATGATCATTGTTTATGTATTTTTTTAGAGTGGGGTCATTGCAATTACACGGAAAATTACTTGCAGCAGATGTATTTTTTGAAAATGTATTGTAGTTAAAAATCTTTCTACCAATTGTATTCGGATATTTAAAGGTTTTTGATATATGAAGATTATTAATGGGAAAATAACAATTTTTATCATTAATTATAGAATTGATATTAATTTTATTAAATATGTGATTTGAAAAAGTAATTATCATTTGAGTATTCATGTTTTGAATTTTATGTTGTTGTTTTTTTTTTTTGTTGTTGTTTTTTTTTGTAAATTAATATTTAAAAGATTAACCCTAGTCATAATGAGGTCAAAATAAATATCAGAGAAATGTTTAGAGAAAGATTTACTTAGAAATACATTTAAATGCTGTACAATCTGTTTCTTTTTAATAGCAAAGATGTTTTTTCGAATTAACAACCAGTTATAATTCTCTAAATATTTACTTTGAAGATCATTTATTTGTTTAGTGATAGATTTTTTGGAAACTACAACTGATGATGAACCCTTTCCACGTTTGTTTCGTGTTGTTTTACAATTTAATTTATGATTAAGAGTAAAATAAATTGGAGAATAATCAATATTGTTATTTATAGATGTGAAGACTTTGACAGGTCTGTTAAATACTTCACTGTTAAGTCCATAAGGATAAATTGTGTTGTAATATTTCATATATATGATTCCATATAAAGACGTTCTGATTTATTTTTTAGAATTTGAAGGATTTCAGTTGTCGTATTTTTAAATTGATGTTTATGAAAATGTTGAATTTCAGCTGTAGATTGTATATTTTTTGCTTTGTTATTATTAGAGTCTGAACGATGATGATTGATACGTTTATGAATTGGACCTGATGTTTCACCAATATATTTCATGTTACATAAGTTGCACTTTATACAATATATAACATTAAGGGGTCTTGTACCTTTTAAACGCGTCCAAAATTAACGAAAAACTTCAAAATTTGAATTAGTCTATTTTCAAAACCTTTTTATGTATAAACATGGAATTTTGGATATTGATTAAACAGATTGTGCTTTGTAATATACTACCAACAGATATTTATTAACCCTTTACAGAATTTGTGTATTGTTGAAATCAAAATAGCTCTTTTTATTACCCTATAACTCATTGCGCGCATGATATCTTGAGAAAGTATATATGGATTGTCATGAAATTTGGTAAAGATATTAAAAAAATATGTGTGTTTAAAATGATCTACTTTTAAGTATTAACAATGGTAATATTTTTAGTCATGACTGTTTTTATTCATTAAAAATACAAATTTTTTATTTTTTTTACGAAAATATTTTTTTATGTAGTTAATGAAATAATTTTAGCCTAAGAGTAGATAATTTTAAACACACATATATGTTTACTATCTTTACCGAATTTCATGCCAATCCATACATACTTTCTCAAGATATCATGCGCGCAATGACTTATGGGGTAAAAAAAAGAGCTATTTTGATTTCAACAATACACAAATTCTGTAAAGGGTTAATAAATTTCTAATGGTAGCATATTACAAAGCACAATCTGTTTTATCAATATCCAAAATTTCATCTTTATACATAAAAAGGCTTTGAAGATAGACTAATTCAAACTTTGAAGTTTTTCGTTAATTTTCGACACGTTTAAAAGGTACAAGACCCCTTAAATGCTTTACAAAAACTTGAATAATTAGGATCTGAGACAATTTGTGTCTGAGAAGCGTATGGACATGTCTTGCACCGAGCATCATAACACTTACGAAAAAATAAAGGACGAGGGGGAGAGTATAAATGGTCGCTGGATGACGATCCAGGAACAACCCAATTATTGTTCCTGTACCGGGCATTTCACTGCATAGATGCTAAGTGTATCTTGCCAGGATCGAGATGTTTTCTAAGAACTGCCATATAAAAATTATGTTTGGAAAATGCAATAATTGCAAAAAAAGAATAAGAAAATTTAATAATATAAAAATTAAAAATTTAATTAAATTAGTCTTGATTAAATAATAAATCTTGAGTATGAGAAAATATATATATATATACAATATTTACAATAATAGAAGCAGAACTCAAAAACGATCTTCAAAATTTCCATAACCAAATAATGATAACCCTAATTTCGTAGACTAAAAAAAGCAAGAAACCACTGGACTTTTTGATAACAAATAAGTCAAAAATAACCGCATCTAACATCCAAAACCAAGAAAAACAATAACCTTGCAAAGACAACCAAAAAGCTCTCCCAATTAACTTCTCAGATCAAAGTAATATGAATTTAAACTGCTAAAGCATATTAACATTAAAACTATGAATAGAAATTATATATATATATATATATATGTATGGATATATATATATATATATATATATATATATATCAATTTTGAACGGAGGGTGGTTTCGGAGTCTGGGGGGTCATGATCGATGAAAATATACCAAAATTTTTTGAAATCGCTTTCCTCCGAACGGCTGCAATAGGTAGCTTTTGTAATGAAAGCTACCTAAAAATGACTGAAATATAGCAGTTTGAAATTCTGGGGTAGCTAAAATTTTGAAACAAGACAACAGACTATAAAAAAAGTCCTTCCGGCTTCTGCCGGCAGGTAAAAGTAGCATCCTTATTTCTTTGTTTTAAGATTTTAGCTAATTTTACTCGAAAACGTGAAACTAAAAGGCGAAGAAACCGATTAAAAAAGATGCATTCCCAGTTTTCGTCAATACTGAATTTGAATGAGAATTTAGCCAAATTAGTCAGCTATAGCTAAGTTCACTTCATTTATGACGATTTATTTTTGGACACTTGCCGAGAATTTAACGCTAGAGGATATGATAGAGCTACTATATACACTATATGACCAAAGGTGACCGGTCACTTGCGATTTTAGACGTTTTGTTAAATATCTAGAAAACCACATGAGGAATGAACCTGAAACTGCAGATGTGTAAACAGTATAGAATAGGTCGAATATTTCCGTGAAGATTTTTTCCCGAAACTCCTTAGGGGACCGTCAACAAATTGAAAAATAACGAATATCTTTTGGATAACCCTGTAAAAACTAACGTAGCAAAAACTTTCAAACTCGAGATTATTAATAAGTGGCTTATTGTAATATACTGTGTTCATTTTTATGAGGATAGCATGTATACTCGTAGAGAAATTGAGGTTTTTATAAAAACGGTCCCAAATTTCGCCAAGTTTTTTGCTTATAATTTGCAGAGTTCTTAATATAAAAAAAGTTCTTTTCAGAAAATATGACAAGCAACATTGTACATAATACTCTGCAATCGGAATTAAAAAATAATAAAAACTGAATGAAAAATAAGTAGATTTACTAAAAAATGTTTCACTGCGCATGCGCGAATACAATCAAAACATAATGTGCATAATGTATTAGCTAAGTATATGGAGCAACTCTTGTGAAAGTCTCGAAGTCATAGCTTGAAAATTCTGAAAATTATCGTCAATAGAATAAGCTCAAAATCCATTGTTCCTAAAAGGAAGCAAAAAGATGAGGGGTTGTAGTACGTGCAATATTGTGTACGCTATCCTGGCGCTAATCAACAGATATTTGATACAACCTTAGGATATGAATATATAGTTTTATACGTATGACCTGGAAAAATGGCTACAACAATGAAAAATAATTTGCGAGAAACCACGTTCACTAAAACTCATGAATGAATGCCTGATTTTTGAATCTGTTGTCTTGTTTCAAAATGTCGACCACCCTAGAATTTCAAAGTGCTATATATCATCCTTTTTTTTTTTTTTTTTTTAGATAGAGGAAAAACAAAAACTGCTCTTGACTCTTGGATGAATCAAAGCCTAATACTTAAGCAAAAAATAAATTTGGATTTCTATTTTTTTTTTCTTTTAAATAACCGCCATTTTGAAACAGGATGGTGAACCAAGCCGACCAACGAATTTGGTGAAAATCTTGGTAAGCCTAATGCACAGGCTTAGTTACATCCAAATCGGTTTATAAATACTAGTGCTACAATCGGGTAACATAAAATAGGGTTATAAGGAGTATTAAAACTGCAAGAAAAACCAAGATTTCAAGATGCTAAGTGTATCTTGCCAGGATCGAGATGTTTACTAAGAACTGACATATAAAAATTATGTTTGGAAAATGCAATAATTGCAAAAAAAAAAATAATAATAATATAAAAATTAATAATTTAATTAAATTAGTCTTGATTAAATAATAAATCTTGAGTATGGAAAAAATATATACAATATTTACAATAATAGAAGCAGAACTCAAAAACGATCTTCAAAATTTCCATAACCAAATAATGATAACCCTAATTTCGTAGACAAAAAAGCAAGAAACCACTTGACTTTTTGATAACAAATAAGTCAAAAATAACCGCATCTAACATCCAAAACCTAGATCAACTATAACCATGCAAAGACAACCAAAACGCTTTCCCAATTAACTTCTCAGAGCAAAGTAATATGAATTTAAACTGCTAAAGCATATTAACATTAAATCTATGAATAGAAATAATTATTGCTACCATATTGATGTATATATATAAAATGATTATCTCTACAGAATAAATTATGTAAAGCTATAGCAAATATAAATAGAGAATATATAGGACAATATCATACACAAACAACACGAAAATACATATAAAATTATAACTAGAAAATTAAATAACATTAAATAAATCTTTTCAATGATAGGAATGAAAAAAATAATGGAATCCTAAAATAGGTGTCAGATAACTACATGGTAGAAATCATATTGATAATACACATAGATTGTGCGCTATTGCAGCAATGATCTAAGCGTATAATATTTAAAAGATTGCTAAATTTAAGTATTGCGCGGCAGCGCAATACTTATTTATTTCTAGTGTCACTTCTCAATGTTAATTTAACATGGAAAAACCTACGGAGATCGTAACTTTTTCATTTTTTCTTCCCACCTTTTTGTCCCTGATGCCACTCATTTTTTATTCTTTACTAATTCTTATGGTATTATAGATTTAAAGTATAAAAACGTTTGCCTGACGTCAGGGTCAAAACGAATGGTAAAATGCCTTTGCATATGGGTGAATTATAAACCAGAGAGAAAAGTGGGCCAATTTTTTTTTTTTTTTTGCATTATTCAAATATTTTTCTTGATAATTCCAATTTTCGCTTTTTTCATTGAAAATCAACGGATATTTTTCATAGAAAATGTAACATTTTTACTTCATTGTTGCAAAAATTTCAAAATCCGTAATAATAATTTATTCCTTTTTAGTTGAAAGATTTTCACGTGAAATATTAAATTAAGCTAGTTTTTTTTTTTTTTTTTTTTTTTTTTTTTTTTCAAAAATTAAAAAGGTGAATATGGCGTCATAGTGGAAATAAAAATGGTATTTTCAGAATAAGTTTTTGCTTTGGTCAAGTTTATATTTTAGTAAAAAGTTTCTAATGGATAGCTATTTTTACGCAGGTAGCGAACTTAGTGGGGAATTACATAACTTAAATTTTAAAAAGCATTTTTTTTCCGCGATGAGAACTATTTATACCCCAAGTTAAACTTAGGTAATAATTTTCTTATGTGTTTACATCACTCCTTGGGAGAGAATAAAGTTTAAAAATTTAAATAAAACTTTTATTTTTTATTTTTTACTGTATCACAGATATAATATTGTTAAATATTAGCAGTAAGGATTCAACACAATTTACATTTACATTCATAGCATTCCTGAGTGGGAAATAGCGTATCTAAATTTAAGTTAAGTTAATTTTTTATGTTTTGATTATAGATTTTTTACGTTCAGATTGGAAGTTTTTGTCCAAACTACCGCAACCTGCATTACTACAGTGGTGAAACATTTTGAATTACACATTGGTAAAGTGCATCCCACATTGTGATGCAATACCGCATACATCAAAGCCTGATGATGATACTCTCTATTAATTTTGAAATGCGTTCGTCTGAGTGCTGTAGTTATTAAAAAACTTGACATAACATAACAAAACATAATTTGTTACAATAACAAAAACAAAAACATAATTTGAAGAACAAATTAAAAAAACAAAATTTATTTCCTACATTGTTTAAGCCCGAGATGGGACAGATATTAAGTTATTTCATTCAATTCGTTCTACATTTAATGTTAAATTTTTGTAACAAATTAGTTAGGCCAATTGAAGATTCAAAAATAAAAATAAAATTCATACAATATGATACTTAAAACACCCTTAAAAATTAGATTCCGTTCAAATCAAATCGAAATAAATCTTAGACTTCTTCCATTTTTAATTGAAAACATTTCTATTGCAGATTTTGTAATGTGTTTATGACAATTGTGCATAAAATGATAGATGCATGCAAAATACAAAACTTAAAAAAAAGTCTAAGATTTATTTCGATTTCATCTGAACGGAATCTAATTTTTTAGGGTGTTTTAAGTATCATATTGTATGAATTTTATTTTTATTTTTTAATCTTCAATTGGCTTAACTAATTTGTTACAAAAATTTAACCTTAAATGTAGAACTAATTGAATGAAATAACTTAATATCTGTCCCTCCTCGGGCTTAAACAATGTAGGAAATAAATTTTGTTTTTTTAATTTGTTCTTCAAATTATGTTTTTGTTTAATCATTTAGCGACCTAGGAAAATATATAAATATATATAAGATACCAAAAGGAAAAAATACTTCAAAATGAATTGTTAACATTCAAAATGAAAAGAAATATTTAAAAACATCAGAAAAAGCTTACACAAATGCATCATAATAATTTGAATGCTAATATATAACCATTAATTAAACATAACCTACCACCAACAAAACCCGTAATATTATGAATTAAAGCTGTAAGTATAAAAAAAGTGCCAAATAATTTATTATAAGAATTATTATGAAAGAAAAAAAGAAGAAAGTGGACACGGACAAATACAATTAAAGCTTATATATTGAATTACAAGGGCATAGAATCAATATATAGAATTATAAGGGCATCAATTTTCAAGGGCATAGAATTCAATGATATAAGCAAAATGGTTGTTTTCTGTGAGAAAAAAAAGCTAAAGCTAAAAATTATTTTTCTCTGTGCCCGAACAACCATTATAATCAAGTGAATAGATTAAAAATGAAAACAGAATAGAAACAAATAATATGAAATGGAAAAATCAATAAAACCAATTTAAATATTTATAGGATATAAAATAGAAATAATACACAACATAATATATATATATATATATATATATATATATATATATATATCTGATCTTTGTCACACTGTAACTCTCGTATTTTTGAACTCATTTGGATGTAATTCGGTGTGTACATAGTACATACCAATGTCTCGACCGAGTTCGTTGGCCAGCTTCATCCGCCATTTTGTTTCAAAATGGCGGCCATTTAAAATTTGTACAAAAATTTAAAATTTGAAATGTGGTACCAAAAAATTGAAAATTGAAAAATATTTTTTTCTTAGGTGTTTGACGTTGATACAAAGATTCCGGAGCAGTTTTTGTTTCGTCTGTATCTTAAAAAATGGGTGAGTTATAGCATTTTGAATTTCTAGCGTAGCTGACATTTTGAAACGTCCTGAATTTTGTCACGCGATAAAAGGCGTATTTATGAACCGATTTGGATGTAACTTCGTTTATACATAGTACATATACCAATGTCTCGACCGAGTTCGTTGGCCAGCTTCATCCGCCATCTTGATTAAAAATGGCGGCCATTTAAATTTTTAAGAAAAATTTAAATTTGAAATGTGGTACCAAAAAATTGAAAATTGAAAAAATATTTTTCTCTTATGTGTTTGACCTTGATAAAAAAGATTCGGGAGCAGTTTTTGTTTCGTCTATATCTTAAAAAATGGCTGAGTTATAGCATTTTGAATTTCTAGCGTGGCTGACATTTTGAAACGTCCTGTTTTTTGTCACGAGATAACGGGCGTATTTATGAACCGATTTGGATGTACCTTGGTATGTACATAGTACATACAAATATCTCGACCGAGTTCGTTGTCCAGCTTCATCCGCCATCTTGTTTCAAAATTGCGCCCATTTAAAAAATTTTAAAACATTTTAAATTTAAAATGAGATACCAAAAAATTGGAAAATGAAAAAGATTTTTTCGTATGTGTTTGACCTTTATACAAAGATTCCGGAACAGTTTTTGTTTCGTCTATATCTAAAAAAAATGGCTGAGTTATAGCATTTTGAATTTCTATTGTGGCTGATAATTTAAAACGACCTGATTTTTGTCACGCGATATCAGGCGTATTTGTGAACCGATTTGGATGTAACTTGGTCTGAACATAGTACATACCAAGGGTTCATCAAAAGGGTTGCCATTTAAATAAAAATTAAATTTAAAATTTAAAAGGAGGTATTGAAAAATTGGAAAATAAAAAAGATTTTTTTTATGTGTTTGGCCTTGATACAAAGATTCCGGAGCAGTTTTTGTTTCTGAAAATTTGTTCTTTTGTTTATATCTTAAAAAATGGTTGAATTATAGCACTTTGAATTTCTAGCATGGCTAACATTTTGAAACGATCTTGTATTTGTCACGCGATAACACACATATTCGCCTATTTCGTTGTAAGAAGGCATGTGGATAGTATACATCAATATCTCGACCATGTTCGCTGGCCAGCTTCATCAGCCATCTTGTTTCAAAATGGCGGCCATTAAATTAAAAAAAATTATATTTAAAGTGAGGTGCAAAAAAATTAGAAATTGAAAAAGGTTTCTTTCTTAAGTATTTGACCTTGATATAAGGATTCAGGAGCATTTTTTGTTTGTCTTTATCTTAAAAAATGGCTTTGATATAGTAATATCAATATCTAATGTGGGTGACATTTTGAAAAATCTGATTTTTTGCCTGCGAAAGCACTCGTATATATCAATCTATTCCTATGTGAGTGAGCATGTGCACAGCAATTACTAAGGTCTCGACCAAGTTCACTGGTTAGCCTCAACCACCATGTTGTCTTAAAATGGCAGGCACTTTAAGAAATTGCCGAATTTGGCAGCCAAATATAAGTTACTTCAAATAAAAGCAGCTTGGATAAAGCTGACAAATTTCGCGAAATTCTCATTCATAATGATTTAGTATTGATAAAAATTAGTATTGAATCTCCTATATTCGGTTTCCACTAAATTAAGCTTCGTGTGTTTGAATAATATAAGTTGGCTTTTTAAAATAAGGAATATGAAAGCCACCTCTTCCTCCCGGCACTGGCCGGAAGGACTTTTTATGACGTAATTTTCCTGCTTTTAACATGTAATCATTTAATTCTAATTTTAAAGTTTTTTTTTTCTGTTTATAATAGTCACGTGTAAATAAATTTTTAATTCGAAGTAAACATTATTGTTTGCGCTGTTTATACAATTGGCAACAGATTAAATTAATAGGATTTTCTAAAATTTGTAAAAAATATCTCCCGAAATGCTGAAAATTTGAATTTAAAATTGAAATAAAACCTCAAAAAATGAGTCAGATAAGAAAAATAAATGCAATCTCCACACCGGGAACTTATAACGTATAAAATGATCTAAAAATGATTAAATTCCTATGTACAGTTTTTGCTTCAATAAAACGTTTTTAATGGAATGATTTTGTCCAAATTTGGCATTAAATATATCTTAAAATAATTCTTCGATTTGAAAACTGTCTGCATCAGCGTGTTTATCAAACATTTTTCTATAATACCACCGATTTTCATATTTTTGTATGCAACAGTTTTTTTAATATTAAAAAAGAAAGGCCATGCTTAAGCCTTCAAATTGGATGCCGATCTGCCGGGAATATCTACGCAGATTTTCATTGGTCCATTTCCAAATCAAAACTTTTTTATATATATAGAAGAATAACTAAACAAAATCTCTTTTTTTATGTATGTCTATATTTAAACCTTGAAATCCGATACCTTAAAAACAGGTATGTCTCTGGAGTGTGGATGACCAACGATGCTGGACTCAGGATAAACAATGGGTAAAACACTGTATCTGAGGAGAATGTTCAAGGCTGACATCGAAGAATCAGAGGGATACCTACAAATATATCAGAGGTATGTATTATTATAGATGGCGAATATAAAATTTAGATTTTTTTTTTTTTTTTCATTTATAACTAAAGAAAACCTCTTTATTTTAGATATATCTGTTTTTAAACCTTATAATCCGATACCTTAAAAACAGGTATGTCTCTGAAGTGTGGATGACCAACGATGCAGGACTCAGGATAAACAATGGGTAAAACACTGTATCTGAAGAGAATGTTGAAGGCTGACATCGAAGAATCAGAGGGATACCTACAAATATATCAGAGGTATGTATTATTATAGATGGCGAATATAAAATTTAGATCTTTTTTTTTTTTCATTTATAACTAAAGAAAACCTCTTTATTTTAGATATATCTGTTTTTAAACCTTATAATCCGATACCTTAAAAACAGGTATGTCTCTGAAGTGTGGATGACCAACGATGCAGGACTCAGGATAAACAATGGGTAAAACACTGTATCTGAAGAGAATGTTGAAGGCTGACATCGAAGAATCAGAGGGATACCTACAAATATATCAGAGGTATGTATTATTATAGATGGCGAATATAAAATTTAGATCTTTTTTTTTCATTTATAACTAAAGAAAACCTCTATTTTAGATATATCTGTTTTTAAACCTTATAATCCGATACCTTAAAAACAGGTATGTCTCTGAAGTGTGGATGACCAACGATGCTGGACTCAGGATAAACAATGGGTAAAACACTGTATCTGAAGAGAATGTTGAAGGCTGACATCGAAGAATCAGAGGGATACCTACAAATATATCAGAGGTATGTATTATTATAGATGGCGAATATAAAATTTAGATCTTTTTTTTTTTTCCTTTATAACTAAAGAAAACCTCTTTATTTTAGATATATCTGTTTTTAAACCTTATAATCCGATACCTTAAAAACAGGTATGTCTCTGAAGTGTGGATGACCAACGATGCAGGACTCAGGATAAACAATGGGTAAAACACTGTATCTGAAGAGAATGTTGAAGGCTGACATCGAAAAATCAGAGGGATACCTACAAATCTATCAGAGGTATGTATTATTATAGATGGCGAATATAAAATTTAGATCTTTTTTTTTCATTTATAACTAAAGAAAACCTCTTTATTTTAGATATATCTGTTTTTAAACCTTATAATCCGATACCTTAAAAACAGGTATGTCTCTGAAGTGTGGATGACCAACGATGCTGGACTCAGGATAAACAATGGGTAAAACACTGTATCTGAAGAGAATGTTGAAGGCTGACATCGAAGAATCAGAGGGATACCTACAAATATATCAGAGGTATGTATTATTATAGATGGCGAATATAAAATTTAGATCTTTTTTTTTTCATTTATAACTAAAGAAAACCTCTATATTTTAGATATATCTGTTTTTAAACCTTATAATCCGATACCTTAAAAACAGGTATGTCTCTGAAGTGTGGATGACCAACGATGCAGGACTCAGGATAAACAATGGGTAAAACACTGTATCTGAAGAGAATGTTGAAGGCTGACATCGAAGAATCAGAGGGATACCTACAAATATATCAGAGGTATGTATTATTATAGATGGCGAATATAAAATTTAGATCTTTTTTTTTTCATTTATAACTAAAGAAAACCTCTTTATTTTAGATATATCTGTTTTTAAACCTTATAATCCGATACCTTAAAAACAGGTATGTCTCTGAAGTGTGGATGACCAACGATGCTGGACTCAGGATAAACAATGGGTAAAACACTGTATCTGAAGAGAATGTTGAAGGCTGACATCGAAGAATCAGAGGGATACCTACAAATATATCAGAGGTATGTATTATTATAGATGGCGAATATAAAATTTAGATCTTTTTTTTTTTCATTTATAACTAAAGAAAACCTCTTTATTTTAGATATATCTGTTTTTAAACCTTATAATCCGATACCTTAAAAACAGGTATGTCTCTGAAGTGTGGATGACCAACGATGCAGGACTCAGGATAAACAATGGGTAAAACACTGTATCTGAAGAGAATGTTGAAGGCTGACATCGAAGAATCAGAGGGATACCTACAAATATATCAGAGGTATGTATTATTATAGATGGCGAATATAAAATTTAGATCTTTTTTTTTCATTTATAACTAAAGAAAACCTCTTTATTTTAGATATATCTGTTTTTAAACCTTATAATCCGATACCTTAAAAACAGGTATGTCTCTGAAGTGTGGATGACCAACGATGCTGGACTCAGGATAAACAATGGGTAAAACACTGTATCTGAAGAGAATGTTGAAGGCTGACATCGAAGAATCAGAGGGATACCTACAAATATATCAGAGGTATGTATTATTATAGATGGCGAATATAAAATTTAGATCTTTTTTTTTTTCATTTATAACTAAAGAAAACCTCTTTATTTTAGATATATCTGTTTTTAAACCTTATAATCCGATACCTTAAAAACAGGTATGTCTCTGAAGTGTGGATGACCAACGATGCAGGACTCAGGATAAACAGTGGGTAAAACACTGTATCTGAAGAGAATGTTGAAGGCTGACATCGAAGAATCAGAGGGATACCTACAAATATATCAGAGGTATGTATTATTATAGATGGCGAATATAAAATTTAGATCTTTTTTTTTTTTCATTTATAACTAAAGAAAACCTCTTTATTTTAGATATATCTGTTTTTAAACCTTATAATCCGATACCTTAAAAACAGGTATGTCTCTGAAGTGTGGATGACCAACGATGCTGGACTCAGGATAAACAATGGGTAAAACACTGTATCTGAAGACAATGTTGAAGGCTGACATCGAAGAATCAGATGGATACCTACAAATATATCAGAGGTATGTATTATTATAGATGGCGAATATAAAATTTAGATCTTTTTTTTTTTCATTTATAACTAAAGAAAACCTCTTTATTTTAGATATATCTGTTTTTAAACCTTATAATCCGATACCTTAAAAACAGGTATGTCTCTGAAGTGTGGATGACCAACGATGCAGGACTCAGGATAAACAATGGGTAAAACACTGTATCTGAAGAGAATGTTGAAGGCTGACATCGAAGAATCAGAGGGATACCTACAAATATATCAGAGGTAGGTATTATTATAGATGGCGAATATAAAATTTAGATCTTTTTTTTTCATTTATAACTAAAGAAAACCTCTTTATTTTAGATATATCTGTTTTTAAACCTTATAATCCGATACCTTAAAAACAGGTATGTCTCTGAAGTGTGGATGACCAACGATGCTGGACTCAGGATAAACAATGGGTAAAACACTGTATCTGAAGAGAATGTTGAAGGCTGACATCGAAGAATCAGAGGGATACCTACAAATATATCAGAGGTATGTATTATTATAGATGGCGAATATAAAATTTAGATCTTTTTTTTTTCATTTATAACTAAAGAAAACCTCTTTATTTTAGATATATCTGTTTTTAAACCTTATAATCCGATACCTTAAAAACAGGTATGTCTCTGAAGTGTGGATGACCAACGATGCAGGACTCAGGATAAACAATGGGTAAAACACTGTATCTGAAGAGAATGTTGAAGGCTGACATCGAAGAATCAGAGGGATACCTACAAATATATCAGAGGTATGTATTATTATAGATGGCGAATATAAAATTTAGATCTTTTTTTTTCATTTATAACTAAAGAAAACCTCTTTATTTTAGATATATCTGTTTTTAAACCTTATAATCCGATACCTTAAAAACAGGTATGTCTCTGAAGTGTGGATGACCAACGATGCAGGACTCAGGATAAACAATGGGTAAAACACTGTATCTGAAGAGACTGTTGAAGGCTGACATCGAAGAATCAGAGGGATACCTACAAATATATCAGAGGTATGTATTATTATAGATGGCGAATATAAAATTTAGATCTTTTTTTTTTTTCATTTATAACTAAAGAAAACCTCTTTATTTTAGATATATCTGTTTTTAAACCTTATAATCCGATACCTTAAAAACAGGTATGTCTCTGAAGTGTGGATGACCAACGATGCAGGACTCAGGATAAACAATGGGTAAAACACTGTATCTGAAGAGAATGTTGAAGGCTGACATCGAAGAATCAGAGGGATACCTACAAATATATCAGAGGTATGTATTATTATAGATGGCGAATATAAAATTTAGATCTTTTTTTTTCATTTATAACTAAAGAAAACCTCTTTATTTTAGATATATCTGTTTTTAAACCTTATAATCCGATACCTTAAAAACAGGTATGTCTCTGAAGTGTGGATGACCAACGATGCTGGACTCAGGATAAACAATGGGTAAAACACTGTATCTGAAGAGAATGTTGAAGGCTGACATCGAAGAATCAGAGGGATACCTACAAATATATCAGAGGTATGTATTATTATAGATGGCGAATATAAAATTTAGATCTTTTTTTTTCATTTATAACTAAAGAAAACCTCTTTATTTTAGATATATCTGTTTTTAAACCTTATAATCCGATACCTTAAAAACAGGTATGTCTCTGAAGTGTGGATGACCAACGATGCTGGACTCAGGATAAACAATGGGTAAAACACTGTATCTGAAGAGAATGTTCAAGGCTGACATCGAAGAATCAGAGGGATACCTACAAATATATCAGAGGTATGTATTATTATAGATGGCGAATATAAAATTTAGATCTTTTTTTTTTTCATTTATAACTAAAGAAAACCTCTTTATTTTAGATATATCTGTTTTTAAACCTTATAATCCGATACCTTAAAAACAGGTATGTCTCTGAAGTGTGGATGACCAACGATGCAGGACTCAGGATAAACAATGGGTAAAACACTGTATCTGAAGAGAATGTTGAAGGCTGACATCGAAGAATCAGAGGGATACCTACAAATATATCAGAGGTATGTATTATTATAGATGGCGAATATAAAATTTAGATCTTTTTTTTTTCATTTATAACTAAAGAAAACCTCTTTATTTTAGATATATCTGTTTTTAAACCTTATAATCCGATACCTTAAAAACAGGTATGTCTCTGAAGTGTGGATGATCAACAATGCTGGACTCAGGATAAACAATGGGTAAAACACTGTATCTGAAGAGAATGTTGAAGGCTGACATCGAAGAATCAGAGGGATACCTACAAATATATCAGAGGTATGTATTATTATAGATGGCGAATATAAAATTTAGATCTTTTTTTTTTCATTTATAACTAAAGAAAACCTCTTTATTTTAGATATATCTGTTTTTAAACCTTATAATCCGATACCTTAAAAACAGGTATGTCTCTGAAGTGTGGATGACCAACGATGCTGGACTCAGGATAAACAATGGGTAAAACACTGTATCTGAAGAGAATGTTGAAGGCTGACATCGAAGAATCAGAGGGATACCTACAAATATATCAGAGGTATGTATTATTATAGATGGCGAATATAAAATTTAGATCTTTTTTTTTTCATTTATAACTAAAGAAAACCTCTTTATTTTAGATATATCTGTTTTTAAACCTTATAATCCGATACCTTAAAAACAGGTATGTCTCTGAAGTGTGGATGACCAACGATGCTGGACTCAGGATAAACAATGGGTAAAACACTGTATCTGAAGAGAATGTTGAAGGCTGACATCGAAGAATCAGAGGGATACCTACAAATATATCAGAGGTATGTATTATTATAGATGGCGAATATAAAATTTAGATCTTTTTTTTTTTTCATTTATAACTAAAGAAAACCTCTTTATTTTAGATATATCTGTTTTTAAACCTTATAATCCGATACCTTAAAAACAGGTATGTCTCTGAAGTGTGGATGACCAACGATGCAGGACTCAGGATAAACAATGGGTAAAACACTGTATCTGAAGAGAATGTTGAAGGCTGACATCGAAGAATCAGAGGGATACCTACAAATATATCAGAGGTATGTATTATTATAGATGGCGAATATAAAATTTAGATCTTTTTTTTTCATTTATAACTAAAGAAAACCTCTTTATTTTAGATATATCTGTTTTTAAACCTTATAATCCGATACCTTAAAAACAGGTATGTCTCTGAAGTGTGGATGACCAACGATGCTGGACTCAGGATAAACAATGGGTAAAACACTGTATCTGAAGAGAATGTTGAAGGCTGACATCGAAGAATCAGAGGGATACCTACAAATATATCAGAGGTATGTATTATTATAGATGGCGAATATAAAATTTAGATCTTTTTTTTTCATTTATAACTAAAGAAAACCTCTTTATTTTAGATATATCTGTTTTTAAACCTTATAATCCGATACCTTAAAAACAGGTATGTCTCTGAAGTGTGGATGACCAACGATGCAGGACTCAGGATAAACAATGGGTAAAACACTGTATCTGAAGAGACTGTTGAAGGCTGACATCGAAGAATCAGAGGGATACCTACAAATATATCAGAGGTATGTATTATTATAGATGGCGAATATAAAATTTAGATCTTTTTTTTTTTTCATTTATAACTAAAGAAAACCTCTTTATTTTAGATATATCTGTTTTTAAACCTTATAATCCGATACCTTAAAAACAGGTATGTCTCTGAAGTGTGGATGACCAACGATGCAGGACTCAGGATAAACAATGGGTAAAACACTGTATCTGAAGAGAATGTTGAAGGCTGACATCGAAGAATCAGAGGGATACCTACAAATATATCAGAGGTATGTATTATTATAGATGGCGAATATAAAATTTAGATCTTTTTTTTTCATTTATAACTAAAGAAAACCTCTTTATTTTAGATATATCTGTTTTTAAACCTTATAATCCGATACCTTAAAAACAGGTATGTCTCTGAAGTGTGGATGACCAACGATGCTGGACTCAGGATAAACAATGGGTAAAACACTGTATCTGAAGAGAATGTTGAAGGCTGACATCGAAGAATCAGAGGGATACCTACAAATATATCAGAGGTATGTATTATTATAGATGGCGAATATAAAATTTAGATCTTTTTTTTTCATTTATAACTAAAGAAAACCTCTTTATTTTAGATATATCTGTTTTTAAACCTTATAATCCGATACCTTAAAAACAGGTATGTCTCTGAAGTGTGGATGACCAACGATGCTGGACTCAGGATAAACAATGGGTAAAACACTGTATCTGAAGAGAATGTTCAAGGCTGACATCGAAGAATCAGAGGGATACCTACAAATATATCAGAGGTATGTATTATTATAGATGGCGAATATAAAATTTAGATCTTTTTTTTTTTTCATTTATAACTAAAGAAAACCTCTTTATTTTAGATATATCTGTTTTTAAACCTTATAATCCGATACCTTAAAAACAGGTATGTCTCTGAAGTGTGGATGACCAACGATGCAGGACTCAGGATAAACAATGGGTAAAACACTGTATCTGAAGAGAATGTTGAAGGCTGACATCGAAGAATCAGAGGGATACCTACAAATATATCAGAGGTATGTATTATTATAGATGGCGAATATAAAATTTAGATCTTTTTTTTTTCATTTATAACTAAAGAAAACCTCTTTATTTTAGATATATCTGTTTTTAAACCTTATAATCCGATACCTTAAAAACAGGTATGTCTCTGAAGTGTGGATGATCAACAATGCTGGACTCAGGATAAACAATGGGTAAAACACTGTATCTGAAGAGAATGTTGAAGGCTGACATCGAAGAATCAGAGGGATACCTACAAATATATCAGAGGTATGTATTATTATAGATGGCGAATATAAAATTTAGATCTTTTTTTTTTCATTTATAACTAAAGAAAACCTCTTTATTTTAGATATATCTGTTTTTAAACCTTATAATCCGATACCTTAAAAACAGGTATGTCTCTGAAGTGTGGATGACCAACGATGCTGGACTCAGGATAAACAATGGGTAAAACACTGTATCTGAAGAGAATGTTGAAGGCTGACATCGAAGAATCAGAGGGATACCTACAAATATATCAGAGGTATGTATTATTATAGATGGCGAATATAAAATTTAGATCTTTTTTTTTTCATTTATAACTAAAGAAAACCTCTTTATTTTAGATATAACTGTTTTTAAACCTTATAATCCGATACCTTAAAAACAGGTATGTCTCTGAAGTGTGGATGACCAACGATGCTGGACTCAGGATAAACAATGGGTAAAACACTGTATCTGAAGAGAATGTTGAAGGCTGACATCGAAGAATCAGAGGGATACCTACAAATATATCAGAGGTATGTATTATTATAGATGGCGAATATAAAATTTAGATCTTTTTTTTTTTCATTTATAACTAAAGAAAACCTCTTTATTTTAGATATATCTGTTTTTAAACCTTATAATCCGATACCTTAAAAACAGGTATGTCTCTGAAGTGTGGATGACCAACGATGCAGGACTCAGGATAAACAATGGGTAAAACACTGTATCTGAAGAGAATGTTGAAGGCTGACATCGAAGAATCAGAGGGATACCTACAAATATATCAGAGGTATGTATTATTATAGATGGCGAATATAAAATTTAGATCTTTTTTTTTCATTTATAACTAAAGCAAACCTCTTTATTTTAGATATATGTGTTTTTAAACCTTATAATCCGATACCTTAAAAACAGGTATGTCTCTGAAGTGTGGATGACCAACGATGCTGGACTCAGGATAAACAATGGGTAAAATACTGTATCTGAAGAGAATGTTGAAGGCTGACATCGAAAAATCAGAGGGATACCTACAAATATATCAGAGGTATGTATTATTATAGATGGCGAATATAAAATTTAGATCTTTTTTTTTTTTCATTTATAACTAAAGAAAACCTCTTTATTTTAGATATATCTGTTTTTAAACCTTATAATCCGATACCTTAAAAACAGGTATGTCTCTGAAGTGTAGATGACCAACGATGCAGGACTCAGGATAAACAATGGGTAAAACACTGTATCTGAAGAGAATGTTGAAGGCTGACATCGAGGAATCAGAGGGATACCTACAAATATATCAGAGGTATGTATTATTATAGATGGCGAATATAAAATTTAGATCTTTTTTTTTCATTTATAACTAAAGAAAACCTCTTTATTTTAGATATATCTGTTTTTAAACCTTATAATCCGATACCTTAAAAACAGGTATGTCTCTGAAGTGTGGATGACCAACGATGCTGGACTCAGGATAAACAATGGGTAAAACACTGTATCTGAAGAGAATGTTGAAGGCTGACATCGAAGAATCAGATGGATACCTACAAATATATCAGAGGTATGTATTATTATAGATGGCGAATATAAAATTTAGATCTTTTTTTTTTTCATTTATAACTAAAGAAAACCTCTTTATTTTAGATATATCTGTTTTTAAACCTTATAATCCGATACCTTAAAAACAGGTATGTCTCTGAAGTGTGGATGACCAACGATGCAGGACTCAGGATAAACAATGGGTAAAACACTGTATCTGAAGAGAATGTTGAAGGCTGACATCGAAGAATCAGAGGGATACCTACAAATATATCAGAGGTATGTATTATTATAGATGGCGAATATAAAATTTAGATCTTTTTTTTTCATTTATAACTAAAGAAAACCTCTTTATTTTAGATATATCTGTTTTTAAACCTTATAATCCGATACCTTAAAAACAGGTATGTCTCTGAAGTGTGGATGACCAACGATGCTTGACTCAGGATAAACAATGGGTAAAACACTGTATCTGAAGAGAATGTTGAAGGCTGACATCGAAGAATCAGAGGGATACCTACAAATATATCAGAGGTATGTATTATTATAGATGGCGAATATAAAATTTAGATCTTTTTTTTTTTCATTTATAACTAAAGAAAACCTCTTTATTTTAGATATATCTGTTTTTAAACCTTATAAACCGATACCTTAAAAACAGGTATGTCTCTGAAGAGTGGATGACCAACGATGCTGGACTCAGGATAAACAATGGGTAAAACACTGTATCTGAAGAGAATGTTCAAGGCTGACATCGAAGAATCAGAGGGATACCTACAAATATATCAGAGGTATGTATTATTATAGATGGCGAATATAAAATTTAGATCTTTTTTTTTTTTCATTTATAACTAAAGAAAACCTCTTTATTTTAGATATATCTGTTTTTAAACCTTATAATCCGATACCTTAAAAACAGGTATGTCTCTGAAGTGTGGATGACCAACGATGCAGGACTCAGGATAAACAATGGGTAAAACCTGTATCTGAAGAGAATGTTGAAGGCTGACATCGAAGAATCAGAGGGATACCTACAAATATATCAGAGGTATGTATTATTATAGATGGCGAATATAAAATTTAGATCTTTTTTTTTTCATTTATAACTAAAGAAAACCTCTTTATTTTAGATATATCTGTTTTTAAACCTTATAATCCGATACCTTAAAAACAGGTATGTCTCTGAAGTGTGGATGATCAACAATGCTGGACTGAGGATAAACAATGGGTAAAACACTGTATCTGAAGAGAATGTTGAAGGCTGACATCGAAGAATCAGAGGGATACCTACAAATATATCAGAGGTATGTATTATTATAGATGGCGAATATAAAATTTAGATCTTTTTTTTTTCATTTATAACTAAAGAAAACCTCTTTATTTTAGATATATCTGTTTTTAAACCTTATAATCCGATACCTTAAAAACAGGTATGTCTCTGAAGTGTGGAAGACCAACGATGCTGGACTCAGGATAAACAATGGGTAAAACACTGTATCTGAGGAGAATGTGGAAGCAATCATCGAAGAATCAGATGGATACAAATGTATCAGAGGTATGTATTATGATAGATAGTGAATATAAAATTTAAATCTTTTTTCTCATTTATAACTAAAGAAAATCTCTTTATTTTAGGTATATCTGTTTTAAAACCTTAAAATTCGATACCTTAAAAATACGTATGCCTCTGAAGTGTGGAAGACCAACGATGCTGGACTCAGGATAAACAATGGGTAAAACACTGTATCTGAGGAGAATGTGGAAGCAATCATCGAAGAATCAGATGGATACAAATGTATCAGAGGTATGTATTATGATAGATAGTGAATATAAAATTTAAATCTTTTTTCTCATTTATAACTAAAGAAAATCTCTTTATTTTAGGTATATCTGTTTTAAAACCTTAAAATTCGATACCTTAAAAATACGTATGCCTCTGAAGTGTGGAAGACCAACGATGCTGGACTCAGGATAAACAATGGGTAAAACACTGTATCTGAGGAGAATGTGGAAGCAATCATCGAAGAATCAGATGGATACAAATGTATCAGAGGTATGTATTATGATAGATAGTGAATATAAAATTTAAATCTTTTTTCTCATTTATAACTAAAGAAAACCTCTTTATTTTAGGTGTATCTGTTTTAAAACCTTAAAATTCGATACCTTAAAAATACGTATGCCTCTGAAGTGTGGAAGACCAACGATGCTGGACTCAGGATAAACAATGGGCAAAACACTGTATCTGAGGAGAATGTGGAAGCAATCATCGAAGAATCAGATGGATACAAATGTATCAGAGGTATGAATTATGATAGATAGTGAATATAAAATTTAAATCTTTTTTCTCATTTATAACTAAAGAAAACCTCTTTATTTTAGGTGTATCTGTTTTAAAACCTTAAAATTCGATACCTTAAAAATACGTATGCCTCTGAAGTGTGGATGACCAACGATGCTGGACTCAGGATAAACAATGGGCAAAACACTGTATCTGAGGAGAATGTGGAAGCAATCATCGAAGAATCAGATGGATACAAATGTATCAGAGGTATGTATTATGATAGATAGTGAATATAAAATTTAAATCTTTTTTCTCATTTATAACTAAAGAAAATCTCTTTATTTTAGGTATATCTGTTTTAAAACCTTAAAATTCGATACCTTAAAAATACGTATGCCTCTGAAGTGTGGAAGACCAACGATGCTGGACTCAGGATAAACAATGGGTAAAACACTGTATCTGAGGAGAATGTGGAAGCAATCATCGAAGAATCAGATGGATACAAATGTATCAGAGGTATGTATTATGATAGATAGTGAATATAAAATTTAAATCTTTTTTCTCATTTATAACTAAAGAAAATCTCTTTATTTTAGGTATATCTGTTTTAAAACCTTAAAATTCGATACCTTAAAAATACGTATGCCTCTGAAGTGTGGAAGACCAACGATGCTGGACTCAGGATAAACAATGGGTAAAACACTGTATCTGAGGAGAATGTGGAAGCAATCATCGAAGAATCAGATGGATACAAATGTATCAGAGGTATGTATTATGATAGATAGTGAATATAAAATTTAAATCTTTTTTCTCATTTATAACTAAAGAAAATCTCTTTATTTTAGGTATATCTGTTTTAAAACCTTAAAATTCGATACCTTAAAAATACGTATGCCTCTGAAGTGTGGAAGACCAACGATGCTGGACTCAGGATAAACAATGGGTAAAACACTGTATCTGAGGAGAATGTGGAAGCAATCATCGAAGAATCAGATGGATACAAATGTATCAGAGGTATGTATTATGATAGATAGTGAATATAAAATTTAAATCTTTTTTCTCATTTATAACTAAAGAAAATCTCTTTATTTTAGGTATATCTGTTTTAAAACCTTAAAATTCGATACCTTAAAAATACGTATGCCTCTGAAGTGTGGAAGACCAACGATGCTGGACTCAGGATAAACAATGGGCAAAACACTGTATCTGAGGAGAATGTGGAAGCAATCATCGAAGAATCAGATGGATACAAATGTATCAGAGGTATGAATTATGATAGATAGTGAATATAAAATTTAAATCTTTTTTCTCATTTATAACTAAAGAAAACCTCTTTATTTTAGGTGTATCTGTTTTAAAACCTTAAAATTCGATACCTTAAAAATACGTATGCCTCTGAAGTGTGGATGACCAACGATGCTGGACTCAGGATAAACAATGGGCAAAACACTGTATCTGAGGAGAATGTGGAAGCAATCATCGAAGAATCAGATGGATACAAATGTATCAGAGGTATGTATTATGATAGATAGTGAATATAAAATTTAAATCTTTTTTCTCATTTATAACTAAAGAAAATCTCTTTATTTTAGGTATATCTGTTTTAAAACCTTAAAATTCGATACCTTAAAAATACGTATGCCTCTGAAGTGTGGAAGACCAACGATGCTGGACTCAGGATAAACAATGGGTAAAACACTGTATCTGAGGAGAATGTGGAAGCAATTATCGAAGAATCAGATGGATACAAATGTATCAGAGGTATGTATTATGATAGATAGTGAATATAAAATTTAAATCTTTTTTCTCATTTATAACTAAAGAAAATCTCTTTATTTTAGGTATATCTGTTTTAAAACCTTAAAATTCGATACCTTAAAAATACGTATGCCTCTGAAGTGTGGAAGACCAACGATGCTGGACTCAGGATAAACAATGGGTAAAACACTGTATCTGAGGAGAATGTGGAAGCAATCATCGAAGAATCAGATGGATACAAATGTATCAGAGGTATGTATTATGATAGATAGTGAATATAAAATTTAAATCTTTTTTCTCATTTATAACTAAAGAAAATCTCTTTATTTTAGGTATATCTGTTTTAAAACCTTAAAATTCGATACCTTAAAAATACGTATGCCTCTGAAGTGTGGAAGACCAACGATGCTGGACTCAGGATAAACAATGGGTAAAACACTGTATCTGAGGAGAATGTGGAAGCAATCATCGAAGAATCAGATGGATACAAATGTATCAGAGGTATGTATTATGATAGATAGTGAATATAAAATTTAAATCTTTTTTCTCATTTATAACTAAAGAAAATCTCTTTATTTTAGGTATATCTGTTTTAAAACCTTAAAATTCGATACCTTAAAAATACGTATGCCTCTGAAGTGTGGAAGACCAACGATGCTGGACTCAGGATAAACAATGGGTAAAACACTGTATCTGAGGAGAATGTGGAAGCAATCATCGAAGAATCAGATGGATACAAATGTATCAGAGATATGTATTATGATAGATAGTGAATATAAAATTTAAATCTTTTTTCTCATTTATAACTAAAGAAAATCTCTTTATTTTAGGTATATCTGTTTTAAAACCTTAAAATTCGATACCTTAAAAATACGTATGCCTCTAAAGTGTGGATGACCAACGATGCTGGACTCAGGATAAACAAAGGGCAAAACACTGTATCTGAGGAGAATGTGTCAGCAATCATCGAAGAAGCAGATGCATACAAATATATCAGAGATATGTATTATGATAGATGGTGAATATAAAATTTAAATCTTTTTTATTATTAGTTATAACTAAAAAAACTTTCTTTATTTCAGGTGTATCTAATTTTAAACTTTAAAATTCGATACCTTAAAAATAGGTACGCTTCTGAAGTGCGGATAACCAAGGATGCAGGACACAGGATAAAAATGGGCAAAACACTGTATCTGAGGAGAATGTGGAAGGCAAGCATCTGAGGATCAGAGGGACACAAATATATAAGATGTATGTATTATTATAGATGGCGAATATAAAATTTAGATCTTTTATTTTTTTCATTTACTAGAGGGATCTGCCCCCTACGAGCTACGCTCGCCAACCCCCGGTCAGTCACACCAAAATCCAAAAAGCACGCTAACTTAATCGGCTTTAAAAATATTGAATTAAAATTAAAATAAACAAAAAAAAAACAGTAGCGATCTCTCTGTAAACGGGTTTCCATTCGTTTTACTTGGATTGGGGATTTTTAAGACCAAATTTGCTGCTGTTAAGAGACACAATGGCTGTGTTCGTATTTAATTAAAAAAATTAGTTAAACATTTGAAAATTAGCTAATCCAAAATGAATTAAGTAAACAGTGCCATTGTCTCCCGGTATTTTTTAACACCGCTATAAGATAGCTCTTTTAAATAATTCATTTTAAATGTATCGTTTCAACTGACGTAATTTACACCAAAGTTTTATTTCTCTTATTAATATTCATGTGAAAATATTTTTGTTGTTAGAAGGAAATATTATTTGCGCTGTCTTCGAATTTACGATAATAGTTGAAAAGACTATCTCAAAATATCTCGCGCAAATATATTTTTCAACTTAAATTGTTTTGCCATATTTTTTGGCCATTTTAAATATGACGTAATTTCCTTCATTTGCCAGCTTTAACGGATAATAATGATTTTTTTATTTTAAGATTTTGTTTCTCTTTTAAAATTAAAGTGTAAATATGGTTTTAGGTAGCTTTCATTACAAAAAGCTACCTATTGCAGCCGTTCGGAGGAAAGCGATTTAAAAAAATTTTGGTATATTTTCATCGATCTTGACCCCCAGACCCCGAAACCACCGTCCGTTCAAAATTGACACATATATATATATATAACCATTAATTAAACATAACCTACCACCAACAAAAACCGTAATATTATGAACTAAAGCTGTAAGTATAAAAGAAAAGTGCCAAATAATTTATTATAAGAATTATTATGGAAGAAAAAAGAAGAAAGTGGACACCGACAAATAATGGAAAAGCTTATATATTGAATTACGTTTTCAAGGGCACAGAATTCAATGATATAAGCAAAATGGTTGTTTTCTGTGAGAAAAAAAAGGTAAAGCTAAAAATTATTTTTCTCTGTGCCCGAACAACCATTATAATCAAGTGAATAGATTAAAAATGAAAACAGAATAGAAACAAATAATATGAAATGGAAAAATCAATAAAACCAGTTTAAATATTTATAGGATATAAAATAGGAATAATACACAACATACCGATTAATATTTCAGTATTTTTCAATATATCCACTCGCACATGGCTACCATAATATCGTAAAGATTAAGGTGAATAAAACAGTTAAGAAAGCACAGTAATTGATACCAAAGGATGCAGTTAATACATTTTGAAATACCATGATAAATACAATTAATATAATATAAAATAAAATAAACAGAAAGTAATTACGTTATTTAAAATAACTAAAATGCACTATTAAATTACTTAATTACTATTTAACAATATCGTCAAAATTTAGCTAAAAAATCCACCCGGTGTAGGAAATTATAACTGAAAAGGAGCTGCAAAAGACAAAATTTATAACTTATCGTCAAAAGACAAATTTTGGTGCTGCCATCTAGTAGTATTTTTATTATTCAAAAGTCACAAGATAAACAATTGAAAGCCTTTGAATGTAAAAAATTTATCATCAGCAAAACCAAACAAATCCTTATATATAGATAATTATAAACCTAATATAAATCATACTATATATATATTTTTTTAAACTATTGTTAATAAAATTTTAAAAAATGCATTCAAAATATTCTATTATCTTACTCATTTAAACTACACTAAGAATTTAAATAATTCTATAACATTGATAATATATAGCATATAGCTTTATACTATAAAATAAAATAAATTCAATAATAATTAATATAAATTAAAAATAATATAAAAATCGTTAATAATAACTATTATATATAAGATAATTATAAAATGAACAGGAAATAAAAAACATATGGAAGTATATAGAAGATTAGCAGATACTTAAATTCCCATTACCTAAAAATCACAAATAAAGTGTGTGGATTATTTTCATACAGCCATAAAAATCCAAAAAGTATGAATGTGCGACATTCAAACACATTAAACCGATAATAAATTTTATAACACAAAGTGAAAATAGATCAATATTAAAAAGAATAGAGGAATAATAATAAAAATAATTACCCAATTTTAATACATACAGTATAACTTTATTTATATTAAATATACTTATATGTATATTAATCACTATAAAAATGGCATACTATTAGTAATTAATATGATATTGTCCTGAGTAAATTAAAATTTAATAACAAATGATTGTAAATAAGATAAAACTTTAATTAAGCTAAATATAATATTAATGAAAGTCACCAATTACATATAAAATATCAAATCAACATCCTTCTAAAATACGTATTAAAAATATAGTGATAATACAAGAGCCCCATTTTTTTTAATTAACCATTGCGTATTATCCAGACAACACCACCCTCCTCCGTACTCTAACATCTATCCACCCATCCAACCTATAATTTTTTTATATTATTTTACAATTTTAAATTTTTTACAGATTTTTTTTATTTTATATATTTTTTTGTAATTTTGTTGACGCATGTGTTAATTTGTTTTAAAAGATCATGTAAGTAAAGTACTAATGGTATATTAATGAATATATGAATTTTTTTGGAAAACCATGATTTAATACATCATAAATTAGTTTTTTAATATTATTGTTAATTAGAGGAGAAGAACATAAACATTTTATTCTATATAACTGATTAAGTATTATATTTCGAAATACAGAATGATGTAGACAAGATTTAAAATTTGTAAATGTATTAACTTTGAATTTAAATTCTTTACGTTTGTCATAGAAATCTGTGATTGTTTTGTTGTCTTTTATTGTAATTTTAAGATCTAAGAAGTTAATTGTATTGTTAGATAAAAGGTTTTCCGTTAATTCCAAATAAGTGGGATAATCTACTGGAAATTGAGTAATTACAGATTGATCAGTTTCAATTAAAATTATGTCATCAATATAACGATATAAATGTAGATTATTATTAGTAAAAGTACGTTCATAATGATATAAGTATAAGTCTAATAATAAACTGGATGTACAACCGCCTTGTGTTATACCGACATGCTGTAAATATAAAGTGTTATCTTGCAATATATAATTATTATAGATAATGAAGTTTGTTAAAGATTTAAAATATGTAATATCTATATTAGATGGTAATTCCAATTGTTTATATTACTTTTTAAATAATGCATTTATAATTTTATGTAAACCTAATAGGTCTATATTCTTAAAAAGATCTTTGAAGTCATATGTCGTTATATTATATACACAATGAAGATTTTTTAAAATATTGACAAGTTGATAGCTATTTTTTATGCAATGTGTATTATCATTGTTTGTAGTAAGTACATATAATTGATTAAGAATTTTTAAGAGAAGTTTATTGGCTTTATTATTATATGTATTGCAACCAATAGTTACAGTCCTAAATTTAATTGGAGTTTTATGAAATTTGGGAATAAGAGCTAAATATGGATAATTAAAGTTAGTAGATAAAATATTTAATAGTTTATAATAACTTCGAATTTTACGATTATTTACAATTACATTTTCATTAGTTTTTTGAAATGACTTATTAGAAGAAATACAATTTGTAAGAAGTTGGTGATAATAAGATTTACATATAATAGCATAATTATTAGATTTGTCTACATATGTAATAAAGTAGTTTTTTTGTAATTTAGTAATTTGTTGGAAAAAATGCTTTGTATTAATAGAAACCAAATCAGCAATATTATTTTTTAAAGCCATAGTTAATTTTTCAATTACTAATATTTTCCATTGATTAAAATATTCAATAGACTTATTATAAGAGATTGAAATTTTATAAAAAAAAAAATATCAATATCATATGTAAACTGTTTGATAATAGATTTAACATTAAATTTAGATGGAAGTCTATATTTAGTACCATAACCCATTAGTTGTTTCAATTTATAATCATTAACAATATCAAGATTTCCAGTGATTATATGTCCATGATCATTGTTTATGTATTTTTTTAGAGTGGGGTCATTGCAATTACACGGAAAATTACTTGCAGCAGATGTATTTTTTGAAAATGTATTGTAGTTAAAAATCTTTCTACCAATTGTATTCGGATATTTAAAGGTTTTTGATATATGAAGATTATTAATGGGAAAATAACAATTTTTATCATTAATTATAGAATTGATATTAATTTTATTAAATATGTGATTTGAAAAAGTAATTATCATTTGAGTATTCATGTTTTGAATTTTATGTTGTTGTTTTTTTTTTTTGTTGTTGTTTTTTTTTGTAAATTAATATTTAAAAGATTAACCCTAGTCATAATGAGGTCAAAATAAATATCAGAGAAATGTTTAGAGAAAGATTTACTTAGAAATACATTTAAATGCTGTACAATCTGTTTCTTTTTAATAGCAAAGATGTTTTTTCGAATTAACAACCAGTTATAATTCTCTAAATATTTACTTTGAAGATCATTTATTTGTTTAGTGATAGATTTTTTGGAAACTACAACTGATGATGAACCCTTTCCACGTTTGTTTCGTGTTGTTTTACAATTTAATTTATGATTAAGAGTAAAATAAATTGGAGAATAATCAATATTGTTATTTATAGATGTGAAGACTTTGACAGGTCTGTTAAATACTTCACTGTTAAGTCCATAAGGATAAATTGTGTTGTAATATTTCATATATATGATTCCATATAAAGACGTTCTGATTTATTTTTTAGAATTTGAAGGATTTCAGTTGTCGTATTTTTAAATTGATGTTTATGAAAATGTTGAATTTCAGCTGTAGATTGTATATTTTTTGCTTTGTTATTATTAGAGTCTGAACGATGATGATTGATACGTTTATGAATTGGACCTGATGTTTCACCAATATATTTCATGTTACATAAGTTGCACTTTATACAATATATAACATTAAGGGGTCTTGTACCTTTTAAACGCGTCCAAAATTAACGAAAAACTTCAAAATTTGAATTAGTCTATTTTCAAAACCTTTTTATGTATAAACATGGAATTTTGGATATTGATTAAACAGATTGTGCTTTGTAATATACTACCAACAGATATTTATTAACCCTTTACAGAATTTGTGTATTGTTGAAATCAAAATAGCTCTTTTTATTACCCTATAACTCATTGCGCGCATGATATCTTGAGAAAGTATATATGGATTGTCATGAAATTTGGTAAAGATATTAAAAAAATATGTGTGTTTAAAATGATCTACTTTTAAGTATTAACAATGGTAATATTTTTAGTCATGACTGTTTTTATTCATTAAAAATACAAATTTTTTATTTTTTTTACGAAAATATTTTTTTATGTAGTTAATGAAATAATTTTAGCCTAAGAGTAGATAATTTTAAACACACATATATGTTTACTATCTTTACCGAATTTCATGCCAATCCATACATACTTTCTCAAGATATCATGCGCGCAATGACTTATGGGGTAAAAAAAAGAGCTATTTTGATTTCAACAATACACAAATTCTGTAAAGGGTTAATAAATTTCTAATGGTAGCATATTACAAAGCACAATCTGTTTTATCAATATCCAAAATTTCATCTTTATACATAAAAAGGCTTTGAAGATAGACTAATTCAAACTTTGAAGTTTTTCGTTAATTTTCGACACGTTTAAAAGGTACAAGACCCCTTAAATGCTTTACAAAAACTTGAATAATTAGGATCTGAGACAATTTGTGTCTGAGAAGCGTATGGACATGTCTTGCACCGAGCATCATAACACTTACGAAAAAATAAAGGACGAGGGGGAGAGTATAAATGGTCGCTGGATGACGATCCAGGAACAACCCAATTATTGTTCCTGTACCGGGCATTTCACTGCATAGATGCTAAGTGTATCTTGCCAGGATCGAGATGTTTTCTAAGAACTGCCATATAAAAATTATGTTTGGAAAATGCAATAATTGCAAAAAAAGAATAAGAAAATTTAATAATATAAAAATTAAAAATTTAATTAAATTAGTCTTGATTAAATAATAAATCTTGAGTATGAGAAAATATATATATATATACAATATTTACAATAATAGAAGCAGAACTCAAAAACGATCTTCAAAATTTCCATAACCAAATAATGATAACCCTAATTTCGTAGACTAAAAAAAGCAAGAAACCACTGGACTTTTTGATAACAAATAAGTCAAAAATAACCGCATCTAACATCCAAAACCAAGAAAAACAATAACCTTGCAAAGACAACCAAAAAGCTCTCCCAATTAACTTCTCAGATCAAAGTAATATGAATTTAAACTGCTAAAGCATATTAACATTAAAACTATGAATAGAAATTATATATATATATATATATATGTATGGATATATATATATATATATATATATATATATATCAATTTTGAACGGAGGGTGGTTTCGGAGTCTGGGGGGTCATGATCGATGAAAATATACCAAAATTTTTTGAAATCGCTTTCCTCCGAACGGCTGCAATAGGTAGCTTTTGTAATGAAAGCTACCTAAAAATGACTGAAATATAGCAGTTTGAAATTCTGGGGTAGCTAAAATTTTGAAACAAGACAACAGACTATAAAAAAAGTCCTTCCGGCTTCTGCCGGCAGGTAAAAGTAGCATCCTTATTTCTTTGTTTTAAGATTTTAGCTAATTTTACTCGAAAACGTGAAACTAAAAGGCGAAGAAACCGATTAAAAAAGATGCATTCCCAGTTTTCGTCAATACTGAATTTGAATGAGAATTTAGCCAAATTAGTCAGCTATAGCTAAGTTCACTTCATTTATGACGATTTATTTTTGGACACTTGCCGAGAATTTAACGCTAGAGGATATGATAGAGCTACTATATACACTATATGACCAAAGGTGACCGGTCACTTGCGATTTTAGACGTTTTGTTAAATATCTAGAAAACCACATGAGGAATGAACCTGAAACTGCAGATGTGTAAACAGTATAGAATAGGTCGAATATTTCCGTGAAGATTTTTTCCCGAAACTCCTTAGGGGACCGTCAACAAATTGAAAAATAACGAATATCTTTTGGATAACCCTGTAAAAACTAACGTAGCAAAAACTTTCAAACTCGAGATTATTAATAAGTGGCTTATTGTAATATACTGTGTTCATTTTTATGAGGATAGCATGTATACTCGTAGAGAAATTGAGGTTTTTATAAAAACGGTCCCAAATTTCGCCAAGTTTTTTGCTTATAATTTGCAGAGTTCTTAATATAAAAAAAGTTCTTTTCAGAAAATATGACAAGCAACATTGTACATAATACTCTGCAATCGGAATTAAAAAATAATAAAAACTGAATGAAAAATAAGTAGATTTACTAAAAAATGTTTCACTGCGCATGCGCGAATACAATCAAAACATAATGTGCATAATGTATTAGCTAAGTATATGGAGCAACTCTTGTGAAAGTCTCGAAGTCATAGCTTGAAAATTCTGAAAATTATCGTCAATAGAATAAGCTCAAAATCCATTGTTCCTAAAAGGAAGCAAAAAGATGAGGGGTTGTAGTACGTGCAATATTGTGTACGCTATCCTGGCGCTAATCAACAGATATTTGATACAACCTTAGGATATGAATATATAGTTTTATACGTATGACCTGGAAAAATGGCTACAACAATGAAAAATAATTTGCGAGAAACCACGTTCACTAAAACTCATGAATGAATGCCTGATTTTTGAATCTGTTGTCTTGTTTCAAAATGTCGACCACCCTAGAATTTCAAAGTGCTATATATCATCCTTTTTTTTTTTTTTTTTTTAGATAGAGGAAAAACAAAAACTGCTCTTGACTCTTGGATGAATCAAAGCCTAATACTTAAGCAAAAAATAAATTTGGATTTCTATTTTTTTTTTCTTTTAAATAACCGCCATTTTGAAACAGGATGGTGAACCAAGCCGACCAACGAATTTGGTGAAAATCTTGGTAAGCCTAATGCACAGGCTTAGTTACATCCAAATCGGTTTATAAATACTAGTGCTACAATCGGGTAACATAAAATAGGGTTATAAGGAGTATTAAAACTGCAAGAAAAACCAAGATTTCAAGATGCTAAGTGTATCTTGCCAGGATCGAGATGTTTACTAAGAACTGACATATAAAAATTATGTTTGGAAAATGCAATAATTGCAAAAAAAAAAATAATAATAATATAAAAATTAATAATTTAATTAAATTAGTCTTGATTAAATAATAAATCTTGAGTATGGAAAAAATATATACAATATTTACAATAATAGAAGCAGAACTCAAAAACGATCTTCAAAATTTCCATAACCAAATAATGATAACCCTAATTTCGTAGACAAAAAAGCAAGAAACCACTTGACTTTTTGATAACAAATAAGTCAAAAATAACCGCATCTAACATCCAAAACCTAGATCAACTATAACCATGCAAAGACAACCAAAACGCTTTCCCAATTAACTTCTCAGAGCAAAGTAATATGAATTTAAACTGCTAAAGCATATTAACATTAAATCTATGAATAGAAATAATTATTGCTACCATATTGATGTATATATATAAAATGATTATCTCTACAGAATAAATTATGTAAAGCTATAGCAAATATAAATAGAGAATATATAGGACAATATCATACACAAACAACACGAAAATACATATAAAATTATAACTAGAAAATTAAATAACATTAAATAAATCTTTTCAATGATAGGAATGAAAAAAATAATGGAATCCTAAAATAGGTGTCAGATAACTACATGGTAGAAATCATATTGATAATACACATAGATTGTGCGCTATTGCAGCAATGATCTAAGCGTATAATATTTAAAAGATTGCTAAATTTAAGTATTGCGCGGCAGCGCAATACTTATTTATTTCTAGTGTCACTTCTCAATGTTAATTTAACATGGAAAAACCTACGGAGATCGTAACTTTT
This sequence comes from Maratus speciosus, assembly GCA_963932465.1. NCBI lineage: Eukaryota > Metazoa > Arthropoda > Arachnida > Araneae > Salticidae > Maratus > Maratus speciosus. The sequence continues at coordinate 288,376,539 of OZ010800.1, read as the reverse complement.
TCATTTTTTCTTCCCACCTTTTTGTCCCTGATGCCACTCATTTTTTATTCTTTACTAATTCTTATGGTATTATAGATTTAAAGTATAAAAACGTTTGCCTGACGTCAGGGTCAAAACGAATGGTAAAATGCCTTTGCATATGGGTGAATTATAAACCAGAGAGAAAAGTGGGCCAATTTTTTTTTTTTTTTTGCATTATTCAAATATTTTTCTTGATAATTCCAATTTTCGCTTTTTTCATTGAAAATCAACGGATATTTTTCATAGAAAATGTAACATTTTTACTTCATTGTTGCAAAAATTTCAAAATCCGTAATAATAATTTATTCCTTTTTAGTTGAAAGATTTTCACGTGAAATATTAAATTAAGCTAGTTTTTTTTTTTTTTTTTTTTTTTTTTTTTTTTCAAAAATTAAAAAGGTGAATATGGCGTCATAGTGGAAATAAAAATGGTATTTTCAGAATAAGTTTTTGCTTTGGTCAAGTTTATATTTTAGTAAAAAGTTTCTAATGGATAGCTATTTTTACGCAGGTAGCGAACTTAGTGGGGAATTACATAACTTAAATTTTAAAAAGCATTTTTTTTCCGCGATGAGAACTATTTATACCCCAAGTTAAACTTAGGTAATAATTTTCTTATGTGTTTACATCACTCCTTGGGAGAGAATAAAGTTTAAAAATTTAAATAAAACTTTTATTTTTTATTTTTTACTGTATCACAGATATAATATTGTTAAATATTAGCAGTAAGGATTCAACACAATTTACATTTACATTCATAGCATTCCTGAGTGGGAAATAGCGTATCTAAATTTAAGTTAAGTTAATTTTTTATGTTTTGATTATAGATTTTTTACGTTCAGATTGGAAGTTTTTGTCCAAACTACCGCAACCTGCATTACTACAGTGGTGAAACATTTTGAATTACACATTGGTAAAGTGCATCCCACATTGTGATGCAATACCGCATACATCAAAGCCTGATGATGATACTCTCTATTAATTTTGAAATGCGTTCGTCTGAGTGCTGTAGTTATTAAAAAACTTGACATAACATAACAAAACATAATTTGTTACAATAACAAAAACAAAAACATAATTTGAAGAACAAATTAAAAAAACAAAATTTATTTCCTACATTGTTTAAGCCCGAGATGGGACAGATATTAAGTTATTTCATTCAATTCGTTCTACATTTAATGTTAAATTTTTGTAACAAATTAGTTAGGCCAATTGAAGATTCAAAAATAAAAATAAAATTCATACAATATGATACTTAAAACACCCTTAAAAATTAGATTCCGTTCAAATCAAATCGAAATAAATCTTAGACTTCTTCCATTTTTAATTGAAAACATTTCTATTGCAGATTTTGTAATGTGTTTATGACAATTGTGCATAAAATGATAGATGCATGCAAAATACAAAACTTAAAAAAAAGTCTAAGATTTATTTCGATTTCATCTGAACGGAATCTAATTTTTTAGGGTGTTTTAAGTATCATATTGTATGAATTTTATTTTTATTTTTTAATCTTCAATTGGCTTAACTAATTTGTTACAAAAATTTAACCTTAAATGTAGAACTAATTGAATGAAATAACTTAATATCTGTCCCTCCTCGGGCTTAAACAATGTAGGAAATAAATTTTGTTTTTTTAATTTGTTCTTCAAATTATGTTTTTGTTTAATCATTTAGCGACCTAGGAAAATATATAAATATATATAAGATACCAAAAGGAAAAAATACTTCAAAATGAATTGTTAACATTCAAAATGAAAAGAAATATTTAAAAACATCAGAAAAAGCTTACACAAATGCATCATAATAATTTGAATGCTAATATATAACCATTAATTAAACATAACCTACCACCAACAAAACCCGTAATATTATGAATTAAAGCTGTAAGTATAAAAAAAGTGCCAAATAATTTATTATAAGAATTATTATGAAAGAAAAAAAGAAGAAAGTGGACACGGACAAATACAATTAAAGCTTATATATTGAATTACAAGGGCATAGAATCAATATATAGAATTATAAGGGCATCAATTTTCAAGGGCATAGAATTCAATGATATAAGCAAAATGGTTGTTTTCTGTGAGAAAAAAAAGCTAAAGCTAAAAATTATTTTTCTCTGTGCCCGAACAACCATTATAATCAAGTGAATAGATTAAAAATGAAAACAGAATAGAAACAAATAATATGAAATGGAAAAATCAATAAAACCAATTTAAATATTTATAGGATATAAAATAGAAATAATACACAACATAATATATATATATATATATATATATATATATATATATATATCTGATCTTTGTCACACTGTAACTCTCGTATTTTTGAACTCATTTGGATGTAATTCGGTGTGTACATAGTACATACCAATGTCTCGACCGAGTTCGTTGGCCAGCTTCATCCGCCATTTTGTTTCAAAATGGCGGCCATTTAAAATTTGTACAAAAATTTAAAATTTGAAATGTGGTACCAAAAAATTGAAAATTGAAAAATATTTTTTTCTTAGGTGTTTGACGTTGATACAAAGATTCCGGAGCAGTTTTTGTTTCGTCTGTATCTTAAAAAATGGGTGAGTTATAGCATTTTGAATTTCTAGCGTAGCTGACATTTTGAAACGTCCTGAATTTTGTCACGCGATAAAAGGCGTATTTATGAACCGATTTGGATGTAACTTCGTTTATACATAGTACATATACCAATGTCTCGACCGAGTTCGTTGGCCAGCTTCATCCGCCATCTTGATTAAAAATGGCGGCCATTTAAATTTTTAAGAAAAATTTAAATTTGAAATGTGGTACCAAAAAATTGAAAATTGAAAAAATATTTTTCTCTTATGTGTTTGACCTTGATAAAAAAGATTCGGGAGCAGTTTTTGTTTCGTCTATATCTTAAAAAATGGCTGAGTTATAGCATTTTGAATTTCTAGCGTGGCTGACATTTTGAAACGTCCTGTTTTTTGTCACGAGATAACGGGCGTATTTATGAACCGATTTGGATGTACCTTGGTATGTACATAGTACATACAAATATCTCGACCGAGTTCGTTGTCCAGCTTCATCCGCCATCTTGTTTCAAAATTGCGCCCATTTAAAAAATTTTAAAACATTTTAAATTTAAAATGAGATACCAAAAAATTGGAAAATGAAAAAGATTTTTTCGTATGTGTTTGACCTTTATACAAAGATTCCGGAACAGTTTTTGTTTCGTCTATATCTAAAAAAAATGGCTGAGTTATAGCATTTTGAATTTCTATTGTGGCTGATAATTTAAAACGACCTGATTTTTGTCACGCGATATCAGGCGTATTTGTGAACCGATTTGGATGTAACTTGGTCTGAACATAGTACATACCAAGGGTTCATCAAAAGGGTTGCCATTTAAATAAAAATTAAATTTAAAATTTAAAAGGAGGTATTGAAAAATTGGAAAATAAAAAAGATTTTTTTTATGTGTTTGGCCTTGATACAAAGATTCCGGAGCAGTTTTTGTTTCTGAAAATTTGTTCTTTTGTTTATATCTTAAAAAATGGTTGAATTATAGCACTTTGAATTTCTAGCATGGCTAACATTTTGAAACGATCTTGTATTTGTCACGCGATAACACACATATTCGCCTATTTCGTTGTAAGAAGGCATGTGGATAGTATACATCAATATCTCGACCATGTTCGCTGGCCAGCTTCATCAGCCATCTTGTTTCAAAATGGCGGCCATTAAATTAAAAAAAATTATATTTAAAGTGAGGTGCAAAAAAATTAGAAATTGAAAAAGGTTTCTTTCTTAAGTATTTGACCTTGATATAAGGATTCAGGAGCATTTTTTGTTTGTCTTTATCTTAAAAAATGGCTTTGATATAGTAATATCAATATCTAATGTGGGTGACATTTTGAAAAATCTGATTTTTTGCCTGCGAAAGCACTCGTATATATCAATCTATTCCTATGTGAGTGAGCATGTGCACAGCAATTACTAAGGTCTCGACCAAGTTCACTGGTTAGCCTCAACCACCATGTTGTCTTAAAATGGCAGGCACTTTAAGAAATTGCCGAATTTGGCAGCCAAATATAAGTTACTTCAAATAAAAGCAGCTTGGATAAAGCTGACAAATTTCGCGAAATTCTCATTCATAATGATTTAGTATTGATAAAAATTAGTATTGAATCTCCTATATTCGGTTTCCACTAAATTAAGCTTCGTGTGTTTGAATAATATAAGTTGGCTTTTTAAAATAAGGAATATGAAAGCCACCTCTTCCTCCCGGCACTGGCCGGAAGGACTTTTTATGACGTAATTTTCCTGCTTTTAACATGTAATCATTTAATTCTAATTTTAAAGTTTTTTTTTTCTGTTTATAATAGTCACGTGTAAATAAATTTTTAATTCGAAGTAAACATTATTGTTTGCGCTGTTTATACAATTGGCAACAGATTAAATTAATAGGATTTTCTAAAATTTGTAAAAAATATCTCCCGAAATGCTGAAAATTTGAATTTAAAATTGAAATAAAACCTCAAAAAATGAGTCAGATAAGAAAAATAAATGCAATCTCCACACCGGGAACTTATAACGTATAAAATGATCTAAAAATGATTAAATTCCTATGTACAGTTTTTGCTTCAATAAAACGTTTTTAATGGAATGATTTTGTCCAAATTTGGCATTAAATATATCTTAAAATAATTCTTCGATTTGAAAACTGTCTGCATCAGCGTGTTTATCAAACATTTTTCTATAATACCACCGATTTTCATATTTTTGTATGCAACAGTTTTTTTAATATTAAAAAAGAAAGGCCATGCTTAAGCCTTCAAATTGGATGCCGATCTGCCGGGAATATCTACGCAGATTTTCATTGGTCCATTTCCAAATCAAAACTTTTTTATATATATAGAAGAATAACTAAACAAAATCTCTTTTTTTATGTATGTCTATATTTAAACCTTGAAATCCGATACCTTAAAAACAGGTATGTCTCTGGAGTGTGGATGACCAACGATGCTGGACTCAGGATAAACAATGGGTAAAACACTGTATCTGAGGAGAATGTTCAAGGCTGACATCGAAGAATCAGAGGGATACCTACAAATATATCAGAGGTATGTATTATTATAGATGGCGAATATAAAATTTAGATTTTTTTTTTTTTTTTCATTTATAACTAAAGAAAACCTCTTTATTTTAGATATATCTGTTTTTAAACCTTATAATCCGATACCTTAAAAACAGGTATGTCTCTGAAGTGTGGATGACCAACGATGCAGGACTCAGGATAAACAATGGGTAAAACACTGTATCTGAAGAGAATGTTGAAGGCTGACATCGAAGAATCAGAGGGATACCTACAAATATATCAGAGGTATGTATTATTATAGATGGCGAATATAAAATTTAGATCTTTTTTTTTTTTCATTTATAACTAAAGAAAACCTCTTTATTTTAGATATATCTGTTTTTAAACCTTATAATCCGATACCTTAAAAACAGGTATGTCTCTGAAGTGTGGATGACCAACGATGCAGGACTCAGGATAAACAATGGGTAAAACACTGTATCTGAAGAGAATGTTGAAGGCTGACATCGAAGAATCAGAGGGATACCTACAAATATATCAGAGGTATGTATTATTATAGATGGCGAATATAAAATTTAGATCTTTTTTTTTCATTTATAACTAAAGAAAACCTCTATTTTAGATATATCTGTTTTTAAACCTTATAATCCGATACCTTAAAAACAGGTATGTCTCTGAAGTGTGGATGACCAACGATGCTGGACTCAGGATAAACAATGGGTAAAACACTGTATCTGAAGAGAATGTTGAAGGCTGACATCGAAGAATCAGAGGGATACCTACAAATATATCAGAGGTATGTATTATTATAGATGGCGAATATAAAATTTAGATCTTTTTTTTTTTTCCTTTATAACTAAAGAAAACCTCTTTATTTTAGATATATCTGTTTTTAAACCTTATAATCCGATACCTTAAAAACAGGTATGTCTCTGAAGTGTGGATGACCAACGATGCAGGACTCAGGATAAACAATGGGTAAAACACTGTATCTGAAGAGAATGTTGAAGGCTGACATCGAAAAATCAGAGGGATACCTACAAATCTATCAGAGGTATGTATTATTATAGATGGCGAATATAAAATTTAGATCTTTTTTTTTCATTTATAACTAAAGAAAACCTCTTTATTTTAGATATATCTGTTTTTAAACCTTATAATCCGATACCTTAAAAACAGGTATGTCTCTGAAGTGTGGATGACCAACGATGCTGGACTCAGGATAAACAATGGGTAAAACACTGTATCTGAAGAGAATGTTGAAGGCTGACATCGAAGAATCAGAGGGATACCTACAAATATATCAGAGGTATGTATTATTATAGATGGCGAATATAAAATTTAGATCTTTTTTTTTTCATTTATAACTAAAGAAAACCTCTATATTTTAGATATATCTGTTTTTAAACCTTATAATCCGATACCTTAAAAACAGGTATGTCTCTGAAGTGTGGATGACCAACGATGCAGGACTCAGGATAAACAATGGGTAAAACACTGTATCTGAAGAGAATGTTGAAGGCTGACATCGAAGAATCAGAGGGATACCTACAAATATATCAGAGGTATGTATTATTATAGATGGCGAATATAAAATTTAGATCTTTTTTTTTTCATTTATAACTAAAGAAAACCTCTTTATTTTAGATATATCTGTTTTTAAACCTTATAATCCGATACCTTAAAAACAGGTATGTCTCTGAAGTGTGGATGACCAACGATGCTGGACTCAGGATAAACAATGGGTAAAACACTGTATCTGAAGAGAATGTTGAAGGCTGACATCGAAGAATCAGAGGGATACCTACAAATATATCAGAGGTATGTATTATTATAGATGGCGAATATAAAATTTAGATCTTTTTTTTTTTCATTTATAACTAAAGAAAACCTCTTTATTTTAGATATATCTGTTTTTAAACCTTATAATCCGATACCTTAAAAACAGGTATGTCTCTGAAGTGTGGATGACCAACGATGCAGGACTCAGGATAAACAATGGGTAAAACACTGTATCTGAAGAGAATGTTGAAGGCTGACATCGAAGAATCAGAGGGATACCTACAAATATATCAGAGGTATGTATTATTATAGATGGCGAATATAAAATTTAGATCTTTTTTTTTCATTTATAACTAAAGAAAACCTCTTTATTTTAGATATATCTGTTTTTAAACCTTATAATCCGATACCTTAAAAACAGGTATGTCTCTGAAGTGTGGATGACCAACGATGCTGGACTCAGGATAAACAATGGGTAAAACACTGTATCTGAAGAGAATGTTGAAGGCTGACATCGAAGAATCAGAGGGATACCTACAAATATATCAGAGGTATGTATTATTATAGATGGCGAATATAAAATTTAGATCTTTTTTTTTTTCATTTATAACTAAAGAAAACCTCTTTATTTTAGATATATCTGTTTTTAAACCTTATAATCCGATACCTTAAAAACAGGTATGTCTCTGAAGTGTGGATGACCAACGATGCAGGACTCAGGATAAACAGTGGGTAAAACACTGTATCTGAAGAGAATGTTGAAGGCTGACATCGAAGAATCAGAGGGATACCTACAAATATATCAGAGGTATGTATTATTATAGATGGCGAATATAAAATTTAGATCTTTTTTTTTTTTCATTTATAACTAAAGAAAACCTCTTTATTTTAGATATATCTGTTTTTAAACCTTATAATCCGATACCTTAAAAACAGGTATGTCTCTGAAGTGTGGATGACCAACGATGCTGGACTCAGGATAAACAATGGGTAAAACACTGTATCTGAAGACAATGTTGAAGGCTGACATCGAAGAATCAGATGGATACCTACAAATATATCAGAGGTATGTATTATTATAGATGGCGAATATAAAATTTAGATCTTTTTTTTTTTCATTTATAACTAAAGAAAACCTCTTTATTTTAGATATATCTGTTTTTAAACCTTATAATCCGATACCTTAAAAACAGGTATGTCTCTGAAGTGTGGATGACCAACGATGCAGGACTCAGGATAAACAATGGGTAAAACACTGTATCTGAAGAGAATGTTGAAGGCTGACATCGAAGAATCAGAGGGATACCTACAAATATATCAGAGGTAGGTATTATTATAGATGGCGAATATAAAATTTAGATCTTTTTTTTTCATTTATAACTAAAGAAAACCTCTTTATTTTAGATATATCTGTTTTTAAACCTTATAATCCGATACCTTAAAAACAGGTATGTCTCTGAAGTGTGGATGACCAACGATGCTGGACTCAGGATAAACAATGGGTAAAACACTGTATCTGAAGAGAATGTTGAAGGCTGACATCGAAGAATCAGAGGGATACCTACAAATATATCAGAGGTATGTATTATTATAGATGGCGAATATAAAATTTAGATCTTTTTTTTTTCATTTATAACTAAAGAAAACCTCTTTATTTTAGATATATCTGTTTTTAAACCTTATAATCCGATACCTTAAAAACAGGTATGTCTCTGAAGTGTGGATGACCAACGATGCAGGACTCAGGATAAACAATGGGTAAAACACTGTATCTGAAGAGAATGTTGAAGGCTGACATCGAAGAATCAGAGGGATACCTACAAATATATCAGAGGTATGTATTATTATAGATGGCGAATATAAAATTTAGATCTTTTTTTTTCATTTATAACTAAAGAAAACCTCTTTATTTTAGATATATCTGTTTTTAAACCTTATAATCCGATACCTTAAAAACAGGTATGTCTCTGAAGTGTGGATGACCAACGATGCAGGACTCAGGATAAACAATGGGTAAAACACTGTATCTGAAGAGACTGTTGAAGGCTGACATCGAAGAATCAGAGGGATACCTACAAATATATCAGAGGTATGTATTATTATAGATGGCGAATATAAAATTTAGATCTTTTTTTTTTTTCATTTATAACTAAAGAAAACCTCTTTATTTTAGATATATCTGTTTTTAAACCTTATAATCCGATACCTTAAAAACAGGTATGTCTCTGAAGTGTGGATGACCAACGATGCAGGACTCAGGATAAACAATGGGTAAAACACTGTATCTGAAGAGAATGTTGAAGGCTGACATCGAAGAATCAGAGGGATACCTACAAATATATCAGAGGTATGTATTATTATAGATGGCGAATATAAAATTTAGATCTTTTTTTTTCATTTATAACTAAAGAAAACCTCTTTATTTTAGATATATCTGTTTTTAAACCTTATAATCCGATACCTTAAAAACAGGTATGTCTCTGAAGTGTGGATGACCAACGATGCTGGACTCAGGATAAACAATGGGTAAAACACTGTATCTGAAGAGAATGTTGAAGGCTGACATCGAAGAATCAGAGGGATACCTACAAATATATCAGAGGTATGTATTATTATAGATGGCGAATATAAAATTTAGATCTTTTTTTTTCATTTATAACTAAAGAAAACCTCTTTATTTTAGATATATCTGTTTTTAAACCTTATAATCCGATACCTTAAAAACAGGTATGTCTCTGAAGTGTGGATGACCAACGATGCTGGACTCAGGATAAACAATGGGTAAAACACTGTATCTGAAGAGAATGTTCAAGGCTGACATCGAAGAATCAGAGGGATACCTACAAATATATCAGAGGTATGTATTATTATAGATGGCGAATATAAAATTTAGATCTTTTTTTTTTTCATTTATAACTAAAGAAAACCTCTTTATTTTAGATATATCTGTTTTTAAACCTTATAATCCGATACCTTAAAAACAGGTATGTCTCTGAAGTGTGGATGACCAACGATGCAGGACTCAGGATAAACAATGGGTAAAACACTGTATCTGAAGAGAATGTTGAAGGCTGACATCGAAGAATCAGAGGGATACCTACAAATATATCAGAGGTATGTATTATTATAGATGGCGAATATAAAATTTAGATCTTTTTTTTTTCATTTATAACTAAAGAAAACCTCTTTATTTTAGATATATCTGTTTTTAAACCTTATAATCCGATACCTTAAAAACAGGTATGTCTCTGAAGTGTGGATGATCAACAATGCTGGACTCAGGATAAACAATGGGTAAAACACTGTATCTGAAGAGAATGTTGAAGGCTGACATCGAAGAATCAGAGGGATACCTACAAATATATCAGAGGTATGTATTATTATAGATGGCGAATATAAAATTTAGATCTTTTTTTTTTCATTTATAACTAAAGAAAACCTCTTTATTTTAGATATATCTGTTTTTAAACCTTATAATCCGATACCTTAAAAACAGGTATGTCTCTGAAGTGTGGATGACCAACGATGCTGGACTCAGGATAAACAATGGGTAAAACACTGTATCTGAAGAGAATGTTGAAGGCTGACATCGAAGAATCAGAGGGATACCTACAAATATATCAGAGGTATGTATTATTATAGATGGCGAATATAAAATTTAGATCTTTTTTTTTTCATTTATAACTAAAGAAAACCTCTTTATTTTAGATATATCTGTTTTTAAACCTTATAATCCGATACCTTAAAAACAGGTATGTCTCTGAAGTGTGGATGACCAACGATGCTGGACTCAGGATAAACAATGGGTAAAACACTGTATCTGAAGAGAATGTTGAAGGCTGACATCGAAGAATCAGAGGGATACCTACAAATATATCAGAGGTATGTATTATTATAGATGGCGAATATAAAATTTAGATCTTTTTTTTTTTTCATTTATAACTAAAGAAAACCTCTTTATTTTAGATATATCTGTTTTTAAACCTTATAATCCGATACCTTAAAAACAGGTATGTCTCTGAAGTGTGGATGACCAACGATGCAGGACTCAGGATAAACAATGGGTAAAACACTGTATCTGAAGAGAATGTTGAAGGCTGACATCGAAGAATCAGAGGGATACCTACAAATATATCAGAGGTATGTATTATTATAGATGGCGAATATAAAATTTAGATCTTTTTTTTTCATTTATAACTAAAGAAAACCTCTTTATTTTAGATATATCTGTTTTTAAACCTTATAATCCGATACCTTAAAAACAGGTATGTCTCTGAAGTGTGGATGACCAACGATGCTGGACTCAGGATAAACAATGGGTAAAACACTGTATCTGAAGAGAATGTTGAAGGCTGACATCGAAGAATCAGAGGGATACCTACAAATATATCAGAGGTATGTATTATTATAGATGGCGAATATAAAATTTAGATCTTTTTTTTTCATTTATAACTAAAGAAAACCTCTTTATTTTAGATATATCTGTTTTTAAACCTTATAATCCGATACCTTAAAAACAGGTATGTCTCTGAAGTGTGGATGACCAACGATGCAGGACTCAGGATAAACAATGGGTAAAACACTGTATCTGAAGAGACTGTTGAAGGCTGACATCGAAGAATCAGAGGGATACCTACAAATATATCAGAGGTATGTATTATTATAGATGGCGAATATAAAATTTAGATCTTTTTTTTTTTTCATTTATAACTAAAGAAAACCTCTTTATTTTAGATATATCTGTTTTTAAACCTTATAATCCGATACCTTAAAAACAGGTATGTCTCTGAAGTGTGGATGACCAACGATGCAGGACTCAGGATAAACAATGGGTAAAACACTGTATCTGAAGAGAATGTTGAAGGCTGACATCGAAGAATCAGAGGGATACCTACAAATATATCAGAGGTATGTATTATTATAGATGGCGAATATAAAATTTAGATCTTTTTTTTTCATTTATAACTAAAGAAAACCTCTTTATTTTAGATATATCTGTTTTTAAACCTTATAATCCGATACCTTAAAAACAGGTATGTCTCTGAAGTGTGGATGACCAACGATGCTGGACTCAGGATAAACAATGGGTAAAACACTGTATCTGAAGAGAATGTTGAAGGCTGACATCGAAGAATCAGAGGGATACCTACAAATATATCAGAGGTATGTATTATTATAGATGGCGAATATAAAATTTAGATCTTTTTTTTTCATTTATAACTAAAGAAAACCTCTTTATTTTAGATATATCTGTTTTTAAACCTTATAATCCGATACCTTAAAAACAGGTATGTCTCTGAAGTGTGGATGACCAACGATGCTGGACTCAGGATAAACAATGGGTAAAACACTGTATCTGAAGAGAATGTTCAAGGCTGACATCGAAGAATCAGAGGGATACCTACAAATATATCAGAGGTATGTATTATTATAGATGGCGAATATAAAATTTAGATCTTTTTTTTTTTTCATTTATAACTAAAGAAAACCTCTTTATTTTAGATATATCTGTTTTTAAACCTTATAATCCGATACCTTAAAAACAGGTATGTCTCTGAAGTGTGGATGACCAACGATGCAGGACTCAGGATAAACAATGGGTAAAACACTGTATCTGAAGAGAATGTTGAAGGCTGACATCGAAGAATCAGAGGGATACCTACAAATATATCAGAGGTATGTATTATTATAGATGGCGAATATAAAATTTAGATCTTTTTTTTTTCATTTATAACTAAAGAAAACCTCTTTATTTTAGATATATCTGTTTTTAAACCTTATAATCCGATACCTTAAAAACAGGTATGTCTCTGAAGTGTGGATGATCAACAATGCTGGACTCAGGATAAACAATGGGTAAAACACTGTATCTGAAGAGAATGTTGAAGGCTGACATCGAAGAATCAGAGGGATACCTACAAATATATCAGAGGTATGTATTATTATAGATGGCGAATATAAAATTTAGATCTTTTTTTTTTCATTTATAACTAAAGAAAACCTCTTTATTTTAGATATATCTGTTTTTAAACCTTATAATCCGATACCTTAAAAACAGGTATGTCTCTGAAGTGTGGATGACCAACGATGCTGGACTCAGGATAAACAATGGGTAAAACACTGTATCTGAAGAGAATGTTGAAGGCTGACATCGAAGAATCAGAGGGATACCTACAAATATATCAGAGGTATGTATTATTATAGATGGCGAATATAAAATTTAGATCTTTTTTTTTTCATTTATAACTAAAGAAAACCTCTTTATTTTAGATATAACTGTTTTTAAACCTTATAATCCGATACCTTAAAAACAGGTATGTCTCTGAAGTGTGGATGACCAACGATGCTGGACTCAGGATAAACAATGGGTAAAACACTGTATCTGAAGAGAATGTTGAAGGCTGACATCGAAGAATCAGAGGGATACCTACAAATATATCAGAGGTATGTATTATTATAGATGGCGAATATAAAATTTAGATCTTTTTTTTTTTCATTTATAACTAAAGAAAACCTCTTTATTTTAGATATATCTGTTTTTAAACCTTATAATCCGATACCTTAAAAACAGGTATGTCTCTGAAGTGTGGATGACCAACGATGCAGGACTCAGGATAAACAATGGGTAAAACACTGTATCTGAAGAGAATGTTGAAGGCTGACATCGAAGAATCAGAGGGATACCTACAAATATATCAGAGGTATGTATTATTATAGATGGCGAATATAAAATTTAGATCTTTTTTTTTCATTTATAACTAAAGCAAACCTCTTTATTTTAGATATATGTGTTTTTAAACCTTATAATCCGATACCTTAAAAACAGGTATGTCTCTGAAGTGTGGATGACCAACGATGCTGGACTCAGGATAAACAATGGGTAAAATACTGTATCTGAAGAGAATGTTGAAGGCTGACATCGAAAAATCAGAGGGATACCTACAAATATATCAGAGGTATGTATTATTATAGATGGCGAATATAAAATTTAGATCTTTTTTTTTTTTCATTTATAACTAAAGAAAACCTCTTTATTTTAGATATATCTGTTTTTAAACCTTATAATCCGATACCTTAAAAACAGGTATGTCTCTGAAGTGTAGATGACCAACGATGCAGGACTCAGGATAAACAATGGGTAAAACACTGTATCTGAAGAGAATGTTGAAGGCTGACATCGAGGAATCAGAGGGATACCTACAAATATATCAGAGGTATGTATTATTATAGATGGCGAATATAAAATTTAGATCTTTTTTTTTCATTTATAACTAAAGAAAACCTCTTTATTTTAGATATATCTGTTTTTAAACCTTATAATCCGATACCTTAAAAACAGGTATGTCTCTGAAGTGTGGATGACCAACGATGCTGGACTCAGGATAAACAATGGGTAAAACACTGTATCTGAAGAGAATGTTGAAGGCTGACATCGAAGAATCAGATGGATACCTACAAATATATCAGAGGTATGTATTATTATAGATGGCGAATATAAAATTTAGATCTTTTTTTTTTTCATTTATAACTAAAGAAAACCTCTTTATTTTAGATATATCTGTTTTTAAACCTTATAATCCGATACCTTAAAAACAGGTATGTCTCTGAAGTGTGGATGACCAACGATGCAGGACTCAGGATAAACAATGGGTAAAACACTGTATCTGAAGAGAATGTTGAAGGCTGACATCGAAGAATCAGAGGGATACCTACAAATATATCAGAGGTATGTATTATTATAGATGGCGAATATAAAATTTAGATCTTTTTTTTTCATTTATAACTAAAGAAAACCTCTTTATTTTAGATATATCTGTTTTTAAACCTTATAATCCGATACCTTAAAAACAGGTATGTCTCTGAAGTGTGGATGACCAACGATGCTTGACTCAGGATAAACAATGGGTAAAACACTGTATCTGAAGAGAATGTTGAAGGCTGACATCGAAGAATCAGAGGGATACCTACAAATATATCAGAGGTATGTATTATTATAGATGGCGAATATAAAATTTAGATCTTTTTTTTTTTCATTTATAACTAAAGAAAACCTCTTTATTTTAGATATATCTGTTTTTAAACCTTATAAACCGATACCTTAAAAACAGGTATGTCTCTGAAGAGTGGATGACCAACGATGCTGGACTCAGGATAAACAATGGGTAAAACACTGTATCTGAAGAGAATGTTCAAGGCTGACATCGAAGAATCAGAGGGATACCTACAAATATATCAGAGGTATGTATTATTATAGATGGCGAATATAAAATTTAGATCTTTTTTTTTTTTCATTTATAACTAAAGAAAACCTCTTTATTTTAGATATATCTGTTTTTAAACCTTATAATCCGATACCTTAAAAACAGGTATGTCTCTGAAGTGTGGATGACCAACGATGCAGGACTCAGGATAAACAATGGGTAAAACCTGTATCTGAAGAGAATGTTGAAGGCTGACATCGAAGAATCAGAGGGATACCTACAAATATATCAGAGGTATGTATTATTATAGATGGCGAATATAAAATTTAGATCTTTTTTTTTTCATTTATAACTAAAGAAAACCTCTTTATTTTAGATATATCTGTTTTTAAACCTTATAATCCGATACCTTAAAAACAGGTATGTCTCTGAAGTGTGGATGATCAACAATGCTGGACTGAGGATAAACAATGGGTAAAACACTGTATCTGAAGAGAATGTTGAAGGCTGACATCGAAGAATCAGAGGGATACCTACAAATATATCAGAGGTATGTATTATTATAGATGGCGAATATAAAATTTAGATCTTTTTTTTTCATTTATAACTAAAGAAAACCTCTTTATTTTAGATATATTTGTTTTTAAACCTTATAATCCGATACCTTAAAAACAGGTATGTCTCTGAAGTGTGGATGACCAACGATGCTGGACTCAGGATAAACAATGGGTAAAACACTGTATCTGAAGAGAATGTTGAAGGCTGACATCGAAGAATCAGAGGGATACCTACAAATATATCAGAGGTATGTATTATTATAGATGGCGAATATAAAATTTAGATCTTTTTTTTTCATTTATAACTAAAGAAAACCTCTTTATTTTAGATATATCTGTTTTTAAACCTTATAATCCGATACCTTAAAAACAGGTATGTCTCTGAAGTGTGGATGACCAACGATGCTGGACTCAGGATAAACAATGGGTAAAACACTGTATCTGAAGAGAATGTTGAAGGCTGACATCGAAGAATCAGAGGGATACCTACAAATATATCAGAGGTATGTATTATTATAGATGGCGAATATAAAATTTAGATCTTTTTTTTTTTTTTCATTTATAACTAAAGAAAACCTCTTTATTTTAGATATATCTGTTTTTAAACCTTATAATCCGATACCTTAAAAACAGGTATGTCTCTGAAGTGTGGATGACCAACGATGCAGGACTCAGGATAAACAATGGGTAAAACACTGTATCTGAAGAGAATGTTGAAGGCTGACATCGAAGAATCAGAGGGATACCTACAAATATATCAGAGGTATGTATTATTATAGATGGCGAATATAAAATTTAGATCTTTTTTTTTCATTTATAACTAAAGCAAACCTCTTTATTTTAGATATATCTGTTTTTAAACCTTATAATCCGATACCTTAAAAACAGGTATGTCTCTGAAGTGTGGATGACCAACGATCCTGGACTCAGGATAAACAATGGGTAAAACACTGTATCTGAAGAGAATGTTGAAGGCTGACATCGAAGAATCAGAGGGATACCTACAAATATATCAGAGGTATGTATTATTATAAATGGCGAATATAAAATTTAGATCTTTTTTTTTTTTTCATTTATAACTAAAGAAAACCTCTTTATTTTAGATATATCTGTTTTTAAACCTTATAATCCGATACCTTAAAAACAGGTATGTCTCTGAAGTGTGGATGACCAACGATGCAGGACTCAGGATAAACAATGGGTAAAACACTGTATCTGAAGAGAATGTTGAAGGCTGACATCGAAGAATCAGAGGGATACCTACAAATATATCAGAGGTATGTATTATTATAGATGGCGAATATAAAATTTAGATCTTTTTTTTTTTTCATTTATAACTAAAGAAAACCTCTTTATTTTAGATATATCTGTTTTTAAACCTTATAATCCGATACCTTAAAAACAGGTATGTCTCTGAAGTGTGGATGACCAACGATGCAGGACTCAGGATAAACAATGGGTAAAACACTGTATCTGAAGAGAATGTTGAAGGCTGACATCGAAGAATCAGAGGGATACCTACAAATATATCAGAGGTATGTATTATTATAGATGGCGAATATAAAATTTAGATCTTTTTTTTTCATTTATAACTAAAGAAAACCTCTTTATTTTAGATATATCTGTTTTTAAACCTTATAATCCGATACCTTAAAAACAGGTATGTCTCTGAAGTGTGGATGACCAACGATGCTGGACTCAGGATAAACAATGGGTAAAACACTGTATCTGAAGAGAATGTTGAAGGCTGACATCGAAGAATCAGAGGGATACCTACAAATATATCAGAGGTATGTATTATTATAGATGGCGAATATAAAATTTAGATCTTTTTTTTTCACTTATAACTAAAGAAAACCTCTTTATTTTAGATATATCTGTTTTTAAACCTTATAATCCGATACCTTAAAAACAGGTATGTCTCTGAAGTGTGGATGACCAACGATGCAGGACTCAGGATAAACAATGGGTAAAACACTGTATCTGAAGAGACTGTTGAAGGCTGACATCGAAGAATCAGAGGGATACCTACAAATATATCAGAGGTATGTATTATTATAGATGGCGAATATAAAATTTAGATCTTTTTTTTTTTCATTTATAACTAAAGAAAACCTCTTTATTTTAGATATATCTGTTTTTAAACCTTATAATCCGATACCTTAAAAACAGGTATGTCTCTGAAGTGTGGATGACCAACGATGCATGACTCAGGAAATACAATGGGTAAAACACTGTATCTGAAGAGAATGTTGAAGGCTGACATCGAAGAATCAGAGGGATACCTACAAATATATCAGAAGTATGTATTATTATAGATGGCGAATATAAAATTTAGATCTTTTTTTTTCATTTATAACTAAAGAAAACCTCTTTATTTTAGATATATCTGTTTTTAAACCTTATAATCCGATACCTTAAAAACAGGTATGTCTCTGAAGTGTGGATGACCAACGATGCTGGACTCAGGATAAACAATGGGTAAAACACTGTATCTGAAGAGAATGTTGAAGGCTGACATCGAAGAATCAGAGGGATACCTACAAATATATCAGAGGTATGTATTATTATAGATGGCGAATATAAAATTTAGATCTTTTTTTTTCATTTATAACTAAAGAAAACCTCTTTATTTTAGATATATCTGTTTTTAAACCTTATAATCCGATACCTTAAAAACAGGTATGTCTCTGAAGTGTGGATGACCAACGATGCTGGACTCAGGATAAACAATGGTTAAAACACTGTATCTGAAGAGAATGTTCAAGGCTGACATCGAAGAATCAGAGGGATACCTACAAATATATCACAGGTATGTATTATTATAGATGGCGAATATAAAATTTAGATCTTTTTTTTTTTTCATTTATAACTAAAGAAAACCTCTTTATTTTAGATATATCTGTTTTTAAACCTTATAATCCGATACCTTAAAAACAGGTATGTCTCTGAAGTGTGGATGACCAACGATGCAGGACTCAGGATAAACAATGGGTAAAACACTGTATCTGAAGAGAATGTTGAAGGCTGACATCGAAGAATCAGAGGGATACCTACAAATATATCAGAGGTATGTATTATTATAGATGGCGAATATAAAATTTAGATCTTTTTTTTTTCATTTATAACTAAAGAAAACCTCTTTATTTTAGATATATCTGTTTTTAAACCTTATAATCCGATACCTTAAAAACAGGTATGTCTCTGAAGTGTGGATGATCAACAATGCTGGACTCAGGATAAACAATGGGTAAAACACTGTATCTGAAGAGAATGTTGAAGGCTGACATCGAAGAATCAGAGGGATACCTACAAATATATCAGAGGTATGTATTATTATAGATGGCGAATATAAAATTTAGATCTTTTTTTTTTCATTTATAACTAAAGAAAACCTCTTTATTTTAGATATATCTGTTTTTAAACCTTATAATCCGATACCTTAAAAACAGGTATGTCTCTGAAGTGTGGATGACCAACGATGCTGGACTCAGGATAAACAATGGGTAAAACACTGTATCTGAAGAGAATGTTGAAGGCTGACATCGAAGAATCAGAGGGATACCTACAAATATATCAGAGGTATGTATTATTATAGATGGCGAATATAAAATTTAGATCTTTTTTTTTCATTTATAACTAAAGAAAACCTCTTTATTTTAGATATATCTGTTTTTAAACCTTATAATCCGATACCTTAAAAACAGGTATGTCTCTGAAGTGTGGATGACCAACGATGCTGGACTCAGGATAAACAATGGGTAAAACACTGTATCTGAAGAGAATGTTGAAGGCTGACATCGAAGAATCAGAGGGATACCTACAAATATATCAGAGGTATGTATTATTATAGATGGCGAATATAAAATTTAGATCTTTTTTTTTCATTTATAACTAAATAAAACCTCTTTATTTTAGATATATCTGTTTTTAAACCTTATAATCCGATACCTTAAAAACAGGTATGTCTCTGAAGTGTGGATGACCAACGATGCTGGACTCAGGATAAACAATGGGTAAAACACTGTATCTGAAGAGAATGTTGAAGGCTGACATCGAAGAATCAGAGGGATACCTACAAATATATCAGAGGTATGTATTATTATAGATGGCGAATATAAAATTTAGATCTTTTTTTTTTTTTTTTCATTTATAACTAAAGAAAACCTCTTTATTTTAGATATATCTGTTTTTAAACCTTATAATCCGATACCTTAAAAACAGGTATGTCTCTGAAGTGTGGATGACCAACGATGCAGGACTCAGGATAAACAATGGGTAAAACACTGTATCTGAAGAGAATGTTGAAGGCTGACATCGAAGAATCAGAGGGATACCTACAAATATATCAGAGGTATGTATTATTATAGATGGCGAATATAAAATTTAGATCTTTTTTTTTTCATTTATAACTAAAGCAAACCTCTTTATTTTAGATATATGTGTTTTTAAACCTTATAATCCGATACCTTAAAAACAGGTATGTCTCTGAAGTGTGGATGACCAACGATGCTGGACTCAGGATAAACAATGGGTAAAATACTGTATCTGAAGAGAATGTTGAAGGCTGACATCGAAGAATCAGAGGGATACCTACAAATATATCAGAGGTATGTATTATTATAGATGGCGAATATAAAATTTAGATCTTTTTTTTTTTTTCATTTATAACTAAAGAAAACCTCTTTATTTTAGATATATCTGTTTTTAAACCTTATAATCCGATACCTTAAAAACAGGTATGTCTCTGAAGTGTGGATGACCAACGATGCAGGACTCAGGATAAACAATGGGTAAAACACTGTATCTGAAGAGAATGTTGAAGGCTGACATCGAAGAATCAGAGGGATACCTACAAATATATCAGAGGTATGTATTATTATAGATGGCGAATATAAAATTTAGATCTTTTTTTTTTCATTTATAACTAAAGAAAACCTCTTTATTTTAGATATATCTGTTTTTAAACCTTATAATCCGATACCTTAAAAACAGGTATGTCTCTGAAGTGTGGATGATCAACAATGCTGGACTCAGGATAAACAATGGGCAAAACACTGTATCTGAGGAGAATGTTGAAGGCAGACATGGAAGAATCAGAGGGATACCTACAAATATATCAGAGGTATGCATTATTATAGATGGCGAATATAAAATTTAGATCTTTTTTTCATTTATAACTGAAGAAAACCTCTTTATTTCAGGTGTATCTACATTTAAATCTTAAAATCCGACACCTTAAAAACAGGTATGCCTCTGAAGTGTGGGTGATCAAGTTATGCAGAACGGAGGAAAAACAGTGGGCAAAACACAGTATCTGAGGAAAATGTGGAAGACAATCATCAATGAGTCAGATGGACGCAAAAATATCAGAGGTATATGTTATTAGAGTTAGAAATATTCTCTCTTTTTTCATTTATGACTAATAAAAAGCTTTTTATTTCTGGTATATATTTTTTTAAATCTTAAAATTCGATACCTTAAACATAGGTATACCTCTGAGGTGTGGATGACCACGGATGAAGCACTCCAGCCAAACACTGTGAGAAACACAGTATCTGACGAGAATTTGAAAGAAACATCGAAGAGTCAGGTGGATAGAAATATATCAGAGGTGCGTATTATTAGATTTAGTAGTTAGAAAAATTCTCTGTCCTTTCATTTATAACTAATAAAAAAACTTTTTATTTCTGGTATGTCTGTTTTAAAACCTCAAAATTCGATACCTTAAAAATAAGTATATTTCTGAAGTGTGAATGATCAAAGATGCAGGGCTCTGGACAAACACTGGATGAAACACAGTAACGGACGAGAATATGGAAGACAAACACCGGAGAATCAGATGGATACAATGATATCAGAGGTATATACTAATTCGGTTAGTATTTAGATAAATTCAATCTTCTTTCGTTTAGAACTAACTAAAAAAAAATATTTCATGTAAGTCGGTTTTTAAAACTTAAAATTCGATGCCTTAAATTTAAGTATACCTCTGAAGTGTAGATTACCAATGAATCAGGACTCTGCCCATACACTCTGGAAAACATATAGTATCAGCGGAGAATGCGGGAGATCCATATCGAAGGTAGAGACAGAATTAAATTATTGAAGATATGTATCACTACATTTAACAAACAAAAAATCTTCTTTTTAATTTTATAACTAAGTGTAGCCACGAAAGGTGAAGGTAAAAAAAATTCCTTAGAGTGGTTTCGTGTACTAATTTATTTATTGAAGTGATAACGTCTATAAGAGCACCGCACACTTCTCTTCTTGGTAATGAATTAATTCTCAAATCCAATCTGGCTACTTTCTGACACATTTCTGAATTCACTTTTTCTTTGCAAATGAAAGGAATTGAGAAATGCTATTAATCATAAAGTATTTAATCTAACTTTTTAGCCTCCGGTATGCTATTTCTTTCTCCCAGCCTTTTTTGTCTCCAATAAATAACGTTACCTTGTATACGCCAGCCGTAAAACAAAAGCCGATGTTTCATTGTGCGATTAAATACTCTACAGCATTTTTAAAAACTTCTAAGCATCGCACATTTTCAATATTTATACCGTCGTATTGGGAAAAAAGTGTACTTTTTAATGCAATTTGTTTGAAAACTGCATCTCCAAATGTTTTTGAAATATTAATTTTTTTGTAGTTTTTAGCGACATTTGTTTCATTTTGGCAACTCAAGTACTCCATTTCTGTAGAAAGTAAAAAAAAAAATTGTTGAAAAATAGCAATTATATCTTTTTGTTGCCATTTTTTCATAAAAATTAAAAAAAAAATTAATTGAAATGCGTGCTATTTTGAGAAAAATATAAATGAAGGATTTATGATAAAACATGGAGCTATTATAAACTATATTTAATTTTAAGTATCTATATTAATGCAAATGATGCCATTTTACATAAAATAAAAGCGTGTGCTTTAAGTCTTAAAATTGAAATATGTTTTGCAGTAGAGTCCCGATTATCCGAGTCCCGCTTAACCGAGTTATTTTCTTCTGATGGACTGGTGGTTTCTATTATTATGAAACAGCCATTATAAATGAAGCGTTAGGTGAAGATGAAAGAGCAGCCGTAAAAAGTTAGAACTCTGATTTTCTGTTCAGAATGGGGGTGGGGGGGGGGGGGGAAATGACCATTTTTTTTTAGAAAAAAAAAATATGGTCATTTTTTTTCCATTCTGACCAGAAAATCAGAGTTCTAACTTTTTACGACTGCTCTTTCATCTCCACCTAACGCTTCATTTATAATGGCTGTTTCATAATAATAGAAACCACAAGTCCATCAGAAGAAAATGAAGTAATGGAAATGCCGGAGGCAACACTAAATTCTGAGAAAGCAGAATTCCTGTTTCCTAGTTTGCGCTTTTTTTGTCACAGGCAGTGTATGATCTTTCAGACTATACGATTTGAAAGTAGGGGATTTCAACCGAATTTCCGAACGCAACAACACGGGAAAAGGAAAATAAATTTTTATCTTGAGCCAGCGGTCGCTTATAACTCAAAATCATTCGTCGGAAGCAGCGTGCTAACGAAATTGCATTGTCTCTACTTTTTCAAATAGTTTGTAATGAAACGCGCTATATTTTGAAAAATGTAATGTAGTCAGTGTCGCGATACAAAAAATCAGTAGTTTGTAGAGAGCACAGACACTACTTTTAATGCTACTCCAGGAAAAACAACATGCCGTTCTTTAAATCGTAACTTGACTCTTTTTGCAGAATGTGTTGGGCGCAACAATTTGCGAAAGGCAGCAAAGGCAGCGGCAAATTACAGTAATAATATTAAAACAAAATTTAAGCAATATATAGTTAAGCATAAATATGTTATGTACAATAATAGCCCCTCGCTTTATCGCTTGTTTAGATATATAGCTCTGTTTCCGTATATCTCCAGAAAAATAAATAAACTGTAGGTTAAAGGGATTTTTATTTTGCTACATATAAATATTGATTATATTGCGTAGCTCTCTAAATTCTACTTAGAAAATTACAATATTTGTATAAACTAACACTTTTGAGACTAACACAAAACATTTTTTATGTTATATTACTTAACCCTCTGTCGGTCTCAATAGGCCTGACAGGCAAAGCACGATTATTTGCGTTCTCCTCTCCGCCACAAGAGTGCTCAGAGTTACTTACTTTGAGTGAAATAAACGATGTTTTTTAATTCAAATTTGAAATATTCTCTCTCTTTAGATCCTAATGAAGGTCACTGATCACTTTAAGAGCGTTAGAATTGCGTCACTTAATTTCTAATGGTGATTTTCTAACAGGCGCCTGTCAGGCGCATTGCGATCGAACTCGGGAGTCCCAGAGTTGCGACCGACGGAGGGTTAATTTCTTAATGCCACGATTATATCGCATTTGATTGTATACCAGCAGACTCGATATAACAAGGGTTGCTGTATTACTTAACCCGTATCCAGAAATTCGAGTGTAACTTGACTCCTTTGACAAAATTAGAAAGTTGAAAAGTAAGTGACAACTTTCAAAAAAGAGTTTGTAGTCGTATATTTTTTTTAAGTAGATGTGGTTGCAATTAACTACATTTTCTAAAAAGTAGTTGTAGTTACTGGTCTCTAAAAAGTAAAAGTAGCTTTTCAAACCACTCCTCAAACAAACTGATGCTCATCGTTGTAGACCTGCTAAAAATATTTTTTTGAGAATCGCTTTACGCTCCACCACAACACTTGGACGTGAAACGTTTATTTATGCAGCAAAATGCGGATGCAATCAGAAATTCTTCCAAGGCAGTGATTAAATTTAGCGAAATATTATATCTTGCGGAGTATCAGTGAATTCGGCGACAAAAATTAGTTGCTATAAACGTATCCAAATTGCCGATAACCAATTAATGTGGTGATGTTCCCATTAAAATACGAGTTTGCTCATAACTAAGAATCTTTCAAAAGTTAGATCCATGTCAAAATGACGCATTTTTCATGTACGTACAGTAATTGAACTGAGCAAGCACAGCTTTCCAGCCTCCACATATGTGGTTTCTTTGTGACGTTAATCCGCCTAAATTGGACGACCATACAATTTAGCAGATTGATAACTGTCAAAACCGGCATGGATCGTGGATAAAAAAAAAGAAAGAAAGAAAAGTAAAAACAGTATGACACAAGTTATCCATTAAGGAATAAATATAGAACATACGTGCTGTAGTCATAATATTGAAGATTAAATTGAAACCCTCGCGCGGAATTTTTTGCTAATTTAGAACGTGAGGTTTCGACGATGGACCAATGCTCCCCGTGCCAAATCAATAAATGGACCAATGGTTTTTAAAGGCCTTCTGGTAAACTCTTCAAGTTAGGGCTTTAAACGCATCAAAATATTATGGCTACATTGAAAATATGAAAAGTCCAGTTTTTAAAATGCTCGAAGGCAATAACTTTCATTTGACAACTAAACTAATATTAAAGTTAATTTCAAAATTAGAATTTATGAATGTCTACTTGATCACATCAAATGAAATTATCCAAATTAACACGCTCAGCTCAATTTTGAACGAAATATAGGGATGTACAAGATTTTCTAACATAAGTCCGCAAGTCATGCTTCTTTTTTCTTCTATTTTTTAAATGAAGAACATAAATTTTATGTAAACTAAGACTTCTTAAAATAAAAACCCCAGTGCAAGACAATTTTTACACATGTTAATGTAAAAAGCAATACGGAAATGTAACATATAATCAATAATTAAAAACATATTAAAAAAAACTTCTACAAACTTTTTTTAATGGAGAATTGAAACAGTTTTCTCTTTTTTTCGTCAGGGGTCAGAGCTCCCCTGAACCCACATTTTAAATAATTTTTAAATGCTTGAACGTAAAACGAAAGCAGAACTATATATCGTCTTTTAAATTGCCTCCCTGATGAAAAATCCTTAGTTCTTTTTTAACACTTTCTAACATAGTTAAAAGGTGTTTATGAATTCGGTTTGTCTGCCCGTCTAGCTGTCTGTCTGTTCGTAATCAAACTCGCAGAAATTTACTCAGATTACCATGAAATTGATACATGTTATAGAATTTTACCATGACATGCTCAGTATTGAAAATGAAGTGGTTATCTTTTGTAGTTCAATTACAGAAGCACTCAAAAAATGCCGCTACATTATGGTCGTTCGTGAGTAAAAATCCTTTGCAGTGTATTTTAATGTTCTTACACTATTTCAAATACGCATATTGAAATTGATATACATTACTAAGGGGCATTACAAGATACTTGAAACATATTATCGTTCATTTATAGGACCACACAAAAGAATTCATTTATAGTAGTCTATAAGCAATAATTGCTTGAACTGCGTGTTCAATTGTGGTACGCGTTTTCAAACTTAACTTCTTTTTCTTTCCATATTACTTGATGTGTGAAACTCTTTAGGTCATATACAGGGCTGTACAAAAGAATTTGTGCACATGGCGGAAATTGTTGATGGGGAATTTTCTTCTGCGTTATGCATTTCCTAACTGAACAAAATTTTGCAAACTATGTAGAATATATCATATACAGAGATCATATACAGATCATATATACAGAGCTACATAAAGTAATTAAGATATTTTTCCGACTGTAGGTAATTGCTGTAATTGAGTTTTCAGATGTGTTTATGTGTTTTCCAAATTCTTTACTTAGATACCATCTTTCACCTTATTAAGTGATGAAGTTTGGTTACAGTATTCTGAATGTGTTGGAAATGTTTCATAGTCTATGCTTGATGAATGATTTTGCTTTCTTGTTTCTCTCAGTGTTTAATTATTTTAAATCAGTTGGAAAGAATAAAATTCACTGCTTTTTTTTTATCAGTAGAGTAAAAGTAGGTAATTATATTTCAAAATCCATGCAGGGTGAATGGTCTTTCTCTACCACTTTGCCGGTATTCATGGTTCTACGTTAAAATTAAATTAAATAATTTTAATTATAAAAAAATTATAACAGCCATGTTACTTTTCTAATTATTAGTTTTTTAAAGTCTGAAACCGAATACAGAAGAACTGTTTAACTTGTAATCCTGGCTAACGTTGGTAGTCAGTCAAATAATCATCGATCACCACGCAGCACATCATTTATAATTTTCGTGGTAGCAGGAGCGTAATGCAGCACTTGGCGTAATTTGTTCTGCTGCAGAGACAATCATTCATCCCCTAAATCTGTTTCGGGATTAGAAACAGCTATTATTTATCATTTTTTCAACCCTAAAGACCTCGAAACGTGCAACTGTACATTCCTCTCTAACTGTTGAACATGCTTTTGCAGCTTCACATCAGGCAGTTTTCGACGATGACAGATATATGATGGTGTATAAACTCAAATCATTACACGCATTGGGAAATAATCAAAATATATTTAAAAGCATAAAAATTTGACAAATTTTGATTTAAATTTTAAAAATAAGAAGAATTTATTATTTTCAAGTAACTGAAAACAATTGGACTGTAACAGAAAACGGAACTAACAAGGAAGGTCTCCATACTGGGCATACTCAGAATATTTTGAAAAAAATACCAATTAAAGTACTTATGTATGTTATAAAGGATCAGTCAAATTTAGCGGCGGAATTACAGTAGAAAGTCTGTAAAAAAATAAAATACTTTCGAGTATTTGGCGCGAAAAGACGAAAGCCTCACGCGATTTGGCGAGCAGTACTTTTCCTCGCCAAAAGCAAACGATTTTAATGCATCTGAAAATTGTTTGTTAATAGATTTTTAGAATGCGTGTAAAAAGTATTTAATGAATTCAAACATAAACAATGAGAGAGTTTAATAAATACATTTTTCGTATTACATGTTTATGTTGCTTGTTACTTAATTTTATTACTTTAAAAACAATTTCATCTATAAAAAATACTTTCATATATTTAAGCGTATTCCAAAATAAAGGCAAGATTCATTTAGCAGTTATTCATTTCAAACCAAGGAATTCGTCGTTTCCATAGCAACAAAATTGAACCGACAGCGCTCAATTGGACTTAATTTTGAGATATTGAAACAATTTTAATTTTGTTTTAATTCATAAAATTTGATATTTAACTTTCATTATAAATACATATATGACAAAACTATAGCTAAATCAAACTAAAACTGACAAAACTACAGTTATTTAAGTTAAATTTATTTAAACAAGTTCATTATGAAATATTTTTATCTTAAAGAGTATTCGACATGAAAAAGTATTTTTCGAAATTTCATTTCATCACCAACCGATGATAAATCGCCAAATAAACGAAAATTTCATTATTTTTTTACGAACGTTCTATCGGGGTTCCGCCAAATTTTTTTTATAAACATATATATCCACATGAGACGAACACTGTAATTTTTTCAGATTTTTCTGAAGATGCCCGTATGGAGACCTTCCTTGTAAGAATGTTTCGCCCCAAGGCAAAAGAATGGGGGGGGGGGGGGAGTGGCTGTACCCTCTGAATCTCCGTACAAGGGGCTCTAGTTCTGTTTTTCTTACATTCATGCGTTTAAACATAATAAATATAGCAGTAAATGAGGTTTTTTTTCAAACAATCTTTTATATATAAGCATTCAATGTTTGTCTTGAAAATCACGGTTAATTTCATAATTACAATTCATGTTTTTTCCCAAAAATGGCCGTTTGAATACATTAATTTGGCATGGGCGCCGTGTGTATGGAGCATTCACTGCTTTTTGCATGCTTGGGGCTGTGCATATATAACGTTATCACTTTAGGGGAGAGAGGGGGGTTGACACTTGATATCGCGAGGGGCAGGGGGAAATTGACTTTTGATATCGTAATCATTTGTTCCAACCAAAATTATCTTTTTTTTTTGTTTTTTTGGAACTTTTTTTAACATCAAAATAGTCTGTTATATATATATATTTGTCCGTTATCTATTTTTATAAAAATACAATATTAAAACTATTAAATGATAATACCATTATTTCATTCCAAAATATGGAATACCCCAACGTTTGGCATTCCTATTCTTCTGCCATATGCCCATATAATCCTCTCTTGGAGAAATCAGGTTCTGTTTGAAATTATACTTATTGTGTTTTTTAGTACAGTTAAGAGAAAAAATTCTGTCTACCTGTTTTGTTGATAAGAAATTCTGCTTATCCTATCCCCCATGCAGGGTGCAAGTGGAAGAAAACAATACTACTGTTGAATGCATTATGTAGCTAAAAGCTATTATTACATACTTTTTAAAAGTACTTAGCTCTTTTAAATTTTAATTGATATTAAGTTATTTCATCTATATGAGGACGTGAATTCAAAACTCGCTTTATCCAGAAAATCAAATTTTGGGAATCCCGAAAAACCTCTAATTGCGTCAATTGATTTTCATTGTAAAGCAAGATTTTACAGTGGCATTATTTAAATTATCTTTTTAGAATTTCTAAGTTTATTTCTCAATAACAGTGCAGTATAACTTCAAAAATCCGGCATCATCGGGAGCGAGATTATGTCGGATTTTCGAAGGAATGTCAAAAGTAGTGCTATATCCTTAATGATGCCATTAGCCATTATTTAATTCATTATTAAGTGATAATTATGCAAGGAAAAACGAAAATTAAATGTAAAAATAAACTTACATTAATTGATGATTTCTATGTTACAGAAAAAAATCTAATAAAGAGGGAAATTATTTCTTGTCGTGTAATTTTGGAAACATCGATGACAATTTTGTTTGCTTCAATTTTTTTAGCCGTTCTTTAACAAGTTTTTCTTGTATTTTATACAAATGAAGAATCTCTATTTCGGAAATGCAGTCTTGTTCTCTAAAGCAGATATTATTTCTCCAATCAGATTTATGTATTTTTTCTAGTAAACCTTTTCTTATGCCTGCTGTTCATCCTCGTCTTCGGAATTGTTACTAGCGTTATCGGCGGTTCTATTTAGCACAGCGTCAGAAGAGAGACTCCAAAGATCTTGTGTACTAGCCTCCACGCCGTTGCTGTGTCACAGTGCAGCTCTCAGAAAATTTGTTCAGAAAATAATCGCCTCTGACAAATGAAAAAATGTCAAATGCTATTTTTTTGCATTTTTACTTTCGATCTTGACGGGTTTAATTCATAAACAATTGCTATTTTTCTTCTACCATAACTTGAAAATGTAAAATAAAAAGGTGGGGAAAAGATGGTTTTGATGCCGGATTTGTGAAGTTGCCGGATTTTTGAAATCACACTGTACATTTCCAAGTTATGGTAGAAAAAAAATTATCAAACTTTGAGGATAAGTAAAGCTCATAGATATATGTAATCCTTTTTTTTTTCTTTTCTTTTGCCCGAATTCCCTCCAAGGGGGATAAAATTTACCTTTGGCATATTTTTTTTACTGTGTTTTATACCAGTTATATAGATATTATAACAGTTCAAACAATGTTGTAGTCTAGATCAATATTAACACAATTATTCTAATTGGTAAACAAATCATATTAGATGTAAATTTCTAACCGGGCGAAAAATGTCCGGACCAGGATTCGAAAGCTGGGTGAAAAAGTTCGACCAGAATCGTCCGGGATAGCTCAGATGGCAGAGCACTGGCGGCTTCAGCCAGGGGGTCCCGGGTTCGAATCCTGGTCCGGACATTTTTCGCCCAGTTAGAAATTTACATCTAATGTTGTAGTCGTAAAAAAAAAAAAAAAAAAAAAAAAAAAAATCAGAAGGTACACGTTAAAGGCAGAGGATACAACGCTAAAATCATTAACGTCATGTCTCAAGTATACGCTATAGCTTTATTTGAGAAACAGAGGGTATACGGAGCTTCTTAAAAAAAAACAGAAGGTATACGGCGTATACCACTGCACCCCTGAGTACAAGGAGACAAAAAATAAAGGTCTGAATTTAAAAATTCATTAATTCATTAATTATAACAAATAATTTCAAAAACAGTTAAAAAATTTTATCAATATATTCGCATAAATATTTTATTCATTATTGCTCATTCTAAATGATAATTGTTTTAAATGGCTGCCTGAGCTCCTCCCAAAAATTTTTTTAATCGTTACGTTATTATGAAAGTTGCATAAAAAAGAAACACATAATCTCAATCTGTTCTTAAGACTATGAAAATAACCATAAACGTAATCGATTACAGGCTGAAATCGATTCGAAGTATGGTATAAACTACTTTATATGCCGTAACGTTTTAAGCTAGGTACATGCCATGCTTAATAAAGTAATGAAGAGCTCAAACCAAAGTATTCCCTCAGTCTACTGGATCCATCATCAATGGATATTTATCACGGCTGACCTCGGCGTTGTCCACTTTATTCATTAACATCGTTACGCTGAAGAAAGGCATGCAAATAGCTGTAATGAATGGAGCTGCTATTTTTTACTTGAATAATAAGAGATCTTTCTGAAGGCATGGAAAATTTTGATCGTAAAAACTGAAACTCCAGCAACTTTTCAGACTCATGACAACGCCGCTGGTCATGGGAAAATTTGGAGTTGATCTTCAACAACCTCAACTTTGAACCTCAAGTATGAAGTCAGCGACAAAATATTAAAGATCGTCTGTTTGTGTGTGTATACGTAAATGAATCTGAGAGCTGTGTTCGATTTCAACACATAAAATTAAAATACAATTCCGAGCATCTTCTATGCAGATGCAGAAACTTGATATGAATTTAATGTTCAACATAAAATGAAAATTTATCCTTTCGTTGACAAATTGCAGTTTACCGCCAAAGTGCACAGTAACTTGTGGTTTATCTAATCTTATGGTTAACATGATGTTTTTCTTAATTGCTCTGGGCATTCAGTTTCCAAATGTGGTTACTTTACATCGTTAGAATCGTTGTCTATCATGGGATATCACTGAATTAATTACGTGACAGGATTTAATAGAATGAAGAAAGTTTTTATCAATATCTTTTTAAGTTTTGATTCGATTTTCACAAAATTTGAAATGGCTCGGTAAAATTCAGCAACGATTATAGGGTAAAGTGCCCATATTTCGTCCCCTCTCCTAATTTCGTCCCCTTAACTTTTCCGCTTCTGCGAAAGTGGCGCCACTTATGACGCAAGGCACAGGTGACGGGAGGTAAAAGGGGTCAGTGTTGAAAGTTTCGTTCGCCAATACGCATACATAATTTAAAAACGGCGAATTTCATATTTTTAGAAAACCTGAGTTCTTATTACGTCGTTTGTAGAAAGTTATTTACTATACTGTAAGTATTTATTTCTTATTCATTGCATATATTTTACGTTGGTAAGATGCTGACAGTAGCATACAGTGAGTTTTAGGACGCTCACTTCATCTTACGGGAACTGAAGATCCGTCATATTGGGAAGTAGCGTGGTCCCAATTTCGTCCCCCTTGCAGATCTTATTTTCGTCCCGGGGGCGAAATTAGGAATACTTTTTCATGTCATTTTTTTCCGCATGTTTGGATGGCTAATGTTTTGTTATGTTATTCTTCCACTGATAATTAGTACATTTCTTTGTGCCTTACTTTAATGTAAATTAAATTACTTACTCATTTAGAAATAAATTTTGATTTAGTTATAAATTAAGCCTCGGTGTATTGGATTTTTTGGGGGACGAAATTGGGACCATTTTTTTTCTTCTGTATTTTTTAGGTACTTTTAAAAAAACAATTTTTCACATTGTTAAAATTTTTTTGTACAATATTTGCTTATGTTTCTATGTGTGCGAGTAGTTAGCCTATGTAAAATCCAAATTTGGTAGAATTTCACTGAAAATTACAACTTCCAACGGCCTAAAAGTGACAGGGGGACGATAATAGGGCACCTTACCCTATATATTAAATTTCAAATCATTCGGTTGGGTAGTTTTCGCTCTGTTATATGCGGACAGAGCAGGCGACGACTATAGCACGTCTCCCACTAGTTCGTTTTTAGAAAACCAGTATTTTTTTAGAAAGAAATTCGTGGTATGTTTCTGTAACAATTTGGAGAAAAACGTTCTATAGGTGCTACGTATTTATATAATTACAAACGCACCTAAAAATTGCCTCTATTCTCGGATGAACTTCAAAAGGCGTATCATTCTGCCACCGATGAATCCGCTTTTCATCAGAAAGATGAGAGAACGTATAGTAGCTAACGATCGACAATACTTTGAATATCATCTACAAGAGAACCCCGCTAATCCAAAAATTCCGGTTAATCCGAACCAATTTTATTTTGAAAAATTATACTTGAAGAGATTAACTGAAAAGATTAACTTACGAAATTGTCCGGAAAAAACGTCTAGAAGTTAGAATTAAACAAAAAATGGCAGTAAAGCATATTTTTTAGTTTTTAAACAACTTGAATAGAATAAAAAAAATACCCAATAATGTAAAAGTACAACATGTGTACACGAATATAAAATGAAAACGTGCACCGTAGGCCTACTCGTAGAAGCCACATCTTAAAAAAATCTCGAATATCAGTTTGTTTGCCAGTTACTATAAAATTCTTTTCTAAATTGCAAAAAGTATTTAATTCAGATGATAAAAATTTGTTTCTCCTTCCAATAGTTTGATTTCGCAAATTATCTGCAGAAATTGCTTTCTCTCCCCCCCCCCCCCCCCCGCTCCATTGTCGACGTGCGGTGGTTGAGGTGTATATATAGATTCGCAATTTTGAACTTTTTGTAATGGTGTGGTTACGTATTTCCTCATTTTGAAGTTCCGTTGGATTATTAAAAACATCTTTAGTGATTAAAAAAGGAGTATTATTTTTTTCCCGAAAGTCGTGACGGATTATCCAGCATGCTGGATCTTAGGATGCCGCATTAGAGGATATTTACTGTACTACTGAGTTACTGAGAACTTATGGCTTACATTTTTACATCTATTTTTATCGGAATTTCGGGTAATCCGACTTTCTTGTAATCTGAACATGCACCTTTCTCAATTAATTCGGATTAGCTGGGTTCCACTGTAGTTATATTACTTTGTTTCGAAATAAACGTTCATTTTCACAAAAAAATCCTTTGAAATTAAATTCAATATACCTAATAGTAAATGGAACATTTTCTAAAACACCCATTAATATTTGATCAATTTAACTGTAATAATATTTTGCAGTAGTAATTGTTTGCAATCATTCATATATAATATTTCAAGCTTATCCAGAATTGACTGATGATTTATGTTTACGACTTTGCGTTACGACTGCATATATCTTTATAATTAACTATCCCTTGAGATGTTAAATGTAATTAAATTTTGGCACCGTAAGACAACGTGATTTTGACTTTTTTTTTTTTTTTTTTGGCCCGACTGAAAAGAAGGGTTATGTGTTTCACGCGTATCTGTGTATGTGGATTTCTTTATACCCCCGAAACATCCCAACCTCTGGATGGATTTTAATGAATGAGGTCTCTATCGATTCGTCTTAACCGTCCAATGGTTATAGGATAGGTTTTGTTTTTATAAATTCAAAATGGTGGCCGTAAACTACAAAATGGAGGTAGAGACGAAAAAAAAATTTACGCACCCTATTGAGTGGCCTATCATTGGATAGGTCTTTCAAAATGAAGACGATGTTTCATTGATTATTTTACAGTCAGAAGCTCCGTTTAAATATTACACAACCTGGAAGTTGTGTAAGTAGGATCTCTAGCTTTACTGCAACTCTAACCTTCATACACATCTATAGGCCTCATCAAAACAGTGTTTATAGATAGGAACTAACAATTAAGCACAACTTATACAAGAAAATAAAATAATACACAACAATTAAACACAACAATACAAGAAAATAAAAGAATAGGTAAGTAATATAAAAAATAGTTTCACATTGAAGAAAAATAATTACTTCGCTTTTTACGCAGTCGGGTTTTTTGATTTTTTAAATTTAATATGTTTTTCGTTATTTTTTTACTACAATGATCAAAATTGAATTCGTGATTGATTTAATGAATATAAAAATTCCTTGTGATGGTTACAGGAAAATTTTGGAATGGTGGTTCAAAAATGTATTGTAGATCAGAATTCAAAACAGAATACACAACTGATTTACTCAATAGAAATGTTCTATAAAAGAGATTTTAAAGTTTCAAAAGCGGATGAATGTTTAATTAATTCAATCTAAGAGATATCGTAAAAAATTAAATATCTTGGAATGATTATTCGAAGATTATTTGCTGTAGATCAAAACAGGATTCTGCTTGGTTTATTTAATCCTAAAGATAATGTAAAAAATGAAAAGTTTTGGTATGATGATTTGGAGATCTGTTGAAGATTAACACAGGATGCATGCTTCATTTATTGAATCCAAAAGATAATGTACAGTCGCGGGAAAAAAGTAAACACCCCCTACTAACTCTGCAAATAAATATAATAGAAGAAAGTTACTGGTACCAAACGATTGGAAATTAAGTCTACTTTTAAATTATGTACATAAAATTTGCTTAGAGGGCCATCTACAAATCAAAATCAGACCAAATTTTATTTTTTCCAATGGCAACACCCAACTTTGACAATATATTTTAAATCTTCGGTTCAACTCTGCCTAGAAACGAAATTTCACGTTATTTGGATGATAAGTTTTGAGTTATAAGCATTCAAAATTTAAAGCCTCTAATGTTAAATTACATTTTCATACATTTATTAATATCTCCTGAAATTATAATCCTAGTGTGATAATTTTTTGTATGGTTATAATACTAAAAATCCCAAACATAAATACATTGAATTTATAATTTAAAAAATTTTAGAATATAAATTATGAAATTAATATTCGAAAAAAATATCAATTGCAACCTACACTTTTTTGATAGATTTACATTTATTAAGTCCTACTTTATGAAAATTATCAATTTCAAATTTTTATTCCAAGTAGTTTTCGAATTATGATTTTAAAATGTCAAAATGGTGATTTAAGGGGTCTATGATGAGCCGAAAAGCATAATTTGAAATATATATATTTTATTCCTTCAATTGAAACATTTGGGTTGACAATAGTCGATACATATTAAACAAGTGAAATGGTACTATTGGCAAGAAAAGTGACATAGTCATTCTGTAGCATTTCAACAATCGAGTACGGAACTGCAATTTGGATACATACCCTAAAATATATTCGTTTTTAAATAATTAATTTCTTGGAAACTAATCGCACGAATTTAATGAAAATTTGGATTTATCCTAATTGAAGAGTCTAGAATTTATTTGTGGCGTCAAATTTCGGCAATGCTATTGGAAAAAATAAAGTTTGGGGTCGTTTTTATGTGTAGATAGGCCCTTAAGCATAATTTATATACATCATTTAAAAGTGTGCTTTATTTCCAATCGACTGGTACCAGTAACTTTCTTATTTATTTTTTGCAGAGTTAGTAGGGGTGTTTACTTTTTCCCCCACGATTGTACAAATTAAAAGTTTTGGAATTCGGCTGGTGGTGTTTTGTTAAAGCTTATTATCTGCGCGGGGGTATAGGCAGAGGTGAGGGGATGTTTCTAAGAGAACCTAATGCATATTTACGCAAGGTACGTAGAAATTAACTGGAAACTCCGAACGGTTAGTCCGATGGGTGCGATATGGGTTCGAACACAGCCTCTCTTGTCTACCAGCTTTGATAGCCGAGAACCTCGTAGCCGCTATTGGGCGAACAATTTTGGAAAGATAATTCAAAGATATTTTATAGATCAAAATAAGATGTATCTTTGATTTGTTCAATTCAAATGATAATGTAAAAAATGAAAAGTTTTAGAATAATGATTCAAAGATCTGTGGGAGATAAAAATAGGATACATCATGATTGATTTATTTAATTCAAAAACTGGATGTTGAAAATGAGAAGTTTTTAGAATGAAAATATGAAAATCTGTTATAATTCAAAACATGCTATATGTTTGATTTATTCAATCCAAAAGATCAACGTGGAAAAAAAATATTACGATAATTTTAAGATCTGCTGCATATGAAAATAGACTACATGCTTTTTTTATTTTTCCAAAGATCAATTTGGAAAAATAAAAGATTTTGTGATGATAGTTTTGAAATCACTTGTTAATCAGAATAGGATATATGTTAATTTAGTGAATCCAATGATCAGTGAAGGAAATTAAAAAATTCGAAGTGATAATTCAAAAATCTGTTGTGTAATATTTGTATATTTAAGGAAATGATGGTTCCGTTAAAAAAAAAAAATGCTACATATAGCTCACAAACAAACAATAAGGAAAAAAAATCATAGCAAATAGAAGGGTTATTCACGTTCGCCCTATTGCACTCAACGGCTGCAGACTTGTGATATGTGCACTGGATCATAAATAGAAATTCAATTACAAGCGAGGTCGCACAAATAGTGGGTAAATAATCTTTCATGAGACCAAAAGCAATTAGAATACTATCATAGTGTCTATTTTGAAAGGTTACAGACAGAAGTAAACGGTAAATAAAAACGACGCTTTTAAAACTTTGGGTCTCGAACTGTGCGGATTTCATAGAGTTGATTGTATTCAGTTTATTTCATAGCAAATAAAAATTGAGATCGAGTTGAAATTGAGGGCTCATTTTAAGTAAAATTTTCGGGATTAGATCAAAGATAATCCAGTCGGATAAATTTCCCAAAAGAGTAACATTTATTTAACATAGTCCATTTCAATGTTTTATTTATTTATTTATTTATTATTATTAGAGGAGAAGGTCCAAATACCGGCTACTACGTGTTCTGAGAACTGAGCGCAGCGCAGCCTAGCGGCAATAGGTAGAGATTGTAACTGTAATTGACAGAAGAAAGTTACGAAAAGTACGTCTTTGAAGTCTGTTTTATTTACAAACAGTGAATGCAAAAGTGTCGAAACGACGTAATTTTGTACGTCAAAAGTTTTTCAGATATATGTTTCTCATTTTTTTTAAATATACTGATCGTATATTGGCTTGAATTGATGATAAAGTTGTTTTC
The DNA here is from genome assembly GCA_963932465.1 of Maratus speciosus. Taxonomy (NCBI): domain Eukaryota; kingdom Metazoa; phylum Arthropoda; class Arachnida; order Araneae; family Salticidae; genus Maratus; species Maratus speciosus. The sequence goes on along the minus strand of OZ010800.1, from coordinate 288,339,048 downwards.
TAGGCCTATTTAGCTCTCAATTGCCTCGCGCACATTATTGGTATTTTATTATATGAATGGGTAATACCGGTTTTAACTTAACCATAGTAGTGGTCCAAATACCGGCTACCTAGAGTGGTCTAAATACCGGCTACCCGGTATTTGGAACTCTCTCACTTGCTCTGCTTGAAGAGGAGCAAAATAAATTAATTTAAATAGTTCCATAATTAATAAATCAATTTAAAGGGTTCAGAAATAGTTCTACTCCCATTTCGCAATATGAAAAAAAGCAACCGTGGCCGTAATTCTTCAGAAGCGACACTGGTTACAGGGCCACTTCACAAAAAAGCGCTGAAAGACACTCCAAAATTGTGTGCAATAAATGTGAAGAGAAAGAAAAAAAATGACGGAGAAAAACAGGCAAAAAGGGCAGAAATTGGATTTTTAAAAAGTGAAAAAGGAAGCTATCCAACAGAGGAAGATGATGCAATTTGTGTCTTCTGCCTGGGTTCTTTCTCTACGGACAATAATGGGGATGGTATTCTGAGTTCAATGTTAAGAATGCGATACGTGGGATTATAGCAACTGCACAGGCGCAGAGAGTGATATTATTTGAGATTTTTGAGGTTTTGATAGTAATGTTAAATAAAGACTTCATTACTCAATCAGTATCTGGATTATGCCTTTTAATTAAAGAAAAAATTGCTTAAAAGATGGACGGCAACAAACGCACGTCATATCAACATAAACTGCATCGGTGTACTGGCGAAGGCGTGCACAAGCTACGCCAGGAATAGGAAGGTCGCCAAGCACAACCAGAATTGGCGAGGTATCGCTCAAATTTAACACTCCTTCCCGTTATCAAGGCCAATTTTGATTAACACATAAAAAATTACAAAGAAATCATATACAATTAAAAAAAAACAGATGTAAACAGTCACTTTTCACTTTGAACTATATTTTTAGCCAGTCCAAGTCCATCACATACTTTTATAAACAAAATGCTAGACAGAGGTTTTGTGAAGATATCGGTAGTTTGTTCTGCTGATGGAACATATTCTAATTTTAAAATATTTCGCTCAACTTTCTCTCTAATGCACATCACCGCACATCAATGTGCTTAGACCTACGATGGTGCTGGGGGATTTTGAGCAAGTTTTATAGCACTTTGGTTGTCGACATACAAAATGGGAGTGCCATCATATTTTATTAACTCTTTGAACAGCAATTTGAGCCAAACAAGCTCATTAGCTGCTTCACTAGCAGCAACATACTCAGCTTCAGTAGATGAAATTGCAATAGAATGTTGCAGTCGAGCTCACCAAGTTATTGCAGCATATGAATGAATCGAAACCATACCAGATGTTGAGCGTCTGGTCTTTTCATCACCAGCATGGTCTGCATCACTAAAAACTGAAAATTCTGTTTTTACTGGCGACTTGTATAGGAGACCAACATTGTTTGTGCCTCGTAAATATCTGTAAATTCTTTTCATACGTTTCCAGTCTTCATTTGTTGGTTTGTACAAAGCTCTTGAAACCAAAGCTATAGCAAATGCTATATCTGGCCTAGTAGCAACTGCAAGTTACTGTAAACAACCTATTGCTTCTCTGTAGGGAACGTCAGCCATAGATGAATCTCCTTCTTGAGATTTAGTCACATCACAAGGTGTAGACAGTGGTTTTGAATTTTCAAGCCTAAATCTTTGTAGTATCTTTTCGGTATACAGACATTGAGAAATAAAGATGTCACCATTATCTCTATGGTTAATTTGGACTCCTAAGAAAAAACCAAGAGGACCACCAGTAATTTTGAACTCTTCTTTAAGGTTACTAATTAACTTCTCTATTTCTGAAATACTTGATCCAGCTACAAACCATCATCTACATATAAGGCCACTATCACTATAGATTGGTCGTTTCTCTTTGTAAATATACAAGGATCAGCATGTGATTGCTGAAATTTCAATTTCTGAATTGCTTCAACAAAACATCGATTTCAGCAGCGTGGAGCTTGCTTCAAGCCATAAAGAGAGCGAACTAATCTGCGCACACGGCCAGAACCATCATCAAAGCCTTCTGGATGTTTCATGTAAAGCTCTTTGTCGAGGAAACCATAGAAGAATGCTGTTTTCACATCAAATTGATGTAGGTACAGATTTTGCGAAGCAACAACACTGAGAACTGTGCGCAAAGTGTCGAATCTAGCTACTGGTGCAAATAAATCAATCATCATAATCGTAACCAGCTTTTTGCGAGAATCTTCTTGCCACAAGTCGAGCTTTAGCTTTACAGGGTGAACCATCAGTATTTGTTTTTATTCTGTAGACCCACTTGTTGTCAAGTATCCGTTTATTTTCTGGAGGTTCTGTAAGTTTCCAAGTTCCATTTTCTTCATGAGACTGCAGTTCTTCTGTCATGGCTTCTTTCCACAGCTTAGATTCAGGTGACTTCGCTGCTTCATCGTAACAGGCAGGAGTTTCAATTCCAGTAAGTGTGCTTACAAAAAGTACATAATTTTCTGAGAGAAATTGCGGCTTCTTATGTTCTCGTTCAGGGTATCGTCTTCCAGGGTCAGGTTCTTCTTGGCATTCATCTTCATCACTCTTTTGGATACTTCCATTTTCTTCTTCTGAGTGCACTTCACTAGAAGTGGTGACTTCAACACTCAACATCTCATATGGGAATTCATCACAAAATATAATATTGCAGCTTCTTTCCACTTTATTTTTAGAAGGTATAAAAACTCTATATCCATCATGAGCTTCATATCCAACAACCAGTCCTTCTACAGACTTTTTATCCCACTTTTTGCGTCTTTGTTTTGGTTCATGTACATAACATTTTGTACCAAATATTCTTAGACGCTTCATGTTGAAGTTTTCGAACTTTCCATGCCACAATTCATACGGAGTTCTGTCTTCTACTGTAGTTGGACCTGTGTGATTTAACACGTAGACAGCAGTGTTACATGCTTCAGCCCATATCTTCTGTGGCAATTCCTTTTGATGAACCATAGCTCTTGCAGCTTCCACAATGATGCGGATCTCTCTTTCAGCAGCTCCAATCTGTTCAGGCGTCTCAACCATTGCTAAACGCAGATCAATACCACGATCACTTAAAATCTTTTTCACACAATGGTTGTCAAATTCTTTGCCAGAGTCGCAACGTAACTGTTTAACTGTATGTCCAGCAGTCTTTGCTTCATTAAGGAAAGTCTCTATATAATTTGGTAATTCACTCTTTGCTTTCAAGAAAAATACTCTTCGAAATTTTGTATAATCATCTTTCAGGACTAGCATAAAACGTGAACCACCAACTGAGTCTTCTTCCATTGGACCAGCAAGGTCAGCATTGATTTGTTCAGCAGGCTCTGTTGGTCTAACAGGTCTTGAGTGAAACGACTTTCTTTGAGATTTGCCGTATACACATTCTACACAAAATTCAGAGTTCTCACTAGATAAAAAAACGCCCTGTCTTTTAAAAAACTTAATACAGTGTTTCTTGTTCTGATGTGCCATTCTTTTATGCATCACTTGGAGAATATCACTAGTACTTGAAATAAAAACAGTTGCTGGTTTTCTAGGAATTTTAGCAAGCATTTCCATCACAAATAGACCATTTTCTGATTTTTGAGCAACTGCAATGGTTTGATTACCATTTTTCACAAAACAAAATTTGTTTTTAATTACCACATTTAGTCCTTTACTTAGAGCATGAGAAATGGAAAACAATTGATACTTTAATTCAGGTACATACCAGATATCTGTTAGGTGATTTTCCTGCCATTTATCAGCCACACGATTTTTCACATTAATTTGTCCAGAACCATAGGCGACAAGTTTCTGACTTCCGGCAGCACTGACAGCAAATTTCTTGAAACTTTCAAATACAGAAAAGTCAAATGTCATATGCTGAGATGCTCTAGAATCCGCAATCCAGCTTTTGTCATCCTGTGAAATTGTACATGGCATGGCTACACCAGAAGAGGAAGGAAGTGTCTTGTTTTTATTTTGAGGACTGTTTATTCGTTTGGGTCCAGAAAATCCACACTGAAAACAAGTTATATTTACATTCAAAGGCTTCTTATTATGCCATTTCTTCGGTTTTAACTTACTTCCTCTTGAGTGTTTGGCATTTGCATCATCTCTTCCATAACTTGGCAACGGCGCTTGCCGACTGGATTGAATTTGCAGGGCTGTAGTTTCACATTGTTGTTGCTCTATTTGTTGCTCAAAAGCACATAATCGTTCAGTTAATAGTTCGATCGATCGATCTTTCAACGGAATTCCATCCCATACAGTCTTAAATGCGATGTATTCTTGAGGTAGCATCGAAATAATTCGAAAGAGTAACATTGCTCCCGGAACTGCACATTTTAAAATACGCTGCAATTCATCGTTTGCTTCAATAAAAATATTTTGACGTCTACTTATAAAGGATGCAATATTCTCACCTTGTTTCCATTCCAGATTAAAGAAATCAGTCCATAAACGATCGAGTCTATGCGTCGATGATTTATCATAAATCGCGACCAGCTTTTCATATGCATCTTTTGCTGTTGAACACTTTTTAATGTAATCAAAGTTCATGTCATCAAGTGCCTGTGAAATAAATAAAAGTGCCTTTGCATCGGCCAATTCAAACTTCTTTTTCGCTTCGGCTAAAGCGGCAGCATCATTGTATCCATCCGTCATTTCCGGCAAAGTCTTTTCTCCTGTCACATGACTCAGCAAATCGTGCGTTTTTAATAATAGTGACATGGACATTTTCCATCAAGTCCAGTCTTTTGCCGATTCCAACTTTTCAATAGTGAACTTAAAGTCCATTGGTGCCATTTTTAAATTTCAATTCGGAGTGTACAACACGGGACGAAAAGAAATGGCGCGACGCTTAAATTCGATGGCTTAAAGTTCAAATAAATACGGCATATTTCGCAGAGGAAACGTTACTGGAGGCCATAACCTTTGAGGTTTTGATAGTAATGTTAAATAAAGACTTGATTACTCAATCAATATCTGGATTATGCCTTTTAATTAAAGAAAAAATTGCTTAAAGGATGGACGGCAACAAACGCACGTCATATCAGCATGAACTACATTGGTGAACTGGCGAAGGCGTGCACAAGCTACGCCAGGAAAAGGGAGGTCGCCAAGCACAACCAGAATTGGCGAGGTATCGCTCAAATTTAACAGAGATTTTTTCCGATAAAATAATTCTCATTTCAATCAGCAAGTTTTATTTTGTGTTACACGTTAAAAAACAAAACTAGAAACATATTGGAAAGAAGACTGTGAGAGATAGTCGTTAAGAATTTTATAAATTTGACAAAAATGCTTGTTTACTAAAAATTACGTATTTTTCTGTGCATAAGAAATGTTATTAATCAAAAAAATTTATAAAAATAATATTCTTATTGCTTAATAATTGTCATTAGCTCTATTTGTATGATCTTTTGTGAAAAAACTTAGGTATCCGGTATTTAGACGCCATTTTCAAAACTCAAAATTTGAAGATTTTCGGAATTTTGCTTTTTATAAACAGAAAATGCCTTTTAAACTGATTTTTTTTTCTCTAACCAGGTGTAAAACATGTCACGGTACCGTGTTCTCACTTTTTCTTTTACTAATTATGAAAATTGTATGATCTAGATTGAAAACAAAAGTGGTAGCCGGTATTTGGACCTTTTCCTTTACTAGCTTTACTTGTTCAAAAATGTTTATTAAATGCTTGTTCAAGGAATGTTCTTTAATTTACTGATACGTATCATTGCGTTTCTTTTTTTCTTAAATTTATTGTCAGCATGGGTCGCTCATCTCAGAAAATTTCTTTATTTGACAGTGCGAATTTCTTTAAGATTTGATATTTATTTATCTTGCCGATTTAAGTTGGTTGCATCAATAGATTTCTTATTGTCAGCGTATCTTCTTCGCGAAATTTCTTCATTTCTCAAAATCTAAAAAATTGTCATTCTCAAACATCTGACCTGCGGTTTGACAGAGTATTTTGACCAGGTCCGGGCACATACATTATGACTAACTAGTAATACTAATAGTAATGAATTCAGGAACGTCCATTGAAGGAACTTTCTTCCCTGTTGTTTGAAAGCGTCGACTCCTAAAGATTTCGGATTTTATGTTCGTTAATAGTCTAGAAATGTAAATATCCCCGGAAACTCCACAATACATTCAACCCTCGTCACCGTAGCTGCAAAAATCTTACCCGCGGAAAAATATCTTTATTTAACAATCAAAATTATGGATAATTTCCAAGGCACCTGCTTTGATCCCTGCCAACGCCACTCTCACCTCCTTCAAAGAGAATACCCAAAAATGCAAAGCAAAATCCCGACATTCAAAGCAGTGTTGCCAGATTGGAGACTTTTTTGTCCCCAGATTGTTGATTGTCACCGCTTTTTTTAAATAGAAATATTCGGCCTATTTAGAAATAGATTAAAAATTCTGAAAAATAAGGCGAATTATACTATTTTAAACAAGCTGGAAATTGCTCTGGAAATAAGGTGCGTTCGTACAATAACTAGTTTTATAAATATTTTTTACACCCCATATTGTACTGAATGTATATTTTTTTACACTTCATAAGTGCATAGTCTCTAACATCATTAAAATGCACTTGCAATAATTTTTTTCCTATTGGCTGTCATGTAACGGAAAACTTTTGACTGTCCCTGTAAATAAACTATACATCCGATTTTTATAAAATTTGAAATGGCTCGACAAAATTTTGCTACAATTATTTATTTAAAATTTCAGACTATTCGGAAGGCTGTAACATCATTAAAATACACTTGCAATATTTTTTTCCCATTGGCCGTAACGTAACGGAAAACTTTTGACTGTCCCTGTAAATAAACTATACATCCGATTTTCATAAAATTTGAAATGGCTCGACAAAATTTTACAAAAATTATATATTTAAAATGTTAGATCATTCGTTTGGGTAGTTTTTGCTCTGTTATATGTGGACGGACAGACAGACGGGCGGTCAGACAAATGAACTGAACGACGACTATAGGTGCTTCGTATTTATATATGAACTCACCTAAAAAGGGGTGACATTCAAATAATGTGAATTAAAAATTCCCCAATCTGGCAACACTGATTCAAAACGACGTAAAATGATAAGAATAGGGACATATCCGGAAAGAAGGAATATGGAATCTAGAATGGAGAATGTGAAGCTGCATTAGTACACAGCAAAATTATTTGTAAATATTCCTAGTAGACTGTAAAATTATAAACATTAGGTCCAACCAAACGGCCAAAATGACCGGTTGGTATATGTAGGTAATAACCACATATATATCTCAGAAAAAAATCGGTCAACAAACGAAATATTTTACAATAATTGTCGGATAAATATGAATAAGAATATTCATAATCTTACAAGGAACTTTTAAATTTAATTTTAAGTAAAATTTTTATGAGCAAATGTTTAAACTCATCATTTTCACCAGTTAGTATATCTAGTGTTTTAATGCGTTATTAATACTTTTTTATGTTGGATTTTTATGAGTCAGATGTTGTATTAACGATAAGTTAAAAATTACTAAACTACAAATTTTCGTTTTTTTCTCCTTATTACAGTATGTGCCTTTTAAATAAATTACATTTCCTAATCAAAATTTCATTAAACTTTCGGCTGATTCAATTAACAGAAAATAACATTTTGATTTATCTTCTAAGTCGGTCATTTTAACGCATGAAGGCGCCTAATTCTGTTAACGAGAATGTTTTGTATAATCATATGTTGCAACATTTTCTTATGAAACTGTTGGGAACGTTACAATGTTTATTACAAGGTGCGTCATTAAATACTGTTACAAATATTGATTTATTTATTTTGCCGTTATGAAATAACCTGTCGTAAATTGTACGTCAAACGTGGCAAATGTGGTGCGTTCGTACTATAACTAGTTTTATAAATATTCAGATCTTGCTGCAATAGATGTTGCACTCTTATGAAAAAATGCATGAATACAAAATTTATTATAATTCTATACATTAAATTTAGTAATACGGAAAATAATCGGACTCCATCTTAAATAGGACGTCATCACCATGGCAACCTAGAATCATTACCTATCATGGGATTTCGTTAAATTAATTACATATGATAGGATATAATAAAATAAAGAAAACTTTTATTAGTATATTTTTAAGAATTCATTCGATTTTCATAAAATTTGAAATGACTCTAAAAATATCTGTTAATATATAAAATCAACGATTTTATATATTAAATTTCAAATCATTCATTTGGGCAGTTTTTGCGAACAGACGGACAGACACGACTATAGGTGCTATGTATTTATATAATTACAATCGAAACTGAAAATGATAAGTACACCAATATGATGAACATCAGAAATAAAAATTTACCATGAAATAATTTTATTCGAATCGACCGCTATCTTTATCCATTACCAAAGATAATCTCTTGCGCCATTGCTTGACTGCGGAACGAATCATTTTAAGAGTTGATATGTCTCATTCACACAATATGAAAGCTTTGAAAGAGTCCTTCTGTGTCGTTTGTCATTTACTTTAGCCTCTAAAGTCCCCAGGTGCAATAGTCTAAAATATTTAGATTCTGTGAAGAATGTGGCCAATCTTTTTGCATGATAAACATTGGGCAATTGATAAAGAGCGAAGCGTGTTGAGATTTGGCTCGGTGCGAAGGGACAGAATCTTTGTGAAATAACCAATTCTTTTTGAAATGCAATCTGTCAGCATGTAGAAATAAATGAAGAGCCCGTATCTTCTGTTTGTAATATCCTGCACTGATTCTTACCCCTTTAGCGATGAATCTCAGAGGTATTTTCCATTCTTCGACATTGCAGACCAAACCATAGAAGAATTCTTGTTCTGAAGTAGTTTAACATTTCAAAGTTTATCAGATGCATAGTCGAAGGTTGCTTAAGGGTGTTCTCCAATCCAAAGGGGCAACTTTATGACACAAGTTTTAATTTATTTTTGTTCGGAAACGCATGAAATTGGCAGGTGTTGGTATTCAGAAACTATGAGATCGAAAGACTTTTCCATACTTTGGTAAACGCAAAAGATTTTTCAGAAAATATCGTCAAAGTGGGCAAGTGGGCGTTTTAAACCGAAATTCCGGGCGAAAGAGGAAATACCTGTCAGGGAAGGGAGAAAAACCAGTTTTCCTCTGACACAAAATCGCTTATAACTCGATAAATAATTTATTTATCAAAAAATAGGAAAAGTCTTTCGATTCCAAATTGCGTCCATAGTTAGAACAGTCAATTTTGTGCTTTTACGTTTAAAAATAAGTCGGTAAATGGGTCAGAAAGTTTCGGGTTTGTTGAGCAATAGACTTAAGAACCGCCTTAATATACGGTATCATTTTTAGCATTATAACATTGGTCAGTTCGAAACAGCTTCGTTACAGAAAATATGTCTACCCCTCGGAATTGCACTAACATTCTAAAGCGAAAGCTGAGTTCCCGAGGTGGTCATCGCTATCGCTATCAGAAAATATTATTCTGTGAACACTTTTGCTGCCGTGCCACTTCAGTAATTTCTTGCATCTTTCTAATCTTTACATTATTTGTGTGGTAGTCAAAGTTCGACTTTTCTTTTGCCATAAGAACGAAAATTCAGGTCTTCGTTTAGGATAACTTGCATAGTTTTATGACTCTTTTTTTTCTTCTGGAGCCATTTTATTTACACAAACTTGTGGATTTCTTCCTATCTTCTCACGAATTCTTTTGATGCGTTGTTTTGTACAAATTGATCTGGACGACCAGGCCTAGGTCTATCTTTACAGCTATTAGTATCCAAAAGTCGATTTATAATTCTTTATATAATTGTCCTAATAGAACTGAGGTATTTTAGTGGTCTGAAGATTTTATCTGGAGAAAATCTACTGTAAAAGAGCTGTTTAACCCTCGGCCTTTTGACTTCCATCTTAAAAATAATTAAAAACCTTTGTTTTATAAAAAAAAAAAAAAATCCTTTGCACTAATAGGAAACCAGTAGATCCTTGCGAGGATTTCGCACAACAGTCTAATATTTTATAGCAATATCTAATATTTTTAGATGCAGGTTTAAACTTCTAAATAAAAATAAAAGATAAAGTATCTGCTAACTATTGGGTTGTCAGGTAAGTTCCAGCAGTTTTTTTTTAATGCATTTTTTTTACCGAAATCTATATTTTGTTTTTTTGATTGAGTTAATTTATGTTAAATTTCAGGTCATTAAAATAGAATGTCAAGTTGAGAAAAAGAAGCATTTTCGACACCTCCTTCTTTTTGCTTTTAATCAAAGTTGTAAGGCCGCAAAAGCTGCTCTTTTTGGAGAGGGTGCCACATCTGAAAGTACCGCTCGTGATTGATATGCCAAGTTCAAAAACGGAAATTTTGTTCTCAAAGACGCACCTCGTTCTGGCTATCCAGTTGAGTTCGATGAAAAGCAATTAAACCGAATTTTGAAAGAAAAATCGCGTCAAACGACACAAGAACTGGCAGAGGAAATTGAATTCTCCCACCCTGCTATAGAGAAGCATCTTCACTCGACAGGAAAGGTTCAGAAATGTGGAGATGGATTCCTTATGCTTTAAAGTGACAACAACAAAAATCTACGAGCCACAATCTCCGCTGGTTTCCCTGCTCGTCACCCCTCAACTCATGGACACAAGCAACGATTTTTTTTTCCGAAACGTTACTGGCGACGAAAAATGGTGCCTGTACACTAATATGAAGCAACGCAATGAATGGCTTAGCACCGGTAAACAAGCGACACCGCGCGTGAAACAAGATCTTCATCCACATAAAATGATGTTATGCGTATGGTGGGACTGGGAAGGGATTATCCATTACGAATTACTTGAACGGAACCAAACAGTCAACGCGGAACTCTGTGTTCAACAGATGGAACGACTCAACACGACTATTCAAGAGAAAAGACCAAATCGGCAGCAAGGTGTTGTTTTGTTGCACCACAACGCCTGCTCTCATACCGCCAATATGACCAAGGAGGCCATTCAAACGCATGGTTGGGAAGTACTGCCAAACCCACCGTACTCTCCCGATCTGACACCAACGGATTTCTACCTTTTTCGCTCTCTTTCAAATACTATGAGCGGAGTTTTGCTCAATACTGATTCAGAATTGAGAGCTTGGTTGGATGAATTTTTCGAGACGAAACCAGGTGATTTCTACCAACGAGGTATCGAAAATCTTGTTGAACGTTGGGAAAAAGTTATAAACAACAAGAGAGAATACACTGCAGGTTAATTACTTCTTAATTTTTAATTAAAAATATACTTTTTTTAACGGCAAGAACTTAGTTACCAATCCAGTTGGCATTCCATAGTTGACATTCCATTTTAATGATCTAAAATTTAACATAAATTAACTCGATCAAAAAACAAAATTTTGATTCCGGTAGAAAAAATTTATTTAAAAAACGGCGTGAACTTGGTTGCCAAACCAATACATTAGTCTAGCCAGAATATCATCATTTATTCCATCAAAGTGACAGTAAAATTGATCGAAGATAGCAAAAGGCACGCGCGGGAAAAATACTAAAAATCGTATTTTAACTGCATTAGGGGGTGACATCATTCGCTTAGGGAAAAACATTGTGTAAAGAAAAATAAATTGAACACATATAAGATACAAATTAATATCAAATCACACTTTTTAAGCTATACGTGAAATACAGGGTGGTCCACCAGTTGGTTCTTTTTTTATTATGAAAGAAAACGCATTTTTTATGAGTGAAAATTGAAATTCTTTATTGAACATGGAAGATGGGTCTATGCCATTTATGTATGGAATACAATATCGCACATGTGGCCACCGCCACTCCGCTTACATGCCATCATCCGAACATCAAAATTTTCGATGACTTTTCCCAGAATGAGCGGATCCATGGCCAAAATTTCGGCCCGGATATTAGGTTTGAGGTCTTGGATTGTGCTGGGGACATTGGCGTACACTTTACTTTTCAGAAAACCCCCAAGGAAAATAATCCATTGGGGTTAAACAGGACGATCTTGGCGGTCAATTCACATAAGAATTTCTTGAAATTACGCGATATGGAAATTTCTCGTTCAAAAAGTTGATGTTTTGGCGAGCAGTGCGTGCCGTTGCACCGTTGTTGTGTTGTCAAGTGGTCCATAATTGCAAACGGCATACATTTGACAGGTCATACATGCTTGACACATGACAGCTGACACAAATAACCTGTGAAATATTTATAATTCAAAAAAGAACCAACAGATGGACCTCCCAGTACTGCAGCTTCGATTGATCGGTGGTTCCTTTTCCTTCTAAACATTTAAATTTCAAATTTCCTTTTTAATCGTAAATATAAACAAGTAAAAATTAAATTTAAAAAATCAAAAAACCCGACTGCATAAAAAGCGAACTAATTAAATATTTCTCATCAATGTTAAACTATTTTTTATATTACCTAGCTATTTTTTTTATTAACTTGAATTTATGACTTTTAAGTTGTATTTAATTTTTAGTTCCTATCTATAAACACTGTTTTGATGAGACCTACAGATGTCTATGATAGTTAGAGTTGCAGTAAAGCTAGAGGTCCTACCGAAACAACTTCCAGGTTGAGTTTAAATGGAGCGTCTGACTGTAAAACAGTCAATGAAACATCTTCTTCATTTTGAAAGACCTATCCAATAATATGCCACTCAATATGTCGCGTAAAAAAAAAATTTCGTGTCTACCGCCATTTTGTATTGTACGGCCGCTATTTTGAATTTATAAAAACTAAACCTAGCCTGTAACCATCGGATGGTTAAGACGATTCGAGAGAGACCTCATTCATTAAAATCCATTCAGCCGTTGGGATGTTTCGAGGTTATAAAGAAATCCACATACCCAGATACGCGTAAAACACATAACCCTTCTTGGCAGTTGGGTAATTAAACCCCTGCAGAGGCATCCACACCTTATCTTTTTTTGTACCATTTATTTTTTTATAATTATTGCTGAGCATGGTATAATGCAGTATTTTATTTTTGTGTCAACATTGATTTGAGAAAAACTTTCATTTCATTTATGAAAACAATGCTGATTTAATTTTTAATTAACTGAAATTTTTAATCGAAAAACATGTTTTAACGAAATCAGAAGCCGGATCAAAAACGAATGTCACGAATGATGCCTCATTTATTGTTCTGCGTTTTGTAGATGCATAGAAAAAGATATGTTGACAACAGAAATAATATGCAAGGTGTTCCAAAATTCGACCGACAAATTCAGAGGGGTGATAGTAGGCACCAAGAGGATGAAAATTTGCGATAGAACACAGAGTCGCAAACCACTTATTTAGTCACAAATACAGAGTGTTTCATCCGAACTGAACGGGGGTTGGAAGCAATAATTTCTAGAAAAATAAAAACATTGCAATGAAAAGAAAACGATATGTACCTTCTTTTGTGTGAAATGTGATAACATCACGTAAATGTCTGGAAAAACATATTGTTCAAGCAATCGATGATACCGTAAAAACTGTTAATCACAGTCTAAAATGTGGAACGTCCAGTGCATACACTGGCGCGTATAAGCAAACTTCTACCACTTTTGTTTGGTGTTATCACATGTAAAAGAAAGGCGAGAATGTCTCTTAACCTTTAAATGCCTGGTGTTGCTTTTCGGCACCATACCCAATTTGCGCTCTAAAAATACTATTAGAATAATATTGAAGCTATAATGTCTAATGTTGCCAATAAAATACATTCTGGAAATATTATTAAATCGATTTTCAACATGTAGATGGAAACACTTGTGCTGTTTAACCCGGGAGAACTCGCTAATGAGAATGACCAATTGCTTTTCTTTTACTTTACATGCATATAATATCAACTTTTTTTGGTTGGCTTAGTACTTTTATTCACAAAATAGGTAAAACAATTGAAAAACATTTTGAAATTTTAATTAAAATGAAAAATGATTTAAATAAGAATCTTAAAAAAGTACGACTGTGAGAGAAAATCTCATGCAGCGAGTTCTCCCGGGTAATAAAGATAGATTTATTTTTTCAATTTTTGCTACTAGTTCTTTTTGTTTTGCTTGGAAGCTTGCGAAATACCCTATTTTGTTCTGCAGTGAGCAAGTAAAATTTATTTCTTATTATAGTTCCTAAAATTCTTGTGTGTTTAATATTATAAAATTTTATCAAGGAAAATTATTTTTTCAATTAAAGACCAGTATTGCCGATTAGTAACAAACTGTTTTTTAGCCGTAAACCATACTTAAAACAAAATATGATTTTTTTAAGTATTTTTCCCATGATTTATTTAAAAAAATGAAAGCCGAAAAACACTATTACAATGATTTTTGAAAAATCAGGCATTTAAGGGTTAAATGTTTTATTATCATATACTTCAGTTTTCTGAAAGTTATTATCGTGAACCCAAATTGAGTTAGGATGGAACACCCTGTATATTTGATTTGCGACCCCATGTTCTATGGTCATTTTTCATCCTCTTGACGCCTACTTTCACTCCTCTGAATTTGTCGGTCGAATTTTGGAACACCCTGTATATGATTGCCAATTGCAGAAATAGAGAGATAAATCCTTTTATCAAACGACTAAAAATAATTAATATTGTTTAGCGTGTAACAGTAGTTTGTAGCCACCTGTAGATATCGTTTGTGTATTTTTGGCGCGCGTAAGTAGAAAGGTTCACCATCCCCGGTATAAATGATCAGCCCGTTCGTCGAACTTAACTGAAAGTGTCTAATAAATAAAGACACAAACTTGCTTACTGGTACACAAAACACGAACTTTAATAAGCTAAAAGTTAACTTCTACGTTTCGAGCTGTTTCTACAGCCATCTTCAGGAAAATAAGATCGTGAAAAGGCCCAAAGTTCAGAGACGAAAGCTTCCCGTGCAAGAGATAATTAGTCGAAACATGACAATGATTTGAATACAAAAATGTAGTGTTGCCATCTAGTGAAAATAAATAATTATTAATGAACTGAGATCAAATGAATCAAAAGGTCGATTTAAGTAACCATGAGTGCCGCCATCTACACATGAGGGACAAAACCACGTTCAACTCAGTTCTCATTCAAGTTTTGGCAACATAATACAAGTTTAAGCTGAAATATTGTAATTAGATTTAGAATTATGACTTTACTAGTGTATAACCCAGTCAAAAATGACGGCATGTTGATCTGCGTTAACAATTAGACAAAACAAACAGCAGTATTTATTGCAACAATAATAATAATTAGCAAAGTGAATCACAATTTTTGAAGATTTCACAAAATATTAAAATTAAATATTCAATGCGTTAAAGGTTTTTTTTTTTTTAATATATTGTTTTTATAAAAAAGAATGAATCTGAATAATAATGTCGCACCTCTTTTCTTTAGGGGTGGATCAAGGCACGGAGTTAAGAGATAGAGATATTGTATTAGAACTCTGTGGGATCAAGTCAGCGAGTTTTACTCATTTATGGAGCTTTACTTTTCATTTCTAAGTATGGACTTGGCGTCATTTATCATCAATTAATATAAACAAAGGAACGTTTGTTAAAATTTGTAGGTTTTTTTTTGTTGTTGTTGTTGTTTTTTTTTAACATAGAAAATACGCAGGACTTTTAATTAAAGATAAATTTTTGAAATCTTCAGCTATATAACTTTAAATTTTCATTTGGTACAAATAAAATCAAAAGTTATTATTATTATTATTTCTTTCGTAAAATTTTAATTTAATTTTATCAATTTTTAAGAAGTTAGCTTATATCCACTTGAAATTGACTTGCATTGTAAGTAAATTTTATATTTTATATCAAATGTAATTAAAATCTAAGGAATACACAATACCATGTTATGTACTACATATATTAATTATATCAATGCAGATAGAATTTCGATTTTTAACATAATAACATTTGAACAAACAAAATTATAATTTAATAAGTAAAAAGATAATTTTCAGCCATACTAATGCAATCATAACATCTTGTACTTCAGTTACATCTGGGAAAACAAACAAAAAAACAAATATTTATAATGCAAACAAAATTTTAAAAAAAATAATAAGCAGATAAATTTTAAGCTAAATAAAACTAAATTAAAATTCTATCAAAGTCATCATCATAATAAAAATAATATTAATTTTATTTATATTGAATGAAATTTTAAAATTATATAAATGAAGCTTTAAAAAATTGATCTCGAATTACATCATTATGTCTGCATTATTTTTCTTAAAAGAAACTCTAATTTCAATCGATATCGAAAGTTTTCATTTATATTGATTGCCGAAAGATGGCGCCAAAGCAAAGTTAAACTCATCTTGCACTCTCGTTATCCGTTGTTTACATGGAAATAGCTGGTTATTCGTTATTTTTAATTTAGAATTTAACACATTATAATTTGATAGATTTTGAACGTTTTAGAGAAAATAACGAAGAATAGATGTGATATAAAGCAGATTATGTGTACATTACATACGTTGAACAATCGGCAAACTTAGGGTCTCTTGAATATTTATGCCTAACATGGCCGCGATAATTGCTTTTCTCGAGGATGGGTTCGCCCCGGACGCGTTACACTGCCTTTTATTATATAGAGATGATATTATGCCAGATTTTGGGGATATTATAGGATAAATTATCGTTACAAGGTTTATCTTCTCGTGCAATGATTTCAATTGATTCTCTAATTTTACTCTCAAAGGGGTTATTGCAGGGAGCTATAATTTTTGCTTCAGCAATGTTAATATGGCAGACTTCATTAGCTAAGTAGAATAGCCATATTGACTTTGCTGAAGCAAAAATTATAGTTCCCTGCAATAACCCCTTTGAGAGTAAAATTAGAGAATCAATTAGGCAAGATTGTGTCTTTATTTATTATATTTTATGGTGCAATTGTCCAGTATGTGTTATTGAAAGTATGTAGTTTCAGAATAGCACTAATCTTTTTTGAATAATTGTTTGGTAACTATCGAATAAGAAATTGTGTCTGAGAAATAATATTTAAACTAGGAATATGAACTTCGTATTTTTAAATGAACATCGTGAGGTATTTCTTCCGTTTTATGAAATATTCACGAATTGTCTCCTCCTTTCTCATTGCCGTTCGCGGAAATTGGGGGAAGGGTCAAACAGCAAGAAGTCGTGTGGCAAAGATGAAAATGTGGAAACAGAACCAGTCAAAATGTCATCATTTATTATGAACTGGGGGAAAAAGATATATTATTTTTCACAAGTCGGTTTCAAAGCAAAAGGAAAATTATTCATTCAAAAACTTTTGCAAATCTTAATTCAACTACTGGAGGAACTTAAATAGAAATGTGACGAAAATACATGACATGAACTAACTGTTCGTAAAGAAGTCTGGATTTAAAAGTAACAAGTTGAAAATCGTATGTCAAACCTGGCAAATGAGATGCGTTCGTACTTTAAGTAGTTTTATAAATATTCACATCTTGGTGCAATCGCTGTTGCACTCTTATGCAAAAATGCATGAATCGAAATTTTATATGAATAGTGAGCTAAGCTCAGAGTATTTATACAATTGTTAAAACAGTGTACAGTCGTGGAAGAAAAAAAAAGTAAACACCCCCTACTAACTCTGCAACAAATTATCATAGAATAAAGTTACTGATACCAAACGAATGGAAATAAAGTCTACTTTTAAATTATGTATATGTCGTAGGCTAATTGGAGAATCCATCTCCCTTTTTCCAATTAGCCTGATATTTTTCAGGCTTATTGCAAAGAACCTAGAAAGCGTTAGGCTAATTGAAAAATGACCACTTATTATCCGATCAGGGTGATATTTTTAGCTCACAGGCTATCAAAGCCTGAGAGCTTATGTGCCCGCCGATTCTGTATGTACGTGTGTACGTACGTACGTACGTATGTACATAACACGATAATTCTTGATAGAAATGTCCGATTTGCTTCATTTTTTTTTCTAGGTTTATTCTGATAACGTGCTTCCCTGATTAGTTTTTGGGGTTCATTGGTTAAGGATAAAGGGGGAAAAGGGGGTTAGTCCCTCTCCCCTTAATTTATATAAATGGGTTTTTCATGCAGAAATATTCAATTTGCTCCAAATTTGGTATACCGGTTTATTGTGTTAAGGAGCTTCCCCGATTAGATTTGAAAGCTCATTATTTAAGTATAAAGGGGGAAAAGGGGGCTACCCCTTTAATTTAGATAAATCGGTTTTTCATGATGAATTATTCGATTTGCTCCAAATTTGGTATACCGGTTTATTAAGTTAAGGATTCGCCTTGATTAGATTTGGAGGTTCATTAGTTACATGTAATGGGGGGAAAAGGCGGCTATTCTCCCCCCCCACCGTAATTTAGATAAATGTGTTTTTCATGCAGAAATATGCGATTTGCAATAAATTTGGTATATCGGTTAATTATGTTAAGCAGCTTCCCTGATTACATTTGGAAGATCATTATTATATATAAAGGGGGGAAAGGGGGCAATTGCCTCTCCCCTTAATTTAGATAAATGCGTTTTTCATGTAGAATTATTCGATTAGCTCAAATTTGGTATACTGGTTTATTATGTTAAGGAGATGGCTTGATTAGATTTGGAGGTTCATTAGTTAAATATAAAGGGAGGAAAGGGGGGCTAGCCCCCCCCCCCCTTAATTTAGATAAATGGGTTTTTAATGCAAAATTATTCGATTTGCTCCAAATTTGGTATACCGGTTTATTATGTTAAGGAGCTTCCCTGATTAGATTTGGAAGGTCATTAGTTAAGTATAAAGGGAGGAAAGGGGGCTAGACCCCCCCCTGAATTTAGATAAATGGGTTTTTCATGCAGAGTTATTCGATTTGCTCCAAATTTCGTATACCGGTTTATTATGTTAAGGAGCTGCCTTGATTAGATTTGGAGATTTATTGGTTATGTATAAAGGAGGGACAGGGGCTAGTGTCACCTTAATTTAGATAAATGGGTTTTTCATACAGAATTATTTGATTTGCTTCAAATTTGATACACCAGTTTATTACGATATGGCTTCCTTCATTTGATTTGGAGGTTCATTGGTTAAGTATAAAAGGGGGGAAAGGGGGGCAATTGCCCCTCCCTTTAATTTAGATAAATGTGTTTTCATGCAGAATTATCTGATTTAGTTTAATTTTTTTTCAACCGGATACGAACTTGAAGGTTCCATTTGAAGTCAACCCGAAAACCGACCATAACCAGGTTTCGGATTGTGTTCAATTAGAACTTTCAGGTTCGGATCGGGTTGCCGTTGGACGGAGATTATTTTCTCTGGCTTGCATCGGGTTATAGTTCTTTGGAATATTTTTGTCGGTTAAGATTTGATTCGGGACGGGTTTCAGGTTGACTTCGAATGGAATTTTAGGTTCTGGTAGCAGTGCGTGTCCACGGAAACTTATTTGTCTTGTTCGGATCCGGTTATGGATCTTTGGAATATTTTTGTCGGTTATCAGATTTGGTTCGGGATTTCGGGTTTTTTCAAATGGAACTCTCAGGTTTGGGTCGGGTTGCATGTAGACTGAAATTATTTTGTCTTGCTCGAATCGGGGTATGGTCTGTTGTAATTTACTTTTGGGTTTGGGTAGGATTATGCGTTAATAAACCTAATAAAAAGAAAATTGCCCAGTTAAACTGATGGCATTGAGCTCACCGGCTATTCACACTAATTGTATATTATACTCTTATTTCAAAGAATAATGCCCCTCGAAAAATAAATGAAGGTATTAGTCCCCGTTGCCCCCCTTCTACTTAACCAAAGAGCCTCCAAATCTAATCAGGGAAGCTACTTAACATAATAAACTGGTATACCAAATTTGAAGCAAATCAGATAATTCTGCATGAAAAACCATTTCACTAAATTAAGGGGGGGGGATATTAGCTCCCCCATTTCTCCCTTTATGCTGAACCAACGAACTTTCAAATCTAATCAGAAAAGCTCCTTATTAAAATGAACCTAGAAAAAAAAATTAAACTAAATTAGATAATTCTGCATGAAAGCACATTTATCTAAATTAAGGGGAGGGGCAATTGCCCCCTTTCCCCCCTTTTATACTTAACCAATGAACCTCCAAATCAAATGAAGGAAGCCATATCGTAATAAACTGGTATATCAAATTTGAAGCAAATCGAATAATTCTGTATGAAAAACCCATTTATCTAAATTAAGGGGACACTAGCCCCTGTCCCTCCTTTATACTTAACCAATAAATCTCCAAATCTAATCAAGCTCCTTAGCATAAGCTCCTTAGCATAATAAACCGGTATACGAAATTTGGAGCAAATCGAATAACTCTGCATGAAAAACCCATTTATCTAAATTAAGGGGGGAAGTCTAGCCCCCTTTTCCTCCCTTTATACTTAACTAATGAACCTCCAAATCTAATCAGGGAAGCTCCTTAACATAATAAACCGGTATACCAAATTTGGAGCAAATCGAATAATTTTACATTAAAAACCCATTTACCTAAATTAAGGGGGGGGGTGGCTAGCCCCCACCTTTCCTCGCTTTATACTGAACTAATGAAACTCCAAATCTAATCAAGCCATCTCCTTAACATAATAAACCAGTATACCAAATATGAGCTAATCGAATAATTCTACATGAAAAACGTATTTATCTAAATTAAGGGGAGAGGCAATTGCCCCCCTTGCCCCCCTTTATACATAATAATGATCTTCCAAATGTAACCAGGGAAGCTGCTTAACATAATTAACCGGTATACCAAATTTATAGCAAATCGCATATTTCTGCATGAAAAACCCATTTATCTAAATTACGGAGAAGGATAGCACCCCCTTTCCTTCCTTTATATGTAATTAATGAACCTCCAAATCTAATCAAGGCAACTCCTTAACTTAATAAACCGGTATACCAAATTTGGAGCAAATCGGATAATTCATCATGAAAAACGGATTTATCTAAATTAAGGGGGTAGACCCCCTTTCCCCCCTTTATACTTAAATAATGAGCTTCCAAATCTAATCAGGGAAGCTCCTTAACACAATAAACCGGTATACCAAATTTGGAGCAAATCGAATATTTCTGCATGAAAAACCCATTTATATAAATTAAGGGGGGGGGGACTAGCCCCCTTTATCCTTAACCAATGAACCCCAAAAACTAATCAGGGAAGCACCTTATCAAAATGAACATAGAAAAAAAAATTTGAAGCAAATCGGATATTTCTATCAAGAGTTATCGCGTTACGTACATACGTACGGATGTACACACGTACATACAGAATCGGCGGGCACATAAGCTCCCAGGCTTTGATAGCCTGTGAGCTAAAAATATCACCGTGATCGGATAATAAGTGGTCATTTTTCAATTAGCCTAACGCTTTCTAGGCTCTTTGCAATAAGCCTGAAAAATATCAGGCTGATTGGAAAAAGGGAGATGGATTCTCCAATTAGCCCGGCTCTTTGCAAAGAGCCTAGGCTGTTTGCAAAGAGCCGGATTTCCCAATTAGCCTACAACATATATAAAATTTGCTTAGGGAGTCGTCTACATATCGAAACAAACCAAAACTTTGTTTTTTTTCAATAGCAAGATCCAATTTTGACACCAGAAAAAAATGCTACACCCTTCAATTAGCCTAAATATAAATTTGAATGAAATTCGTACGGTTAGTTTACGAGGAATTAATTATTTTAAAACGGAATTATTTTAGTGGTTGTATCCATATTGAAGTTCGGTACTCGAAGGCTGTTGAAAAGCTACAGATTGACTAAGTCACTTCTATTAATGTATTATTTCTTGCCAATATAACCATTTCACTCACATAGTATGCTTCGGCTAGTGTTATACGCCGTAAAATTCTCTTCAGTATTCATTTTATAAAGCTCACAAGTGTTGAATTATCTGATTAAAAAATATATGTAAGATATCTGTAATTATAATAGTTTTTGAATATGTGAATGTGATTGGAAATTTATAAGTGTTTTTATAATGCTTTTCCCCAGATTTTGAACTTATTTAACTCACAGTTTATTTTTCTTATATTTATTGGCAAGGAATATAAAAAATGTCGGCCAATGCAAAATTTAGAATAGAAAAGTATAAAGCAGTATAAGGAATCAATGTAGAAAAAAAAAATGACAAACTGTTTTTTGCCTGAAAATAAATCTCAAGGCGATTAATAATGCCATATTTTGAAAAAAAAAGTTTTTGAAGAGAGGGTAGGACGAATTGATTCTTGTTAGGTCTTTTCAGATATGTTCGCATGGTTTATATTCAGATTTATTTGAAGATCTGAAATTAAATCTACTTTAAAAAGACATCAGAATAACTTTACATTCGTTATTCTCATTTGAAATAGGGTTAATAATTCTATAATTCTGTAATAAAACTTGTTCTGCTATTTCATTTGAAAGTTTGTAATTAACTCATTAATGCTGGTTGACAAAAAACTTGCCATTTCAAGTTTCTTTTTCTTCATATTTTAGATTTTTTTGCACACTACTTCCGATTGTCAAGAATACTTGCCTATCTGAAAGTAAAAAAAATAACTTTTAAAATGCTTTTAAATTAGTCTAGGTACTCGAATAGATCTAAACTTCAAGCTATGGAAGAAAAGATTTAATTACTTAAAGCTCTTTGTTAATAGGTTAAAAACTTATTTGTAAATATTACAATTTTTGATTGATATAGGGCAATTCCACAGAAAATCATCGTTTTTTGGGAGGGAATCAAAGTTATAATATGTTTAATTTAAGGGTATGATTGGAAAACTTGATATTTTTATATTCTGTAGAAGAAGTCTAATAAAAAGGCATTGTAAATTACTGTTTACAAACTAAGTTAAGTACCATTGTTGTCTTTGTAAAGTCATAATGTTACGTCAGTACCACAATAAAAGTTACGTCAGTTACACATGTAAATGCCATTTTTTTCTTTTTTGTTATTCAGAAATTAATTAAACAAGCTACTGTTATAATTTGACATTACTTAGTGTTGTTCAGAACATCAAATCACTTTTTTTAACTGGATAGTTTTGATAATTTTTACACTTCAGTGAAGGCAGAAAAAATGTTTGTATATTTTATGTTACGTCAGTTATAGAATTTTGAATTGCAATTTTTGGGACTCAAAGATATATTGAAATAATGTACAGGTATTTAGGTATTAAGACATTACTAAGAAATATTTTAAGTTGGAAAAAATTGTTCTAGCTTTATTATTAAATTTTCTACATAGATTTGAAAACAAAATTCGATGATAAAATGTTACGTCAGTTACGATGGAATTGCCCTATATAAAAGTTAGTAAAAGACTAAATTAGCAGTTTTACATAATAATAAAATACTTTCGTGGGAATATTTCACTTAATAGATATTCAGTGTAATACAAGGAACAATTGAACAAGATTTGAGTAAATTAAATTTATAAGTATAATATCTCAATGGCTGCATTATAGATATAATAATGGTTTAAATAATGTAAAATCATTTTGACCAAAGTTTTGCAGATATCAACTACTAGAATTAGATTAATCATTTGCCGTAAATACATCGGCATCTATTTAAAAAGAAATAAAAATATTTTTCGTTTTCTTTCATTTTGTATAAAGCATTGAAATGAATAATTTCGTTGTTTACACTACCAAATGTGTACTTCAAATGTTTATACTACCAATTAAGCTTTGCTCTGTGAAATTTCATGTTAATGAGATCATCACAGTTTCTTTCATTAAAATTAAACATCAACTCAACACAAACATGTATACAAGAGCAACTGGCCCGCATAATGAAACATAAAAAGCAACAGTTGCAGCAACTTGCTCTCCCAAAACTTTAAAATACTGAAATTTATCTAAATTTAAAAAAAATATATGATTACGCCAAATAAGAAAAATGATTTCATATTATGGAACTTTAACAAAAGAGGAGCAGAAAATCATGGGTAGGGTAGATTAGTATAAAAAAAATGTGAGGGCAACCCCCCCCCCCCCCTAAAAAAACCCACATGCTTTGCTTAAATTTAACAGAAAAGATCTGTTAATATGATGTATAGAAACCATTTTTATCAACAGTTCCTTGTAATCTCCATGTCATTGATTCAATGAGACTGTTAGCAATAACAGGATCTCTTTTGATAATTTGCATAGCACATTAACGTAAAATATGTTTTACGCTTTTTTTACATCGAAAGACAGACTTAAGCTCTAAGTTGATCTTAAGCCAGGCACCGCAATGCTAGACCAAATGCTTCAATAACATGAGTAAAAAACATTTTTTTTTTCAAATTAGGCTTTTCTGAACATCATAGACCACATCATTTGAAGGTTTTTAAGCATAACTTGAAAACTACTTGGAAGAAAATTTTGAAATTTTGGATTTGGATAAAGCAAGACATAATTACTATAAATCCATCAAAAAAATTGTAGGTTGCAATTTATATATTTTTTTTTCGAATATTAATTTCATAATTCATATTATAAAATTAAAAAATTTCCAATCGTTTGGTACTACTCACTTTCTTCTACGATTATATCTTGCCGAGTTCGTAGAGGGTGTTTACTTTTTATTTTTCCACGACTGTACAATGGGAACTATACAAAATATTTAAAATCTACATGACAGTTAAAATATGCATGACTTTTAAACACTAAAACTATTTTAAAAACTTCCCAACGGTTTCAGCCAAAACACTTGGCCTTTCTCAAGGGATACTAAAGATGCACTCCCATCGTTTTAGTGTTCAAATGCATATTTTAATTGTCATGTAGATTTTAAACGTTTCGTATAGTTCTCATTGTACACTATTTTCGAAATTGTATAAATATTCTGAGCTTAGCTCATTGTTTATATAGTAATTACAGTGTATATACAATCTTAAATATTTACAAAATTTATTACGTTTATATATATTAAATTCAGTAATACGGAAATAGGACTTAATCACCATGCCAACATTACTTATTATGGGATATCATTAAATTAATTACGTATAATATGATTTAATAGAATGAAGAAAACTTTTATTAATATCTTTTTAAGTTTTGATTCGATTTTCCTGAAATTTGAAACGACTCGACAAAATTCTGCAACGATTCTGTATATATTAAATTTCAAGCCATTATGTTGGTTAGCTTTTGCGCTGTTATATGCAGACAGATGGACAGACCAGACGACAACTATAGGTGATACATATATATATAATTACGAAAGCACCTAAAAATGCCCTTTTCATAACTCGTCAGTCGCTAACATTTCAACGCTTAAAGTATAAAATTAAGCATTATTGCAGAAATATTTTGACAATTGAAGAGCTAAGTGGAATAACATGTTAAGTAACAAAAATTACATTTGAAGAAATTTGATGTGAAAGTTTTTGTTGTCAATTTTAATGATTTATTTTCTGTCTGATACCATGTGTTTAAAATATTAACAGGTGTGGGACTAAACTCTATCAAAAAAACTTATTCATATTTAATTTTGAAATATTAAAAAATATTAATATTATTTGCATTATTAAATATTAAAATATTAAATATTAATGAATAATGTCTTAAATCTTCAAGGCTAAATAGAACTTTGGTATTTTAACTTTACCATGTGGTAGAATACCTGATAACACCTTCGTCCAAAAGATAAAATCATTTTTAAGAAAATGTAGCATAACATGTTCTTCCACTCAGCTCTTCAATTGAAACGCAACTTTAAAAACTAGTATGTTGTGGCCATCACAAAACTTTCTTCTATATAAATCACGTCAATTAAATCATTTAAATAGTATAAGAAATTACAACAATTTAGAACCAATTCGTATCCCTGAATTCGAAGTTTGATGAAAATTCGTGCATTAGTTATTGAGATAGAGCTGTAGGGGAAATTCTGAAAAATTCAGCATAGCAGCGCCACCTGTTGAGCGATTTGCACCAAAACACAAACAGCACTAATTCATATTAAGGTATACCGGAATCTTAAGTTTGATGAAAATCGGTGCATTAGTTCTGGAGCTAGAGCTATTGTGGAAATCACAAAAAATGTAGCACAGCAGCGCCACCTGTTGAGCGATTTACATGAAAAGGTACAAAACATCATTTCATGTCAAGAACTAACTGAATCTGAAGTTTGATGAAAATCGGTGCATTAGTTCTGGAGCTAGAGCTATTGTGAAAATCACAAAAATGCAGCACAGCAGCGCCACCTGTTGAGCGATTTACACGAAAAGGTACAAAACATCATTTCATGTCAAGGGCTAACTGAATCTGAAGTTTGATGAAAATCCGTGCATTAGTTCTGGACATTGAGCTATTGTGGAAATCGTGAAAAATGCTGCATAGCAGCGCCACCTGTTGAGCGATTTACACCAAAACATAAACAGCACTAATTCATATCCAGGTATACCTGAATCTGAAGTTTGTTGAAAACCCAAGTATTAGTTCTTGAGACCAAGTATTAGTTCTATTGCGGAAATCTCAAAAATGCAGCATAGCAGCGCCACCTGTTGAGCGATTTACACCACAAGAGGCAAAACGTCAATTCATGTTAAGCACTAACTGAATCTGAAGTTTGATGAAAATCCGTGCATTATTTCTTGAGATTGAGCTATTACGAAAGTCGTGTAAATGCTTCAAAACGCAGCATAGCAGCGCCATCTGTTGAGCGATTTGCACCAAAACGTTACCAGCACCAATTCATATCAAGGATTAACGGAATCTGAAGTTTTATAAAAATACGTGCATTAGTTCTTGAGATAGAGCTTTTGTGGAAATCCTGAAAAATGCTACATAGCAGCGCCACCTGGCGATTTACACCAAAAACTAATCAGCACCAATCTATATCAGGGACTACCTGAATATAAATTTTTATTAAATTCCGTGCATTAGTTCTTGAGATAGAGCGCCCACAAAATTTGTGTCACATACAGACAGACAGATGGACAGACGGACAGACAGACTCACAGACAGACATTTTGTAAAAACATGTTTTTTGGAATCTCTGACCCATAAAACGTATAAATCCGTCGAAAACTGGAATTCGAAAATTTTCATGAAACCAATACTTTCTTCTTGTCAAGATAGAAGAAAGTAAAAATATGCAGAAAACAGAAATAAAAATTCAAATTTCTGGGGAAAATTCGTATTTTTCTGGGGGGCGGGGGGGGGGGGTGTTGTTTGTTTGTTTCCTTGTTTCTGAGGAATCCTAAACACATTAATGCATTCTATACCTGTAACTTTTACACTGAAGAGGCGAATGTGAGATTTGATTTATAAGGATTTTGGCTTATAGTTTTAAGTTTTGTTTTATTTCTGGAAAAGTTTTACTTTCTTTTCTGTATGTATTCTACGTATGCAGGTCAGACATAATCCGTGGTCGGGAAAAAAACTTTTAGTTTGTACAGAACTACAACTACAACTACTTTATCGAAAATGTAGGTAACTGCAACTATAACTACTTGTTTTATAAAGTCGCGACTGCAAACGACTTTTCGAAAGTAATCACTACTTCGATATTTTCAGATTTTGTCAATGAATTCAGTCTGCACTTGAAATTACGAACATGGATTAAATAATACAGTGGCTTCTCGTTATATCACGCCTGCTGGGATGCAGTCAAATGAATGCAATATAACCAAGGGATTTAAACATTAAGAAAGATAATGTACTTAAGAAAATGTTTTGCGTTAGTCTCTAAAATGTTAACGTATTACACATATAACAATTTTCTTAAGAGGGATACATAATACAGTAAAACTTTGTATTTAACTAGATAAAAATGTGGTTACACTACAAATGACTATTATTATTATTGTTGTGGGTGGGCACACGAAAACAGAACATAATATCTGAACAATCGATATAACAAGTGTACATAAAATGTTTATATATAGCCATAAACTGCACACATTTTATTTACTATTCTTATAGAAATTTGTTGCAGACATTCGCAAATTGTTAAGGAGCATTCATTTTTCACAAAAAAAGGCAAGTTACGATCCCGTGGTTTGAAGAATGGCATCTTCTTTTCTTAAAATAGCGGTAGTAACACCAATGCCCTTGCAAACTACTGATTTTTTGTATCGCGCTACTCGATACATTACATTTTTTTCACAATGTATCACATAACACTACTAGTCTAGTAGAAATAGCATTTTGCCTGGCAAAAATTCGGGTAATTCTGATTTTCGGGTATTGTGTATAGGTTGACCCTCTTATGAAAAAACCAAGTTTTCGACCTTCTAGACCTTGTGCGTTTTTTACTATATCGAAAAAACCAAAATTTTTCGGCACTTTTTTCGATTTTTCTTGATTAACTCGATTCCAGTGCATTTCACAGAAAAAATTATAATTACAATTTTGTAGAGGACAAAAGTCCCTACAAGATTTACTATTCATGTTTGGGAATTGATCAAATAGGAGGCGAGATACGGAGCCGGGAAAATGAGGTACAATTTGCAAAAAGTGGAAAAAAAACCAAATGACGTTAGTTTTTCCTTCATAACCCGTTTTTATTTTTTATTTTTACGTTTTAGAGATAAAAATGTCATAATAAACTTTGTAAAGTGTGAAATATCCTACAAGTTTCATTCATTAGAACATTAATTACTTCTAACAGACTTAAAATCAGAACAACACGATTTGTGGTTAAAACAGAAAAATACCGCCCGACAAGTGGCAAGTCACTAACTTAAAAACGATCTTTAATTTTTGATACTGAATAAACGAAGCAATTAATTGATTATAGTATGTACAATAAAAAGTAATTGGAGAATAGTTGTGAGGGGGGTGGCGTGAAGTTAATCAAAAAAACGTATTCGGTCGATATAAGCGCCGCCTAGAGAAGGATCGGAAGTCGAAAGTAAAATTAAGTGCTAAGAATAATATAAAAAAAATACTGCAAAGATAAATAAAACATAATTTAGAAATTTTAAAAGGGAAAAGGATTATACAGGGCCGAAACTAGAGGGGGGGGGGCATACGCTTCATGCGCCATAATGGAAGGCAAAGAGGGTGCAAAATGAAGATTTGGTTTGTTGTATTTGTATTAATTTGTCACGCAAGTTTTTGTTAGTTAGTCAAAGTTTACATTAATGGTAAATCTATCTCACATTCAGAATATTATTCCCAACATAAAGAGAGCCAACAATTATGTTTATACATATTAAGACGGAAACCTGTATAAAGGGGAATTATTTTCGGGAGTTTTTGAATTCAACTTTAAATTTTTAAATAAAGCTATAGATATTATAAACTTATAAAATTCTATATGTATTCAGTTTGCGCAGGAGGGGGAGAGTGTGTGTGTGTGTGGGAGGAGAGGGCGGGGGAATCCATGTTTGCCCTAAATGAAAAAAAAAAGCTAGTTTCGGCCTAGAAGTATCGAATAAGAATAACTGTTAAAAATGAGTTCGGAAAGCTCAAAATGCATGATTCTATACATTAAAAGTAATAGCGGAAGAAATATTGACAATTAATCAAGCATATTAATATTATTACCGAAATTTCCCGCGTATAAGCCACGGCTCAGATAACTCATTTTTCTACCAAACTTTTTGTTTTAATACACTAGGGGGCTCGGCCCCCTACGAGCTACGCTCGCCAACCCCCGTCCAGACACCGCAGACTCTAAATGCACGCTAATTTGATCGGCTTTAAAAAGATTTCGAAAGATTAAATTATAATTTAAAAAACAGTGGCGATCTCCCTAAAAACGAATTTCTATTCATTTCTCTTTGATTGGGGAATTTTAACGCCAAATCCGCTGCGGTACTACTTGATTATCCTGTCGGCCAATTTCGCCAAATTATATAAATCGCCAAACCACTCGCCAAATTATACAAATTGATATAATTTTTATTTTAAATAACGAAAGAACAAATAAATTCGTACAACATTAATAAAAACAGAAATAAAACGTCGAAATAAAAATAACTTGATGACGTATACACGTGTAACAACATTTCAAAATAAGCTAATATAAAAGGAATTAAGCAAAGAGAGTCTTTGTCTCCTGGTATTTTTTAACAAAGCGAAAAGAAAGTTCTTTTAAATGAGACATTTTAAATTAATTCTCAAAATATCAAATAAATGTCTAGCGCAATTTCTAAATTTAAACTTTCTTGCAATATTATTTTGTGTTCATTTTATGTAATAACTATAATGTGACGTAAATATGACTTAATTTTTCATAAGACTTCTAACGCATGTTAATGAATTTATTATTTTACAATATCCTTTCTCTTTTAAAATTCACGTGTATACTTTTTATAATGACGTAATTTTTAATAAGTTCCTGCTTTTTATACGTAATTATTTAATTCTAATTTGAAAGTTTTTTTCCTGTTTATAATAGTCACGTGTAAATAATTTTTTAATTTGAAGCAAACATTATTGCTTGCGCTTTTTATACAGTTGGCAACAGTTTAAATTAGTACAATTTTCTGAAATCTGTAAAAAATATGTCTAGAAATGCTGAAAATTTGAATTTAAAATAGAAATAAAACCTGAAAAAATGAGTCAAAATAAAAAAATTAATACAATCTGCTCTCCGGCAAATTCTAACGCATAAAATGATCTAAAAATGATTACACTGCCATGTATAGTTTTTGCTGCTATAAAACTTTTTTAGTGGAACGATTTTGTCCAACTTTAGCATTAAATATCTCTTAAAATAATTCTTCGATTTGAAAACTGTCTGCATCAGCGTGTTTATCAAACATTTCTGTATAAAACCACCGATTTTCATATTTTTGTATGCATTATTTTTATTAATATTAACGAAGAAAGGCCTCCGGTCACAAAAAAATCAAAACCGGCGGCGGCGGCGGCGGCGGTGTCAGCGGTAGTTACTTTTTTTAGAATAGAGAGATTGTAACTTATTTCTGCCTAGCATTTATTTGACTTCATTTTTTGAATACAATTTTTCGTTTGAAACAGGCTTAACATAGCCGCAGCTTATACGCAGGAAATTACTGTAAAAGACACTTTTCTCAGAGAGACATTATGTCGGGAAAGAAAAATAAAGCACTGTGTTCGTCATTTTAATTAATAATTTTTGTAGTTTTTACATTTAACTTACTATTTACTGAATTTAATTAATAGTAATATTTTACATTTTTTGTAAAGGATAAATTTCTCTACAACATGCACTATTTAGGTTTGTAAATTGACCAAATAGTAGACGCGATACAGAGTCGGGAAAATAGGATAAAATTTGCAAAAATTACAAAAATCCACAAATGACGGTATTTTTTGCTTTATAACTCACCTTTAGTGCATTTGAGAATCAAAACAGTCATAAGCAACTTTTTAGAGCATGAAGTAGACCATAGTTTCATTTATTAGGTAATTATTTTTTCTAATAGGCTTTGAAAATCACAGCAACAAGATTTTGTTTAAAAACAGGAAAATACTGCCTAGCAATTTAGTAATTTTAAAAAATACCTTTAATTTTTTATATTGAAAACACAAATTAATTAATTATATCATGTACAAGGTACTAATCAACAAATATATAGTAAGTACTATAGTCATTTTATATATGTTTCCTTTTTCTGCTGCTTGGCCCTGGTAGTGATGCCATCGTCTCAGGTTCCTCACGGCCGGTCTCTCAACTGGACTAATTTAAAAAAAATTTTGGTAGAAAACAGAGTTATCTGAGACGTAGCTTATACACGGGAAATTACGGTAATAATATTCTTATACTTGATTAATTGTGAATATTTCTTCCGCTATTGTTTTTAAAGTATAGAATCATGATTTTGGGCTTTCCGAACTAGTTTTTAAGAGTTATTCTTATTCGATACTTCTAGGCCGAAACTAGCTTTTTTTTTTCATTCTAGGGCAAACATGGATTTCTCCCACACACACACACACACACTCTCCCCCTCCTGCGCAAAGTGAATTTACAAACAGAATTTTATAAGTTTATAATATCTTTTGCATTATTTTAAAATTTAAAGTTGAATTTAAAATAATCCCGAAAATACTTCCGCTTTATACAGGTTTCCGTCTTAGTATGCATAAGCATAATTGTTGGTCCTCTTTATGTTGGGAATAATATTCTGAATGTGAGATAGATTTACCGTTAATGTAAACTTTGACTAAATAACAAACACTTGTGTGACAAATTAATACAAATACGACAAACCAAATCTTCATTTTGTGCCCTCTTTGCCTTCCATTATGGCGCATGAAGCATATGCCCCCCCCCCCCTCTAGTTTCGGCCCTGTATAATCCTTTTCCCTTTTAAAATTTCTAAATTATGTTTTATTTATCTTTGCAGTATTTTTTTATATTATTCTTAGCACTTAATTTTACTTTCGACTTCCGATCCTTCTCTAGGCGGCGCCTATATCGACCGAATACGTTTTTTGATTAACTTCACGCCACCCCCCTCACAACTATTCCCCAATTACTTTTTATTGTACATACTATAATAAATTAATTGCTTCGTTTATTCAGTATCAAAAATTAAAGATCGTTTTTAAATTAGTGACTTGCCACTTGTCGGGCGGTATTTTTCTGTTTTAACCACAAATCGTGTTGTTCTGATTTTAAGTCTGTTAGAAGTAATTAATGTTCTAATGAATGAAACTTGTAGGATATTTCACACTTTACAAAGTTTATTATGACATTTTTATCTCTAAAACGTAAAAATAAAAAAGGGTTATGAAGGAAAAACTAACGTCATTTGTTTTTTTTCCACTTTTTGCAAATTGTACCCCATTTTCCCGGCTCCGTATCTCGCCTCCTGTTTGATCAATTCCCAAACATGAATAGTGAATCTTGTAGGGACTTTTGTCCTCTACAAAATTGTAATTATAATTTTTTCTGTGAAATGCACTGGAATCGAGTTAATCAAGAAAAATCGAAAAAAGTGCCGAAAAATTTTGGTTTTTTCGATATAGTAAAAAACGCAAAAGGTCTAGAAGGTCGAAAACTTGGTTTTTTCATTAGAGGGTCAACCTATAAACAATACAAGAAAATCAGAGTTACCCGAATTTTTGCAATGTAAGGCCCTTTTTTCAGCTATTTCTACTGGACTATACTAACTACTAGAAAAAGTAACGATTACTGTAGTTTCGCTACGTGCAGCGCGCTAATTCCGAGCGTTGTGCATAGTAGACTTTACATTGAATGTAGAAGAAGACATTGAATTCAGGGATCACAAAAAAGTATAAGGTATTTGTTAAAATAAGTTAGCAATTGTTCAAGTGCTTTTTCGAAAAACGCCTAGCTTAGTTATCATAATAATTATAATGATAAACCAGTTCATAAAAATAAAATATTTAAACACATGTTCATAAAGTAGTAAATAAGGCAATCCGCAGGAGAGATATACTTACGACAAATTTTAAGCATGCTTTGTAATAAAGGTACTTTTATTTTTCGCATTTTTTTTTTTTTTTTTTTTTTTTTTTTTTTTTTTTTTTGTATAGTCCTTATGAAATAAGTTATTTACAAAATTATCACAGTGCTAAGTTTCTTAAAATGTGTGTTTTACATAGCATAATTATTTTACTCTTTGTTTAATATTTTTTTATCACCTTTTGTACCATTAGCGTATATCCACAAACATATATACATGTATAAATTTGTTATCTTTGATTATGTATTATCAATTACGTATTTGTCGCTATATTTTAGTAAAAGATGAACTAAGCTTTAATTTTAAAGACAACCCTTCTCAAATTTATACATAAAATACATGTATAAATTTGTTATCTTTGATTATGTATTATCAATTACGTATTTGTCGCTACATTTTAGTAAAAGATGAACTAAGCTTTAATTTTAAAGACAACTCTTCTCAAATTTATACATAAAATACATGTATAAATTTGTTATCTTTGATTATGTATTATCAATTACGTATTTGTCGCTATATTTTAGTAAAAGATGAACTAAGCTTTAATTTTAAAGACAACCCTTCTCAAATTTATACATAAAATACATGTATAAATTTGTTATCTTTGATTATGTATTATCAATTACGTATTTGTCGCTATATTTTAGTAAAAGATGAACTAAGCTTTAATTTTAAAGACAACCCTTCTCAAATTTATACATAAAATACATGTATAAATTTGTTATCTTTGATTATGTATTATCAATTACGTATTTGTCGCTATATTCTAGTAAAAGATGAACTAAGCTTTAATTTCAAATACAACCCTTCTCCCAAAATAAATGGTACGTAGTAGGGTAATTTTACCATATTGGGATTTAGTATTGTGAAATCTATAAAAATCAATCATTAATTTTACAGAGAGAATTTTTACACAGATCAGTGACTATGGCCATAAATATCTTAAAAATAGTCTTTTGTAAACTAAATAAGTAACCTTCGCGTGTTTGTTTTATTTTTCTATAAAGTTCTGAATTACTTTAAAACAGTTCGGCTTGACTGACTACTGATTAGAATAAAAACCTTAAAGAAATATAATGAATTAAATGGCAACAGCCATTACCATGAACAAACATCTTAACAATGAAAAATTTAAAGTGATCCACTTATACAAACGGTACAATAACCAGTGATATTTTGTCACTGACCTTGCAAAAGACGTCTTTCTGTTTGAATTTCATAATTTTTTTAGAATCGAGTCGTCATTATACACTTTAACATTTAGAAGAACTTGCAAAAAAAAGTGATATATTTTGTTTTTCTAGATTTGGAAATTGCTTGAACATTTCAAGACAATACCGAGGAAAATGCTTTATGAAATAAATAGGCCCCATTTGTTCGTTAGACAAACAACATAAATAAATAAATTCATGAAATATGTAAACGGAAAAAATGATAATTATGTCTTGGTCACACTGGTCGTATCACTTCATC
Organism: Maratus speciosus; assembly: GCA_963932465.1. Classification (NCBI taxonomy): domain Eukaryota; kingdom Metazoa; phylum Arthropoda; class Arachnida; order Araneae; family Salticidae; genus Maratus; species Maratus speciosus. Next base: position 288,304,276 of record OZ010800.1, on the reverse strand, counting down.
TGTAAAAGGGTATCGCTTTCCTTGTTGACTTAGCAAAATAGGAGACAAAAAAGGTAATTTTCTTCCTAATTGCCTCCTTTGATTAAAATAAAGTCATTGTCTTTGAATAAATAGAGGCTTGAAGATGTCAATTTTGTCATGTAACAGTGAGCGGCCTCGCATGCAAGAGGTGCAATTTATTTGGTGAAAATAGAAATGTTAAGGTGGAGACCTTCGACCCGAATTAGAGTAAGAATTAAAAATGACAATTTTTTTTTTTTTTTTTTTTTTTTTTTTTTTTTACTACAGAAAATTATTCAAAATAAAACTGTAAGGAATAAATTTTCTATTTCCTTATCGGAAAAAAGTTCCTTTTAAAAAATCAATTAGTAATGGCATTTATATATATATTATTAGACTTTATACTGAAGGATGATTCTTTTTTAAAAGAAACAACCTCATGCATTTCAAATTATTCAGCGTGTAGCATTCAAAAGAAAAGAAAAAAAAAAGGAAAATCTGAATTTTTGAATGACAATTTCATTGCTAATCGATGTATAGATATAGGATTTTAATTTCTTTTCAAATTAACACAAGACAGGTATGTAGGAAAATACATTGTTTACAATACAAGTAAAAGTACAGCGAATACTTATTTTTGTGAGATATCGAGGAAGATTCAAAATAAGTCCGAGGTATGAATGCTTGATGCCTGACTTTATTTATAGTTATTAATGCCTGACTTTATTTATAGTTATTAGTATATAATTGAAGTTTTTTTTTTTCCTGTAGCTACATTCTTTTACAACTATTCACTGTAACTGTCTGAAATTTTATAAACAATATGATTTTTTTTTTTTTTTTTTTTTTTTGTAAATGTGACAAATCATTATTATTTATTATCATTTCTCAGTTTTACTAAGTCCTTTGATTGCATCGATATCTCTGGCATCTTCGATTTACATATTAATGGAAATTCTTTTTTCAAGAGACACTTCTGTCTCTCAATTCTAAGACATTTGTTTTTCTAGACTTTAAATGCCAGTGTCAAGGAAAGCCAGCTCCAGAGGAGGTAGTTTTTGAAATGTATAATTTATGGCTTATGATATGATGGTGGTCTAAAAAAATGCATGATCAATTTGGAATCCATGATAACTTTTGTTTAACTCGACCTTATCATTGAGTGTAAGCAGGAAGTTGAAGTGCTTGAAAAGTGGCTTTGTCAGAAAAAGCTTGTATCACAACAAAGTTCGCGTTTCATCGGAACCCTAGGTGGCTTTCAGCCGAGCTGCTCCATGCATAAAACGCCCGTCTTCGGAATCTGGGTATGGGTTTTTTGAACTTTAGCTGATGTATTGGAGGTTTTTTTTAATATATATCGTTCTGAATGCCTTTTGAGTACTTTTTATAATTTATCTGTTTTGGGGATTATACCAATGAGGTGGAACGCGACATAAAATTGTATTTATTTTTTTATTATTATTTATAAATATTTTGCACTATGTTTTTTCCACTCGAAGTATATATTTATACGTATACTCCTTTTAAAATGCAATTTCTTTAAAGAAATTAAAATTTATTTATTAAAAATAAAAAAAAATATTTTAACATTGTTTGAAAAATCCGTAATTTTATGTTAGCCGGGCGCAGGTGATAAATCGCCAAATATTCCTCCCATCAGTACCATATGTATTGCCTTCATTTCATTTAAAATGTAAATATTGCACTCATTTAATTTAAAATACATATATTTAAAATACATGCCTTTCCCTTATTTCATTTATTTATTTATTTATTTTAAATGTAAAAAATAATACCATAAACCAAAATATTTTATTTCAACATCAAAGTATTGTTTTCTAATTTACACACGTGGAATATAAAAGCTGATATTAGAGAAGGAAAATAAAGTGCTACGAGGTGAAACTCGTCAAATTTCGATGAAAGAAAATTCTTAACAGGGAACTGTTACATTGATTTATAATAAATATTCAAAATTACAATAAAAAAATCCATCTTTCATTTTTTATTCTAACTCTTAAAACAAATGTTATTTTAACCTAAAGTTAACTCTTAAAACAAATAGTACTTTAACCTAAAGTTAACTCTTAAAACGAATATTATTTTAACCTAAAGTTATCAAAATACCATTTCTATAAACTTCAAATGTTTAAATTATTGAAAAATTAAACTTTACGTAATCAGTAACATATAATCAAGATAAGTAATTATGATGAAGCTATCAATTGAAGCTCTTATTCTTGGTATTACAGCATGAAAACTAGCAAAAATTATTTCAGTTTGACACAATCATAGTTTTTTTCCATGAATCTAACTCTAACGTCATGTTTCACCGTCTCAAAATTTACATAGGTACTTCTCATATTCACCATTTAAAAAATAATTTAACTCGCAATAGGTTATTAATAAATATATTTCCAAACTTGAAGTTAGGTTTGTCAGCTACAATTTTGCTTGTGAATATTTGTACTCCTGACTTGAAGTTCTAATCTCAGCTATCGGCGAGTAAAAATTCCAGAAATTTATGTATTTTAGAGGCATTCGTGGTAAAATATTTAATTTTATAGAAGAGAATTATCGTTTTCTTTTCAAGACGTCATTTTCACTTACTGAAACATTTTACTTAACGTCTCAGACTCACTATCAGTGGAATGAAAAAATATTGGAATTTAACAAATTTATGACTTATGAGGGAGAATGTGCTTTTTAAAGCATGGCGTCATTTTCTGCACACATTTTTTTTAAAAGTTATTTTTTATTGTTATGAGAAAATGGCATTAGTAAGGATATAATCATTGAAGATAAATAAACCCTACATATAATGTGCACAGCCAATCTTCATACCACCCCGGCAACCATCCATTTATACATCGTCATCTCTAAAAACACGACAATCTGTTTTAAAAAGACCAAAAAAAAAAAAGCTTTAAATGTAGGAATTTCATAGCAATATTTAAAAACTAAGAATATTTTAAGAAAGTGATTCAGTGAATTAAATAAGCATCAATTTATTGAAATATTACTTTTAATTTATTAAAATATCATTACCTGCTCCTTCTTCTCTTTCAAAAAAGGGAAAGAAAGGAAAAATAATAAAGGAATCAAGGAAACAGAAACTTCGAACGCAAAAGTTTGTGGAAGCTATGTCTCTTTGTGTAATCATAATAAAATATTTAAGTTTTCTGAATTAAAAAAAAGAACGTTACATTTTAAACATCACGACGTTTCCACCAACGGAACTTTAAAGTTCACGATTTATAAATACAAACGCACGCAGCCTCATGAATATGGCGCAACTTTCATATATAGAACTAGGAGGCTCGCCAACTTTCATTCAAACACCGCAGTTACACACATATTAATGAACTTATTATTTTAAAGTTGTCCTCCTCTTTTTAATATTCACGTGAAAATTCTTTTGTTGTGAGAAAGGAAATATTATTATTTGCGCTGTCTTAGAATTGGCAAAAAAATTTTTAATCTGTTTGGCATTATTATTTTTTAGCCATTTAAAATAGGACAAAATTTCTCCCATTTACTGCTTTTAACGCATATTAATGAACTTATTATTTTAAAGTTTTCTTTCTCTTTTAATATTCACGTGTAAATACAATTTTTATGATGTAATTTTCTATATTTCCCTGCTTTTAACACGTAATCATTTAATTTCAATTTTAAAGTGCATTTTTCTGATTTTAATAGCCACGTATAAATAAATTTTTAATTGAAAGGAAATATTATTCGTTGGGCTGTTTTCACAATTCGCAACAATTTAAAATAATAATCTTTTGTAAAATATGAAAAAATATCTCCTCAAATTATGAAAACTAGTATAAAAAATTAAAAAAACCCTAAAAAAATTAGTCAAATTAAAAAAAAAAATAAATGCAGTCTGAACACCGCGAGTTTTTAATGCATAACCTTAAAAAAATGATTAAATTCCTATGGATAGTTTTTGCTGCTATAAAACTTTTTTAGTGGAAAGATTTTGACTGACTTCAACATTAAATAACTCTTAAAATAATTCTTCGATTTAAAAATTGCCTAAAAAATTGCACAAAAAATTCTTTTACGGCAGCAGTGGAAGCAGCGTTAGTTACTTTTTTTTTTTTTTTTTAGAATAGAAGAGTATATATTATTTCTAATTTCTAAAAGGTGTAAGATTAAAACTTTAAAAACAGTAAAATACAGTAGAACCTCGATTATCCGAAGTAATTGGGACCGACCATCTTTCAGAAAATCAAAAATTTCGGATAATCGAGAATGCTTCAATTTTAAGATTAAGGAGAAATATTTGCAATATTTCTTATTATGATAACAAGTGCTTAATAAAAATAAAGCAATAGCGAAATAGAAACAAGAATAAATTACCTGAATTTTAATTTTAAAATTAAGTACTTTTTACGTATATCACAAGGGTTTGAAAAAATGTTTTGTTTGTCGCAGTTTCGATTGCCTTTTCTTTGAAACTCTATCAAGGTGATTTTTAACATTATTAGTTTACCAGTATCACAGTCTTTCTGCTGCTCCAGACATGCCAAACCTTTTGCAAAATATTCAAAAGCTTCAGAATTGCTAAATTTTTCGATTTCTTCGTTCCACTCCGCAACTTACGGGAACTCAAGTTAAATTTAAAGGAACTCTAAGAAAGGGAATCGAAAATATTTATATGTACTCGTAGTTCGGAAAGGACCGCTTACACACAAGATGATAGTTTTTAAAAAAATTCAAAATGGATTTGCACGCAAGGAATGTGATAGTTATATACATATATAAGCTTTTAAAATGGATTTGCACACAAGAAATGTGAATGTGATAGTAAAAATAAAAAGCTTTAAAAATGGATTTCGGTTAAAAGAGTTTCGAATACAAGAGGTTCTACTGTACTTTTATTTGACTGTTTTCCTGTTTCGACTGTACCCGAGTCATTTTCAAAACAAATAAATAATAATATTCTGAAATTGCACGATCTAGGATGCAATGATCTGAAACGCCATCATTCAGTTTTCCATGTAACGTATGCTATTATTTTTATGTTTGTTTCTATTTTCGTAACCATTGAATAACTCGAGCCACAATTTTGATAAGTTAAATTATGCCTGCTGATGCCTTAAATGATAAACTGCATCATTTAACTTACCAAAATTGTGGCTCGAATTACTGAATGATTTCGAAAAAAAAAAAAAAAAAATAGCATACGTTACATGGAAAACTGAATGATGGCGTTTCAGATCATTGCATCATAGATCGCGCAATTTCAGAATACAGTAGAGCGCCGATTATCCGGACGCCGATTAACCAGATTGTCCAATTAACCGGATCGATCAACGACCATAAGTTTTTTCCCGCCTTCTCCAAAAATTCTTGAAGTTAAACTTCTTTAGGCACGGCACGGTACGGTAAATTCGGCTGGATATCACGAAATTTAACCGTTAAATAACCATTTCCTAATCCTGAAATAATAAAATCGCCAGCAAATGCATAAAATGAGCTTTTCCTAGAACTTCAGAAGTTTCACTTCTAACACACGAGAGTCTCAAGCATTTTGTTTCTCCCCAGGAACACTCCTCTTTATCTTCAAATTCTCTGAAGGGAGTCGGAAAATTGCTTCTTTTGTCCCTTGGTGTTCACTCGCATTTGTTCGTACACTGTATGCATATATTCATGCAATAATTTCCATGTGTACTTCTATGTACAGCTTTGTAGAAATTTTGTGGAGAATAAAATTTAAAAAAGTTAAAAATATATAACTTCTAAACCGCCATTTGTTAATATGCTAAAATGTGCACTACTGCATTTGCCAGTCCTAAGCCTGGAAAAAATGTGAAGGGAAATTACCTAAAAAGAACTACTATAGTCGTTTTTTAAAATTGTCTAATTATCCGTATTTTTCATTAACCCTCTAGTTCATACTGTTGCCAATTGGCAACAAATTAAATTTTCTCTCGTTATCGTTTATTTACCGTTGCCTCTCGATAACTTTATGCTTTATGTATTCATTTTGACCCTATGCTTAGGTTTAGTGCATTAAAAATACCATAGGTGATAATAGTTGTTTATCAGTTACAAATAAAAAGGAATTTTTGAAGTCTTCCATTTTCCTAGTTTGATTTCTAACACAAATAAAAAATATTTAAAATGCAAAATTTCATTTGAAAAAAAAAATTTCAAAAGAATATGCTGTTAAAAGTGATTTTAAATAATTTTCAGTAAGGTGTCTTGCATCAAATATTCTATGCATGCGAATATACGTTTGTTGCCATTTGGCAACACCATGAATTGAGTTCCGCTTTTATTTACATTTTTAGTATTCTGTTCAATGAATTTGTTGATTGTTTCATCTTGCTTTTTGTCTATTTTTTCTTCAAAAAATTTGTTCTGATAGAGCCTCATCATGTTCAATATATATTTTAAAGCAAAGATGCTAAAAAAAATATTAACATAAGAAATTTGGATTGGATTGTCTAGTGAAAGTGACATTTCTTACAATGACAGGGATAACGATCCACCTTTTGATCGAAACCTTCTGTTCAAAACCGGTTCAGATACTTATGATAAGACTGATTGGGATTTACAAGCAGATTAATCAGCTAATGAAATTGACTAGAATTTTGATGCAAACGTTGGGATAGTGGATATTCCATCTACATCAAAACAAAAGCAGCCAGGTAAACGTAAACAGAAAAAAGTGAAAGCTTCAAACTCTTCAGCCAGATCCTTCTTAGATAAAGATTATTGGACATGTTTCTCTGCCTGAAAGTGTTTTATCATTAAAAACACCATATAAATATTTTTTGTATTTTTTCACCCAATACGTTTCGAGCCTATCTCTCAACAAACAAACCTGTATAGTGTTTTAAAACATGTTCAAAAGCCACTCAATATATGCTCGAAAGATATAAAAGAGTATCTAAGGATTTGTATCTTTAGTAGCATAGCAAACTTTAAAATCATAAGATTGTTCGGGAACCCTGTCATTGGTATATCACCAGGTAGTCGCACTATGATCTTGAATACATTTGAAAGTGAACGGTATACGACAATTTTCCCATCTGAACGATAATATACATTGTCTAATGGGAAATATGAGTTATTCAAGTTGAGACCAATTGTCGGTACCCTGAATTGAAATAATTGAAATTCTTTTCCATTCCCATCAAAAAATCTCTCTGTGTTTATGAGCAAATAAGTGCGCCAAAGGCTCGTCACCATATGAAGCAGTATACCCCCCCCCCCCAACCAAAAAAAAAAAAAAACTATCATAAATGTGGTTTTAAATTGTTATTTTTCGCTGAAGTATCAAGATTTGCGTACAATTTTGATATTTATTGCGAAAAAAATACAACCAGTCTGCCAGGTGGACATGACTTGGAGATTAGTATTTGAGTCAATGCTAGACTAACTCATCCAGTTGTTGAACCTGTAAATCATGAACTGTATTTTGATAACTATTAAACAGCAGTGAACATAATGACACTTTTAAAATAAAAAGTAATTTCATGCCTTGGAATAATAAGAAAAAACAGTACTCCATGCTGCAAAATGCCACCCGACAATTAATAGAAAAAAGATCAGAGAAATATTGACTAATATGCTTAGAAGACACTTAATGCATGGTGTTGCCATTTGGCAACCATTTAAAAAAATCCAAAATACGGAAAAATATAAAGGTGATATTTTTGTTAGTATTTTTTCTTTAATGTATGCCCGTTAAGGAATCAAATATATTTTTTTAAAGGAAAAATAAAACATCATGCACTAGAGGGTTAACCGGATCAGCCTCGGTCCCGACCAGTCAGGAAAATTCGGCTGTCTACTGTACTTACATTTTATAATTACATACAACATCTTTTAAAAACTACCATAGCCTTTTTTTTTTTAATTGTCTAATTATCCGAATTTTTTTTAACCGGATCGGCCTCGGTCCCGACCGGTCCGAATATTCGGCTCTCTACTGTAATTACATTTTATAATTACATACAACATCTTTTACTGTGAACAATAGATATAACGGGTGATCCTTGCCATAGCCGTTTTTTAGAGTTATCCAATTATCCGGATCGGCCTCGGTCCCGACCGGTCTGGATAATCGACGCTCTGCTGTATTATTATTTATTTGTTTTGAAAATGGCTCGGGTAGAGTTGAAACATGTCAACAGTAAAATAAATCTATTTTACTGTTTTTAAAGTTTTAATCTTAGATCTTTTAGCAATTAGATATAGCATATTATTACAAGGCGTTAATTTGTTATACATTTAGAAGCGAATCATATAATCAAAATGTTTAAAATTTATCCATATCAAAACATTTTTACTCCTATTCAGTTTCTTTTTTAAATCCGGCAACAGGAAAGAAAAGAAAAAAAAATCTCTTTATGTGAAATACATCACTTAATTAAATATAAATTAAAGTAAATAAATGTTTCAAATAATTTTAAAAATCAAAATTAGATTAAAAAATAAATAAATAAAATAAGCGTTTCCTGTTGAGCATGACGCAATTAATGACAGCGAAATCTTTCCTTTACGTACTATTATCAGTTCTCTATGTATCCTTGAAAAATGCTTTAACGCATGAAAATACACATTTCATTTTCAGTACGACGTAATAGCCCTGGTAAGATTATATCAAGAAGAAACCATCCAAATAAATTTCAATGAAAGCAAGAACATTTTTCTCTCCAATCTGTACTAACCATCCATTGTAAGAGAAACCATAGAGGTTGTAACATGTAAGAATTCAATATGTAACAATGCAGCATCATTTAACACCAAAATTATGGCTCGATTTACTTAATGGTCACAAATATGGAAATAAACATCCAAATAAAAATAAAAATTAGATAAAAGCAAGAGTTTCTTGTTGAGCATAACGTAATTTATGACAGCGAAATCGTTCCTTTATGTACTTTTATCAGTTCTCTATGTATCCTTGAAAAATGCTTTAACGCATGAAAATACACATTTCATTTTCAGTACGACGTAATAACCCTGGTAAGATTATATCAAGAAGAAACCATCCAAATAAATTTCAATGAAAGTAAGATAATTTTTCTCTCCAATCTATACTAACCATCCATTGTAAGAGAAACCATAGAGGTTGTAACATGTAAGAATTCAATATGTAACAATGCAGCATCATTTAACACCAAAATTATGGATCGATTTACTTAATGGTCACAAATATGGAAATAAACATCCAAATAAAAATAAAAATTAGATAAAAGCAAGCGTTTCTTGTTGAGCATAACGTAATTTATGACAGCGAAATCGTTCCTTTATGTACTTTTATGAGTTCTCTATGTATCCTTAAAAAAGGCTTTAACACATAAAAATACCCATTTTATTTTCAATATGAAGTAACAGCCCTGGCAAGATTGTATCAAGAAGAAACCATCCAAATAAATTTCAATGAAAGTAAGAAAATTTTTCTCTCCAATCTATACTAACCATCCATTGTAAGAGAAACCATAGAGGTTGTAACATGTAAGAATTCAATATGTAACAATGCAGCATCATTTAACACCAAAATTATGGATCGATTTACTTAATGGTCACAAATATGGAAATAAACATCCAAATAAAAATAAAAATTAGATAAAAGCAAGCGTTTCTTGTTGAGCATAACGTAATTTATGACAGCGAAATCGTTCCTTTATGTACTTTTATGAGTTCTCTATGTATCCTTAAAAAAGGCTTTAACACATAAAAATACCCATTTTATTTTCAACATGAAGTAACAGCCCTGGCAAGATTGTATCAAGAAGAAACCATCCAAATAAATTTCAATGAAAGTAAGATAATTTTTCTCTCCAATCTATACTAACCATCCATTGTAAGAGAAACCATAGAGGTTGTAACATGTAAGAATTCAATATGTAACAATGCAGCATCATTTAACACCAAAATTATGGATCGATTTACTTAATGGTCACAAATATGGAAATAAACATCCAAATAAAAATAAAAATTAGATAAAAGCAAGCGTTTCTTGTTGAGCATAACGTAATTTATGACAGCGAAATCGTTCCTTTATGTACTTTTATGAGTTCTCTATGTATCCTTAAAAAAGGCTTTAACACATAAAAATACCCATTTTATTTTCAATATGAAGTAACAGCCCTGGCAAGATTGTATCAAGAAGAAACCATCCAAATAAATTTCAATGAAAGTAAGATAATTTTTCTCTCCAATCTATACTAACCATCCATTGTAAGAGAAACCATAGAGGTTGTAACATGTAAGAATTCAATATGTAACAATGCAGCATCATTTAACACCAAAATTATGGATCGATTTACTTAATGGTCACAAATATGGAAATAAACATCCAAATAAAAATAAAAATTAGATAAAAGCAAGCGTTTCTTGTTGAGCATAACGTAATTTATGACAGCGAAATCGTTCCTTTATGTACTTTTATGAGTTCTCTATGTATCCTTAAAAAAGGCTTTAACACATAAAAATACCCATTTTATTTTCAATATGAAGTAACAGCCCTGGCAAGATTGTATCAAGAAGAAACCATCCAAATAAATTTCAATGAAAGTAAGAAAATTTTTCTCTCCAATCTATACTAACCATCCATTGTAAGAGAAACCATAGAGGTTGTAACATGTAAGAATTCAATATGTAACAATGCAGCATCATTTAACACCAAAATTATGGATCGATTTACTTAATGGTCACAAATATGGAAATAAACATCCAAATAAAAATAAAAATTAGATAAAAGCAAGCGTTTCTTGTTGAGCATAACGTAATTTATGACAGCGAAATCGTTCCTTTATGTACTTTTATGAGTTCTCTATGTATCCTTAAAAAAGGCTTTAACACATAAAAATACCCATTTTATTTTCAATATGAAGTAACAGCCCTGGCAAGATTGTATCAAGAAGAAACCATCCAAATAAATTTCAATGAAAGTAAGAAAATTTTTCTCTCCAATCTATACTAACCATCCATTGTAAGAGAAACCATAGAGGTTGTAACATGTAAGAATTCAATATGTAACAATGCAGCATCATTTAACACCAAAATTATGGATCGATTTACTTAATGGTCACAAATATGGAAATAAACATCCAAATAAAAATAAAAATTAGATAAAAGCAAGCGTTTCTTGTTGAGCATAACGTAATTTATGACAGCGAAATCGTTCCTTTATGTACTTTTATGAGTTCTCTATGTATCCTTAAAAAAGGCTTTAACACATAAAAATACCCATTTTATTTTCAATATGAAGTAACAGCCCTGGCAAGATTGTATCAAGAAGAAACCATCCAAATAAATTTCAATGAAAGTAAGAAAATTTTTCTCTCCAATCTATACTAACCATCCATTGTAAGAGAAACCATAGAGGTTGTAACATGTAAGAATTCAATATGTAACAATGCAGCATCATTTAACACCAAAATTATGGATCGATTTACTTAATGGTCACAAATATGGAAATAAACATCCAAATAAAAATAAAAATTAGATAAAAGCAAGCGTTTCTTGTTGAGCATAACGTAATTTATGACAGCGAAATCGTTCCTTTATGTACTTTTATGAGTTCTACATGTATCCTTAAAAAAGGCTTTAACACATAAAAATACCCATTTTATTTTCAATATGAAGTAACAGCCCTGGCAAGATTGTATCAAGAAGAAACCATCCAAGTAAATTTCAATGAAAGTAAGAAAATTTTTCTCTCCAATCTATACTAACCATCCATTATAAGAGAAACCATAGAGGTTGTAACATGTAAAAATTCCATATGTAACAATGCGCATCATTTAACTTAAATTATGGCTCGAATTGCACCATGGTTACAAATATGGAATAAACGTCGAAGTAAAAATAAAAATTAATAATAACGTGCGTAATCTGAAAGAGTACATAGAAATTGAATGATGGCATTTTCATATCATTACATCATAGGTGCTGTCCATAAATGATGTCACACTTTTTTTCAATATTTTTGACACCCCTCCCCCCTTTGTCACAAAGTGTCACACTTCACCCCCCCCCCTTGTCACGTGTCGCGCTATATTACATAAACATATACTTGCAGTTCAGGAACAAAGCACTACGTTATAGTTCATATTTCAAATTTTATTTTTAAACTTTAACTATGTATTTTAATGACATTTGTGAGCATAACAATAAAAATAATTCATGTACTTATTTTGTATGAAATAAGATTAAGGTTTACAAAAAAAAAAAAAAAAATTAATATACAATAGTAATAAAATAATAATAGGAAAGAGCAATTGAAAACAGTAGTATTTTGGAATTTAAAATGGAATTTAATATATTTTGCTTTAAATCTTATCTTTACTTTATGAACACAAAATACTTTAATTTCAAAACAACTTCAAAATTTAATCTGCTGATTTTTAATGCTTTTATTTTAACCAAAATGTGTGATGTCACATTTCTTCTTACCCCCTTGTCACAAACTGTTACAATTAATAATTTGAAAGAGCAATTGAAAACAGTAGTATTTTGGAATTTAAAATGGAACTTAATATATTTTGCTTTAAATCTTATCTTTATGAACACAAAATACTTTAATTTCAAAACAACTTCAAAATTTAATCTGCTGATTTTTAATGATTTTATTTTAACCAAAATGTGTGATGCCACATTTCTTCTTGCCCCCTTCTCACAAACTGTCACAATTAATAATATGAAAGAGCAATTGAAAACAGTAGTATTTTGGAATTTGAAATGGAATTTAATATATTTTGCTTTAAATCTTATCTTTACTTTATCAACACAAAATACTTTAATTTCAAAACAACTTCAAAATTTAATCTGCTGATTTTTAATGCTTTTATTTTAACTAAAATGTGTGATGTCACATTTCTTCTTACCCCCTTCTCACAAACTGTCACAATTAATAATATGAAAGAGCAATTGAAAACAGTAGTATTTTGGAATTTAAAATGGAACTTAATATATTTTGCTTTAAATCTTATCTTTATGAACACAAAATACTTTAATTTCAAAACAACTTCAAAATTTAATCTGCTGATTTTTAATGCTTTTATTTTAACCAAAATGTGTGATGTCACATTTCTTCTTGCCCCCTTCTCACAAACTGTCACAATTAATAATATGAAAGAGCAATTGAAAACAGTAGTATTTTGGAATTTGAAATGGAATTTAATATATTTTGCTTTAAATCTTATCTTTACTTTATGAACACAAAATACTTTAATTTCAAAACAACTTCAAAATTTAATCTGCTGATTTTTAAGGCTTTTATTTTAACCAAAATGTGTGATGTCACATTTCTTCTTGCCCCCTCCTACCCTCTTATCACAAACTGTCACAATTTCACGAACCCCCCCCCCACCACCACCACCACCACCACCACCACCCACTCACCTCCAAGCACGACGTCATTTGTGGACGGCCCCACATAAATCGTGCAATTTTAGAATATTCTTAATTATTTCTTTTGAAAATGGCTCAGGTAAGAGCCGAAACGTGTAAACAGTCTAATACAAAAGATATTTTAACTGTTTTTAATTTTTCATTGTACACCTTTATCAATGAAAATAAGCATATAAACAAGAAAGAAAAATCATGCGTCAAGCATAGATTATGAAACACTTCCCAACACATTCAGAATAATGCAACAAAACTTCATAGTTTAATAAGTTAAAATATCATGTCTAATTCAGCCATATGGAAACTCATAACACATTTGAAGACCCAATTCCAGCTGTTCCCACCTACAATCGGAAAATTATCCGAATACGTTGAGCAGCACGGTATATGATTAACCCTTTCAGGGGCAAGATAATTGTATTTGTAAACTGTTGAAATAATTGAATAACATCAGTATTTACAAGAAAATTTATTTGTAAACAAATAAAGGTATATTTTTGCTTATTTAATAAAAGCGAAGTTTTCATTCAAAAAATACGGTGCCAATGTGGCAATTAGGGATTAAAATTATGTGATGCCGTGACGGCATCACCGCCCCTCAATGGGTTAAAGCAGTTAAATTTAAAAGCGTAAGCCGAAATTGAAAACGCACTTCAGCAATTATTACTCAAAGACAGTATTGTAACCGATTTCTTTTGTGTGTTCCTGTAAATGAACGACAAATGCTATGAATATCCTATTCTGTCGTAATCACCTTGTAGTGAAATTCAGTGATTTATATCAGTTTCAATACATTTGAAGCAGCGTAATGTCATTAAAATACTCTGCAAACGATTTTTCCCCATATACCATAATGTAATGGAATTCTTTTGGGTAGCCCTGTAAATGAAATAGTAATCCCACATACTTCATATGCAATACCAAACATGCTTAGATGACTCTAAATATGGATTATCAATTTTATGAAAATCCGAGTATATTAGAAATCCTAAAAAGATAGTTTTAAAGTATTTTTGTTTCGTTTTTCCTTTTCTGTTTCCATATCTTAAAAAAAAAAGAAACAGAGCAAAAATAATATTTTTTTTTTTTTCAAAATAAATTCATTAACTTGCGCTTTCTAGCATGCGTTAAAAAAAAAAAAAAAAAAAAAAAAAAAAATGTGAATTTTTCGGGTTCGATTCCCACTCCAAATTAACGTATTGTAAAATCTCTCTATTCTAAAAAAAAGTAACTACCGCTGTCACCGCCGCCGCCGCCGCCGCCGGTTTTGAATTTTTTGTGACCGGAGGTCTTTCTTCGTTAATATTGAGAAAAATAATGCATACAAAAATATGAAAATCAGTGGTTTTATACAGAAATGTTTGATAAACACGCTGATGCAGACAGTTTTCAAATCGAAGAATTATTTTAAAAGATATTTAATGCTAAAGTTGGACAAAATCGTTCCACTAAAAAAGTTTTATAGTAGCAAAAACTATACATGGCAGTGTAATCATTTTTAGATCATTTTATGCGTTAGAATTTGCCGGAGTGCAGATTGCATTAATTTATTTATTTTGACTCATTTTTTCAGGTTTTATTTCTATTTTAAATTCAAATTTTCAGCATTTCTAGAGATATTTTTTACAGATTTCAGAAAATTGTACTAATTTAAACTGTTGCCAACTGTATAAAAAGCGCAAGCAATAATGTTTGCTTCAAATTAAAAATTTATTTACACGTGACTATTATAAACAGGAAAAAAACTTTCAAATTAGAATTAAATAATTATGTATAAAAAGCAGAAACTTATTAAAAATTACGTCATAAAAAGTATACACGTGAATTTTAAAAGAGAAAGGATATTGTAAAATAATAAATTCATTAACATGCGTTAGAAGTCTTAGGAGAAATTACGTCATATTTATGTCACATTATAGTTATTACATAAAATGAACACAAAATAATATTGCAAAAAAGTTTAAATTTAGAAATTGCGCTAGACATTTATTTAATATTTTGAGAGGGTATTTTCAACTATTTTTGTTAGGAAAGCGCAAATAATATTTCATTGCTAACAAAAGTACTTTCACGCGATTATTTAAAAGAGAAAGAATAGCTTGGTAAAAATTACGTCAGATTAAAAACGATTAATTTAAAATGTCTCATTTAAAAGAACTTTCTTTTCGCTTTGTTAAAAAATACCAGGAGACAAAGACTCTGTTTACTTAATTCCTTTTATATTAGCTTATTTTGAAATGTTGTTACACGTGTCTACGTCATCAAGTTATTTTTATTTCGACGTTTTATTTGTATTTTTATTAATGTTGTACGAATTTATTTGTTCTTTCGTTATTTAAAATAAAAATTATGTCAATTTGTATAATTTGGCGAGTGGTTTGGCGATTTATATAATTTGGCGAAATTGGTCGACGGGATAATCAAGTAGTACCGCAGCGGATTTGGCGTTAAAATTCCCCAATCAAAGAGAAATGAACAGAAATTCGTTTATAGGGAGATCGCCACTGTTTTTAAAATTATAATTCAATCTTTCGAAATCTTTTTAAAGCCGATCAAATTAGCGTGCATTTAGAACCTGCGGTGTCTGGACGGGGGTTGGCGAGCGTAGCTCGTAGGGGGCCGAGCCCCCTAGTAATTTAAAAAAAAATCATGAACAGCAGTCATAAAATTAGACATGATTTTCAAAATAAACATTAAATGGTTATAAAAGAGGGGGTTTTTTTAAAACTGTTTTTACTTTTCTATTTATTAAAAAATTAACATGATTCATGTGTCCAGAAGACTAAAAACAACGTTTGAAAACATAAACTTCAACTAGCCTGCAGGTACATCATAGATATTTTAAAATATGCATAGATCACCCGTAAAGTTACGCGTTACCTACTTTTCAACCTGATAATCTTTTAATTTCAATAATTTGACACCGTTGTTTCTGTTCTTTACTGTTGCCACGGGATATATGTATCCTTGCTAATATCGAAGAATCAGGTTCAAGGCAAAAAAGGCATTAAGCATGTATCCTAATTCTCCTCCACCTTCGGATGCATCGAAGATGACCCTTTGCAAGGCGATTTTAATAGGACGTTATCATCCAGTATTTGTGTATCTGGAACGATCGAACAAATGAAGAAAATAAAACCTGTTTAGTATATCCTTCCTTCCATATAACTTTGGGATTCTATACCTAAACTCTCTATTATTTCATTTCTCCTCGCATTTCTTCCATTTTTAATACTTTCCAACGAAGTTTAAAAGTGTTTATGACTTCGGTTTGTCTGTCCGTCCGTCTGTTACGCGTTCTAATTCCCGTAAATATACTCATATCGTTCTGAAATTTTTTGGATGTTAGAAACCTCTACCATAGCACGAACCCTATTTTAAATGAAGTTTGTAGCATGTTTAGTTCATTTACAGGGACAGTCAAAAGTTTTCCGTTACATTACGGCCTATAGGAAAAAATCGTTTAAAATGATTTTTAATGATGTTACATGCTTTCAAACATAATAAAATTGATATGCATTTATCAAGTGCACTAAAATATGCATTCTGTAGAATATGCGGTGCAAAGAATAGTTATTATTCATTTACAGGGCCACACAAAAGAATTCCGTTACATAATGATGTAGGGGTGGAGGGAATTTTTTTTCCGTCGTATTTTAATTATGTTAAATTATTTCATGTATAATGAAATTTATATACGTCGCTGAGGTTTACTTTAACTTATTTCATGTATAATACGAAGTGCATAGCACTTACAGGGACACACAAAAGATTTCAGATACTATATTGTATCCGAAGTACTGTACAGTAGCGATGATTGCTGGAAATGCATTTTTAATTATGTTATGTGCTTTTATGTTTCACTATATTTATGCATTATATATGGTGTGTATAAATGCTGTAACTAATATACAGGGCTACACAAAAAAATTGGTAACGGTTACTGGGTATGATTGCAAATTGCTTAAAGATGGTTTTTAAATGAGTTATGCATTTTTACGCAGAACTGCATTTAATTTACTAAGAAATGTTTGTAGAACATATATAAAATGATATACAGGGTTACGCAAAAAATTGGATAAATGGTCGTCTATAAATGATAATTTCTGGAAATGTAATTCCAGTAGTTTTAAGAGTGTTTTACTTTGAATTAAACTTTAGCTAAATCGTGGCGTGTAATAAAGGTACTAGGTTAACTACAAGGCTGTGCAAAAGTATACAAGTATGTTTCCATCTATTAGTATAAAGTGCTGAAAGAGAAATTTCAACCTGTTATTCGTTTTCTTGCTAAATTAAATTTCCCCATTATATAGCATATATGTCAACCTACAGATCAAATACAGGGCTGTTCAAAAGAATTGGAATACATATTTGCTATGGACAGTAACTGCTGAAATCAGTTTTTCAAATGTTTTATGCGTTTTCTAAAATGTTTACTTAGTTCCCTTATGTACCTTATTTCCCTAAATAACGAAGTTTTGTTAAAGCGTTCAGGAAGTGTTGGAAAGTGTTTCATAATCTATGCTTAACGCATGATTTTTCTTACTTGTTTAATCTTAAAATGGATTAGTTTCCTTTCCAGGTGATAATTTCTTTTTGGTAACATCCGGCTCTTGTTCTTGAAAAATGCCTCCTTGAAAGGGTCTGGACATCCTTTTTTTTAACACTTTCCAATATAAATGAAAAGTGTTTGTGAATTCGGTCTGTCTGACCATCTGGTCGCGATCTAACTCCATGCAATGGATATATGAGGAGCTCAAAACCATAGTAGACCAAGTCCATTTTTTAAAAAAAAATGAGATAGTCCATTTAGAAGGTGATTAAAATCTGTTTTATCCACTCCCACACTGAACGAAGTCTGTAAACAGAGGACATATATGAGAAAGTATGTGAAAACAGGCTTGGTTCACTGTGGAAGTGGATAAAACAGATTTTATGTACCTTCTAAATGGACTATCTCGTTCTTTTTCAAAATGGACTTTGTCTACTATGGTTGTGAGCTCCTCATATGTTATTGCAGTTTACTATGGCATATTCGGTATTGAAAATCAAGTGTGTCGCATTTATAGTTTATTTACAGGGGCACTGAAAAGAATTCCGTTACATTATGTTGTAGTATGGGGAAATTTGAAACGGCGGTAAATTTAGAAGAATTTGATAATTTTCTAATAAAAGCAAATTTTGCTATCAAGAAAAATACTTTGCCTCCAAAATTTTCCCTATTTCGTCATTAATTTTTTACTTTGAAATGAAATACATCAATGCAATGCTGTCAAGTGAATTGAATGACTTCCTTTTCAATTGCATTTTCACGTGTTGCGTACTTACGTCGACTACTAGCGATTATTTTTCCTTCATGCATTTTACTTACGGTCTGGAAGGAATGAGTACAAAATGGAACCATAATGAATTAACTTTAAGGGTACTTCCAACAAAATGTCATTTGAGGCTGATGGAACTGTTACGGAGATTGATAAGAAACTCCGACCACGGTCGTCATTCTATCATAAATTTAGACCACACGCACACGAGTATTAACAGCTCATTGTAACTTTATTTTATAAACCAAATTATGCGTCAGATCGTTCAGCAATATATTTTAACCCTTTATGCCTCGACGTTACTTTAAAGTATTACAGTTTTCTATCCCAATTAAAACACACTCATTCAATGCATTCGCAGTGGTACCTTTAGGAAACAAAAGTAAATACTTCCCTTGACCATCACTAGATTGCAATAGCAGTTTCAATAAGCTGAAAATTGTTCACGAAGCTATTTTGGTGCGTGCGAGTGTCAGTTTTGCTTCCATTTTCTAGCGGACACATCCCGAACTTTTGTTTGGAAAAATCTTAAATTTTAAAGGTGAGGCTGTAATGTATTTTTTTTTTTTTTTTTTTTTTTTGAAATAGACCCCTTAACAATATTCTATGCTTTAAAAAATATTTTTTCAGTTTGTGTACTTTGCGAAGCATTTTTCAAAGCGGTACTTTTGAGTATCGTCATGATTAAGTTGAACGAGATTTTTACTTACATTTTTATTGTTTGAATACATATGATGCATAAAAATGTATATTTACTAGAGATACGTGTGTACTAGACAGGTGGATTTTGATACAATGTAGGGGAAGATATTGCATGATTTATGTATGGCATTGATGAATAATAAAGCAAAAATATGTTATTTTTCTCTTTAGAAAAAAATTGTATTTTTATAAAACAAACTGGAAAAAAAATCTACAAATATCTTTTACCATTTTTATGAATCCTTTTGAGTTTTCCATAACTAAAAGTTTGGACATTTCTTTCAGATATGCCTTCCATCGGACGATAATGTTACAGCTACAGAATATTCTCCTGATGGCTAAATTCTCACTGATGATGCACAAACAGAATCATCATCTAGTCATATATACATCATAGACAACAGGCTGCCCCTAAGCTTATGGTACATACGTTAGGGGGTGACAGAATACAACTAGACAAGCACAAATCACCATACAATCTATGGTCGGAACGCAAGTCGTAAAAAGCTAGAGCGCGAAACATACTGTGGCACAAAATGGAGGAAAAAGACGATAGACAGAGATATAATGAAAGGAAACCGATAATATGAAGAGAAACATTTTATTCAACATAATGAATGTAAACAACACGTACGCCCCCCATCACAGCAACTGCTCAAAATTCAACACCGTCAATGGAGCGACCAACCGTACATTGGCGAAAACACCAGACATCTCTCGTATGGTGTCAGCAGCTAGGAATATCCAGGAAACAAGGTCTTGAACGCAATCTATGGGACTATCATCGTAGATGAGGCTTTTCATGTGACCCCAGAAGAAAAAGTCCAGAGATGACAAATCGGGTGAGCGGGCCGGTCAGTTGATTGGTACAACCTTTGGACTTCCCTTGCACTGCCATCTGCCGCTCCGTACATGTAATGCATTTCAGCCTTCTCCTGATTTGAGTGCGCATCTATCTCATCGATGATCCACAGAACAAATTAAGACAGCTGCGGTGAACAGCCTTTTTATTGCTGTCGCTGGGAGGCGCCCTCTAGCGCTTTCCGGCTTGCGTTCCGACCATGGATTGTATGGTGAATTATTCTTGTATAGTTTTGTTCTATCAACCCCTAACCTATGTACCATGAGTTTAAGTACACCCTGTATATGCCCTAGATATAGGTATTATAAGTCACATAAAAAAAAAAAAATTGGATATAGTCTTTTTTTTTCTAAGTCTCGATTTTTCTCCAAGCGTTATAACCCAATGGTACTTTGAAGTACCACTTCAAGTAATTAGCCGTAATTAACAAAAATAATCTTTTATTTTTAGTGCATATATCTTTTAATGAGTAATGCGAGAGGAAACAGTTTCGAGAAGATAGCTTTTTAAATTCATAATTTGGGATATAAAAGGTTAAAAAGTAAAAGAAAAAATACGGATTTATTAAAGACATAAAAAGAGGCAACACATTGTAATCAAATGCCAAACTATTCTAGATTTGTTTGTATCGGTGTAAGAATAAACGTAAGGAGGACAGAACGGGGACTAAATACATTGTCCATTTAATACAGGAATTATCATAAGCCAAATAAGATCATCTCCATAATTTTAGACCAGATGGATGCAATCTTTTAAGTTGCTGGAGATTAAGCTGCTGGAAATTTTTAAGTTGATAACGAAACTAACAAGTTACACTATTGGTTTTGAAAACACAATCAAACCTAACGGTCTGTACAAGAACAACACAAAGATACCTTCTCCAAAAAATATGTATCTACGCTTCATCAAAAGACGTTACAAGCATAGACAGCAAGTTGCCGAAACACCCTTGTGTTTGGAAGAGATTTTCTTTTTCTTCTATTTGAAGAAGTTTCCTTCTTTTTACAAGATAATTTCAAGAAATTTTGAGCTTCAGTTTATAATTTTTTTGTGTTTTGAGAGAAAAAGTACATATGTAAAAATTCCGTTTCTAATACGAAAACGTACAAAGTTGCTGGAACACCCCTGCGATGTGAAGAAAATGCACATTTAGATTGGAGAACATCAGTAATTTTTAAGCTAGATTGGGGCATTTTCTGTATTTGGGGGAGGGAAAGTGAATGAGCAAAACAAGACTGGGATTTTCGTGTTTTAACGAAATATAACCAATTTGTACAATTCTCGTTTTTTTTTTTTTTTTTTTTTTTTTTTTTTTTTTTAAGCGAGCAATATTTTGTGAGGATGCTATTCTAAACCCTTAAGTGTTCGATTTATTTTGTGTATTGTATGCTATTTGAGTGTTCGGATAATACCTGCTCGTTATTTAAACAATCTTGAAGAAAAAAAATAATAAAAAAAATTTAATCTATGAGCACAATTTTTCAATTTTTTTTCTACCGTTAGTAATAAGTAAATAAAACAACTGACTGTTTCGAGATCATTAACCCATTTCTATTCAGTGTTCCAATCGGGGTCATAGAAGCCATGAACTTGTTTCGATCGGGTGGTGGTTGCATGTTCTTCCACCCCCATATATTATGTGCGCTTCTTCTGATAAAATTGGTCGATTCCAGAGATCACGATCGTCTGCGTTATGCGGAAGTTTTGTCTACATCAGGCATCGTTATGCGTGAAACAACTCTGTTGCCGAGAACGGTAAATTGGATAATCAATGTGTATAATAATTTGCTATCCAAAAACACTCTGTAATATTTGCATTAGTCTGATAATTTACATTCGACCAAGAATTTAAATGGCGCCTAATCACTGTTTTGCAAAATTCACAAAGGACATAAAATTTTAAGATACTTTTGTTTAAATTACTTATTCATTCCTGACGAAATTACGATGTGTATTACTGGTTTCTAAAAACATTTAGAGATATGTTGTGAAAACTCTTGCATTACTCTAACCACTATATTTTTTTCATTATGAAGTCTGTTATATAATTTATTTTTATTCGCAATTTATCACTGAACTATACCAAAACGAATTATGTATTTATCCAGTTATGTATATATGTTGAAATGGTATGTTCTATTAATGAGCGAATAAATTAATACCAACAAAGAAAATTTGTTACAATCGTTTAAATGCTGTGATAGCTAAAGGATTGATAATATCACGATTAATCCAATATATCCGACAACATATTTAGAAATTTCGATTATATATTTACTTTTTTCTTTTTTTTCTTTTAATTGGCCTATCACAAGGCTTGAAAATTTATTGGGACCTGAGGAAATTTTCCCAGGATGATAGTGAACGGAATATAAGCTGAGAATAAAGAAAACAAATTATGCAGGGTGTTCCAAAATTCGACCGACAAATTCAGAAAGGCTGATAGCAGGCATCAAGAGGATGAAAAATTGCCATAGAACATGAGGTCGCAAACCACTCATTTAGTTGCAAATACAGGGTCTTTCATCCTAACTGAACTCGGGTTTACGGTCATAATTTCTAGAAAAATAAAAACTTTGAAATGAAAATGCAACGAAGTGTACCTTTGTTTGTGTGAAATGGGATAGCATCACGAAAAGATCTGGAAAAACATATTACTCAAGCAATCGATGATACCGTATGAACTGATAATCACAGTCCAAAATGTGGGGCGTCCAGTGCATACTACTGACACGTATAGGGGAAAGTAGGGGAATGGTGCTCACTTAAGGGAAAACATGAATAGCTAGTCAAATTTAGACAAAAAAAATCAATATTTTAATAACGAAGTATAACTCCAAAGCATAAGGAATAGTTTGCAATCAACTAATTTGCATAAAAGTTTAAGGAATATTTTTTATCGTTTTATTTAAATGACCATCGATTGCGTGGTAATGCCCGACGTGGTAGGGTAATTGCGCTCAGAGTTTGAATACAACATTTAAGTAAGACAAAAGTCACATATGTAGTTGTGTGGGCGGTTCACACCACTGCAGACTTTTTGCGACCACTTTACACACATTGTGCACATATATTGTGTTACACTTATAGTGGGCTACTTTTTTTAAATTTAGGTTTTTTGATTTTCACCACTTTTTTGAAATCGTAAAATTCTCCTTGTTTAATGACATATTAATTAAGGCGAAAACAGGGGAATACCATTTCAAAAAAGTGGTGTTAATCAATAAATTTGAATTTAAAAAAAAGTTGCCCACTGGCAACACTTCTGCTGGAATTCCACGCGAGCGCCATTACCCGTTATCGCCATGTTGGGTTTTAATGCATTATAATTGGCGTAACAACGCACTACAAAAATAAATAAAAGCATGAAATTACAGCTAAGTGTATATATTTTGTAGACAAATTATATTTGAAATAACAGTGTACACTTACCTTCAAGTTAGATGTTGTAGAATTTTATAATAAAACAACTGCAAACTAATAACGTGAGGACATTAAAATACTTTCCTTCCGACGGTCACTATATCCTTACTGAGAACTTACGATGAAGTTCGCTAGGGCCCGGTACCGATCGCACATTTTAAATTTCATTCTGTTTAGAGATATCGGGTGAGCGGGATTACCCTTCTGAGCGTCATTACCCTACTTTCCCCTAATGCAAACTTCTATCACTTTTGTTTGGGATTATTACATTTACAGTAAAGGCGATAATATCTGTTTAAATGTTTTACTATAATATACTTCAGTTTTCTGAAAGTTATGACCGTCAACCCAAATAGAGTTAGGATGAAGCACCCTATATTTTTGATTAAATAAGTGTTTTGCGACCCCATGTTGTATGGTAATTTTTCATCCTCTTGATGCCTACTATCACCCTTCCTGAATTTGTTGGTCGAATTTTGGAACACCCTGTATTTGTCTGTTGACTTCCTGAAAGAAGGACAATATTTCTCCGAATCTATGTCGAAGAGAGAGAAATTGGGAATTCAATAAATGTCGGGGCATAGACGTGAGATAAAGAAGAGTTTTTCGAAGTTCGTTCGCTGCATTACCATGCGGGAGCTAAAGTTTCTGAATAGTTATTAGCGTATCTCTGAATCTATCATAGCTGAAAGACAAATTTGAGAAAATACTGTAACTCAGGGCAAAGGCATGGGACGAAGAGAACATTTTCCAATTCCACAACTTTCCCTCTTGCTTATACTGAGATGGACAAAAACAACTTTCAAAGCCTCTGGGCTAAAGGCACTAAATTTTGCAAACTGGTGATTGGAATCATCGGCAGATTAAAGAGAAGCTTTTCGAGCATTTAATCATCCCCGCATTACCCACAGAATTAATTAAAAATAAGAAGCTCGCCAACGGTTTGCACCACTTTTGAAAGTTCAACTGCGCATCACAAAAGTGAGTAATTCAGAATAGTTGTGATGATGTTTGTTCAAGAATAAAAGATTTACGATTAATCTTCTCCACAGAACACAGGTCTCTCGGGGACCGATATAGTATACAATTTTGACACCAGGGCGTGCGGGTTGCCACCTTCCGCGTCGATCACCGAGCACCTAATTGTTGTTTAAAAATTGTATTTAAAATTGTGTCCTAGTTTCTTAAGTGGATCAACGTTTCTATTTTTGTATTTCTTTAAAATTGTGAATTTTTCTCATTATTTATAGTTTAGTGTGTATTTTTGTATAAATAAAGAATTTGAAATATTACATATTGTAATTAGTCCAGCCTCCTTATGTGAATCAATTTTATAGGTTAGTTGGAATAGATGTCCAGGCCTGGGAGTCCGGTGTTCCTTTTAACGAACAAAAAAAGATGTTCCATGCAGAGGGTTAAACTAAAGATTCATTTCTATCATATTTCGTGTTTTGAAGTCTCTATTCTTACGTGTAAACTCTTTATTTTGATTCCTGCAAACTTTTTGAGGTCCTATTTCATCTGTGAATGTTGCATTTATTCTCAAACTAAAGGAAATGCAGAAAATTACAGTTTAAGTTTCATTTTCTTGTGCAAAGTCAAGTCTTGTCTTGTTATCTTTGCTTGAAAACGGTTTTCTTTATATATTCTAACTACTATATCCCGATTCCATAACAAAAATAGAGTAGTCTACAGATTCCATATAGCTTTTAAAACTTATTTTTCACATCAGTTTTCAATTTCAGTGCACCCATTCTTAGATTATCCTTCATAGACCGAGAGGCAGCTGTAGAAACCATCACCTCATCGAGTTCAAGGCTGAAATTCCAGGATTAGTTAAAGCTCGATTTGCCGATTAAAATGCAATTGGTCTGCCAAGTCATATCTTTGTGGAAAACACTTGAAAATCCGATTTTAGTGGTTGATCGGTACGTTTCTCGTTGTGTTTTCCTGCACGCAAAGGTATGAAAACATCGAAGATTGGGATTATTTTAGTTACCCTGAATCTTGCTATTCTTAGAATTTTCTTATTGAATTCACTTAGTCTTGTGATATGTTTTTCCTCTTGGATCAATTAAAAATTATATAATCATTTAAGGTTCAACGTGAATATTGTAACGAAATTTTTAAAACCATCATTTTAACTACAAAATAATGAATAAAGAACAATGTTTAACCTTATGAGCATCTGATATCCTTTGAACTTTCAAAGTGCATACTGACTTTTGTGATGTAAATCTTTCTGTTAGATAAGGAAATGAACTTAAAAGAATTAAAAGGAAGTAGAATTCCGTTATTTCTTCATTCTTTTATAAGTTTAAACCCAAAGAAATTGCATGTCTTTTTATAGAAAAATTTGGAATTTATTATTTGAAATAGGGGATTACTTACTATTGTGACTAAGTGTAAATTAGGTAAAAACCGATGAATCAACTAAGTAAAATATATCTATATTTTCATTGCATTTAAATTTTATTATTTCATACTTTATTTTATGTTTACTTATTCATAAAGTAACACAACAAAAGAATTGGAAAATAAATAAAAATTTCTTTTCAAAGGTACAAGATGTTTTCGAAC
Source organism: Maratus speciosus (assembly GCA_963932465.1). Classification (NCBI taxonomy): domain Eukaryota; kingdom Metazoa; phylum Arthropoda; class Arachnida; order Araneae; family Salticidae; genus Maratus; species Maratus speciosus. The sequence goes on along the minus strand of OZ010800.1, from coordinate 288,278,002 downwards.
CCAAAAGCAAATTTTCTTAATGTTAGTCAGATCAGAAATTAACTCATCACTTTTATATGTGATGTTTAAAGAAATTTATTTACTCCTTTCTATATGACCAGGATATATTATCAGAAAATTTATAGACAATAAGTTTGTATAACGGCCAGATGTGTGGGAAATGATATAACCTCACTCTAAAAAAAAATCCGTTAAACATTGAACCATTTGATAGTACAAAAAAACAGAAGCACCGAAAGGAAGTTCATTTGTTTTACTAAACTCCTGATTATGGTGAATTTTCCACAATAATTCAACTTTTTACCATCCTATTACAATTAGACCGGGAACCGGCAACACAGGCAATCACCTCATCGAGTTCACAGCTGAAATTTCAGAATCAGTTAAAACTCGATTCGAATATTAAAACGCAATCCGTCTACCAAGTCATATCTTGATGGAAAACACCTGAAAACCCGATTTTAGCAGTTGACTCGTGGGTTTACCATTGTGTTTTCTTTCACCCAAACGTATGAAAACATGGAGACCTGGGGGCAGGAAAACACAATGGTAAACCTACGAGTCAACCGCTAAAATTGGGTTTTCAGGTGTTTTCCACCAAGATAGGACTTGGCAGACCGATTGCATTTCAATATGCGAATCGAGTTTTAACTAATTCTGGAACTTCAGCCGTGAACTCGATGAGGTAATTGTCTGTGCTGCCAGCTCCCCGTCTAAATGCAAGAGTCAAACAAGAACAAATAGTTCAATGTCCTCTCGAAATTCTACTTTAGAGTATGAAAGTACGGGAGACCGGGGGGAATGGCGACACCTTAAGGGAATTTAATTTTTTTCACCTAAAAAAAATGTTTATTTTTTAATAGTAAAATTTCTAAAGCTGAATCATTATCTTTAGTATCTCTATAAATTTAACCGTAATCATAACTGTAAAGTAAGCACACATAAAAAAAATTTCTTCCAACCTCTGTACAGTGGCGGATTACCCAGGACACCGGGGTAATTCCGCCACTGTATCGGGGTAATGACGCCACTCTATAATGACCTAGTAAATAGATAAAATGGATACTAGGAAGCACATAACCTACTAAAAATGTTTATAAAGGAATAATTTATCAAAATAATGAATAATTCTAATGTTCCTTAAGATTTCCTAGATTTATTAATGTGCTAAGCTTACAATTTAACTCAAATATGAAAAGTCACCCTTTGCCATGGTGGCGGCATTACCCCAAGAGGACAATATAGTAGAAAACCCCCAGCAAAGCCGAAAGAAGAACCGAACTTGTTCAACAAATTGCATCAAAATGTCGGCGAATACATGTAGATTACGGGTAATATTATCTTAAGTACCTAATGTTTCAATAAAAGATGTTTACCTCTACTCAATACAAGCTCCAAAATAAGAAGCAATTAGATGAAAACTAAATTTTTTACTAGAACAAACGAACGACATACAATAAAACCATTCTCACTCTAGGCACTGTTTCTATTGTTGGCCGCTACAGTGCAGGCGCAATCATTATCTCAAACTGCCGTTAATTTTTAAACTAGACGGGGTGGCGGCATAACCCCGAGTGGCGCCATTCTCCCGGTCTCCCCTATCCGCCTGCTTTTCTAGTGGTTAGAACGCTGACTATAAATCAATAAGTGTCAGGTTTGAATCTTGATTTAGGCTGGAATATCCGTAGTAATTTGGATTTCACTTTAAACAGAGATTCCTGTTTGATTATTTCTTATTTGAAAATATAAATGTAGCTAGTTTATTGTTAAATATTTTCCACGCCATGGTTCTAGATTTTACTAATTCATGTTTGAATCTACACCAATATATGGCTCAATCGAAGCACAAATATTGGAGCAAGATTTAAACATTTTATGATTAAAACATTTTCTACACCATGTTTTGGTCAAATTCTGAGCCAATATTTTTTTTTAAACTATTAAATGTGCTTTCAGTTACAGGTTACAAATTTTTTTTGCAATTTTCTCATATTATCTCAATGCTAGTGTTATTTTGCAAATAAGTGTGCAACGTCTTTGAAAAGATCTGGCATGCAAAATGAATTTCAAAATGTTTATAAATCTTTTTCTTATTTTTCAACTGCATTTTATAACAAATTACAGAAGAGAAATTTCTACCAACCAACTTAATAATCATAAATTAATAACCGGTAAGCTACTCGAAAAGTACGTAATAACTACTTTTACTTCAGGATCACCTGAATAGTTCAAGTTCTTGCTAAATACATACCCCCCCCCCCCCTCCTTTCTTTTTTGCTTCTTAAAATCAAACGAATCTACGAAGCAACAAGCGACCTTGCATTGACATAACAATTAACTTCATCTCCCCCACTGCGTTACTTCTTAATGTTGCCAATAAATATTAACGGGTTGAGTTTCAACGTAAATGGGGAGGTGGCGTCGGTCACGAATTGTTGTCTACGTTATTACCATCCTTTTGCGGAAGTGGCAGGTAGTAACAGAAAGCGGATTTGCGAAACTACGCATTAAAGTCCGCTTGATAGATTCTAAACAGACGAAATGAGCAACTATTAAACAACGTGGAGCATGCACTGTGCAACTGAAATTCGTCCTATCTCGCATATACGATTGATGGTATACATTAGCTTTAGGCTTCGTTACAATGATGATTAAAAGAGTTACCATCACGCGCAGTAATTTGTAACTTCTCTGAGATCCATACTTAAAAAATGCTCCAAAAAATATATAACTTGATTTTTTTAGTGATTGAACTGCTAAGCATCTATAGCGAAACAGCACCGAAAACTGGCGATATGAAGCAATTAAAATAATAAAACTTTGTAAAAAATCACCATAAAATTAAAACAAAACACAGGACGCGTTTCGAGCTAAAAACATAACAGCTCGTCATCAGCTAAGCATTGCTTAGCTGATGACGAGCTGTTATGTTTTTAGCTCGAAACGCGTCCTGTGTTTTGTTTTAATTTTATGGTGATTTTTTACAAAGTTTTATTATTTTAATTGCTAAGCATCTATACTTCAAAATAATATAGACAATTTAGCTGAATAGCATAACATGGTAATTTCTTGAAGGAAAATTCGCAGGTTTCTTACCCGACTGCTAAGAAGGGTTATGTGTTTCACGCGTATCTGGGTATGTGAATTTCTTTATACCCTCGAAACATCCCAACAACTGGATGGATTTTAATGGATGAGGTCTCTATCGATTCGTCTTAACGGTCCGATGGTTATAGGCCAGTGTTTTGTTTTTATAAATTCAAAATGGCGGCCGTAAAATACAAAATGGCAGTAGAGACGAAAAAAAAATTTACGTACTATATTGAGTGACATATCATTGGATAGGTCTTTCAAAATGAAGACGATGTTTCATTCACTATTTTACAGTCAGAAGCTCCGTTTAAATATTATACAACCTGAAAGTTGTGTAGGTAAGATCTCTAGCTTTACTGCAACTCTAACCTTCATCTAGACATCTATAGGCCTCATCAAAACAGTGTTTTTGGATAGGAACTAACAATTACACGCAACTTAAAAGTTATCAATACAAGTAAATGAAAAAATAGATAAGTAATATAAAAAATAGTTTCACATTGAGGAGAAATAATTAATTCGTTCGCTTTTTACGCAGTCGGGTTTTTTGATTTTTTAAATTTAATTTTTACTTGTTCCCTTTCGTGCGATGGATGACATGTTAAAAGTGGTTATTATTAAAGCCATATTTAATATGACGTCTAACCTATAAGATTTATGGGAGTAACAGTCCCCAAGGACAAGGAGGGAGAAATCTTTAGCTTTGAGACAGTAAAGTAAAAAAAAAAAAATACAATAATACGAGATTGATTGAGATATTATAGGTTCATATGACAAAATTTGCAAGATAAAAGTATTTTATAATGCGTTACCAGAATCCAAAGATCTAGTTTTGAATGCAAATACAATGCCAGGATAGACTGTCAGTTGTGATAATTTCTGCAAATAGAAAAGATCTGTTAAGGATTTCAGCATCATAGGTCGCTCTGATTGAAGTAAGTCAAACATGTTATTTACGCTATTTCGAGCCTATAACTTTAGTACTGTTAGCCTTACAATTATGTTGTTGTTGCATATGTCTCCAGATCACTTGTAACATCAGACCAGGTCTCAAAGGCGCTGGGCGAAAGGAATGCAGATTACATTTGACGAAGCCTAGGGCGGATGTCTGACTTAACTTCAAGATTTTGTCATACTTTGATTCCAATCATAAGAGAACTCCTGGCTCTGCACCTCTGCTGTCCCACCTATACCGATTTACCGCGACAGACTGTCCACACCACTAACTTCACATACCGGTCTTGTGGTATCTGTAAAGCGCAAACAACAACACGGTATTCCCAGGAGTGACCCCGAAAGTACTGGGTGTACCCTACGCTGCTTAACTTCAGTGTTCTGATGGGAACCAGTGCTGTACAATACCATATGCCGTTGACATGGCTTATTATTATTAAGTCCTTCATTAAGAATTGATAGATGATTTTTATAAAAAAAAAAATTAAAAGCAATTTTAGAAAAACCTTATCTTCTGAAGATAGTTTTTGTTTTAGCATGGAATACTACTACAGCGCCTAGAAGATACAGTGTGGAAAACGGCTATTCCTATAATGCTTTAAAAAGTGCTAAAAACTTGTATCCCATAAATCTCCAACAATGCTCAGCGACAATATGCTGATACGAGCGCCATCTCGTAACTCTTTTCAATATAAACCCTGTGTTTTCAAAAATTATAGAATGTTAAATATCGGAAACTATAAATATAAGATATTTTAGTCTGTTATAAGCTAATTTAGTTAAGGAATGACGTGAAATAGGTTAAAGAGTCTCTTTTAGAATGACTATTGTTTTTAAATCACTACGATGGAGCTACGATCGACATCTTGTTATTCAGCATCGTTGTACATTTATGGGATTCAATTTTTTAGCACTATTTTGTTACCGTTTTCCACACTGTATCTTCTAGGCGCTGTAATACTACAGTTAGATGTGCATTATATGAGTATTGTAGATTTAAGGTTTTTGGTCTTTGATACGTAAAATATCTATTGACAAATTGTTTATTATATGTACGACACTATGCTGCGCTGCTTTTCAAATGTGCCATGTTATCTTCCGAGTGCACTGTATAACTTTTCGAAAGTGCCATTCCGTTTTCCGAGTTCGCTGTGCTATCTGCAAAATAACGTTCTACCCTTTTCTTTCAATTATCATAATGACGAAAATGTATCTTAACCTATTAATCCTGTTGTCGTCACTGGATATAGAATATGTGTCGAATTGAAGTCACCCTGATATCGATAGTCACTCTGACGACATTTGATGAATTGCAACTGTCGTTAAAAAAAAGAATACGTTTATTATTTTTATTCCTTGATTTTTTTTTTCGATCCTTATTCTTCAATTTACTTTAAAACCTTTTAAATATTTTAGGTGCGTAATCAACAGTATTAATTTTCATTTAAATAAAACTTAGTAACTAACGACTTTGAAGTTCTTAAAATGGATATTATACGATCCCCACTTTCATTGCGTCAGCTGAGCTTCTTCTAATTTTCTTTCTTGCGGTATAGCAGCATCAGCGTTCAGAATCAGTTTATTAATAAAATATTTCTTTTCAAAGGAATAAGATAGGTAGAAATGCAATTTTACAAATTAAATACAGGGCGTCCAAAAATTCCTAGACACGTTTTAATATTCAATAAAAAATCAAGTAAATGTTGTACAGGAGTGCGGCTTGGACTAAAATGCTTCGCAGGATGAAAAGTTTTCTTCAAGCGAAAGAAAATAATTAGTTCTAAATTTCGATCATAGATGGCGTCACTTAGCGTATGTATGTTTGCTTTAAAACATGCGTTTTTTTCTGATTTTCAGATTAATTTTGACGCTGTGACACAGAAATGACGACTTCCAGTGATGGGAGTCATCATTTCTGTGTCACAGCGTCAAAATTAATCTGAAAATCGGACAAAACGCATGTTTGAAGAAAAACATACATGCAGTCAAGTGACGCCATCTATGATCGAAATTGAGAACTAATTACTTTCATTCATCTGAAGAAAGCATTTCATCCTGAGAAGCATTTTAGTCCAAGTCGCATTCCTGTACGACAATTACTTGATTTTATATTGAATTTAAAAATATGTCCAGGAATTTTCAGGCACCCTGTATTATTTCTTTATACCATTTGCATTTTGCCACAAATGTTCACGTCACAACGCATTGATTAAAATGTCAGTCATATATTCAAATTTTCAAAGTAATATTCGTGCCTTGCAGTGCAGCCACAAAACATCTATACCACCATGCATGTTGTACGAATGACTATGATAAAAAAAAAAAAAGTTCATGATTTTCAAAAAGTCCTCTACGCTACGAAAAGTAGCTAATATGACACAGGTGATAAAGGAGCACTATATTTACAGAAAAACTGGATTTTAGTAAATTCCTGTTTTCGTTGTCACTTTAATAAATAAATGGATTCATCTAAAGTTTCTTGACCAAAATGTCAACTAATGATAGTCGAATTGTAGTGAAATCTGTGGCGGAGAGTTCATATCAGCTGTATTTCATCCCGGCTAACGATCAATTCAATATTCTATATATACAAGGTGTCCCAAATTACATAACATATTTCCGAGAGAAAGCAAAATCTATTCATCAGAAAGTCATGAAGTTTGTGGAAGGTCGTAACAATATAATGGAAATTGCTTCTAAAGCAAAAAAAGTTAGTTCAAAAATCTCCCAATAGAGGATGTTTTTCAAGCTACAATACCAATATATGCTAATATTCGTAACCAAGTTAAACGTGTACCCGCACACAAGCTCGCGCTATTTAAACCCTGCTATGACAGAGCCAAAGTCATAACTGTTTATACGAATATATTACCTAAGTTAACTTTGATTTTAACAGGGCTTTACTGGTAACACTATTTTACCAACACAGTGACTCTGCTACGGTAACATTGCAGAAATTTCGTTCTTTGAAAGTGTTACGGAAAGTTCCACTCACAGATAAGGACTACAAAACATAATTGTGAGATTCGAAGCAACGAGATCATTAACCGATCAGCCAAGAGGAGGGCGAAAATCCACATAGTGTGTTTGACGTAGCACAAGTGAAAGAGGACAGAATGACACAGTTTATGGGTAACACTGGCGTTCGGTGTATTTCACAAGTTCTAAAAGAGCCTCGATCTACCATCTACAAATTTCAGAAAAAACTGTTACACTATTGTACCTATAAGTAGTGTGGTTTTGACAGTTTGGCGGCACCTGCGTTCCTGCGATGGTGCGGTGTGGTGGTGTGAAGTGGTGTGGTGGCCTGTGGTGGCGCGCTGATAAGAGTCGGTGGTGGTGGAAACGCATGTTGGTGGAGGGAGAGGTGTTGTCGGGAAACAGATAAGAACTTGTCTTACAGTACGAGGGTATTTATTTTGAGAAGTTAGAAAATTTTTTCGAATTAAATTTACTTTTTCGAATTTTATTTAGAGGAAATAGAAAATTTTTTCGAATTTTATTTTGAGGAGATAGAAATTTTTCGAGGAAATATTTTTTTTCTCAAATTTTATTTTTCGAACTTAATTTTATTTTCAGGTGTTGGAAAATTTTTGCGAATTTTTTTTTTTCGAATTTTATTTTCAGATGTTAGAAATTATTTTTCGAATTTTATTTTACGAATTAAATTTTAGAGATGTTAGAATTATTTTAGGAATTTTTATTTTTAGGTGTTAGAATTCTTTTGCGAATTTTTTTTTTTCGAATTTTATTTTGAGGTATTCGAAAATTTTTGAGATCTGAATTTATTTTTCGAATTTTATTTTGTGATGTTAGAAAATATTTTCGAATATTATTTTCAAGTCTTAGAAAATTTATTTTATTTTTCGAATTGAATTTTATTTTCAGATGTTACAAATTATTTTTCGAATTTTATTTTTCGAATATAATTTTATTTTCAGGTGTTAGAAAATTTTTGCGAATTGAATTTATTTTACGAATTTTATTTTAGATGTTAGAATTATTTTTTTTCTTTTTAAAAATTACTTAGAGATAGAAATTATTTGCGAACTGAATTTTTTTTTTTTTTCGAATTTTATTTTAACGAAACTTTATTTTTATTTTACGAATTAAATTTTAGAGATGTTAGAATTATTTTAGGAACTTTTAGTTTTAGATGTTAGAAAATTTTATGCGAATTGATCTTTATTTTAGGGGAGATAGAAAATTTTCTCGAATTTTATTTTGAGGAAATAGAATTATTTTGCGAACTTTATTTTTATTTTAGAGGAAATAGATTTTTTTGAGAAGAATTGCTATTTTATTTATTTAACGGAACTTTGAAAATTCGTGGGAATTCATTTTTATGTTGGCATTTAGTGGAGATACTCAATTTTCAATGGATGATTTTCTTCGAGAAGAGGTATTTTTGCGTGATGTATTATCATGTTCGTGTTAATTTTTGGACAATGTGTACTTTAACATGGGGATAGCTTGATTGAAATTTATTTTGTTTGCATGCGCAAAGAAAATATTTTAGTTGATTTTGATAAACGCCATGGGAAAGAATGATTTTTTTTTTCAATTTTAATTCAACAGCAAATACAAAATTGACTGGAAATGTTTTAAATTTTGATCTATATATTTCCTATAAAATGAGTGGGAGATAGAAAATTTAGCGGAAGTGTTTTATAACATGATGATATTTTAAATTTTTGAGTATGTAATTATATTATGATTTTATTGAGAGTCACAAGTTAAAGATTAAATAATTCACTTTTAGATATTCTGCGCATTTTCAATAAGCATTAAATAAATTTACATGAATAAAGCTCACGAAATTTCTAAAGAATTCTGTTAAGTTAACGCATTAATCATCTTACATGATTTAGGTTACGTGAGTAACAACATTTTTAAACTAATCATGTTTGTGTGTTTATAATTTCCTGCATTCATTAGATAGAAAATTTATGCGAACTTTATTTTTATTTTAGAAAAAATAGAATTTTTGAGAAGAATTGCTATTTTATTTATTTTAACGGAACTTTGAAAATTCGCTGGAAAGAATTTTATTTTGGGGGACTTAATTTATTTCGTGGTCTTAATTAAGAGGAAATGTTTTTATTTTCGAACTTAACCTATTTTTCAGGAAAGTGTTTTCTTATTTTGAGAACTTTTATTTATTATTTTTCGTAAATAATAGATGTGTGTTAGAAAATTGGGAGGATTTGTCTTAGAATAGAGTAATATTTTGGAATTGCAAAATTATTTGATTTATTATGTTTTTAAAATAATATGAAATAAAAGCTTACTTGATTTTCATGATGAGAAAATAGATCTTGCGCATTCATCGAATTCAGGTTGTAAATGAAATTAACGCTCACAAATTATAAAAATACGGAAGAAATAGTATTTCAACTATGTAGCAGAAAGATTTTACACCAATACACCAATGCAGATGTTAATGAATTCCTACAGATGTCGTGATGCTTCTGTTTATCTAAGTCGAAGTAGAAAAACTGGCTTGCACGCACTTTTAGAGCAGCTATCATTGAGTTGCCATTTTTTAAAATATAAATATTTTATTATAATAGCATTGCTACATTTCGACAAAAGTCTCTTATCAACTGGCTTAGTATGACGCCAAGGATAGCCTCGTTCCCAAATAAATTAATCTCGAACACGGATTTTATGAAAGTTCACCCCTTTTTCGCAGACAGAAATACTGCACACGCAATGACAACATCTGTTTTTAATATCACTCAATGACGGCAGATTAACTTAGAGTAAAGCGGTATGTGTTATCATTTTACGCTAGCGTCAGCCAGTCTATGCAGGCGACAGTCACTCTCTGCGCTCTTGTTTGTGGACTGCAAGAATGTATTACCTATTTCTAGTAAATTTATTAAAACTAGATTATTTAAAGTAAATACAAAGGTTTTAAAACTTGCAAGACTATAATTTATTTAAAAGATTCTTTCTTTTAAATGAATGGACATTTGAAAAATTTTGCGGAAAGATTTTAATTTTGTGAACTTAATTATTTTCTTTTTTTCGATTTAAATTTTCATATATACATTCTTCGAGAAGGAATGTATATTTTTAGATGTGTTAGTTTTAGATAAGTTATATATGACATGCGTTAAAATTAAATTTGTAAATTTAAATAATAATAATAATAATGACAACATTGAAATAATAATGAAATAATAATAATAATGAAATAATAATAATAATGACAACATTGAAATAATAATAATGACAACATTGAAATAATAATAATAAAAAGCAAAAGAAATATTTCGTTAGTTGAAAAATAAAGTTTTCTCTTTAGAGTTGATATATATTTTTCAGTGCTTACTATCTATTCACATATTTATCGATGTGTTAGATCTTTTCAGAAAATTGATTTGATTTTTGCGAAATGTTTGTGAGAAAGAATTTTTCTTCTAAAGGAATCATTTGAAGTTTCTTTTTTAAAATACCATGGTTCGACTTAGGAAATAATTTTACTTATTACCTAAAATGAATTTTTTCAAACTTCTGCTTGAAGAATCGCTTATGTTAGAGTTGAAACAAAGGCAAGTTAAAGATTAAATAATTCACTTTTAGATATTGTGCACATTTTCAATAAGCATTAAGTAAATTTTCAGGAATAAAGGTCACGAAATTTCTGTAAACTTAACGCGCCAATCATCTTACGTGATTTAGGTCACGTGACTAGTAAAATATTTTTAAACAATCGGGGTTGAGTGTTTATAATTTTCTGCAACCCCTATGATTGTATAAATTTGCATGGTATGAGATAGCGATTTTAATTACATGACAAACACGTATTTCGTCCGCTCTTGAGTTCTTTTTCTCCTCTCGCGCGGAAATTCGATTCAAAACATCAATTTTGACAGAAATTTGAGATTTACGGATTTCTTTTTAAAGGAAATGAATTGATTTTATTTTAATTGAAACTAATTAGAAATGTCACTTACTTTAATCTTCATTAGAAAGAGTTGGAGACTTTACTGTTTCCAAACATCACTTCAAAATTAATTATCTTAAACGCTGAAGCTAAAATATAACGTTACTTTTAAATTCTTTGAAAAATGAAAAGTAAAAGAAAAATGCATGTTCACGCAGAGACATTGTGAAGGCGCCTACCTTCACATATTAATATTAAGACCTTTCCTCTTTCCCCCCTTTAAAATTACATTTTTTTTTAAATTCTTAAATTTAATTATCTGTCTGCATTCGGATTCAATCTGTTTTTAGCGCTCTTTTCCCTTCATAAATTAAGCATTCAATTCTCAGTCTCTTTAATATTTTAACCGCAGCGCACTACAGTTAAAAGAAAAGAAATCATTTCCTTTTCTCGCCTAATAACTGGATTCTAATTTTGATCCTTCTGCCTCAGTTTGATGATATGCAGAAATTAATCAGACATATTACTTCTACATTTTTAGCCGTTGGTCCAGATGTTAGATAGATGTATCATTTCAGTTATTAACCCTGTCTTTATTTTGTTTTTGTTTTTTTAACGTACTCTTTCGGCCGCTTCAATCCCATGAGAACTTTAGCAACCCCTATAGAATGCCTTTCGCGGTTTATGAGCTAAAATTCCAACACAGCCATTGGCGTTAAATATTTCTTATTACTCTTTTACATTCCCCATTCAATTTCAATTATTGTACTTTGACCACATGTCTTCCTCTCTTTAATCTCGCCATATAGTGTATATATTTGGCGAAATTGTGTATGTAAGCTTGCCAACACTCCAGATTTCGAGAAAGTGTATTTTTTTGAGTGAGACTAGCTTCTGAACTCGCATGATGTGAATAAAAAAAATTGTAACGCTTCGCTCCCTTCTCCAACATTGGCCGTGTAATTCTCGGCGGTGGTGGAAACGATCCCGGTGCACAATAAAGATCTTCAGAAAACTTCTACCTTTTATTATCTCAGCAGTTCCTTGCCTCGATCTTAAAATAATTAACAATTGATTTTTTGCCTTAGAGTCTGTATTGAAGCTTAGCAAAATGAACCACCTGTGCAACAACAAATAACTACTTTACAAACACTGGATAACTCCCTTACAAAAACTTGGTGCTTAAGGCCGGCATTGCCGAGGTTACATTTGGAGAAGCGGAGCACGTGATATATATATATTTCTTATTCAAAATAATTACTAATACTGGATTATTACAAAAAAAAACTGTTCAATTTTTTTTAACAAAAAAACTGCAAAATTCATGGACTATCAATTATGGACTATGTTCATTACAGTGGCTGTTTGCACGCTTACCTAGCCTGAAATGTCCACTACATCGGTACTGAGACGCAATAATTATGACACCTGTAGTACCCGGTCAGCAAGTTTGATCTTTGATTGTGCTATCCAAAACAGATGTCTGAAACTATTTGCTGCTATTCCAGAACAGACGTTCAGTGAATGTCGCCTGCTAGACGAAATAAAAGAAAAAAAAACTGGTTCCCGTGATCCTGAATTAAGATGAAAATGAAAGACGCCCTCGTACAGCACTGTACCGCAGATTTCCTGGTGGTCATCGGAAAAGCCATGCATCCCCTTGCCGGGGGATTCCGTCACAAAGTCCGCCAAACACCTCCTCTTTATTTCCAGCAAGAAGAGAAAGGAATAAATTATCATTCACGATGACTCAAAGTATATTTTTCTCTCGCCGCCGAAGCAAGATTTTTGTTTTTTTTTTGTGTGTTGGATGGATGCGCCGTTTTACAAACTTTCAGTAGTCGCAGCCTTTTTAATTATTCATCGCTTCTGTGAGTTGTGTTTTGAGACATCTGCAAATGAACGTGTGAATTTAAGCAACTGATTGATTTCACAAAATTAACATGAACGTTGATTGCTAAAAAAAAAAAAAACTTTAAATACAAGTGAAATTCACTGGGGGCGCACACAAAATAAATAATTTTCCCTTCTCTATAAAAATATAATATAAGGTGAAAACACAAGAAATTAATTACATAAAAAAAAAAAATCATTTTTCTTGTCTTTAGTTTAACAGGTAAGCTATTCTTTTTTTCCTTTTACAGTATTCAAGTCATGTTACTCCCATAACTACATTTTATGGCTCCTATGATATAGAGGCATGCTAAATTTAAGTAATTTAAAGTGGTATGAACTCTAGACAAATACATCATATAATTTTTTTAAAAAAGGGCCAATGAAAAGAAATTTGAAATATTACTTTTGGTTCTTGTACCTGTATTTTCTTTAATGTATTAATTTTATAGTTAGATGGCAAGTTTTATATATATTTACAGTGTAAATTGTATTTTTTTTTTTTTCGTTCTTTCACTTTTAAAGGTAATGTTTGCTCTCTCCTTACCAGTTTTGTGCTTGTGCTAAAGGCAGAATTATACTTTTATGTTGATTCCTAAGTAATACAGTATAGATACTGTGTGATTAAATTTTTTTGCTACCTTTTAACAGTGGATATTGAAAATATTAAAGTATTTCAAATAATGATGTTTTAGTTACGGGGATTGATTTTGCTATATATATATTGAGATAAAAAAATATGTAAAAAAAAAATCCTCATGACTGGATTATATTGCTCTTTTAATATATATCTATATATATTAGTTTTGATGGCTTCTTACTAAAATTAAGCATTTATTTTTATTAGTAACATGCTAAGATTTTGTATGTCTAGGGATGCACTTCAAATCCAGTTCAGTTTCAAAGTTTTTTAAATTTAGATAAAAGATTGTCCAAAATATTTTTTTTTTCTTTCTTTTCACATTTCCGATTCTTATTTAATTCATTATATATATTTTTCGGTGTGACACAATGTTGCAATTCTGAGATGAGATGTTGTTTTTCTTATCTCCATTGGCCTAGGATTGCTGAACATGGTTGCTCTCGCTTAATTTCTTACATCATTAGCGCTGGTCGCATTTCCCCCCCCCCCTTTTTAGATATTATGCGTCTGCAACTGATATGTGCCACATTGCATTTTATATAAAAATGTTATCTATTATGATCACAAAGTTTTTATTATTTTGGTTCGTGTACTTTCAAAACTCAGCAATCCTGTTGTAATCAGGCAGTCTGATGGTGAAAACCTTGTTAGATAAAAAAGGGGCATAGTGTAAAAAAAAAGATAAATAAAATAACTTAAGGTAATTTTTTTTTCACAGAGCTTAATGTAATTTTGATACAAAAAATGAGGTAAAAAAATGAAAAGGCTTAAACTGATACTGGACTGATATTATTATTATTATTGATTTTTTTCTTACTTGTTGTGCTTAATATGTTTCTTGCTGTAGCACTTCCTACAGGTAATTTCTTTTTATATATAACATTTTATATGTTTTTTTTTTATGTGTATATTATATGTTTTGTCAGTCATCCATATCAATAAGATATGAAAATTTTAATACTCTACATTACTATAAATATAGGTCTTGCAACTTTTATATACTTAAGGATAAGCACTAGTGACATATAAAAGAAAAGAGAGAGGAAGGAACCAGTAATGATGTTTAAATTTGCTCATTTTCAATCCTTTCCAGTTGGTTGCTACTAATTTAAGAAAATTAGATTTGGCATCTATACAGTACACTTTTCTGTTTAGATAGATCTCTCATATTCCAATTTACACGGATTTTATACATTTTTTAGTCACGTCTCATTAATTTATTTCTATAGCATAAGTTAGGCTCCTTCGTTTTAAAATATAGCTCGAGTCATCATATCTTAAATTTTTTTTCATAAAAAAAGTCTCTTTTTCCTTTTGATTTCTATTTCTACTTTATAAAATTTTTATAACATGAGTCGTAAACATTTTATGCATGTGTTAGATATCAGTATGCTTGTTACTGCATACACACACAATTTACACGCACACTACATTTTACATGTGATTATATTACTTGAGGTAAATTTTTAATTATTGTTTCCTGTGTTGTGTAAGTGCTTTTTTTTCATTGCGCTATGTTCCGGAAATAGCCTAATGATTAAAGGTATATGTTTCAGTTTTGGCTAAGTGGATCGGCCGTCCACTTTCTCAAAAGTGGAATATATTACTTACATGATACAAATGTTCAATACCTCACATTAATTTACAAGGCGTTCGCGCTCTCTTTTATTTTTTTTAAATGCATAATGACGTATCTCTCATACTATTTGATACTCCGTTCATGATTTTTTTCCCCACTCTAGCTTACTATGGGCAGATAGTGAAGTTAGATGTTTCCCTTCATCATTTTTTTTAAATCTCATGTACACATTTTTATGATTTCAAGTTTAACCTGGTACTACATACACACACATATTTACATTTGCATTTCATATGGTCTTGTTTTGTAATAATTTTATGACACTCACCTTGGTTAAACATGGTCATGATTCTGTGTGCTTGTACATTTTTTTTACATACTTTCTCAACATTAGTGTACATTTTCACAAATACATAGTTTTCACTATTTTAAAGTTAGCGTATTTTTTGTTGCCTTGACATTTTTTTTATTTTCGGATTGTTACTGTTTTTTTTTACATAATGTAATTCAATACAATATTTGCACATGCATCTTAAATTTACATGCATGAGTTAATTTCTAGCTGGTATTTTTTACACATTTGTTAATTTTGTTTGTGTACGCGCGGCTGGTGACTCGTTGCTATTTTATTTATAACATAAGGTATTTTATTATAACTGACATGATATTTGATATCGTTGAAAATGCTGTTTTTATAAAATTTATTCAAATGCATAATGTGAGCTGTTATGTACACTTTATTTATTTTTAAAAAAAAGCCATTCCCATATAGTCATTAAACTAAATCTTTGGCAATTTCTCAGAGTTAAATTTTTTTTAATTAGTGAGTTATAGTCTCACAGGTGTCTTGTGACGGATGCATACACTCATAGATCATAATGTATAACGCTTGGTATTTTGCTATTCATTTTTTTCTCTTTTCCATCCCGTTACTTGGAACATGCGTGCCTTGGCATTACTTCTACATTTTAGCGTAGAGTTATGCAATCTGTCGTGCGCTCGTACATGTATGCACACTTCTTTTTAACGTGATACAGTAATAACTTTGGCAGATACACCTTTATTTTAATTTTTAACCCTTAGTTAACCATTTATGCAACTTTTTTTCTTTTCACAAGTAGTTCATGTGTTGGATATTTATTTATGTTACACAAAATTTGCTCATTTAGAATACAATTTTGTTCATTCATATACATACATTACACTAGTTCATGAGTTGATTTACACATTTTGTTCATTTGCTTTTACACATTGTACTTTGCTTACGATCTATTCGACAGTATTCCTTTTTGTTTTTTTTTTCTCACAAGTAGTTCATTGAGTAATACACACTGGCTGGTTTAGAGTATAACCAGAGTTTTCACACATTACACGGAGTTCTTTGCCTTTATTAACCCTTATTCATTACATTTTGGTGATTAACTCACTAATTATGTAAGTGAATCTCACTCGTATGTTAGTGTTTTGGGTTATCACACACCTACTGTCCGTGTATTTTGTTTGCAAAGTGCATAAAAATGTTAGTTCATTGAGACATTATTACATGTAGTTCATGTGGAATTATAAAATTTGTTCATGTGTTTACTTACACGTTGTGTATGCTTGCGTACACACTTATTCATGTGTTTTATTTCATTTAGTTCATGAGTTTGAGGTTTCTTTTTCCCCTCCCTTCACACACATACAGTTTTTTTTCCTGTTACTTTTCTATCTTTTAAACTTTACACCATGTTTCGATATTAAAATGTTCTATCAGTTTTTTTATTTTTTTTAAATTTTAACAGAGTTGTTTTTGTTTATTTTGTGTGTTTGCATAATGTCATAACATATCAATGACACATCACTTTGTCTAGATACAAAGATTTTAAAGTTACTAGGAGTTATCCGTCACATGACATATTAAATTACACACACATTTCGAATCTGTATACTTTTAACATGTAACATTTTTTTAACACTTTCATTAGATACATCTTACTTGAAGGTGGCAGATCGAGTAAGGTATCTTGTCACACTATAGTAAATCGTAGGCAATTTCTTAGTAAATGTTTTTGATATTTTTGCCAGGAGTTAAATTTTATAAATACACAGAAGGTCTATACATGAAAATTCAGCAAAACTAAAACCTTTGCATTATTCTCATTTTTCTTCTCCTCGTACATTTATTTACAGAATTTGAGTCTCACTGGGTGTCGGGTGAGAATTTTTTTTCACACGCATGTGTCATGATACTAAGGATGTTTTTTTTTCTTTTGGTAAACAACACTTCTTTTTCGATATTTTTCAAGGGACAGTGTATCTTTTGCTATAACACTCCTATTTTTGTTTGTTTAACTTAAAGGTATGGATCCTGTCAATTTTACACTGATGCGTTTTGAGTAGATATATATATATATATATATTTATATTTATTTTTTTTTCAACGAATGCTGCAATATCTTATGAAGTTTACAATAAAAAAAAAAAAATTAAATTTAACCCTTTGGTAACGATTTTTTTTTAAATACGGTACACTTTTTTTCTCTTCAGTTACATTTTGCTGTTTGGTATTTGGTGCATGTAGAGAATTTTTGTTCATAGTTAACACACACAGTAGTTCATAGTTTATCTTACTTCATAGAAAAAACCCTTACACGAGTTCATTGCTTTGTCAATTCTTTGCGTGCATCAGGGACTAATTGTCACTGTTTTTATAACTGATTTTCAAAACACTTAGGCATTTACTTCATTGATACATTTCTTTGGTTCAGTGTTATATTTTTTTCACTTGAGGTCACTGTGATACACTTCTAGTGTTCATTTGTATACTAGCACACGTTTGTTATTTTTTTTATGCTATATATTTACAAAAAAAGTTTTTTTTTTGGTAACTTTACAGGATTACACCTTATTTTTTTTTTCATTCGGTACCTTTCTTGGCTATTCAAGATATTTCACGTGATAAGATACTTTTCTTATGCACGATTTTCCAATCACTCAGTACACAGGTGTGCATTATTTTTGGTTTTTGTTATGCTCATTGACACATGTGGTTTATTACTGGTATATACCACTCGTAACACCTAACGGTGTTATTTATGACTACATTCACACACACACACATACTTTTGTGTCACCTGTTGTATAATGCTTATTAAATTTCATTAAATTTAATGTAAATCTTTTTACCATTTTTTTTCAAGGGGTACTTTCTCGGGAAAGTTCTTACTACCTCTTGTTTATACCTTATAGGAGTGTTACATGTTTTAAAATACACTTTAGTTAATTTAGGTTCTCAGTAAAACACATTCAGTCTTTGTTTACAAGATAAAATGATGGCAACTTTCTACTTTTAACAAATAATTTATCTCCATCTTCCTCTCCTTTTACCAGTCATACCACTTTTAAAAAACTTGAAATGTCACAAATAGTGCTGAAAATGAACAAGTTTTATATTTACTATACTGTGTAATGTTTTGTCTTTATATACAGTTCATGTCTCAAGAAAAAAAATAATTTTTATAAGTTGGAGTATAACCAACTTTTGTAGCAATTGTGGAAATTGCTCTTGCTTGCAGTGAAAGTTCAAGCAATCTTATATTAAAATCTTCTGGAAATCATAAAAAAAATATAATAACTGTGTGCACACGTTAAAAAAAAAAATTAAGAAAACAGCTGTCCAGAAGTATTAACTGCAGTTCAAAAAATTTCAATATATTTTATTTTGGCAAGTCTTTGGTACCAACTTGCTTTGCCATGCTTATAGGCATGCTTTTTATATGAGACATGATTTACTTGTTCCTTACATATTTAGTATTTCTGTATATGTTTATAAACTGTTGGTCACCGGGTTCCCTCTACAAAATATTACATTTGTACATATTTTCTTTATGTGTAATGTATTTGAGAGAAGACATGGGGTATTTTTTTTCTCTCGCGGTTCACTTCGTTCTTTTTCGGCTGTTGGGGAGATATATGTGAAGGCGCCTACCTTCACATATTAATATTAAGACCTTTCCTCTTTCCCCCCTTTAAAATTACATTTTTTTTTAAATTCTTAAATTTAATTATCTGTCTGCATTCGGATTCAATCTGTTTTTAGCGCTCTTTTCCCTTCATAAATTAAGCATTCAATTCTCAGTCTCTTTAATATTTTAACCGCAGCGCACTACAGTTAAAAGAAAAGAAATCATTTCCTTTTCTCGCCTAATAACTGGATTCTAATTTTGATCCTTCTGCCTCAGTTTGATGATATGCAGAAATTAATCAGACATATTACTTCTACATTTTTAGCCGTTGGTCCAGATGTTAGATAGATGTATCATTTCAGTTATTAACCCTGTCTTTATTTTGTTTTTGTTTTTTTAACGTACTCTTTCGGCCGCTTCAATCCCATGAGAACTTTAGCAACCCCTATAGAATGCCTTTCGCGATTTATGAGCTAAAATTCCAACACAGCCATTGGCGTTAAATATTTCTTATTACTCTTTTACATTCCCCATTCAATTTCAATTATTGTACTTTGACCACATGTCTTCCTCTCTTTAATCTCGCCATATAGTGTATATATTTGGCGAAATTGTGTATGTAAGCTTGCCAACACTCCAGATTTCGAGAAAGTGTATTTTTTTGAGTGAGACTAGCTTCTGAACTCGCATGATGTGAATAAAAAAAATTGTAACGCTTCGCTCCCTTCTCCAACATTGGCCGTGTAATTCTCGGCGGTGGTGGAAACGATCCCGGTGCACAATAAAGATCTTCAGAAAACTTCTACCTTTTATTATCTCAGCAGTTCCTTGCCTCGATCTTAAAATAATTAACAATTGATTTTTTGCCTTAGAGTCTGTATTGAAGCTTAGCAAAATGAACCACCTGTGCAACAACAAATAACTACTTTACAAACACTGGATAACTCCCTTACAGACATAGAAATTTTTTTTGACTTAGAACTATCTTTAGTTAAATTTTGGTTTGACTTTAAACTTTATCAACCTGTTTAAACTCTGTTAATTTATATTTTGGAACTATTGAAAATATTTTTGAGTGAAAAAGCTTAGAGTTTGAAATTGTAACTCGCACATAACAACGTTTCATATTTTTCCAAAATATGAGTGAGTTGTCTTTTTGAAAACTTTTGAACTATCGTTTAGAAATTACTTGTAACAGTTTAGCAATTTCATATATGATGATATTTCCAGTCACTAACAAGATTTGATGCTACAATGTGACTTATGTGTCACCAATGATCTTTCCCTCACAAAATACATTTGAAAACTTTATTTTTACTTATACGTTTAAATACAAAGAGAAGGAATGTACTTCAACATATCTTCTTCCTTCATCTGATTGAGACAAAATGGTGGATTTCTTATCTGTTAAACACAAAAGCCGTGCATTATCACATGACTTCACTCTACTATGTGAATGGCTGATAGTATAAACACGTTATCAACATCCTCATTAGGCGATTAGAATAGCTAGACTTTTGTGGTATAGCATTGCTATCCGAAGCTTGTTTGAACTTGTTTGTACTACCTTGCCTGTATTGTAAGTTTATTTTTAATTACTTAGATATTTAAAATCACCAATTGCTAATTGTAATTAGATCATTAATTGATTTTTATAATAATAAGTGATTTATTTTTATATTGTTTAAATTTCATTAAGTGTTGATCTTAGAAATAACTCAATTTTCTTTAGATTTCATTCACTTAAGTCTTTAAAATTTTGTTTTGTATGTTGGAAATTATTTCAAAGTATTGAAAGTCGTATTTGTGAAATGGTTCATTTTTTAGAAAATGAGTCTTGAAAAATAGTCATGAAAATTATTTGACTTGTAAAATAATTGATGAACTGAAAAGGATTTCATTGCTCGAAGGCGTATTTGTGAAATGGTTCATTTTTTAGAAAATGAGTCTTGAAAAATAGTCATGAAAATTATTTGACTTGTAAAATAATTGATGAACTGAAAAGGATTTCATTGCTCGAAGGTGAGTTGAAAAATATTCACAAAAATTATTTGACTTGTAAAATATTTGAAAGTGTTGCCATTGAAAAAAAACTTGGTTTCTTGAAAACATATACTTAATTTCTAAAAATTTTACGAAAATTGCATGCTTGGTAGAATGAATGAGCAGAACCAACCCTTGGTTTCTTTCAAGTTTTTGAACACTTTCATGGTCGGAGGAACAATGAAAGTCCCTAGTTTCTTGAAAACATATACTTAATTTCTAAAAATTTTACGAAATTACATGCTTCGTAAAATAAACGAGAAGAACCAACCCTTGGTTTCTTTAAAGTTTTTAAACACTTTCATGATCGAAAAAACAACGAAAGTCCCTAGTTTCATAAGAACATATGCATGATTCCTAAAAATTTTATGAAAAATTCATGCTTGGAAGAATAAATGATGAGAGTTCATGGGTACCTTTGTGAACTCATTCGTGAAAAATCTTTGTTGATACTTCATGGCCCTGAGTGTTGAAAGTTTGTTTTGAAAATATATTTAATACCACGATTTTGTAGGAAAAAAGAATGAGAGTCCTTGTTTTCTAAGAAGATTTATTTGTTTAATACTCATAAATATTGCATGACTTGAACTCACGTTTGGAAGAAAGAACAATGAGAGTCCTTAGTTTCATGAGAACATATGTATGTTTCCTAAAAATTTTAGGAATTGAACACTTGTTTGGAAGAATAAATGATGAGAGTTCATGGTTACCTTTTGTGAACTCATTCGTGAAAAACCTTTCTTGATACACCATGGCAACTGAGTCGTGCTAGTTTGTTTTGAAAATATATTTAATGACATGATTTTGCAGGAAAAATGAATGAGAGTCCTTGTTTTCTAAGAAGGTTTATTTGATTAATGCTCATAAATATCGCATAGGTTGAACTCATACTTGGAAGAAAGAATGATTAAAGTCCTTTGGTTTTTTGAAAAATATATGAATTGAACACCTGTTTGGAAGAAAGATGAGAATCTTGGAAGGTTAGAAGGTTTGCTTGATTTCTTAAAAGTTTTTGGTAAATGCATGGGTTAAACACATGCATGAAAGAATTAACGATGAGAGTCCTTGGAAAATTCATGAGAACTAATTTCAAAATATTTGTTAGTTAACAAAGCAAAGGTTTTGCAAAAAATAAGTTAAACAAATTTAGTTAAGAAAAAATTAAGTTAAAAAAATTTTAAGATTTGAAAAAAAAAATTAAATTAAGAAAAAAATTTAAATTAAGAAAAAAATTTTTTAATTAAGGAAAAAAAATTTAGTTTAGAAAATAAATTTCGTTAAGAAAAGAAAAAAAAATTAGTTTAGAAAATAAATTACGTTAAGAAAATTATTACAAAGTTGAAATGTTTGTAAAATTGGATTGTTTTATGATTTAACTCGTAAATGAATTCATCCTACCATTCAATTGTTTTCCCTGGCAACCATATGTTTATTCAAAACCTAACCAACCAAGCATCTTCTTACCACACCAATAGATTATTTATAGCATTAACCCTTTATTTCTGCACAAGTGCAGAAAGTAAACCGATGATAGAATCGAAAAATTAAGTGACTTATCAAATAGACTTGTAAGTTGATGATAACCAATATTTTTGAAAAGATAAACTTAGACTTAGAAACTCATTTAACATCAATTTGGAATGAAAATTTGCAAAGTTTTTGCAATTGCCACGAAAACTCACTTAAACATTTTTGGAGATATGTAAAAATCACAACAATATTATATTTAAATTAATTAAATTCTCTCTGTTTCACATTAGTTTGCAAGTAATTAGAGATATTTCTAGGTTAACTAGGTTTGATAGTATTCCAACTTAATCATTTCTTTGACAGATTTTCTATGATAAACCTTGTGTAACTAACCTTTTTAATTCAACTTAGTTCCATGAGATTTACCTGCAAAACTTTAAATTCTTCTATTCAGTTTAGTTATCAATTTCAAATTATTTTTAAAAGTTTTATTATTGTTTGAAAAATAATTATGTACTCTAATACCTGTATTTTAAAACATTTAAACTCTAACATTTAACAAATCTAAAATTATAATATATTCAACACTTACCTAATATACCAGCTTGGTCATGACAAGTGTGTTTAACAGGACAACTTTAAGTGAAATGGCAAATCCTTATCGTGAAACATGTTATCACGTGACATCTTCCTCCCATTTCATTGGATGATAACGCAATCACGTGATTCCTTATCTGCAATGTCACTTAACGATAAGAACAACTCTGAGAAGCCACATTCACGCCATTTTATCACTCTTTTCAGGTCAGTACCCGTGCAGGTTTGTCTTTGATATCCGTCCCTTGTATAATCATGTCAAATCATGTTTTAACTTGTCTGAAGTTGTCCAAACATAGTATTGCTTCTTACTTAACCTAAAATGCAAGTTTAATCATGAAAGAAATGTATATATTTATATTTTTGTTAGATTAGATAATTGAAATAAACAATTTCTAAGTATAATTAAATCACTTCCGTTAATTAATAATTATATTAATTAAAATAATAATGATTTATATATGAACTAATTTATAATATATATATAATATCGATTTCAGAAATAACTTAAGTTTCGTTTCCAAGCGAAAAAGAATAATTCAAATATATATGAGAGTTAGAAAATTCTTATGTGAGAAAACTAGAAAGAAAAAATGATGAGAGACCTTGGATATTTCAAGCAAACAGTAATCATGCATTTTTCAAGAGTTAAAAGAAATCATATTTTTCATGACTGAGTTTTCAAGATGTATCCAAAGGGTGTCATCATTTTTTCTTTCTAGTTTTCTCACATAAGAATTTTCTAACTCTCATATATATTTGAATTATTCTTTTTCGCAATTTAAGAAATCAAGCAAACCTTCTAACCTTCCAAGATTCTCATCTTTCTTCCAAACAAGTGTTCAATTCATATATTTTTCAAAAAACCAAAGGACTTTAATCATTCTTTCTTCCAAGTATGAGTTCAACCTATGCGATATTTATGAGCATTAATCAAATAAACCTTCTTAGAAAACAAGGACTCTCATTCATTTTTCCTGCAAAATCATGTCATTAAATATATTTTCAAAACAAACTAGCACGACTCAGTTGCCATGGTGTATCAAGAAAGGTTTTTCACGAATGAGTTCACAAAAGGTAACCATGAACTCTCATCATTTATTCTTCCAAACAAGTGTTCAATTCCTAAAATTTTTAGGAAACATACATATGTTCTCATGAAACTAAGGACTCTCATTGTTCTTTCTTCCAAACGTGAGTTCAAGTCATGCAATATTTATGAGTATTAAACAAATAAATCTTCTTAGAAAACAAGGACTCTCATTCTTTTTTCCTACAAAATCGTGGTATTAAATATATTTTTAAAACAAACTTTCAACACTCAGGGCCATGAAGTATCAACAAAGATTTTTCACGAATGAGTTCACAAAGGTACCCATGAACTCTCATCATTTATTCTTCCAAGCATGAATTTTTCATAAAATTTTTAGGAATCATGCATATGTTCTTATCAAACTAGGGACTTTCGTTGTTTTTTCGATCATGAAAGTGTTTAAAAACTTTAAAGAAACCAAGGGTTGGTTCTTCTCGTTTATTTTACGAAGCATGTAATTTCGTAAAATTTTTAGAAATTAAGTATATGTTTTGAAGAAACTAGGGACTTTCATTGTTCCTCCGACCATGAAAGTGTTCAAAAACTTGAAAGAAACCAAGGGTTGGTTCTGCTCATTCATTCTACCAAGCATGCAATTTTCGTAAAATTTTTAGAAATTAAGTATATGTTTTCAAGAAACCAAGTTTTTTTTCAATGGCAACACTTTCAAATATTTTACAAGTCAAATAATTTTTGTGAATATTTTTCAACTCACCTTCGAGCAATGAAATCCTTTTCAGTTCATCAATTATTTTACAAGTCAAATAATTTTCATGACTATTTTTCAAGACTCATTTTCTAAAAAATGAACCATTTCACAAATACGACTTTCAATACTTTGAAATAATTTCCAACATACAAAACAAAATTTTAAAGACTTAAGTGAATGAAATCTAAAGAAAATTGAGTTATTTCTAAGGTCAACACTTAATGAAATTTAAACAATATAAAAATAAATCACTTATTATTATAAAAATCAATTAATGATCTAATTACAATTAGCAATTGGTGATTTTAAATATCTAAGTAATTAAAAATAAACTTACAATACAGGCAAGGTAGTACAAACAAGTTCAAACAAGCTTCGGATAGCAATGCTATACCACAAAAGTCTAGCTATTCTAATCGCCTACTGAGGATGTTGATAACGTGTTTATACTATCAGCCATTCACATAGTAGAGTGAAGTCATGTGATAATGCACGGCTTTCGTGTTTAACAGATAAGAAATCCACCATTTTGTCTCAATCAGATGAAGGAAGAAGATATGTTGAAGTACATTCCTTAGAGTAAGCTAAATTTTTCTCTTTGTATTTAAACGTATAAGTAAAAATAAAGTTTTCAAATGTATTTTGTGAGGGAAAGATCATTGGTGACACATAAGTCACATTGTAGTATCAAATCTTGTTAGTGACTGGAAATATCATCATATATGAAATTGCTAAACTGTTACAAGTAATTTCTAAACGATAGTTCAAAGATTTTCAAAAAGACAACTCACTCATATTTTGGAAAAATATGAAACTTTGTTATGTGCGAGTTACAATTTCAAACTCTAAGTTTTTTCACTCAAAAATATTTTCAATAGTTCCAAAATATAAATTAACAGAGTTTAAACAGGTTGATAAAGTTTAAAGTCAAACCAAAATTTAACTAAAGATAGTTCTAAGTCAAAAAAAATTTCTATGTCTCTGCGTGAACATGCATTTTTCTTTTACTTTTCATTTTTCAAAGAATTTAAAAGTAACGTTATATTTTAGCTTCAGCGTTTAAGATAATTAATTTTGAAGTGATGTTTGGAAACAGCAAAGTCTCCAACTCTTTCTAATGAAGATTAAAGTAAGTGACATTTCTAATTAGTTTCAATTAAAATAAAATCAATTCATTTCCTTTAAAAAGAAATCCGTAAATCTGAAATTTCTATCAAAATTGGTGTTTTGAATCGAATTTCCGCGCGAGAGGAGAAAAAGAACTCGAGAGAGGACGAAATACGTGTTTGTCATGTAATTAAAATAGCTATCTCATACCATGCAAATTTATACAATCATAGGGGTTGCAGAAAATTATAAATACTCAACCCCGATTGTTTAAAAATATTTTACTAGTCACGTGACCTAAATCACGTAAGATGATTGGCGCGTTAAGTTAACAGAAATTTCGTGACCTTTATTCCTGAAAATTTACTTAATGCTTATTGAAAATGTGCACAATATCTAAAAGTGAATTATTTAATCTTTAACTTGCCTTTGTTTCAACTCTAACATAAGCGATTCTTCAAGCAGAAGTTTGAAAAAATTCATTTTAGGTAATAAGTAAAATTATTTCCTAAGTCGAACCATGGTATTTTAAAAAAGAAACTTCAAATGATTCCTTTAGAAGAAAAATTCTTTCTCACAAACATTTCGCAAAAATCAAATCAATTTTCTGAAAAGATCTAACACATCGATAAATATGTGAATAGATAGTAAGCACTGAAAAATATATATCAACTCTAAAGAGAAAACTTTATTTTTCAACTAACGAAATATTTCTTTTGCTTTTTATTATTATTATTTCAATGTTGTCATTATTATTATTTCAATGTTGTCATTATTATTATTATTTCATTGTTATTATTATTATTTCATTATTATTTCAATGTTGTCATTATTATTATTATTATTTAAATTTACAAATTTAATTTTAACGCATGTCATATATAACTTATCTAAAACTAACACATCTAAAAATATACATTCCTTCTCGAAGAATGTATATATGAAAATTTAAATCGAAAAAAAAAATAATTAAGTTCACAAAATTAAAATCTTTCCGCAAAATTTTTCCAATGTCCATTCATTTAAAAGAAAGAATCTTTTAAATAAATTATAGTCTTGCAAGTTTTAAAACCTTTGTATTTACTTTAAATAATCTAGTTTTAATAAATTTACTAGAAATAGGTAATACATTCTTGCTGTCAACAAACAAGAGCGCAGAGAGTGACTGTCGCCTGCATAGACTGGCTGACGCTAGCGTAAAATGATAACACATACCGCTTTACTCTAAGTTAATCTGCCGGTCATTGAGTGATATTAAAAACAGATGTTGTCATTGCGTGTGCAGTATTTCTGTCTGCGAAAAAGGGGTGAACTTTCATAAAATCCGTGTTCGAGATTAATTTATTTGGGAACGAGGCTATCCTTGGCGTCATACTAAGCCAGTTGATAAGAGACTTTTGTCGAAATGTGGCAATGCTATTATAATAAAATATTTATATTTTTAAAAATGGCAACTCAATGATATCTGCTCTAAAAGAGCGTGCAAGCCAGTTTTTCTACTTCGACTTAGATAAACAGAAGCATCACGACATCTGTAGGAATTCATTAACATCTGCATTGGTGTATTGGTGTAAAATCTTTCTGCTACATAGTTGAAATACCATTTCTTCCGTATTTTTATAATTTGTGAGCGTTAATTTCATTTACAACCTGAATTCGATGAATGCGCAAGATCTATTTTCTCATCATGAAAATCAAGTAAGCTTTTATTTCATATTATTTTAAAAACATAATAAATCAAATAATTTTGCAATTCCAATATATTACTCTATTCTAAGACAAATCCTCCCAATTTTCTAACACACATCTATTATTTACGAAAAATAATAAATAAAAGTTCTCATCATAAAATCATCAATAAAATCATAATATAATTACATACTCAAAAATTTAAAATATCATCATGTTATAAAACACTTCCGCTAAATTTTCTATCTCCCACTCATTTTATAGGAAATATATAGATCAAAATTTAAAACATTTCCAGTCAATTTTGTATTTGCTGTTGAATTAAAATTGAAAAAAAAATCATTCTTTCCCATGGCGTTTATCAAAATCAACTAAAATATTTTCTTTGCGCATGCAAACAAAATAAATTTCAATCAAGCTATCCCCATGTTAAAGTACACATTGTCCAAAAATTAACACGAACATTAAAAATTGAGTATCTCCACTAAATGCCAACATAAAAATGAATTCCCACGAGTTTTCAAAGTTCCGTTAAATAAATAAAATAGCAATTCTTCTCAAAAAAATCTATTTCCTCTAAAATAAAAATAAAGTTCGCAAAATAATTCTATTTCCTCAAAATAAAATTCGAGAAAATTTTCTATCTCCCCTAAAATAAAGATCAATTCGCATAAAATTTTCTAACATCTAAAAATAAAAGTTCCTAAAATAATTCTAACATCTCTAAAATTTAATTCGTAAAATAAAAATAAAGTTTCGTTAAAATAAAATTCGAAAAAAAAATTCAGTTCGCAAATAATTTCTAAGTAATTTTTAAAAAGAAAAAAATAATTCTAACACCTAAAATAAAATTCGTAAAATAAATTCAATTCGCAAAAATTTTCTAACACCTGAAAATAAAATTATATTCGAAAAATAAAATTCGAAAAATAATTTGTAACATCTGAAAATAAAATTCAATTCGAAAAATAAAATAAATTTTCTAAGACTTGAAAATAAAATTCGAAAAAATTTTCTATTTCCTCAAAATAAAATTCGTAAAATAAATTCAGTTAGGAAAAAATTTTCTAACTCCTCAAAATAAACTTTGAAAATAAAAATAAAGTTGCGTTAAAATAAATTCAGATCGCAAAAATTCTCCATCTCCGCTAAAATAATGTTCGAAAATAAAATTCTTCTCAAATATTTTCTAACATCACAAAATAAAATTCGAAAAATAAATTCAGATCTCAAAAATTTTCGAATACCTCAAAATAAAATTCGAAAAAAAAATTCGCAAAAGAATTCGAACACCTAAAAATAAAAATTCCTAAAATAATTCTAACATCTCTAAAATTTAATTCGTAAAATAAAATTCGAAAAATAATTTCTAACATCTGAAAATAAAATTCGAAAAAAAAAATTCGCAAAAATTTTCCAACACCTGAAAATAAAATTAAGTTCGAAAAATAAAATTCGAGAAAAAAAAAATATTTCCTCGAAAAATTTCTGTCTCCTCAAAATAAAATTCGAAAAAATTTTTATTTCCTCAAAATAAAATTCGAAAAAGTAAATTTAATTCGAAAAAATTTTCTAACTTCTCAAAATAAATACCCTCGTACTGTAAGACAAGTTCTTATCCGTTTCCCGACAACACCTCTCCCTCCACCAACATGCGTTTCCACCACCACCGACTCTTATCAGCGCGCCACCACACCACTTCACACCACCACACCGCACCACCGCAGGAACGCAGGTGCCGCCAAACTGTCAAAACCACACTACTCCTATAAACTGTGACTTTTTCAGAAGTTCATACTTGCTCACTTAGCGCGAGAGAAAACATTGCATTAGAGGTCCATGCTCGTTGTGAGCTTTAAAATGAATTATCGGAGAACATTCCTTAGGCTCACCAGGTCCACTTTTCCTTGGAAAATAGAATTAATGCCCATAATTGTCGTATTTGGGCTTCAAAAAATCTACAAATATGTCTAGAAATTTCGAAACACTGTCTCATTCATTTGGGACCATTGTTTTTTAAATA
This sequence comes from Maratus speciosus, assembly GCA_963932465.1. Lineage (NCBI taxonomy): Eukaryota > Metazoa > Arthropoda > Arachnida > Araneae > Salticidae > Maratus > Maratus speciosus. The sequence continues at coordinate 288,248,267 of OZ010800.1, read as the reverse complement.
GCTTAGCTCCAAATATCCTGTAATATATGTCACTGGACAACGTTACTCCTCATTAAAGAAGTCCATGATTCCAATTCTGCAGGTTCGCCAGAGTGTTAGAACAACAGCGTGTACTCAAGATGGTGTACCCCTTCACATAGACTATTGTTGAAATATGTCCTCAATACCTCCTTTTCTAATGATACTATCCTCAGTTGTCATTTTCCTATGTTTTGTCATGCAAAGTCCCTTGATTTTAATCCATGCGACTTTTGGCTCCGGAGGATATCTCGAAAAGTGATCCCCTTCAATCGTTGTCTGATTTTAAAGGCAGAATAGCACGCCATGTACGTAACATTCCACTATAATCAAACATTGGACACAATTTCAGATGATAGAAGATGGCAGCCACCATACTGATCAAGTTTTGTCCCATTAGACGGATAAATTGGAAGAGGATAGATCCAATAAAAAGATTACAAGGGTAATAAAAAAATATTTATTAACAGACCAAAAATACAAAAGTGAATTAAGAGGTATACCTGCCGATCACTTTTCCACATAATCTCCAAACCTATTTAGACATTTACCTGAAGGCATGACCAACTTGTTTAACCCTTTAAGCTCTGGTGGGTGAATTTCTTCAAAATACTCAAATGTCACATTGGCACAAGTATTTTTCAAACAAAAAATTTGGTTTACTCGAAAAAATGCATTGATTTATTTTCAAATAAATTTGGTCGAATATTCCGGTGTCAATGTGGCATTTAGATATTAAAATTAAGGGTGAAGAAATTCGTCCACCAGAGCTCAAAGGTTTAACCCGGCTGGGTAGAAATCCGCCCCTACCCATTGAGCTTGATCTTAGCAGATGTTTCACGTCACTGTCTGAAGAGAACCTTGTTCCAGATAAGAGTTCCTTCAATTTCGGAAATAAGAATTAGTCACTGCGTGCCAAGTATGGGCTATATAGAGAGTTGCTCCAGACTTCCCACTTGAACTTTTGAGACTGGCGAGCAGTATGGAGCCTAAAATTGTCATGCAGGAAGATGACAAAATCATTCAACATGCAAGGGTGTTTGCTCCAGATGACTTCATGTAACCGTGTCAAAGTGGCAGAAGACCAGAAAGTGGCAAACCACTTTTCTAAGCGTCTTGCCATTTCAATCACTCAAACGCGTCCGCGAACTTATACTACCTACCCGTATAAACACTGTAACAAAACTAGTGCCATTTGTCTCAACTCTGAGGTAAAAACAAATATCCACTAAAATAATAACTTTTCATCCATCCTCCACTTTCAAATGCTGCTTGTAACCTTTTTTTTTTATCCACCCTCGGATGTTTCATATTGTATATTCTGTATAAATATATTATGCATTCTCGATTGGCGGTTTTGTGGGACTACCTCTTTTTGCTCTAGAAAAAATTTCCATTATCTTTTTACGACACTCCATAAATTTCATAATTTTCTCATGAATAATTTCTTCTGCAGCCTTTTTGTAAATGTCTAATTTAATTTGAGGCACCTTGTTATTATTAAAATTTCAATAAAATGCAAATTTTCTACCATTTACGTAGTGTATTCTATGAAAAATAGATCCCTTGATCCCTTAGTTTCCGTCTGAAATTTAGCATTTTGTACATTTGTTTGCCGCTCCACGCTCCGCCACTAAATATAATGTCGTTATAGTATAGAAACTATTTTTCTCTTTTGTTAGTTTCCGTCAACTGCTTTTGCTAACTGCTTCAAAGTCTCAAACATAATGTCTTATGGGGAAAAAAATTTAAACTAATTTTAGTAGCGTGTTAAAAACGATTTTGCATTCTAGTTTGAAATAAATTTTACAGTATCACGAAAACAGATATTTTCATATTTCAATATTTCTGCTCTGTAACGTCGCTATATAATTATGCAACATAACTCATAAAATCAGCAATTACTCTCTTTACATTGTATTTATAGCTGCTATTTCCATTGAGAAATAAATTCTATTTTTGCTGTTCCGAAAGTAAATGCCTTCCTCTGAAGGATAAATCATTCCTTGGAAATCACGACTTCTTGAGATTGGACTTTTCCGTGTAGAAAAGTCATGAAGCGCAAAGAGTTAATGATAAACTAACTGTACTGCACTCTTGGTCTTCTACCATCATAATTAGTAAGAGCAGGTTGTAATGCGCCTCAAATCGAGTTTATTTTTATAGCACAAGTGAGGGATGCACGTTTTCATTATTTTCCACGGAAAGATGAGCCGTATTTGGTGAAATTTTATAACCTAATTTAATTTGTTAGGGTCACAAAGAAGTTTTATTTTTATTTTAACGCCTCGAACTCTATGTAATTCTAATATAACGTACATAAAAAAAAAATATTTTTTTTTTATAATAATTGTTTTTAGTAACAAAAAGAAATTAGAAAGATAAAGTGGAGAGAGCAAAAGAAATTTAATTTCTTATTTTAAAGATGCCAGAATTTGACCAATTTTAAAAAAGCTATTTTTTTTTTTCAAATTCTTTCGCTTCCTTTTTGCTTCATATGTTATCTATGATGAATTAGTAACTAATCGAATGTGCCAATTCCGAAACTTTCCTCTCTCTCATGCATGTTAATGCTTCGAAATTCGCTATCACAGTGCTAAAATTAAATGAAAATCTATAATCATCATGAGTATTCTGCATGTATAGGTTTGTTGAATTGCGTGAATTTAAAAAGGCATCGCATTTTTTGAACAAATTATTGAATTTCGGCATCCAGCCTCTTAGATGTGTGCAACAAGAATTCCCAACCTAAAGAACATAACGGCGACACTTCTGGTCAGTATACACCCAAGACACCCAAGATTAATAAGGATCTATTTATGCACTCTAAAATTGGGAGGAGTGAAAAGCTAACTCTTTGAAAGAGTGACAGGCATTTTTACTCTTTTCGGAGTGAATTTTATAAAAATACACTCCTTAAAGAGTGGAATTTTCCACTCTCTAGAAAGGAGTGAAATGTCTCACTCCTGAAAGAGTCACTTACGTATGCATTGCTTATTATCCAATCAGAGCAGCTAAGCGACGACACCCTTAAAAGATAAGAAAAATGATCACTTTTTCGTCCGCCATTTTACGAGTAACAGATTCGGATATCATTAAAATCATTCTTTATGGAATACATAAAAAAAAAGGTAAGTCTTATTTAATTTTAAGCATTTATCCGTGTAGATATGTGAAACGTTAAGATTATTAGCTAAATAGTTGTATGTTGTATAGGAAAAGATTGATCGTTAGAGTGTTCAAAAGTGATTGTCTGTTATATTTCTTCATGTAGCGGTTTGAAATATAATTCTTTTAACAATTGAATACGCACTAGAGATCTGCACGGACCGGCTCGGGCCGATTTTCACTCACGGAACTCGGGCTGGGCCCGGGCCACATTTATTTCTGAAGGCTCGGGCCGGGCCTAACTTATTTTTTCTGTACAAAGCCGGGACTGGTTCATTGCGAGTCTTCACGGCCAAAATTTTCAGTCCTAATTTTGACCCAGCCCATATGAAAATCATTGTGTCAGCGTGGCCTGGTCTATTCAAAGATCAGTAAAATTAGGCCTGGCCCAAACATTTTTGCAAAAAATGCATACATTTTCAAATGGCCATTATTCTACACTTAAACATTAAAATTTATTATTTTTAAATGACACTAGATTTCTGCGCTTATTAAAATATAATTAAATTAAAACATAATAAAACGTGTGAAAAAGAACCTGCCTATGACGGAACCAGTTTTAAACTCATTAACGTGTTTCCATGCATAATTAATATACTAATACACAAGAAAAGAATATATAATACATTTACACTCGCTAAGAATGAAATTTGTCTATAAATGCATTTTTTTTTTCTTTTCTATGCAATTCCGTCTTACTGTATAGCATTTTTCACATTTTTAATAGTTCAAAGAAAAAAAAAATCAATGTTTTGTTGAAATTCACTCGGGCCGTCTTTTAACTTTTTTTTCGTGCCGGGCCGGGCTGGGGCCAAACTTTTAAGTTTTTTACCGGTCCGGGTCGGGCCAATTTTTTTTTTACAGGCCGGGCCGGGCCGAACTTTTCTATGAGTCGGGCCGGGCCCGGACTTGGAAATTTCAGCCCGTGCAGACCTCTAATACGCGCAATAATTAGCAAGTCATTAGTTCGGGAAATGTGAATTAAAAAAAATGAGTAAATATTTTATTCTTCTCTTTCAATGCTGCGTTGCAAATTTTTGCCAGAGATCAAAACAAAAAAGTTTTTATCTCTTTCGTTTGAAAGGGTGATTCACTCATAAGAGAAGTTATCTGGATTTTCTCTCAATTCGTAGCAGACACATTCGAAAACATTAATTTGTCGTTGTATGAGATTTTTTTTTTTTTTTTTTGGTTTATTACTCGGATTTCGGATTATATACAGTTAAGAGTATTTATTATTCTTTCGTAATTAAATATCATACTTGATGTTTATGATATTACGAAAACGTTGGTGCAGTGAAACCTCCCTATGCGACCAACTCCATTAGGCGACCACCTCCCTGAACGACCATTTTTTCATGGAACGAAATTTATTCCCATAGGCTTAATACTAATTTTACCTCCGTTCAGAGACCATCCCAGTTGAACTCTCTCCATGAGAGACCGATTCCTTTGAAAAAAATGAAATAAACTCCGTGTTTTCCTGGTCGTTTGAGGAAGTCTTTATTAGAAAAATAATTCCGGAGAGTGCATTATTCATCAAACTTCTAAACTAAGTTTAGATTTTCTTTTATCCCGGCAACTTTTAAGTGTTTTTAAGAGTTTTTAAGTCCCTTTGTGCCTTTTTAGGCAATGAATTTAACTCTGATTACAAATTAAGAATGACGGTGAATAAACTCCTCTGCCCTATTCTGTCGGAAAACTCTCATAGAAATAGATAAAGTAATGAAACCGTCATTATTTGTTCCCGTCCACAAAAAAAATGCATTTATTTACCGAAATTCGAAAGGACTTGGAGATAAAAATTATAAAATATAAAACTGTAAAATTAAAGCAAAACTCACACACAATGTATTCATTTTTAAAACTCTACAGTAATTAACTTATGTAATTAACTTTTATTTTGATACTTAAATTTTTATATTTTTTCCAAATGTGAAAAATAAATTGTAGTAACATTGTTACCATTTTTAAACAATTAAAATCTAGATTAAACATTACCTCAATTAAGAGACCACCTCTCGGAATGACCCAATTTTATTGGAACGGTACGTGGTCGCCTTAGGGAGGTTTTACTGTACATTATTTTTTTTTAATTCTATGTAAATATTTTTCTGCGGGTTATGATTTTAAAATTTCGAGACTGAGTAACATAAAAAAATTTAATTATAGATATTCTGCATCAGTTATTAAATTTCTTTCTATTATAAAAACATTTTCTACGTTTTTGATACACGTAATTTTTGGCGCTAAACAATATAACATGATATTTAAGCATTGGAATAAAATGTTTTTTATTTTATGCCTGTTTTGAAGTTAATGAATAAGACTGCTTTAGTATATTTTTTAAAATGCTCATATTTGCTTACATAATACAGGACTGAATATTTTTTAAAGAGATTAATAACCACTTTTTTGCACTAAAATGTTTTAAAAACAATAAGAATATTTCTAATGAAATCATTTACTTTATTTTTAAGTTTCCTTTTTTTCTATTTCCGAGGTCAATCTTTTCCTATAAAACATATAAAATCTATTTTGCTCATAGTCACAAAATACAATATCTACGCGAATAAAAAATTTAAATTAAATATGGCTTATCGTGGCTTATGGCAATAACGGACGAAAATTATCAATCATGAAATGATTAAGTTAAGGAATATGTTTAAAAGGAAAAATATACATATTCCAGAGAACTCAAAATTTAGAGTTCATGTTCATACTAAATAAAACAAAAGCAAATCACAGCGGATAAAAAAAATTACACATTCTTAATATTTAAATCATGCTTAGATTTATTTTTAAAACAAAAATTAAAATGAGATCAAACATTGTTAAACATATAACATCCATCTATTAAAAAGTTATTAATAAAATTTTAAATGTAATATCTTTATAGGGCATGCAATAAAAGCAAACACAAAGGATAAGATTCGAATAAAATATTTTAGTTTATTTCTGTCAGTAATCTAATTTAAATTCGTATGTAACTTTAACTGAATTTTTCCTTAAAAATTCAATTAGTGTTATAAATTATGAATTAAATAAATACTGCTAATAAAGTATTTTATTACAATCTTTACCACGCTTGTATCTATTTCCATTGCATGCCGTAAAAGATGCGATTCTTTTAAAAGGACCATAAAAGCAAAATAAAAAAACCACCCACTACAAAAAAAATGAACATTCACTCCTACCAGGGGTGAAAAACTCCACACCTTTAGCAAGAGTGAATAGTCACTCCTCCAAAAGAGTGATTATCCACCCCTGTTTAGAGTGGATATTCACTTTCAAGGAGTGACTATTCACTATTTCAGAGAGTCAAAAATTTCACTTTGGCTCAGAGTAAATAGTCACTCTAAAGAGGTTGGGCATATTTTGACTCTGCGATAGAGTGACTATTCACTCCGGAAGAGTGAATAGTCACTCTTCTTTATTTAGAGTGTGGGAAAGTGTAACAGAATATGAAGTTTGATTAAATTCTGTGCATTAGTTTTTGAGATATAGCTGTCCCGATAATTGTGAAAATACAGCATAGCAGCACCACCTGTTATATGTTTTACACGAAAAGCTAATCAGCATCTAACAGAACATGAAGTTTGATAAAATTCGTACATTTGTTCTTGAGATATGACTATCGCTAAAATCGTGTAAATACTGAAAAATGCTGCATAGCATTACCACCTGTTCGGCAATTTGCACCAAAACACTATCAGCAACAACTTATGTCAACGTCTTACTGAATTTGAAGTTTGATGAAAATCAGTACATTAGTTCTTGAGATTGAGGTATTGCAGAAATCGTAAAAAATGCAGCATAGTACAGCCACCTGTAAGGGCGATTTACCCCCAAAAACTAATCAGCACCAATTTACATGAAGGTCTAACTGAATTTAAAGTTTTATTAAATTCCTTGCATTAGCTCTTGAGATAGAGAGCTCACAAAATTTGCGTCACATACAGACAGACTCACAGGCGGACATTTCCTAAAAACAGTCAAATCGTGTACAAGACCTTCGAAAACGTATAAATCCGTCAAAAACCGGAAGTCGAATTTTTTCACGAATCCAATATTTTGTTCTTGTAAAGATAGAAGAAAGTGAAGATAATAATAAAAATAATCATAATAATAATAAGGATTGGATATTACTTAGAGGAATTATTTTTTAAAAAAAAGAATTTTAACTACAGTAAAACCCCGGTTATCCGAAAAGCATACCAAAGCATTTTCGGTTAGCCGGGATTCCATAGGAATTTTCGGATAACCGGGGTTCCATAGGAATTTTCGAATAACCGAGATGTTGTTGTAAGGAGTTGGGGAAAACTTGTTTGATGAAAAGCTGTGATCGTAATTTAGAACATCGTTGTAATAAAAATGTTGTGGTACCGTATTCAAATCACCTTGAATGACAAACCAAAATTACAAGTCGCTCCAACAGCATAACAATCACAACATATATTGTAAAAAAATGAAATGTTATACGTGTCTATCTAATAAAGTGCCCGAAATTACTAAATGGACCAAATAAATAAGCTGACTCTGTTTATTTATTTCATAAAGAACATGCTTTTTTAACACTCTTTCTACCAACAACCAACAACCCATAACACCTTTCAAATATTTGATTTTTACTTATTTTGCTTCTAATTTTTAAAGCTAATAAGTATTAAAACAACTGTTCAATGCATTAAAAATGATTCGGAATTGTTTTGCTCTAAAACTTACAAATAAAATAGTAATCATAAATCAAAATATGTTTAAAGGTGTCATTTGACAATGGTAAAAATAGTGTTGACAATAAAATTCTTCACATTTAAAAGAGACTTTAAGGAATTTTAAGATCTTTCGGTTAAACCGATTTTCAGATAACCGGGATTCGGATAAACGGGGTTCTACTGTACAACTATGGGCAAGAAAGTATGGAAAAGCTATGAATAATAACACGTTTTAAATAATATAAAAAAAAAAGAAGAAATGTGTTCTGAAGATTTTACCCATCCTTACATTCAATCCTTAAAACGCTTACGTTTGGTACAAGATGCCCTATGAACTGGTGGTTTTTAAAATGGAAAATAAATTAAATTGTAACAGCTATTAAAGTTGTTCTTGCAGGAAGTCTCGGAAATTTCTTCAGTATTCTTCCTTGCCTTAGTACAAAATGTTACCGACAGAAGGCTAGAAGAATCCCCGAGCCTCTCCCTTTCAATTTGCCCCCTGAGGGGCATGTATGACGCCCTCAAAATTTAGACAAGTTCCCCCCGGAGGCCAAATTTTGGGGGAGGGGCTTGGGAGGTGCATAGGATGAATAAATGGTCACAGGCCTTTCCAACAATTTGTCACATGTGAGGGTCGGCAAAAGTTAGAAAAATGCCCCCTTTGCGTCTACTATCGCGCCTCTTGGAATACATCCTCCCCCCTCTCTTTGAAATAACGGTTGCACAAATGTGTTACTGTGCTCAGTGACTATTTAGAAAAAGACTCATAAAACGTAGCAATTTTATAAATTTCACTCAATTATTTCTATGTGAGGGCAAAAATTTATTGATACACTCTCATAGAATATTATGTTGTTATGACATTGCTTAACGACATATTTTTCACTGTCCTATTGATTCATAATCCAAAGGTATTTGGAAACATGCATTATAAAGTGAAAATGAATGTCATTTTTTGTCACTTGTATACAACGCATAAAAGCTTTTTTTTAACTCCAATATAGTCGTTGGAAAGTGTTTATGAATTGGATTTGTCTGTACGCCTGTTTGTCTGTCCATCTGTCCGTGCTCTAACTCGCGTAAATCTACTCGGATTGCTATGTAATTGATATATTTTATTGATATTTATCATGGCATTTCATTTACAGGGACAGATAAAAGATTTCGGATACAATACTGTATACGAAGTATTGTCTATTAGGGATGATTGCTGAAAGTGCATTTCAACTATGGTATACTTTTAAAGTTTAAACAAATGTTTGCATACTACATGGTGTCTATAAATTCTATAGGCCATATACAGGATTATGCAAAAAAAGTCGTAAGAATTGCTGAGAATGAGCGCGGATTGATTAAATGTTTTTTTTTTTTTTTTTTTTTTTACTTTCTTATATCTTTACAAGAAGAAAGTATTGAATTCGTGAAAAATTTCGGTGGATTCGTACGTTTTAGAATGTTCTGAACATGATTTGACTGTTTTTAGAAAATGTCTGTCGGTGAGTTTGTGGTTCTGTGAGTCTGTCTGTCTGTATGTGTTTCATCAAACTTCAGATTCAGTTAGAAGTCGGCATAAGTTGTTGCTGATTAGGTTTTGGTGTCAATCAACCAAGAAGTGGCGCTGCTATGCTGCATTTTTTAAGATTTACACAATTTTAGCGATAGTTATATCTCAAGAACTAATGCATGGAATTTCATATCTATAGAATTTTCATGATGGGCATAGATTGTCGTTTAATTTTGTCACTGTGATAGCGAATTTTAAAGTATTGACGTGTATTAGATAGAAGAGAGTTGTGGGACTGGCACATCAACAAGTTTGATTTTTTTAATTGAATTGCACATTTTCAATATCAACTATATTTAGAAATATATGTTTGTAAAATATAAATATAATAATATAAAAGACTAAGCAAAAAACTGAATACACGCACGCCTATGGATGATAATTGCTAAAAGTGCGATTTTAGTAGTTTTAAACGTGTTTTTGCCTAAATTAAATTTCATCTTAACATGTATCATGTATAAAAATTTTCTGCTAATGTACACAGATGTACAAAAGAATTCAAGTACATATGTGAGTTTTTAAAATTTTTCTCCATCAATTTTAATTATATTTAAGATGATAAAATTTCATCAAATGCATATTTCAAAGTTTATAGGAGATTTTTTAAATTCTTAAAATTTATGGAGAAAAATTTTAAAAATGCACATCATCGGTATCTGACATCTGCTTTCTGATGGTGAAAACCGTATTTTAATAATTATATTAGGTCGCGAGTAATCGCGCTTTGTAATTTTTCAATAGGTTTACATGGGATTTCTCGATCGGGGAGATTCAGTGAAGCAGGATCTTAATATTATACCCACATGCTTCAAATATATATTTTTAGATATTTTTTCATTGTAGAAAGAAAATTAGAAGAATAATTAAAAGAATATTTTTTATTAATGAATGGGTTTTTAATTTACCTTGCATTAATTAAGACTTTTTAAAAATTTATGATTTGTCATGTGACAGGAGACATCCAGCTGTAAGTACACAAAATACAGTGCTTTTTAGTTAGCCGGGCGATTTTGTTTTCAGTATGTTAAAAAATAATCTAATTTTTTGTGATTGCCTAAACCGATAGAAAAAAGTGACGGGCTATTGATACCTTGTGTACAACTAATAAATAGTATGGTAAATGGCTAATTTCGACATTCCATCAAAACGTTTCTCTATTTGGCACTTGATGCCAGTAATTTTGTTTGTGTTTTTATCGGCGGCGCATAGATAGTGATTAACTGATAACAGAGAAATACTTATCGCACAATCCTGTCTGTTTCTTTGGCTGTTGCTAAACTGATTTGGTGTTGAGTCAGTATATATAAATAGAGCAATGTAAATGGCATGGTGCGATTGAACATTTAAAGCGTCATCAATCGATCAGCAACGCGGATAAGAATCTCGACAGTAGAGGCACAAACACAAAAAGAGCAGAAATTGAGCACTCGCAATTTGGCGAATCTCATTGTTCGTTTATTCGCCAAATGAAGCATATTATCGCGATTTGGCGCAATGGCGAGCGGCAGCGAGAACCCTGGTGTTAAGAGAAATAAAACCTACCTCTCTAAAAATCCATATAATACAAAAACGTGGACTTTTTTTACATAAAACATTATTTTATTTGTATGAATGTCACAGTCCCAACTATGGATTTGGCGTAATATTCTCTATCTCATCGCCATCTATCATACATTTTCTAATGTTGGTGATTTAAAGATATTTTTTAAGCATTCCTACAATGCATGAAATCTCAAAGCGATGAAACAGGTGAAGTAATTAAAATCTCTACGTGTTTTTTTTAATAATCTTCAATTATGATCTTGCATCGAGATTGCCTGCAGAATGACTCAAAAAACTATCTGACCCTTTCGAAACGATCGATCAACGTCTATTTGCGCCGGGATCTACTGTGAGAATGTGATAGATGACCATTTTAAGGTTTTCTAAATATCTCCTAATGCATTTTTTAGCAACATATGCCGGATATTCAGCACTTGCCGGGTTTTTTTTTCTTCTTCTCGGCTTCTTCTTTCATGGAGATGTTTGTAACAAACTGATTCTCGTACGCCATTTTTTAAAACATTATTATTTTATTACGCCTATTCGCAAAAAATCTACTTTATACTATATTCCCGAGTTCGTTTTTATTCATACGCGTATAAAATTGTATGTGCTCTTTTTCAGAAGCTACAAAATGTAGTTCTCCATATTTAACACTTTCAATATAGTTGAAAAGTGTTTATGACTTCATTCTGCTGTCTGTTTGTAACTAACTGGCGTAAATATCCTCGGATTGCCGTGTAATTAATACAGTACAATCTCGTTACAACGAATGTCACTTTAACGAATTTTTCAGTTTAACGAATATTGTTTGGTTCGTTAAACAAGTCCTATACTTTGTCATTATAAAAGTATTCATTATAACGAATCTCGAATTAATGAATTTTTTAAATTAACGAATTTATTGATGTTTAAAAAAAATAGTCGTTTCAGTTTTACGAACACTGAAGTGGCAAGAAGAAAAAATCTCTATCGAAAAATTGCAATGAAGTATCTTTTAACTATTTAGGAAAATGGTTATTGTCCTCGTCAGGGTAGGAAATAAAAAGCATAGCTGAAGCTTTTTATTGGTTTAATCCGCATTTTATTCGTTTTCTGATGGGTCTATACAGTAATCTGTATTTCCCTTTACTTTCAACAGAGATGGACACTTCTGTTGTCACTATGACAAAAGAGTAATAAAAACTACAAAAAAAAAATTAATAATTCAGAAACAAATTGAGATACAGCTTTCAAACAAATTGCATTTAAAAGTACATTTTTTTTCTCTATACGACGGTGTAAAAAGTAATATTGTGGGATGTTTAGAAGTTTAAGAATGAAATTTCATTTAAAATGGGTCGTTTGATTTATTTGGAAATCTGACGATGGAAAAGCCTTTTCCCGAACAGCCAATGAAATGCTTGGATAATACGTAAGTTTCAGGTGGATAATACGTAAGTTTCAGGAAATCTGACGAGTCGCAGGCGATTTTTGTCGCTTGCAATTTTTACGTGTAATAACACTATTAATGTTTAATTCATGACGTACGTAATGTAGGATCAACTCCGTGCGATTTTTTATGTCTTAAATTTTAGTCTTCGAAAAAATCATTTTCCAAATGGTCGTTGTAATTTGTTAAATTGCTTTTTTTTTCTTTCTCTCTTTTTTTTAACCGCTGCTGTGTCTTCGAAATTTTAGAATACAGTGGCTGCCAAAAGTGTTCGTACACTTACGAATTTCAGGGAAATAGTGCTCTATCCATTAATTAAAATTAATATTTGAGAATGGGTATTTAATAATAAGATCTATAACTTATTCTTAACAAAACTACATATGTTTTTAATACATAGTAAAATTTTTATTTGAAGAAACAAATAATCAAAAAATAACAAAAAAGTTACCTCACAAAAGTCTTCGTACACTTTTTTAAAAAGTCTATATATCAGTAAATATCGTAATATTTCGTTAAATTTGTACTTAGTAGGACATCCTTTAGCATTCACAGCAGCTTTAAGATGTCTGGGAATAGATTTCCCTAGTTTTTTTTGTAATTTCTGCATCAATGTGTTTTTAGTTGGCTTTTCGTTTTAATGTCGTTTCTCCGTACTTTAACCTCCAGTTCTCTCGAAATATGTTCTATTGGGTTTTAATCCGGGGATTGAGGTTGTGTTTTCAGAACTTGTGGACAATTATAGAGACAACAGAGGCGAACGTTGAGAACCGTGGGCTTAGGCTCGCTATCTTGATTTCTTTTTTTTTTAAGTTGTTTCCTATACCCAAATTTTGGGCTGATTATTTTAAATTGTCTTTTAAAATACTTAAATAAAGAGCAGGATTCATTATGCCATCAATAAATACCAAATTACCTAGTCTTGATGCTGCCATGCACCCACACGCAAGGACACCTCTATAGCCATGCGTAACTGTTCAACGTATAGCCATGCGTAAAAGTTCCTGTTTTTCGCACTAAGAAAAAATTTTCTACGGGCAGAGCGCCCATTTAATCCAGCTGATCTCAGCACTCGTCGAACAGTTTCAGGTAAAATTGAAGTAGAAAATGTTTCATTAAATTCTGTAGCAACTTTTACAGCACTTAAACGTAGATTTTTTTTTTACAATTTTTTAAATTATAAATCTCTGATCACGTTCTGTTAACTTTGACGGACTACCCTTTCTTACCGTGTTTTCCATCCGATTTCTTTCTTTAAAGCGTTTTATCATATACTGCATCATAGAAGGGGATAAATTAACTAATTTAGCAATATTCCGAGCTGATTTACCACTACTATGGGGAAAGATAATAAATTTTCGAATGCTGTTGTTTCTTTACGAGTACGAGCCATTTTTAAATAATAAATAGAATATTACGGAGAAAGCAAGCAAAAATTAAAGCCAAATATTTTTTTAAATGCCATCAAAATGTAAAAATAAAAATAAAGAGACATACGATAATTAGGTAGATTTTGTATGAAATACTACCTATTGCAATCTCCCCTATGTTGGAATTTCTGCAAAATTTTTGCAGTTCTGCACCGATCATGACCTCTAGAACCCAAAACCACCCTCAGTAAAAATTTTTATCTATCTATGTCACTTTTTTATGGACACGATAACTTCCCGAATTCTGTACAAATCTCTTCCAAACTGATACATAAAATCAAGGGGTAGAAAATCTCGGTCAAGTTCGTTAAAGGGCAAAATAGGACCAAGGAGATGGAAATAGGGAAGGGATTTGTGAAAAACGAAAAAAACCCATAACCTCTTAATTTTTATACATATCAAATCAGCTTAAAGTTATTATTACGTATAGGAAAAGGGCCAAAAAATTTATGTATCACAGATTTTTGCTAAAATTAAAAATGGGCTCAAGGGGTGCAAAAAATAGGGTTTTAGGGAGAAAAAATTTCATAACTTCGTCAATTCTTAAGATATCAAATTCACTTAAACTTATTACAATGTTTTTCTTAATATTATCTACAACTTTTATATTGACAAGTTTTTGATAGGATCAACTCTTACTGAAAAAAAAATCAAAAACGAAAACTGAAAAAGAATGGGGTGGTTGAAGAAGAAATAAATTCATAACTTTGTCCATTCACAAGATATCCAATCCGCTTAAATTTATTATACATTTTCTTATATTATCTACAACTTACATATTGACAAGTTTTTGATAGAATCAACTCTGGCAGAAAAAAAAAAAAAAAAAATTGAACAAAAATATGGATTGACGAAAAAAATATATATCCAAACGGCTCATTTTCTGACTCATTTTTAAATTCATTTTCACTCTCAAACGCATCCAATTGGCAGGTTCTCTTATTCAGAAACTAGGTAATGTGCTGTATTGGTCGATTTTTTGATAAAAGCATAATATATTTCAAAAAATGCTGTCAAAGTAGGCATTTTGAACCGAGTTTCCCGAAGCGATAATGCTGGGGGATAAAAAATGGTCGTGACAAAATAATTATAAATCAAGTTCTAATTAATTGAACGAAAAATAAAAACACAGGTCGCTTATAAATCTATTCAAAAAATCACGTCAGCGAGTTTTATGGAGAAGGGAGGGGGGCGGGAGTTCTTAAATGAATCTGAAAATATGTAAAAAATTTTTGAAATGTTGAGCATGGAAAGATATTTTTTTTAATACCGCCTTAATATGATTCTGATAAAACGAGCTCTTACAGAAAAATGAAATTAAAAATTCGTCAAAAGCGGCCAGGCAAAATTGTTAAATTGTGTTTATCTCTAATTTTGATTTAGTTTTTGTTGGTAAAATTGGTACTTCGAAATCTACCTCCACCGGTAGGCCGAGCCGGCAGGGATTTTTTTAATTATGAATTTATGCGAAAATACTTCAGTGTACGAAGACTTTTGTGGCGTGTTCTTTCTCTGCCCATTTTTATATAAAAAGAAAATTATTCAATATTTTTAAAAAATGTTGGGTATTATTTAGAATAACACAGAGCCACTTCAGTATCACAAAAATCGCAATTTAGAACGTTTTTTGCTCCTGTAACCCCCAAATGCTAGTGGCACCGACATAAAATACAGCCTATGTTGAAACAGAGACTGTCACCATCAATTTGCAACCCTTATTTTTGAAATCGGCTTGGTATTTAAAGAGATTCCATAGAAAACGTAATTTAGAACGTTTTTAGAATGCTTTTCGCGCATTTTTATCTTTTTTAAATTCCGAATTTTATTTCGACTGTTCTTAGAGAGCATTTAAATTTTATAAGAAATAACTATGCCAAATTTCAAGTTGCTAGCCCCTGCGGTACTACAAAAATAGCAATTTAGAACGTTCTTTACTCCTGCAACCTCCACGTGGTATCTGACACCGACGTAAAATAGAGCCTTTGTTGGAGCAAGGACTGTCACCATCAATTTCCAACCATTACTTTTTAAATCGGTTTGGTACTACCTGAGATTCCATATAAATCGCTATTTAGAACGTGTTTAGAACACTTTTCGCGCATTTGGTGTGGCAAAGACTCTGTCTTTGATATAGGCCCAAAAGAAAAAAATCCAGAAGTTTAATATCTGGAGAAGGCGGGGTCCATGGTGTCGATCCATCCCTTTCAATCCACCGATCCGGAAACGTTTTGCATCTATTGGACAAAAAAATTACTAAAACTGACCTATCCAATGATACAACAAGTTACATTATTATACAAACGGTTAATTTGTAATGAATTATTATAATCAGGGTAAAATTTTTGGTTCACCCTATACGTTGATAAGTATTAAAGGCAGCGATACTCTAAGACACTTTTCCCATAGGTAGACCAAAGCATGGAGCATGTTTGTTTAGTACTACGACTGACCGCCGCCCCTAGAAAATGGGATGTTATGTGGATGTCATTTGGATATGAATGTAATAATCTGCACATAAAATGAGTAATATGAAGTGTTCCCTCTATGAGAGACTGGTAGGTGGAAGAGAGATTCGGAGCTGGAAGACTCCTCCAGTTTCAGTAGTGGTCAAAATTCCAGGTAAAACTTGTGGATCAGTTAAAATGCTGTAAATCAGGTGGGTTGACAGCTCTCTATCGTCTCGATCATACACAATGCATAAATATATACAATTTTACATAGATAAATGATGACTGGATATGCATATTTGTGGAAAAAAATGTGCAAACCATAACAAAGCTTCGACAAGGATGCAAGGATAAAAAATATGCCCCAAATAATAATAATGACCCGGTTTGCTTGTTTATTTGTTTGTTTTGCTTTGCTTTGCTTTGTTTTCTTTGTTTCGGAATGAATTTTTTAAT
The DNA here is from genome assembly GCA_963932465.1 of Maratus speciosus. Classification (NCBI taxonomy): domain Eukaryota; kingdom Metazoa; phylum Arthropoda; class Arachnida; order Araneae; family Salticidae; genus Maratus; species Maratus speciosus. The sequence continues at coordinate 288,231,495 of OZ010800.1, read as the reverse complement.
ATTTTGATCGCAACAGCTTTTCATTGTAAGCGAAAACGATACAGATTGATAACTTTTTATTTATTTTTACAAAAAGAAAATAAGAAAAAAGAAGAAAAAAACATATATTTACTGTCTTAAATGGCAAAATATTTATATAATTTATAGAAAGTTTATAAAGGTAAAGAAATTGATTAGTATAAGCAGGCGTGTAGTAGAGGGTTATAGGGTCACCCGGGGTAATTCCTGGTCAAAAAGCATCAACATGTATTTATTATAAAAACTATTAAAGGTATTGTTCCCAATTTTTTGTCAAATAAGCCCCCTCTGATGGCTGTATTATAAAATGCTTACTTAAATATATATGCACTTATAATTAAAATAATTAAAATTTTTAAATGACCAAGAATTACCTCGGAAATGGGGTAATTATCGGTCAGCATCCTTTTTCATGTAAATAAAATAGTACAGTTAATTTTTTTATGACTGAGTAATAAAATAAGTAGAATCAATCTTCTAAAAGTTTTGTTCATCTCATAATTGTGGAATAATAAAGCATAAACTTTGTTTTGGGCATAAATACAAAGTTATTTGATGTGCAAAAGACTCTTGTACATTTTACAAAACATGAATTAGCCAAAGAATTTTTATGCATTTTTACAGCATTTATAAGCAGTATTTATTACTTCATTAGTATCCACTGTGAATGGATTTATTAATAACTTGCAAATTTATTGGTCCATAAAAAATATAACTGAATGTTTGTTATCAATTTTATTTTGCTTAGGCCAACTGAAGTTTTCGGCTCCCTCTCCAAGAAATTTTCAATACAGACCTTTAATATAATACACAGCATAATAATTAGGTTCCTCTATTGCATTAAGTATATTTTTATGCACCATTTTGGCATTTTGCAATGAGATAGTATTTCTGCTTAAATTGTTCAGTCATAGAGTGTGTTTTATTCTCTGAGCACTTACTGTTTTCTTCTTTTAAAAGTGTTTAATATAGTAGAGGAATGTTTTATAATCTTTTTTAAATACTGTGATATGTCATTAGTTGAAATAATATAATTAAAACTTCAAGAATGACAATGATCTGTTGTAAAATGTGTAAAAATCAAGATCGATGTTTTGCAGAAATTTGAGTAGCAGTTTTGAATTTAATTTTTTTTAAATATTTAATTTCAACTAAATGAATAATTAAGTCATATATTTCAAAGCAAAGGATTCAAAGTATCTTAGAGATTTTTTACAGTTTCATAAATTGTTATTTTTATAACAAAAGCGAAAATGATCAAGAATTATCTCAGAAACTCAGTGACTAGGAATTACCACGGGGCACTCTACTTTATTAAGAACTACAATTAAATAAAATGTGGTGAACAGTGTGGTTGCAGTTAATTCTCAAAGGGTTTGTGACAGTTAAAATCACTAAATATGACAATAAAAAGGAATTAAATGATTATAAAAACATTGGCAGGAATTACCCCAGTGGCCAAGATTTACCCCAGATACATGAGGCAATATTTGACCAACTTCTGTAAATTATTTAAAATAGTATAAAAAATTTCAAGACTATTTTTTAATAGCTGAAGTAGTTGGTAATTGAACCAAAAAGAAAGAAAAGAAAAATATTTAAAATTTGAGTTGTGACAAAGATCTTTGTAAAAATGTACCATAACTAAGGCCAATGTCATTTTACAGAAATTTAACAAGCCATTTCAAAAAGATTTTTTTTTCAAAATAAATAAACAATAAACTCATAATTAAGTAATAAATTCCAATGAGGATAGTTCAGAGTACCTCTATGATTTCTTTCATTTTGGTGAAGCGTTTTTAAAACATAAAAAGGACTGTGACCAGAAATTACCCCAGAAACTTGCTGACCAGGAGTTACCCCGGGTGACCCTACCTTCTGGATTTTTTAAAGAAGCCCGTATACCCTCTGTTTCTCCAATGAAACAATATAGTATATACTCTAGCCATGCACATTCATGACTCTAGCGTATACCATCTGCTTATGACGTAAACTCTCTAGTTACTTTACGACTGCAACACTGTGTATAAGCACAAGCATACAAACAGGCTCATGCTAAACAACCCCTGCCGTAAATATATCCTAGTTTAAGTTTGATCTTAGACGTTCTTAATGTCGATCTAAATTTCGAGTTTCAAACATTACTATGGAATTTCCATCTCTGTGGTAGAAATAAATAGCAAAAATAATCACTTTTACAATTTTCATCCAACAAACGAAGTATCTTATTTTTGTCGTGACTTGAATTAAAAATTTACTCAAACATAAAATCTAAAGCACCTACACTAAAAACGAAGATAGATTATTTTTCTGTGTATGTGCTAAAAAAATAGCCCCGTTAACCTTTAGAAATGAGACAATGTTGAACATTTCCCTCGAAGCTATGTAATTATACATGCATCAATTTATTTGTCCATAAACGCAGCCCAGTGATGTAGTTTTGGCTGTGAAAAGATATTGTTATGTGGTAATTCAATAAATAATTCAAAGGTCGATGATCTTTATATTTATTATCCTGTTTTGGTTAGGTGGGAAACGACTCTTTCGCAGAGAAATAACATGACATTACGATTTGCGGCCTGCGTTGCGTTCAACTGTGTGATAAGTTTTGAAGGATTTTTTTATTTTTTTATTTTTTTTTTAATTGAGGAATTCATATCTTGTTTTCTATAATTTTCAAACGTCTCGTTATTTCCTTGTTTCGGTCCCAGGATGAAGTGTTCAGAAAAATGTCTGTTATCTCTTTAAGGGGGACAGTTTACCTTTTCAACAATTTTGTTTATTTTTAAAAATAGGGTTCAAATGGTGAACTCGCGGCATTTCAATGTTCAGCTATAAGTACATTTTGCAAAAAAAAATTAACTGCATATTTAATTAAAATTATAAAACATTTTTTTTAATTGAATTTTTTTTTTTTTAATTTCTACTACTTTTTTAAATATTGGTATTTTTGGCCCTCTTTTTTTTTTTTTTTTTTTTTTTTTTTTAGATTTTTAAATGTGTTTAACAAGACTGCGCATGGATTTTTAGGTACATCTAATATTACATTTAATGTAATTTTTTTACTGATAACTATAGCACTTGCGTTGTGTTCAACTGTGTGATAAGTTTTGAAGGATTTTTTAAAATTTTTTTTTTTAATTTAGGAATTCGTATCTTGTTTTCCATAATTTCCAGACGTCTTGTTATTTCCTTGTTTCGGTCCCAGGGTGAAATTTTCAGAAAAATGTCTGTAATCTCCTTAAGGGGGACAGCTTACCTTTTCAACAATTTTGTTTATTTTTAAAAATAGGGTTCAAATGGTGAACTCACGGCATTTCAATGTTCAACTAAAAGTACACTTTGAAAAAAAAATTAACTGCTCATTTAATTAAAATTTTAAAACATTTTTTTTAATTGAATTTTTTTTTAATTTCTACTACTTTTTTAAATATTGGTATTTTTGGCCTTTTTTTTAGAATTTCAAATGTGTTTAAGAAGACTGCGCATGGATTTTAGGTAGCTTTCTTTACAAAAAGCTACCTATTGCAGCCATTCGGAGGAAAGCGATTTCAAAAAATTTTGGTATATTTTCATCGATCATGACCTCCAGACCCCGAAACCACCCTCTGTTCAAAATTGATATATATATATATATATATATATATATATATATATATATATATATATATATATATATATATATATATATATATATATATATATATATATATATATATATATATATATATGACATATGTCACACTGTAACTCTCGTATTTATGAACCGATTTGGATGTAATTCGGTGTGTACATAGTACATACCAATGTCTCGACCGAGTTCGTTGGCCAGCTTCATCCGCCATTTTGTTTCCAAATGGCGGTCATTTAAAAATTTTAAAAAAATTTAAAATTTGAAATGTGGTACCAAAAACTTGAAAATGGAAAAATATTTTTTCTTATGTATTTTACCTTTATACAAAGACTCCGTAGCAGTTTTTGTTTCGTCTATATCTTAAAAAATGGCTGAGTTATAGCATTTTGAATTTCTAGCGAAGCTGACATTTTGAAACGTCCTGAATTTGTCACGCGATAAAAGGCGTATTTATGAACCGATTTGGATGTAATTCGGTGTGTACATAGTACAGACCAATGTCTCGACCGAGTTCGTTGGCCAGCTTCATCCGCCATTTTGTTTAAAAATGGCGGCCATTTAAAATTTTAAGAAAAATTTAAATTTGAAATGTGGTACCAAAAAATTAAAAATTGAAAAAATGTTTTTTTCTTATGTATTTGACCTCGATAAAAAGATTCGGGAACAGCTTTTGTTTCGTCTATACCTTAAAACATGGCTGAGTTATAGCATTTTGAATTTCTAGTGTGGCTGACATTTTGAAACGCCCTGATTTTTGCCACGTGATAACAGACGTATTTATGAACCGATTTGGATGTAATTCGGTGTGTACATAGTACATACCAATGTCTCGACCGAGTTCGTTGGCCAGCTTCATCCGAAATTTTGTTTCAAAATGGCGGCCATTTAAAAATTTAAAAAAAATTTAAAATTTGAAATGTGGTACCAAAATTTTGAAAATGGAAAAATATTTTTTTCTTATGTATTTGACCTTTATACAAAGACTCCGTAGCAGTTTTTGTTTCGTCTATATCTTAAAAAATGGCTGAGTTATAGCATTTTGAATTTCTAGCGAAGCTGACATTTTGAAACGTCCTGAAATTTGTCACGCGATAAAAGGCGTATTTATGAACCGATTTGGATGTAATTCGGTGTGTACATAGTACAGACCAATGTCTCGACCGAGTTCGTTGGCCAGCTTCATCCGCCATTTTGTTTAAAAATGGCGGCCATTTAAAATTTTAAGAAAAATTTAAATTAGAAATGTGGTACCAAAAAATTGAAAATTGAAAAAATATTTTTTTCTTATGTATTTGACCTCGATAAAAAGATTCGGGAGCAGTTTTTGTTTCGTCTATACCTTAAAAAATGGCTGAGTTATAGCATTTTGAATTTCTAGTGTGGCTGACATTTTGAAACGCCCTGATTTTTGCCACGTGATAACAGACGTATTTATGAACCGATTTGGATGTACCTTGGTGTGTACATAGTACATACAAATAACTCAAGCGAGTTCGTTGGCCAGCTTCATCCGCCATTTTGTTTCAAAATGGCGGCCATTTAAAAATAGTTTTAAAAAAATTAAATTTAAAATGAGATACCAAAAAATTGGAAAATGAAAAAGAGTTTTATCGTATGTGTTTGACCTTAATACAAAGATTCCGGAACAGGTTTTGTTTCGTCTATATCTAAAAAAATGGCTGAGTTATAACATTTTGAATTTCTATTGTGGCTGACATTTTAAAACGACCTGATTTTTGTCACGCGATAACAGGCGTATTTATGAACCGATTTGAATGTAAGTTGGTCTGTACATAGTACATACCAATGTCTCGACCGAGTTCGTTGGCCAGCTTCATTCGCCATCTTGTTTCAAAAGGGTTGCCATTTTTTTAAAAAAATGTAATTTAAAATTTAAAATGAGGTATTAAAAAATTGGAAAATGAAAAAGATTTTTTTATGTGTTTGGCCTTGATACAAAGATTCTGGAGCAGTTTTTGTTTCTGAAAATTTGTTCTTTTGTTTATATCTTAAAAAGTGGTTGAATTATAGCACTTTGAATTTCTATCATGGCTAACACTTTGAAACGATCTTGTATTTGTCTCGCGATACCACACGTATTCACCTATTTCGATGGAAGAAGGCATGTGGATAGTATACATCAATATCTCGACCAAGTTCGCTGGCCAGCTTCATCAGCCATCTTATTTCAAAATGGCGGCCATTAAATTAAAAAATATATATATTTAAAGTGAGGTGCAAAAAAATTAGAAATTGAAAAAGGTTTCTTTCTTAAGTATTTGACTTTGATATAAGGATTCAGGGGCATTTTTTGTTTGTCTTTATCGTAAAAAATGGCTCAGATATAGCAGTTTCAATTTCTAACGTGGGTGACATTTTGAAAAATCTGATTTTTTGCCTGCGACAGCACTCGTATATATCAACCGATTCCGATGTGAGTGAGCATGTGCACAGCAATTACTAAGGTCTCGACCAAGTTCACTGGTTAGCCTCATCCACCATGTTGTCTTAAAATGGCAGGCACTTTAAGAAATCGCCGAATTTGGCAGCCAAATATAAGTTACTTTAAATAAAAGCAGCTTGGATAAAGCTGACTAATTCGCGAAATTCTCATTCATAATGATTTAGTATTGATAAAAATTAGTACTGGATCTCCTACATTCGGTTTCCACTTAATTGAGCTTCGTGTGTTTGAATAATATAAGTTGGCTTTTTTAAAATAAGGAATATGAAAGCTACCTCTTCCTCCCGGCACTGGCCGGAAGGACTTTTTAAATACATCTAATATTACATTTAATGTAATTTTTTTACTGATAACTATAGCACTTGCGTTGTGTTCAACTGTGTGATAAGTTTTGAAGGATTTTTTTAATTATTTGTTTTATTTAGGAATTCGTATCTTGTTTTCCATAATTTGCAGACGTCTTGTTATTTCCTTGTTTCGGTCCCAGGGTGAAATTTTCAGAAAAATGTCTGTTATCTCTTTAAGGGGGACAGTTTAACCTTTTCAACAATTTTGTTTATTTTTAAAAATAGGGTATGGTGAAGTCACTGCATTTCAATGTTCAACTAAAAGTACATTTTGAAAAAAAAATTAACTGCATATTTAATTAAAATTTTAAGAAAGTTTTTTTTTTTTTTTTTGATTGAATTTCTTTTTAATCCCTACTACTTTTTCAAGTATTGATATTTTTTGACATTTTTTTTTTTTTTTAAGATTTTCAAATATGTTTTATACAAGTCTGCGCATAGATTTTTAGGTACATCTAATATTTAATTTAATGTAATTTTTTTACTGATAAATATAGTGAAAAACGATGAAATCTACCACATGTTTATATACTTTTATTTTTAAAAGAATAACAAAAGGCCTGAAGGCTAATTCCATGCGCAGATTTATCACATATATAATAAAGAACATATACAAAAAAATTTTAAACTCTATCTCAAATACAAAAAAAAAAAAGGCTTAACATTTTTAAAACATGAAAGTTAAGAATATATAAACATTGAGAAAAATCTAAAGTTTTAATTTGTATGGGTAATTGCGCTGGGTGTATTAACAACATTTACAATTTCTCGCGATATAATTGCCATATGGGTAAAAATGATATGTCAAAATATTCACAATTAAACAAGCTTTCGTTTAATATTAAAAAAAGAAAATCGATTTTTTGACCAATTTTGAGGTAAACTGTTCCCGTAACGTCTTCGACTTCCATGAAAGATTCCAGAAAATGTGTCTTATTCCTTTTCGACCATAAATAAATAACTACGGATGTTTAATATGGGAAATATACAAATTGCACGGAACCTTCAGCCCCATCAGCTAAAAAAGTAGCCTTGGCACTAAACTGACAGAAAAAAAAATATCTATATACAGGGGCGTAGCTACAGATATTTTTTCGGGGGGGAGAGTTCGAAAATTTCCCAACTTGAAACAAATTCCTCCAACATTCAACTAAAGTGATATGCACAAAGTGTGTAATAATGATAATGAAGCTTATGCATAAAAAATTCCTTTCCAAAGAAAAATTTTGAAACTAGAAATATAAAAATTCTAATTATTGGTTTGTTTAATAAAAAAAAAAAACACGTGTTTTACTTTCTTCTGTCTTTACAAGACGAAAGTATTGAATTCGTAAAAAAAAATCTACAACTGGTTTTTGACGGTTTGATACGTTTTAGAAGGTCCTGAACATGATTTGACTGATTTTAGAAAATGTCTGTCTGTGTGAATGTGACACAAATTTTGTGAGTGCTCTATCTCAAGAACTAATTCGCGGAATTTTATAAAACTTTAGATTCAATTATACCTTGATAAAAATTAATGCTGATTAGTTTTTGGTGTAGATTACCCAAAAGGTGGCGCTGCTATGCTGTATTTTTCACGAGTTACATGATTTTAGCGATAGTTATATCTCAAAAACTGTTGCACAGAATTTGATCAAATTTCATATTCTATTAAACCTTGACATAATTTAGTGCTTATTAGGTTTTTGTATATATCTGTGGCACTGCTGTGCTGCATTTTTCACGATTTTCGCGTTAGCTATATCTGAAAAACTAATGCACGGAAATTTAGTCAAACTTCATATTCGGTTACACTTCCTTATTGGGCTTGGGTATATACTGTCCAAAGGTATCGCTTTTGAGCTCTTTGGGTTTCGAATTTTGGTTGCAGACATCTAAGAGCATGGGTGTCGAAATTCAATGATTTGTTTGAAAAATGCGATGCTTCTATCTCCTTTTTATAGGCACACAATTAAACGAATTATAAATTAAATGCACACAATTAAACCTTTAGAATTCATTATTATGGGCATAGAATTGTTATTTAATTTTAACATTGTGATTGCAAATTTTGAAGTATTAACATGTATGGGATAGAATAAGGTTTTGGGATTGGCACATCCAAATAATTTTCATTTAACATCAATTCTTTTGGTCTTCAAAGAAGCTAACTCTGATGAAGCTAACCTAACATCGTCCAGTTTAATAAAATCCACTATTTCACTTTCACATTTTAAAAGCATTAGGCTGTCAAGTCTGTCAGGCCTCATTGTAGCTTGCAATATATATTTATTAAATCTTTATTTGACTAAAGATTCTTTCATTAGATGCAACGCCATAAAGATAAGCTGCTGTGAATGTTAAGGTACGAGTATATAGTTTGACAGTGTGACCCAAATAGTCTTTGGATTTCATGGCATGAGAAAAGGTTTGTTAAGTGAGTTGGGATTTGGTTTATTTCTATTTGACACTGCAAGTCATGTACATCCGGTTTCTCATATCCAGGTGGAAACATTATTAACTTTTCTCAGTTAGTGATACTCAAATTTGCCTTGCACAATTTCAATTTAAATATGGAATGTATTGGTGCAATATTCTCCTGATATAGGGAACATTGTCATTTAAGCCCGTTACTAAACTGCCGAAATTTTCTTGTATTCCTTATAACTCTTCCCTGTAAAACTTATGTCTATCAATGTCCATTGCTATGCTATTATTTTTATCTATTCCATTTGGTGAAACCGTTTTCCCACGGTGCTTTCAGAAGTCAGCTTATTCAATCACATCCTAATATTCATAATTGTTTATGAACTTGTCTATAAGTAAATCTTTATTTCTTCAAAATTTTATTCAACTGCAACCTATCAGTGTTTATGTCAACCTGTATGTCGATTTTTTTCTTCAATTGATGGACTGCTTTCATGGTCATATTTCTGTTCCAAATTCAAATCATCCACTTTTTTACCTTTTTCATCCTCGAATGGATTTTTAGATGCTCCAAAATCTTGCATGAAAACTCTTTTCCTATTATGAAGGGTTCTTTCGTGCTAAGATTTATAGTCATTTTTTAGAACAGCTTTAAACACACAACACTGGACTTTTGGTTTAAAATTTACTAAACACCTATAAATATAAATGAACAGGACATATATATATTTCCGCACACAAATAAAGGTAAAATGTGGCAAATGTATCTAAACTAACGACTTCTTATATTCACATTTGCTCATATAATGCTTTTGTCATGACAGCGAAGGGTTAACTAATTTTCGGAGCAAAAAAAATCACGAGAATGAGTAAAATATTGTCCAAAAATCGCAAAATTAGTGCAATTTGTGAAAACTCATCAAATCTTCTTGCCCAGCTGTGTAGTGTGTTTCAAGTAGGTGACTACATTCCTTTCTGTTGTGCTACAAGTGATCTCCAATTTTCAAAAGAAGCTGCAATCCCTTTGGATTAAAATAGCTGGATTCTCTTTTGGGAGGGTGAAAATTTTGAGAAAGGAACAAAGTTTTGAAGGAAATAACGGAACTGGATAGTCAGCTATTGGTGGATAGGATTAGAGAAATTTAGGTCAGGTAGATGTATAATATTTTTGTAGAACTGAAAAATACAATGATAGATTGAGTGTGGCTGATTTCTTTTTGTATTTCTTTTGATAATTTAACTTGCTTACTGTTACAAAACTCAGTCAGAAACATAATCACCAAAACAATAAAAATTTCATAATGTCTCAAAAATCCAGAATTTCCCAACTCTAAGCTCAAATTTCCCAACTTCACAAATATTGGGGGGGGAGGCTCCCCCCCCCATACCCCCCCATGGCGACGCCCCTGTCTATATAATAAAACATAGTGTAACGAATCCGGGTCGCGCTCATCCTGGAAAAAAAATGACTATCGCGGCCATGTTAGGCTTAAGTATCTGGATGCCGTATTATGCGGAACAATTGCTTTGTTTAATCTACGTTGTATTATATCTTTTCTTCTTCATTTTTTCTAAAACTTTGAAAAACTATACAATTACAATGTTTTAAGTTCTAAATTAAAAATAACGATTAATTAAATAATTAAAAATAACAGCAGATTACAGATATAAACAAATGAATACTGTTAACATTCAGAAACACAAATATCCAAATCTGGAAACAAACGAACGACTCTTCGAGCAGTTCATTAATAAAATACTGTTAATATCCGATTCTGCTTTTAAAATATTTGTAAAAGCATATTAAAGCCTTTAAATATTTTTAAATGCATTTTTCACTTTTGTTTACGTTTATAAGCAGTATGGGAAAAGGGGAAGGGGGATTATAAGTTCAATTGAGTGTATTTCTGTGAAATATGTTGTACTGGATAACGTTTTGTTGCTATATATTGTTTTGGCACCATCTTCCGGGATTTAATGTAAACAAAGAAGCTTTCTGTTTAAATCGTACCTTTTTATGCATTTATTTTATGAGCTTTGATTTGCAAATAAAATTATTACTTCTTATTAATTCTTATTGTAATTAAAATATAAGGGATATATACAATACCATTGTAACATAGGAAGTTTCTAGAGGAAAGAAAATCATATTAGTGTAATTAATAATTGCAATTTTGCAATTCACTTTATTTATTATGCAATTTACTTTGAAAAATGATAAAGGTTAACATCCTTAAAAAATTCCTGTTTAGTGCGCTACAGAATAATTCAAAATTAGTTTCTGAGTAGTAAAATAATTTATAAGTCACAAAATTAATATCAGGTAAAGAATAATATATAAAATAGTCCTTTTACTCGGTAATATGAATTTGAAAATATACTTTATAACAAGTGTTATAGAATTAAACATATTTTCCCCTATAACACACACATATATATATCTACCCTATCTATATTATAAAGGACAAACATATCTGTGCGTAACGCATACGTCATTTTGCGAATGACAACACTTTGAAATTTGAAATAAAATTTTGGTTTTGCAATTTTCTCTACTGCAAATTTTTAAACTTCTAAACATCGCACATTTTAAATTTTTACACCGTCGTATAAGGAAAAAAATGCTCTTTCAAATGCAATTTGTTTGAAAGCTGTATCTCAATTTATTTTTGAGATATTAATTTTTTTGTAGTTTTTAATACCATTTTTCTTATCGTGGCAACAAAAGTACCTCATTTCTATTGAAAGTCATTGAAAGTAAACGGAAAATAGTCAAAAATAGGAGATACTGTATCTTTTTGCCATTTTCTCATAAAACCTGAAAAAAAAATTGAAATTAAAATATGGGTTACGTCAAGAATATTGTCTGTTATTCTGTGATAATGACGTCATATGCACACTTTTCTCTAGACGAAGATTAAGACTGAATTATAAAAGTGGATTGCTTTATCGGATGCAAATGACGTCATGTTATAAAAAGCGTGTATTTTAATTCTTAAACCTGAATTATGTTTTCTAGAAGTTCGTCATTTTCACAGCCCAGCTGCTTTGAAATTCTTCACAGGTGAAAATGCTTCACTTTTTAAAATAATGTAATCGATATCACACACTGATAAAACGCAATGTTTTACAAAAAATTAGAGTGTCTTTATAAAAGAGAGGTGACATGCAAATAATAGCGATTTATATTGCAGAATTTGATGATTCTCGCCTGCATGGATGAGCTTCGCCGAGTTAGACAAGCAAACAAATAATTCGTGGTTTAAAATAATGTCGTGTAGCTGAAGTTTTTGTCGAAAATTCTCTCGAATAATAAAATTTTAATGCTATTCTTTAGGACATTCTACTATAATTTTTCAAAATAATATAATTTGCTTAATTTAATTTTTCCTAATTTTATATAATCTATACATTTAAAACACCAGTGTGTTTTTTGTCATCTGCCCTGATCTTTCTGCTGAGCAAATTTTACAAATATTTTTTTTTAATTGAAAGCTCTTCCTTTGTAGATATGATCGCACTATCTGTTTTTTTTTTAAATATCCCCACTTTTATATTTTAATTTTAAAAGCATTTTATGAAATTTCTTCAAAATGATGAAAATTAGATAGCTTTCATTATTGCAGACCAGAGAGAAAACGAGGTATTTTTAACTTTATTCATGCTATTTTCTGAAAAAAAATTCAAAATTGTTGATAAAAATTGTTGTATAGGGTTTAGTGGCACAAAATACCATTAGGAGCAGAATATTATATTAGAGGCATAATAACGGAAAATGTCATACTACTTTTGAAAACACGCATTTTTCCTCATAAATTTTCTATATTGTTTTTCCTTCTGCATGTGTACTGATACTAAGATTCAGAGACTAGGTGAAATGCTTATTTAAGTGAAAATGAAGTCATATTTAAAAGAAACCGATCATTTTCTTAAATAAAACTAAACATTTTAACACAAATGCGTCTAAAAAACATAAATTACGGAAATTTTTACTCTCCGGAATTGAGATTAGAGTGTCAAGTAAAGAGTGGGTCTGTTCACATAAAAGATGTTGCTGGCAATCGTGACTTCAAGTTTTGAGTTAAATTGATTTTTAAATAATTAAACAAAATACATTTTTTTAAAAATGATGAATATGGATATGAGAAGTGCGTATGCAAATTTTGAGAAGGTGAAAATTGCTGTTTTCATTCCGGTAATCCAAGCATAAGAGCCTCAATTGATAACCACATCCTAATAACTGATCTTTATTATATTTTACTGACTAAATATCTATATTATAAAGAACAAACGTATATGTGCGTAACGCTGACGTTATTTTGCGAATGGCAACAATTCACGATCAAATTTGGGGTCTTGAAATTTTCGCTACTGCAATTTTTTAATCTTCTGACCATCCTACATTTTCAGTTTTCGTCGCATAGGCACAAAAATATACTTTCAAATGCAATTTGTTCAAAAACTGTATGTATTATATTTTCTAAAATAATTTTTAAGCATGATTTTCTTTAAGTTTATCTTCTCACGTGCCGCTTTCAATACATAATAATAATAAACCTTTTGCACGTAAAGCAACAAACATTTTTTCAGCATTTGTTTCTGACTATTTTTGCATAACGAAATTAATACTTCCTTTATTAAAAAATAAAAGAATAATATTAAAAAAAAAAACCCACCAATCAAACATATCTGTGAAAGACAAATTAACGAAATTAATACTTCTTTTATAAACAAATAAAAGAATAATATTGAAAAAACACAAATCTAACATATTTGTAATCGTACAATTTAAATTTTTAGATCCCCAAATAGGATTTTTTTTTAAAGGAATTTGTTTGCAAAGTTCATCTCACTTTACTGATTGTCTATGGTTTTAAAAACAATTTTAAAGCATGAAATATTTTTTAATTTATCCATATCGCGCGGAGCTCGATTTCGAAAGATTAATCCGTTTGCCCTTAAAACAAAATAAAGAATTCATCATTTTCTTACGGCTAATATCCATAAAAATAAAACTTCCCTATGAATAAATAAATAAAACACAAATTTAACAGACATGTATAAGCTCTGAAATTAACAGAATATAAAAGGATGCCATAAGTAGGAAAATCTTGGCAAATAACTCTTAGCATGCGGCTAATAAGAAAATATCGCTTTTGATAAATTTCAAAAATTTATTTCATTGTACAATTCGTATTTTCCATATGAAAAATGTTTTTTTAATGTAAGTGGTCATAAAAAATTTACTGCATATAAAATTTATTAGTTTTTAATTTAAAAAAAAATGTTTTCACCTATATTCTTTAACCCGGGAAGCCGGGGTACGATCCCCTAGTATATATAAAATCCTAATGAAACGGATATTATGAAACGAATTTATGTAACGATTCTATGAAACGACTAATTAAACAACTGATTATGTTTCACGGCGATTTCTTCTAAAATACGGAATACTTTGTGATGAAATTAACACCAAAAATCCCTACTGATCTGCAGATCTCAAAACTGGTATTAGAATTTTTAAATTCGAATTAGTTTTCGAAATATTAATTTTTTTCTAATTTTATATATTTTTCTCTAATGATGGCAACACAAATTTTAATCATAACAGATATTTTTTTTTCAGATTTTAGAAAAGGTTACTATTTTAAACTATTTGGCGAGAAGTTTGGCCTCCCGTAAATGTATGCTAAGAAATATATCATGTTACCTTTCTTCATAATTCAATTTGTATTTCATTATCATTTTATTTAATACAAACTGAAACATTTAAAATAAATGGCTTTCATTTCTTTATTTTTTTTTAAACGAAATGAAAAGAAAAATATTAGGCACAGATGTCATATACGCACCAGGGTACCTAATTGGTGCCAAAATGGCATTACTTTGGTTGACATGGTAATCCGGCTATTATTGTTTATTTAATAATAAATGTTTATTTACTTTATTTTTTTTTTAATAACATAAATTGTTTTGTTCTATAGTTAATTATTTTTTTGGTTATTTTCCTTTAAAAATAATAGAAAATAATTAAAAAATACGGTACTACTTAGTTATTCCGTCGACCCATTTCGCCAAATTATATAAATCGCCAAATTATACAAATTGACGTAATTTTTATTTTAAATAACGAAAGAACAAAGAAAATAGTATAACATTAATAAATATACAAATAAAACGTCAAAATAAAAATCACTTGATGACGTAAAGACGTGTAACTTGCTTAAAGCCAAGTGAATGTGACATTTACGATCAACCATTATTGGCATTTAATCTTATAGTTTGGTGATAGATTTTTGGTCGACGGGATAACTAAGTAGTACCAAAAATACATATGTAACTGGTATTCGAAAACGAGGTTTTCGGCAAATTTTCGTTAAAAATATCACGCCAAACCCGGTGCGTATATGACATCTGGCCAAATATTAAATTATGTAACAAACGATGACATTTAATTTCAACTTCAAAGCAATGTTTTAATTTACCACTCGAAAAAAAAATGCTAACTTGCGAGTTGAAAAATAGCTATTGGCGAGATTTGCACCCAGCTAGCGTAACAGTACCAAGAATTCTTTGCGACCATTGAAACTTTTATGTAGTTTTATACGAAAAAGAAATTTGATTTTTTATTCAAAAGGGAAAACTTTCGGCACAGATGTCATATACGGACCCATATTGGCGCGATTTTTTTCTAACGCCAATGTCATGTACGCAACGGGTACTTAACTGGCGCCATAGTATCGTTATTTTGCTTGATTTGTTAAGCCGGATGTTGTTGTTTATGCTGTTGTTTTCCCCAAATTAGCGTCGGAAAAAAATCGCGCCAATATGGAGCCGTATATGATATCTGGGACAAACTTTCATATGAAAAACGAAGGGATCAGAGAGTATTTATTTGTGGCAGGTACATGACTTGAACTATTATAATATAGATGAAATGATGGCGATAGAATAATATTTGGCGACTTATCACCTGTACCTGGCTAGCATTAAAGTGCCAAAATGGTTCCAGGAATATAAAAAGCGAAGTGGTTCGCCCGGAACTGTTGATGATAGTCACATGACTTAGGCTATTGTTATAAAAATTGTTTTAAAATACCGGGAGACAAAAACTCTGTACACTTAATTCATTTTATTTTAGCTTCTTTTCAAATGTTTAACTGATTCTCTTTAATCAAACACGAAAACAACCATTGGATGTCTTAACAGCAACTGATTCGGCCTTAAATTTTTGAAATCAAAGGAAATTGAATGGAAACCCGTTTACAGGGAGATCTGCACAGCTTTTTCAGTATAATTCAATCTTCTATAATATTTTTAAAACCGATCAGATTAGCGTGTTTTTAGATTCTGCGGTGTCTAAACGGGGGTTGGCGAGCGTAGCTTGCAGGGGGCAGAGCCCCCTAGTATTATATATATATATATATATTGGTTACAAATGCAACGCAATTTTTATGCTGTAATATTTAAAATTTGGGATGTAATTCTAATATTTTCATAGGAGGCATTTTTCAGTTCAAATTCCTGTATTTTAAATTGTAATTTACATATCTTTGTTGTTTTCATAAGAAATCAAAGAAAAATATTTTTTTATGAACAAAAGGCACAAGTCGTATAATGATGCATGGTGGTTCGTTTTGTTATTTTCAGCCAGAAAAATATTTTTCTAACGTACAATTTGCATGATTAAATAGCGGAAAATGTAGATATTTTGATAGAAGTTTGTTTTTTAATATAAACTTGAATTAAAAAAAAAGACCTATACCTTTGTCAATGAGCAGTTTTTCTTATTTTCATTCATATTTATTAATCATATAGAAATTTTTGAACTGAGAAAGAAAATAATAAAATACTTAATCGTATTTGATGCTGCCATCTATAATCAAAACTTGAAACTACACAAAAATCACGTGATGCTTAAGCTGGGAGCATCAGCGCCGCGAACCGAGTATTATTTTTGTTACAAGTCCTGTGACTGAAAACTCATCTTCATTGCTCTCCTCTATGTTATATCTTCATGATCTAAACTTCCAAATGTTGTTTTGAAGATCTTTCGTTCACATACCGTCATTTTTGACGTGTTATTTACTAGCTATATTTTAACGGACAAACGTGTCCATGCGTAACGCTGATGTCATTTTAAGACTAGCAACAACTGACGATTAAATGTCAGTGTTGCAATTTTCGTTACTGTAATTTTTTAAACTTCTAAACATCGCACATTTTTAATTTTTACACCGTCGTGCATAGAAAAAAAACTTCCAAATACAATTTCTTTGAAAACTGTATCAGAATTTACTCATTTATTGGGATTTTTAAAAAATGAAAGAAAAAAATGCCAGATGTTATTTAAGGAACAAAAATGTTGTCTGTGTCTTTCTGAAGGGTGCCGTCTGAAGGGTGCCGGTATGTTATATAATACCACTTAACTTTAATCCCAAGATGCCACAACGACATCAACATTTTGGAATAAAATTTTGTATTTATAATGTACATGAAGAAAACCATTTGCTTATTTTCAACTGAATTTGTTCGTAAATCCCGTTATCATTCAATCATTTCAATATTTTAGCAGCAGAAGTACTTTCCCCCTGAAAGGGTTAAAGTGCTTTAGAATCCTCTAAAAATCAGTTCGAAAAGGAATTGAATTGTTATTGATTATAAAGTAAATATTGTATCTGATTCTGAAACCTTGGCACGTTTAGTCTTAAATCGACATTTACTTATAATTGTTAAAAAAAAAATAAATAAATAAAAATAAAAAATACATTTTTGAAGGGAATAAGTTTGTAGAATGTGCTGGTAAAAAGTTTTTTTGAGTCCATTCATTATTTACGTTGCTACAGCCTATCGAAAGTACCAGCATTCTGGCCGCAAAGGAATGGCCAAGTAGAAAGTTTGTTGCGAAAATCGTTACATATATAGCTGCAAATATATGTAATGATAGAAGATTTTCTTTTTGAAGAACGAAGAACGTGTTGGAGATTTTTGTCATTCTGGAAGCTATTCAACGCAGATGAATATCGTGTCCAGAATGCAGAACGCGTATGTCCAGCGCTGCGAAAAGTGCTCTCATCGCTAGACAAGAACAACAAGTGACTGATATGCAAAAAATGCCAGATGTTATTTAAGGAACAAAAATGTTGTCTGTGTCTTTCTTAACCATATGAAGGGCGCCGGTATGTTATATAATACCACTTAACTTTAATCCCAAGATGCCACAACGACATCAAAATATAGGGGAAAATGTACTTTTAAATGCAATTTGTTTGAAAGCTCTATTTCAATTTATTTTGAAGATATTAATTTTTTTATAGTTTTTAGTACCAATTTTGTAATTGTGGCAACTGGAGTACTCCATTTCTATTAAAAGTAAAGAGAAAATAGTTTAAATGGTTTATTTATTTTTATTGATTATATCCTTATTGATGCCATTTTCACATTACAAGTAAAAGTAACTTTTTTTCTAATTTTTGAACAGAAAATGTCGTCAGCCATTAAAAAAAAAACACGCATTCTTCTTCATACATCAAAAGATTGAAGAAGATATTTCAATATTTTTAAATTACGCTGATACTGAGTTTGAGACGCTAGGCAAAATCATTATATTTAAAACAAAACGATCATTTTCTTTCATAAAACTAAATACTATTTGACCAATACTAAATGACCAATACTATGGCAACTAAAGGCAAATTTCTGAATGGTAAATTTTCGCGGTTACTGAGATTAGAACTTAAATTTTGTGCGAATATTCACATGAAAAGTTGTATCGGACAAACGTGACTTTAAGTTTGGAAATACATTCATTAATAATGTATTGCGTTTTAAAATACTCTTAAATTGTGAATTCGAATGGTGCATATGTAAATTTTGAGAATGTGAAAATAACGTACAGTTTAGATTTTATAGGGGAAATTTTTATGATGTGACAAAGCGAAATTCTTTTTACTAATTTTTTATCCCGTAAAAACAAACGTAAGAGCCTCAATCGATAACTTCAACATAATTACTCATCTTGATTACGTAGTTTAATTTTTCAATAATTTAAGCAGTTGAAGTTTGTGGAAATAATATTTTGGTAATTTTAGCTTAAAAACATGCATTATTTGTTTTAAGAGTTATAACCAATGCAAGATGATTTTTTTATTGTAATTATTTTCGTAGGTTTATTATAAATTCGATTTAACAGTTCCATTCTAAACATTTTAATTCGTCGAATTTCGACGGGTTGGGTTCCAACTCGTATTTTTAAATATGCAGTGAAATACGTTTAACACAAACTGACAGGACCTAAATATTTTTTCATGTTAAAAGATTCGTAAAAAAACTCACAATATTTTCGATCTCGTCAAATTTCATTTGGATTTCCTGTTAAACTACTAGTAAGTTTCATCGATTAGGATGAAAAACAAGTATTTTTTGTGTGTGTGGAAAAAATCAGTTACCTTTTTTTGAAGTGTCTTTTTCAGCAGCATATTGTCCACATATTGTTAGAGATCATTCATTGTTTTATTCACCTCTCCATTCGAATGCGCATCTAAATAACTGCTCATACTTTTAATCATTTTCTGCCTTTCTGAAGTAAAGGGAACAGGAACTGCATCGTCGATTCTGTTGAAAGATTCGTCGTCGGAATCTACATAGGTGAAATCATTTGGATTATGGACGATCTCCAAAATATCTTTTTCTGTCAGAATCGGTGCTGTAGACACGTCACCATCGACTGCTATATATTCATTTAATGATATTGTAGGACAGTTGATAATGTTGAGACTATCCCAAAGATTTCATTAAATGTCGGCTTAGTCTCAATATTGTCTGATACTTGAGGTGCCAAAGAATATGCTACTTTGAGAATCCCGCATGGCAAAATCAATTTTCGAATTTTTTTCGTGTTACAAGAAAACAAATGTATTAAATTGCATAGTATACAGTCCGAACCGCTATATCATTCCGTGTTAAACGATTTTTCATGTTAAGCGTTTTCGTGTTAAACGTATTTCACTGCATATGGAAAATTATGAGGCAGAGACAGGACACTTGTATGGCTCAGGAATAGCCGATTAAGTGTAAGTTAACTTACATATTTTAAAATATATATGGGAAATTATGAGTCAGAGAAAATACTCTGGTATGGCTCAGGAATAGTCGACTAAGTGTAAGTTAACATACATAATTTTAAATATATATGGAAAATTATAAGGTAGAGGAAAGACTCTTGTATGACTCAGGAATAGCGGGCTAAATGGAAGTTAACATATATATTTTTAAATATATATTTGTTGTACTTTGTCCCTTTAAAATTTTGAAAATCTGACCTCAAATTCGTGTTCGGCAACCCCAAGAAAATGCCCCAAAATAAATTTTTGTACAAAACGGAAGAATGGCAAAAATTTTATGAGTCAAAGAGTTTGCGAAACGTTTTTTCGAAGGTTTTTCATATCTGCGTAGGTTTAACGACTCAACTGTTGGAGAAGTCATTCGTGAAGATTTTATACAGAAGTCTTTAACAAAAATCCAGTGTGTTTTGTGTTGATAGGTCCGCCCAGAAAAATCTGGGTGGAGTTTTTTTGGGCTTGGCCTATTTTACCAGCTTTATATTTAACTGAATATATTTTTTAATTGAATATCAAGAGAGAAACATAATGGTTGCAGGAATTGCTTGACATTTGAATGAGTTCTAATCCATCATAGTTGTTGAGATTTGCACATTCTCCAGAACGTATAAGGCTGCTAAAATGTTACAAAACCGATCTATCTTCATTAAACTTGGCCTTAATCAGTAAACTTGTTGTGGCTTATTAATTATGCTATTTTCTCCATTCTATTAAGTCAAGATACATATCGCCTGAGCTGTAAAAAGTATAAAGCCGAATTGGACACCGGATTTCCGGAAGAAAATTAATTCTTTACGCTCAGAGTATAATTGAAAAATTTGAAGTCTTTTTCTCCTGATTCCTTTCCGCGTTTATTACTTATAAATATGAGTTACTCACTGTAAAAAGACAAATGTTTCCTTATCTACGGAAATACAGCATTGCAAAAAATAAATTGTTGATTTTACAGTATTACACTGGCAGCTGGGATTCCAGTATAATATTGTAAAATCAATAATTATACCGTTAATTAACAATAATAAGCCATAAAATAAACAGTAATTAACCGCTAAGTAGTAATATATGGTATATTTCTGCATATTCACTTATAAAACGGGTGTACTACTGTTTATTTACTGTTTATTACTGTTAATTTTACAATGTAATTCTGGCACTCCAGTATGGGGTCCATACATTAATGGACTTTAGGTTAGAGGTGTGCCGTATAAGTAAAGGTGAAGATATTGAAAGTTTACCTTGAATTTGATGCATGATTTGTTGTAAAGAGTCTAAACTAAACTGTAATAATATACCATTCAAACTGGAACATTCTCTTATGTTTACCCTCACTGTAAAAAATAATTGTTGATTTTACAGTATAATACTGGTAGCTGGGGTGCCAGTATTATACTGTAAAATCAACAATTATTTTTTACAGTGAGGGATGTTCCAGTTTCAATGGTACATTATAACAGTTTAATTTAAACTCTTTACAACAAATCATACATCAAATTGAAGGTAAACTTACTTAGTTTTTCTTACAAATGTTCAATATCTGCACCTTTACTTATACGGCACACATCTACACTGTAAAAAAAAATCTGTGAAGTTACTAAAGTTTTTCTAGGAAACTTGGATTCCTAGAACTTTTCATGTAACGGCAACAACAAAATTTCATGTAACAGACACACCTTTGGGCCGAAAATCAAAAAATCTGTAAGGTTACTAAGAATTTTTTTGGAAACTGGGATTCCGAGAACTTTTCATCCAGGGTTACAAATAAAAGTTTAGTAAGATTACTGAAATTTTAGCAGATTCATTTGTAAAGTTACAGATTTTTGTAGCTTTACAAAAACTAGTTTTGTAGATTTGCAGCTTTTTTCGTACAGTTACAGGTGAAAGTTTAGTAAGCATGTAACTTTACATCTGTATAACTACAGATTTTTTTTTACAGTGTAACCTAAAGTACAATTCTTCCCAGTTCGGTTAATAAGTCCGGAATAATGGAACCACTACTCTTTTCAATTCTGTGTCTCAACGCTCGCAAATTCTTAAGTAGCGGCGGAGCGTAGACACAATCTTTTATAAAGAACCAAAGGAAAAACTCTTATGGCTCTAATGGCTTTTAAATATTCACCGCAGCAATAACGCTGTACGCTCAGGAGTCGCTATTTTGCGTATGTGGCACCGCAAGCCAGTAAATAACAAAGCTGTATTCGCGCATGAGATTATTTAAAATTGTTTGAGTTACTCTTTATTTGTGATCTTGAACCAACACTCTACAACACTTACAGTTGATACTATTAAAATTTATGACTGGGACATTCTTTTATGTGCTTCCTGTATAATGTAACGAAAAATATACAATACCCTCTTCCGAGTTACCCATAATTCTGAAAAGAATTCTTATCTTAAGGATATCAGAAACTAATAATAGCGATGGGCGAAAATGTGTGAGACGTAGAGTAGGGGAAGAGCTGCGTCCTGATTGCATTGAAACAACTACAAACAACCCAACAGATGTCATGATTTGGGTCTGTATGTCTATGTAGATGGTGTGGGCCGCATTCAAGTGATTGATATCATTCTGAATGCAAAAAAATAAATCGAAACTGTCCTGGAACCAAAATTGATGCCTTCCATCAAGGATCTCTTACCCAATAAAGTACAATTTATCTTTCAGCAGGATTCAGCTTCATGCCATACGGCAAAAATATGCAAAGAATAGTTTAAAAATGAAAGCGTATATTACCCTGGCCAGGAAACAGCCCTGTTCTGAATCCTATAGAAATTCTGTGGTGACGTTTGAAAATCCTTGTACAAAAAAGCGTCTATCTAATAAAACGCAACTTATTGAAGCTATAACTGATTCTTGGCATCATGTGATTAAAAAGAACGAACTATAAACACTAGTTCTCTCAATGAAAAGACGCTGTGAAGCTGTAAGAAAACACAAGGGTTATCCTACTAAATATTGAATGTGTAAGTGTAACTTTAAAATATAGTGAAATCTAAGATAGACCTTATTTTTTGTAAGTGCAACTTTTTTTGCAATGCAGATATTTTAATTATGCTTTTTTTGTTCTATTGTTGTTGTTGTTTTTATTCTACATTAAATTTTCTTGAATTTGATATATAAACATTTTTATTTAAGTGAAATTTATTATATTCTTCAAGCACACAAAGTTATAAAACATGAAAATTTCAAAAAATGTGCACAATTTTGGCCAGCACTGTATATGCTCATTAATGTTCAAATATATAGTTTTTTTCATCTGAAAAAAATATTCTAGCCTTTTCTGGAAAACAAATCAGATCAATGTGCACCCGACCTGCAATTGTCAAATCCCAACACGAAACCGAAACTCTTAATGTCAACCCGAATCAAACTCGGCTCGCAATAAACAAAAAAATAGCACCCGAAACATGGATCAAGTCGGGTATGGCTAAAGTCGGGTTACCCAATCTGATGTAGGGCTCTAGAGGAGACTACAGATCATTTTATTGTTGTGCACTCACCTGATCATTAGATTTTATGGAATTAGTTGTTTAAAATTTGTGAAATCTAATTATGATTTCTGTTTAAAAATAAATTCTGCGGATTATTTTTTTTTTCAGAAACCTTCAAAAATTATCTTAATCTAACGGACGCTACACCTGCACCCCCTTCCCTACCCACTAACATTAAGCGTTGAGTTTAAAAAAAATAGTTTTCTTCTCTTCTACTGTATTTCACATTTAATTCTACCCTGGTTCTAAAATTTCCTTTTTACCTATTCTTTGACACCTGTTTAAATCGTGCTGAACTTTGTAACCTTTCCTGTGACCTTCTAATTATAGAATGAAATAATGAAAATTTTTTCAAGTATTAACAAATGATTAGTGGCTGAATTTTGAAGCCGATTCTCTGATGAACTTTTTATTATGATTTTCAAATCGTGGGCCATCGCATCGTCACGTTTTAGAAGATAAATATATTTGAAGATATATTTAAACAAATGCAAATGGAGATAATTAGTTGCTAGTAGAGAGGGTGTTAGATTTATTGATGAGATTTGTTTTCTATGGATGTTGAGATCTGAATCTTGTTAACTTATTTAATTCTTGGTAAGTTAACTTCTTTCACGATATGTTTCACCTCAAAGTAGATATTTTATCAAATTTGTGCTGCTGTATGTACTATTGGATATCTACAGGGTGTAAACATGTTTGTTATTTCTTAGTACAGCAAAAAACTGAGAAATAAGAACAAAAAGAGAGACAACGATCGTCATCAAATATGGTGTTCAAAATTATGACTCCGGACCCTGATGCAGATCTCGCACCTCGGGCGCAGGAAAGATCCGGTGTTCTCGAAAATACCAGGCATATCCCGGACTTTCCCAGCAGCTGTCACGATGCCTGCAGTAAGTTCCTCAGTACTTTCCTGCATTGTCCCGACATTTGTGCAGTACTAAGAATAATAAACATGTTTTCTCACCCTCTTCGTGTCATTCCTTTCTTGTGTTTAGAGTCATCACTACCGCGCCAGAAAAGCGTTTCCGACCATGCATTGCTATGTGATTTTCCATCGTCTAATTGTAGTCTATTTCTCCTGAAACTTTGTAACCGCTGCACTGAAACACCCTGTATAAAAAATATCAAGATAACTAAATTATTTACAACCGGATTTCTCTTTTGGACAAGGAAAATTTTCGTGTCTGAAAGATCACCACATGAATGAAAACCTGAGAATGATTTACAAACTTTATCATACCAATTCAAAAACAACATTTGGATAAAAACGCATTTAGAGTTCATCGTGTCTGTCCTCACCGCTGAAAGTTATGTAAAACACAGAAAATGAACTGGGATTCTCGGTACATTTAGAATATTATTCTTGTTAAAAGTATTCAATCAAGATTCTGGATCATTATTATTTCTCACTTTTTTTATATTCGCAAGTATTTGAGAATAAAATAACGCCTGCTTTCAAACCTGAACAGACACTAGGTAGTGCTTTTTTTTATATTTTAACGTTCTGTACAGGTGACCACATGCACAATGGATGTCATCATTCCCTTAAACCACTGTCAGTCGCAATAACAGTCTCTACACGCTCCAACTTCAGGCAATAATCACATGTGTGTTGGGAAATTTTGCCATTGAATACAAACCGCTGCCCTGAAAACAGCAACAGTGTTGTCTGAAAGCCTATTGGAGTTCCTCTTAACAACGCCACATACGCAATAGCACGTCGGGTTAATAACTGCGGAGCTGTGGTGAAAGGGGACAACAAGTTGCGGATGTCATCGTCATGAAAGTTTTTGACCATCTGTTATTGGGTTGTATGGGCTGTATGGTATGGTGCAGAGTCTTGTTGAAAAACGTACGGCCTCCCTCCTGTTACAGATGTAAACCAGAGCTTTTACACCTCGGTTTAAACAACGGCGTTGACTCTGGTACCGTGAAGAAGGAAATGTAGAAGTATCAGGTCGTCTTCGCTGCTCACGAACTCCCAGAGTAATCAGTGAGTCTGGACATTTTCTTTGCATGACGGTTGCAACCTCTTAGAGGATTTTACATGGTCATCGATCTTTTTGCGGTTCACTATCTGGAACCGCGCTGTAAAAAAAATTCCGTTACAATACGGAAATTGTACGTGCAATCGAGACGCCAGTACTATTTCCGTATTTTAATGGAATTTTTTTCCATGAATTCCAGAAAAAATTCCATTTTTTTACAAAATTTACGGAAAAAAATTTCGTTAAATACGGAAATAAATACTGATGGCGTCTCGATTGCCAGTACAATTTCCGTATTTTAACGGAATTTTTTTTACAATGTGGACAGTTTTTTTCATTTGAGGAAAACAACAGTATTCATGGCTCCTCTTTATGTTTCATCTTGTTAAGGATGCGTTTGGCCGTTATTCCTGGCTCTCTCGGACAAGAAATGTCGTCTCCTCATCGTAAACAACATTCAACGAAGGTCCTCACGAATCGCACATTGGCTGCATTAACCTGCAGCTCCCTAAGCGAATTCCCTCATCGACTTCCTCGAATTTTCATCGACATGAATGACAAATTCCGGCGTCTTGATAATGCCATATCGCCGAAAATGTCATTTCCTGTATGAAACAGTTGCCACGTCAAACCTGGCAGATTTCATTCGCTCATTACTTTAAAGAAGTATGACCAGATGAGTTTAAAGAATGCAGTAGTCTCTAAATCAGAGTGTTCTTCAGCTAATGGGGAAATACAGCATGCTTCTTCGTTTCTCAGTTCGTCTAGGTTCTGAGATGTTTACATGTAACAGAAAAGCATTTGTAATTGTGATGTGTAGGGTGGTATTTCACCTATAATGTGTGTTCTCAAATACATGCCACACCCTGCAGATCGTAGAAAAATTGAGCAAATAGAAATTTTGTATATGAGAAGACAGACTGTATAATAATAAAACTCTTGCCTAATTTTCGAAAAATTGCTTACTTTTGCTATAATGCGCTGATACGAATTACCCGCTTACATTATGTTATTATCTGCTTAAAGTACGAATCACAAAACTACAATCGACTTTTGTTTTTATGCATATATATATTCAGGGTCTTAGTATAGTTATAGATTTAAATATGGAGAGTCTACGGTAAACTTACAGAATAGTTAATTTTTTCAGAGAATCTCGATTTTCAGTTTATTGTAAATTTACTTAAGAATTAAGATAAGTTATTAACAGCAGATTATTTGTTATATTACCAAAAAAACTTTTAACATTCACTGTAAAAATATTTAAAAAATTGTTGAATGCCGGTACAATATATTTTTATGAATTGTTTTTCTCCGATGAAATAATTTCGTGAATGTATCAGAAATTAGTGAATATGGATATCCTTAAAACTTGACAGATAATTGTGCTAAAAGCCTAGTTCATTTGTCGTTGTCGCGAAGGCTTTGGTATTTTTGTTTTTTATATTTTTACATTCTAAAAATAATTTCCGTAATTTTCCAGTACAATTTCCGGACACATTTTTTTTTTTTTCATTTACCACGCAATAATACAATTTAATCTCGTAGCTTTAGAGAAAATGAAAATTTAACATTATGTGTCAAAGATATTCTCAGCAATAGTTCATATTTATTAGTTATATCAACATATTTCACATGTTTGTTACATTAAGTTAAATGCAAACTGGCTACATTCTGACACATTTTTTAATTCATTTTTGTTTGCAAACGTATCAAATTGCAGGTTCTCTTATTAATAAACTGTGGAATCGAACTGCTTTTTCCGTTTTTTGGTAAAGGCAAAAGATTTTTCTGAAAATCCTGTCAAAATTGGCATTTTGAACCGCATTTCTGAGCGCGACTACACAGAAAAGGATAAAAAAAAAAGTCTTTCAAAGGCAATAATCGCTCATAATTCAATTCAATATGTATTTCGTTTATCGGAAAAGAAAATAAACGGTTCAATTACAAATCACTTCATTAACCTTCCAGCAAATATCATGCTCCTATGTTTAAAAATAAGTCAGAAAATGTGTCAAAAAGTTCTGTGTGCTTTAGGAGGAGGGGGGGGGGGGGGAGAGATTTTTGGGAACCACCCCTAGCATAAAATTCTCTGTTTCTCATTTGGCTACCTTTTAAAATAAATTGTTCATCAATTCTTATAAGGCTACAGCTGATTTTAAGTTCAAGAAAAAATATTCTCTAAAATCCTCATTCGAATGCTAAGTGGAACGCTCTTAACGATGTACTTTAAACACACGGCAATGAAGTACAACAATATAACTACTTCCACTCAGATAGCTTGACCTTTGATTTACTTTGGCGGGACCCTCTTCACCTTTTATTTGATCAACTATTTTTTTTTTATTCCTTGCTGTTATTCACTCACAACATTGAATTGGTCTTTTTGAAGAGGTCTAAAAAAAAGACAGGGAGGGATGTAAGAGAAACAGATCTTTTATCAAAGAACTGCACCCATTCCTTAGATTGTATATACCTATCTTCTTTTCTTGCAGTAGCTAGCCTTTTATTTTCTTTCGTAATATCTTCATTTCCCATTTAAAGAGTTGGAGTGTTACAGGCTATTCATCACCCTGTTGACAGGTTTTCTGGCAGCAGTGTTTTGTTTGGCATGGAGTATTTAGACTTTTTGTAAATGCGTTATCAAAGTGCGGTTTTTTTGTTTCTCAACTTACAGAATCGTGCGAAAATAACCATATCAATATTTCAAAGTTAAGATGAAAAGAAAATCCAAATATAATTGCATGAAGAAATTTTTGATAGAGGGGTTCAAATAACTGTTTTCTTAAATTGTTTTCCCTCTAGCTAGTTATTATGCTTAAACATTTTTCATACTGTTTACGAACGACAACCAAATAATCAATCAAAATTTAAAAAGAAACAAAAAATTTAAATAGTAGCTGGATTAAGGGATTTCTATCGACTAATTAGGAAGACTTTTAATTAATTACTTCTACAAAGTGAACATTGTTAAATTTTACAGAATATACCTTTACTATATAATTCTTCTCTTTTTTTTTTCTTTTTTTCATTATTCAGTCAAATGGCAAGCGTTTTCCTTCTTCTGAGATTGTCTGCATTTAAGCATTTAACCCTTAAATGCCTGATTTTTCAAAAATCGTTGTAATAATGTTTTTCGGCTTTCATTTTCTAAATAAATCATGGGAAAAATACTTTAAAAAATCATATTTTGTTTTAAGATAGTTTACGACTAAAAAACAGTTTGTTACTAATCGGCAATACTGGTGTTTAATAGAAAAAATAATTTCCCTTGATAAAATTCTATAATATTAAACACACAAGAATTTTAGGAGCTATAATAACAAATACATTTTACTTGCTCACTGCAGGTCAAAATAGGGTATTTCGCAAGCTTCCAAACAAAACAAAAAGAACAAGTAGCGACAATTGAAAAAATAGATCTATCTTTATTCTTAAACAGCCCAAGTGTTGCCATCTACATGTTGAAAATCGATTTAATAATATCTTCAGAATGTATTTTATTGGCAACATTAGGCATTATAGCTTCAATATTATTCTAATAGTATAATAGAGCCAAAATTGGGTATGTTGCCGAAAAGCAACACCAGGCATTTAAGGGTTAAAGAGTCCAAGGGCTGAAGGCTACTCGCCAATTTTTTCAATTAAGACATTTCTCTCCGGGAGGGAAAACTTATTTTCGTAAGAAAAGTTTTTTGCTATGGTCCCGGGTGAAGTTGCACTTTTAGACCATTACCAAACAAAAAATATCAAATCTTCTGGGAGGACATTTACTTGCTTCGGGAGAGAGGTTTGCCAATACCCCAACTCCCCGGGTGACCCCCTGAATTCATCACTGCTACTCATCACTTACTGGCAAGTTCTGCAATAGCAGTTTTTGGTTTGGCAGGGATATTTGGCGCATTATCAGCGAATCGTGATCAAAATGCATTTTTTTTCGGCTTCTAATCTGACTGAATAGCGCTGAAATAGCATTATCAACGTTTCAAAGGAATTGATCTTTTAATAAAGAGCTGCGTCCATTCCTTGGACGTATATGCCTATCATCGTTTCTTGCAGTAACTACACTGGTTATCAAAAATTAAGGAAAAGTCACAAAATGCTAATTTTCAAATACGCAAACACTCAAAAGGAAATAATATAATTCGAGTTATTACTATCTCTACAACACAGCTAGCCCATATAACATCTGATTCATGTCACAGATGGTCACAAGTGTCACAGTCACTACGGTGAAGCAAAAAAATAGGAAATTCCATCCATCTCATTATGAGTCTCAAATGATCACTATATGTGACTCCACTGAGACGTCACTGTGACTGCTGCTTTGTGGCGAGTCACCATGTGACTTTACTATGTAGCTACATTGTGACTCTCATGTGACTGTCATTTGAAGACCCAATTTCAAAGTCATCGTGAACGTTGCATTGTGATAAGTTACCACATACTGTCACATTAAAGTCACATGATGACTTTCAGGTGACAGAGAGACTACTGTGAAGTCACCATTGTGCTCTTTTGGGAATAGTCTCCATGTGACTATAATATGATATTATTTGGTGACTTATCATAATGCAACGTTTATGATGACTATCAAATTGAGTCTACAAATGACAGTCACATGAGAGTCACAGTTTAAATACATTGTAAAGTCACCTGGTGACTCGTCACAAAGCTGCAGTCACATTGACTTCTGAGTGGAGTCACATATAGTGATTAATTGAGACTCATAATAAGATGTATGGAATTTCCTATTTTTTTGCTTCACCGTAGTGACTGTGACACTTGTGACCATCTGTGACATGAATCAGATGTTATATGGGCTAGCTGTGTTGTAGAGATAGCAATTACTCGAATTATATTATTTCCTTTTGAGTAGTCGCGTAATTGAAAATTAGCATTTTGTGACTTTTCCTTAATTTTTGATAACCAGTGTAGCAGACCGGGAGGCATCTGCACAGATCATTACCTCTTCAAGTTGATGGCTGAAATTCCAGGATTAGTTAAAACTTGATTCGCGTATTAAAATGAAACTGGTCTTTCAATTAATATATTAGTGGAAAACACCTGCAAACACGATTTTAGTGTTAACTGGTAGGTTTACCACAGTGTTTTCCTCCTCTCAGTCCTTTCATGTTTTCATACCTTTTGAAGCAGAAAAACACAATGATAAACCTACCGATCAACCACTAACATCGGATTTACAGATGATTTCCATCAAGAGATGATTTGGCAAACCAGTAATTTTAATATGCTAATTGATTTCTGTCTAATCCTGAAATTTCAGCCGTCAACTCAATGAGGTGATGGTCAGTGCACCCACCTCCCGGTCTATAATGAAGTGGTAAGGGTTTTATTTCTTTGGTGTATCTCTATTTCCCATATAAACAGTTGGAGTACTGCAGACTAGTCATCACTTGTTGACAAATTCTCTGTGACAAATGTTTGTTTGTCACGGAACTTTTGGTATTTTTTTAACACACTTTCATTTAACTTAACTTGGTTTTTGTATCTACAGATGTACTTTTGTAATCGATTTTTCATCCAATTTCTGATGCTATAGAATTTATGCTATAGAAAAACAAATATGTACACAGGTGTGTTTCCGATGAAAATACAACATTTTAATATATCTAGTGTTTAATTATAAGGTAATAAATTAATTTTAAGGCATTTTGCATTAATCAGCCGCAGGTAATAAATCACCACATATTATTTAAGATTACAACTGTATAGGAGCTACAAAAACGATGGAGTTGATGATATGCCAAAATATGTCTACCGACCGTAAAACTGCAACAATATTTTAAACACTAAAAAATAGAAGATATAAATAAACAAGTAATATAAAAATTTTGTTTTTAAAGTCAATTCCTACTTAAGTCATCAAAGAAAAATTTAATATAATCCCTTAAGTTAATATTAGTTTTTGATGCATTAAAATATCTCAATTTGTTGATTTTCTATAAGCAAGGAGGTTTACAATGGAACTCTATGGGAATTTGGCGAAATATTAGAGATATCGCCAAGTTGGCGTCACTTTTGGAGACTCATTTTGGCCGCCAAATTTGGCAATATATCGCCAAGTTGGCTACAAACTTGGCGGTATTTGGCGACAGAACAGGGTCCCCCCTATGGTAACCCCTTATTAAAAATACTTTAATTGATCTTCAACAACCAATGGCCGCCATTTTATTTCCCATGCAAATCTAAAATTAATTAATTAAAATTTAATTAATTAATTAATATTTGAAAAAACTGTATTAACATCAATTGTCATCCAGTACAAGTTTTAAAAAATTTATTTCAACTTGATAGGATGAATAATGAGTATTTTATTAATGATTGAAAATTTGAACAAGATAAATATATAAATAAATAAATAAATATAGGAAGAGCGTGAGCTAATAGTAGGAATTGAAAAAGGAAGTGTAATACTTAATGAATTATTTTTTATTTCTGACCTTACTGTATCGTGTTTAAATTTTCATATCAGCATTTCAAACTAAACAGCAGTCAAGATGAAGAAAAACCCAAATATTAATTAGACAAGGAAAATTTTCATGGATTTATTTCTCATTAAAATTATTTTGTTCTCCAGCTAGTTAATATAAATATTTTTTATACTGCTGAAGAATGGAAACCATTATTTACACGCACACACCTGTCTTTTATTTTTGCAATAGTTAATCAAGCAGCAAGTGACTTATTTTCATGGAGTATCTTCATTTTACATTTAAAGAGTTGGGATGTTGCAAGCTATTTTTTACCTTTTGACTGGTTCTCTAGTAGTAATGTTTTGTTTGGCACAGATCCGTCATGCCGTTTCTACGAATGCGTGATCCAAGTTTAGTTTTCGGTTTCAGGTCTTACTGACACGTGCGAAAATTGTCATATCAGTGTTTTAAACTGACCAACAGTCAAAGTGAAAAAAAAACTCCAAATTTATTAAAGTAATTAGATAAGAAAAAATTGTATGGGTTTAAATATCTCTGATTAAAATTAATTCTTTCTACAGCTATTTGATATAGACGTTTTTCATTATTGCTGAAGAAAGACAACCATTCTTTATACGCAAATATCTTTTATTTTTGCAATAGCTAGTCAAGTAGCAAGTGTTTTATTTACTTGGAGTATCTTCATTTTCCATTTAAGGGGTCTCACGACTCTTAAGGGGGTCCGGGACACAAAAATCTTAAAATTTTCTTAATTTTTTTTTATTTCATTAAGAATTTCACTGCTTTTTTCTGCTTAAAATAAAGTTTAAATCATGTTTTTATCTTAATTGGGACAGAAAATATTCATTTTTAAGTTCTGATTCGTTTTCAAAATCTAGCTTTCAAGCAATGGTTGTTATGAAAACGACTTTTTGCGAAAATGGGTTTTACTTCATGATGGGTTTTTTCACCATTTCTCGTTTTTAAATTGCTATACTTCAAGAACCGTTAAAGATAAAAGGTTCAAACTTGGAACATGTCTTTTTCAATTGTTTTACTTTAATTTTGATTTAGTAAATTTGAAAAAAATATTTAATTTTGAAAATATGATTTTTTTTTTAAGTTACGTCATTTTTTTTTTCCAATTTTTACTTTAAATATTTTTAATTTTATTTAAATTAATATTTTTTTAAATGATGAATCTAAATTAAAACATATATATTTCTGTTTATTTAAATACAAAAAAATGAAATTCTACTAATAATATTTCAAGTTATAATGATTTTATACTAACCCAGTTTTTTAATAAAATTTAAATAAAAATTTTTTTTTTAATTTTGAGAAGTTTTATCATATGATTTTATTTACAAATGATATGGTTAACCAGCACAAAAAATTTTGAAATTTTAAATCAATAAATAAAAATTATTTGAAAATGTGTCCCGGACCCCCTTAAATTAAAAAAAAATTCAAGATTTTAATTTTTTTATATGTTAAACTCCTAACTCTTATGCATATTTTGATATAGTTATTTCCTTAAAATTCCCATTAGAACAGAAGTTATGGCTTTTAGAATTATACCAACTCAGGGCTAAAACGGCGTTTCCGAAATTTTGAAGTAATTTTTCTCAAAATGACGTTTTTGGACATAACGCCCAGGATATCTCAAAAACTTCTAGATACTTTTTCATGAAATTTTCAAAAGATATGTTTCATGTTAGGATGCATAAACTGAACCTAAAATTTCCTATTTATTGTTTAAAAAAAAAAAAAAAAAAAAAAAAAAATAGGTGGTTATATTGTTGAAATTTTCAAAATTTTGTATTAGCTAAATACAATTTTGTATTACAAATATAACAATGCTTTAAATACAAATTTATTTAGGTTCACGGTAATTATTACAATCTAAAGTATAATTAGGCACCAAAATTTTTATTCTAGATGTAAGATATATTTTGTAATCCTGCGCGTAAGCATTCGTGCCATTTTATGCTCAATATATGTCCAACATTTTGAAGTCCCCTATAAATATTAATTCTGCATTTAGCAATTTTTTAAACATATGAAATGAAAGAACATACTTATATCTTTCATCCCTTCAACAATTGTGTTTTAAAACAACATACACTTTAAAATATTGAATGTTGAAAATGATAATTTTTTTTTCTTTTTCCAATTTTAAGAGTCTTGAAACTTCTTAAAGAGTTGGGGTATTGCAGGCTATTCATTACCTTTTGACAGGTTCTCTTGTTGCAATGCTTTCTTTGGCACAGATCCGTCATGCCGTTTCTACGAATGCGTGATCCAAGTTTAGTTTTCGGTTTCAGGTCTTACTGACACGTGCGAAAATTGTCATATCAGTGTTTCAAACTGACCAACAGTCAAAGTGAAAAAAAAAAAACTCCAAATTTATTAAAGTAATTAGATAAGAAAAAATTGTGTGGGTTTAAATATCTCTCATTAAAATTAATTCTTTTTCCAGCTATTTGATATAGACGTTTTTCATTACTGCTGAAGAATGACAACCATTCTTTATACGCAAATGTCTTTTATTTTTGCAATAGCTAGTCAAGTAGCAAGTGTTTTATTTACTTGGAGTATCTTCATTTTCCATTTAAGGGGTCTCACGACTCTTTTAAGGGGGTCCGGGACACAAAAATCTTAAAATTTTCTTATTTTTTTTTTATTTCATTAAAAATTTCACTGTCTTTTTCTGCTTAAAATGAAGTTTAAATCATGTTTTTATCTTAATTGGGACAGAAAATATTCATTTTTAAGTTCTGATTCGTTTTCAAAATCTAGCTTTCAAGCAATGGTTGTTATGAAAACGACTTTTTGCGAAAATGGGTTTTCCTTCATGATGGAGTTTTTTCACCATTTCTCGTTTTTAAATTGCTATACTTCAAGAACCGTTAAAGATAAAAGGTTCAAACTTGGAACATGTCTTTTTCAATTGTTTTACTTTAATTTTGATTCAGTAAATTTGAAAAAAATATTTACTTTTGAAAATATGATTTTTTTTTTTTAAAGTTACGTCATTTTTTTCCAATTTTTACTTTAAATATTTTTAATTTTATTTAAATTAATATTTTTTTAAATGATGAATCTAAATTAAAACATATATATTTCTGTTTATTTAAATACAAAAAAATGAAATTCTACTAATAATATTTCAAGTTATAATGATTTTAAACTAACCCACTTTTTTAATAAAATTTAAATTAATTTTTTTTTTTAATTTTGAGAAGTTTTATCATATGATTTTATTTACAAATGATATGGTTAACCAGCACAAAAAATTTTGAAATTTTAAATCAATAAATAAAAATTATTTAAAAATGTGTCCCGGACCCCCTTAAATTAAAAAAAAATTTCAAGATTTTAAGTTTTTGATATGTTAAACTCCTAACTCTTATGCATATTTTGATATAGTTATTTCCTTAAAATTCCCATTAGAACAGAAGTTATGGCTTTTAGAATTATACCAACTCAGGGCTAAAACGGCGTTTCCGAAATTTTGAAGTAATTTTTCTCAAAATGACGTTTTTGGACATAACGCCCAGGATATCTCAAAAACTTCTAGATACTTTTTCATGAAATTTTCAAAAGATATGTTTCATGTTAGGATGCATAAACTGAACCTAAAATTTCCTATTTATTGTTTAAAAAAAAAAAAAAAAAAAAATAGGTGGTTATATTGTTGAAATTTTCAAAATTTTGTATTAGTTAAATACAATTTTGTATTACAAATATAACAATGCTTTAAATACAAATTTATTTAGGTTCACGGTAATTATTACCATCTAAAGTATAATTAGGCACCAAAATTTTTATTCTAGAAGTAAGATATATTTTCTAATCCTGCGCGTAAGCATTCGTGCCATTTTATGCTCAATATATGTCCAACATTTTGAAGTCCCCTATAAATATTAATTCTGCATTTAACAATTTTTTAAACATATGAAATGAAAGAACATACTTATATCTTTCTTCCCTTCAACAATTGTGTTTTAAAACAACATACACTTTAAAATATTGAAAGTTGAAAATGATAATTTTTTTTTCTTTTTCCAATTTTAAGAGTCTTGAAACTTCTCAAAGATTTGGGGTGTTGCAGGCTATTCATTACCTTTTGACAGGTTCTCTTGTTGTAATGCTTTCTTTGCATAGATCGGTCATGCTGTTTCTGCGAATGCGTGATCAAAGTGTAGTTTTCGGTTTCTAGTCTTACGTAATCGTG
The DNA here is from genome assembly GCA_963932465.1 of Maratus speciosus. Lineage (NCBI taxonomy): Eukaryota > Metazoa > Arthropoda > Arachnida > Araneae > Salticidae > Maratus > Maratus speciosus. Next base: position 288,195,343 of record OZ010800.1, on the reverse strand, counting down.
CGAAAATTTTCATCATATCCCGCCGCCAAACAAAAGAAAAAATGCAATGAATCGTAATCATATAAACTCGACAGAGTTTCTCGCCAAGCAAAAGAAACAACAATGGAATGAATCGTAAATGAAAGGAATTTTCCGCCATTTGATGCCAAACGATTTAAAAAAACAAATTTTAGTACTCTGTCTAGTTTATATTATGCGGACTGCCCATAACCGGATTTTGACACCTCTATATATCGCGTTCTATTTATCATAGAAACATAATTCTTGTCTCTATGGAATTGGGCGTGCCAAGTGACTAAGGAAGCAAAAGCAAAGCGGAATCAGACGGTTAGGTTTTTATAGTAAATGCTATTTTTAAAGTTCTCTTTTTTGCATCATTTAAATTCTTGTTCAGACCAAAAACTGTTGACATGGCAACAGCGATGTGTAATTATCGGATATTTACACAGTTTGCTGCATTTGAATTGCTTTTATGAGTAGTTCAAGCCTTTGAAAGTTTCATGTAAAAATATTAATTAGTTTTTTGATTTATACCAGTTTAAAGCAATTGATTCCTATACTTTGCACGAGCAAACAAATATTAAATTACCTAACCCTTGTCGAAATAGTCATATATACACTATATTAAGATATGTTACTGCAGTCGACCCAATTAAGCTTCCTGTAGTAAAACAGAATAGTACATTTACGGTTCGTTTAAACTTTACAGGGTCACTCAAAAGATCTTTTGATCGGGCTAAAGAGTTGTATAATTATCCCATTTTTACGCGTATTGGAGTATTTTATTTGTTTTTATAAGTATTCAAAACTTTAAATTTTCGTATAAAAATATCGATTAGTTTTTTATTTACATCAGTTTAAAGTATTGGATTCAAATACTTAATATAGACCTAAAACAATACTAAATAGCCTAACTTTTGCCAAAGTGGTTATATACACACGATATTCAGATGTGTAACTGCATTCGACCCAATTAAGCTCTGTATTGTAAGGCGGCATTCAAGCATTTATGGTTCGTTTACAGGGTCACTCAAATGATCTTGATTACATTACAACCGATGGATATTTACTGAGTGACATGTATTTTAAGGACTTTATACTATTTAAGTCTCTATAAAGTGTTTTTCGTGTTACTTGAAAAATGAATATGAATTCAGTTTGTTTATCTGAAAGCTTCTCGATCCAGGTTTCCACTTTATGAAAGATTTTTATATTATCTACTTTATTAAAGATGCTTCTAGATTTCAGCACGCACCCTTTTATAAATCCAATACTATAGGAATTTTTGAACACAAAATTTAGATAGCATTTGAATGAAATTTTATTTTGCATGGAATCGCAATGATTTTTGACCGAAGTTTTGCGGACAATAATCATCTCGGAATGTCTTGCTCATATTCGAGGATAAACTAGATTATAGAAACATGCCAGTGGACATTGATTACGGAAAAATTCTAGGTAACACCGACTGCAGAGAAACCACAGAGCATACTCTAAGAAAATTACAGTAAAGATTTGGCATACCATTTATTATAAACTTTTTTGGTGTTAAAGAAATGCATTTAAACAAATATATGTACATTGGTTAGAGTTTGTCACACTGCAAGAAATGTAATAATGGTTTCTTCCATTTCATTTTGAATTACTCATATTGTATAAATTAAAATTTATGTTTTTCTTTTACTTTTAAAAGGATTAAATTTTTAAACTTCCATACATGCTTCACATGTATATTTTTTCTGTCTGTCTTTGTATATGTATACTGCACATATGCTCAAACATTTTTTTCAACAATCCAAACTTTGCATTTATTCAATTTAATCCATTTTACAAAGGCAATATTAGTCAGCAAGATTTATTTAATCAATAACTTTTGACTCAATATTTACAATCCTTTTATATCAAAAACAATTTTCACAGTTTTATTGGAATTTTTTGTTAAGTTTTCATTTAAAAAGGTTTAAAAAGAAAGTTATAAAACTAATCGACCCTATTGTTTTGGACTAGTTAATTAAAGAGTGAAATCAATATGCCATAAACAGTTTTTAGTTAATTTTTAATAAGATTATACTGCTAGTTAAAACTTTTCAAATATGACCGAAATTAAAGAAAATAATTTTATAACGATTAACTGTTGAATTTCGGACATTCATTGAAATGAATTATAATTTATTCGATGAATTATCCGAAATATGTGAGAAAATATTAGGAAGGTATACGACTCGGTATACACTGTCAGCCACGTTAAAAGCAATTAAGAATTTAGAAAGTACATACATTGAAAATTCAGAAAATCCAGCAAGTGTTAGAGCTTATAAAAACATTTAAAAAGGGGGGGGGGGGAGCTTAATCGTATAATTAGCGTTTCTCCCGCGCTTATCGGAGGAATGTTAGATTTCCTGAGAAAAAAAAACTAATTTTATTTAAAAATTATTTCAAACACGGCCGCTAATAAAGCAAATGCTCATTATTCAGTCTGTTTTTCAGTATTTACGTTTTTTGTATAAATTGATACGAATTTTGAAAATGAAAGTCATTGTGTCAAAAGTTATTAGGATAAAATCCTTGCTGAGTTAAATTTTAAATCACCCCATAGCTTATAGAACAACAGCGTCACATTTTATCATTTCTAAAAAATTTAATGAATTCTTCTGAGATGCGTAATAATCGATAAAACGGTTTTGAATTATTTTTAAATTGTCTAATGTTATGTCTTGTTAGACATTATACACATTTGAAAAGCTTATAGCGTCACTATTAAATTATTTTTTTTATCTCTGTCATCTTTCTTTTAACTGTTCTCTTCAGAATTAAAATGGAATAAATATAATGCAAATGAAATACCTTACAAAAAGGAGTAATATCACATGAAAAAAACTCGCTATAAATGATCCCACCAAGCCCAAATCTAAAACGAAAGTCATAAAAAGAAGAGATGTCACATAAAGAGAAGCGATATAAATGTACATACTCCGAGTACTCATATTGTATCCAAAGAAATCGGAGTGAGATATAGTATCTGAAAACTGCTTGAAAACCTTCAGGTGTATGTAGTATATGCAGAACATCAATTTTGAAATTTTGTGAAAATCGAAAAAATAAATTTTAAATTCTCGTTATATCACTGTTATAAATATTTGTAAAATAAAGATCTGTAATAAAACAGAAAGAGTTGTACGACAAGCAGGAAATGGTATGTAAGTGTGGTAATCATCTATTATTACAATTATACTTTCCAGTATTTTTTAATATATCCTTAATTGCATAAATACGTTTAATAATTCCCTGTTTCAAAATTAAAGGAAAACTGGTAAATGGATCCTGTTTATAACGGAATTATTTCTTAAACAGAAAATGTATTTCCAACAAAAAAATATTATATAGTACTATTGAAACAGAAGCTTAGCAACAACAGATTTTTTTCCAGTCATGTGCAATTCCGTTTACGCAGATTTTACTGCAATATATCTCAGTTTAGTTATTGTCTATTATTAGGTACATTTTTATTAATATGCATATGATCATTATTATTATTTTTTTTTTTTTACAAACTCAAAATGTTTACATGTTTACTTTAAAAATCCTCCTCGTAAAAGTCGTATTTTTTGTTCAAATAATGGTAAATAAAATCAACAAATTGATCCTACATGATGATAAATAAGAATGGACATGCAAACGCAGAAGCTTCACCTTTTTATAGTTCCATGTCAGCAGTAATACAAGGAGAAAGTTGTTAAACATATAGTCATATGTAAGTGCAGGAAACACAAACATTATAAAAGCCTACAGGTTGCCAAGCAGTTTTTACATACTGTACCTCACTCCGAGTCCTTTGAAAATATTAAGAGTAGTGGTAGATTTTTACACGGTACTCGGAATATGCACATTGCGCATCTACAGTAGCTGGCAAAAGTTTTGCGACGATATGTTTTTCGATCCTAACTTTTTCTGTAAGCAAAATTTCTCAATGCTGTAAATTAGTAATTTGTACCCCTTTTAAAGCTCAACAAAATGCAACATTAAAACAATTGAGACGTATGCATGAATTAAAAATAATTCGGAAATTCGCGAAATTACTTAAGTAAAAATTTTGAGACGATTCAGTTTTTCTAAACTTTTATTAAAATTAAGCGTCCTAGTGTAACGAAATACAGCAATATTTAATATTTAGTTGCATATCCTTTTGCTTTAAGTGCTGTGGAACATCCTCTGGGCATGGAATTAACAAGGCTTTCTAAGGGGGGACCTAGGGATTTTCGCCCATTCCGATTGAAGATCCTGAAGGTGTTCTACCTTTGAAGAAGGATTCCGTGTTCCGAAATTTCTTCCGATGTGTTCCCAAAGATGTTCAATCGCATTGAGGTCAGGTGACTGACTCGGCCAGTCCAAAACTTTAAGTTTCATAGCTATGAACCAATTTGTCACCATTTTGGAGGTCTGCTTGGGATCATTATCCTGCTGAAACATCCATCCACTAAGCATCTTTTTACGAGCATAAGGCAGCATGAAATCTTCTAAAATGTTTTTATAAACATTTTGATCCATAATCCTATCGATGTGTATGAGGGGGAGGACGCCATCATGAATGAAAGCTCCCAAGACCATTACTGATCCGTTTCCGTGCTTCACTCTGGACGTTCGTACCGGGGATCCATTCTGGTGCCTTTTGGACGACGAATATAACGTCAGCCATCGCTTCTAAACAAATTGAATTTGTATTCATCGCTCCAAAGGAACTTCTTCCAATTTTTGGTCGTCCACGTTTTGTGCTGCTTAGCGAATTTATATCGGATTTTCCCAATTTGTACCCGGATGAGAGGTTTTTTGCAGGGACTCGTGCACACAATCCAGCGGTATCCAGACGACGTCTTATGGTGTCCTTACTCAATGTGAGTCCATGTTCGGTGGCCATCTCTCTACATATTTCAGCAGCGTTCTTGTATGGGTTAACGACCGACCTCCTTCGGATCAACGCATTTTGACGTTGAGTCGTTTTTCTTGGGGTTCCTAATCTTGAAAGATCGCGCTCATCTCTACCATCCTTCCAATTCTTTACTATGTGGCCAACAGTTGATTTTGGAATTCTCAACTTGCTGGCGATAGCAAAATATGATATCTCCCCCCCCTCCCCCGGCTTCGTTAATAATTAAAAGACGCATGGCCAAATGCGTATTTTTCCCTGTCTTCATACTGAAACTAATACAGATACTAAAATTAAGATTTTCACGTACAAAATACAATTCTAATGCTTTAAGGATTAAGCAAGTGAGTTTTGGCATACAACAACCCGGCTGAGTTACCGGTTTGTTCCGTGCTTTATACATGAAGCATCGCATGTTCTGCAACATTCGGGGAACATGACTGCGTAAAACTACTAATTTGTATAGCTGAGCAAAGTTATCGTTGCATACAGCTCATATAGAAAGGAAATAACGAAAATGTAATTTAAAAGTCAGGGACAGGATTCGAACCCCATCTTCTGCGTGGAACTCCTCTGCTCTCACCACTCAGCTAGCGGATCCCTTGTGTGTATGACAATATCGCATGTATGTAAGTCAAGTATTAAAAACTTTAATTTTATCAGATTGTCTCAAAACTTCTGCTTTCAACTTTTCAAATTCATATTTGGTATTTTTTTTAATTAACAATTTTCACACATATCATTAGTTGTTCACCATGTAGGATAACTAAAGCTACAAGTTACTAGTTTACATCATTAAGAAATTTTGCTTACAGAAAAGTTAGAACAGAAAAACATATCGTCTCAAAAAACTTATGCCAGCTACAGTTATATCGCTTCTTTTTATGTGATATCACTTCTTTTTATGACTTTCGTTTTAGATTTGTGGCTTGGCGAGATCATTTACAACGACTTGTTTTTCATAAGATATGAGTATTTCAAACTAAACATCAGTCAAAGTGCAAAAAAACTCCAAATTTATTAAAGTAATTAGATAAGAGAAAATTTTATGGGTTTAAATATTTCTCATTAAAATTATTTTTTTCTCCAGCTAGTTAATATAGACATTTTGTATACTGCTGAAGAATGGCAACCATTCTTTAGACGCAAACACCTGTCTTTTATTCTTGCAGTAGCTAGTCAAGTGGCAAGTGTTTTATTTACTTAGAGCATCTTCATTTTCCATTTAAAAAGTTGGAGAGTTGCAGACTATTCATTACCTGTTGACAGGTTCTCTAGTAGCAATGTTTTGTTTGGCATAGATCAGTCATGCTTTTTCTGCGAATACGTGATCAAAGTTTAGTTTTCGGTTTCTGGTCTTACTGAATCGTGCGAAAAATATCTTATCAGTATTTCAAATTAACTAACAGTCAAGGTGTAAAAAAATCCAAATTGCAGTTAGATAAGCAAAACTTTTATGTTTTTAAATAGGTGGTATTAAAGTTATTTTTGTGTAAGTAGTTAATATAGTTAGACTTTTTTTAATACTCTTGAAAAATATCAATCAGTTCTTGGACTCATGCGCCTATTTTTATTTTCTTCTATATACATAAGAAGAAAATATTGGTATCTACGATTTGCTAATCTTTGAAGATGCCTATCTGTCTATATGTACATGGCACAATTGTTTGGTCGTTCTAACTCAATAATTAATGCACGGAATTTCAACAAATTTCATATTTTGTTATACCTTGACATAAGTTAGCTCAGGTTAGTTTTTGGTATATATAGCTTAGCAGGTGGCACTGCTGTGATACATTTTTCACGATTTCCGTAATAGCTATATCTCGATGTCTATGGGATTTAATTTCAACAAGCTTCATATCCAGTTAGACCATGACAAAAATTAATGCTGATTAGCTTTCGTGTATACCGCCTAGCAGGTAGCGCTGTTATGCTGCGTTTTTCACGATTTTTGTGATAGGTTATATTTCGGCATCTACAGCATGGAATTTCACCAATTTTAATAGTTAAGATGCTTATAAAAAAACCTGTACTGATTCTATATTGACTTTTAACTGAGATTGAACAACTGATTTGTTTCAACTGAGGACACTACTATGCTATATTTTTATTTTATTTTATTTTTTATTTTATTTTTTATTTATTTTTTATTTTTTTGTGATAAACATTATCTTAGTTTCTATTGGATAGAAATTAACCTAATTTTATATTTGTGGTTAATAATTAAATATATATATATATTGGTCTAATTTTAAATTTTAATACACAACGTGGGGTGCTGCTGTAATTTTCTTTTTTATATTCACTCATCACTGGAACTTCGTGTTAAATTTAAAAAAAATGCGCTATACTTAATAATATGTCTAACTCTATACTTAATATGTCTATACTTAATAATATGTCTAATAATATGTCTATTTGAATTAATGCATTAGAATAATATATTTTTCTTTTAAGTTATGTGGCGGCCACCGCATACTGTCAAATATTTTATTTATTTATTTATTTTTATTTTACTTTTAAGTATCCTCTTTGTCTTCTTAAATAGATAAATATATGTTGGCTATTTATTACCTGCTATTATGTTCTCGGATAGTAATGCTTGATTTGACATAGAATCATTTATGTGTATGTGTGTATATGAATATTTGGTCAAAGTACCGCTCTTTATTTCTGGTCTTACTGAATATTTCAAATATCACCACATCAGTATTTCAAACTGATCAAGGTATATATATCATACTAGTATTAAAAAATGCTCTGACGAGCACCAAAAAAAGGCTAATATGTTTTTAAGTATGAAAAAGGGTTTGACAAGTGCTTCTAATTGAGCATGAAAAAGGACAAGGGGTACCTTCTTGGCTGCAGCTCACTGTCAATGCCAACTTTGAAAAAATCATATTTGCGCTTTTTCCATACAAAATATAATCGCAGTACTTTAGTAAAACTTTCCGTCGTGATTTACATGTTAACTGCACTGTTCCACTACTGTACTGCACATGCGTCTGCAATGCAACTTTGTACAGTGCACTCTGTACTATTATTTCTCTACAAACTATACTACACTGTACATTCCTATTATGCTTTTGAACCATCACCGCACACTCACATTGTGCTTTTGTACTTCCGTATTAAAGGTGTATGCGTCTAATTTTCGTTTATAATTTACATATGTACTGTTGTTCTGCATAGTACATCTTACAGCCACAGCCACATGGATATAATTTCAATAATCAATTAATGCATTATACTGTTATGCGTGCACATGTGGAATTGTTCCTGTGCAGACTGCTGCAACAGTCTGCACTGCACTACAAATCAGTTTTCTGTTCGGTTCTACACTGCGGGCATGCTTGGTGGCACTGCATGAGTGTAATACACTGCAGGAACTAAGATTTTTGGTACTATGTCGCCTTACATTCATATTTAATCAGGCTGCGTCTTTACTGGCTGTGTCTTTACACTACACATTTTTATCGTAACTGTGGCTGATTTTTATATATATATATATATATATGGAAAAAGCGCAAATATGATTTTTTCAAAGTTGGCATTGACAGTGAGCTGCAGCCAAGAAGGTACCCCTTGTCCTTTTTCATGCTCAATTAGAAGCACTTGTCAAACCCTTTTTCATACTTAAAAACATATTAGCCTTTTTTTGGTGCTCGTCAGAGCATTTTTTAATACTAGTCATTTAAATTTTTTGATAATTATATATTGAATATAAATAAACCTGAGTTGCTTTTAAATATTCCCAATACTTATATCTTATTTCGCACAATAATGCACTATTTAACCAAGTGATACACACTGTTTTAAGAGGTTAAAAGTTTTTTAATCAAATTCACGTTATTTTTATTCATAATTTAATTTACTTGGGCTCCCTTAAATATGATTAATATAATTCCTTAAACTGATATTAGTTTTTGTTGCATTAAAATATCTCAATTTGTTGATTCTCTCTAAACAAGTAAGCACTATTGGTTTACAATGGAAGTCTATAGGTATTTGGCGATATATCGCCAAGTTGGCGACAAACTTGGCGGTATTTGGCGACAGAACAGGTTCCAGCCTATGGCAACACCCTTTATTTATTTATTTAACTGAATAACAAACATACGACTTGTGTGCTTGACATAAAGCCCGCTTATAAGTCGCAGATAAGATAGCACAAGGAAATATTACAACACAAGAGAAATACACCCTGGGAGTTCCACAGAAAGTGTGTGTGCAATGGAACCAGCGGGAATCGAACCCACAAACTCTTACGCACAAGCGATTCGCTGACTGATGCTTTGACCACTCCGCCGCAGAGCCCCCGGCAACCCCCTTATAGGTATAGAGATGCATTAAATGCTGTTTTATAAACAATGAGATGCGTTTCATTCGAGCGTTGACATTAAAAAATTAAAAAATAATCGCGATTTCTGTGACACATACGATAGCGTAATATATATATACATATATAGATTATCGTGGAAATTGAAGGTTTTGGCCGCATCGTATTGTTTAGCTAGACCGATTACACTAACATCGTTCTCATGTTTTGCTACAATTTCTTTTATTGAACAGTAATTCGCTTAAGCTTCTTACTACTGCTATCACTAAGCACTTTTTCATTGTTAGAAGCCATAATGAGAGCTAATATTAGTGCAAACCTGAGTAAAAGTAAAACAAAAAGTTAATTTTTTTACAGTAATAAAGGTACACAAAACACTCTTATATGCACACCTTACTCCAAACTTGACTAATAACAACAGTTATGTGAGGGTTGCAAACTTAACTATTCGGCAGCCTTGGTCGTGAACCGAGATATTGCACGCCAACCGAGTCAAATTTTGATCATCGAAGTTGGACATAAACCGAACTGGTCGTAAACAGAGGTGGTCGTGAACCGAGGTTCCACTTATATTTTGACCTATAAGTTTGCAAATATGGCATTATTTATATATTCAATGACGGTGATCATTAAGCCTCGTGGCGATTTTGGCGATGAAACTCACCGATTTCAAAGTAACGTTCCGAAGTGTACTTGAACCGCCACAGATGTCATATGAACATCACGTTGGCGCGATTCTTTTCTGACGCCAATGTGATATACGCATCGGGGTACTTAACTGGCGCCAAAGTTTTGTTATTTTGCTTGACATGGTAACCCGAATGTTGTTGTTTATTTATTAATAAATTGTTTATTTACTTTTATTTTCTTTTTTAAAATTATATAAATTGTTTTGTTCTATTGTTATTAATTAAACTTTTATAAATTTATTGTTAATCCCTTTTTAAAAATATATATGTAACTGGTATTCGAAAACGAGGTTTTCGCCAAATTGGCGTCAGAAAAAATATCGCTCGACCGTGGTGCGTATATGACATCTGTACCATACTTGGTACAACTTGATTATCCTGTCGACCAAAAAATTATCGCCAAACTATAAGATTAAATGACAATAATGGATCATAGTAAATGTTACATTCACTTGACATTAAACATGATACACGTGTTTGTTACGTCATCAAGTGATTTTTAATTCAAGTTTTAGCACAGATGTCATATACGCCCATATTGGCGCGATTTTTTTGACGCCGCCAATGTCATATACGCACCGGGTACTTAACTGGCGCCAAAGTGTTGTTATTTTACTTGATATGGTAACCCGGATAGAGATGATATATTAACGAGGTTTTCGCCAAATTGGCGTCGGAAAAAATCGCGCCAATATGGAGCGTATATGACATCTGTGCCCAAGATTTTATTAGTATTTTTATTAATGTTTTACTTATTTATTTATTCTTCCGTTATTTAAAATAAAAGTTATGTCAGTTTGTATCATTTTGCGAATAGTTTGGCGAAATTGGTCGACGGGATAATCAAGTAGTACCGTATATTTTTGCTGTACATTTTCGACAATATCTCAAGCAAAAGTACTTAAAGTTAAATGAAACCCCAATTATTTAAGGCACAGATGTCATATTTACAACGGGTTTGGCGCGGGGTTTTTTTCTGACGCCAATTTAATGAAAGCCGCGTTTTCGAATAGCAGTTACAGATATATTTTTTAATTACTTTCTATTATTTTAAAAAGGAAATAACAATAAATAATGAAAAGTTCAATTAATAACTATAGAACTAAACAATTTATATAATTTTAAAAAATAAAATAAAAGTAAATAAAAAAATAATTGATAAATAAACAACAATAGCTCAGTTACCGTATCAGGCAAAATAACGCCATTATCGCGCCAGTTATGTACTCTGGTGCGTATATGACATCACTTCCTTATTAAAAATAGATGGAATGGTATTTTTTAAGGTATGCTTAGTATGTGAAGTATTTATATTACTGCATAACTATCGCTTGTGTAAGTCAGGATGTTATGATGATAATTAAAAAAAACCTTACATTTAGCTCCTGAACAGAAGCTTGGGATTTACCCTGTTTTTCTTTTTCCTATCAACTAGTTTGTGCTCCATTGTGTATATTACTCCAGTTCAAAATGCTAATCAAGGAAGTTTATATATATATTTATGAAAATTATGCATTATCTGCTTAGGTTGACGTCGATTTCAAAAATACAAAAATCTGTCAGTTGAATTTCAATTTTTATTGACTTATAAAAACAAAAGTACACGTGTTATCCTTTTCTTTAAAATTATTGTACTGCTTTTTAGGGAGTGGCAACACGAAATAAATTATTGAATTAGAAAATTTAAAAATGAAAAGGAGAGATTTCTATAATTTTATAGGGACATTATAAAAGACAATTTCAATTTTCTCAGCGACCGTCAAACATACAAAGATGAAAAAAAAAACCTATTCTAAGTTTTAACAAGAGGATCAAAATAAAACAAAAACGAAGTTAATCCACCCACTGGAACGTTAACTACACTTTGTTGAATTTTGTGTCTTCATTTTTTCGTTTAAGATTAAATAAAAAACTACTGAAAGCTACAGTAATTTTTTAAATGCTATCAGTTTATTCGTCTCGTCGAGTTCTATCTTTCAAAAGAAAAATCATTGTCGTATGTCAACTGGTTCGCCAGAAATTTAAGAAATCCGTTTGCATTTTCTATTTCTTAATCATATTATAGCTTAACGCTACCGCGTTTGCTATGATATATATGTACCAAAATCGCAAACAGCGACGGAAATTTTTACAGACTAAATTAAACCTTAACTGATGTGACAGAAATTGTCGCACAGTTACTGTGAAACGGTCTACGAGACCGCTCGATCGAAAGATTAATAAAAGACCCGATTAACTCATAGGAGGGCGTGTCTGTATTTCTGTATTCTGGGCGTTCTGCAGGACAATTAAAATTCACAAATTCAAAAGTCTCTGCCGATAGCACTAGAGTTCAAAACGAAACAAAATTTCAGTAGAGTTTGTAGTTAAACAGAAAGTTACAAGTTAAACTATGAAAATTTAAAAAGGCAGCAGTTTGTGAGACCTCTAACATTAGTTAACCCTTTCCAGCACGGTGTGCCCGGGTCGGGATACCTAATTTTAATGCCAAACTTACGAACGGCACCAAGAATATTTTAATAAAATTTTGCTTTTGCAATAAATAGTTAAAGTAACATATTTTTTATTTCTAAAATAGTCGTTTTAAAATTCCGTTATCAGTCAATCATTTCATCATTTTACAACGAAAATTGCCCGTGCCGGAAAGGGTTAAGAGTTAAATAACTATCAGACTGAAATTATCAATATAGGTGCAGTCATCCTATTGAACTTAATTATCCCTTCCAAAAGATTTTTTTTTTTCGATTGAATTTGATCATCAATCAAATTCAATTTCAATCTGGGTCGGTGTTCTAGACCTTTCGGTATCCACTTTACCCTTCCTTGTATATGTGTTATCTGTACTGGCTCATCTGCTCTCACTCCCCCCCCCCCCCCCCCCATGCATTCAAAGATGCCCTCAGTTGCATTGGAGATTTGTTGCTCTGGGTGTTTTGATTTCATGTTTTCATGAAAGAATTAGAAATTTTCTTTCAGATTATGTGTTAATCCTGTTGCGTTAAGTTACTTTCTGCTTTTAATCACCAGATGGAGAAATGTGCTAATTATTTGGCCTGGAAATTAATGTGCAATAAAAAGAAGATTTACTTCTACATATATTTTTCCTCTCCAGTTATTTTATCATCACGCAAATTATTTTCTTTCCTGTCTTTCATAGGCACGATATTCTTTCACAAAGTACATCTTTTTTTAGGGTTTCGTACTTATAAAGTAAAAACGGAACTATTATACGATCACTCCTGTGCCTGTCTATCCGTCTGTCACGGCCATTTTACTAGTAAACTATGGAACGTGGAAAGTTCAAATTGACTGAAGTAATAAAGGCTATTGACCCACATATTTATAAATTATTAACACGTTAAACGCGACACTAATTTTACTTTAATTTCCGTTTAAACGACAGCATACACAGAAATTGTATATATATATATATTTGTACAAAATTTGTGAATAAAATTTGTAATTCTTGTGAAGGAGAACCCTTTTTATGTTTGAAATGTTTTAATAAAATACATTAAAAAAGTGAAAAATGTTTTTAATATTATATAATATATTATTTTTATAATTTTATACCGCCGGTCCCTAGGGACCGCCGTCGCCTAAGCGGAAAGATCAATGACGGTCCCCAGGGACCGGCGTCACGTTTAACGTGTTAACCATTCACAAATATAGTTAGGAAAAATGTAGAGCGGCTAATTAAGTTACTAAAAAAAGAAAATCTTTTCTTTGTATATGGTGTGGGGTATCGTGTGAAAGCTTTCGTAACACCTAACTCAAAAATATATTTCGTTTAATTTTATGTGTTATATTTTCAAAGATATCGTCGAAAATGTAATGCAAAAATATGTCCCCCTCCCCTCTATTACCGATTGTACTTAAACTAAATTTATAAAAAAATTTGGGGTAGTAGAAGTTAATTTAAACCTTGCAGGAAAACTATAATGATTATACTAGGTCACATATTTTTTTGAGAAAATCGCATTTTTCCGTTACACACAAATTTCGATTTGCGAGCGTTCAGCAAAGGCATTGAGAAGCACTGGAGGTACCTACTGTCGCAGAAGTAAAAAAGGATTGTTGATACGGATTTTCGAAAAACATGTCGGTAATTAGCCGAGATATTAACTTTTAAAGACGCGGACGGTTTGGAGATACATAAAGACACGGACGGCGAACTCTGTGTGCCATCGGCTTTCAAAGTCTAGATAACAACTTTTAATGATATATTTGTGTAATGCAATGCGCAGTTACTAATTCATATATTTATTGTACGGAACCCTCTGTGCGCGACTAATACTTGCACTTGACCGGTTATTATTATTGTTTTTACTTAGCACATTATTAAATGAACTGATCATATTATGTCCACTTTAAAATTGGAACAATTGACCTCTCATCACCATATTATTCCTATTTTCATCAAATCGAGCACTCTTGGACTTTTGAGACAAATTATCACTTGAGTATAGTCCGGCCATTTTAATGAACTACGATCGTTTCGAAGGTCAGGGGTCTCTGGTCAGTGACAATGACCCAGACCTCTCATCATCACTTTGTGACCTAGAAAAGGGGAGGATTTTTTTGTAACCTTTGATCCTCTAACTGGGTTACTTCAACTATAAAAAAAGGTCACAACGTCTTGTCTTATGAATTTTGAAAGCACGCTCTTCGTGGCATCGACTATGTTATAGCTAATTTTTTATTCCATCGCTAATTTGTTCATCGTGATCCATTCTTGCATCTCATTGGTTCATTTAATATTTCTTCGTCGAACCAATAGTGTTTATGATTCTCCGAAACACAGGTTAAATTTAGAGTTAACAGCTTGCTGTCAATACGTATAAACTGGTTTGACTTCACTGAAAATTGGAAAACATGACCGAGAGTTTGGAGAGTTTAAAATTCAGCCTGCAATCAAAGACAACATGAGGAATATTATTTATATTTTCAAAAGGTATTAATTTGGAAGTTGATCTTGTGAGGAGAATTTTAACTCTGAAGGGAGGGGAGTCACTTAAATTCTAAGAATTCTGTGGAAAGTTTCCTTTCGAGATAGCTTGAATATGAGTTAGCTTTCAAGAAAAAATAGCTCCAGTTATAGCACTTCCATAATCAAATACCATTAGGAAAGCATTTGCGATGAAATCAACAAGTGTACAATCTAGTGATATCCCCAGTTTGTATGCTTATACGGGATCATTTGTCCAGTATCATTTCTGTTAAAATTAAACCTTAAAAATGTATAGGGGAAGGTAGTACACAGTGAGACGAAAATTATTATTACTTAACAAATGGCAACGATTTTTATTCTTTTGAAAAATTTTTTGCTACAACTTTAAGCTACACAAATACGCTACACATTAATGTATAAATGGTTTTTAAAAAGTTATTTATAAAAGCACAGAGGCAGCATAAAGAAGTATCGAAAATTGTCTCACTGTGTACCACAAGTGATACACAGTGAGACAATGTATATATTTTCATAAATCATACATTTTTATACTCTATCAATAATTTTCTGCAGTTTATGACTTCTAATTAATATTTCTGGATTAAAAAAATTTTAAAAATATGATCCTCGGTTGGACAATGGCAGACATTGGGCTATCTTCATGCAAACTTTCATCCTCTTACGTTTAGTAGATTTCACTAACCATCGCACGCCCCCACACACACAGAGATAGAGAGAGAAAAAAAAACCTTCTTTTATTAATAAATAACTTTTTTTACGTCAGAACCGCATAGTAGATACACAATGAGGCACACGTCTCACTGTGTACCACAACTGTGTGTCTCACTGTGTACTTTCGTTACGTTGTAACAAAATGTATGCCATATCTGTTTCATCATCAGTTTCATAGCTTTGAATGCTTGTGTCGTTTTGTCGACATAGTCTATCATTAGATATAGCTAGGTTTGGTTAAGTAAATATATGCCATAATGAAATAAATAAAGTCTAAAATGGATGTTTATGTAACTTTAACCCCTGTAAAATAAATAATTACTTACTATTTTGTTGGACGAGTAATCGAAGTGCCAAAACTACATCCACGTTTTGCATAAGATGAGGTGGTTCAGTGTGTGTTCCAGCTAGGAGAAAAAGTTATAACTATATGTCAAAATGGCTGCTGTCTCACTGTGTACTCCCCTACCCTATATACTTTCTAACAATTAGTCTATATCCCGGTTAGAATTAAGAAACCTAGAGGCTTTATAGCATTTTAAATGCCTGTCAACCCTCCGGTTTTTTAAAAAATAAAATAAAACCAGAAATTGTATTAAATAAAAGAAGGCAATCCAAAACCATGCAGAAACAAGAAATATTTCATTAATTAATATTTCTGGTTCAGATTATATTTATTTGACTTGAAAGAAACCGGAAGGTTAGTCTTGAGCGTCAGAGTTGAATCCAGACATTTTTCTTCTGTAGGGATTTATGCAGCTCTGGGTAGAACATTGTGGAGTTCCTCAGGAGATTTGCACGGACCATTAATTTAAAAAAAATTAAACTTCTGGGAGACGATTAAATTGAGATTCCGGGGAGGGGGGGGGATTATCAGTAACTTTTATTGGCCATCTTATTTGTACTTTCGTTGGCACTGGATAGCCATGAGTCCAAGAGGCAAAAAATATGAGAAAAGAAATGAACATTGCAGATTTCTTCTTACTTCAAGCCTTCAGATTAATTTCAGAAAATAATTTACTCGCTTTATCTTTTTATTTTTATTTTATTTTATTTCATTTTATTTTATTTTTTGCAAATGGCAAAATTGCTTTTAACTTATGACGTAATAAAATGAATTTAAACAAGAAAAAAAATCCCTCACCATTCATTTATTATGAAGCACTATCCGACACATTCAGAATACCGTAAAAAAAAACTTCACCGGTTAACCTTTAACTGATGTGACAGAAATTGTCACATAACTACTGTGAAGCGGTATGTCACACCGCTCCATCGAAAGATGAATAAAAGGCGCGATTAACACATAGGATGGTGTTTTTGTACTTAACTTTTTGTACAGAACTGTTATAATTAAGATTCACATATTCAAAAGCCTCTGGTGATAGTATACTAAAGTTCCAAAAGAAACAAAATTTCGGTAGTATTTATAGTTAAACTGAAAGTTACAAGTTAAATTATAAAAATTGAAAAAAGCAACGGTCTGTAAGACCGGTAACATCAGTTAAGACCAATGTCAGACGGGCGTCTTTTTTGCTGCTTTTTTGCTTAATTTATTTAACCTTTAAGCAACCTTTAGGTTGCTTAAAGGTTAAGGTTTTGCTTAAAGGTTAATAAAGTTGAAAGATGACGTCTAAGGAAACAATTTGGAAAACGCATAACACATTTGAAAACCAAATTTCAATAATTAACAACTATAGTCCGATTTTTTTTGCGTAGTCCTGTGTATGATCTATAGATTTGTATGTACAGTAGAACCTCGATTATCCGAAGTAATTGGGACCGACCATATGTCGTATAATCGAAATTTTCGGATAATCGAGAATGCTTCAATTTTGAGATTAAGGAGAAATATATGCAACATTTCTTATTATGGTAACAAGTGCTTCATAAAAATAAAGCGATACAAAATAAAAACAAGAATAAATTACCTGCATTTTAATTTTGAAATTAAGTACCATTTTTACATGTATCACAAGGGTTTGAAAAAATGTTTTGTTTGGCGTAGTTTCGATTGCTTTTGCTTTGAAACTTTATCACGGAGTTTTTTAATATTATTAGTTCACCAGTATCACAGTCTTTCTGCTGCTCCAGCCATTCCAAACCTTTTGCGAAACATTCAAAAGCTACCGAATTGCTAATTTGTTCGTTTTCTTCGTTACACACCGCAGGTTACGAGAGCTCAAGTTAAATGCAGAGGAACTGTAAGAAAGGGGATCGAAAATATTTATGTGTAGTCGGAAAGGACCGCTTGCACACAAGAAATATGATAGTTAAAAAAAAAAAATAAGAAGAAGAAGAAGAAGAAAAAAAAAAAACTTTTAAAATGAATTTTGCACACAAGGAATGTGATAGTAAAAAAAAGCTTTAAAAATGGATTTCGATTAGCCGAGAGTTTCGGATGAAAGAGGTTCTGCTGTATGTTACTTCATAGTATGCAAATTGAAAATTCACCCTCAGCAATTTCCACCAATAAACGGATATGTGCTCGAATACTTTTGTGCAGCCCAGTATATGATCTATAGAATTTATGCACACCAACTAACATGGTGAAAAAAAGACAGTTAAATTTAAAAACGCATATCTCAATTGAAAATGCATTCCCAGCAATTATTGTTCATGCAACCAAAATTTTGGTGCGTTCCTGTTAAATGGATGCCCATCATATTCTATAGTAAGCATCTTGTTGTGCACATCAGTTAAATATGTTTTAAATAGTGTAAAATCATTAAGGCTGTTCTTAACTGCTGTGCTCAACAAGCGAAAAACGTTTTGACATATTTACAAATTCATTTTTAGCGGAAAGATATAAAATTGGAAAGCCTGGCCATGGAAGCGATTTGGAATGGAACTGTTTTTTTTCATTTTTTGATCAATCAATTATCTATTGAGTTATAAGTGAATTCGATCACGTGACAAACCCATTTTTCGCCCGCTCTTGAGTGCTCTTTCTCCCTTCGCGAGAAAATTCGGTTCAAAACGCCCACTTTGACATTATTTTCTGAAAGATCTATTGCGTTTGCAAAAAAATAGAAAAAACAGCTCAATTACATAGTTTCTGAACAACAACGCCAGCTAGTTTCATGCATTTTCGAACAAAAATAAATTAAAACTTATGTCAGAAAATTGCCCTTTTCGATTTGAGAACACCCTTAAAATACACTGCAAACAATTTTTATCCACAGACTATAATGTGACGGAATTCTCTTGAGCAGCCCTGTAAACGAACTATGATTGCTATACTCTTAATTTCCAATACCGATCATGCCATGGTAAATTTCAGTAATGTATAACAATCACGGCAATCCTAGTATATTTATGGGAGTTAGAGAGCGGACAGACAGACAAACCGAATTCATAAACACTTTTTATACTATGCTAGAAAGTATTAAAAACTATCCTTCTGTGTAGCTAGTTAATGTTTCATTTAAACTTGTTGGACTTTAAATGAAATCACATTGTAGGAGTAAAACAAAATCTGCAAATTTTTATTTAACTTGGTGAAAGAATGCGATATTTTAGAAAATTCAATTATTTTATAATGAACAGGTACCATAACTCTCTCTTGCTTTCCCACATTACATATAGGGTTATAAATTATCTTTAAGGGCAACAACGGTGGCAAAACCCTATGGACAATAGCTGATATTTATGTACCTTTTTCTTTGGTACTACTAAAGCGATTTTAATATATACATGGGTATTATATGTTTATTTTGCTTGTTTGCTTTTTATGGAAAATCAATTCCTTTATAGTAACATTAATTTAAGAAAAGTCTTAGAATTATAGACGCATAACTTATCCTTTCTAACAATGTCTGTCAATGCTTTTGTTTGGCTGGCTGGCCATTTTTCCATTTGTCTGTGCTCTAATTCACTAAAAGGTATTCTGATTGTAATGTAATTTTTATGTTAATTTGGTTTACTACAGAATGTTCGCTATTGAAAATAAAGTGTGTAACATTTATGGTTCGTTTACAGAGACACACAAAAGAATTCCGATACCTTATAGCCTATGCAAAAAATAGTTTGCCATGCATTTTATTCAAATTACTTATTTAGGTATCTCATTTCATTAGAATGAAAAAAAATGCAATTTCTTAGTAATGTTTGTTAGAGTTGGTAAGTGTTTCATAACTATGCCTGATGTACAATTTTTCGTTGTTCTTTTGTTTATATTTCTTGCCGAACTATCAATTTATAATTTAGATTACTGCTAAAACAAAATATTGAAATCACGTAAGTAGTTCTCGAGAAAAGGGATTTTAATATCACTTTGTTTTCCTCAAAATTTCGCAAGTGTTCTTGCTTCCTTAAATGATCAAATATCGGCAGAAAAATATCTACTTCTGAGATTCACAGACTGCACAGTTGCTTCATTATTCGATATTTTGGATCAAACTACAGCAAACTCTGTCTAACACGGAATCGATCGGGAACAAAAAAATTTTCCGCAGTAGACAATATTCCGCATTAGACAAATTTTATTTTATGTCTATGAATTCGCAGGGATTTGAAAATCTTTCCAAGTTAGACAGATTTCCGTCTTAGACAGATTCCGCCTTACGGAGAGTTTACTGTATATCACAAATTCAGTTCTTCACATTGACATAGGTCTTGGCGCATCTTGAAAAATGAATTCAAGAAGAAACTTTGTCTGGAGTTTCAAATTTATGGATGGGACTTTGTACCTTCTTCATCCTTCCCTTCCTCTTTTGAAAAGAGTAGAGAGTTTGGGAATTCTGCTTGCATTTTGTTAAAATCAACGAAATAATATAGACTGGGAGGCGGTAGCACAGACAACCACCTGATCGAGTTCACGGCTGAAATCCCAGAATTATTATAACTCGATTCGCATGTTACAACGCAATCATTCTGCCAAGTTATATCTTTGTGGAAAACACCTGAAATCCCGATTTTAGCGGTTGACACGTAGGCTTACTACTGTGTTTTCCTGCACCCAAAGGTATGAAAACATAGAAAACTGGGTGCAGGAAAACACAATGGTAAATCTACAAGTCAACCGCTAAAATCAGGTTTTCAGGTGTTTTCCACCAAGATATGACTTGGCAGACGGATTGCGTTGTAATATGCAAATTGATTTTTAACGAATTCTGGAATTCTGGTCTAATACAAAATTTTGCGGAGCCTAGACTATCTTTGTCAATGGATGACCAGCATTTATCGAGATGTCTTTATGTATTTATTTATTAGAGACGAAGTTCATTTGAAAACTGGATACATTAATAATTTATAACATGGAATACACTTATCCCAAATATACGTCACATTTATGGCATTTTCACAGTTTAATTAGGTGAAAAATGATGCCTAAATAGACAATTTTGAAAACACATAGCACATTGAAAACCCAATTTCATCAATTACATTAATAGAGGTATATGAGTTATAGATTTGCATATGAACTACATAGTATATTAAACTTTAGTTCAGTTAGGAATCGCATTAGCACAGATGAAAATTTCCTCAGTCATATATATATGAGGACGTGAGTTTTAAAACTCGCTTTATCTAAATTTTAAAAAATCGAGTTTTTTTCTACCAATTTATTCTATTAGTGAAGCTACATCAAAAAAACACTACAATCTGCAAAAAAAAATTACTTTTATCGTGTATTTCCGGCAA
Source organism: Maratus speciosus (assembly GCA_963932465.1). NCBI lineage: Eukaryota > Metazoa > Arthropoda > Arachnida > Araneae > Salticidae > Maratus > Maratus speciosus. Next base: position 288,174,062 of record OZ010800.1, on the reverse strand, counting down.
TGTAAAATCTTGGTTTACAGTGAAAACCAATGGACACAGTCAGAGGTTTTTCACGATTTCCCAAGATTTGTTTTTCTGGATAAGGCGAGTTTTGAAACTCACGTCCTCAATTATAAATTTCAATATGTTTCAAATAATGTAACATTAGTAAAATACATCGCGAAACATTTTTCACAGTAGCTATGCAGCAATTTCTGCGACAGTCGTTAAGAAATAACATAACGTAAATACATTACTAATTTAGTTTGTAGTTTTTACTAGATGTACCTTTATAAGGATGGAAATGCTTAGCTACAATATGATACCTGGTACTTCTGTACAGAGGGAAAACCTGCTATTCAAACTGAGCATTATCTTTCCCACCACTCTTTCCAGTTAGTAATTAATCTTTGTTGGATATTAAAGAGATTTTTTTTTGTGATTAAATAAACCAAAGAACACCGTCCGGTAAAAGTGGTCAGAAAAACTAACCTAGTTTCAGTAGCAGAATTTTCCACTGCTTCTAGACAATGCCCAAAAAGGACCGATTCCTTTATGTTGCTTCTTTTATCCACTATCGAAAAGTGAATTATTTACCACATATCATTAATCATTCGCCTCTGGACATCGTCCGAAAATCCATGCGAATTTAACCCATTCTAGAGTTTACGATCAACCATCCTTCTTTCTGGATATGTTCGATCGAATCTGTAACGTTGCAGAAAGAAGAATGAGATGCGGACGTATGCCCGAGGTCGTGCTCCCTGTAAGGGGTAATGCACTTCCCACGCTTGATATCGACGTGAATATTAATAGGGCTGAAGATGCTGCTAAAGTGATATAATTGCGGTTATCCATGGAACTGATAAATGGAAATGAAATGAAATGAAATAACACATATAGAAACGAAATAAATAATAATAAATGGAATGAGAGAACATATGATGCGTTCAGAACCAAAGTGGATCCAGCCCATGTTTTTTCGTTCAACGGAGTTTGAGATGAATTGCCCTCTAGAAAATAATTTGTTCGATACCATAAGAAACCAAGTCCTAGGTTGAAAATGCAAACAACAAATGTCACTATTCTCTTATGATTCTGAATGAAATAGACGAGAATCCATCAACTTTATCTTCAAGTATCTCTGGATATTAGTTTATGGACTTAATCCGCTTTGATTCTGAAGCTTTATATAGCGAATGAAAATCTCTCAAGGCGAATGGAGAGTGGCAGCTATTTTGTAGGATTATAGTTTTACTATCATGGAGTAACCATTCTTTCAAATATATAAGGCGCTGAAAAACCCATAAATTGTTATGTTATCCGTCTCGTGCATAGTTGCCAACCTCCCGATTTTTTTAGTACAAATATTTTTATCTAGAAATACTTGTTTTATATAATTGCACAATTTCTGCAATTAGATAAAGCGAACATTTTTGTAAGATTTTACTCGTATTAAAAAAATCGGGAGGTTGGCAAACATGCTCGTGCAATAAAGGAATTTCAACAGCAGTACGTGTTTTTTGTAAAATGTTGTGAACCCACTACTAGAATTAAAAATCTATTCGATGAAGTACATCTAGACAATGAAAGGCATTGAAAAACACATTTAATTTTACCTATTTTATACAATTTAAAATAATATCTACTGTGTAAGTAGATGGCATGATCTGGACTTTAAAATTTACGACATATAAATTCCAACAATCGTAGCTCAGGTTTGACACTATATCACTTGCCGAACCACTTATTAAATCAAATTTCCTCTGATACCATACATTTTCAATTCTATAATTTTGAAATACTTTTCGATTATTAGTTGATTTTTTTCTGATTTGGAGGCTAAAACTTCTGACCTTGTATTTTGTGTGTGTGTGTGTGTGCGTGTTAGTGTGTGATTGTATGTGTGTATAAGTGAGTGGGTATAATGCACTTTATGCGCGTGACGTCCCAGCCCAGAATTGGTGGTATTTTGATCCGCCAGAATACCTGTATGCGCAGAGGCAAATACCGTCAGCAGACGAATTTTAGCCTCGACCCAGTTTGTGTGAAAAAAGTTTAACAGAAAATCTTCAAACTTATCGAATGTTCTCGGATACAGAACAACATTTTGAATTCATATTACAATTTATCAAGTATCTACTGCTACAACTTATATAAAAAGTTCGAACAAATATCGCTAAAATTCAAAAAGATAAGGGCGGTATAGTGAGATGAAAACTATATATGTAGCTGTATTATAAGGGATTTTTCTACAATTTTTCAATCAGCTACTGTATCTTTCTGAGTTTTCATAATATTTGACTGGACTTTTTATGTAAGTTGCTCTAAATAGCTGACTACCAAATTATGAAAAAAAATTGAAATCCTTCATGCATGCGCAGTTAAAAAATTATTTCATATAAATGCCCATATCTTATCAAATATTCAAAATATTAATATTTTAATTGAAGTATACTGTTTCTACTGGTTTTTTTTTTTAATATTTTGGGAAAGTGGTGTTAAATTTGGTTGTAAACTCTGTATGCTATAAACAAAAAACATTTAAACAGGACTCACATACAGTGGCTCCCAAAAGTGTTCGTCCACTTACAAATTTCAATGAAATAGTGGTCTATCCACTAATTAAAATTAATATTTCAAAATGAGTACAGTAGAGCGCCGATTATCCGAACTCCAATTAACCGAACTTCCAATTATCCGAACAGCCAATTTCTCTCAGAAAATATTTTTTAACCGAACTTCCAATTATCCGAACAGCCTATTTCGATCATTTTTTTTTAAACGAACTCCCAACTATGCAAACACTCTATTAGATCTGGATATCAGATTTTAAATGATGATGAGATTGTGGATGAGAATCAAGACGAAACTGAAATTTAAAACGAATGGCCTGAAAATGACCCAGGTCCACCCCATAACGAAGCCTTTGAATGTTTTGAAACAGCTATGAAATGGCTCGAACGGCAGAAGAATGTTGATCCTATTCAACTAACGTATTTAAGGAGAATTCAAAATATGGCAACATGGAAAAGAATGTCTTCTTTGAAGCAAGAAACAATCGAAAGCTTTTTTGCTTAAATTATAATCTCTGTCGTTCAGAAAGTGATAATAAAAAGTAAACCAAAAAAAAATTTAAAAAGACAAAAATCAATTTCTAAACATGCCAGCATTAACTAGTGCTGTCAGTCTTTAGCGTGGATAAAGTGTGAACATTTTAGTATAGTCAGGTACATCCCTTAAATTGTCTGTCCATTTATCCGAACTTTTGCTCATCCGAACTAGGGTCGGTCCCGACTTGTTCGATAATCGGCGCTCTACTGTATTTAGTAATAAGATCTATAACTTATTCTTAACAAAACTACATAAATATATATATATATATAATTTTTTAATCCCTGCCGGCCCGGCCTACAGGCGCAGGTAGATTTCGAAGTTAAGTATACTAATTTCATCAAAAAAACTAAATCATAATTAGAATTAACACCTTTTAACAATTTTATCTGGCTACTTTTGACGAGTTTTTATTTCATTTTTAAATAAGAGCTGGTTTTATCAGAATCATGTTAAGGCGGTATTCAAAAGAATACTTTCTCATGCTCAACAACTCAAAATTTTCTGGCACATTTTCAGATTCATTTTTATTAGAAAAAATATGAAACTTTCTGACGTGATTTTTGAAGAGATTTATAAGCGATTTGTGTTTTTGTTTTCCTTTCAATTAATTAAAACTTGATTTATAAACAATTATTTTCTCAGTAGGATATTATTTTTCGTTTCTAACACAAGGGCTTCGGGAAATTCTGTTCAAATTCCCACTTTGACATAATTTTTCGAAATATATTCTGCCTCTATCAAAACATCGATCATTACGGTACATTATATAGATTCTGAATGAGAGAATCTACCAATTGATGCGTTTGAGGGCAAAAATGAATTTTAAAATGAGACAGAAAATAAGCAGTTTGGATTTGAATACATCCTTAATACGATGATTTTTTTCTTCAACCACTATGTATTTTTAAATGTTTTTGCTGTAAGAATTGGTCCTATCAAAAACTTGTCAATATAAATGTTGCAGATAATATTAAGAAGATATATAATAAATTCATGCAGATTTTATATCTTGTGAATTGACGATGTTATGGATTTTTTCTTCTTCACCTCCCCCTTTTTGTCTTCGTTTTTAATTTTTTTTTTTTCGGTATGAATTGGTCCTATCAAAAACTTTTCAGTATAAAAGTTGTAGATAATATTAAGAAGATTTATAATAAATTTAATTGGATTTGATTTCTTGAGAATTGATGAAGTTATGAATTTTTTTTCTCTTTAAAACCCTATTTTTGCGCCCCTTGAGCCCATTTTTAATTTTATCAAAAATCTGTGATACATAAATTTTTGGCCCAATTTTTAGAAGTAATAAAAACTCAAAACTGATTTGATATGTACAAAAATTAAGAAGTTATGGGGGTTTTTCGGTTTTCACAAAACCCCCTTGGTCCGATTTTGCCCATTAACGAACTTGACTGAGATTGTATGCCCCTTGATCTTATGTATCAGTTTGGAAGAGATTTGTGCAGAATTGTGGAAGTTATCGTGTCCAGAAGAAAGTGATATTTATATATAGAGATAGATAGATAGATATATATATATAGATAGGTAGGTAGATAGATAATTTTTTTTACTGAGGGTGGTTTTGGGTTCTAGGGGTCATGTTCCGTGTAGATCCTCAAAATTTTTTCAGAAATTCCAACATAGGGGAGAATGTAATAGGTGGCATTTCATAACGAAATGTACCTAAAACGTAGTAAAATTTTATTTTGAAGAAATACATAATCAAAAAATGACAAAAAAGTTACCTCACAAAAGTCTTCGCGCACTTTAAAAAAATCTCTATATATTAGTTATTATTGTAATATTTCGTTAAATTAGTACTTAGTAGGATATCCTTTTGCATACACAACAGATTTTAAACATCTGGGAATAGATTTTTAGTCTTTTTTTTTTTTTTGTAATTTCTGCATCAATGTTCATCCATTCGTCGATCATTACTGTTTTTAGTTTACTTTTCGTTTCAATGTCGTTCATTTACTCTAACCTCCAGTTCTCTCCAAATATGTTATATTGGGTTTAAATCTAGCAATTGAGGTGGTGTTTTCAGAAAACTTGTGGACAATTATAGAGACACCAGACGTGAACGCTGAGAGCCGTGTGCTTAGAATTGTTATATTGATAAAGAGAAAAGTTGTTTCCAGTACCTAAGTTTTGGACTGATAATTTTAAATTGTCTTTTAAAATATTTAAATAAAGAGCATGATTCATTATGTCATCGATAAATACCAAATTACCTAGTCCTGATGCTGGCATGCACCCCCACACACGGGCACCTCCACCGCCATGCATAACTGTTCCAACTAAGTTCTTGGGATTAAGTTTTTCATTTTTTCTTCTCTACACAATTATACGCCAATCGGAACCAAAAATGTTAAATTAGCTTTCATCGACAAATAAGACATTATTCAATACGATTCGGGTTTATTTATCATTGATTTTGCGAAAGAAATGCTAAGCTTTTTGTTTTTCGCACTAACAAAAAATTTTCTACGGGCAGAACACCCATTTAATCCAGTTGATTTCAACACTCGTCGAACAGTTTCAAGCGAAATTTAACTGAAAAATGTTTCATTAAATTCTGTAGTGACTTTTATAGTACTTAATCGTGGATTTGTCACAATTTTTCTAATTATAAATCTTTGATCACGTTGTGTAAACTTTGACGGATCTTACCTTGTTTTCGATTCCATTTTCTTCTTTAAAGCGTTTTATCACATACTACACCATAGAATGGGATAAATTAACTAATTTAGAAATATTCCGAACTAATTTACCACTACTAAGATGACAAATAATCTATTTTCGAATGTTGAATAGTTGTTTCCTTATGACTACGAACCATTTTCAAATAATAAATATATTATTACGAAGAAAGAAAGCAAAAATTAAAGCCAAACGATTATTTAAATGTCACCACAATGCAAAATAAACGGTCAAGCGCGAGCATTACTCGCACACAGAGGGTTCCGTAGAATAAATATATGAATTTGTAATTGTATTATTAAAAAAAAAAAAAAAGTTGCTAAAAGAATACTAAGACTTTGTAAAAAACTACACAACGTAGGGTTGGGTATAACTGTATATATTAGAAAAGTGTAAATGGGTATACCATGAAAGTTCAAAGAGATATGGAACCTAAATAATATCAAATATAGCTATTGGTATAACTCTTTTTTTAATATTATCCTAATCTTTTTATGATGAACTTAATTCGGTACTGACAATAAAAGCAGTGCATAGTTAAACTTCATTTGGCATTTCATGAAATTAAATTCAGCGTAGTAATAACCTTTATTTCTACAGTGTAGCTAAAACAAAACCTTTGTTCAAAGTTTAAATTTGGCACTGTGCTAAGCGCGCTTCGAATTGAGGTCTCAAAGTTGCAACGCCGCCTTGGTCCGTGCTGCGTTTTTCCAGATAGGTGTTTAATTAACTTTAAGGTCACTCGAGGCATATTGAGAGATTACAATCAATGCAAACTATCGCGAATCCCACAGTATTTATGCGATGATTCATTCTAATTAAATCTTTCGAGGGCGATGCCCTTAAAAAACGGACACCTAATTTTAATTAAAAAAAAAGACAAACGGCACCAAGAATATTTAATTAAAATTTTCCTTTTAAAATGTACATGAAAATAAGCAAGTTCATATTTTCTAATACATTCGTTTATAAATTCTGGTGTCAGTTTATTATTTCACAAGTTTATAAATAGAATTACTCCGTGTCGGAAAGGATTAAGTGGTCGCAGGACTCTTAAAGCTTCAAAATTTAAGAAATTTTAAATTTTTTAGATGCTAAACTCCTATTTTTTCTGAATATTTTGATATAATTGTTTCCTTGAAATTCCCATTAGAACAGAAGTTTTGGCTTTTAGAATTATACCCGCTCAATAGCTGAAGCGGCGTTTCCGAAACTTTAAAGTCATTATTTTCCAAATGGCGTTTTTTGGGCATAACGCGCAGGATACCTCAAAAACTTCTGAATATTTTTTCATGAAATTTTCAAAGCATATATTTCATGTTAGTCTGTATAAACTGAACCTAAAATTTCCTTTTTATTGTTCAAAAAAAATATTTTTTTTAGGTGATTTTACTGTTGAAATTTTCAAAATTTTGTATTAGCTAAATGCAACATTGCATTAAAAATATAAAAATGCTTTAAATACAAATTTATTTAAGTTCAGGAAAATTATTATAATCTGAAGTATAAGTAAGCACCAAAATTTGCATTCTAGTTGCAATATTTATTTTGTAATCCTGCGCGTAAACTGTTATGCCAATTTTTTGTTCGACAAATGTCTAACAGTTTCGAGCCCCCTATAAATACTAATTCCGTATCTTGCAATTTTTTATCCCAATTAAGATTGTGTTTTAAAATCATATACATTTTAAGACATTAAATGTTGAAAATGGTCTTTTTTCATTTTTTCCACTTTTTAGAGTCCCGAGGCCCCTTAAATTAGTATGTTTTTAACAATTTGACTTTTATTGCTTTTATACTGTTACTGGACATTACATTACACATATATATCATTAAAAGTTGTTGACTAGGCATAGAGTACGCCGCCCCTGTCCTTGTGTATGTCCAAACTGACCGTACTTTTAAGGGTTAATATCTAGGCTAATTACCGATGATTTTATTCGAAAATCATTATCAACAATGCTTTTATTCATCTGCAACGATAGGTATATTCAGCGATGCTCAACAATTTTTCTGAATACCCGTAAATCGAAATTTGTGTATAACAGAAAAATGCTAATTACTCAAAAACTATGCGACCTAGGGTAATCGCTATAATTTTCCGGCAAGGTTTACATTAACGTCTACTACCTCTATCTTTTTCATAATTTTAGTTTCAGTAGATTCGGAATTAGATGGGAGGAACATATTTTTGCGCTACATTTTCAACAATATCTATGAGAATATAATACCTAAAATTAAAAGGAATGTATTTTTGAGTTCAGCGTTACAAAAGCTTTCACAGGATACCCCACATGATATGCAAAGAAAAGATTTTTTTTCAAGTAGCATAATTAGCCCCTCTATTTTTTTACTAAATATATTTATGAATGTTTATTAATCTGAAAATATGTGGGTCAATGGTTTTTATTACTTCCCCGAATTTGAACTTTCCACGTTCCATAGTTTACGAGTAAAATGGCTGTGACAGACAGACAGACAGACACAGGAGTGGTCTTATAGTGGTTCCGTTTTTACTTTTTAAGTACGGAACACTAAAAAATAATAATAAAGCGACAGACGATAATTTTAATTATGAATTTATCCAAAAATGTTTCTGTGTGAGAAGACTTTTGTGGCGTGCTCTTTCGCTACCTCTTTCTGTTTACATTTTTATATAAAAAGGGAATTAGTCTATATTTAAATAAAATTGTTTCACAATATTGGACCTCATATTCGAATTCAATTACAGGGTGCTTCCTCTTTACTAAAAGTTTTTTAAGTGTACGAAAACCTTTGGGAGCCACTGTAGTAAATTGCGACAGTTACGGACCATTTTGAACATTTTCTGCTACATGGGTGATCGCAAACATTATTTTGTTATTAAGTTTATTGTTGTACCCCTAAATGTCCCCACCACTAAATCTTCCATGAAAAGTATGAAGTCAAACATGTTCTTCACATCCTTGAAGTTCAAGGACAATTCGTCAAGAATTTCCATTAACCCAATAAGGACCAGGATGTTTTACCGGAAGGAATTTTATTCAGTTCACACCACTTTTTGTTAAACACTTACTTTTACTTTATGAATAACTGAAATGTGAAAATTAAATAAGGCAAATTTTACTTTTCTCTTCTACTAGTATCAAAAAAGTGCAAAAATCACAAATGCAATGTTGCGAAAACGAAACGACAGTGTTTAATGAGTTAATATTCAACAATCTGTGTACAATCGAAAGCATACGGTCACTGTCCTTTAACTTTTGGAGGCCAGTGTATCTAAGAGACCGTTATTTGGTGACTCCACTCTAATGTCACTATGGCAAATTTTTAATCCTTTGCAGTTCGTCACAAAATGTGACATAACGGCGTCACAATGACTTCAATATGATTTATCATCCATGCCGTCTAACGACAATAATAATTGCGCTTTGGCCGCTGTACATTCACATTTCGGTCACAGTTGAGAAAATCGTAGTTAAAATTTGACAATTTGTTATCTGTCGACCAGTTATTAATTAAATCCAATTTTGTCTAGTACTAAATTATATAAAGGTGGTCATAAAAAAAATTCCCGGATATATGAACCCCTAGCGACCTAATCGCTCAACCAATCAAAAATAAATTTTAGATATACTTATTTGAAGGTATGAGCTCGACATTGTGATGATTTAAAAGAATAGAGCTCTCACTAATACAGTTACAGTGAAAACATTTCAAAATTTTCGAACGGCAACACCCACTTTTTCATGCGCAAATTCATTAACGCATTGAAAAACTATAAAAGACGTTGGAATGATATACGTACGATGAAAATTGCCGGTGTAAAACACTTGCAAAAAGCACCATTGTAAAGGACCAATGACAATACCAAGAAAGAAGAGAGAAATAACATTTATTTGAATTACCAGTTTTCAACATGCCCACTTTCGCAGACAATAACGCATTGCATGCGTGAGCTTGTTGACAACAATGCCGAACGTAACATCGCAAAAACAATCTAAAACTTTACGTTTTAAGGCGTCTCACAGTGGGGCAAAATCCCAAAAAGCTGACCAAAAGTCGAACAATAAAGTTACTGGTTTGGGAATTTTGATTATACAGTTGGCTAAAATAATGTTTGGAGGGTCAGAATCTATGTTTAGAAAAAGACTTTAGCTTTTTCCTGACAACTTGCATCGTTTCAAAAGTGACGCTTGTCGAAGTTTCATGTGAGGCGAACAAAAAGAACAAAACAACGATTTTTTTAAACAAGTGCAACTTTTTTCCATATTATCCGATTTTAATGATTTAAAATGGATTCACATGATGATGATATGTAAATTATTTGCATGTATTACAAAAATTATATTAAGCACATAAAAAATTAATAATTTCATTATTACTTTTGATAATTTTTTTTAAATAAATATAATTTTTTTTTTGCTTTCAGACATCAAAAAGTTTATAAGTTCCACAGTGTTCCGCAATGAAATTTTAGGAGATAATAGCCTTAACTATTTTCTAATGAATTATAAAAAAAAACAGCTGCCACAAACTGCCATTCTGCAGTTTGTGCAGGTTTTTGCAATAACAAGTAGAAATGTCACTTTTCCAGTCGCTTTAAAAATTATCAAATTGAAATAAAAATAGTGTGTACTTTATAAATTAATTTTATCGTCTGCGATGCTATGCTCTTCTGCCAACGCTGTGTGCTAGCAATTCTTTGTGCAAAGTTATTTGTCTGAAAATGGCAGCATTTTTGTTTTGTTGACTGCATTATTCTATTCTAAAAAAGAGTTTTGTAAACTAGGAGCGTTTAAGTAAAGTGTGATACTGTTCTCTTGTTTTTATAGTATGTGTGTGTTTTATTTCTTTAATATATAAATAATTATTAATAAATGAATTAATGAATATTAATTAACTAAATATTATATGCTTAAATATGTTAAAAAATGTGTTCGATAATATCAGTTTTAATTTGATTTTACGAAATCTACTGGCATGGCTACGGACAGTGATGATAAGATTGGTTTATCACGGAAGTACATTTTTCACTTGGTGAAAAGCCACTTAAATGAAAGTATATCCATGGTTTATGAAGATATCCAAAAATGTATTTCAACACGACTTAAATGTCATTTTACACTGCCGGAAATTATCAAACCAGTTATTCGAAAGTTGATGACCAGTTTTCGTACTAAGTGGCAAGAGGTTAAAAAAACAGAGGACGCATTTTTAAAAATAATTCAGAATTGGCTAAGCACGTTTGTTTTTTTCGAAGAAACCCAGCAGTTTGTAGAAACGCCAAAACAATCAAAAGCAGGTCGACCTTCTTTAGATTTTAATGCTGTCAGCGAAAGAACGAAACGAAGAAAAACTGAAAACTTGCGGTCACAATCAAATGTCGAGGAGTTATGCTTTGCCACACAGAAGCACAAAGCATCCGGAAGTGCTTCGTGCTTCCGAAAAATTAAATGCTGCATATGTTGTGAAGGATGTAACCGTGGGAAGTCAGTCAACATCTCAGAATTACAACAGATCTCCGTCATTTGTCCCAGAAAATACTCTTTCATGTGATTCTGCTCTTTCTCTTATGATCGAGCATAAATTATCGAGAAATCAGTACCAAGTGCTTACGAAAATTGCCACAGAAAAAATTAAGATCCTTGTCTCTAGCCCCTTGGGGACGAGCGACCGGTATTCGTGCCGGCGTTGTTGGCACTTACATCCCGCGCGACCGGTATTCGTGCCGGCGCTGTTGGTACTTACATCCCGAGCGACTGGTATTCGTGCCGTGAGTTTGGAACGTTTTTCGTTAATCGTATTTCAAAAAGTATAACGTTCAAAACATTTTTGTTGGTCATATTTGAATTTATATTAGGGAAGAACACATTTCCATCTAACTAGGAAATCAAATAGAATACCATTAATATTTTTTTATCCATGTGAATTTAGTTTTTCAAAAAAAAAAATACTTCAATGAAAAAAAATGTGTTTATTTCATCATCAATTTATGTTTGACTGATGTTTCTGAAACATGATCTCTTTTCGATCATAAATCTTTTATGTGTCTAATAAAGCTTTATTTTTTATTTAGCGCAAAAATTTTTCTTCAGCACTTGGAAGGGAGAATGTGTGGGTCAGCTGATAAACTGAAAACATATGACGTATGAGTATGCTTCATTTGCGCGTCTGACTAAGAGTCGCAATTAATACATGTTTTCTATTACTCTTTTTTTTTTTTTTTACTTTTATCTGGATTAGAAATGGCTTATTTGTAGATCTAAGGGTGCGCATTTTCTATTTGCTTTTTTTCTTTTATCTCGATTGGAAATTGCTTATTTGTCTATCATTGTGATTACTGAGCTCTGGGATTTGTTCCTTGAGAATAAAAGGGTGACTCCATTTTATACTTTTTCTTGTTGCGGCAAATTCAGTAGAACAGTAAAAAAAAAAAAAGAGAGAGAGAGAGAGAGGGGAAAAAAAGTTACTGATTGTGGGTTACTTTGGTTACATTTTTTAATTTTACCTTCAATAATTTTATAGTATATCACTTCGAATTAATTCATTTTAAATTAAATTAACTATATTTAAATATAGTGTCTCTCAAACTCATTAAAATGTCAAAAAACGCAGTTTGCAGAAAGTGAAATTTCTGAGAGTTAGGGATTCTAACACAATCGTTGAACTCTGACTATTTTGATAAATAAGCGCATACATTAGCGTGCATATTTTTAATTAATAGTGAGTTTTACCTATTATAATTTAATACATTTATTTGATATATTTAATTATACAGTAGACTCCCTCAAATCTACACAGCTTGGGACCAGAGGTTGTTCAGATTTTAGAATTTTGTAGATTTCTCGTCATTGCTTTGCTTACATTTTTTAAACAGTCATTTGAATGTAATAATGCAATCTAAATTATAATGAATGTTTACCATATAGTAAAATATTTAAATATTTAAATAAAGTAAAATGATAAAAAGTATGATAATTTAAAAAAACGATTAAATTATTAACAGTAAAGGTCAAGTAAATAATTAATAATGTATAATTAAATATGCATGATAAAGATGCTAGATACATTTTCCTTTAATTATTCAATGAAACTTACCTCAAAATGGTACACTACTAATTCTCATCAAAATCATAAAAAACTAAAAAAATCTTTAATTTTGCCCTTACACCTGAACTGCAAATTTCATTGTTTACATCAATGATGTGCGGATTTCAGGCGTTTGCGGATTTGAAGGAGTCTACTGTGTGTGTGTGTGTGTGTGTGTGTGTGTATATATATATATATATATATATATAATATGCACCCAATTTTAAAAACACTTTTAACATTAATGGCATTTTTATAAGTATATTTTAAATTATTATTTATTTTTATTATTTTTTTTTAATCATTATTCAATACTTTTAATTTCATAAATTTATTTATATTTCTAAATATTTTTAATACATAAGATATAAATAAATATATTTTAACATCAACAAATTCTTTGATGAATGTATTTTAAGTTATCATTCTAGTTTACTCATTATTATCAAATACTCTTTATTTGACAATTCGTTTTATTATAGGTAACTATATATTTTTTCTTTCCTTTTTAAAAATATTTTTAACATTGAACAACTGCTTAGAAATGTATATTTTAAAGTATAGCTCTATTGTACTTATTATTATTCAATACTTTTTATTTGATAGATATTTTATGATTGATTATGCATTTACATGTAATTTTTTTTAATTTTTTTTAAATATTTTAAATTAAATTAAGCATTTTCAAACTATTTTTATGCATGTCTGTATATTAAGTATCAAAATGTAGCATGCACAAATTGCTTGCAAGTTTTATTTAATTATTTTATTTGCGAATAAATCAGCTTTATTAAAACACTTATTTTGCTTAAGGAATGTATTAGAAATAAAAATAAAACTATTGTTGTTTTCTTAACAAAATAATTCTTTATTTGAGCAAAATGTTTCATATGTTGCTACGTGAAAGACACGTAAGTATTTTGTGATCTATTTATATAAAATCCAAGTCTCTGTGTGTCCCTCACGATTCCGGTAGGACCGCCTCATTGAAATGAGTAATTGTTGAAAAAACTAATGCAGGGTTACCACAGTAGCGCCAAATGTTAGCCAACTTTGTGATAGCTGGCTAATTTGGCGAAATTCCCATTTAAAACCATTAATCTTTCATAACGGAGGTCACCGAAATTTAATTTAAGCTCCGCTCTTTTAAGATACTTTACAATATCTAAGAGTGAGAATTTAAAGTACATCTTTACATCTTCCTCCCGATGCTACTAATAAAATAACCGCCAATAGACGACGCTGTACTGTGTGAGCTCCTAACTGCGTGATTTTAATGTGCTTTAGGTACTTTTCCAGTATAGGTGCCTTGGCGAAAAAGGAAATTTGGCAACATATTCTCCGGGAACCTTATCCACTGTTTCATTTTATATACACACGCATTTTTTTCGATATTTATACGATTTATTTAATATAAAAAAGACGTTTCACGAATTTTATAAAGAAACAGATGTGATTTCTACATAAAAACATCAATAATATACATAGAAAATAAACATATAAAACAAACAAAAACGCTCATCAAGTTTGTTTTCATAGCTGTTTATATGATTTGACAACAAATCTCGATATTTTTCCGTTATACGGACACCATGCCAAAATGTATGCTAATGCGCCAATTATTTCAAAATGCTAAAAGATATTTTTAATTTTATGCCAGCAGTTTAATATGAGTTTTATTTTATTGCTTTATTTTATAGCAGTTCTTTGTTCACTTATTTTTTAAGTATATAATTGTGATTTAATGAAATAGTTCGTAAAAGTCTGGAATTTTCAAATGTTATATTTTTTAAATGCTCACTTTAGTATCGACAATGTTTTTTCTTTTATTTTTCAAATGCTTCAATTCGCGTGATTTTCATTTTGCGCCATCTATTACGCTTGGCGACAAAGGTATCCGTATAACGGAAAAAAACCCAAATCTTACTTTCTGATGCCCAAATTACACCAAGCTTTTTTTAAAAAAACGCCAAAGCTCCTACAATGGAAAAGTACCAAACTGTCTATTATTTTGCGCTATCTGTGTTATAGTTTGTACTATATGTAAGGGGTGTGGAGCGAAGAATTTAAAAATTAAATATTAAAGTTTCGGCACAGATGTCATATACGCGATTATGGCGCGATTTTTTTCTGACGCCAATGTCATATACACAACGGGTACTTAACTGGCGGCAAAATTTCGTTATTTTGCTTGATATGGTAACCCGGATGTTGTTGCTTATGCTGTTGATGTTTTCGCCAAATTGGCGTATATGACAACTGTGCCAAAGTTTCTATAAAGCAGTATAAGACTAAAAAATTAAGAATAAAATGAATTCAAAATAAGACTAAAGAAGAAAGAAAATTCATGCGTTAAGCATAGAATATGAAACACTTTCCAACACATCCTGAATGCTTTAACAAAACTTCGTTATTTGGGGAAATAAGATAACTAAGTAAACATTTTAGAAGACGCATAAAAAATTTTAAAAATTGATTTCAGCAGTTACCGTCCATAGCCAATAGTATCGTTATTACATGCCACTATTTAGCCAAAATTTAATTTAAACTACTCTTAAAACTACTGAAACCACATTTCCAGATATTATCATCCATAGACGGTTATGTATCCAATTCTTTGCGCGACCCTGTATATCATTTTATCTATATTCTACAAACATTTCTTAGTAAACTAAATGCAGTTCAGCGTAAAAACGCATAACTCCTTTAAAAACCACCTTTAAGCAATTTACTCTCATACTCAGTAACCCTTACGAATTCTTTTGTGTAGCCCTGCATATGAACTGTAGCATTTATACATACAGTATAGTATAGTATATATAAATGCAGTGAAACATAAAAGCGCATATCATAATTAAAAATGCATTTCTAGCAATCATTGCTTATGTACAATACTTTGGAGAAAAGTTGCTTGGCGAGAAAGAAGTTTGCCAACGTATTTTCTGACAACCTATTTACTGCTCAACAAACAACAACTGCTCAACTATTTACTCACAAGCAATTTTTTCCATATGTATGCAATTTATTTAGGTAGCTGTTAGCTATCCCGTCGACCAGTTTCGCCAAATTATATAAATCGCCAAACCACTCGCCAAATTATACAAATTGACATAATTTTTATTTTAAACAACGAAAGATCAATTAAATTAGCAAAACATTAATAAAAATACAAATATAACGTCGAATTAAAAATCACTTGATGACGTAAGAAACACATGATCATGTTTAATGTCAACCATTATTGGCATTTAATCTTACAATTTGGCGACAGTAATTTGGTCGACGGGATAACTAACAAGTACCTTTATTTAATGTAAAAAAAGCTATTTACCTATTTTTTAATTATTTTTTTTACCCATTTTTTAACAGAAGTAATTTTGGCACAGATGTCATATTCGCCCCATATTGGCGCGATTTTTTTCCGACGCCAATTTGGAGAAAACATCAACAGCATAAACAACAACATCCGGGTTACCATATCAAGCAAAATAACGACACTTTGGCGAGAGTTAAGTACCCGGTGTGTATATGACATTGGCGTCAGAAAAAAAATTGTGCCAATATGGGGCGAATATGTCATCTGTGCCGTAATTTTTGCACTGATGTCATATACGCATCGGGGTTGGCGTAATTTTTCTCTGACGCCAATTTGGCAGAAATCTCGCTTTCGAATACCAGTTACTTATATATTTTTAAATTATTTGCTATCATTTTGAAAAGGAAATAACTATAAATAAATAAAAGTTTGAATAATAGCTATAGAACAAAACTGGGAACAGATGTCATATTCGCCCCATATTGGCGCGATTTTTTTCTGACGCCAAATCATATAGACAAAGGGTACTTAACTTGCGCCAAAGTGTCGTTATTTTGCTTGATGTAGTAACCCGGATTATGTTGTTTATGCTGTTGATGTTTTCGCCAAATTGGCAACCGAAAAATAATCGCGCCAATATGGGGCGAATATGACATCTGTACCCAAAACTGTTTATATAATTAAAAACAGAAAATAAAAGTAAATAAACAATTTATTAATAAATAAAAAACAATAGCCGGGTTACCATTGCAGGCAAAATAACACCATTTTGGCGCCAGTTAGGTATCCCGGTTCATATCTGAAATCTGTGCCGTAATTTGCATATAAAAAAATATATACATTTAGAAACGATTTTTTTATGTATATAAGTGCATATTTAAACAAAAATAAAAGTTCATTAGATTTGTTTTCATAGCTGTTTATATATTTTGGCAACATATCTCACTTTCTGATGCCCGAATTGCGCCAAGCTTTTTTTAAAAATGCGCTATAATGGAAAAGTACCTAAATAAATAATTAACAGAAATAACCAATTATACAAACTAAAACTTTTTATTTCGAGATCAAAGCATTGTTTTTAATTTCAATTAAAAATACATATATCCTTGGTTAACTTTATTTGAAATTAGGTTCACAGCTTAATATCTCATTCCATAAACCTAAACAAACACAAGTGATCCATTCATCGTGAAACTTAAAAAAAAATTAAATCATTGAGGTAATCATTCACAAAGTAAGTTCTCCAACAATCAATGGACAATATTCTAATGACACCATAGTAGATAAAATGGTGGCGGTATCGTTTGTTTATGGTTTGAAATCACAAAGATTTAATTTTGCAATGTCTCTTAGTTACATTATTTTATTGTCATATTTATGAGCTCAGAACAAAAGCATATTTTTTCATTATTTAGTTATTAAAGACGGAAAAAAATTATAAATGCATGATTTGAAAAATTTAAATAATTTTCTTTCTTAATAGTAAAAAATAACATCGGGAAGTAACAGCGGGTTTAAGTTAAATAAGTTTAACTGTTTAATTCTGTTGTAATATTCAAAATAACTGTATTTATTAGATTTCAGTAACCAACATCAGGGCCCGATTAAACTTTGAAGTTAGAGGAATTACAATGTCATTTCAGGACCTTTCTTTTGGTGAAGCTTTTCTAAATTTCATATACACATGGAAACTCTTCAGTGTTAGAAATATTATTCTTAGGACTGACATAACATGAGAACGGCCTGCAATTTTACACAAGTTTTTGAAAACTACTTTATATCAGAAATTTTGCTAAAAACTGGTTACTTTTTTGTTATAGCGGCACACACTATTAGGATTATGACAAGTTGCAGCCAATTTCGCCAACGTCGTAACCAAAATCGTGAAGCACACACATATAATACCATTTCATGAAATCGTATACGATAATTTAATGGTTTTTACCTTACTTCAAGTGTAAAATTTATTTATTTTTAAGGCTTAACAATCTAAATTGTCCAATATATGAATTTAAAAAAATGTAAATAAAGATTGAATAGACATGACCACAAAAAGCCGCAAATCTGCATAACACTTGGAACCAAACTGCGCAGATTAGTGGTCTTCTACTGTACACAGTTTTTCATAAATGTGTTTCGTTCTTTAAATGTGTTATTTTCATCTATCACTGCGGAACAAGCGAGAAAACTCATATTCTTGCACATGAGTTGTATATATCTTTATATCTAAATTTCCGTCATTTTTGACGGGCTACCTTTCTAGTCATATTATATTTTTTAACCTAAAAACAGTCCTTAAAATATGCATTATATATACTTAAAAAGTCATTTTCATACTAAAATAGCGGAGAAAATACCTCAGTTTTTTGCGTGAGTGTATATAATAACAATTTATTCCGTGTATGTGTATCTCAAAAGGTTATATGTAAAAACGAACCTTTAATAATTTTTTAAAGAACAATTTACATCAGTTAGGCTTAGCTTCGCAAAATCCTTCGGCCCAGAAGGTAAAATCAAATTTTTCCTCAGATGCGCACTTCAGAATGCGCGCGCCGTCGGGAACAGGCTAGAGGCAGAGCAACTTCTAATACCTCCAAGTTTTGTAAACTATTTCAATATCTCCTCTACTGATATTCCCCTACATGATACTAGAGATGAATCAGAAGAAGAATTTTAGAATATCCTTTCGTTTTAGTATCATATTATGAAATATAAACATTGCTATATTTTAATTTTATTGTAATATTTTAATTTTAATTTATATTTAATTTATTTAATTGTGTTTCATAAATAAAACGTCATTGTTTACTTTCTATTAAAAATGTGTTAGTTCCTTGAAAATTGTTTCTAATGTTTAGCCTCAAAACTTTATATTTTATTGAAATCTAATTGTTTTTAACTTTTAAACCACCGTATCAGATCGGCCATTTTGTTTTGTTTTTAACTTTAACTTTTGAATCGTAATTAACATCTTCAAAAGTACCTATATACGAATTTTCATACAAATTGAATAACTTTCAAAGCATTTTAATTTTTAGTCCGCCATATTGGATACGCCATTTTGTCTTTTGGAATTTTAATTTTAGAATCGTAATCAGCATCCTGAAAAACAATTGTGTAGGAAGTTTCGTGCAATTTGAATAACATTTTCATATTTTGGCCAGCTTTCGGGATTTTGCCCCACTGTGCGTCTTTCAATTCTGACAAATTTTTTGGATTTGATATGTACACCTTTGATTTCAGATAACCCCAGAGCCAGCAATCCATTGGGCTAAGGTCGGAGGATAATGGTGACCACAAAACTGCAAAGTTACGAGAGATGATTCTATCATCAAAGTGCTGTTACAGACTTGTCGAACAGGTGTGACGCCGTGTGGAGGAACACCATCTTGCATCCATACAATATCATTAACGATATTTTGCCGCTGCAATTACGGAATTACGTAATTCCGCAGCATTGTTGTACATCGAGCAATTATGATGGAGCACATTTTCATACCTGTGGAAGTGACCTCCTCGAAAAAGTACGGGCCGAGAACGAATGTGTTTGCAATGTCGCACCACACAGTCACTTTAGCTTCGTGTAAAGGCGTTGGTGTCACATCGTGAGGATTTTCATCAGCCCATTGAACGCAGTTCTTTGAGTTTATGTTCCCAGTTAGATAAATGTGCCCCATCCGTCCATAAAATTCGCATTGGCCAGCTGTTATCTTCATGATATCTGATGAGAAAATAATTTACAAAGTCCAAACGCTGTTGCTCGTCTCCAGGTTGCAACATCTGGACACGCTGGAATCGATAGGGAAATATCCGCAGAACAATGCGCAGAATCTTGAGGACTGTTGTTTTCGGTACATCTAACGGCGTGCAAGACTTCTTGCGGTACACAATGGATCTGCTGTAAGCATGTTATGCACTTCCTCAACATCTTCATCAGGAACAGATGCTCGTACGGATCGTGGTTGATCCCATGTGCATCCAATTTCTTCAATTTCTTTTCCCCCAAATCACGTACAGTTTTTACGAAATATGGGCCTCGTCGTAACTTATGATTTCGGCAATAAACTCTCACTGCTTCAGCTGCATTTTTCCCGCTCAGATAAAACAGCTTTATCAATTGACCTCGTTGTTTTATTGTAAGTGTCATCTTGTTGGCACGTACGAACAACTAACTGAAGAAGCAATCTTCCCACACTGCTTATTAAAAATTTTTCTACACGCAATGATTTGCATATGGTGTGCTGTGATTAGTGCTTCTACTATCTATTCCTGTGAATTATGCAAAGTTCATCAGTTCACCTCGTCTTTGAATTGTCATTGGTCCTTTACAATGCTCTTTTTTGCAGATGTTTTATGCCGGTGTTACGACCCAAATATCACTTGGAATGCGTGATTTTTCGTAAGATTCGAAACCCCAACTAAACTCTGGATACACCATGAGATACGAAATCAGTACTTGCTCCTGAATTCGAGTCCTTTTAACTTGTGTCTGGCTGACTTCACTGTCGTACCGAAGGGGAACGTTTTCATTATGCGAGGAACGAAGGAGTGGCTATAAGATATGTTTTTCAGTAGCCAATTTTTTTTCCACCTAAGAACTGAGTAATGTTGTAAGATTTCTTTTAAAATTGTTTTCCAGTTGTGTTTGCGTACACATAGTGAAAATAAAAATGTAATCATTTGTCTTAGAGTTCTGAATATTACGTTACATAGGAATTGATTAATATTGAGTGCCACGATATTACACCAACAATTTTAGTCATACGTTTATCGTTCGAACACCATTTATGGTTTTTCAATGCGCTGATGAATTTGCGAAGGAAAAAAAGGAGTTTTAGCATTCGAAAATTTCGAAATTTTTTAACAGTAACCGTAACCGTGAGAGCTCTATTGTTTTAAATCATCACGATCTCGAGCGCATACCTTCAAATAACTAAATCTTAAATTTCCTTTCGATTGGTTGATCGGTTAGGTCACTAGAGGTACATATATCGGGGAAGTTTTTTTATGACCACCCTGTAAGTTCGAAATATGCTTCGATTATTAATCTATTTTGTTCCGTTAGGAGACTAAAACTTCCATCTCCGTGGAATAACATTTTTTTATGAAATTAATCGAATATATAATTCTGCAGTAAAAAGAATATGAACTTTCGTCTGATGTACTCGTACGTGTTTTTTCTAAATGTAATGCACTTCCTTACGCCTGCTATCAACGTGGACATTAATGAAAAAGACGCTGGAAAACTTATATAATTGTGGTATTCTGAAACTAACTGTTGTAACTGTCCGTGTAAGTGTTACGGGGCACCGCATGTTTCAAGAATTTTAAATTTAAGTAAACAAAAGCAACTTTTTAACACTTTCCAACAAAGTTGAAAAGTGTTTATGATTTCGGTTTGTCTGTCCGTCTGGCCGTCTATCCACGCTCTAACTCCCGTAAATATACTCCGATTGCTCTGAAATTTTTGGATGTGATTGACATTTACCATAGAACGTTCCCTATTTCAAATGAAGTTTGTAGCATGTGAAGTTCATTTACAGGGACAGTCAAAAGTATTCCGTTACATTACGGCCAATGGGAAAGAATCGTTTCAAATGATTTTTAATGATGTTACACACTTTTAAATACAATAAAAGTGATATACATTTATGAAGTGCACTAAAATATGCATTGTGTAGAATATACGGTGCAAAGAATAGTTGTTATTCATTTACAGGGCCACACAAAAGAATTCCGTTACATAATAATATAGAGGTGGAGGGAATTGTTTGTGGCGTATTTTAATTCTGTTAAGCTATTTCATATATAATGAAATTGATATACGTCGCTGAGGTTTACTATACCTTATTTCATGTATAATACGAAGTGCATAGTATTTACAGGGAAATATTGTATCCGAAGTACTGTACATTAGCGATGATTGCTGAAAATGCATTTTTAATTATGATATACGCTTTTATGTTTCACTATACGAATATTTATGCATACAATATGGTGTGTAGAAATGTTATAATTTATGTACAGGGCTACACAAAACAATTTGTAGGGGTTACTGCCTATGAGCGCAAATTGCTTAAAGGTGGTTTTTTAACTGAGTTATTTTTTTACGCTGAACTGCATTTAGCTTACTAAGAAATGTTTGTAGAATATAGATAAAATGATATACAGGGTCACTCAAAGAATTGGATACACGGCCGTCTATAAATGGTAATTTCTGGAAATTTGATTTCAGCAGTTTTAAGAGTGTTTTAGCTTAAATTAAATTTTAGCTAATAAGGGTTATATAAAAGTATTCAAGTATGTTTCCATGTAAGGTACTTGTACCCAGTATGGACAGAGCTCTCAATATGGACACCCCTAATATCTTTAAAAGTAACAATTTTGATCGAAAGATGGCGCTACATGTCCGTGAAGAAAAGCAGTTGAAAAGATAATTAAGCCTGGAAAGTGATAAAAAGCGCGCTGTTCACCATTTGGAAGGAAACTTGTTGTTTCGTGGTGTGCTGATCATAATTACAGGTAAGTTTAAATTCTTATTACATATGGTAAAATTACTTTAAAAATTAAAAAGTGGAGTGTTTTAGAAAGCTGATAAAACATATTTTCGATTGTTATTGCATATATTACTTAAAAATGTTTTCTGTGTTTATTTATTACAAGATTTAGTAAAACTATGCCCGATTCTCAATATGGACACCTTATGTCCACATTGGAAATACATCAAATGAATCTTCAGATTCACAAGTTCGTAAAATATCTGTTTAATGTCATCTGAACAATCCTCCAAGAAACCTCCTCCAAGAAAAAAAAAATCCTCCAAAAATAAAAAAGAATTGTCCTTGCAGAAAAATCAAAAGATACCTCCCCTCAGTAGGGTATCTGTTTGCGAAATCGCAGGTACCAGTGGTATGACTTCCTCAACAAAGGAGAGCTGGTACTGCTTCTTATGCAGTATTGATGCTGTTGCATACATGCGGCAATGCATCACATGCGGCAGATATGTCCTTGAGGACTGTGTGGGACTTACCGCCTATGATGAAGAAGTTTTTATTTGTCCATCCTGTGAGGACTGAGTAATAACAGATGTAAATTCTGCAGACAGATGCAATAAAGCTAAGCAAAACCAACTATATTATTTCATAATATTTTGTAGTAACTGAGGTGCTTTGCATGGGTCTTCGAAGAGCCAGAACCGAAAATGACCACCACTTCTAAAGCGCATGTTCTGAAGATATTTACTGTGCCCCCCACTCCCCCGCAATACTTTAGATATATTTCTTTTATTTCCTCTCCTCTAAAATTCCTTGTAAGAGTGGCTCTTCTATGCACCCTGTGTAGTAGGTCAATAAGTAGCCACCTGTCCCTGATATGGACATGCATGTCCATAATAGGGACAGGTGGTTCCTTATATGGACACTTGTAAACATTTTTTGTTTTTATCATTAAAATTAAATCTACAAATTAAAATTACAAGGTCGCTAATTTTAATAATGATAGTCAACAGTCCAGGGATAGTGGTCATATATTTTTGGAGTCCTATGACGTGTACACGGGGGTGAAAAAAATCAATTTTCCTTAGGGTGTCCATATTGGGTACGGGTACCTTATTAGTATAAATTTATGAAAGAGAAATTTCAACCTGTTATGCGTATTCTTTCTAAACTAAATTTTCCCTTTATATATATTATATATATCAACATACAGATCAAGTACAGGGCTGTTCAAAAAAATTGGAATACATATTTGGCCATGGACGGTAACTGCTGAAATCAGTTTTTCAAAAGTTTTCTGCGCTTTCCAAAATATTTACTTAGTTATCTTATTTATCTTATTTCCCTAAATAACGAAGTTTTGTTAAAGCCTTCAAGAAGTGGTGGAAAGTGCTTCATAATCTATGCTTGGCGCATGATTTTTCTTTCTTGTTTGTAGGATTATGAGGGTTTTACTAGGAGTATGAAGTCATTATTTCAAAAATATCAGGACACTGAGGAGCAATGAAAAACACATAAATATTTGCTTTTATTTTGTACAACCAAGGAATTTATACAATGCAAATGGAGCACATAAACCGAACTGGAAAATTTACGAGAATAACTCCAAAATGAGTAAACAACAGTCATGGTTAAGATTTGACTTTATCCGATATCGACAAGTATTAAACTATTTTGATTCCATATTTGCGAAATGTGTTTTGATTATTAGTTCAACTTTATTCTGGTTTAGAAGATAGAACTTTTGTCCCTGTGGATTGGCTGATTTTTTTCTTTTCTTTTTAACACTTTCCAACATAGTTGAGAAGTGTTTATAACTTCGGTTTATCTGTCTGCCGTTTGCTGTTTCTGTCCGTGCTCTAACCAGGGATGTAGTGGAGGGTATACGGGGGTATACGCCGTATACCTTCTGGATTTTTTTAAGGAACACCGTATACCCTCTGTTTCTCAAGAAAGCAATAGTTTATACACTCTAGGGTATACGCTCTGCCTTGAGCGTATACCCTCTGCTTAGAGCGTTTACCCTCTGTTTTTTTTACGACTACATCACTGGCTCTAACTCGCTTAAATATATACGGATCGCCATGAAATTGATATATGCTATTGATATTCACTATGGCATGTTCGTTATTGAAAATGAATCATGTAGCAGTTACAGTTCCTTTACAGGAATGTTAAAAAGACTTCTGTTACATTACGGCCTATGGAAAAAAATCGTTTGCTGTGGTTTTTAATAACGTTTCACAACTAGAAACACATTGAAATTTATATATAGCTCTAGAGGTACGCTACAAGATGCTTACTATAGAATATGGTATGTATAGCATTCATCGTTCATTTACAGAGACTAGAGGTTTGCATGGACCGAAATTTCCAGGCTCGGACCCGGCCCAACCCATAGAAAAAAATTGGTATATTTTTATCACTAACCCTTAACTATTGTGGCAAAAATTGTCGCGTAAATACTGTGAGTGGTTTCTGAGAACCGTAATCGAAATATACTGTTAAAAATTTGCAGCATCCTGTCCAGTCATTTGACCGTTTTTATCGAAAACGGTTACACAACCGTAATTTAACACTATTCTGACCATATTATTGGCCATTTTATGGTCAGAATATAGTTAAATTACGGCTATAAAACCGTTTTTTCAACAGTCGAATGACTGGACAGAATGCTGCAAATTTTTAACAGTGTATGAATAAAAGGTTCGATTAACTCATAAGATATTGTTTCTGTACTAAACTTTGCGTAAAGGACTATTATAATTAAAATTCATGTATTCATAATTATCTAGCGATAGTAATAATGCTCCAAACGAAGCAAAATTTCATTAATATCTGTAGTTTGACTGAAAATTACAAGTTAAACTGCGAAAATTGAAAAAAGCTGAGATCTGTGAGGTCGCTAACAGCAGTTAAGGGATCTGGTCACTCAGCTTCGGAATTCTCCTCCTCAATGTTAAGTCTGTGGAATTTTGATGCATTCGTATATTTAAAATATCTTCTCGGAAAATTCATATTTTTAATATCTTTTTTCTGTATACTCTTCTTAAACGATGTCTCTTTTTTTCTTACTTTTCAAATCATTTCTAAAATCTATGTTGAATTTAATATTTTATGTGTTGAAAGCGGGTGAACTGTGAGTAAGATTTTAATACTTCATATAAAATTAAGTCTATACTTTAGAAATATTTTGAGAACTAAGAAAAAAAAGAGACATCTTTTAGGAAATGTACGCAAAAAATAGAAGTTAAAAATATTAATTTCCCGAGGAGATATTTTAAATATGCGAATGCATCCAATGCTCAAAGACTTTACATTAGTGAGGGGAAATCGAAAGCTGAGTAACCAGCCCCCTTAAAGGTTAAAAAGCATAAAATCTCAAATTTTCCGGGGGGACATTGGGATGCTCCGACGGGGAATCCCTTCTCCTGGACCACTCACTGAATTCATCACTTGGTAATTCACTTCTCTCGCTTGCTGTTGGCGTAAAAATTAATAAAAAATAGGCTGCTTAACTTACTTAATTACGGCATTCTGTCTAGACATTCTTGTGCTTCAACACAAGATGCCAAGAAACATGCCAAGAAACATCACATAACGTGCCTGAAAAGGCTAAAATCAAAGTAACCAAAAGTTATTTTTAAGGATTGGGAGAGTTGAGAATATCTTTGAAGTGTATCAGTACTATGAGAGGCATTGAAAAACAAATAAATATTTGCTTTACGTTTGTTATGCAATAAAAGGAACCTTATAACTAAATGGGTCACATAAACTAAAATAGACAATTTAGAGCAAACAAGCTTCATTAAATAATAACTGAAGGGGAAGATTAAGGAAATAACAAAGAAAACCAGTAAACAATAAACATCGTTAAACGTGAATGTTATGTATACTATCGCACAAATTATTAAATCAAATTTCCAAACAAAGCCATGAATTTGTTATTGATTATTAAGCTCTGTATAAATAACTGACTTAGGCTACAAGGTTATTTTCTGAAATTAAACACCAGAAAGAAGCTAAGGTGTGGAATATCGTGGAATGAGATACTTTACCCTATAGACGTTTGTTGAAAGGGGTTAAGCAATGCCGCTTAAATATATCGCTGATTTATGATGAAGTTCTATAAATATTTATTCAGTCAATTCATCTCGCATCTATATCACTAAAGTATTTAGTATTTGTTTCAAAAAAATATGATATGCCACAAAAGCATCTGAACATTAATGAAAAACAGTAGAAAAAATTGTGTTTGATGTACGTAATAATTACAAGTCCTTTTTAATTCAAAATATTTAATAGTAATTGATTAAATGTAAGATAATTAGACAAACTGTTATGTATACTTGATATTAAATTTGAAACAAAATTTTTGCTGCTTTTAGCCTAATTTAATCCGTATATTTTTTAGTACTGGCAAGAGTTGTCCTTCTCTTTCAGCCCGCATGTTAACAACCAGGGGTGTAGTGGAGAGTATACGGAGGTACACGCCGTATACATTCTGCATTTTCTAAAGAAGCACGTATACCCTATGTTTCTCAAATAAAGCTATAGCGTGTACTCTAATAATGACATTCATGACGTTAACGTATACCCTCTGCCTCTAGCGTATACCCTCAGGGTTTTTTTACGACTACAACACTGTTAACAACTAAACGCTGTATGTACCAATTTCTCTTACGGCATTTTTAAATATGCTAGTACAAACTTCTCTTTGTGAGAAAATTATTACGTCATGAGACCGGACGTTCTTTCTGAGTGGAAACATGTTGAAGTCAAATTGTTGCTAAGTATATAATAGCAAGTAGCGATAACCAGGCTCGCAGGCTTACTTGCTACGGCCCATTCTCATATGCTTGACGCACTTAAAAATAGAAGGGTTATGGTGTAACATGTATGGTTTCTTCTGCATAACACTACCATACAATACTCTTACAAAAAAAAAATTTCAGATTTTTATCTCGTGCCCCACCAGAGATATCAAAGCCTAAAAAGTGCGATTTTTGTAATTTTTGAAAATTTTGGGATTTTTTTTAGCGAAGAGAAAGCAAATCCCAGATCTGGAACTCTTAATATTTTGAATTATGATACCATTTCAAGTGGTCCAGCATTGGTTGCTCGACCATTTTTAAAAAATCTGAAATTTTTTGTACAACAACCCTAACATGATGGAAGTTCAAAACGACTATTATTTTAATTTTATTAATTTTTGTTTGTGCATGGAGGCCATCTTTGTTTCATCGTCTGCAGCAATTTTCTCACAAGAAGGGTTTACGGAATTGTAAATAATTCATCGTTTATTTATCCAATTCAAATGAGGATTAAAGCAATTTGTACAGAATACATTGGGCTAAAAATCTGGTAATGGAGTAGTTTCCGAAACTAACTGCTTATTGGTAAATTTTAAGCATAAAATTTCCATTTTTTTCCAAAATTTGTCCGTTTACAAGAGGAAATTTTTCTAGCAAGGAATACTGTCAACATGACATAATATGTTTTACAAATAGGCTGAAAGTACTTGTACTCACATGCCGAGTTCCAGATCTGGGACTTGCTTTCTCTTCGCTAAAAAAAGCCGAAATTTTTAAAAAATGACAAAAATCGCACTTTTCAGGCTTTGATATCTCTGGTGAGGCACGAGATAAAAATCTGAATTTTTTTTTATAAGAGTATTGTATGGTAGTGTTATGCACAAGAAATTTCAAGATGGAGATTTGACTACAAGCTGAGATATGGCAAGGGCAACATGTCAAAACAATACTGCCAAACTATTGTTTTGTTGTAGTCACAGCTAAATATTTATCTCAGAGTGTCATTTAAATTTATGTTTTTGATTATCTTTAAATAATAGTAATAGAAAATAAAGCCCTTTGCAAAGCTTAGCAATTAATAAAAAAAATAATTATGCCTAAGGCCATACATTTTGTATGGTTTCAGTAATTTTTGTTGTAAGTAAATTTAGTAACTAAAAGAAACCTCAGCACTTTTACATAAAGGAAAAAAAATATTTTTATACAAGACCTGAGACAAAAACAACATAGGGAAAAAGAAAAGCTGTTAATGTTGTCATACTTGTTGAGAAATGATCAAACGTGTCAAAAAACGTTCTTGCTTGTTGGTTCAAAAACCACAATTTTGATTTTTCTCAAAATTTTATTTGTAGGAACCAAGTCTTGTCATCTCTTGATAACTTGATTGAAGATTTTGGCCCTGCTGGCTCATAGAAATATACTTTGAAATCACTATGTGCAAGTCTCAATTCATTAATAATTCCTAGCTTACTTCTTATAAAAAAAATGTGATTTTTCTGCAGTATAAATTTTGAAAAGGATTTGGGTATCTTTACTTTCTGAAAATTACTTGAGGCTGATGCATGGTAACATCGCATAATGTTTCATTTACAGGATCATACTTATGGTAGGAACAAGTTTCAGGGACTGGCAAGCAGCATTAAAATTGTGGTTTCTAAACCAACAAGCAGGAATGTGTTTTGACACGTTTGATCATGTCTCAACAAGTATGCCAACATTAATAGCTTTTCTCTTTCCCTATTCTGTTTTTGTCTCAGGTCTTGTATATATATGTAAAAGTGCTGAGGTTTCTTTTAGTTACTAAAATTACAACAAAAATTACTGATACCATACAAAATGTAAGCCTTATGCATAATTATTTTTTAAATTAATTGCAAAAGATTTATTTTCTGTTACTATTATTTAAAGATAATCTAAAAAATAAATTTAAATGATACTCTGAGATAAATACTTAGCTGCGACTACAACAAAACAATAGTTTGGCAGTATTGTTTTGACATGTTGCCCTTGCCATATCTCAGCTTGTAGTCAAATCTCCATCCTGAAATTTCTTCTGCATAACACTACCATACAATACTCTTACAAAAAAAAATTTCAGATTTTTATCTCGTGCCCCACCAGAGATATCAAAGCCTAAACAGTGCGATTTTTGTCATTTTTGAAAATTTTGGGATTTTTTTTTAGCGAAGAGGAAGCAAGTCCCAGATCTGGAACTCGGCGTGTCAGTACAAGTACTTTCAGCCTATTTGTAAACAAAATTTTGTCATGTTGACAGTTTTCCTTGCTAGAAAAATTTCCTCTTGTAAATGGACAAATTTTGGAAAAAAACTGAAAATTTATGCTTAAATTTTACCAATAAGCAGTTAGTTTCGGAAACTACTCCATTACCAAATTTTTAGCCCAATGTATTCTGTACAAATTGCTTTAATCCGCACTTGAATTGGATAAATAAACGATGAATTATTTACAATTCCGTAAACCCTTCTTGTGAGAAAATTGTTGCAGACGATGAAACAAAGATGGCCTCCATGCACAAACAAAAATTAATAAAATTAAAATAATAGTCATTTTGAGCTTCCATCATGTTAGGGTTGTTGTACAAGAAATTTCAGATTTTTTAAAAATGGTCGAGCAACGAATATGACATTTTCTGGAGCACTTGAAATGGATTGACCCAGAACTAAAAGCAAAACAAATACAAATCCTTCAACACAACGTAACTATGAGGAATATAAAATTACATTGAAAGTAAAAAAAATAATAATAACTAGAAAACAAGAACTCTGCTTTTTCAGAATTTAGTGTCGCCCCCGATGAAAAAAAAAATGTATATATAATTAGTACAAAACATATTTCAATTTTAAGACTTAAAGCACACGCTTATATTTTATGTAAAATGGCGTCATTCACATCCGCTTAAGAATTCCACATACGATCCACTCTTAAACAACTACAGTAAAGCATGCATAGCTATTGCAAAATAGTACACAAATGCAGCAAAGATGCCGTCATTAAGGAAACTCGACAAAAAAAAGACTATCTAATTATTCATAGGCTTTCATTTGTTTGTAGCATTAATATAGATACTTAAAATTAAATATAGTTTATAATAGCTCCATGTTTCAACAGAAATCATTCGTTAATATATTTTTTCAAAATTGCACGTATTTTAATTACACTTTCTTTCGGTTGTTATGAGAAAATGGCAACAAAAATATATAATTACTATTTTAGAACTATTTTTCCTTTACTTTCTACAGAAGAGGAGTACTTCCGTTGCCAGTATTAAGCAACTGGCTTTAAAAACTACAAAAAAAATTAATATTTCAAAAATAAATGGAGATTCAAAGAAATTGCATTTAAAAGTTCTTTATTTTTCCCAATATAACGGTATAAAAGTTGAAAATGTGCGATGCTTAGAAGTTTAAAAAATTGCTATAGAGTATTGAATCGTATAATGATACATCTGCTTTGTTTTACGGCTGGGTTATACAAAGTAATGTTATTTTTTGGAGACGACACAAAATAAGCTGGGAGAAAGAAATAGCATACCGGGGGTTAACGAGTCGTTTACTGGTAGTGAAGAAAAAATCGAAAAAAAGTTATTAAACACATTTTGTAATTGGGCATAGTCGTTGGCATCTTTAGCTTCTTCATCCATGTATGTCAACTTGGGAAGAAAAAACATTCGTCGTAAAAAGATTTCCGTCCGTACGTCTTCAGCGGGAGACATAAAATAATGTAAATAAATAAAATAGTAATCATGAAAAAAGAAAAGTTGGCGTTGTTGTTACCAGCATCATTTAAAAAAATATTAGCACATATCATAACAAGAATTGAAAATATAAAGTAAAATACTACTATGCTCAATAAAATTCAAATATAAAAGCCTGGTAAAAAAAAGAAGCTGTCCGTTTAAGTTCCGGCATTTGCACAATATACGTCCAAAGGAAAAATGTTCAAGAATATTACACACTTCGACAGTTGAAAAAATAAAAAATATTCAGGAGAATTTTTTGTATTTTAAGTATTTTGCAGAAAACTTAACTTTTCTGGTTCTTAAGTCACAGTCAACAGGTTAAAAAAATATATTCCAGGAAAATATTTGTTTATTTAGAGTTCATATAATAGCAGAAATAGCAGGGCAGAATGGTTCATAGTTTACACTAAAAAATAACTGCTGAAATTTCCTACTACAGTAATACCCCGACTTACGTCACCCCACATTTACGTCGTCTAGCCTGAAAAAAAAAAATCCTTATTTAGAGACGCACTTTTTTTAAGATAATTGGTTCTATGATGGTAAACTTTCCCGCGACAGTCAAGTGATAGCGACAAATAAAAAAAGTCACTAGAAAAATATAAGAAAACTCACTCTACTATTAGAAGAGCTTTTAAGAGAAAAAAAAAAAAAGAAAAAATTGGCGATTCAAACTCCATTGCCAGATTTTTTTTCACACCCTCAATGACTCGAACGGGACAGCTAGAGCAATAAATTGTAAGTTAACAATTTATTTATTTATTCCAAATTCTTGTATTGCAAACGC
The DNA here is from genome assembly GCA_963932465.1 of Maratus speciosus. NCBI lineage: Eukaryota > Metazoa > Arthropoda > Arachnida > Araneae > Salticidae > Maratus > Maratus speciosus. The sequence continues at coordinate 288,142,024 of OZ010800.1, read as the reverse complement.
GCTTTTTTTTTGTTGCTAATGTTAAATGTATGTAACACAATCGCTAAATACAATAGAATATGAGATGTAAATTTCCAACGAGCGAAAAATGTTAGGATTCAAACCACAGATCTCTTGGAATGCTGGTCCAGACAATTTTTGGCACAGTTAAAATCTGATATCTTTACCAATTAAAATAATTGTGTTAAAATTAATATAGTACAATAGAATTTGTTAATTTGATTTTGGAGAATTTTTATTACTTTTTTGCTTTTCTAAATGTACCTCAACTTACGTCACTAGTTATGGAACGAATTACTGACGTAAGTCGAGGTATTACTGTATAGCAGTAAGCGCACTTGTTGATTCCAACTCCTATTATCAGTGGGGTCATTTTTGACCCTATCCCTTGTTTTGAAGTTTTTCATGTTTGGAACAAGACAAAAATAATAATTTAAGTATAATAAATAAAAGCAAATAGGACCCTCTACGAATCTACATTTAATAAAATTAATTTTCTGATTCAAATCATTCAAAACTGAAAATGCTCATCAAAAATTGAAACCTGGTTCTAGGAGGGTTCGAAACATGCATACAACAGGGGAAATATTGAAAAGAGAAAATAAAAAAAAATTCTCAAAATTATACGGCATAACAACTGTAATCGCACAGATGCTGAATCACCTTCTTTATTTTTAAATACTACATGAAACAGATCGCGAAAAGAGCAAAAAATTGCAAGAATTGCTTGACACTTTTCTTTAAGAAAAAATTTGCATATACTATAAGACAGCGTTATCTTGAAAAATATTGAAGGCGGAGAACATTGAAGAAAGGTCTTGTAGTACCAAACACAATGAAAAGAATGGAGAACTTGAGGGTAAATGACAGGCACATTCATATTATATAATCAGTTTAAAATGTGTATATAGCAGTTCTGTAAAAATTCCAACCATCTAATTTGATGCAATAAAAAGTTCGGCCTTAAAACAACGTTTTTCAATATTTGAATTTTCTATAGTTGGTATTCACACCAAACTATGGAATTTGTTTATACTTCTCTTCGTTAGGCATGCAGCCCTTAATAAACGAATGTACTACTAGGAGTTGTGGACAAAGTTCTTTCTAATTTTGATATATGCTGTGGTGTAATCTATTCTTTCTGCGGTCATCAGAAAAAAATCTGCTTATAATTTAATAGATAACTTAAAAAATTACAACTTGATACAGCATGTACAAGAAACATAAAGGTACAAGAAAGCAGTTCTTATTTTTGTATATTTGTAAAGAAACTAGGTACTTATTCAGCTTTGCTGTAATAACGACAGAAGGATAAAATACTCGCACTGTATACTCGCGGTATACTCGTACGTGTTTTTTTTTTCTTTTTCTTTTCACAGAATACATTTTATTATCGATCCTAACTTCTAATCGTGATTAAATCTGTAACATCAGCTTCATAAAATTACAGACGTAGCATTATGTAACTTTTTTCTTTCTTTTGACATCAGTACCTTTTTTATTTGGGTATATTGTGTAACGTCGGTTACCGAAAGAAACATCGTCTACGAAAATCGCTCATACATCATTTTAATGATAACTTAAAAGAAAAATTAACATTTCTTAAAAGAAAAATTCTTAAAAGAAAAATTCTTAAAAGGAAAATTAATAACATTTAATTTACTGTTTGCTGTTAATCATTTTGACACGTATATTTTCTTTGAGATGTTTTTATTCAGATCAAAAATAGAAATATATGCCTTTTTTTCATTTTCATAGGACGCATTTCAATATCGATCCTAAGCTACAATCACGACTAAATTCGTAAAGAAAATCTTATACATTCAAATTAAAGGTAACTGTTGTTACGAACGACGAGCAGGGATGTATTGGAGGGTATACGGATGTATATGCCGTATACCCTCTGGATTTTTTTAAAGAACACCGTATACCCTCTGTTTCTCAAAAAAGCTATAGTATATGCACTGTAGGGTATACCCTCTGTCTTAAGCGTATATCCTCTGCTTAGAGCGCATCACTGTAAAAAGAAAACGGACTAAAAACGGAAATACTACTGGCAATCTAGACGCCAGTACTATTTCCGTTTTTTACGGAAATTTTCCCCCCAAAATTACAGAAAATTTTCCGTTTTTAATCAGAAAAACGGAAATTTTTCTGTAATTTGTGGGGGGAAATTTTCCGTAAAATTACGCAAATAGTACTGTCGTCTAGATTGCCAGCAGTATTTCCGTTTTTTAGTTCGTTTTTTTTTTTTTTTTTTTTTTTACAGTGATGCCCTCTGCTTTTTTTTAAGACTACACCACTGACGACGAGGCCATAGAAGGGTTGAGGAAGCAGAAATGTGTGTAATAGTATTAATAATAATAATACAACAAATTCATAAACTTTGCTGTCACGTTTCACCTCTGAGTCACTCTGATCTTTTGAAGAGATTTGTCCGTTCTGGTAAAACAAGACGCATTTTACAGTAAAATACAACTAGAATCACTGTAAACCACATTAATATGCAAGTAGTCAAAAGACTCGTTGGCCACTAATCAGTAAAACGTTAGAGCACTTCATCATCTTTTAGTTATCGGTCAACGACAAATGAGTATTCCTTAACCGGTCTCTCTGTTAAAATTGGCAGCCATTGATCAACTAAGAGTTGTGATTCAGTCTCATATCTCAAAAGCAATTTGTGTTTCAGAAATTGGACGAGTAAGTTTAACAAGTTTTACGAGGAACCATGGTTACTGAGAATGTGTAAAAGGAAAAAAAAAAGAGAAATGATTCTGTTATAAGGAGATTTAAACTTTTTCGATTAATCATCAATAGTTACAATCTTAAATTGCGTCTTGTATAATGTAAAAGGTAGTAAACCAAGTATCTGGGATCCTTGACATTGTTTACTTTTTAACCTTTTACTGTATAATTTTTTACATCAGAAAAAAAACTATTTTATGCTAGATCTAAGTGATCTAAAAAGGTGGGGATTTTTTTTTTAATATTATTTCAAATTTTCAGTTAATTTTAACTTTTACTGTTTGGGACATAAGTAACGTGTAAAGTTTAACTATTTAAAACAGCGTGAGAAATTAAATATAGAGTCCACTCTAAGTTACATAAGACCACTTACTCGTAGGACAATTGTTTACTTCCTATCTTTAAGTATTCACTATTAATAAAAATACATAATAGTGCTAAGTAAACTATATTAGAGTCATATACATGCTATTGTTCTAGATGTGGAATAAGGCTCTATTTGGGCAAATTCGTGGCTCATGAGAAAATATATAGCGTTTAATTACATATATCATATGTGATACAAAATGCAGTTAAGTTTTGTGAAATGCTATTGGAACTAAAAAATAATTAGAATATGTATCGCAAATGCACAATTGCGCTGAAAATTTCGTGAAACAAAATTTAAAAAAAAAAAAGTCCTTCCGGCCAGTGCCGGGAGGAAGAGGTAGCTTTCATATTCCTTATTTTAAAAAAGCCAACTTATATTATTCAAACACACGAAGCCCAATTAAGTGGAAACCGAATGTAGGAGATTCAATACTAATTTTTATCCATACTAAATCATTATGAATGAGAATTTCACGAAATTAGTCAGCTTTATCCAAGCTGCTTTTATTTAAAGTAACTTATATTTGGCTGCCAAATTCGGCGATTTCTTAAAGTGCCTGCCATTTTAAGACAACATGGTGGATGAGGCTAACCAGTGAACTTGGTCGAGACCTTAGTAATTGCTGTGCACATGCACACTCACATCGGAATCGGTTGATATATACGAGTGCTGTCGCAGGCAAAAAATCAGATTTTTCAAAATGTCACCCACGTTAGAAATTGAAACTGCTATATCTGAGCCATTTTTTAAGATAAAGACAAACAAAAAATGCTCCTGAATCCTTATATAAAGGTCAAATACTTAACAAAGAAACCTTTTTCAATTTCTAATTCTTTTGCACCTCACTTTAAATATATATATTTTTTAATTTAATGGCCGCCATTTTGAAACAAGTTGGCTAATGAAGCTGGCCAGCGAACTTGGTCGAGATATTGATGTATACTATCCAGATGCCTTCTTCCATCGAAATAGGTGAATACGTGTGGTATCGCGAGAAAAATACAAGATCGTTTCAAAGTGTTAGCCATGATAGAAATTCAAAGTGCTATAATTCAACCACTTTTTAAGATATAAACAAAAGAACAAATTTTCAGAAACAAAAACTGCTCCAGAATCTTTGTATCAAGGCCAAACACATAAAAAAATCTTTTTCATTTTCCAATTTTTTAATACCTCATTTTAAATTTTAAATTACATTTTTTTTTAAATGGCAACCCTTTTGAAACAAGATGGCGAATGAAGCTGGCCAACGAACTCGGTCGAGACATTGGTATGCACTATGTACAGACCAAGTTACATTCAAATCGGTTCATAAATACGCCTGTTATCGCGTGACAAAAATCAGGTCGTTTTAAAATGTCAGCCACAATAAAAATTCAAAATGTTATAATTCAGCCATTTTTTTAGATATAGACGAAACAAAACCTGTTCCGGAATCTCTGTATTAAGGTCAAACACATACGAAAAAGCTCTTTTTCATTTTCCAATTTTTTGGTATCTCATTTTAAATTTATTTTTTTTTTTAAATTTTTTTAAATGGCCGCCATTTTGAAACAAGATGGCGGATGAAGCTGGCCAACGAACTCGGTTGAGTTATTTGTATGCACTATGTACACACCAAGGTACATCCAAATCGGTTCATAAATACGTCTGTTATCACGTGGCAAAAATCAGGGCGTTTCAAAATGTCAGCCACACTAGAAATTCAAAATGCTATAACTCAGCCATTTTTTAAGGTATAGACGAAACAAAAACTGCTCCCGAATCTTTTTATCGAGGTCAAACACATAAGAAAAAATATCTTTTCAATTTTCAATTTTTTGGTACCACATTTCAAATTTAAATTTTTCTTAAAATTTTAAATCGACGCCATTTTTAAACAAAATGGCGGATGAAGCTGGCCAACAAACTCGGTCGAGACATTCGTCTGTACTATGTATAAACGAAGTTACATCCAAATCGGTTCATAAATACGTCTGTTATCACGTGGCAAAAATCAGGGCGTTTCAAAATGTCAGCCACACTAGAAATTCAAAATGCTATAACTCAGCCATTTTTTAAGGTATAGACGAAACAAAAACTGCTCCCGAATCTTTTTATCGAGGTCAAACACATAAGAAAAAAATATTTTTCCATTTTCAATTTTTTGGTACCACATTTCAAACTTTAAATTTTTTTAAAAATTTTAAATGGCCGCCATTTTGAAACAAAATGGCGGATGAAGCTGGCCAACGAACTCGGTCGAGACATTGGTATGTACTATGTACACACCGAGTTACATCCAAATCGGTTGATAAATACGAGAGTTACAGTGTGACATAGGTCAGATATTATATATATATATTATATATATATATATATTATATATAGATATTATATATATATATATATATATATATATATTGATATATATATATATATATATATATATATATATCAATTTTGAACGGAGGGTGGTTTCGGGATCTGGGGGTCATGATCGATGAAAATATACCAAAATTTTTTGAAATCGCTTTCCTCCGAACGGCTGCAATAGGTAGCTTTTTGTAAAGAAAGCTACCTAATTAACTAAAAAATATATATCACTAAAATTAAATTACTTCATATTAATGGAATCTGCTTTATTTAAGTGATATTCTATTACTTTTACATTTATGCACGATCGAAAGCAAATTATTTCTTTTCCTTACAGAAAATTCTCGCCTACCGAAATTCAATTTCAAATTATCTTATATTATTAACACTTAGAGTGAATATGTATAAACATAGTATCAAGAATTTTTTTTTCTTGGAAGCTTAGTAAGCTGTTACTGGCACTTAAAGCTGTTCTCAAATCCAAAAGGGCAACTTTATGACATAGGTTTTAATTTATTTTTGTTCGGAAATGCGTGAAACTAGTAGTGGTTTGTGATGTTGAATATAATATATCATCACATATCCTTATTTATCTTCTTTTTTAAAATTAAATTCCCCATTTTAAAATTTAATTTCTCCTTTCATAATTATAAATTGAATCAAAACTTCCTTTCCTTTCTAAAAAGAATATATCTATTTCTTCTTTTCTTGCGCTTTACTTTTCAGTTACTTAACTTTCCCAAGTTCACCCAAAGCCGTTAATAAAATAAATCAAAAACAAATCTTTTTCTCATCCTAAAATCATTAACTGTTCGAGCATATTTTCCTTCGGTTAACGAATATATATAAAAAAAGATATTCTTTGACCATATGTTCCAATTGTAGCAGTTATTTATACACCCAGTGTTAATTTTCAGTTTGACAGTCAATACAACTGTCTTTTCGGCCGCAAATATTATACTCTGTTTATATTAAAATCGCGCCCTGCATTTCCCATGCTGCTTCTAAATGCATATTTCCCATCATTTAGCTTTGGTATTCGTATTTGTACATTGAAATGTTTAAACGCCAATCAACGTTCCTTTTGGCCACTTTTTAATTCAAAGTTCCATTAATTGATATATCTTTGGGGTTATAATGGTCCAGGGTACCAAGATTTTGGCTCGATACATTGGCAACAATTTCTGACAAATTAACCATTCCTTCTCTATACATCGTACTGTCAACAGCTAACTGAAAGGGTCCCTCTCTGGCATTTGCATATTTCATGTCCATATCCAATAAACTCATCCTGTCTTCAAATTTGCCGAGTTATTATTTTGTGCCTGTCTTTAATTATTCAAGGACTCATGAACCTGGATTTCCAAAAAGGTGATTATCTTAAAAAGGCAATAGTTTAAAATATTTTTCGCTACAGATCATGGTCTACAGCATATGGTTGTTGTCCAGAAACTATGTAATCGAGCTGTTTTTTTTTCTTTTTTTTTGCAAACACAATAGACCTTTCAGAAAATAGTGTCAAAGTAGCCGTTTTAAACCGAATTTCCGCGCGAAAGGAGGAAATCCACTCAAGAAACAATGAAAAACGTATTTGTCACGTGTTAAAAATCGCTTATAACTCAATAGGTAATTTATTAATCAAAAAATGGAAAACACAGTTCGATTCCAAATTGCTTACATAGTCAGGCCTTCCAATTTTACATCTTTCCGTTAAAAAATGAATTTGTAAATGTGTCAAAACGTTTTGCGCTTGTTCAGCAGATCAGTTGAGAACAGCCTTAACATAAAATCATATTTAAAAAAATTAACCATATTTTTAAATTAATCCATAAAGCAGAAATGAGGAGGTATTAACTTGAGGACACTGAGCATAAAGAAATAATTCATAATCTAATAATAGACTTGCCATTCAATCAAAAATATTTATTGAAATGTCTTCTAGTCCGTGAACATATTGTGTGTGTGTGTGTTTGGGTGCATTTTAAACCAATGCGTCTCCAGAAATGAGCCACGTATTTCATAAAATACATGGAACAAAGTATTTTAAAGATCTATAAAACTAACAGATTTTCGGCTTTATTTTTTAACGTAGACAGCCTATATTTTTGAATTATGTAGTTGTATTATTCTAAAAAATATTAGTAAATTTAATATACACGAATAGAATTTATTCTATGCTGCTTAGTTAAGCAAGCATCTTTTTTTTTATCACAGAAACAGGAAAAAAGCCCATCATGTTCTTTCTTTTTTTCCAAAATGTCTTGAAATTTTATTGATGAGCTATTGCACTATGCATTTTTTTTCTTTTAATCGCTTTATCAGCTGAATGTTAAAAGCAGCTCTTTGTTTCTCACAAAGATTATTATAAAAAGGACTATAAATATAAGCATTTTTATAAAGGACCAACCTCTGTTAGTTTGCTTTTATAACTCAGCATGTTTTGTAACCTTATAATGACCCTTTCTTGCTGGAACTTTAGTGAAAATCTTTCAACATCAATCTCTTGCTGAAAAACTCTCAAAACACAATTCTCACCCAAGAAATCCCTTGCACCCCTTAACCCGGACCATTGCGGTGTTTATGGCCTATCTTCATGTGAGCCAATGAACTTGAAGCACAAATGAGCAGATTAAGCAAAAGGTCCTATCCCCTTTTTTGTTTATAGCGCAGGGTCGAGCACGTGCTTGGAATTTAATAGGGCACATTTCTCGCAAGTATTAATTTCCGTGTCGTGAATACTACCTTTCGATTTATCCATGTTTTAGTGACGTTTATGATTCTCCCACTAATTCACCTCCCACAAATATCATGCATTTACATGCATATTAAAGATGGGGTAAGATCTGTGAAAGCTTAATAAGGGGAAAAAATGATTAAAATCATTAATATAAGGTATTCATTAATCAAATTATCAAAAAAAATTGTACGATACTCATTTTAATATTTTGATTATACTTTAACAATTAAGGGATTATAAACGATTGCGGCTTTCGCAAAACTTGTCAATCAAATTCAAAGATTAATTGAGTTCTTGAAAGCCAAAGGGTGGCCATTCACCATAGCTATGATGTATAGTATAGTGCTTAATGCAAAACCCGGAAATGGTTCTTAATTTTGAACCTTTGTACGCCAGCAATTATGGTTGACAGATTTCACATGCATTAGATAGCATTAATACAGGCGGCACAAGATAACCACCAGGAGCTCAGGAACTAGCTAAGCCCTTGAGGCTTTATTCTCTGGAGATCAAGACTCCAGTACATCATTTTCTATTAGAAAAAAAAAAAAGAGAGTCAAATCAAAGGAGGAACGGCAACCCTCCAAAAATTAGTTCAAATGCAACTAGAAAATGACAAATTATTTAAAGTTGCGTGGGCAACTGAACCATGATTTTACAACGTGACTCTGGAGATTCTGGCAATTCTGCTTCAAAAGGCTCTGAACTTTTGTAAACGTGTTCAGTTAAGTTCCCTTTATCAGACAGAAATGTTCAAAATTACATTTTAATATCTAAAAATAAATATATATATATCTATTTCATCTTTCTTTCCTCGTGGGTCCAGTTGCCCCATAAAAATGGGGGCTCTAACGATTTTGACGAAATTTTGTAATCTATCGTTTTCGGACACGACAATACCATTCGACTAGATCGCATGTTCAAGAAAATTCGATTAGTGGGTCATTTTGGGTCACAATGGGTCAGGGTCAAGCTAATTGAATCTAAAAAGACGCTCAAAACATTTTGACCAAATTTTGTAATTTACCTTTCTGGGCATGAAATGACTATTGGGCTAAGTTCCATATTCGGGAAAATTCGATTAGTGCGCCATTTTTGGGTCACTGCGGGTCAAGCTAATTGTATCTAGAAAACGAACCAAACGATTTTGCCAAATTTTGTATTATACTGCTTCTGGGCATGAGAAGACCATTGGGCTAAGTTCACGAAAATTCGATTAGTGGGTCATTTTTGGGTCACTGTGGATCAAGCTAATTGTATCTAAAAAACAACTCAAACGATTTTGAGAAAATTTTGTATTATACCGTTTCTGGGCATGAGCACACCATTGGGCTAAGTCACTTGTTCGAGAAAATTCGATTAGTGTGCCATTTTTGGGTCACTGTGGGTCAAGCTAATTGTATCTAAAAAACGAGTCAAATGATTTTGCCAAATTTTGTATTATACAGTTTCTGGGCATGAGCAGACCATTGGGCTAAGTCACATGATCGGGAAAATTCTATTAGTGTGTAATTTTTGGGTCACTGTGGGTCAAGCGAATTTTAGCTAGAAAACGGTTCAATCGATTTTGACTAAATTTTGTATCCAATCGTTTTAGGGTGCGAGAAGACTTTTGGGCTAGGTGACATGCTCGAGAAATTTCAATTAATGGGTCATTTTTGGGTTACTGCGGGTCATGCTAATTTTATCTAAAAAACGACTCTAACGATTTTTTCTATACTCTATATTCTACAGTTTTGGATTACGAGAAGACCATTGGGCTAAGTGTCACATGTTCGAGAAAATTCGATTAGGGGGTTATTTTGGGGTCACCGTGGGTCAAGCTAAGTTTATCCAGAAAACGGCTTTAACGATTTTGGCAAAACTTTGTATTATATCGTTTCTGAGCATGAAAAAACCTTTGGGCTAAGTCGTATGCTCAAGAAAATTCTATTAATGGGTCATTTTGGGTCATAATGTGTCAGGGTCAAGCTAACTGTATCTCAAAAAGGTTCAAACGATTTTGACAATTTTTTTTTTATATTATACCGTTTCCTAATGCGTGAAGACCATTGTAATAGGTCGCATATTCGATAAATTTCGAGTAGTGTGTCATTTTTGGATCAACGTGGGTGAAGCTAATTTTATCTAGAAAATGACTAACGATTTTTACTAAATTTTGTATTCCATCGTTTTCAGGCTCGAGAAGAGCATTGGGTTAGGTCGCATTTTCGAAAAAATTCGATTAGTGGGTCATTTTGGGTCTCTATGGCTCGGGATCAAGCTAATTGTAACTAAAACAGCAAGAATGATTCAGTGGGAATAATATATCGCGATAAACACAAAGCTAACTTTGACCGAGTTTAGCTCGGTCATCCCTGCTAGTGTCAACTAAAGGACGTTGTAAGAGAAATCTTTACTGCCAATGTATCTAAAAAAAGCACTAAAGGTGAAAATATTAGATTTATTTATACCAAAAGCGTACTTATGTATTTTAGTATAGGTAATAAGTATAAAAGTTACATGGGTATTTTAAGTTTAAAAATAACAAGATAAATCTATGAACAAACGACTACGTAAGTACTTAAATATCTCATTCTCTTTTTTTATTTACCACAATGGAAGTTCGATATGTCCAATAAACATGTGGAGAATGTAACCATATTTTTATATCGAACAGAACTATTTTTTATTCGTTTCGATAATTTTCTAATAATCTCACTTTGCCTTATGTACGCCTCATCATCTCTATCGTAAAATTTCGAGCTATAGCTATCACACTTAAGAAATTTGGTTTGATACCCCAAACATGCTTTTAAAAAATTATATTATGTAATTTTAATAAAGTGTTATGTAATTATCTTTATTGCAAGCAAAAAAAAAAAAACAATGGAGAAATTAATTTCCCGTAGTTAGAGAAACTCAAAAAGATAACTGCTATAACTGTTGGGGTAATTGGATACCATAAGGTCCAGTTACCCCTGATACATGTCCCATTTACCCCATCCTTGAAAAATGTATGGGGTAACTGGAACACCGGCCTTACATTTGAAACACGAAGTAAATATGTATAGATACCTAATAATATTAATTTATTTATGTGTCTAATCTTTAAATAAAAAGATTGTTTGATAAAAGTACTTACCATATTTTAATAAAAAGCCGAGGAAGTTCAACCAAATGGACATTGTTTTTCAAAAAAGAAACCTAAATTTTCGACAACCTATCACAGCAAAGAAAGAGTTATGATTGAGTTGGCACACGTTGTTTTAAGAAGTAGCGATAGGGGTGCAATGTTGACAAAAGCTAAAACTTAAAAAAACATCAACAGTTTCTTATAAAATAGTCTATGGCCCGGTTACCTCGTGGGTCCAGTTACCGCAGCTTACCTTGCGTCCAGGAATCAATTTACAAATCCCAAAAAGGTGGATTAAATTAAGCTCATTTATTTTTTCTTTTTGGTTGTCATATCGTTAAAAAGAAAAAAAAATATTTATTTCTTAATACATTCACTAGCTCGCGCTTCTTACGAAGCATACAAAAAGTGGAAATACTAAAAGCGAAATACTGGAAATAGCGCCAAGATGGCAACTCATTTTGGTCGCCAAATTTGATGATATATCGCCAAGATGGCGATAAACGTAGAGACGTTTGGCGACAGAGCCCCACCCTCTTGGTTACCCCCCTTATAAGTGTCAGAAAGCTCTGGCTAATTAGATGCGTTTCGCAGATTTTCATTGGTCCATTTCCAAATCGTTACTTTTTTTTATATATAGAAGGACAAGCATCCCCCGACATCGTAAGTAATGCGTTCCGTAAACTTTTGCGTAACTTGAATTTTACGTAAGTCGAATTTGTAAATAGCTTAGGTAAAATTTCGTAAGAAACTCTAATATTTATATACATTATTTAAACAGTATTATTTTATAAACAAAGCAGCATGCAGCAGCATTTACTTGCACATAAACTATAAAAATATGAAAACATATAAAAACAAACTGAAAAACACTTTTCAAATAAAAAATATCTTGTGGAATACGGGATTTATAAATTCAACATTGATGATTAATTTATATCGATTTTGAATCTACATCAAAAGACTAGGTGAAGAATTTATATCAAACAAACAGCTGAAGCTAGAAGAAAAAACACACTCGTTCCTCTTCATCGAAACTTGAAAATTAGGTTTCGTTGTAATTTGAATTCAGCTAACAAAATTGTAACAGTTAAACAAATTTTTAGCCCCAGGTACGGTATGCTATTTCTTTCTCCCAGCTTATTTTGTGTCACCTTCAAAAAATAACGTTACCTTACAGAAGCCAGCCGTAAAACAAAGCATAGTACGATTAAATACTCTATAGCAATTTTTTAAACTTCTAAGCATCGCACATTTTCCATTTTTATACCGTCGTATTGGGGAAAAAATGTACTTTTAAATGCAATTTGTTTGAAAACTTTATCTCCATTTATTTTTGAAAATATTATTATTATTTTTTTTTTATTTTTTTTTTTTTTTTTTGTAGCTTTCGGAGCCATTTGCTTAACATTGGCAACGGAAGTACTCCATTTCTGTAGAAAGTAAAGGAAAAGCAGTTGTAAAATATTAATTATATATTTTTGTTGCCATTTTTTCATAACAACCGAAAGAAAATGTAATTAAAATACGTGATATTTTGAAAAAATGTAAACGAATGATTTCTGTTAAAAGATGGAGCTATTATAAACTATATTTAATTTGAAGTATCTATATTAATGTTACAAACAAACAAAGACCTATAAATCATTAGACAGACTTTTTTTTTTTTTTTTTTTTTTGGTCGAGTTTTTTTTAATAACGACATCTTTTTGTTTCATTTGTGTATTATTTCGCGATAGTGACGTCCTACGCCTACTTTACTGTAGATGTTTAAGAGTGGATCTTAAATGTGGAATTCTTAAGCGGATGCGTATGACGTCATTTTACATAAAATAAAAGCGTGTGCTGTAAGTCTTAAAATTGAAATATGTTTTGTATTATTTATACAGTGTGTCCACGTATAACCTGACCGACCTTTATTTTCGCAACCGTTGGTTCTAGATGCACACTTCCAATTGCAAAAATGGTTTAAATAAGGTAATAAATAAATATATGATTTCAACCATGCTTTCAGGAGTCGTGTATAAAGTACTTAAACTTATTTCAAGATATCTGCGCTTTGAAAGAAATCGTAGAAATATTACGGTTAACTTTTATTAGTTAAGTTTCAGATTAGTTAAAATAACTGTATTTTAACATATGTTTTATTTTGTAAGGATTTGAGGCTATGATTTCTTTTAACTAAAATTATGTTATTTCCATAAGGTAAGTTTTATTTAACTTGCAATGATCGTCTTTCCAGTTTAAAATGTGTACTCGAACTTTAACTTACTTTCAAATGTCCGATCGAAGTTAAATTTTACATACTGACTTAAATCCGATGACAATGCAATATTATTATGATTTTCGACTCTCGCCATCTTATACATACTTATATTAGAGAGGACAACATAAAAAAATTCGGATAGATTACCGTCAAGTCAAGAAGTTTAAGAAAGAGTTTTAAATTAGATAACATAAATCTGCGATGATTGTGTTTTTTAACTTTTATAATTACATTTTATGTATTTTTTTAACGCTGAATCAAAAAATTACCTTCACTTTTAACCATCATGTCAAGAATTTTCGCAAATCGTAAATTTCAAAGTTAAAAAATAGCGAAAAATCTGATACTATAGAATAGATGCAAGACTTTTTTATTCAGTTTAATTTTATTTAATTCAATAATTTATTAGATTTTGTTATTTTCATCCTTACTGTTATTTTTACTGTTATTTTTATCCTCTTATAATGTTCAGTACAAATTGTACATTTTGCAGCAATATGTCAGAATGATTAAAGATTTCAAATTGATATTGCAATGCTAATTTTACTCTCAACCATTTCTTTATTATATCTGACGAAATTATATTTCTACTAAATTTGTGAATAACCCCTAATATGCAGCAAAACATGTACTCCAACTTTAAACAGCTATTACTCGGTCAATTTTAATCGTAGACTAACCGGACTTTTTTGGCCTTACTTGCCAGAGTAACAGGGAAATTTTACTAAATATAACTTATAGGACCGGGGGACCGTATAAAAATTTAGATTCTGTAATTCTTCCCTAAATTGTGTTTTCGCTTCAAACATTTTTTATCTTAACCCTGCACCTAATTTTGACCATATTTGTAATTGAATGTATGCATCTAGGACCAACGGTTGCGAAAATAAAGGTCGGTCAGGTTATACGTGGGCTGGGCACACTGTATAAATACATTTTTTTTTTTTTTTTTTTTTTTTTTTTTTTTTTTTTTTTTTTATCGGGGGCGACAGTAAATTCTGAAAAAGCAGAATTTTTGTTTTCTAGTTGTTTTTTTTTCTTTTGCCTCATTTTAGTCAGATTTGTGTTTGTTTTGTTAAAGATTTGATTGTATATCCTAATAAAAATATAACTCTATCTAATATATAAAAACTATATTATTGTTGCGGTTTTTTATCTGTATATTTTATTTATAAAACAATTATCAAAAGTATGCAAATACGTATCAAATGCGTTCATAAATGTAATTTTCGAGATTTATTACGTGAGTGCGAATTTAAGTAAACCTAGGGATACGAATTGAATATTTCCAACTGAGCGAAAAAATGCCCAGGCTGGGAATCGAACCCAGATCCTTGGCTTACAAGGCCAATGCTTTTCCATTTAAGCTAACTGGGCCGACAACCAGCCAGCATATTTCGCTCAGAAAATCTTATTGGTTGGAACATCTGGTCTGTCATGTAGACAGCTCAACAGAATAAACCGCAGGTAAAGGACCTCCATTATAAACGATGGATACGTAGATGAACTATTATTTTAACACAATCAAACTGACTGGTAAAGTTATCATACGAATTGAATATTTCCAACTGAGCGAAAAAATGCCCAGGCTGGGAATCGAACCCAGATCCTTGGCTTACAAGGCCAATGCTTTTCCATTTAAGCTAGCTGGGCCGACAACCAGCCAGCATATTTCGCTCAGAAAACCTTATTGGTAATAACATCTGGCCTGTCATGTAGACAGCTCAACAGAATAAACCGCAGGTAAAGGAACTCCATTCTGTTGAGCTGTCTACATGACAGACCAGATGTTATTACCAATAAGGTTTTCTGAGCGAAATATGCTGGCTGGTTGTCGGCCCAGTTAGCTTAAATGGAAAAGCATTGGCCTTGTAAGCCAAGGATCTGGGTTCGATTCCCAGCCTGGGCATTTTTTTGCTCAGTTTGAAATATTCAATTCGTATGATAACTTTACCAATCAGTTTGATTGTGTTAAAATAATAGTTCATCTACGTATCCATCGTTTATATGGAGTTCCTTTACCTGCGGTTTATTCTGTTCAGCTGTCTACATGACAGACCAGATGTTATTACCAATAAGATTTTCTGGGCGAAATATGCTGGCTGGTTGTCGGCCCAGTTAGCTTAAATGGAAAAGCATTGGCCTTGTAAGCCAAGGATCTGGGTTCGATTCCCAGCCTGGGCATTTTTTCGCTCCGTTGGAAATATTCAATTCGTGTGATAACTTTACCAATCAATTTGATTGTGTTAAAATAATAGTAAACCTAGGGATACCCGTACATCAGTTTTTTGAAAGTTATTACCATGGTTAGATAGACCACCAATTAGAGCGAAAAAGAAATTTTATAGGAAAAATATCATTTATACAATAAAATAATAATAATAAATAATATATAATAATAAATAAATAAATAAATAATAATTAATAATTAATAAATAATAAATAAATAAATAATAATTAATAAATAAATTAAATTAAAATAACAAAGTTTATTATTACTGTATTACTCGTATATCATCTGCATACCAGAGAAACTTGAAAATTAGGTTATAGGTTAAGCCAAAGAGTTTGCCAGAGATTTCATCTTTTATAGCCACTTTCTTTGTTCTGAATATTTCAGTGTTCATGTGCATTTTTATTATACATCTGTGAAACTTGTGTTTTATTTATTAATTTTTTTAATTAAAGTTTAACTCTGCTATGGAATATTGTACGGAAACAAATGCTGAACTTTTTGCATTCTTTCAAGTGCAAAAGTGTTATTCTTCTGGAATTGGAGTTATTTAATCGAGTGAACTAAAAAAAAAAATCATGCCTGAAAATTATTTTTAAAATCATAAAACTCAGTAAATTGAGATGCAGTTTTTACACAAATTACATCTGAAAGTCCATTTTTATTTTTCAATTCAATTATGTAAAAATTAAAATGGCGCGATGTTTAGAAATTAATAATTTTGCAATAAAAACGAAATTTTTTAGGTGGTTGCCACCGTCGATATGACATCACGTTACTCACAAACATGCTTTTGCCTTATAATATAGATATATCTTCTTTTTCGCAATTTCTGAGTTACGGTGTCCAAAGGGTCATTTGCCTCAAGTCACGAGAGGTCGCTACCAGATTCTGTATCGGAATTTAAATTTAAACGATGGACTGAACAAGAAAAAAAATTTGTTTAACAACAAGCTTCGAAATTAATTTTCAACACCCGGAACGCAAAAAACACGATTTTGTTTTAACGACTTCATCAGTTGTTTCTCGTAATCGCGAAATATATCATTTTTCTCACTCCCGCAAATTTATTTAAATGCTAAGTAGTAGCAGTATAAGCTAACTCGTAAATTATAGAAAGAAAGGGGTTAAGGGTTATTGATTTTCAGCGCCAAATATAATTACATCCATGTTTGGCCACTTTTCATTGAATTTTGAGTCAAAAATCTCTTGTGTTTAAATCGTGCTCGTGGTGTATTCAGTTCATCATTGGTTACAAGTAGGAAGTGCCAGGTTAGTTTTCCAATCGAGCCTCTCGACAGAGATACCGACCTCTGAAAATCCTTTGCAGTAATACGATCAGTGATTTTTAATTATTCTCAGTATTCGCTCTCATCCTTTTCAATAATTTTGTCAGTAATATAAGATGACCAGATCTTTCGAGTAGAAATGGAGACCTGTATTCTAATACAGTAGCCTCTCGTTATATCGCGTTTGTCAGCAGACGAGAAAAAAACGCAATATATCCGTTGGAAACCACAATAATCAGATGACCGGTTTTACATCCATAGCGTACAAGTCGATTCCAGAATTTTCTTTGCGTTTTGGCAGTTGAAAAAGTCTACTTACAGCGAAAAATATGGTATATACTATTGCTACTCTGTGACCAAATATGGATACCGTGTTATACCACATTTTTATTTCAAGCTATTCAAACAATATTTTGTTCCATCGACAGATTAATCAGAAACAACGCTGATACATGGCCGTCACTGTGTTGTATAATACTTCACGTAGCCTCAGAAAATGGACCCAAACGAATTACCCAAACGTGACATCGATATAAATAGATCAATCACATCCCTCCCCACAAACCTCACTTATGAACAAAATGAAAATTCCCTTCTATAACTGCTCACAGGTATCTTTAACCCTTTGATGGTCTTGAATATCAAGTGGTCGAAAGGCTTTCTCTTCGATCGGCCATTTTCGATGTGGGGTCAGGGGTGGGCGGAGATTAAAGCATTTTTCCGAATTTGACCTCTGACTCCTTGGAAATTTGTCGATATAATATGTTTTCTGCCCATAAAAGTGGCAACCGGTTCCGATGTCTATAAAGGGGATATAATCTTTATTTTATTTTATTTTTGGCCGATCCTGTTATTTTTTTAATGATGTTAACACGAATTAAAGGATCATTAAAAGACTGAATTTTTAGTTTGTTTTATTTTTAAATGCATGTGTGTGTTCTACGCGTGGAAATTTATTGATGTCTAATCACTGAGGTTTGTTTTTTCGTGATTTTGGAATATACATGATAAAGCATTTAATAATTGTCTCCCTCAAGAAATACCAAAATTTATTGATTAATGTGTTGATGTTGAATAAGAGCATGATATATTATAAGGGCAAGATGGGAAATCCTATATAATTGTGTTAATTTATTTTTGATACTATTCAATTTCGAAGCGAAGGCTAAGTCTGTAGTTCTTTAACCTTCGCCGTGTGAGAAAGACTTATGTATGAGTGTAGTGCGAATTTTTAGCATAGCTTGATTGACTAGAAAAGTCTATGTACAACAAACTATTGCAGAGAGAATTGTTGTATTTCTGACTTATTTGTTAAGATACCAGAACTGACTGGCTTTTTCGGTTATAACTGCACTCTGATAGCTCATTAAATTGCGTAGATGAGTCAAACAATTACTTCTAGCTGGTGATAACTTCCAGATAACTTTCTGTCTTATTTCGAAGAAATTTGGTGATAACACTGACGAAACTTCATTTTTTAAGGTGTATCAAATCTAGCCTATATGACTGCAATTGTTAATTTGTTTTAACTCATCAATGGCGTAACATTAATTGGATGTTACTTCCAAGTTAGCTAGCACTTACACAATCCGTTACAGCAACGCGGTTCAGTGCGCAGAAAAGTGTAAATTTAACCAGTCTGCATCTTGAAACATACTATCGTTTTTAACACTTTCCAACATTGTTGTATAGTGTTTATGAATTCGGTTTGTCTGTCCATCTGTCTGCCCACAATCTAACTCGTGCAAATATACTCGGATTTTCATGAAATTTTTATATGTTAATGATGTTTAACAAGGCATGTTCCGTATATGACGTATGTAGCATGAATAGTTCATTTATAGAAGCACTTAAAAAGAATTCCGTTACATTATAGTCAATGGGGAAAAATCTTTGTATTGCCTTTTGATGACATTACGCTATCTGAAATGTACTGAAATTCATATAGAGCACTGAATTTCACTACAAGATTATTACTATATATAGAATAGGGCATTCACAGCATTTATCGTTCATTTACAGGGACACACAAAAGAAATCGATTACAGTGCTGTCTTTGAGCAATAATTTCAAATGTATTGAAATTCATATAAATCATTGAATTTCACTACAAGATGACTGCTATAGAATAGGACATTCATAGCATTTATTGTTCATTTACAGGCACACACAAAAGAAATCGATTACAGTACTGTCTTTGAGCTATAATTGCGCGAAGTGCATTATCAATTTTGGTATGCGCTTTTAAATTCAACAATGTTTTGCATATTAATCGTTTCGTATAAATCCTATACCTCGTACACAGGTCTGCACAAAAGAATTCGCGTAACATTCTCTTTATTAACGGAAATTGCTGAAGGGGAATTTTCAACTGTGGTATGTATTTCCTAATTGAACTAATTATAGTCGATTACTCCATTAAAACACTCTTTTCATATTTATCTTGCCCTAAAAAAATCTTAAAGGCTAATTTTGACACTATTTGTTTTAAAGATATTATACCTTTATAGGAAAATGAGAAAAGCTATTGAATTCCTTGAAATAGGAATAAGAATAGCTACAAATGCTATTCATTTTCCAATGAAAATTATTTCAGGAATGTATCATAAAGTTATCAAATTGCTAAAAGGTGTTAAATAAAATCTATAAGAACAGTAAACAAAAAAGAAAAATCGTGCGTCAAGCATAGATTATAAAACAGCTATTCATTTTCCAATGAAAATTATTTCAGGAATGCATCATAAAGTTATCAGATTGCTAAAAGGTGTTAAATAAAATCTATAAGAACAGTAAACAAGAAAGAAAAATCGTGCGTCAAGCATAAGTTATAAAACTGCTATTCATTTTCCAATGAAAATTATTTCAGGAATGTATCATAAAGTTATCAAATTGCTAAAAGGTGTTAAATAAAATCTATAAGAACAGTAAACAAGAAAGAAAAATCGTGCGTCAAGCATAGATTATAAAACAGCTATTCATTTTCCAATGAAAATTATTTCAGGAATGTATCATAAAGTTATCAAATTGCTAAAAGGTGTTAAATAAAATCTATAAGAACAGTAAACAAGAAAGAAAAATCGTGCGTCAAGCATAGATTATAAAACACTTTCCAACACTTTCAAAATAATTTAACAAAACTTCGCCATTTAATAAGGTAAAGAAGGTAGTATACGTAAGTAACATTTTTGAAAAGTATTAACACATTTGAAAACCAGATTTCAACGTTACACTATTTTAAGCATAATTAAATTTATATGCCATAAAATTAATTAACTTATAATTAAGTTTTAAAAACATTAAAATTTTGCATTGTCATCGAAAAACACACCCACGTAATTTTTATAATTCTAGAATATTAAGAAGTAGTTTCAAAATCGATTACAAAATTCCATCTTACATGTAAGCAAGAAAGAAAAAATCATGCGTCAAGCATAGATTATGAAACACTTTCCAACACATTCAGAATAATGTAGCAAAACTGCACCGTTTAATAAGTTATAATATTATGTCTAATTCAACCCTATGGAAACGCATAACACATTTGAAAACCCAATTTCAGCTGTTCCCATCTACAATCGGAAAATTATTCGAATTCTTTGAACAGCCCTGTATATATTGTATTGCCCTATTGTATAGTAATCATCTTGAAGTGAAATTCAGTGATTTATATCAATTCCAATACATTTGAAATTGCGTAATGTCATTAAAATACACTGCAAACATTTTTTCCCCATATACCATAATGTAATGGAATTCTTTTGAGTGCCCCTGTAAATGAGCTATTAATCCCACATATACTTCATATACAATACCAAACATGCTTTGGTGACCCTAAATAACGTTTATCGATCGCATGAAAATCCGAGTATATTTACGCGAGTTAGAGCGTGGACAGACGGGCAGATAAATCGAATGCATAAACACATTTCAACTTTGTTGGAAAGTGTTAAAAACAGGTTGCGTTGAATAAAAGAGTGTAAAGACAGAACAAACAGTGTTGAATTCAGACACTTTTCTCCGGGAGGGATTTCTGTTGCTCCGGAGGGGACATTATAGAATTGTGAGGGGAGTTGCACTTTTTGACCATTGGAAACACAAAATCTCAAATCTTCCGGAGCGGGGGGGGACATTGCTCAGAGGGGGTATCCCCCCACCCTGACCACCCCCTAAATTCAACACTGAGAACAAGTAATAGGTGCTAGTAGGCTACGCACCCTGAGGTTTCCGTACAGTTATGTCGTATTGCCGAAAAACTTTATTAGTACCCGTACGCTGTAAACAAACTGCGTGAAAAAACGGAAAATGTAGTGACAGCAAAGTTGCCTCGTATTCTCCACTTTTTTTCACAAAACTTCCATCTTAGCGCTTCCCCGTTTTCAAGATTGAAATTTTGCGCTATTCAAAAAAAAAAGAAAAGAAAATTTGTTTTTAGAAATAAATGTAAGCAATAGCGCAATATTAATCAAATCTATATAATAATTATTTAGTGGTATTACAACTGGTGCATATTTATACGGAACAGGCATTTGTATTTTATATTTTCACACCCGTTGTTTATCGCCTGCCCTTCCTCAGAATTCAAACCTTGATACACTGAAATAATGAAGTACTCAAAAATGAGTAAAACGATGTACTCATTGAGTACTTTTGAATCACAAATGAACCTATGCTTTCTCAAGTTTGAAACATCACATGTTATCAAACCCAAACAAAACGATAATTTTGTACATTGTAATGGTTTATTTCATTCATGGTGGCATAAATATGTTCATTAATAGGAAAAAGATGCAATATACCCCGGAAATCAGGGAATAATTTTACATTTTTATTCCCCTGAAGGAACTATATCTTGCGTTTCCTTTACAATGAGTAAAGATAACATTGTTGTTATAAATGCTTCATCAATGTCAATCAAAAATGAGTACATAACAGTTCATATTTCATTCATGGAGGCATAAAAGATGTTCATTAACAGGAAAACAATGCAATATACCCTGGAAATCGGGGAATAATTTCACATTTTTATTCCGCGGGAGGAACTATATCTTGCGTCTTCTTTACATTACGTAAAGATAACATTTTTGTTATGAATGTTTCATTAATGTCAATCAAAAATGAGTTACATAGCAGTTCATATTTGAATACATCTATAATATCAAAAATGAGTACATATTTCACTACATCCATGAGATCAGAAAATCAGTACATGATGGTTTATATTTGTACACATCTAGGGAATCAAACATAGTACATGTGTTTCTCAATTTTGAGTAAATTTGGATAGGAGCTATTTTGAGTATGTTACGTTTTTTTAAATTAAGTATTTATTACTCAATTTTGAGAACCCATTTTTTGCAGTGTACTCGCCATTAAAAAATTTCTCTGTCCTCTTCACCACCAACCCAGAACTAACGATTTAATTGTAGGGCTAAACATAATTTACGAAATGAAAGTTAAAATTCTAGTGCTATATTCAACATTGAGTTAATTAAAATACATATAAAAGCACAAATAATTGTACAAAAATTACTTTCAGGTGAATTAAAAATATCTTAAAATGCATTAGAAAAACTCACAACGTTTTCAGCCATTATAAGGCCGTTATCAGTGGGATTTAAATGTTGTTATTATTTTCTTTGCGTTTATTTGAGAATTGTCCAGAAAAAAACATTGTAATTTAAAGGTTGTACGTCAGATGAGAGGCCATTGTAATAAGTCGAAAATTAAAATTCTAGTGCTATATTCAACATTGAGTTAATTAAAATACATATAAAAGCACAAATAATTGTACAAAAATTACTTTCAGGTGCATTAAAAATATCTTAAAATGCATTAGAAAAACTCACAACGTTTTCAGCCATTATAAGGCCGTTATCAGTGGGATTTAAATATTGTTGTTATTTTCTTTGCGTTTATTTGAGAATTGTCCAGAAGAAAACATTGTAATTTAAAGGTTGTACGTCAGATGAGAGGCCATTGTAATAAATCGAAAATTAAAATTCTAGTGTATATTCAACGTTGAGTTAATTAAAATGCATATAAAAGCACAAATAATTGTACAAAAATTACTTTCAGGTGCATTAAAAATATCTTAAAATGCATTAGAAAAACTCACAACGTTTTCAGCCATTATAAGGCCGTTATCAGTGGGATTTAAATGTTGTTGTTATTTTCTTTGCGTTTATTTGAGAATTGTCCAGAAGAAAACATTGTAATTTAAAGGTTGTACGTCAGATGAGAGGCCATTGCAATAAATCGAAAATTATCTTTCGTACAAATAATTGCCAAGAAGCCATTATAAAAGAATCAACTGGAATAATTGCTAATAAAGATACAGCTTGTAGCGATGCACTATCATACGATATCCACTAAGTATGGAGAGATTTTCTGCATAATAGATGAAAACTCGTTTTGTTGAAAATTTGAATAACATTATCTGGCATCTCATCTGACGTACAACCTTTAAATTACCATGTTTTCTTTTTGGACAATTCTCGAATAAGCGCAAAGAAAATAATAACAACATTTAAATCCCACCGATGACGGCATTGTAATGGCAGAAAACGTTCTGAGTTTCTGTAATGTATTTTAAGATATTTTTAATGTATTTTAAATATATTTATATGTACGCACCTCAAAGTAATTTTTGTGCAATTATTTGTGCTTTTATATGTATTTTAATTATCATTTAGGAAAGTTTAACTGGATATTATTTCTCTCAATTTAAAACGAACATTTTTGTTTTTCTGTCTTAGAAGAATTTTTTTTTTTTTCTTTGTATGTTTAACGTCCATTGAGTAGCAATAAAAAGGAAATTTTCAGTTTATTCCGGGAAAATAAACATTTTCCATTTAAAATGGAAATTCTCCGTTAAAAGACAAAAAATTAACATATAATCACTGTAAATATGCCGATTTTTTTTCCAAATATACAAAAAAAAATAATAACTGCTTACTTATACCTAGATATTTCTTGTAATTGTTGTATCGTAATGTATTTAATTATCCATTAAATCTCAACCAGATTTGTTTGTGATGACTGAAAAAAGAACGAATTGCACCACTATGTACCTCAAAGTTAGAAAAAAGATAGTCCATAATTGTAGTGATCCTAATAGTACTTTCGCTTATTATTGGCTGCATGCTTATCGAAGACAAATGTAAGCAAATTTCGTCTACAATACGTTAATTTGATGTGGGTCCCGATTATGGAAAATTCAAATATTGAAAAACGTTGTTTTAAGGCCTTAACTTTTTATTGCATTCAGTTAGAAGCTCTAAATTTTAACAAAACAATAAGGCCGTGGACCGCATTATTTTTATCTTAATTTTGACGTGATAGCCCCGGCCATCTCCGAAAAAAAAACGGTCTTGATAGACAGACAACTTTGTCACATAATAAACCGACTAGAATTAAAAATTAACTATTTTCGTATTTTTTTCCTTTACATTTGCTATAAAATCTTCCTTCGTGTCAAATTTCAAGATTCTTTGTCAAAAGTTTTGATAAAGGGTTTGTATGAAAAAAAAAAAAAAAAAAAACGTTCTTTTAAGGCTGTAACTTCTTATTGCATTGAGTTAGAATCTCAAAATCTATCTATTCTATACTAATATTATAAAGAAGTAAAGTTTGTTTGTTTGTAGGAGGAACTACCGAACCGATTTCAAAAGTAATGGTATCAAAATGATTGTGTTAGTTCCTGTTGGAACATAGGCTATATCTTATGTCCATGCCACTAACTCAAAGGAGGTGCAGGAGCAAAAAACGTTCTAAAAATGCGATTTTTGTGTTATTGAAGGACCTAGAAACATGAAATTTGGCATGGTATTTAGTTACTTATAAGATATAAATGACCTCTAAGAACATTTCTTAAAACATTCGAAATTTAAAAAGGGATGAAAATGCGCGAAAAGCGTTCTAAAAAACGTTCTAAATGGCGATTTCTAAGCAGTGGCGTAGCTACATATTCAGCGCCCTGGAGCAAGTAAAGTTTGTGCGCCCTTTTGTCTCTCAAAAAAGTTCTGCGCAATTATGTTTGGAAGTTACATATATAAATATATATATATGTAACTAGCTGACCCGCCCGGCGTTGCTCAGGCCCATTATAATAACGTAATTTTATATATTCATAAAGTAGTTCAAATGAACCTGGTTTTAGGGGTGGCCCACTGCCTTCGGCAGCGTCTTGTGTGCTCCCGACAATCCTCTTTCAGAACGAACCTGTGGCCTGGTTCACCGCTACCAAAGGCAGTGTATGCCAGGAGTGTTCCGTACACGCTGAAGACAATCGAAAACCAAGTTGAATGAGTATACCACGTAGTAATCGAGCCCATAGAACCCGAGATAAGAATACGAATCCTAGCAGTGGAAATATAATCTTTAAAACAATCGTAAGCTAAGTTGAATGGACCAATTTCCGTTGAAATAGAGCCCATAACAACCGAGAAAAGAATGCCCCGTTAATGTTCGAAAATGGTGGTAACAGAAGTCTAAGATAAACTTTCACAATGTAGAAAGTAGCTGAATAGTAAGCTAAGCTTAATTTTCCATTTACCGTTGAAATCGGACATATTGAACCCGAGAAAAGAATGCACCATTAATGTTTGAAAATGTTGGTAACTGAAGACCAAGACAAACTTTCATAATACAGAAAGTAGCTGAATCGTAATCTAGGTTGAATTAACCAATTCTCGTTGAAATCGGCCCCCTAGAACCCGGGGAAAGAAGCACCCCGAAGCAGTGGAAGGTGATTGTTACCCCCTCCCACTGTAAATTTAACGAATTACCTTTAACATTAGCGTGATATTTAATTTACGGATGAAATTCTATCCACTCTAAAGCTAACCACTTACCTTTAACAGTGGCGCGAATTTTAATTCACGGCTGCAGTGAGTAAATGTAAGTTGATGCCCTAAGAGAAGATTAATGTTCGAAAAAGGTGGTAGCTGGAGTAAAAGAAATTTTTCGTGGTTTCTAAAGTAGCCGGAGGACCCTAGAACTATGCTTAAGAAAATTGCAAGACTATCGGATAATTTTTAAAGAAACTGCACCAAGGACCCTAAGAAGGCGATTAATATCCAAAATTGGTGGTAGCTGAAGTGTGAGTAATTTTTTTGTTTTTCATGTAGTAGCTGGAAGACCTAAGAAATAGTTAGGGAAAAAATCGTAGTGAATCGGACAATTTTTATAGGGGGACCAAAAGGAGCTTACTGATAATTGAGAACAAAGCTTAAGATGAAAACACGATAAAAGGTCCTAGTACTTAGCGCTTTAGATTTTCAATTAGTCGAAATTAAATATAGGGTATAAATATTAATCATTAGAAAAAATTTCAAAGAAATGCTTAAAAAAGAGCCCTTGAATCCCAATAGAAATATGAAGGTGTTGGCTCGGGGAGAGAAGACCAAGACTCAATTTTGAAGTTATGCAATGAGATTGTGACACGATTAGTGGGTGAAAATGCATGGCGCACAAAAAGTTACCCTAGAGGGGCAGTGTCTGAACTGAAATGTAGAAACGAAAAAAAAAACTAAATGGAAAAAGATCCCTCAAAATGATAATCGGATTAAAAGGGGCGATTTATTAACAATTTAGGGCACAAAAACTTCAAGTGGCCTTGTACCAAGCCCCAGGTGTCCAGGGTCTCACCTGGAATGTAGCTGGGCAAGGGCCCCAAGAAGGGATTAATTTTCAAATTTGGTGGTAGCTGAAGTCTAAAACATTTTTATGTTGGTCGTGTAGTAGCTGGATTTCCTAAGATGTTGTTACAAAATAAAAGTTAGTGAATCAAACCATTTTTAAGGGAGATATAAAAGGAGGTCCAAAAGGGGCCAACTGATAGTTGAGAGCAGGGCCCTAAGATGAAAACATGTTAAACGGTTCTAGTACTTAGCGCTTTACATCTCAATAAGTTTTGTTCTAACGTATATACAAAATAGCTGACCGCCGTTCTGATTATCACATTTATAGACAATGTTGAAACAGTCCCGTTTTCATGTTAAAATGTAATTTTTAACAAAAAATAATGTTTGAATTACATTTTCTTTGCCGAAAATATTCTTTATAAATACTTTTGCACATCAAGCGCAAAAATCAATATAATACACATATATATAAGGAAAATCACAATCACAGATTGTACGAATACACGAAGCCTATACATTTCAAACAAACACTTGATAAGGGATTTTACAAAAAAACTAAATAAAATAAAATACGTATATATATATATATATATATATTTAAAGAGAGGTCGCGCTCTTTGGTACCAGACAGGCGGAAAATTCTTGGGGCAGACCATGTCGCCATTGGTCACAGAGAAAATTACAGAATATATACGTTAGGTTTTAAAAGATTTAAATGGGTCTCAGAAGCAAAGAAACTTTCAAGAAAAAAAAATCAATTCTTCTACCTTGCAAAGAGAAATAAAAATCATTAATAAAAAATGCTTCAAAAAAATGATTTTTTTTTTAATTATTAAATGATTTAAGACTTTTCATATCTAATGCTTATAGCAAATTTTAAAACTATATTAGCTTCACCTGAGGGAGGGAGCAGCTTTACCTGGTTTAGGGCGCACAGACCTGCAGGTCGGTTGCCCGGCGGGCCAATCTGCCTTATTTAATCCTAAAATTCTGCGATTAAATAAGGTTTAATACGGAAAAGTACTGTTACAAAAAAGTGGTTTAATTTTGCATAGGCTATAATCAGGCCCTAAGGAACACTGAATTTGGGACTTAATTTTTTCTCTCTTTTTGAAGCTTATCGATTCTGCATTTGACATTTGCAATATTTTCAAAATCTCAAAAACAATACTCACAAAATTTAAGTTGTTGCTTCCCCTTACCCCCCTCCCATCTAAATTTTGTCGCCGTGGGCTGATGTGGAATATGTTTAAATCCAGCTCTTATTATTGTTTTGTAATCTGTATCGATGCATGTTTAGTTTCTACAAAACAAACAAAAAACCGTTCAAAATTTTCGTTTTCTTGTATTTCGTCTGTAAAATGGTCAATAACTTTCTACAATTTTATTTCCTATTTTCCTATGGGCTATTTTTTTTTCCAAATCGTAAAATAATTATCTTTAATTACTACTGTTACATCGTACATATAGGTTTCTCAGCGGTGAATTCTTTGGCTACCATTATTTCCGCACAGTAATCATCCTGATAAATTTCTAAAACATTTTTAATAGAAATGTACCAGAAAGATTATTTTTTGGAAATAGTGGTAGCCAGTAAAGTGACCGATGAGAGCCCTGTTAAATAAGTTTTGATTACTTTAAGATCTGAAAATCTTCAACGGTCGTCTCCAGAAAAGTCACAGAAAATAATCAGGCATGCTGAAACGGTGTTGGAGAAGTTACTTGATGCTTCAATATGGTATGAATGAAAATTAAAACTTCCTGAATAGAAGTCATTTCTTTCAACTGTGTATGAAAACATGTTTTAAATCGAAATGGTTGAGGTTAAACACAAGGTAAAATATCATAGGAATACCCTGATTGTAATAAGATTCATCTATAATGTCTGATTAATAATGAAAAAAATATGCAAATATTTTAAGAAATCTTTATTTCGCTTTTTCTAATTTTGCGCCCTTAGGATTCATGCGCCTGGAGCAGTCTGCTCCAACTGCTCTACGGTAGCTACGCCCCTGTTTCTAAGCAATTTCAGAAAGTATCAAACCGAATTCAAAATTAATGTTGGAAATTGATGGTGATAGCCCTTGCTCTAACACAGAGGTTCCCAACGTGGGGCGTACGCCCCACTGGGGGCAATTTGACTTTGTCGGGGGCAATTTCAAATTTGTTGCTCACTTTTTCACTATGAATTTCTTCTGTCCTTTTTTTCAAAGTATTGTTGTAGACTAAAAATGATTGGAATGCAAACAAAATTTAAAAAATCCGTCTTTTTTTTTTTTTTTAATGTTCCCAGTGAAAACTTTAAAATACATTTAACGTCAGAATAATTATACGAATAACTTTTTTAAAAGATCTTAACATCATTTTATTATTAAATTTCATTATAATTTTTCTAAAAAATGATTTTATAATTTTTCGTAACGCTTTTAATTATTTAGTGAGAGCGATTTCTACTTCTATTTGCTTAGCTATATGTCACTCGAAGATTCTTTTGAACCTGAAACTACTTAAAAGTATGTATAACTTTGACTGTCTCGAACATATTTAACTTAAAAATATATTTGAAGTATCTGAATGGCGTACTACCAACTTTATAAAACCTATAAATTTTAAATAGCATTAGAAAAGGAAATGGGTAAATGGAAGACAACGATATTGGGAAAGGCGAAACAGAAAAAAAATGTGTTGTAATGGGGAATAAAATAATTGCTACTTAATTTTGATAAAGATTAGAGTTTTGAAATGCTTCTTGTGTGTTGTGTTATCCTTTCAAAAAAGTTAGTGTTGAAAGCTCTTCCACCAAGTCTTAATAAGTCACAAAATGAATTATAAAATGCGTGAATGTTATCACTTTCAATGTTAAATATAAGTCTCTCTTCAAGATATTTTGTGAAGATAAAAATGCAGAATGCATAACACTTTTTTTTTAACATTGAGGTGAGTTACAAAGTACAACAAAACTCTTTTTGGCACAAAGGCGAAGATGTATAACCTCATTGCATTTGTAAAATGTTGCTAAAAACACATTTGCCACAGAAGATTCACCTCTTTGATAAGTTAAAAAATGTGAAATTAAGAGGTATTGTTAAGACTTTATTACCCTTCGCCTGTATGAATAGATTTCACTTTTTAGAAAATAAGCGACATAATTTACAGATTAAGGAAGTGGGGGGGGGGCATAGTGACTTTACTGACGTTTTGGTGGGGCGTGGCCGATAAAAGGTTGGGAACCACTGCTCTAACATAAGCTTTTTTTTATGTCGGTGTTACCACCTTGGGGTTGCAGGAACAAAAAACGCTCTAAACTGTGCTTTTTATGATACTGAAGGGCCTAGACCCCCGTAGTAGAAACTGTGCAGCACGGCAGCAGTCTGCAGATTATTTTAGACCTTTCAGATTAATCTACGACCTTGAAAATAAAATCTGGGCTTAAAATTTTCACTAAAAATTTATTTTGTTTTAAGAGTTATTGTGTTACTTATTACAATTTCTTTGTACAATGCAATTTTTGCTTATTTTATGGATTACTATAAGTATTTATGATAGTAGCTTGGTTCAGCATTGTTGGGTCGCAGATAAATTTTGGTTTGCTGCAGATAAACACAGAAAATTCTGCTACTGGAGACCTAGGTACATTAAATTTGGCATGGTAGTTACTTATTAGATATAAATTATCTCTAAGAACATTTCTCCTAAAAAAAATTCGAAATTTAAACTGCGTGAAAATGCTCGAAAAGCGTTCTAAAAAACGTTCTAAATGGCGATTTCTACGCTATCTCAGGAAGTATCAAATCAATTTCAAAAGTAATGGCTGGAAATTGATGGTAACAGTCATTGCTCTAACATAGGCTCTATTTTATGTCGGTGTTGCTACCATCTGGGTGTTGCAGGAGCAAAAAACGTTCTACATTGCGATTTCTGTGATACTGCCAGTGGAATACTGCCAACATGAAATTAGGCGTGGTACTTGCTTATAAGATGTAAATGCTCTCTAAGAGCAGTTTGTAAAGAATTCAATATTTAAAAAGGTGTGAAAATGTACGAAAAACGTTCTAAAAACATTTTAAATTGCGATTTCTACGCAATCTCAGGAAATATCAAACCGATTAAATAAAATTTAAAAAATAAATAAATAAAAAAATAAAAATAAAAATAAAAATAAAAAGGTTGCAGATTGATGGTGATAGTACCTGCTCCAACATAGCCTATATTTTATGTTCTTGCCACTACCATTTGGAGGTTGCATGAGCAAAAAATGTTCTAAATTGCGTTTTTTGTGATACTGAGGGTCTAACATTTTGAAATTTGGCATGGTAATTACTTAAAAGATGCAAATGCTTTCTACGAAGCGTCGGAAGACAATTTCAAATTTAAAAGGATGAAGTGAGCGAAAACCATTCTAAAAACGTTCTAAATTACGATTTTTATGAAATCTTATGAAATACCAAACCGAGTAAAAAAATAATGGTTGCAAATTGTTGGTGATAGAACTTGCTCAAATATATAAGAGCTATATTTTATGTCGGTGCCCCTATCACCAGATGGTTGCAGGAGCAAAAAACGTTCTAAACTGCGATTTCTGTGATACTGAAGAGGCTAGAAATTTTAAATATGGCATGTTAATTATAAAATATAAATGCCCTCTAAGAACAGTCAAAAATAAATTCAAAATGTAAAAGGGGTGAAGCGAAGGCAAGGAGCGAAAAGCGTTTTAAAAAAGCCCTAAATTGTGATTTCTACGCAATCTCAGTGAAATAATAAACCGTTTACAAAAGTAATGGTTGCGAATCAATGGTGACAGTCTTTGATCCTAAGCATGCTAGTATTTAGGTCACATTATGCACATGTCCTAAACATGCCTTTATGCTGGTGCCATTACCACCTGGGATAGGCAGGAACAACAAACATTCTAAAAAAGCCTTTAAAATCTTTCTAAATTACGTTTTCTATGGAATATTAGGAAATACCAAATCGCTTTCAAAATTAATTTTGGCAAATTAATGATGAGAGTCTCTTTTTCAACATAGGCATGTTATGTTAGTGCCACTACAACCAGATAGGTGGTAGACCGCTAGACAAGAAGCTTGGAATTTAACATGATGGTTAATTTTAAGATGTAAATGCATACTAAGAACGGTTTCTAAAAAAATCAAAACTTCAAATGAATACTGAAATGCGCGAATTAAATGAGCATAAAAGCTTCGAAATACTTTGTAAATTAACATTTATTTAGAATTAGTTTTAGTTCCTTTTATTAATTTAAGTCTCATTTCCGCCTAATGCAGTGTAACAACGGAGTTTAGTCAAACTGTGCCTTTATTAGTAATTATTGAATTATTCCTAAAAGTATAATATCTTCTAATAAAAATTAGACATGTGAATATGACTTAACATATTTCAACTATGACGCAAGCAAAGTCGCAGATTTTGCTAGTTATTTATATATATATATATATATAACAGTGAGGCCCTTTATCTTATAATTTTTTATTAATTTCAACTTCATAGATAGATACTTTCAGCCATTCCTGAAAAAAAAATGGTCTGAAAACAGGTGACTAACAAAGTGATAGTATAAAGGTTCTGTTTTTAACACTTTCCAGCAAAGTTGAAAAGTGTTTATGATTTCTGTTTTCTGCCTGTCCTCGCTCTAACTCACGTAAATATACTCGGATTGCCATGCAATTTATGTATGTTATTGAGGTTTATTATGGCATGTTTGGTATTCGAAATTAAGAGTGATGGTTCTATTTATGGTTCGTTTATCAATCATTCGGACTCACAAAAGAATTCCGTTACATCATGGTCAATGGGTAAAATCGTTTGTGGTTCCTTTTATTGACGTTACGGTATTTCAAACATAATGAGATTGATATTAATCACTGATATGGAATAAAAATGGAATATTTTTCTTTAATATGTCATTACATAAGATGAATATTACTATTTTAAAGACGGTAGTAATCGAGCAATCTGTACAACCCACACACCCATGCCAACTCTAAACATTGGTACTAGTCGTTAGCATATACTATACTACCAAAGGCATCAGAGGGTAAAATTTAGCAACAAAAACAAAGATATACACTCTATGTCTATAATATATAGATAAAAATCTTATGCGAAATAAAGTGAATTGCTAATGAAATTTTATGTATTTAAATATGCATGTAAATTATGCTAAGCAATTAATATTTTGTTTTTAGTTTTATTCGTTTATTTCTGAATAAGAAGCTTTTTTATGCGCGAGGTTTGTACACACGCACCTGTCGCCAGGGCCGAAACTAGTGGGGGGTGCAGAGGGGGCATGTGCCCCAGGCGCCAGAAAGAAAGGCGAAGGGGGCGCCAAATGAATATTTTGTTTGTCGTTTCATACAAAAAAAAATACATATATATATATATATATATATATATATATGAAATACAAATGAACTCGCAAGCTAATGCGATGCCTATGGGAGCGTCCTTTTTAAATTTGTGAAAATGAAAGTAACTTTATTTTAAAAAATCGAAAAAGTAAACACTTACCCAGTTAGAATTTAATCGCAGCTATTCTAAACAAGAAAAAAAAAGTCTTTTAAAACTATTAATATGTTAGTAAAAAAATTTAAAAAGAACGCTCCTATAGGTTTAACATTAGCGATCCAGTTTCTTCGTGTGGCTAGTGTAGGCTCTTAACGCTCAAGCTAATATTAATCCTATGGGAGCGTTGTTAACATAGTTCTTGTTAGTATTTTAATTATTGTTATATTATTTTATTTTTTAAGATTTTTTTTCTTTTTTTGCATAGGGTACCTGCGCTCAATAACTTTTATTGTGCGCGAAGAAGGGGGGGGGGGGGGCGCCAAAATGCATGTTTGCCCCGGGTGCAAAAAAGGCTTGTTTCGCACAAAATTAAAGGCCTGTCGCACAAAATAAAAGGCCTAAGGGTGTTTCCGGAATTTAAAAAATAATTATGCAAGTATAGATTAAAGTGTAAAGTTCCCCAAAAAACGTGATCGGGCCCAAGACCCTCTTTGGATGTCTTAAAATGACCCTGTTGATTACAGAGGCATCATGATGGGGGGGGAGCCTCCCCCCACCCCACAATATATGTGAACTTTCGAAAATTGAGCTAGGAGTTGGTAAATTAGAGTTGGGAAATTATAAATTTTTGAAACACTTTTTCTTTTTTTTAATAAAAAGTAAAAAAAAAAAAAAAAAAAAAAATCTTTGTTGTTTTGCTGACTATCTTTCTGAGTTCTGTAATAGTAAAATAATAGTTAAACTTTCAAAAGAAATACAAAAAGCAGACAGAGTCAATTTCTCAAGCCAGATTCAATTCATGTTTCTCTGTGCTATGAAAATACCATACGTCTACCAGACCTGAATTTCTGTACTGTTGTCCATCAACAGTGTCTCTATTAATACATTTCCTCCAAAACTTTATTCCTTTCTCAAAAATCTAAAAATATGAGACACATATGAAATACGATTCTGACTCGTACACAATTGAGGACAAAAAATTTCTTTAAATGAACCAATAATTATAATTTTCATGTTTTTAGTTTCAGCATTTTTCTTTGGCAAGGATTTTTTTTTTTTTTTTTTTTTTTTTTTTGCATAAAAGTATCATTATTATTAAACACACATTGGACATATTTTAGTTGGAAAAAAGAGCAATTTGTTTCACGTTGGGAATTTTTTTAATTATAAGATGGGAAAATTTTGAACTTGAATAATCAGGCATGCTGAAACGGTGTTGGAGAAGTTACTTGATGCTTCAATATGGTATGAATGAAAATTAAAACTTCCTGAATAGAAGTCATTTCTTTCAACTGTGTATGAAAACATGTTTTAAATCGAAATGGTTGAGGTTAAACACAAGGTAAAATATCATAGGAATACCCTGATTGTAATAAGATTCATCTATAATGTCTGATTAATAATGAAAAAAATATGCAAATATTTTAAGAAATCTTTATTTCGCTTTTTCTAATTTTGCGCCCTTAGGATTCATGCGCCTGGAGCAGTCTGCTCCAACTGCTCTACGGTAGCTACGCCCCTGTTTCTAAGCAATTTCAGAAAGTATCAAACCGAATTCAAAATTAATGTTGGAAATTGATGGTGATAGCCCTTGCTCTAACACAGTGGTTCCCAACGTGGGGCGTACGCCCCACTGGGGGCAATTTGACTTTGTCGGGGGCAATTTCAAATTTGTTGCTCACTTTTTCACTATGAATTTCTTCTGTCCTTTTTTTCAAAGTATTGTTGTAGACTAAAAATGATTGGAATGCAAACAAAATTTAAAAAATCCGTCTTTTTTTTTTTTTTAATGTTCCCAGTGAAAACTTTAAAATACATTTAACGTCAGAATAATTATACGAATAACTTTTTTAAAAGATCTTAACATCATTTTATTATTAAATTTCATTATAATTTTTCTAAAAAATGATTTTATAATTTTTCGTAACGCTTTTAATTATTTAGTGAGAGCGATTTCTACTTCTATTTGCTTAGCTATATGTCACTCGAAGATTCTTTTGAACCTGAAACTACTTAAAAGTATGTATAACTTTGACTGTCTCGAACATATTTAACTTAAAAATATATTTGAAGTATCTGAATGGCGTACTACCAACTTTATAAAACCTATAAATTTTAAATAGCATTAGAAAAGGAAATGGGTAAATGGAAGACAACGATATTGGGAAAGGCGAAACAGAAAAAAAATGTGTTGTAATGGGGAATAAAATAATTGCTACTTAATTTTGATAAAGATTAGAGTTTTGAAATGCTTCTTGTGTGTTGTGTTATCCTTTCAAAAAAGTTAGTGTTGAAAGCTCTTCCACCAAGTCTTAATAAGTCACAAAATGAATTATAAAATGCGTGAATGTTATCACTTTCAATGTTAAATATAAGTCTCTCTTCAAGATATTTTGTGAAGATAAAAATGCAGAATGCATAACACTTTTTTTTTAACATTGAGGTGAGTTACAAAGTACAACAAAACTCTTTTTGGCACAAAGGCGAAGATGTATAACCTCATTGCATTTGTAAAATGTTGCTAAAAACACATTTGCCACAGAAGATTCACCTCTTTGATAAGTTAAAAAATGTGAAATTAAGAGGTATTGTTAAGACTTTATTACCCTTCGCCTGTATGAATAGATTTCACTTTTTAGAAAATAAGCGACATAATTTACAGATTAAGGAGGGGGGGGGGGGCATAGTGACTTTACTGACGTTTTGGTGGGGCGTGGCCGATAAAAGGTTGGGAACCACTGCTCTAACATAAGCTTTTTTTTATGTCGGTGTTACCACCTTGGGGTTGCAGGAACAAAAAACGCTCTAAACTGTGCTTTTTATGATACTGAAGGGCCTAGACCCCCGTAGTAGAAACTGTGCAGCACGGCAGCAGTCTGCAGATTATTTTAGACCTTTCAGATTAATCTACGACCTTGAAAATAAAATCTGGGCTTAAAATTTTCACTAAAAATTTATTTTGTTTTAAGAGTTATTGTGTTACTTATTACAATTTCTTTGTACAATGCAATTTTTGCTTATTTTATGGATTACTATAAGTATTTATGATAGTAGCTTGGTTCAGCATTGTTGGGTCGCAGATAAATTTTGGTTTGCTGCAGATAAACACAGAAAATTCTGCTACTGGAGACCTAGGTACATTAAATTTGGCATGGTAGTTACTTATTAGATATAAATTATCTCTAAGAACATTTCTCCTAAAAAAAATTCGAAATTTAAACTGCGTGAAAATGCTCGAAAAGCGTTCTAAAAAACGTTCTAAATGGCGATTTCTACGCTATCTCAGGAAGTATCAAATCAATTTCAAAAGTAATGGCTGGAAATTGATGGTAACAGTCATTGCTCTAACATAGGCTCTATTTTATGTCGGTGTTGCTACCATCTGGGTGTTGCAGGAGCAAAAAACGTTCTACATTGCGATTTCTGTGATACTGCCAGTGGAATACTGCCAACATGAAATTAGGCGTGGTACTTGCTTATAAGATGTAAATGCTCTCTAAGAGCAGTTTGTAAAGAATTCAATATTTAAAAAGGTGTGAAAATGTACGAAAAACGTTCTAAAAACATTTTAAATTGCGATTTCTACGCAATCTCAGGAAATATCAAACCGATTAAATAAAATTTAAAAAATAAATAAATAAAAAAATAAAAATAAAAATAAAAATAAAAAGGTTGCAGATTGATGGTGATAGTACCTGCTCCAACATAGCCTATATTTTATGTTCTTGCCACTACCATTTGGAGGTTGCATGAGCAAAAAATGTTCTAAATTGCGTTTTTTGTGATACTGAGGGTCTAACATTTTGAAATTTGGCATGGTAATTACTTAAAAGATGCAAATGCTTTCTACGAAGCGTCGGAAGACAATTTCAAATTTAAAAGGATGAAGTGAGCGAAAACCATTCTAAAAACGTTCTAAATTACGATTTTTATGAAATCTTATGAAATACCAAACCGAGTAAAAAAATAATGGTTGCAAATTGTTGGTGATAGAACTTGCTCAAATATATAAGAGCTATATTTTATGTCGGTGCCACTATCACCAGATGGTTGCAGGAGCAAAAAACGTTCTAAACTGCGATTTCTGTGATACTGAAGAGGCTAGAAATTTTAAATATGGCATGTTAATTATAAAATATAAATGCCCTCTAAGAACAGTCAAAAATAAATTCAAAATGTAAAAGGGGTGAAGCGAAGGCAAGGAGCGAAAAGCGTTTTAAAAAAGCCCTAAATTGTGATTTCTACGCAATCTCAGTGAAATAATAAACCGTTTACAAAAGTAATGGTTGCGAATCAATGGTGACAGTCTTTGATCCTAAGCATGCTAGTATTTAGGTCACATTATGCACATGTCCTAAACATGCCTTTATGCTGGTGCCATTACCACCTGGGATAGGCAGGAACAACAAACATTCTAAAAAAGCCTTTAAAATCTTTCTAAATTACGTTTTCTATGGAATATTAGGAAATACCAAATCGCTTTCAAAATTAATTTTGGCAAATTAATGATGAGAGTCTCTTTTTCAACATAGGCATGTTATGTTAGTGCCACTACAACCAGATAGGTGGTAGACCGCTAGACAAGAAGCTTGGAATTTAACATGATGGTTAATTTTAAGATGTAAATGCATACTAAGAACGGTTTCTAAAAAAATCAAAACTTCAAATGAATACTGAAATGCGCGAATTAAATGAGCATAAAAGCTTCGAAATACTTTGTAAATTAACATTTATTTAGAATTAGTTTTAGTTCCTTTTATTAATTTAAGTCTCATTTCCGCCTAATGCAGTGTAACAACGGAGTTTAGTCAAACTGTGCCTTTATTAGTAATTATTGAATTATTCCTAAAAGTATAATATCTTCTAATAAAAATTAGACATGTGAATATGACTTAACATATTTCAACTATGACGCAAGCAAAGTCGCAGATTTTGCTAGTTATTTATATATATATATATATATAACAGTGAGGCCCTTTATCTTATAATTTTTTATTAATTTCAACTTCATAGATAGATACTTTCAGCCATTCCTGAAAAAAAAATGGTCTGAAAACAGGTGACTAACAAAGTGATAGTATAAAGGTTCTGTTTTTAACACTTTCCAGCAAAGTTGAAAAGTGTTTATGATTTCTGTTTTCTGCCTGTCCTCGCTCTAACTCACGTAAATATACTCGGATTGCCATGCAATTTATGTATGTTATTGAGGTTTATTATGGCATGTTTGGTATTCGAAATTAAGAGTGATGGTTCTATTTATGGTTCGTTTATCAATCATTCGGACTCACAAAAGAATTCCGTTACATCATGGTCAATGGGTAAAATCGTTTGTGGTTCCTTTTATTGACGTTACGGTATTTCAAACATAATGAGATTGATATTAATCACTGATATGGAATAAAAATGGAATATTTTTCTTTAATATGTCATTACATAAGATGAATATTACTATTTTAAAGACGGTAGTAATCGAGCAATCTGTACAACCCACACACCCATGCCAACTCTAAACATTGGTACTAGTCGTTAGCATATACTATACTACCAAAGGCATCAGAGGGTAAAATTTAGCAACAAAAACAAAGATATACACTCTATGTCTATAATATATAGATAAAAATCTTATGCGAAATAAAGTGAATTGCTAATGAAATTTTATGTATTTAAATATGCATGTAAATTATGCTAAGCAATTAATATTTTGTTTTTAGTTTTATTCGTTTATTTCTGAATAAGAAGCTTTTTTATGCGCGAGGTTTGTACACACGCACCTGTCGCCAGGGCCGAAACTAGTGGGGGGTGCAGAGGGGGCATGTGCCCCAGGCGCCAGAAAGAAAGGCGAAGGGGGCGCCAAATGAATATTTTGTTTGTCGTTTCATACAAAAAAAAATACATATATATATATATATATATATATATATATGAAATACAAATGAACTCGCAAGCTAATGCGATGCCTATGGGAGCGTCCTTTTTAAATTTGTGAAAATGAAAGTAACTTTATTTTAAAAAATCGAAAAAGTAAACACTTACCCAGTTAGAATTTAATCGCAGCTATTCTAAACAAGAAAAAAAAAGTCTTTTAAAACTATTAATATGTTAGTAAAAAAATTTAAAAAGAACGCTCCTATAGGTTTAACATTAGCGATCCAGTTTCTTCGTGTGGCTAGTGTAGGCTCTTAACGCTCAAGCTAATATTAATCCTATGGGAGCGTTGTTAACATAGTTCTTGTTAGTATTTTAATTATTGTTATATTATTTTATTTTTTAAGATTTTTTTTCTTTTTTTGCATAGGGTACCTGCGCTCAATAACTTTTATTGTGCGCGAAGAAGGGGGGGGGGGGCGCCAAAATGCATGTTTGCCCCGGGTGCAAAAAAGGCTTGTTTCGCACAAAATTAAAGGCCTGTCGCACAAAATAAAAGGCCTAAGGGTGTTTCCGGAATTTAAAAAATAATTATGCAAGTATAGATTAAAGTGTAAAGTTCCCCAAAAAACGTGATCGGGCCCAAGACCCTCTTTGGATGTCTTAAAATGACCCTGTTGATTACAGAGGCATCATGATGGGGGGGGGAGCCTCCCCCCACCCCACAATATATGTGAACTTTCGAAAATTGAGCTAGGAGTTGGTAAATTAGAGTTGGGAAATTATAAATTTTTGAAACACTTTTTCTTTTTTTTAATAAAAAGTAAAAAAAAAAAAAAAAAAAAAAAATCTTTGTTGTTTTGCTGACTATCTTTCTGAGTTCTGTAATAGTAAAATAATAGTTAAACTTTCAAAAGAAATACAAAAAGCAGACAGAGTCAATTTCTCAAGCCAGATTCAATTCATGTTTCTCTGTGCTATGAAAATACCATACGTCTACCAGACCTGAATTTCTGTACTGTTGTCCATCAACAGTGTCTCTATTAATACATTTCCTCCAAAACTTTATTCCTTTCTCAAAAATCTAAAAATATGAGACACATATGAAATACGATTCTGACTCGTACACAATTGAGGACAAAAAATTTCTTTAAATGAACCAATAATTATAATTTTCATGTTTTTAGTTTCAGCATTTTTCTTTGGCAAGGATTTTTTTTTTTTTTTTTTTTTTTTTTTGCATAAAAGTATCATTATTATTAAACACACATTGGACATATTTTAGTTGGAAAAAAGAGCAATTTGTTTCACGTTGGGAATTTTTTTAATTATAAGATGGGAAAATTTTGAACTCTCTCCCCCCCCCCCCCCCCCCCCCCGGAGAAAAGTTTTGTAACTATTCCCCTGGTCGACTACCCAGGGATGTAGTGGAGGGTACACGGGGGTATACGCCGTATACCTTCTGGATTCTTTTAAGGAACACCGTATACCCTCTGTTTCTCAAGACAGCTATAGTATATACACTCTAGGGTATACGCTCTGCCTTCAGCGTATACCCTCTGTTTTTTATACGACTACACCACTGCACTACCTGAAAATAATAAAACACTATTAT
The DNA here is from genome assembly GCA_963932465.1 of Maratus speciosus. Taxonomy (NCBI): domain Eukaryota; kingdom Metazoa; phylum Arthropoda; class Arachnida; order Araneae; family Salticidae; genus Maratus; species Maratus speciosus. The sequence goes on along the minus strand of OZ010800.1, from coordinate 288,101,265 downwards.
CAACATAACCATAGAATTACAAATAATATATTCTTGAATTCTTATAGAGTTGTAGAGATTCTTGTAGATAGTCTTGTTGTAGAGATAGATATAGTATATAGTCTTGTACAGATGTGGAATTCTTGTACTATTCTATGAACATAACACGGTAATCCGGCAAACTTTTTCTTCCACCAGGGAGATAGAGCACTACTCTACCTTCATGTCTTCCACAAAGCCCCTAAAAATGTTTGGTGCTGCCATCTATATATAAATCATTAAACTATATACTGCCACGTTAGTCGACAGGCGTATATGGTAATGATTCATCGGAATGCATCTCTTAAAAAACAATATCCCGCCAGACTCATAACCCGAATGGCAGCAAGATGATTGTTCTATATCCAATAAAAAAGAAATTCCTATGAACTTTTTAAATATTTTTAAATAATATTTTTTTTATGCAATCACAAAATAATTTCTCATTCCATAATTTTTTAGTTAACTTCCATCACAAAAAATAACAAGCTACCTATTGCAGCTGTCCGGAAAATTTTGGTGTATTTTTACCGCTCATGATCCCCAGATGCAAAAACCTCCCTCCGTCCAAATGTTCAACTATATACATATATATATATTGTATCATGTCCTGATACTCAATTTATAAATTATATTTGAAATAAATGATGATTTATAATATTCTATAATGCTTATATATTAGCATTCAAATTACTATGCTGCTAATGCACAAGTCATTATGAATGTCTGCTATAAATATGTATTATAATTTCCCTTTGCATTGCTAAAATTCTTTCTGAAACACCATTTTTTTTTTTTTTTTTTTTTAATAGGTATCTTATATATTTTTAAATATATAATATTGGGTAGCTAAAAATCTTTTGAACGTTTGCAAACTTCTTAATTTTTACTGCAGCAACTGCGTGCTATTATATAGTAATCGTATTTATAAACCGATTTTGGTGTAATTAAGCATAGGCCCGGTTTTTTCCAGAAACCCCGTACCCGGCCCGGCAGATTAAATATAATTTCTTTAATGGGCTGGGCCGGTAAAAAAATTAAACGGGCTAGCCAAGCCGATAAACAACAACAAAAAAAAAAAAAAAATCAAGCGGATTAACCACCTTGATATAAAAAATTAATCGAAGCCGATAAAATATGAACAATTTTCAATGGATATGACTTTCGCGATAATTAAGTATAAAGGTACTGCACGAGTCGATGCTAGTTTGACAACTTTAACCCTTTATCTACTGACGGTACTTATAAGTACCATTAAAATAACTTGTTATAAAATTCATTTAATACATCGATTATTTGTAATACAGTTTAGAATGCGTTATAGATGCATTACTTTATCCTGTTCCAAAAGCATTATTGGTTATACAAAACAAAAATATTTTTTAAGGGTGATTTCTTTTGTGTTTGCTTCTTTTCAGCTTTCTTGGCATTGTGGTGGGGGGATTTTCCAATTCGGAAATATTTCCATATTTGTATTGTAAGAATATTATATTTATACATTTCCTAATTCTACAAAATACTAAGAAAAATATTTAAAATAAAAGATTTGAGTGGGGTTATAAATAGTGCACAAAATTCCTATAAATTCAAATTTAATGAATCCTTCTAAATCCTTCAATCCTTCTAAAATCCTTCTAAAATTTATTAAATGGTTATGTAAATCTTCTAATTTAGTTTAAACGATTCACGAAAAATGATTTAGGAGATAAAATTTTCATGAATTCATAATTCAATAGATAAAGGGTTAATACAGAAATATAACATGTCCAGCGCAGAGATCGGCATCCGATAGTTACATAGTGTCTGAGCCCGGGCTTAATTTTTTTCAGCAGACTCTGGCCGGGTCGGGAACAGGCTTACATTTTTTTTTTTTTTTAAATACCGTATATACTCGTGTATAAATCGAAGAATTTTAGGCAAAATTTCGGAGTTGAAAATGAGGGGTCGACTTATACACGAGAAAGTAAAAAAAAAAAAAAAAAAAAATCGCAGACAATCGGCGAATGATCAAGTCTTTTAGGTAATCACATGAGAGATAAAAGCGGACAACGGTCATTTCCCTGTGATTGACAAAAAAAACCTCAACAATAATGTCCCTGTAATTGTTCTGCACCCATTTTCTCTCGAGACAGAATTCCCTTCAATACAGGAGCATTCCTTTCAACATTTTAATCCCCTTTTTAAAAAGAGTTCAACTTGAGAATGCTTTTAGATATCTCTCCAAGTCCGCGTCCTACAATACAAAGAAGTACAGTAGAGCGCCAATTATCCGAACTCCAATTAACCGAACTTCCAATTGTCTGAACAGCCTATTTCTCTAATTTTTTTTTTTTTTTACCAAACTTTCAGTTATCCGAACAGCCTATTTCTCCCAAAAAAAATTTTAACCGAACTCCCAACTATCTGTTGGCTTCGAATAAAATTTTAGATAAAGAAAAAACTGATAGTGGATCAGAAAATGAGGGATGTAAGACAATAAAGGTGATGGAAAGAATCTTAAGCTATGAAGAAAATGAAATTAAGGAGCGGTTAAATAGTGACGTACATGACCCTGGATATCAGATTTTAAATGATGATGAGATTGTGGATGAGATTCAAGATGAAAAAGAAATTGAAGAAAATGAAAACGAATGCTCTGAAAATGATCCAGGTCCAGGATATAGCGAAGCCTTTGTATGCATGGAAACAGCTATGAAATGTCTCGAATGACAGAAGAGCGCTGATCCTATGCAACGAACGTATTTAACAAGAATTTGAGATAGGGCAACATTGAAAAGAATGTCTTCGTTGAAGCAAGCAACAATCAAAAACTTTTTTGCTTAAATTATAATCTCTGGAATTCAGAAAATAATAAATAGAGAAAAAAAAGTGTTTTTTTTTTTTTTTTTTTTAATGATAAAAATGTAAACAAAATAAATAACTAAAGAAAAAAAAATTAAACAAGCCAGCACTAACTGGCGCTGTCAGTCCTAAACTTAGATAACGTGTGAAGGTTTTAGTATAGTCAGAAATATCCCTTAAATAGTCTGTCCATTTATCCGAACTTTTGCTTATCCGAACTAGTCTCTATCCTGACTTGTTCGGATAATCGGCGCTCTACTGCACTTTATTCTAGCTATCTAAGAAGTTGTTTACCATTGTAAATAAGGCTTGAATAGATTTTTGAAAGAATTTTTTCTTTTTAAGTATCATTGAATTGATGTGAATAAGTTTAAAAATAGTTTAAGCTTCTTCGGTTTTACATAATTATACAGTTTTAAAACGTTGAATAAAAAAAAATGTCTAATTAGAAACGTAAGTTTATTAATTCAATGAAAATTTATTAATTTTTTTATCGTCGATTACAAATCATTTTTCAACATACTAGCAGAAATGTGGTTCGACTTATGCACGAAAATTCATTTTTTTTTTTCAAAATTTTTCTGAAGAATTGGGGGGGGGGGGGTTCGAATTACACACGAGTATATACGGTATATATATATTTTTTTAAATAGTAACAGCGATGATGAACTTTTGTTAACGGAATCATTGGAAACATACCTTAATAATTACAGAGAAATATTTTGAAAAATCTGCTTTTTATTATATAGCATCAAAAGTTATGTTTCTAAACCTCTTTTTTTCCTTTATTCTAAACCACATTAATTTTTTTACTGAATAACGTTGAAAAGTTTAAGAGTTTAAGTAATCATTAAAGTTGCTATTGTGTATTTTCTGTCTTGCGAACACATCTAAGTAATCTAAAATATAATGTAAAATTTTCCCATAAACATGTATGCAGTGTTTTTATAAAAGAAACTTAATTGTATAATAAGAAAAATCGGGATTTTTTGTAGAAATTAAGTCGGGCCGGGCCGGGCCGGGCGTCTTTCCACTGATTTTTGTAAGGACAGGACCGGACCCGATCCTGGAACTTCCGGCCCATGCTGACCTCTAATTGGGCTTACCAAGTTCTCGACCGAGTTCGTTAGCCAGCTTGGTCCGCCATCTTGTTTCAAAATAGCGGTCACTTAAAGATTTCAAACTAAAAAAATTAGATTTTTTTTTTTCTTTAGGCCTTGATCCAAGGATTCCGAAGCATTGTTTGCTTTGCCTCTATCTTAAAAAAGTCCTTCCGGCCAGTGCCGGGAGGAAGAGGTAGCTTTGAAATTCCTTATTTTAAAAAAGCCAACTTATATTATTCAAACACACGAAGCTCAATTTAGTGGAAACCGAATATAGGAGATTCAATACTAATTTTAATCAATACTAAATCATTATGAATGAGAATTTCGCGAAATTAGTCATCTTTATCCAAGCTGCTTTTATTTAAAGTAACTTATATTTGGCTGAGATGTTGATGTATACTATCCACATGCCTTCTTAGATGGAAATAGGCGAATACGTGTGTTATCGCGTGACAAATACAAGATCGTTTCAAAATGTTAGCCATACTTGAAATTCAAAGTGCTATAATTCAACCATTTTTTAAGATATAAACAAAAGAACAAATTTTCAGAAACAAAATCTGCTCCGGAAACTTTGTATCAAGGCCAAACACATAAAAAAATCTTTTTCATTTTCCAATTTTTTAATACCTCATTTTACATTTTAAATTTAATTTTTTTTAAATGGCAACCCTTTTGAAACAAGATGGCGAATGAAGCTGGCCAACGAACTCGGTCGAGACATTGGTATGTACTATGTACAGACCAAGTAACAATCCAAATCGGTTCATAAATACGCCTGTTATCGCGTGACAAAAATCAGGTCGCTTTAAAATGTCAGCCACAATAAAAATTCAAAATGCTATAACTCAGCCATTTTTTTAGACATAGACGAAACAAAAACTGTTCCGGAATCTTTGTATTAAGGTCAAACACATACGAAAAAAATCTTTTTCATTTTCCAATTTTTTGGTATCTCATTTTAAATTTTAAATTTTTTTAAATGGCCGCCATTTTGAAACAAGATGGCGGATGAAGCTGGTCAACAAACTCGGTCGAGATATTTGTATGTACTATGTACACACCAAGGTACATCCAAATCGGTTCATAAATACGCCTGTTATCACGTGACAAATATCAGGACGTTTCAAAATGTCAGCCACGCTAGAAATTCAAAATGCTATAACTCAGCCATTTTTTAAGATATAGACGAAACAAAAACTGCTCCCGAATCTTTGTATCAAGGTCAAATACATAAGAAAAAAATATTTTTTCAATTTTCAATTTTTTGGTACCACATTTCAAATTTAAATGTTTCTTAAAAATGTAAATGGCTGCCATTTTTAAACAAGATGGCGGATGAAGCTGGCCAATGAACTCGGTCGAGACATTGGTATGTACTATGTACAAACGAAGTTACATTGAAATCGGTTCATAAATACGCCTTTTATCGCGTGACAAAATTCAGGACGTTTCAAAATGTCAGCCACGCTAGAAATTCAAAATGCTATAACTCAGACATTTTTTAAGATATAGACGAAACAAAAACTGCTCCGGAATCTTTGTATAAAGATCAAATACATAAGAAAAAAATATTTTTCCATTTTCAATTTTTTGGTACCACATTTCAAATTTAATTTTTTTTTTAAATTTTTAAATGGCCGCCATTTTGAAACAAAATAGCGGATGTAGCTGGCCAACGAACTCGGTCAAGACATTGGTATCTACTATGTACATATCGAATTACATCCAAATCGGTTCATAAATTCGAGAGTTACAGTATGACAAATGTCAGATATATATATATATATATATATATATATATATACAGTGACCTCTCATTTATACGACTCTCTCAGTTATACACCGAATTTTCTTGGTCCCGTCCACGCTTTATGGGAAATAATGCTAAACTTCTCTCAGTTATACGACTGCTTCTCTCACTTATACGACGCTTTAACTGGTTATGGTGATTTTGCATTTCTCACTCAAGAATTTAATTTTATAATTTTTACAGTACAAATCAGCTACGTTTTCTTACCTTTAAATTTTAAACTGGAATCAGATTTAATCGCGTCGTTTAACGAAATGCGTGCTTCAAATTTACCGATATATAGTGTGATTTTAGAAGAAAAGGCTCGCGCTCTTGCTGAGGAATATGGAATCGAGAATTTTTCACCGTCTCGGGGTGGAAAAAAAACATGGATTTTCGCATCGCCGCGCCGCATCACAAGAGAAAGCGCATGTATTGATAACAATGATGGTAAGCAATGGTTGCACAATCCAACATTTGTTAATTTAGGATTATAAAACTCAAGACATTTTAAACTGTGATTAAAAAAAAGAACTGTTTTAAAAACTGATGCCAGGTAAGACATAATAATACAAAAGAGATTCATGTCACGGGGGCAGAGTAAGTAAAGAAGTGCTAACTATCCTTTTTTACACAAAAAGAGATTGTTCAGAAAAAATAGAACCTTCAGTAATAGGAAAATCAAGAAAACCTCGATGCTTTAAGAATATAAAAAAACTGCCATGTAGCTACAGAAATTCAATAAAAGCATGGATGACATCACAGATTTTTATTGATTTTTTTAAAGAGATGGATGATAAATTTCGAAAATAACAAAGAAAGGTTGTACTTCTAATGGATCAATGTCCATCACATCCAGATGTAAAAGATTTACCATTTCTGCAACAAATTAAAGTTCAATTTTTGACAGAAAATTCTACAAGCAGATTAAAGCCATTAGATCTAGAGATTATAAAGAATTTCAAACTAAACTACTAAAGGAGTTCGATTCATCTTTTTATTTTTGATCGGGGAAACAAAAAGAAAGCTAAAGCAATTTAAATTTTAGATGCTATGCGTCTTACAGCATCTGCATGGAAAAAAAATTAAGAATTGTTTTAGGAAATGTGGTTTTTCAAAAGCACAAACAGCTAGTTCTACGAATGAACCCGATTTTCAGAGCGTATGAGAATCCTTTAATGACGAAGACTGGGATGAAATGTTTAAGGACGAACGTATTAATTTAAAAGATTATATACAATCTGATGAGAAACTTCTTCTGTCAGAACTGAGAGCTGCTGAAGAAATCGTTCAGGCTATCAGTAGTGAAGATGTGAGGGAGTAGGATGTCGAAGATGGGAGCGATGTCCCAGCTATTGTAAATCTTTCAGAAGCAAGTCCGCTTTAAATGCATTAAAAAATTATGTCCATCATAATGATTATGTCCAAAATAGCTTAAAAGCTAGACTTAGAAAAAGACATTTTCTCTTTTCGTCGACAACAAGGATAAACTAATATAACTTCATTTTTTGAGAAAATCTGATCTGTAAATCTTTAAAATAAGCATAGTGGTATAAATGAAATATTTTGTGAACTTTTTTAATTTATTCTATGTTTTATTTTTTTAATATGTTTTATAAATTTTGTTAAAATACGTTCTTAGTAATCAAAACTTATCGTTTTTAATATAGATAAAATAATTAATGCATATAAAGTTTGAAACTTGTATAATAAGACGGTCTCTCACTTATACGACTCTCTCAGTTATATGACTTTTTTCTACGGTCCCCTGAAAATCGTATAAGTGAGAGGTCACTGTATATCAATTTTGAACGGAGGGGGGTTTCGGAGTCTGGGGGTCATGATCGATGAAAATATACCAAATTTTTTTGAAATCGCTTTCCTCCGAACGGTTGCAATAGGTAGCTTTTGTAATGAAAGCTATACCTAAAAATGACTGAAATATAGCAGTTTGAAATTCTGGGGTAGCTAAAATTTTGAAACAAGACAACAGACTATAAAAAAGTCCTTCCGGCTTCTGCCGGGAGGTAAAAGTAGCATCCTTATTTCTTTGTTTTAAGATTTTAGCTAATTTTACTCGAAAACGTGAAACTAAAAGGCGAAGAACCCGATTAAAAAAGATGCATTCCCAGTTTTCGTCAATACTGAATTTGAATGAGAATTTAGCCAAATTAGTCAGCTATAGCCAAGTTCACTTCATTTATGACGATTTATTTTTGGACACTTGCCGAGAATTTAACGCTAGAGGATATGATAGAGCTACTATATACACTATATGGCCAAAAGTGACCGGTCACTTGCGATTTTAGACGTTTTGTTAAATATCTAGAAAAACACATGAGGAATGAACCTGAAACTGCACGTGTGTAAACAGTATAGAATAGGTCGAATATTTCCGTGAAGATTTTTTCTCGAAACCCCTTAGGGGACCGTCAACAAATTGAAAAATAACGAATATCTTTTGGATAACCCTGTAAAATCTAATGTAACAAAAACTTTCAAACTCGAGATTATTAATAAGTGGCTTATTGTAATATACTGTGTTCATTTTTATGAGGATAGCATGTATACTCGTAGAGAAATTGATGTTTTTATAAAAACGGTCCCAAATTTCGCCAAGTTTTTTGCTTATAATTTGCAGAGTTCTTAATATAAAAAAAAGTTCTTTTCAGAAAATATGACAAGCAACATTGTACATAATACTCTGCAATCAGAATTAAAAAATAATAAAAACTGAATGAAAAATAAGTAGATTTACTAAAAGATGTTTCACTGCGCATGCGCGAATACAATCAAAATATAATGTGCATAATATATTAGCTAAGTATATGGAGCAACTCTTGTGAAAGTCTCAAAATCATAGCTTGAAAATTCTGAAAATTATCGTCAATAGAATAAGCTCAAAATCCATTGTTCCCAAAAGGAAGCAAAAGGATGAGGGGTTGTAGTACGTGCAATATTGTGTACGCTATCCTGGCGCTAATGAACAGATATTTGATACAACCTTAGGATATGAATATATAGTTTTATACGTATGACCTGGAAAAATGGCTACAACAATGAAAAATTATTTGCGAGAAACCACGTTCACTAAAACTCATGAATGAATGCCTGATTTTTTAATCTGTTGTCTTGTTTCAAAATGTCGACCACCCTAGAATTTCAAAGTGCTATATATCATCCTTTTTTTTTTTTTTTTTTTTTTTTTTTTTAGATAGAGGAAAAACAAAAACTGCTCTTGACTCTTGAATGAATCAAAGCCTAATACTTAAGCAAAAAATAAATTTGGATTTCTATTTTTTTTTTCTTTTAAATAACCGCCATTTTGAAACAAGATGGTGAACCAAGCCGACCAACGAATTTGGTGAAAATCTTGGTAAGCCTAATGCACAGGCTTAGTTACATCCAAATCCGTTTATAAATACTAGTGCTACAATCGGGTAACATAAAATAGGGTTATAAGGAGTATTAAAACTGCAAGAAAAACCAAGATTTCAAAGAATAACCAAAATTATTTAATGAATAAACCTTAGTGCATCATCTATAAATCATCAGAATCTTTGAAAATTTGTTTTAATTTTTAGACTCGTCTTGAAACTGTTGTCTAGCTGATATTCCATGTTACCCGACACACCTGTAAAACATAACCTCATCATCGTCAACAAGTTAGCATAGAGGAAAACTGACTAACTTGGCAATAAATAAAACTGTTCAACTTTATACCTGAACTTTGTTAATATTGCTGACAATGCGATTTTATAATTAATACTAATTTCATAAAATTTACCTGCAAAAATTGAAAGTAAGATTTTATTTCACCGCGTCGCACCAATAACAGGTATCCAAACAGAACTAGGCACATTGTCTCATGGAAGGACTAGAAAGTCATATGGCATATTTACGCTTGGCTGCAACACCGTATGAGCCAGATATTGAAGTATTCCGTATCGACCATTCCATAATGCCCGAACTGCCTCTATATACAGCTCCAAGCCAAAAAATTAGAATAATTCACTTCATTTGTATTTGGAATTCATTTAGCTTTATTTCAAGGTAGGGCAATTGAAAAGGAACAACGGTTTATGTTTTAATAAATTTGCATATTATGAAAGTTGGAGTTTGTTTACGACGGCCAATTATCAAAACGAGGGATATGGGCCCAAAGGAGGGGGGAATGCCCTCCGTGGGGTCTTTCTAAGGGAACCTAACCCGTATTTACGCAAGGAAATCCAAGGTTCGAAGAAAATCACGAAAACTCCGAACGGTTAGGCCGACGGGCGCGTTTGGGTTCGAACCCAGCACCTCCCGTCTACCAGATTCGAGAGCAGAACCTCTCAGCCACTGGTGCATGTTATGAAAAAATTTAAAACTGTAAAAGATTAAATTTTGAGTGAATATTGTATTTTTGTGAAATAATTTTCATTATTCAAAATATTAGAATACTAAAATAGGTGGTTCAAAAAATTAGAATACTTATGAAATTTCCTGATTGTTTCAGAAGGGCGCATAAATTAAGCATAAAATTAGCTTCTGCGGGACTTCTTCTTAAGTTATAAAAATGCTTTGCATAATCATTGTTTTCATTTTGTGTGAAACATGGGCCATTCGCCTTTATCGCATCGTATTATTGATTTGCATAAAGAAGATCGTAATCAGCAATATATAGCCAGTTACTTAAAATGTTCTCAATCAAGTGTTAGTAGAGCAATAAAGCAATATTTTAAAGACAGACATTTTGAAAACAAGAGTAGGGGAGAAATGAGAGTTTCACGCCAGGAGGAGGGAGGAGGGAGGAGGCATGAGGAATGAGGAATGAGGGAGGAGGGAGGAGGCATGAGGAATGAGGAATGAGGGAGGAGGGAGGAGGAGATGTTCTTTCGAGAGCGTCTTGTAAGAGTAGGGGTAAAAGGGAGGTAAAAATTTTTTTTGGTGAGATAAGGATTTTTTTGAGTAAAAGTGGGAATTTTCGAGAGATTGAATTTTTTTTAACATGTTATAGTACGAGGGGGTATTTTTAAATTAGTTTCATAGATTAACCTGTTATAGTACGAGGGGTTATTTTTCGATCGGTTAACTAATTAGTAATTAAAAATAGCAATTAAGAATTTAATGAGGAAATATTTAATGAAGCGACTTAGAATTTTTCGAGAGTTACATAAATTATTTCGAGTTTTAGGAGGAATTTTGCTGCTGCCATCTAGTGGCGATTGATAGAATTTAGTTCTGAAATTAGTATTTTTATTTTTGCACGATTTTCTAAAAGTTTCGAGGAGGATTGAACCTGCAAAATGTAATCGTGGTTGAATAATAGACCGTTACCTTATCGATTCAGCCACGATTACATATCTATGGAAGAAAATTTTAAGAAGTGCTATGTCCTTTTTTCAGAAAATTTAGACTGATGACGTCACCCATTTTAGGAACCAATCACAGATTTTGTAGGCACACGCACGCCACCTATGATTATTATAAATTGATGCGAATGAAGTTTTTTTTTCATTAGTCGATTAATTACTGCTGTTGAGTGAGGTTGTTATCATGTCTAGTTTTCAAGATATTGCTGTTGTAGGAGCATCCGGATTGATTAATGAGGAGATGAATGTTATACCTAAAGTGGAATCTGGCTCAGATGTTGAAATGAAACCCTCCTCATCAGAAATTTTAATTAAAGAAGAACCCCTTTCCCCTTTTGTTTGTGAAACATGCAATAAATCGTTTCTGCGAAAGTTTGTGTTAAATAGACATGTGAAATCACACTTACAGAAAAAACCCTTTTGTTGTGATTTGTGTGAAAAAAGTTTTATTCAAAAGAGTGATTTACGACGACATGTCAAGATTCATTCAAAAACGTGTGAGGCGTGTCATGAAATATTTTTCAGAAAAGTGGACATTTTAAAACATCAAAAAATGCATAAACCTACTCAACGTAGAAAATCTGTGAAACAGAGAAAGATATTGAAACAACAAAAAGATTATAAACGAAGTGTGTTAATTAACCGCTTGTGTAGCTTACTGCAGCGGGTGTGTGCTTCCTATGACTCACCTATGACGTCATCTGTTTGAAAGAATGTGATTGGGTTTAATATGCGTCACTAATCTATAAAAGTTTTATGTTTTTTACAAATCCTTCAGTTTACTGCTAACTTTAATGATTGCTAGTCCAATGGCTGAAAATTTATTGAAAAGATCGCATGAAGAAATGTTGTCGCCTTCCGAGTATCAACCCCTGATGGAGGATTCAAGATTTAATATGGAAAGTGTGACGCTGTATCCTTACACCAGCGAGCCTTCAACGCCTATCAACTGCCATGATGAAGAAACTTCGTTTCCTGATTCCTGCTGTGAATCCGCTAAGGATATTATGAATGAATTTTTCATTGACTTTAACTTACAGAAATCTTCTACTATCCAAATGGATGAAGAACCCATGTCTGATAGACAAAATGTGTTTCAAACCCCACCTGTGAAAGATTGCAATTTTATTTTTCGAAAAGAACTTGGAAACGCTATATTTTTAGGACTGCAGTTACAGAATGCTGAATATTCTATTCAAATTAGAGAATTTTCGAGTGAAGGAATGCCAACTCAGAATGGAATCGATTTAGATATTCGCACTTGGTATGAATTCCAATATAAAATATTTGCGTTTAATTTGAAATATACAAGTTCTTCATTCATCGCTAATAACACCCTTTTGGTTTTGAATGAGGATAATTCCGTTATGTGTCTTAAAATGTTAAAAAATGAATCCCACATTCAATTAAACAATTATCAACTTGAACAGTTGAAAGAAAAAGCCTATAAATTTAATAAGAAATTGATTCATCATATGTATGAATATCATTTACCCACCTTATTAAAACAAAAATGTAAACGAAGTTCTACAGAAAATGAATTTGTTTTGTGGTCTAAACTAATTTATTGTATTGAGAATTCTATTTTAAATATATTTAATCAAATTTATGAATGTACCGGTTGTGTTTTTAGACATCCAAGTGTTAGACTGCATTCCTGTTTTATGTTAAACAACCGTGAAAAATTTCAACAGTTAGGGGACATGATTTTAATGCTTGTGAATTTTGATGATGTTCTATCCATGTTTTTAAAGAATGTGGATTCTGTTAGCGATCATTTTTTATGTAACTTGAATGTAGAAACTTTTAAAAGTGTATTGTTTAAATCGTTTTAATAAATTGATTTTATTTTATATTTGTGTCTTTATTTCATAAAATGGTGTGTGTTTATTCTAATAGAGGGGAATTCAAACAGATTTTTGAAAAATAAACTGAATGAATTAAAATGTAATTAAACAATTAAAAAAAGAAATGAATTAAAACAAGCTTACCTGGACCACGTGCTTCATCCTTGCTTACTTGAGTAGAAATGAAAAATCTTACAAGTCCTTATCGATTGGGTTTACCCAATCTGGTCTCCTACGTCATCAGTGTTATCGAACATCACGTGATGGGGTTTCCCCAACACGTGATATCCTACTACGTCATCAGTGTTATCATACACCACGTGACAAGGTTTTCCCATCACGTGATATCCCCTACGTCATCAGTGATAAGTGATGTCATATACCACGTGACTAGATCTAATCAGTTGATAAGATTAGACGATAAGAACATGTATTTAACGACGAGCAGATCGTCAGTGCTCATAATTTTCGTTGGAGTTCAGCTGTTCTAGTCTAGTTGGATATCTCGTGCTGCCTAGTGACTTCAAAATGACTTCCATGTTTTATTTGGATAATGGATTAAACGTCGAATATATTAGCGACTTTATTGAGAAAGCTCATGCTGACCGGTATTTGACGGAGCTGCGGACATTGCCTTTCTTCAGACCTACTTTCCGTATTTTTGGAAAGGATGTTAAGCCTAAACGCCTGATGTTAGGCTATGGTAATACCAACACAAGCTATGCCTTCAGCGGAACCAGTGTGCCCGGCAACCCTTGGACGCCTCTGATGATTGAATTGCGAGACAAAGTGGAGAAAGAAACAGCGTGTACTTTCAACTATGTGCTGCTGAATTTCTATCAAGACGGATCTACTTGTATTAGTCACCATAAAGATGACGAATCCTGCCTGAATGCCGTGTTTCCTATTACAGTGCTCAGTTTTGGTGCTCAGAGAACTATTGAATTCAAGAGACCGAATGTGCCCTCTACATTTTTAAAATTGGGACACGGTTCGTTGTACATCATGAGCCCTCCCAGCAATGAATTATTCACACATGGTATTGGGGCAGAGCCTCACATAAAAGATATACGGATTAGTCTTACTTTTCGACATTTAATCTCCCATCCGCTTGATCTGAAAAAACCAAGATTGGATTTTGCTACTTTAGCGAAGGATCCAGAACTGAATTTGGACTTGTTCACCCTCTCTGATGACGATGAATTTCCGCACTGCTCTTCACCTAAACATATTTCGCCGATGAATAAAACTGATATTTCACATGAAGACGAGTGGTTTACTAGAACCTTTAAAGGAAGTTATTATTCAACTACTTGGAACCTAGAATGGTGTACTTCAGCACGAATTCAAATGGAAGAAAATTGTAACTTGAAACTTCATATTCGAAATTTCAAAGAAGGCTCGAATGGTAAGCTTTATCCAACGAAGAATGGCGTCGTGATGACTGCTACGACTTTTGATCATTTCCTGCAAAATGTGACAAAGTTCAATTTTTATTCTGTGAAAGAGTCTTTCATTTGTAATAATCAATTAATACTGGCATTCCTAGATGAAGATTTTTGTCTACTTCAACAAATATTCAAAACCGATGAAAATAATTTTCATTTCAAACCGAACGGAATTCGATTATCCCGAGATCAATTTTTGAAACTGACGGAATTTTGTTCTGAAATTACTGACTGTTTTATTGATATGCTTTTAACACGAGTGATTCCTGTTGCAATTCTGCGAAAATCAGAAAAATGTATACATTCCCACATAGACTCTGATTCTGCTAAGAAAAACTTTTTATCTTGCTTCAACCATGAAATAGAACAATCTGTGCATCGTGTTTTTTCGTGCTACGCGTGTAAAATTAACCAGCTTTCCCAGTTAGATCATTCTTGCTTAACAACTTCTTTGCATGAAAAATTTGAGATGTATAAAGACAGTGCTTTGTTGAATTTTAACGTCTTTCAATTTGTGAAGAATGTCACTTCAAACTGTGTTTGTCACTATACACATGCATTTTTTGCGAATTTAAAATCAGACTTTTATAAAAATTACTTAGAAACAATTTTTGTTAATAATCAAGAAACATAATCTGTAAACAATTAGATTAAATAAAGTATTTGTTATTTTTCTGTAAACCATTTCTCTGTTTTATTTAAATTTTCTTTCAGCTTGTAACAGGTTTGCAAAAATCGTTTTCCTTTTCAGGAAAAAAAAAAAAATACACTTAAAATTATCCTTTCTCTTTATGGGAAAATTTTTGAATTTTCTGAGACAGAAAGAAAGTATTTTAAACATCAAACACAATTATTTTTCATCTTTTATCTGTTTTTAGTTCTTGAAAAATTGAACAGTTTTTTACAAGAAGAAAATAATGAACAAGTTCAAATATTCTTGTTAGAGGTTATATGAAACCTTTACCTTCATTGAAAAAAATCTTAGTTTGAACAATTCACGTACAAAAGAATATCGTTACTATTGAAATTTTCTAACGAATAGTTCGAGTAGTGAATCAGCCGTTATTATTATTAATGAAGATTAATTAGTCTTCTATTTAGACTTACTCATTAAGACTAATTCATTAGTCTTTCAACTCTTTAAGACATTGATTTGACACTCTAAAATTATTTTTTGATACTAAATAGAGAAAAAGACTTAATACTTTACAAATCAACATCTCATGTTTAACACTTAATTGGGGGAGGGGAGTAGGAATTTATTCTAAGTCAAATAATTATAATTAAAAATCCTTAATGAATACTATTTGGGGTAGACTATGATATCATTTGTATTCACACTTGTAGAAAATTCCCCTATGTTCGTATCAACCATGATTCATCGATAAGCAACCGTTTGGAAAATCCCTTATCGTGTTAGATAAGATGATTCACCGATCTTAGATATTAGCAGACTGCATGCGATACACAGCTCAGTTTATAGTTCTCAAGCTAGTTGTGTGCTCCAAAAGTTCTCAGTGATAATATAATTTATATATTTGTGTGTGTGTGTGTGTACCTACCTTTTTTCGATTTGACAAGTCTTACCTGGATTTAAGTGAAGACATGAAAGCCTCGAATGAAGCAAGTTCTTCAAGTTCTTTCTCTGATGATGTAAGTAAATAATTTTAATTTATTTAATGTGAAATGTTTATATTTTTATAACTTAGATTATTTTTTAATTTAATCGAGAAAAATGTATTCTATTTACTATATTTACATTGAAAAAGAAATTAGTGAAAATGCTTGTATATGTTATTAATAAGAAATTTAAAATATAACCCTTTTATTTGAAATTCAAAGTAGATTTTTATTTACTTGAATATTTTAATCAGCTTTTTATTACTAAAAAATTTTAAAAACTTATTACATGTCCTTTATTAGACTAGAGCAATTACCAAAATTCTTAATTTAATGTTATAAATATGATATTCAAAAATGTAACCCCTTTGAAATTTGAAATATATTTTCTTTTACTTAAATATTAAAAACGGTATTTATATTACTACAAATTTTATAAGCTTTTTATTATATGTCCTTCATTAGACTAAAGCAATTAACACAATTCTTAATTAAATGTTATTAATAAGAAATTTAAAATATAACTCCTTTGAAATTTGAAATATATTTTCTTTTACTTAAATATTAAAAACGGTATTTATATTACTACAAATTTTATAAGCTTTTTATTATATGTCCTTCATTAGACTAAAGCAATTAACACAATTCTTAATTTAATAGATTAATAATAATAATATTTTATTCAAAGTATATTTCTATAAATAAGAAATTCAAAATATAACTCCTTTGAAATTTAAAGCATATTTTCTTTTACTTAAATATTAAAAACGGTGTTTATATTACTACAAATTTTATAAGCTTTTTATTATATGTCCTTCATTAGACTAAAGCAATTAACACAATTCTTAATTTAATAGATTAATAATAATAATATTTTATTCAAAGTATATTTCTATAAATAAGAAATTCAAAATATAACCCTTTTATTTGAAATTCAAAGTATATTTTCTTTTACTTAAATATTACTATAAATTTTAAAAACTTATTAAGTGTTCTAATTTAACAATTTTCCTTAATTTAGTTCGTTAGTAGCATTACCATGTAATGACTCGCCGTTGGGGAAAACCCAAGATATCAGAGATTTGATAAGGGGGTTTCCCCTAGATTAATTAGATAAGCGGCTGAGATGTGTTAGGAGGTTCATTCTAATATTACCTTTCTAGAGACAAGACAGAAAAATTTTCGCTTTTAGCATTTTTCATTATTAATTTAAAAAGTGAATTATTAATTTTTAAAAAGTGAATTCATCCCCCACGAATTTAAATTCAGAAATTCAAAATCATGTAAGTTCATTATTTTAAAAACTGTTTTGTATTATTATCTATTAAAATATATTTTAAAGCTGTTTTCCTTTCTAAATGATTTAAACCTTAGACTTTTACATATGCTTTGTAGTTTAATATTGCTAAACGATTAATTTTTGAGATTCTCTTTTAATGAATCTATTCAAAGATCTTTTTTTTTAAAGTATTACTCATTTTTCTTGTTGAATTGATAGTGTGAAAAAGTAAATTGATATTATTTGTGTGGAATGTTCTATTTTAAATGAATTTATAAAGTAAATTGATATTTTGAAAAGATATTATTTATGTGGAATGTTCTATTGTGAATGTATTTATATTATGTGAAAAATGTTTTATTCATTTCAAGTGTATTTTTGGTAGAAATTCTATTTTCATGTTAATGATGAGTCATTCTAAAAAATTCTAAATGTATCTTTTTAATTGGAGTGAATGAAATTTTAGTTTCACGCATAATTTAACTTAAAACAAAATTTAAACAAAGTTATTATTCTATGACTGAATTTTTAGAACTTGCTATTCATGAAATATATTTAAAAAACTCTTAATGTTTTTATACCCTTTTCAAAAATAATTTTCAATCGCAAAACTTTAAATGTTTATTTTAAATAAATCCTAAGGTGTATTTGTATGAGAATTAATTTTCATTTAATCTAACTTGGATGTGTAGTTATTCCCCCTTTTAAAGAAAACTTCTAAATTTGTTTAACCTAACGTGTAATGAGTCGTTATTCTCCTCTGAAATGAAAACTTCTAAACGTGTATATTGTTTTTTAATGAAAAGTTTTAAAAACATATTGAATTAGAAAATAATTCTGAATAGTATTATTGATTAATTTAAGTATACATTTATAAAAGCAGTGTATATACATTTTATCCTAATAGACACGTTTAAACATATTGGATGAGTCATACTTTTGATAAAAACAATGTATTCGAGGATTCATACTTTGAGTAAAATCATTTAATCTCAAAAAAATTATCTGAAAAACTTAAATTAGTGTAAAATTTAGAATTTTGTCAAAGTATTTTCTTAAAGTTTTGTTCGAAATATTCTTTTCCATTATTTATTTCGATTGTGTAATACTAAAAAAAAGTCAATCTTTGTAAAAGCTAATGGTCTTATTTTGTAAATTAATTTAAGTGTATATGGATAGACATGTTTAAACATATTCGATGAGTCATACTTTTGATAAAAACAATGTATTCGAGGACTCATACTTTGAGTAAAATCAATTTATCTCATTAAAATTATGTCTAAAAGTAAAATCTAAGTTAAACTAGTGTTAAATCTTCTTTTAAATATTTAGAACTTTGTCATAGTATTTTCTCAAAGTTTTAGTCGAAAATATTACTCTAGTTTATTTACCTAGAATTAGGGAGAAAAAACTATCTATTAGCTAAGTTTAATTAAAGGAGTAAAAACAAATGTTTCAGAGATCTCACTTTATTATGTGATTAGTTAAAAACGATTGTTTTAAATTAATTTCCAAATATTTACTAAAAAGAAAAATTTTCTTTTAAAGTGGGATGCAGATATTCCTTTCTCACCGAGTAAGTTAGACATTATTGATCACATAGAAAAAAACTGTCTAAAAGAAACGGATAAAAAGAATCAAACGAAGGAGTCTATTCAGGTATTTTTTTTATTATTATTATTGAACAGGTATTTTTTTATACATATATATAAAATCTTAAATTTTAGTAAAATTTTAATTATTCATCTTTAATTAAAAGAAAAATTTTCTTATGAATACAAGTTCTTATCAGGAAATCTTATCAACGATCGAATACGTCACTAGATAGTACAGCGCATGCTCGAAGATATCACGTGATCTTGCTTAAGTAGATAAGCGGGGGATGTTATCAGTCAGTCGTCTCCAGGTAAGAGTAGTATAAGGTTCTATTTTATTTCGCGCAAGTCGACTATAACAATAGGGAAAATAGTTCACTTGTATTTAAAATGACTTTGTTAATTTTTATATATCTTGTTAAGAATGAAAAAAACTAAAAATAATTTATTTTTAAAAGATTAATTGAATTATTATTGTTTTAATTATTATAAAAATCAATTAAAGGATATGTGTTAATTGCAATTCTAACTAGAAAAATATATACTCGAAAATTTAATGAACTCCTAATCAGTGAAGTTATCTACCTGGGAAAAACCCCTGAATGACTCATAACTTGTTAGTCATTTGAATCAGATAAGAACTTGTCCTCTCCATTTTTCGAGAAAGTGTATCAAACAGATGTGTTCGTAAAAGGTAAGTGTGATTTTTATGTGAATACTTATTTCTCTTATACATTTAGAAAATATGTGTTGTTGAAGCATATGCATTTGTGGAACTTAATCACGAATTTAAAAAGCAGTTTAAATATGTGAGATAAATATATCTTGAAAAGTTAGTTAATATATAAAAATTATTTTGACGAAATTTTTCAAATTCTGGTCATTCACTTCTATAACACTATACATTTCCTAAAAAAATGATACTTACAATACTATGTCAGAATAATGATAAAGAATGAACTGCGATGGGTGGGGGAAAATCACATGATCTCTATTACGTAACATAAATGGGAACTAAATCTATATCTCACAAACACTGTGCAGAATGACTATGTCAGGTTTTTAAGACACACATAAGAAGGTATATATATTTCAAAGAGTGATATTAGCATTACTATTCATATCCCTCGATATTAATAATATATTTATTAAAACCCCCCGCTTGATTACATATAAGAACATAATGACACTTATGTGTGAAACTAATATTAAAGTCTAAGTGATGACTCATCATATTAAACG
Organism: Maratus speciosus; assembly: GCA_963932465.1. Lineage (NCBI taxonomy): Eukaryota > Metazoa > Arthropoda > Arachnida > Araneae > Salticidae > Maratus > Maratus speciosus. The sequence goes on along the minus strand of OZ010800.1, from coordinate 288,081,123 downwards.
TTTGCAGTGTATTGCCTAATAATAACTTGCCTGTTTCTTAAAAAAATTGAAAAGAATTCCTCTTCTATTTGTTTTAATTATGAAAATCATTCGAAAAATTTAATTATGCATTAATTAAAATGAAAAATATTAAACGAAAGGCTTATTATTTTCATTTGAAAGTGATAAATATTTATTTAAATTTTGATGATTAAAGTTACAGGCTCTAAAAGCGCAATCATTTCTTTCGTGTATTAATATTTATAAGAAATGATCTAAAAATAATATTTATTTATATTAAGAAAAAATTTGAAGTTTGCGTGGCTTCACATATTTACTAGGTTAAAAATTAAATTGGAATTACAATTATTTTTACATTAAATTATACTTAATTAACATGTGTGAAGATCCTATATTTTTAATGATATTCTGTATATTTTCATACGTTCTAAATTCTTAGCAAAATATTTCTAAAAGGCTCCAAAATGACCATATATATGTGAATTCATTAATAACATTCACTAAAGCAATACGTATAACCGATAAATGTCCTCCTTTCAATTCAAAAACGTAACTGAAAAATAGGTAAAAAAAAAAAAACTACAATTTCTAAAAATTACCTTTAGAAAACATCTCATTTAAAAGAATAAAATCCTTAATCAAATTTCTAATTCCCTTTTAATTAATATTTAACTACTAACAATTATCTAATCCCTATTCATCATTGCGTTAGAAATAAACCCTGCAGAAAAGTGAGTCATGTACTTATCATACGAACTGTTGAGGTGCTTATCTACCAAAGGGTTTTTCCATTTGGGGAATACGTGCATACAGTAAAATTTGATGTTATATGAAACGAAATCAGCTAATATATATTCCTCTTTTAAAAAATTATGGAATAGTATTAAGTCTCTGAATACTTGTGGTGTGTTTTGAAATATTTGTTAAGTATAATTTAAATTTTATTTTATTTTTGATTCATACATTGACTAGATTAAAAGATCACTGAAAATTTAATTTTTTCTTCAAATATTCACCAAATTTCCTAGTTACATATATTTTTTACCATTCAATAAGTAAAGTTTAGTCATAAAGCACATTACAAAAGTATAACTTCATTTATCTAACTAATGATAGTCTAAAATTACTAATCGACTAATACAAAACTTTCAATTCAATTATATAAAACCGAGAAATATTTGTGAAAACATGACTGCAATTCAAAAAAATATCTTTAAAAACATGTCACTTAAAAGAATAAAATCCTTCCCCAAATTTTATTCTAAAAACATTCGCATTCCTATAAATATTTAAAAATTTCCACTGTTTTTTCAAAAAATTTCTATTTTAAATAAAAATATCTCATAACACTCAATTCGTTGACAAAATCAAATAAAACCCTCGAAAAATTTCTAAAGTTTCTTCATTAAATTATTGCCCAACTAGTAGCCAAGAGGTTCTGCTCTCGAAGCTGGTAGAGAGGAGGTGCTGGGTTCGAACAGAATCGCGCCCGTCGGCCTAATCGTTCGGAGTTTTCGTGGTTTTCTTCGAACCGTGGATTTCCATGCATAAATACGTGTTAGGTTCCCTTAGAAAGACCCAAATATCTTTAAAAAACATGTCACTTAAAAGAATAAAATCCTTCCGCAAATTTTAATCAAAAAACATTCACATTCCTACAAAAATTTAAAAATTTCCACTTTTTTTTAATTTCCATTTCAAATAAAAATATCTCATACCACTGAATTCATTAACAAAATTAAATGAAACTCTCAAAAATTTTCTGAAGTTTCTTCATTAAGTTATTTTCTTATTCATATTTTTTAATTAGCATTTTTAATTAATTACTATTTTTAATGAATGAATATTTTTAATTCTAAAAATTCGCGACTGCATACTATAGTTGACTAAAAATAAATTTCAAACTCAAAAATTCTTAGTCCACTCATTAAAATTTCTAAATTAATTTTTCTTATTAATTATTTTTAATTACTTTTTAATTAATTGATATTTTTAATTAATTTCCATTTTTAATAATTCATTCAAACCTCGTACTATACTACACTAATAAAATTGTTCGAATAATTCTAAGTCGCTTCATTAAATATTTCCTCATTAAATTCTTAATTGCTATTTTTAATTACTAATTAGTTAATCGATCGAAAAATAACCCCTCGTACTATAACATGTGAAAAAAATTCAATCTCTCGAAAATTCCCACTTTTACTCAAAAAAATCCTTATCTCACCAAAAAAAATTTTTACCCCCCTTTTACCCCTACTCTTACAAGACGCTCTCGAAAGAACACCTCCTCCTCCCCCTCCTCATTCCACCACCTCCTCATTCCTCCCTCCTCCCTCATTCCTCATGCCTCCTCCCTCATTCCTCATTCCTCATGCCTCCTCCCTCCTCCTGGCGTGAAACTCTCATTTCTCCCCTACTAACAAGCATCTGGATGGCAGCCAAAAGTCAAAAATTACTCAGAGAGATGAAAGAAAGCTAAAGAGTATTGCAAAAAAACCGTTTTAGAAGTGTAAAATATTTGCATCGAAAGTGGAAAGAACAAAGTGTTGATGTGAGTAAATCTATAACACTAATGCTTGTATTCACCATTTACCACAACCTAGAAAACCTGGGTCGAACGCTAAAATTTTATTCATCATGAGTCTGACTGGACTTCCGCCTTTATCAGGTCCAATCAGGTTAATCGAAAATATCATTTGAGCGCTCAACCCAGGTTTTTCTAGGTTGAGGTAGTTGGTGAACACGAGCATTAGACGTCTCCATAAACTTGGATTTCAATCTCTTGTACCAAAGATAAAGCCCCTCATGAGTTTTAAACAGAAAAGGGATAGAGGGAAATAGTGCAAAAAAGGCTTTTATGGGGGTCTGGATGATTGGAAAAAGATATTATTTAGTGATGAGAGTGTGTTTTACATAACATATGGTGATCAAAGTGTTCGTATATGGCGAATGAAGCAAGAACCGTATTATTTTATTCGCAATAAAATAGTTAATATTTCTGTTTCAATCTTGCTTTATTTGGGATGGGCGAGAGAGAAAACCAAACAAATAATTTATGCAAATACTATAAGTAATTGTGAAATGAAAGTTTCTATTTTAAGATCATAATTTTGATATAATGTTTTACACAGCAATCTTAGCCAGTTGTCGAATTCAAATTTTAACATGCTTTCACTCAAAACGTCAGTTATAAGAAAAAGTATATAATACATTTAAACCTGCTAAGAAAGAAACTTATCTATAACGTATATTTTTTCATTCCTAAGTAATTTCGTCTTAGACGATTTCACTATATAGAATTTTTCAGATTCTTAAATCTCCCATACATAGAATACGGATTAACGATATCAATTTTAACTGAAACATTTACATACAAATAGAGATTCATTAAAAACATAAATATCGCAGCACAGGTCTCTTCTTTAAAAATAAAGATTATAAACATGAAAATAAAAGCTGAAATAAGTATTTTTGGTCAGAACTCCTCGTACGGAGCAATTTTTTAACCATATTGACGTAAAAATTCATGTTTTCTAGAAATTTAGTGGAACCGGACGGGCTCGGGCTGAGATTTTAACTTTTCTCCGGGCCGGGCCAGTCTCGTGCCAAAATTTTTCGTGTACGGGCCAAGGCGATCACGGGCTGAAATTTTAAGTTTTATACCGAGACGCGCCATTAATTTTTTTTGTACGGGCCGAACTTTTAAATTTTATACCGAGACGGGCCAAACATTTTTTTATGGGCGGGTCGGGCCAGGGCCTATAAATTTAGACCTGTGCAGACCTTTAGTTTGGCTGTTCCCAGCTCCATCCAACAAAGTCTAATATAAAAAATTTCATTTATGTAAAATTAATACCAAAATAATTCAAGCATACACTCAAAAATTTACTTCTCCAAGATACGAAAAATAGAATTGCGTCATCTTTACAACCAACCAACCAATCGTACTTCCGCAAGTGAGTCGCGAGTCGAGTCACTATGTCGACTCATCAATCAAGTGAGTCGCCTCAGCATCGACTCCTCAAAATGAGTTGAAGCGCCCATCCCTACACTGTTAAAAATATCGTGAAAAATTACCTCTGCTTTTAAATGTTATCTATTTTCTGACCAATGAGAACGCTGCATGGAACGCTTATGGAGCGTTCTCATTGGTCAGAAAATAGATAGCCTTTAAACACAGAGGTAATTTTTCACCATATTTTTGACAGTATAGGTCGAACTGATCGCTCTGGACTTCGAAGCTCAATTTATAGGCATTGCGAGTACAGCGCCATCTGTTAACGGTTTTTGCAACTAAATTTTCGAAACTCCTGTATAACATTTTTACAATTTAGCTAATAAACAAACCGTTTACAGCATAATTCTATTGATCTTTGTTTATGAGATATTTAATTTTGAAATCAGGGTCTTATTCACTGGACACCCTGTATTTTAAGCAGAAGAAATGAATCCCCGCGAGAAAATGATTGGATGGCAGTTAAAAGAATAATCCGATATTTAAGGTGCACAAAAGAACTAAACTTGTATATAAACACCAAAATTAAACCGATTCCAAAAGCTTATACAGATGCCGATTGGGGAGATGATACTAACACAAGAAAATCCACAAGCGGAAATCTTTTCACTTTAGGTAACAATCCAGTTCAATGGTGTACAAAAAGGAAATCATGTATTTCTCTTTCATCGGGAAAGGCTGAATATGTGTCAGCCGCAAGTGCAGGGCAAGAAATCTTGTATTTAGTGAAACTGTTAGAAGATTTAGGTTTACCTCAGAAAAAAACAATAGTTTTATACGAAGAGAACCAGAGCACCATTAAAATGATAGAAAGTGAGAAGTTTTCAAAAAGAAGTAAACATATAGTATAGATATAGACGGCTTGCATTGACGTCACGTTGCTATTAGCAACGACTGATACTATTGCATCTGGAGCACACACGGAACGTCAGAACTTCCCGTTTGCCGTTAAAAGCACGTGTTATCTTTCTGTTTAATTTAGATCTTTCTTATTTTTATTATTATAGTGCAAATAAGTCGAATGGAGAGCACCACATTCACCTTATATTTGGGCGCCATATGAAGCGATGCCAAACATGTGACGTCATGTACAAGCCGTCTATACGTTGTCATGCAATCAAACAACTCAAAGAAGATGGAATAATTGAAGTACTGTCCATCGAAATATATGATAGCAGATGCACTGACAAAACTTGTCCCCAAGCTTGAATTAAAAAATCACAGAATGTCTATGAACTTGTTTGCTCATCAGTCTGAAGAGCTTAAGGGGCATGTTAGAAACACTAATCTCTTCAGGAAAAACTTATCATAAATCAACTTAATTACTTTTCAAAACACTTAATGTTTGCAATGTGTAATATGTCTTCATCATTTAATGCATTCTGATACAAAATAGAACAGTACTTCCTTGTTCATCATTTCAACTGTCAATCAAATGAAATAAACATTAAAGCTGCAATATTGATTACATAAAGAACCAAATGTATAATTTTATTGACTTTAAAAGAAAATAAGTACTTTGATTATAATTATAACCTTGAATTTATTTATGTGACCAGGGGGCTCGGCCCCCTACGAGCTACGCTCGCCAACCCCCGTTCAGACACCGCAGTCTCTAAAAGCACGCTAATTTGATCGGGTTTAAAAAGATTTTGAAAGATTGAATTATAATTTAAAAAACAGTGGCGATCTCACTATAAATGGGTTTCTATTCATTTCTCTTCGATTGGGGAATTTTAAGAAAAAACCAGCTGCTGTTAAAAGATACAATGGCTGTTTTCGTCTTTGATTAAATAAAATCAGTTAACCAATACAAAATAAGCTAATATAATAAGCTAATCTGCATCAAAATGCAAATATATTTTACAAATACCAGTGCCTTCTTTTGACGGAAACGACACAGAAGGTTAACGAATCTTAACTAAACCATTTAAGCAATTTCTTTATTTTCTGGTTCACAGATTTTCCTCTTTCAAATCATATTTTTTTGTTGATGACACTTCATTTTCAACTTGTAATCTTATTTATTTTTATTAAACTAGGGGGCTCGGCCCCCTACGAGCCACGCTCGCCAACCCCCATCTAGACACCACAGACTCTAAATGCACGCTAATTTGATCGGCTTTAAAAAGATTTCGAAAGATTGAATTATAATTTAAAAACAGTGGCGATCTCCTTATAAACGAATTTCTATTCATTTCTCTTTGATTGGGGAATTTTAACGCCAAATCCGTTGCGGTACTACTTGATTATCCCGTCGACCAATTTCGCCAAATTATATAAATTGCCAAACCACTCGCCAAATTATACAAATTGACATAATTTTTATTTTAAATAACGAAAGAACAAATAAATTAGTACAACATTAATAAATATACAAATAAAACGTCGAAATAAAAATAACTTGATGACGTAGACACGTGTAAGAGCATTTCAAAATAATCTAATATAAAAGGAATTAAGTAAACAGAGTCTTTGTCTCCTGGTATTTTTTAACAAAGTGAAAAGAAAGTTCTTTTAAATGAGACATTTTAAATTAATCTTTTTTAATCTGACGTAATTTTGGCCAAGCTATTCTTTTTCTTTTAAATATTCACGTGAAAATACTTTTGTTAGAAATGAAATATTATTTGCGCTTTCCTAACAAAAATAGTTGAAAAGATCCTCTCAAAATATCAATTAAATGTCTAGCGCAATTTCTAAATTTAAACTGTTTTGCAATATTATTTTGTGTTCATTTTATGTAATAACTATAATGTGACGTAAATATGACGTAATTTCTCCTATTTAAGACTTCTAACGCATGTTAATGATTTATTATTTTACAATATCCTTTCTCTTTTAAAATTCACGTGTATACTTTTTATGACGTAATTTTTAATAAGTTCCTGCTTTTTGTACATAATTATTTAATTCTAATTCCAAATGATTTTTTCTGTTTATAATAGTCACGTGTAAATACATTTTTAATTTGAAGCAAACATTATTGATTGCGCTGTTTATACATTTGGCAACGGTATAAATTAATACCATTTTCTAAAATAATGTAAAAACTATCTCTAAAAATGTTGAAAATTTGAATTTAAAATAGAAATAAAACCTCAAAAAATGAGTCAAAATAAAAAAAAAAATTAATGCAATCTGCACTCCGACAAATTCTAACGCATAAAATGATCTAAAAATGATTACACTGTCATGTATAGTTTTTGCTGCTATAAAACTTTTTTAGGGGAACGATTTTGTCCAACTTTAGCAATAAATATCTCTTAAAAAAATTCTTCGATTTGAAAACTGTCTGCATCAGCGTTTTTATCAAACATTTCTGTATAAAACCACCAATTTGCATATTTTTGTATGCTTTATTTTTCTTAATATTAACGAAGAAAGACCTCCGGTCACAAACAATTCAAAACCGGCGGCGGCGGCGGCGGTGACAGCGGTAGTTACTTTTTTTTAGAATAGAGAGATTACTAAATAGTAGGGTGGGCCGAAAAAAACTTTTTTTTGATTTTGATGATGGGTAGTGCGGAAAAGTGGCCACTAGTAGCACCAAGTTCACACAAAAAAGTTGAGATTTTTAGGACAATTCCTATATTTGCCGCTTTTGGCTTGAAGTTTTGCTAAAAGGCTGATTTTTGAACTTTTTTAGCAAAAATTTTAAAAATGTTAAATTAAACTTATTTTAATCGTATTTACTTGAAAAGGCATATTTAATGTTCCAAATGTATAAATAAGCTCTGATAATGTATTATTTAATTGCTATGTGTATTTTAAATTAGACGATTTTTATAGCCTTTTTGCGTTTAAGTGAGCAAAAGTTGCATGTATTGTTTGAATCTTTTAACGGTTTCTCTCTTTTGTCTTGTTTATTTTCCTTGGTTTTCCTTATTTTTTTCGATGCTTTAAGGGTCATATATTTGGGTAACGGACAGCAGAATCCCTCAGAAAGAGATCTAAAAGAAGAGAAGGGGGTGAGGCGAGAACTTAAGCGAACGCAGTGACTCATTGCGATGTTGGGGGAGTGAAGGAGGAAATACAAGAGGGGAGAAAGTGCGATAAGGGATGCTTATTGTTTTCAGTGCTCAGTTTCCCTGAGACATGGTGGACGCTGTGTGAGACAGGAATATGCATTTAGGAGTGTTTGGCTTTGAAGGGCCTGGTTCAAATTCAGATTCAGTCGAACTGCTTGCTTGAAAGCTCCCACTACTTGAATCTTCCAACAATATAACTGTCTTCCCTCTGGATCTAATTCCACTCGTTGAAGGCTTGGTCGCAGAACCACTATCCCACGTTCAAATTGTATCCCTTTGCATTTTCCGCGATATTTTCTTTGCAAGAGTTTTGCTTGTTTTTAAATCAATATTTCCGATAAACATTTTTCGAACAGTTTTTGATCTTTCAAGAAGTTCACCTCCCGACGTGGAACTTTACGTCTGATGTCGCAGCTACAATTGTTCAAGCCTCTACAATTACAAGCTGCAATGTCAAAGAGAGAGGTTTCTGTATTTCGTACGAAATCTTCGCAGGAGCCTTGCCTTTAACACCCGTATCATTACAAGATTTCTCCAATGATCTACACTCATTGTAATAGTTTTTAATCTTTCTTTTAATTGTTCGCTGGGAAACCACTGGTATGGAAGATTTTATTCAGATTTCGGAAACTTTTCACCTACCATTTTAATAATATCATCCACTGGTTGAAGATAAATATCTCGATTTTCTTCTATATCGCTTCCCAACCAATAGTAGTGGCGCATGATGTCAGCAATAGTTGGAAATTGCCTTTCAATTTGCATGGTGCCCCAAAATGGCTATATTTCACGCTATCACATGTCTTTATATGATCATGAACTTTCGAACTAGCTATTTCTAAACTCGTCGTAATAAAACGCACAAAACACAGTAAAGGCACGTTAAACGATCCAAAAAGCAATGTATTGCACGAGAAAAAGGTTTTACTTTTGCACTAAACAAATGTCACAGGGAAACCTAGCACTGAAAAATTATAAGCATCCCTTATCGCACTTTCTCCCCTCTTGTATTTCCTCCTTCACTCCCCCAACATCGCGAAGAGTCACTGCGTTTGCTTAAGTTCTCGCCTCACCCCCTTCTCTCCGTTCAGATCTGTTTCTGAGGGATTCTGCTGTCCGTCACCCAAATATATGACCTTTAAAGCATCGAAAAAAATAAGGAAGACCAAGGGACATAAAAAAGACAAAAGAGAGAAACCGTTGAAAGATTCAAACAATACATGCAACTTTTGCTCACTTAAACGCGAAAAGGCTATAAAAATCGTCTAATTTAAAATGCACATAGTAATTAAATAATACATTATCAGAGCTTATTTATACATTTGGAACATTAAATATGCCTTTTCAAGTAAATACGATTAAAATAAGTTTAATTTAACATTTTTAAAATTTTTGCTAAAAAAGTTCAAATATCAGCCTTTTAGCAAAACTTCAAGCCAAAAGCGGCAAATATAGGAATTGTCCTAAAAATCTCAAATTTTTTGTGTGAACTTGGTGCCACTAGTGGCCACTTTTCCGCACTACCCATCATCGAAAATCAAAAAAAAGTTTTTTTCGGCCCACCCTACTAAATAGTCGCTCGACAGCAGTCTAAACGTGTTCAATAAAATTAATATTAATCTTATTAATATAATCTCAAAATATCAAATTAATGTCTCGCGCATTTTTTAAATTTAAACTGCTTTGCGATATTACTTTTCGTTTATTTTACGTAATAAGTGTAATGTGACGTAATTTCTCCTACTTAAGACTTCTAACGCATGTTAATGAATTTATTATTTTACAATATCCTTTCTCTTTTAAAATTCAGGTGTAAATATAGTTTTTATGAAGTAATTTTCAATGGGTTCCTGCTTTTCATACGTAATTATTTAATTCTAATTTGAAAGTTTTTTTTTCTGTTAATAATAGTCACGTGTGAAGAATAATCTTCATGTGTTCCACTAAATTTCACGTTATCACAATTTAAATCCAAGGTTGGGAGAGCTTAATTATAGACTTCACGATTCGTTTTAAATCATATTTGGGAGAGCTTATTAGATTAAATCTTCACGATTCATGTAAAATCACATTAAAATAATAAAACATATTTCACAACTGAAAATGGCGCTGGTGTTGTTCAGTATAAGTCCAAGTCAAGCACAGGATGATTAAAAACTTTGTTAATTCTATTTACACTTATAAATATTTACAGTATTTACAATGAAAACATTTGGATACTATTTCTTTAAAAACATGTAAATATTCCACACTGGGAATTCAAGTTAATCATATTAAAATTTCACCAATTATGTTCTTCTATAAAAGAAGCCACGAAAATAGCATAATTTAATATTCGGAAATAAATTTCCCCCTTTTTTTTAAATTAAACATCATTTCTTCTAATAGAAGACCACGATAAAAAACCTATACGCAGCTTATTACCTGCTGCGTTCAAGATTCGTATTCACAAAACCAACTAAAAAAGGAACAAGAAAGAAAAAATGTTTTTTAATATTAATTCTCTGGTCAGACCACGTGACCTGGGATCACTTTCGCCTAATCAGTCTGGCTGAGAAAAGAAGAGGTTTGCGAAATTTCACAAACTCCACCCCCCCCCCCCCCCGCCCCCCGATGAACAAGGGTTCATCAAAATGGGGATTCAAAATAATTAAAGTAGAAATAAAATTATTCTAAAAAATTATCAGTTACACTATACGTAAATACAATACAAAATCAAAATATATACTTACATACTGGACTCCAAATAAAATAATAAACAATTTAAAAATTTGCCAACAGGTTTCTGCTACTAAAAATAGAAAGAACAATTTAAATCTATACAACCTTTTCTGGAATATTCAATACAAAAAAAAAATAAAAATAAAAATAAACTAAAAATTAGAAATATTATCAAACAAGAAACTTTTTTTTTTTTTAAGTGAAAAAAAATAATTTTTTTTTTTTTTTTTTAAGTCAATAAACAAAAGAGTTCATTTTTTTTTTTTTTAAGTCAAATGTCAATGAGAGTATTTGAGTCTCTAATAATATCAAAGTTTTTTTTTTTTTTCAGTTCTATTAATAAAAAAGTTCAGAGTTTTTTCACTTCTAAATTATACACAAGAATCAATAGGTCTTTTAATGATGGAATTATTTGCCTTCAGTTCATAAGACCACATTTTTTTTTTTTTAAATCTCTGTCCACAAATACCTAACTTCCAGAAAGTTCTTGATACATGTTCATATGCATAAAAATCACATCATATATTTCAAAGTCAGAAGTTTTATTCTGGTCCGTGTAGTGAGCAGATTGTAAGTTGAGAAGATACTCATTTTTCAAGCGCTTCCAAAAATGATTCAGAAGAGTCTCGCGCAAACGGAAGCGTTTCACTAAGGATTCCTTGGTTGCAGGTAAACACAAGATATGCTTTAGAGTTGCTATAACTAGTTGACCAGGGCGAACACTAAATTTCTTGGAGATTGCACGTTTGTTTAGGATTGATTTTATGCACTGTCTAGATTTTAAAATCCAAAACTTTTTATGAGTTTGTACTAATGTACTGGACACTCTGGAATGAAAAACTTTTTCATGTGCATCTTTCACGACTATTTCAGTAAGTTTATGTTTTGCAGGAATCACAAGGGGGTGTTTTTCATAAAATGAGGAATCAGACTTTTGTAACAGTCCTCGTACGAATAGCAAAACTTCATCTGACAACATAGGAATTAACTGTAGAAGATTCAATTCTTTAGGGATACTCTTGCTACATTTCAAGTATTTTACAACTTCAGGGAAACTTTCTTCCTGCATTAGCTTTAACCAAAAATTTTCAGCATGTAACATTTCCTCAGCTGATAATTGTGAAAATGTTCTTTTCTCTACCTTTAATTTTATATTAGAAATAAATCTAAATAGCCATACAGTTACTCGATACAATTTATTTAGGGAGCTATACTTTTCAAGATTAAAAATGGGAATTTCATCAGCTTTATTCGTTTGAACAACACAAGAAATGGTTGCTGATTTTCGAGACTTCTCTTTAGAAACATCAGGTAATTGTGTAGCGATAATTTTAACGCTAGGCCACTGATCTTCGGGCAAGGAAAGAAATTCAGGAACATACACATTAGGGTTAGCACCAGGAAAAATATGCAACTGGAGATGCTCCTTTTCCATGATCAGGTTGCTAAAATACTGCCAGGGAATTTTCAAGTGAGCGAGAGCCGGGATTTCTGAAAGCCAATTTTGCCAATCATTTTCTAGTTCACCAGAAACAAAAGGGGCAATAAATACGGCTGAATCAAGGAACATAGTTGCAAATTTCAAAACATTGAGTTTAGTAGAAGAATCATTATTTAATTTTTCTAACAAGGGTCGTAATTCTAGTACTAATTTATCTTCTGTATTGTTCCAGATCAATCCTAAAATTTTCAAGGAAGTATTTGGGGGTTCGAAACTCGAAACAGGAATGTTTTCATCATCTAAAACATTAGAATTCAAGTTAGGGACATGATACAAACATTCGTTTAATGATAGAGAATCACCATATTTGGAAGAAGCATCATAGACCATGTGCATTTTTGTTGTAGTTTTGTCGTCACGGATAACAGGTCTGTGTGGCATGTAATAGGAATTATTAGAATGTTTCTCGATGCGCAATTCTATTACACCCTCATTAAACTGCTCTAGCAAAATGGAGTTGTATTCTTTAAATAAAGAATCGTTTTTCAAGAATTTATTTTCTAAACTAGAAAACCGCTTCTTTGCTACTTCAAGATTATTTCTAAGTAATTCGCGAGAATCTTTCCACAATAATTTTGCTTCATAACGCCCATTTACGAATTTTAGATTTTCTTTAAATTCTTTTATTACCTCATGATCGGGAAATGTTCTTTTCATTGCTTTCAGCAATGCCAATTGATTCAAGATCCCAAAATGCTTTCAGTTGGGTATTTATATTTTCAACTGAAACACGCAAACAAGCTACTTCTTTTTTATTAGACTCTATTTGCCCTTGCACCGTATGAGCGAAAATAGTTTCTGCAACGTATAATTCTTTTGTCAATTTTCCCTCGATTCCCTTTAATATTTTCCACAAAAAGTCAGACCCTAGCAAAATATTTATTTCCTGTTCAAGACCTGTATCAGCAGGCTTAAAGCCTCTTGTTCTCATTATGTCTAGAAGTTCTGGTTCCAGTGTTTTCACAGAAGCTCCAGTTATATTATCAACCACAAGTGCTTCGATATTTATCGAGTTAATAGGTTGCACAACACTGGATAATTCAAGAGAAACTACTTCATAACAAGATTCATAAGGGCGTCTCCCGCCCAAAAGGATAAACTAATAAATTTTCTCTTCGCAATGGCTTCAATTTTAATTTTTGTACTAGAGATCTCTTCACAAAACATTTTTCTGAACCACTATCACATAAAACGCGAGCCAACAAGCATTGTTTACCAGCAGACACAGAAACTGTACAAGTCTGCAATAATGTTGCTTTATTTTGTTTATATTTTTGTTCCGACATCATAGATACAATTGCACCTTTCATTTCTTTTTCAGGATTTTCTTTTACTGTTTCTTTAAAACAAAACAAGGGACTATGGGTAGTGTTACCACATTTGGAACAAGGGTTAATTTTTGTTCTACAGTTAATTGATAAATGCGACTTAAAAAAGCATTTGTAACAGCGACCTTCTTTCTTTAATTTATATCGTTTTTGCTCATCGGTGAATTTCGAACAATTTAGTCCTACATGATCAGAAGACTTGCAAAATATGCAAAACTGTTTTGTAGATGTATTTAAAGCAGCAGCGGAAGGTATATTTTTCTTTTGAGGAAAATTTTGATATTTACTTGAAGAATTTTCATATTTGGTTTTAGGATTTTCATAAGCCTTGGTTTGGGAATTATTTACTAAATTAGTAGCTTCACGACATCTTAATTCCGTTTTAATAAAATTTATTAAATCGGTGACTTCACAGTCCTTATCGGGGTCACATTTTCGATGGAAATCTAGTATCAAATTTTCGGGTAAAAGTCGTAATAATAAGGGTAGTAATAAATAGCCATAGGAGCCTGATGCTACTCCTAACGCATCAAGATTTCTCATACAAGTTTCGATATTATCATACAACTTTCTTAAAGAAATAACATTGTTAGTGGATTTCACTGGTTCAAGATTCAAAATTTTGTTCATATAACAGTTTATTATATTTTCCCGCCTACCATACCTCTCTTCTAACAATTTTAAACAAGTAGAATAATTTTGATCTGTCAGTTCAAAACCAGATACAATATTATACACTATGACGCAAAAGTTTAGACAATGAAGAAATTCTTACATACTTTGAAAAATATTTATTCAATTTTCAAATCACTGCTTGAAATTAATGTGCTGTACATATAAACAATATTTATAACAAAGAAAAGTGGAATTGTGCATATTGCAATAAATTAAATGGTAACAAAAATAAACTGCTGTCTCAAAAGTTTAGACACAAATTAAATAAAATCGAAATAAACAATTTTTAAAACCTGGTTGCGCATCCATGCTTATGTATTACGTCATATACACGAGATTGCATGGAAGAAACTAAATCTTGCATAGTTTGTGGATCGATATCGTACCATGCATTCTCAATAGATGTCTTAAGTTCCTTTTCAGAAGAGTATTGTCTAGCGTTGCTATAAACTTTGCGACACATGATGCTCCAAAGGTTTTCTATAGGGTTAAGATCTGGGCTACATGCTGGCCAGTCGAGAACTCTTATATTATGGGAATTAAACCAAGATTTTGAATGTTTTGCAGTGTGAATTGAAGCATTGTCTTGCTGAAATTCCCACTGAGGACCCCCTAGAAGCTCAGCAAATGGCAGTAGGTTTTCTTCTAATGTCTGTGTATAATGCTGTGAAGTTTGACGACCACTGGTGAAGGTCAGAGATACTTGTCCATTATAGCAAAAGGCTGCCCAAACCATCACCGAGCCCCCTCCTTGTCTGCGACTAAAAAAACGTCGAGGTTCCTTCCGCAAGTCATGCCAATACGATAAACAACCATCTGGACCATCCAGATTCCACTTTTTTTTATCGCTAAATATGACTGACTGCCATTTCTCTCCATATGACATATGCTTTCGAGCCCACATAAGTCTTTGTAACTTATGATGTGGTTTCAGAGCTGGTTTCTTCTGCATTTTGCTATAAACGATTGTTCCTTTTTCCAAAATTCGTCTACGAATCGTATCCTTTGATACAGAGAGTCCCGATGAGCTTTGAACTCCACGTACGCTCATTTGTTGAGTACTCGCTAGTCTTTGTATCAGGCGATCCTCTCGTACATTTGTCACACGTGGCCTCCCAGACCGACATTTTGCTTTATATTCGGAACCACTCGATAAAACTCGATAAATAGATTTTTTTGACCTATTAATAATAGCAGAAATTTCAGAAACGCTCTTCCCTTCACCTTTCAACTGCCAAATCCTTGAAATCTCATTCACTTGAATTTCTTTAGCTCTCGGCATGTCGACTATGAAGCGCAATCGTTTGCAGAACTTAAGTACTCCAAATTTGTGACATCATCGATTCTAAATTTGCATATGCCAGCAAATATTCAAAGAAATTTAGAATAGTGTCTAAACTTTTGCGACAAGCACATTTGAATTTTTATGAAAAAAATTAGTATTATAGCAAATAAAACGACTGTCTTTTGTACATAGCATTTTAAATCAGTTTTTGAATATATTTACAAGTTTTTGTAATTCTGACGTCATAATTCTACATTTTAAAGCTGAATGACGTCATTGTCTAAACTTTTGCGTCATAGTGTATGCAGGACCAGACAACAAGGATTTGAGATATTGGAATTTTTCAATTTTTGATAACGATTCGTTTGAATCTATCGCACTAGTAAATAAATTAAAAAATTCTAAGAACTGGCTTGCATCACCAGAAAATTTTTCTATGTTAAGTTTAGGAAGCTTCACTGCCGAAACTGGTTTACTACCGATTTTTGAACCGTTACTTGATTCTAGTAAAACTTTTGGCTCAGTTTCGATTTTACATTTTTTAAGCCTCATCTTAATTTTAAATTTCAAACTTGATATTTTTTCAGAATATTCTTCTACCGATTTTAGTTCTTTTTCATATTCAGTTTTTTCCTGAATTAGCTCATCCATTTCGGAATCTAACTCCTTTAGTTGAGCTTCCTTTTCATTTACGAGCTCTAACGATTCCATTAAAGAATCGCAATCAGTCTTATCAATATCAACAGATAATAATGTATCACATTTTGTGATTAATTTTGTAACTGCTGCACGAACAGTAGCTCTTTTACTTTTAAGTTTATCTGTCTTATCCATGTTTAAAATTAAATTAAATTTTCAAAATAAATGATCATGAAAAATGTATATTTTCAAGAAATCAACAGTCATGCAGAATAATAAAGGTATTTCTTACCTTTTTCCGGGTCTTGAGGCACCAAAACATGAAGAATAATCTTCATGTGTTCCACTAAATTTCACGTTATCACAATTTAAATCCAAGGTTGGGAGAGCTTAATTATAGACTTCACGATTCGTTTTAAATCATATTTGGGAGAGCTTATTAGATTAAAACTTCACGATTCATGTAAAATCACATTAAAATAATAAAACATATTTCACAACTGAAAATGACGCTGGTGTTGTTCAGTATAAGTTCAAGTCAAGCACAGGATGATTAAAAACTTTGTTAATTCTATTTACACTTATAAATATTTACAGTATTTACAATGAAAACATTTGGATACTATTTCTTTAAAAACATGTAAATATTCCACACTGGGAATTCAAGTTAATCATATTAAAATTTCACCAATTATGTTCTTCTATAAAAGAAGCCACGAAAATAGCATAATTTAATATTCGGAAATAAATTTCCCCCTTTTTTTTAAATTAAACATCATTTCTTCTAATAGAAGACCACGATAAAAAACCTATACGCAGCTTATTACCTGCTGCGTTCAAGATTCACATTCACAAAACCAACTAAAAAAGGAACAAGAAAGAAAAAATGTTTTTTAATATTAATTCTCTAGTCAGACCACGTGACCTGGGATCACTGGCGCCTAATCAGTCTGGCTGAGAAAAGAAGAGGTTTGCGAAATTTCACAACGTGTAAATAAATTTTTAATTTGAAGCAAACATTATTATTTGAGCTGTTTATACAGTTGGCAACAGTTTAAATTAATACCACTTTCTAAAATCTCTCTATTCGGGGACTCTGTGGCTGAATGGTCAAAGCACCAGTCTGCTAATCGCTTGCGAGCGTAAGAGTCTGTGGGTTCGATTCCCGCTGGTTCCATTGCACACACGCTTTGTGTGGAACTCCCAAGGTGTATTTCTCTTGTGTTGTAATATTTCCTTGTGCTATCTTGTCTCCGACTTATAAGCGGGCTCTCATGTCAAGCACACAAGTCGTATGTTTGTTATTCAATAAATAAATCTCTGTATCTCTCTATTCTAAAAAAAAGTAACTACCGCTGTCACCGCCGCCGCCGCCACCGGTTTTGAATTTTTTGTGACCGGAGGTCTTTCTTCGTTAATATTAAAAAAACTGTTGCATACAAAAATATGAAAATCGGTAGTATTATAGAGAAATGTTTGATAAACACGCTGATGCAGACAGTTTTCAAATCGAAGAATTATTTTAAGAGATATTTAATGCCAAAGTTGGACAAAATCGTTCCATTAAAAAAGTTTTATAGGAGCAAAAACTGTACATAGGAATTTAAAAATTTTTAGATCATTTTATGCGTCAGAATTTCCTGGTGTGCAGATTGCAGTTAGTTTTTTAATTTGAATAATTTTTCGAGGTTTTATTTCTATTTTAAATTCAAATTTTCAGCATTTCGAGAGATATTTTTTAGAAATTTTAGAAAATTGTATTAATTTAAACTGTTGCCAACAGTATAAACAGCGCAAACAGTAATATTTGCTTCAAATTAAAAATTTATTTTACACGTGACTATTATAAACAAAAAATATAAAAAGCAGGAACTCATTGAAAATTACGTCATAAAAACTATAGTTACACGTGAATTTTAAATGAGAAAGAATATTGTAAAATAATAAATTCAGTAACATGCGTTAGAAGTCCTAAATAGGAGAATTTACGTCATATTACACTTATTACGTAAAATGAACAAAAAATAATATTGCAAAACAGTTTTAATTTAAAAATTGCGCGAGACATTTACTTGACATTTTAAGATGATCATAATATTTCATTTCTAACAAAAGTATTTTGACGTGAATATTAAAAAGAGAAAGAAAAGTTTGGTGAAAATTACGTCAGATTATAATTGTCAGATTCAAATTATAATTCAATCTTCCGAAATCTTTTTAAAGGCGATCAAATTAGCGTGCTGTTAGAGTCTGCGGTGTCTGAACGGGGGTTGACGAGCGTAGCTCGTAGGGGGCAGAGCCCCCTAGTTCTAAAAAAAAAAGTAACTACCGCTGTCACCGCCGCCTGTTTTAAATTTTTTGTGACCGGAGATCTTTCTTCGTTAATATTAAGAAAAATAATGCATACAAAAACATGAAAATCGGTAGTATTATACAGAAATGTTTGATAAACACGCTGATGCAGACAGTTTTCACATCGGAGAATTATTTTAAGAGATATTTAATGCTGAAGTTGGACAAAGTCGTTCCACTAAAAAAGTTTTATAGGAGCAAAAACTATTCATGGGAATTTAATCATTTCTAGATCATTTTACACGTTTGATGTTTCCGGTGTGCAGACTGTATTTCTTTTTTTAATTTGACTCATTTTTTGAGGTTTTATTTTTATTTTAAATTCAAATTTTCAGCATTTCAAGAGATATTTTTTACATAATTTAGAAAGTGATATTAATTTAAACTGTTACCAACTGTATAAACAGCGCAAACAATAATGTTTGCTTCAAATAAAGAAAATGTATTTATACGTGACTATTATAAACAGAAAAAAACATTTGGAATTAGAATTAAATAATTATGTACAAAAAGCAGGAACTTATTAAAAATTACGTCATAAAAACTATATTTACACGTGAATTTTAAGAGAGAAAGGAAATTGTAAAATAATAAATTCATTAACATGCGTTAGAAGTCTTAAATAGGAAAAATTACGTCATATTTACATCACATTACAGTTATTACATAAAATGAACACAAAATAATATTGCAACTATTTTTGTTAGGAAAGCGCAAATAATATTTCATTTCTAACAAAAGTATTTTCACGTGAATATTAAAAAGAGAAAGAATAGTTTGGTCAAAATTACATCAGAATAAAAACGATTAATTTAAAATGTCTTATTTAAAAGAACTTTCTTTTCTCTTTGTTAAAAAATACCGGGAGACAAAGACTCTGTTTACTTAATTCCTTTTATATTAGCTTATTTTGAAATGTTTAACTTAATTTAGTTAATCAAAGACGAAAACAGCGATTGTATCTTTGGTACTACTTAGTTATCCAGTCGACCAAAAATCTATCATTCGCCAAACTATAAGATTAAATGCCAATAATGGTTGATCGTAAATGTCACATTAACTTGACTTTAAGCAAGTTACACGTGTTTACGTCATCAAGTTATTTTTATTTCGACGTTTTATTTGTATTTTTATTAATGTTGCACTAATTTATTTGTTCTTTCGTTATTTAAAATAAAAATTATGTCAATTTGTATAATTTGGCGAGTGGTTTGGCGATTTATATAATTTGGTGAAATTGGTCGACGGGATAATCAAGTAGTGCCGCAGAGGATTTGTCCTTAAAATTCCCCAATCAAAGAGAAATGAATAGAAATCCGTTTATAGGGAGATCGCCACTGTTTTTTAAATTATAATTCAATCTTCCGAAATACTTTTAAAGCCGATCAAATTAGCGTACTTGAGTCTGCGGTGTCTGAACGGGGGTTGACGAGCGTAGCTCGTAGGGGCAGAGCCCCCTAGTAAGTAAAAAATATCTCTCGATATGCTGAAAATTTGAATTTAAAATAGAAATAAGACCTCAAAAAATGAGTCAAATTAAAAAAGTGAATGCAATCTGCACACCGAGAAATTCTAACGTATAAAATGATCTAAAAATGAATGAATTCCCATATATAGTTTTTGCTCCTATAAAACTTTTTTAATGGAACGATTTTGTCCAACTTTAGCATTAAATATCTCTTAAAATAATTATTCGATTTGAAAACTGTCTGCATCAGTTTATCAAACATTTCTCTATAATACTGCCGATTTTCATATTTTTGTATGCAGTATTTTTCTTAATAATAACGGAGAAAGACCTCCGGTCACAAAAAATTCAAAACCGGCGGCGGCGGTGACACCGTAAGTTACTTTTTTTTAGAGTACAAAGATTATTGTTATTTAAACAATGTTTAGTATTATTAATTTTGTCTCTCTGTGTCATTTAATCTAGATAGGAGCAAAAATGTATATCTTTTTAGTCCTATATAAATTTAATTAATACCAAAAAGTGGTATAATAATTTGAATAATTAATTAAAGAGACATTAATTAATAAAACAGCCACACAAGTTTTTTTTATAGGCCATACTAATGGATACTTCACAAAAATAACCATAGGATAATAAGCCGTGGACGATCCTTAAAAAGAAGTTAAGCTGAATTATCTTAAATTTATATATGGTTTAAATGTGATTATTTTTATATCACATAGTCCCATTTTAAGTAATCTCTAATAAAAATAAGTTGTTTTTTGTTTGTTGTTATTATTATTATTATTATTTAATATTTAATTTATATTTTCATTATATTTCAATACAAGTGTGAAATATAATTTTTTTTTAACTTGACCATTCACTAACGTTGTATATATTATTACTACAAAATATCAAATAGGACAAAAAAAATTTCGAAAAACTAGAAAACAGGAATTCTGCTTTTTCAGAATTTAGTGTCGCCCCCAATTAAAAAAATATATATGTGTATATAAATACAGGCATCCCCCGACTTACATAAGTAATGCCTTCCGTTAACTTTTGCGTAAGGCGAATTTGTCAATTCCTTAGGTAAAATTTCGTCAGAAACTGCAATATTTGTTAAATATATATAATATATACATTATTTACACAGTATTATTTTATAAATAAAGTAGCATGCAGCAGTATTTACTTGGATATAAACTATAAAAGTATGATAAAATATAAAAACAAACTGAAAGAACACTTTCAAATAAAAAGTATCTTGTGGAATATGGAATTTATAAATTTAACATTGATGAATTAAATTGTATCAGTTTTGAATCTACATCAAACGAACAGCTCTGAAGGTGGAAGAAAAAATACACTCGTTCCTCTTCACCGAAACTTTAAAATTAGGTTTCGTTATGGTTTGAATTCAGCTAACAAAATTGTAACGGTTAAACAGTTTTATTTATTTATTTTTTTTTTTGGCTCATTTTAATCAGATTTGTGTTTGTTTTGTTAAAGATTTAATTGTATATCCCAATAAAAATATAACTATATTTAATATATGAAATTATATTATTGTTGTGGTTTTTATCTGCATATTTTATTTATAAAACAATTTTCAAAAGTATGCAAATGCGTATTAAACGCGCTAGTATGTTCATAAATGTAATTTTCGAAATTTCTTACGTAAGTGCGAATTTACGTAAGTTGAGTATTACGTAAGTCGAAGGATGCCTGTAGCACAAAACACATTTCAATTTTAAGACTTAAAGCACACGCTTTTATTTTATGTAAAATGACGTCATTCGTATCCGCTTAAGAATTCCACATTTACGATCCACTAATAAGCAGCTACAGTAAAGTATGCATCTGACGTCAATATCGCGAAATAACACACAAATGAAGCAAAATGATGCCTTCATTCGAGAAAATCGACAAAAGAAGGCTATGTAATGATTCATATGCCTTCATTTGTTTTTAATATTAATATATATACTTACAATTAGATATAGTTTATAATAGCTCCATGTTTTAACATAAATCATTCGCTTATATTTTTAGGTAGCTTTCATTACATAAAGTTACCTATTGCAGCCGTTCGGAGGAAAGCGATTTCAAAAAATGTTGCTATATTTTGATCGATCATGACCCCCAGACACCGAAACCGCCCTCCGTTCAAAAGTTGATATATATATATATATATGATCTTTGTCACACTGTAACTCTCGTATTCATGAACCGATTTGGATGTAACTCGGTGTGTATATAGTACATACCAATGTCTCGACCGAGTTCGTTGGCCAGCTCCACCCGCCATTAAAAAAAAAAAATTTTTAATTTAAATTTGAAATGTGGTTCCAAAAAATTGAAAATGGAAAAATATTTTTAGGTAGCTTTCTTTACAAAAAAGATACCTATTGCAGCCGTTCGGAGGAAAGCGGTTTCAAAAAATTTTGGTATATTTTCATCGATCATGACCCCCAGACCCCGAAACCACCCTCCGTTCAAAATTGATATATATATATATATATATATATATATCTGACCTATGTCACACTGTAACTCCCGTAATTATGAACCGATTTCGATGTAATTCGGTGTGTACATAGCACATACCAATGTCTCGACCGAGTTCGTTGGCCAGCTTCATCCGCCATTTTGTTTCAAAATGGCGGCCATTTAAAAATTTTTAAAAATTTTAAAACTTGAAATGTGGTACCAAAAAATTAAAAATGGAAAAATATTTTTTTCTTATGTATTTGACCTTTATACAAAGATTCCGGAGCAGTTTTTGTTTCGTCTATATCTTAAAAAATGGCTGCGTTATAGCATTTTGAATTTCTAGCGTGGCTGACATTTTGTAACGTCCTGAATTTTGTCACGCGATAAAAAGCGTATTTATGAACCGATTTGGATGTAATTCAGTGTGTACATAGTACATACCAATCTCTCGACCGAGTTCGCTGGCCAGCTTCATCCGCCATTTTGTTTCAAAATGGCGGCCATTTAAAATTTTTTTTTAATTTAAAATTTGAAATGTGGTACCAAAAAATTGAAAATGGAAAAATATTTTTTCTTATATATTTGACCTTTATACAAAGATTTCGGAGCAGTTTTTGTTTCGTCTATATCTTAAAAAATGGCTGAGTTATAGCATTTTGAATTTCTACCGTGGCTGACATTTTGAAACGTCCTGAATTTTGTCACGCGATAAAAGGCGTATTTATGAACCAATTTGGATGTAATTCAGTGTGTACATAGTACATACCAATCTCTCGACCGAGTTCGTTGGCCAGCTTCATCCGCCATTTTGTTTCAAAATGTTTAAAATTTTAAAAAATTTTTTTTAATTTAAAATTTGAAATGTGGTACCAAAAAATTGAAAATGTAAAAATATTTTTTCTTATGTATTTGACCTTTATACAAAGATTTCGGAGCAGTTTTTGTTTCGTCTATATCTTAAAAAATGGCTGAGTTATAGCATTTTGAATTTCTAGCGTGGCTGACATTTTGAAACGTCCTGAATTTTGTCACGCGATAAAAGGCGTATTTATGAACCAATTTGGATGTAACTTCGTTTATACATAGTACATACCAATGTCTCGACCGGGTTCGTTGGTCAGCTTCATCCGCCATCTTGTTTAAAAATGGTGGCCATTTAAATTTTTAAGAAAAATTTTAATTTGAAATGTGGTACCAAAAAATTAAAAATTGAAAAAATATTTTCTTCTTATGTGTTTGACCTTGATAAAAAGATTCGGGAGCAGTTTTTGTTTCGTCTATATCTTAAGAAATGGCTGAGTTATAGCATTTTGAATTTCTAGCGTGGCTGACATTTTGAAACGTCCTGATTTTTCTCACGTAATAACAGGCGTATGTATGAACCGACTTGGATGTACCTTGGTGTGTACATAGTACATACAAATATCTCGACCGAGTTCGTTGGCCGCCATCTTGTTTCAAAATGGCGGCCATTTAAAAAAATTAAAAAATAAAAAAATTTAAATGAGATACCAAAAAATTGGAAAGTGAAAAAGATTTTTTTTGTATGTGTTTGACCTTAATGCAAAGATTCCGGAACAGTTTTTCTTTCGTCTATATCTAAAAAAAATAGCTGAGTAATAGCATTTTGAATTTCTCTTGTGGCTGACATTTTAAAACGACCTGATTTTTGTCACGCGATAACAGGCGTAATTATGAAACTATTTGGATGTAACTTGGTCTGTACATAGTACATACCAATGTCTCGACCGAGTTCGTTGGCCAGCTTCATTCGCCATCTTGTTTCAAAAGGGTTGCCATTTAAAAAAATTAAATTTAAAATTCAAAATGAGGTATTAAACAATTGGAAAATGAAAAAGATTTTTTTATGTGTTTGGCCTTGATACAAAGATTCCGGAGCAGTTTTTGTTTCTGAAAATTTGTTCTTTTGTTTATATCTTAAAAAATGGTTGATTTATAGCACTTTGAATTTCTAGCATGGCTAACATTTTGAAACGATCTTGTATTTGTCACGCGATAACACACGTATTCGCCTATTTCGATGTAAGAAGGCATGTGGATAGTATACATCAACACCTCGACCAAGTTCGCTGGGCAGATTCATCAGCTATCTTGTTTCAAAATGGCGACCATTAGATTAAAAAATATATATATATATTTAAAGTGAGGTGCAAAAAAATTAGAAATTGAAAAAGGTTTCTTTCTTAAGTATTTGACCTTGATATAAGGATTCAGGAGCATTTTTTGTTTGTCTTTACCTTAAAAAATGGCTCAGATATAGCAGTTTCAATTTCTATTGTGGGTGACATTTTGAAAAATCTGATTTTTTGCATGCGACAGCACTCCTATATATTAACCGATTCCGATGTGAGTGAGCATGTGCACAGCAATTACTAAGGTCTCGACCAAGTTCACTGCTTAGCCTCATCCACCATGTTGTCTTAAAATGACAGGCACTTTAAGAAATTGCCGAATTTGGCAGCCAAATATATGTTACTTTAAAGAAAAGCAGCTTGGATAAAGCTGACTAATTTCGCGAAATTCTCATTCATTATATTGATAAAAATTAGTATTGAATCTCCTATATTCGGTTTCCACTAAATTGAGCTTTGTGTGTCTGAATGATATAATTTGGCTTTTTTTAAATAAGGATTATGAAAGCTACCTCTTCCTCCCGGCACTGGCCGGAAGGACTTTTTCTTATGTGTTTGACCTCTATACAAAGATTCCGGAGCAGTTTTTGTTTCGTCTATATCTTAAAAAATGGCTGAGTTATAGCACTTTGAATTTCTAGCGTGGCTGAAATTTTGAAACGCACCTGATTTTTGTCACGCGATAACAGGCGTATTTTTGAACCGATATTTATGTACCTTCGTGTGTACATAGTACAGACCAATGTCTCGACCGAGTTCGTTGGCCAGCTTCATCCGCCATCTTGTTTCAAAATGGCGGCCATTTAAAAAAATTTTAATTTAAAATTTGAAATGTGGTACCAAAAAATTGAAAATGGAAAAATATTTTTTTCTTATGTGTTTGAACTTGATACAAGGATTCCGGAGCAGTTTTTGTTTCTTCTATATCTTAAAAAATGGCTGAGTTATAGCAATTTGTATTTAACTAGCCATGGCTAGTTAAATACATCAGTAATTAAATACTTTTTTGTATGGTTACATGCATGTAACAAGAAATTTAAATTACTTAAAAAATCGATTTTAAATATATTTTGTACCTTCTAGTTTTAAACACAAGGCAATTTTTTAATAATTTATTTAGCCAACTGATTTGTTTAATTTCAGGTTTTATTTCACTTAATTTTTTCCTGTGAATACATAGGAAGTTTGTAATTTTTTTTGTTGTGAAACTAAAAAATAAATTTACATGACAAATTTTGGATTTTATGCTCTTTTGATTTAAAGAGATTGTTTAATAAACCTTTGTATGACCCCTTCCACCCTCTTCTTCCCCAAAGATAAAAGTATAAAACTGCAATTTATCTGTATGACATTTTATGCAACAGTTCAAAGAATTATTAATAGTTTGATAAATTTAAAGAATTCGATTTAAAGAATTTATAATTCCAATTTAACGAATAACTTTTGATGTCAAAAAAATTAAAAATTTCAGAATTTTTTTAATATTTCTAAAAAAAAGTTCTGAATATATATCTTGTAAAGCAAAAATATGCGAAAATGTACATTACAGCGAGGTTATTAATGCGATATCCCAATTTCAATACGATATTTAAATTTTAATTATGACAATAGAATAAACGTCTTTTTTTTTTGTACTTTACTTAATTATTCTTGTGGAATGCTTGTTTAATATGTTGATTTAAGTTTCACTCTTCAGTTCCAGGTAGTTGCAATTAATAAATAAAATTCAAAATAAGAATTGCTTCTATTCTACAGAAAAAAGTAATAATTTAAATTTTATTTAATCGCAATTCCTTTTGAAGGAATATTTCAGTAACATTTAAAAAAAGAATGAGAAAACAAATTATTCATTTAAAGAATATAATAATTTATAAATAAAATTGTTAGAAGAATATTAAGGTTTATTTTTTAACTTTATGTAGTGTTTTGTTATACATCGCTAAATTATACAAAACGTATACTTTTTAAAAAATTACAAAAGATGATACAAATTTAAATTATTTTTCTTTCACCTTTGCAGTTAAAATGTTAGTTTTCTTTTTCTTAAAAAAATAAATAGATAAAATAATACAAGAATTTTTGTACTTGATTGCTTATTCGGTGATGTGCTTCATTCTTTTAAATGAATACGTTAATAAATCTTGTTATGCACGTTTAATATCTTGATATCTTACTCGTCATATAAAATAAAGCAAATATGCATATGATAGCTCAGACGATTTTAGGAAAATTCAACGAAATTACAGTGCCTAGAAGTATATAGTGTGTTTATCGCCAATAGAACGGTAAGGGAAAAAATTATCCCTGATAGGAGGTAAACCAGCTTGTCCGCGAGAGGGCGTCGAGTTCCCAACGTCGTTGATTTACATTTGAAATCGCATTTAAAGAGCTTGATCTTAATGTTAGTGGAGATATAATTAACACTACATTTTGAAACAAATTATACAAGTGTGTCTTTTTTTTTTTTTTTTTAACATTTTAAAGTAAAGGCATATTATGTTTGTTTAATAATAAATTATTATTGATATGTACCAAAAGAAAAGAAACGCTGGTCGAATATGCTTTATTCCTGGATGCATTAGTGGATATAAATGCAACAAAACTAAATGATTCAATATTTAATTGAAGAATAAATATTCAAAAGGAGCATTTATCTAGGTATATACCCTTAAAAATAAATGCCCATGTATGTTGCATCAGTGCTACTTCCAAATATACATGTATATTAAATTAACTTTAGAAAGACCACTACTTAGGATGAATTAAACTTTTTATAACAAAATGATGTCTTTAGTCGCAGTACTTTAAGATATATAAATAAAGTAATAATTATTTTTTCTTATTTTATCTAACTTTAACTAAAAAAATTAATATTTTAAAGAAAATGCATCCCACTAGATTTGAAAAAATCATTAATTTCTCATTTGATTTTTTGCTAATATATTTTAAATTATTTTATCAAAAACTAAAGCTCTGAAATGTCAGAAAAATTTAATAACTCAATTTACTCTTAATTTATTAACTGGCTGTAAAGAAGTAATAATTAATATTGATTAAAAAGTTGTCAAAATGGAGGAGAGGAATGTTTTAGCTGCACAAAACAAAAAACAAAAAAAAAGGGGGGGGGGAAGAAACCTATGTTTATACATCAATCCATCATAGTATGATATATATTCCATATACTGTTTCAGAAATAACGAGATATATTACTAAGAGAAACACCTTGTCCTATTACTAAATTAACTTTAGAAAGACCTCTACTTAGGATGAATGAAACAACAAAATTATGCCTATAGTCAGCAGTACTTTAAGATATATAAATAAAGTTAATAATTATTTATTCTGATTTTATCTAATTTTAACTAAAAAAAAAAGAATATTTTTGAGAAAATGCATTCAACTTTCAAGAAATTTTTATTTTCTAGTTTTCAAAATATCAATAATTTCTCATTTGGTTTTTTGCTAATATACCTTAAATTATTTTACCAGGAACTAAAGCTCTGAAACATCAGAATTTTTTAAAAACTCAATTTACTCTTAGTTTATTACCTAGCCGTAAATAAGTAATAAAGAATATTGATTAAAAAGTTGTCAAAATGGGAGTAACTATTTTAGCTATACAAAATAATTTATTTTTTTACATTTATCATAGTATGGTGTACATTCAATATATTGTTTTTAAAATAACAAAATGTTGTACTACAAAGAAAAACTTTGTTCTATTATTAAATTAATTTTAGAAAGACGTTTACTTAGGATGAATGGAATTTAATAAACAAATCAGACATAATTTAACACATATAGAAATAAAGTTACTAATTATTTATTTTGATTTTATCTAATTTTAACTAAAAACAAAGAACATTTTTAAAAAAATGCATCCTATTTTCAGGAAAGTATAGATATATATATTCTAGATTTCAAAAATCATTAATTTCTGATTTGATTGTTTTCTAATATACCTCAAATTATTTTATCAAAAAATAAAGCTCTGGAATATCAGAAGTTTTAAAAAACTCAGCTTAGCTTATTAATTGGCTGTAAAGATGTAATTATGAATATTGATTAAAAAATTGTCAAAATTGGGGGAGGAATATTAGCTACAAAAAAAAAAAAAAAAAAAAAATATATATATATATATCTATGTTTTTACAACAATTTATCACAGTATGATGTATATTCAATATTGTTTTAAATATAACGAAATATTGTATAAAGAAAAACCTTGTTCCATTATTAAAGTAACTTTAGACGGACGGACCTCTACTTCAATGAACGAAACTTAATATAACAAAATTATGCATTTAGTCAGAAGTGCTTTAAGATATATAAATAAAGTTACTAATTATTCATTCTGATTTTATCTAATTTTACCTAAAAATAGAAAATTAATTAAATAGAATAGTGTATATGTTTAATTTCATTACAAACTAGGCATGAAATCATTTAAATTCCTCTTCAACTGCTGTTTCATTATCACAAAAAAAAACCGTCTTGTGTATTTTTAATCTAGAGCATTTTAAAGTATTAATTTAACAAAAACTTCTTGTGTATAAAGCATTTCAAAGTATTGATTTATTACAGGGAAAAAAAATAGATTTAAAAGGATGTGCATGGGAAAATGACACGAGCCGTTAATTCCCAAATTGGCTCATCCGATCTCAGCAATCTGATCCTATCCTTTGTTAATATTAATATTTTGGATTACTTTACTGTGATTTTGATCAAATTTAACAAATTAAATCAATTTAAGTCATTATAATTGCATTCTATTTCACATTACACTACTTCATAAGAAAATAAATGTAATTATCTACTATATAAATATCAGTTTTAGCCAATCAGATTGCTGGGCTCGGTTGAGCCAATTTGGGAATTAACGGCTCGTGAAAAACGACAGATACTATAGCAGCGGTGGGAGCGCTAGCGCCATCTATCCGCGTCCTCTGTTTCTGAAGTATGATTTTGCGGCTGATGATAACACTATTCACTTCTAGGCACTATAACGAAATGAAAGATATCCATTTCAAACGAATTAAGCCCCTCTTATACCCTGTTCACACTGCGTTATCGGAACTCTCTTAAACCTCCGAACTCTCTGAGGGAGTTCCACAAACTCTCTCAGTGAGTTTCAACTTTCTTCGGGCTAGAGACAGTCACGACCATTAACTTTCGCTGGCTGTAAAGCTTCGCATTATCTGATTGGGTGTTGCGGGCGGTTTTATCTTAAGCGCATGCGCAAACAACACAGTGACGTTCACTGAGTTATCTTAAGTGAGTTTTTCCATGTGAACAGGTTTCCAATTCCGGGAGGGTACCACCTCAAAATGAAGAGAGTTCGGCGGCCTAAGATATCTTAAGTATCGTAGTGTGAACATAGTATTAGAACGTCTTAGGCAACCGACCAATCATCATTCGACATCACCCTCTATTGCTCTGTGTGTGATGCTTTGTGAAATCGCGTTTGCGGCAGCATACGATAGCTTTAGCCCAGTCGCAAATATTTACGACAAACTCGCAACTTTACGACACTTTGCGATCATTTCAATTGCATACATGCGTAAGCCACACAGTTAAAGAGAAACAGGTAAATTCGACGATTATTAACCGTGATACTTTTGTTTATTTTTCTGCTATCGTCTTTTATAAAAATTTTTGGTAGTGTTTTGTGAAATATTTTTAGTGTACATTAAGTTTTTTATTTTAATTCCAATGTCTGAAGAAGTAGGACAAAACGCGGGAGACAGCTGTGTGGAAGACAAGTAATTTTTATGCTGACTTTCTACCATTTGATTTTAAAATTATACTTTTGTATTCATGGAGTATTTTAACTTTGAAGCATTTTCTTACAGTTAATTTCAAGTCAAAGTGATAGAAACGTTTCTAAGGCAAAGTTAACTATAGGGTGTTACGAAAATAATTATATTTGTTTGTGTTACTTTGAATTTTATCATTATTTTCTCTCTTTTTAAAAAAAATCTGTGTTTATAAGTAAAATACTTGATGCATATTATGTTAACTTATAATTTTTTGAAAGGCTACATATTGTGATGCTTGATACCCCTGACCCCGTCCAAAAAAAGGTCCTAACAAATCAGATATTGTTTTATTAAATCTATAACTTTACAGCAATAATTTTTTAACTGTTTTATGAATTTGTAATCTGACATGAATCATAGTTTTTCTCTTCAACATTTTTAACATCTAGGGTAGATGCTCCTGTTTTGAATACCATACCAATTTTGGCCACACTGGATCAGTTTGTCCAATATTTAGGTTGTGAATTGATGCTAACAAATAATATGCATTCTTACACCTTAAGCAAACACTCTTTTATCATTTACAATCTCATTTGTTTATTTTTTGATAAAATGTGACTTGCAAAAAAAATAAATGTGTGAAACTGTACTGTGTGCTCACATGTATTAAGATTAGTGTTGACTCTAGAAAAAAAGGGTCGCCAGGCGTGAATTCTTCAAAAAGGGAACACTATTCTAAAAACGGGTAATTTTTTCAAAAATGGAACACTATTCTAAAAAAAGGGGGGCACATATTTTTCAAAAAGGGAGCACTTGTACCTCATTCACAAAAAATATTTTGAACTGGTTTGTTTTGAATCCCTAGAATTTGCGATATTTTCCTGGGATCAATTGAATTGCCACGGGCCGCATAGGAAGTGTTAAAAAGGGCAGCCAGGTGCATCAAAAGGGTTTAAAAGAGCTGCCGGGCCTAAATAGAAATAAAAAGAGCCGCCGTGCTAAAGCGGCTTAGAATCAACACAATAAGATTGCTTAGCTGACAAGTTTTCAGAATCTTTCGATATTAGGCGCTTATTGGGTTCTATTTGTTCTGAAACATATTACTATAAGGTTTTATGGGAAGCTTTCTCTCTATTGCAATTTCACTTTTAAATTAATTATTTTAACAGTTTAATGAGGGGTGGCCAAAACCGGTACTTTAAATTTGCTATATGTATTTACTAGTTATGTCCATGCAAGTGGCCAAAAAGGGTACGACATATGTTCCATTTTTGGCCACACGATTCATTATAGTGGGAATTTTAGCCATTAACTAAATTTAAGAACATCTGGAAAAAACAAAATTAATTTAGTTTTGTTTTATATAGCATTGTCTTCAATATTTAAAAAAACAGCAAGGCTAATGGCAGTTCTATCAAAGAGATTTTGTTATTCTCTGTCCAATGGACAATTCACTTTAGAAAGAAATGTATTGTGCTAGTCACTAAAGAATGATATTGCTAAAGAAAATATAATATTGTGTTTAGTATTGATAAAACTAAAGGGGAGGTGGTATCGGTATGTAATTGTTTAGGTATCATACATAAACTAAAACATAAATTTTGAAAGATTTTACGACTTATAAATTAAAAAGTTCAATAAAATTACAGCATGATTTAATGATTTCTTGTATTTTTCCTAAAGAAATGAAGTTTCATAATTTTTGCAAGATTTCGGACACACAGATTTAGAGATACCTACTAAATATTGTAAAAATCTTTACTAAAGATATCTAAATACAAATAAGAATGTATTTCACATTATTTGAAAAGAACAGGATTCATTTTACCAAGTTAAAAAAAGACAGAATTCTGTGCTCTTAAAAAATGGCCTAGAGGGAACACTGCTAGGAAATAAAATTAAGGCCATTCAAAATGTAGGGTCACCCGGGGTAATTCCTGGTCACAGTTCTTTTTATGTTTTAAGAACGCTTCACCAAAATGAAAAAAATCATAGAGGTACTCTGAACTATCTTCATTGAAATTTATTACTTAATTATGAGTTTATTGTTTATTTATTTTGGAAAAAAAATCTTTTTAAAATGGCTTGTTAAATTTCTGTAAAATAACATTGGCCTTAGTCATGATGCATTTTTACAAAGATCTTTGTCACAACTCAAATTTTAAATATTTTTCTTTTCTTTCTTTTTGGTTCAATTACCAACTATTTTAGCTATTAAAAAATAGTCTTGATTTTTTTAATACTATTTTAAGTAATTTACAGCAGTTGGTCAAATATTGCCTCATGTATCTGGGGTAAATCTTGGTCACTGGGGTAATTCCTGGTCAATGTTTTTATCATCATTTAATTCCTTTTCATTGTCATATTTAGTGATTTTAATTGTCACAAATCCTTTGAGAATTAACTGCAACCACGCTGTTCACCACATTTTAGTTAATTGTTGTTCTTAATAAAGTAGTCACCCATGGTAATTCCTGGTCACTGAGTTTCTGAATTAATTCTTGATCATTTTCGTTTTTGTTATAAAAATAACAATTTATGAAACTGTAAAAAATCTCAAAGGAACTTTGAATCCTTTGCTTTGAAATATATGCCTTAATTATTAATTTAGTTGAAATTAAATATTTAAAAAAAATTATATTCAAAACTGCTACTCAAATTTCTGCAAAACATCGACCTTGATTTTTACACATTTTACAACAGACCATTGTCATTCTTCAAGTTTTAATTATTTTATTTCAATTAATGACATATCACTGTTTTTAAAAAAGATTATAAAATTTTCCTCTACTATATTAAACACTTTTAAAAGATGAAAACAGTAAGTGCACAGAGAATAAGACACACTCTATGACTGAACAATTTAAGTAGAAATAACTATCTCATTACAAAATGATGCATAAAAATATACATAATACAATAGAGGAACCTAATTATTATTCTGTGTATTATATTAAAGGCCTGTATTGAAATTTTCTTGAAAAGAGAGCCGAAAACTTCAGTTGGCCTAAGCAAAATAAAATTGATAACAAACATTTAGTTATATTTTTTATGGACCAATAAATTTGCAAGTTATTAATAAATCGATTCACAGTGGATAGTAATGAAGTACTGCTTATAAATGTTGTAAGAATGCATAAAAATTCTTTGGCTAATTACTGTTTTGTAAAATGTACAAGAGTCTTTTGCACATCAAATAACTTTGTATTTATGCCCAAAACAAAGTCTATGCTTTATTATTCCACAATTATGAGATGAGAAAACTTTTAGAAGATTGATTCTACTTATTTTATTATTCAGTCATAAAAAAATTAACTGTACTACTTTATTTACATGAAAAAGGATGCTGACCGATAATTACCCCAGAAGCGACCAAGAATTACCCCATTTCTGGGGTAATTCTTGGTCATTTAAAAATTACAATTATTTTAATTATAAGTGCATATATATTTAAGTAAGCATTTTATAATATAGCCATCAGAGGTGGCTTATTCCACAAAAAAATTGGGAACAATACCTTTAATAGTTTTTATAATAATTAGATGTTGATGCTTTTTGACCAGGAATTACCCCGGGTGACCCTAATGCCAGCACTACAAGCTAGCAAAGTTTTGGAGTACCTCGTTCTACCTTACATTACAAGTTTGCAGGACGGACACTACTTTCTCTAATAATGTTGATTCTCAAGTAGTAGATCTAGGTACTAGGAATTGAAGTTAAAAACCAATTAGAAAAGTGGATTTTAGATATTGTCAGAATACAGGGTGTTTATAAAGTCCCGGACTCATTTTGATGTTTAATAACTCATAAAATAATAAAGATAGATTAAAATTAATAACATAAATGGTTAGATAGACTCAAAAAGTTTCATGACCCTTGTCAATGAACTTCCACGTGTGCCCCCTTCGTCGCACGGAGAATATCAAGTCGATAGTCAATTTCACGCGAGGTAGCGGCAAGCATGTCGGCATCCACAGAGGCTATTGCGGTTGTAATTCTGGCTTTTAAGTCATCAATGTTCGACACTCTCCTCCTGTAAGCATTGTCCTTTCAATTTGTTCAATTTGCCATCTTGAATTTTGTTCCAGCAACTTAACTGTAAATTTCATTGTTTACATCTGAAAAAATACACGAATTTTGGGCGTTTGCGGATTTAAGGGAGTCTACTGTATTAAAAACCAAGAATTTTACTAAATTTTGGAACTTTGCAAAATTTATCCATTGAAATTTTGAAAATTCTCAGAGGAATTACTCAGGGAAAACTTAATTTTTTATTAAGGAAAGCGCAAGGAATTTGATTTGGCAATCCTGATCTCATATAGAATCTTTGTGAAATAGTCTGATGGGAATAACTTCATAATCTTAATAATGATCTCAATATTTTTCTCTTTTCTTAAAATACACACACACATATATATATATGTATGATCCCTTTAATTTAAATAACAAACAAATTTTAAACTGTAGAGCTATCAATTGTGTGTTATTTAATAATAAAATATAAATATAACTTTAAAAAAAACTTGTTCCTTTGAAATTATAAGATTAGCAAATGTTGATAGAAAAAAAAAATATCTTACAACAAAAATTTTTATTATATGTATATATAATCTATTCATGTATGGTTAAATTTTTAGTTTTTAATACTATTCGTTTAAGAAATTATTCCTATTCAAAAACTTCACCTAATACAGTTGGCTCTCTGTTTAACAACTTTCAAGGAACCTCGAAAAATCGTCCTTAAACAGAATTTGTGGAAAAATAATACTTGAAAAACATTTCCCTTCACACTTTACAGGATTAAGACTGTCAATACTTTTCTCAATGTATTGGGGTGTTTAGAACTGTTTTATTTATTTATTTATTTAAATTTATTTTATGTTTTCTTTCTTTCTTACTATTATTTTATTGATACGGATAACAGATATAATAATTCATATTTCTATTGCACAAATACAAATTTCATTAATTATGCTGCATACAATGTTACTTACAGTGCAATAAAAATATTTATAATACATTTAATTAAACAAATTAAGTTTTTAAAAAATCAAAAAGTGTTGATTGTTTCAATGATGGTCTAGTTTTTAGTAACCTTGCTTCAAGATTTTCAAGGAGGTTCAATGAGTCATCTTCCATATTTAATGGAACAATGTACTGGCGAAGAATATCCAGGTCAGAATTTGCATCTGAGTAAGAAGGAGGTGGTGTCTCGGTTTCTGTATCATCACCATCTTCTGCATCTAAAGTTGAATTTTCATTTGCGATGTCTTCATAAATTTGCTCTAAATTTCTGAAGTTGGTCGTTAAAAGTCTTCGTCACAATCCATAGAATCTTTTACTGAAACATCTTCATCACCAACAAGACTTTTCCATTCTTCGGTGGTGACATCTTCTGTGTCAAGTTGTGCATCTGTTATATCCATTTGTTCTTGAATGGCAATTCCATATGCCCAAAAGCAGTTTTCAATTGTGCAAGGAGAAACTTCTTTCGAGGCTGATGTAATCATGTGCATGACTCCGAAAATTGTAAATTTTTTAATTTCATTTTTGTTAGCAAAATTATTTAATAATTTCCTAATTAAGGATTTCCGTTAATATGCTTTTACACTACAAATGATTCCCAGGTCTAATGGCTGCAACTTACTTGTATAATTAGCGGTAAAAAATGAATTGACACATTTGTAAGTCCTGGAATATACGAAATATACCTGGAAAATCGTCGTTAAATAGAAACAATATCATCTTTAAATGGAGATTTTTTTTACTTAAAGGAGCCAGGACCGCAAAAAATCGTCCTTAAGTAGAGATCGTCGTTAAGTAGAACGACGTTAAACAGAGAGACAACTGTATTACCATGTGACCTCCAGTTTGCCTTAGCCTAAATGCATTTCTTTTTCAATTAAAACAGCAGCTGTGCACAACTACCCTTAATAGGATATTCTTATTTTAATTTAAAAAAAAAAGATTAGTATCATCCATTATTAATATGATGTGTATATATCACAGTGTAGATTACTTTAATTTTTAATAGGCTGATGTAATAAGACTAAATATAGCAAATGATCATTTGTTAAGTTTTAGTTTTAAACATTTACATTTTGCATTCACTATTCAATAAAAAACAATTAAAAAATGATGCAATCTGTAGAAGGATTATCATGACATTAACTAAATTTTATTTTTATAACTATGAATAAAGTATTTTCTTTGCATATATTATTCTTATTAAATTTAATAATAAATTTAAATTTAAATTAAATTTAATAATAGTTAATAAATTTAATAAGTTTAGTAAATATAATACTCTTGAAGCTAACTGAAAAGCTTAAATTTACATTTTAAATTAAAATCTAAAACGTTTTAAAACTATAGGGTTCCCGATCTAAAAATGAAAGAAATTAGTACAAATATATTTTCTAAGATTCAAAGAAGTGAATAAATAAAACAAAATAATCATAAACTGTTAACAAAATACATCATTTGTTCATTTCCAAAAATATATATTTTTTAAAAAACCCAGGTTTTTAATTAAAAAAAAACCCAGCCCGGGCAGCTACCCACAACAACCCTGAAATAATGTTAACATAGATAGGGTTCCCATAAAATAGTTATTAAAGGCCTACTGGTCAGGGTTAGAAAAAACCCGGGTTTTTTTCGAAAAATCCCAGCCCACTAGTCTAAAACCCGGGGGTTTTCGGGCTTTATTGAGTTTTTTGGAGAACACTTTAAACTTCTAATTTTCATATACATAATACCTAAATTCTCCATTTATCAGTGAAACCTGGGTATAATTTTGTATTAATTATGAATTAACAAAAAATATATAAAAAGAAAAAAAATCAAATTAGTTTAAAAGGTACATCTGTATCTCATACAGGGCTTGAAATTCAATTTTTCCTAAGAGGGGAGTCTCCCTACCAACATTTATAAATGGAGGGATTTGAGCTATTTGGGAGGGAGAAAAAAATCTAAAACCCACTGTTATTTTATGTGGTATTTAAAGAATTACATTAATAATACACATGTCAAAATACCATTGAAGCAATTTAAATTAACAACTCAAAATAATTATGTAAAATATTTTTTGAAAGTTAAGCTTTTATACAAACTATTTTTCAACTTTCAACCAAATGTAATGGGTCCTTAACAATAGGGTTTGTCGTGCAACCAACCTTCTTTTTTTATCCTCTAACGTAAGCGAAGTGAAGAGGGGAGATCGGCAGTTGTGTTGGTGTTCGTCGTATGTGTAGGATGCGGGAAGGCATCTGAGATAATATTGGTCTTTTTTTAGAAGTGATATAGGTAGTTTTGGTGGAGTATTGTTATTTATAAATAGCAGTCAAAGTGTATATATCTTTAAACCAGTGTAAATACTTGTAAATATAATTTTGTGTTTAATAAACTTTTAATAACCAAATTCTGATGCCATACTCGGTTGTCCTGACATCACAGGGTTGTTAAATGAATTTCTGAATTTAGATTTTATTCGATTTTGAGCCCTGAATCCTGTTTCACAAGGTAAACTTGTGACAGACAGTACAAGCATAATATTTATAACTTTGGAAATTATCGGACATGTACGGTTATGCTCTCTTCTCTTTTTTCAGAAAATTTGCAATATCTGATAGCTCTTCATTATTAACTACTGGCATGAAAAATGCAAGTCGGTGATGGAATCATCAATATCCATTTTTAGACGAAATTTTTATGATCGCGTTTTTTGTAATCCTTTGCCAAAATTCTCATTTTTTTCGCAATCTTTTGGGTGAAGTTCGCACTTTTTCGCAATCCTTTGACGAAATTCGCGTTTTCCGCGATCCTTTGGCGAAACTCGCATTTTTTTCGCGATCCTTTGACAAAATTCCCTTTTTTCCCCCGCGATCCTCTGACGAAACTCGTGTTTTTTTTTTTTTTTCGATATCCTTTTACGATATTTTGCGTTTTTTCGCGATCTTTTGATGAAAATTGCGGGGTTTTCTTTTTTCACGAAATTTTGATGAAATTTGCATTTTTTCATGACCCTTTGACGAAACTTGCGATTTTTTTCGTGATTCTTTGTCAAAATTTGTGGGTTTTTTTCGATCCTTTGATAAAATTTGCGTTTTTTCGCTATCTTCAATTTCGCTTTTTTCCAGCGTCGTTTGACTAAATTCGCATTTATTCCGTGATCCTTTGACGAAATTCGCCATTCTGTGACGAAATTAGCTATTTTTCTCGATCCTTTGCCGAAACTAGCTTTTTCCGTGTTCCTTTGCCGAAAATTGCATTTTTTTCGATCCTCTGATGAATTTCGCGTTTTTTTTTTCACAATCTGACGAAATTCATGTTTTTTCCCCGCAATCCTTTGACAAAATTTGCATTTTATACGCAATCCTTTGACAAAATTGGCGATATTTTCTGCAAACGATTGACGAAATTGATTTTTTCGTCTATCATTTGTCGAAATTCACGATATTTTTGTATTATATTTTTTATGTCCGAATTTGGTGCCCGATTTTTCATAATTTTCGAAACCGAATGCCTTAAGTTTCAGAAAATTCGGAAGAGAATCATCTCTAAACTCGCCAATCAGTCGTGGAACGCAAAACTTGTCAACCGATCGCAGGAAAAAAATGAAATTTGTCTGTCGGTGGCGTGAAAAATTCGTAAATTTCAACAATCTTTCGTGATAAAAAACTCTCAAAGTGTGTTAATCGGTCGCGCGAAAATATTAAGAAATTCGCAAGGCGTTATTGTAATTTTAAAGTGAAAAAATTTTCGGAAAATTGTGAAATTTTTTGGATGGGATTTCAAAATTTTGAGCGCGAATCCCGCCATCCCGCCCTGAAATTCAAGCCCTGTCATGGGACTAGTTTGCTGCACTAAGGATATATTAAAGTGAACCACAACTGGATTTCTTTATATAATTCTTACCTTAAGTTAAACATACTAAATTTATATAGTTTGCAGTGTCCTGAACTGAACTCACTAACACTGCTAACTCCATGGTGCAACTGAACTAAGACTTTAACTGTGCACTTTACTCTAACGGCAACCGTCACTGCGTTGCTTGAACTGAACTGAACTGAACTCAATCGTATTTACTTCCTCTCGTGAGCTCGTGCTAGTTTGATGCACTTTTTATCTCGCTCACTTTTTCTGTATGTTTATAAGATGTAAATCGTAATTTGTTTATTAAATAAGGTAACTGATAGAAGTTTTTCATCGTTCTTCTGACTACAAGTCCGACAACTTTAACATAATGTTGATTTATATTTAAACAGCTTCATTAAGTAAATTCAATTAGCAACCGGCATGCTACAATCGAAGCTGTAAGTTCCTTTCATTCACTTCAAATCAGAAATCAGTTGAAGACTTTTTTTTTTTTTTTTTAACTCCTATATAACACTTTCATTGAACACTGAAGAAGGATAATAAATGGGATGATTAATCTTAAAACCTATAATAATGCGAACAATCAAGATGGGGTTCAAGTGTCATCTTTTTGCATGCATTAAGATTTAAAGCATTTGGATACATTTTAGATTACAGGTATGAAAATCTTCCTTCGTTACAGCTTATTTCTTTTTTGGTCATTTTATCTCTGCTTAGAAATTCCTTTAAATCTGGTGCTTTTGAAATATATTTAAATTGGCATTTATCTTTGCATTCTTATAACTTAGATTAAATAATGATACAGTTGTGAAGGCACAAGAAAATTTGAAAAAACCCACAATGAGTTTTTTCAAGTGGGCGCACCCAGGGGCAGCGCCAGTGCCAGAACATGCCCGATGAGGGGGCACAGTATCCCCGACAGGAGGGCCGAATTCATAATATATATTAGAGGTCTCCACGAGCCTGGGCCTGTCCCGAACAGTGTTAAATTCAGACACTTTTCTCCAAAGGGGGGGGGGGATAGCTTTCCGGGGGGATTGCACTTTTTGACCATTAAAAACACATAATCTCAAATCTTCTGGGGAAACATCTCGTTGCTCTGAGGGGGAATATCCCCCCTGGGCCACCCCCTGAATTCAACACTGGTCCCGAAGACCAAGATCGGTAAAAGTTTATTTCATTAAACTCGGGCCGGGCTTAATTTTATTTGAAAACTCGGTACGAGCTCGGGCTAAATTTTAGCTTTTGAAAAGTTGGTCCGGGCCTGAACTTCATTCTTCCCGGGACACATAATCTTATCCGGGGCCTTAAATTTTTTCTGTAGATTCGGGATGGACCGGACTGTATTCACTGGACTTCAGAATTTTTTCCCGCACGGTAATGTCGTGGTAACTTTTCTCCTTTATTAATGGAGTAAATGAACAATAAAACATTTCTTTGTTTCTTTTTTTTCCGTTTTTTAAATAACAGATGGAATACATTGGTTAATCACGAGAAAAACATAAAATT
Organism: Maratus speciosus; assembly: GCA_963932465.1. Classification (NCBI taxonomy): domain Eukaryota; kingdom Metazoa; phylum Arthropoda; class Arachnida; order Araneae; family Salticidae; genus Maratus; species Maratus speciosus. Next base: position 288,040,326 of record OZ010800.1, on the reverse strand, counting down.
TTCGAGTTTTGGCATATCCTGAAACGCTCAGATCTCTAACGCTCACAGTACGATTTAAATTAGAGATGAATTGCAGAGGGACAAAAGATTTTTATTCGAAATATAAATTTGAAGCCTGTCAAAGAATATTGTAGATAAATAAAGTGAAAGAAAAGCTCTTAAAGTTATTTTTGAAGCACCTCACTAGTCCCCTAATCTTTATAAGCGGATGAATCTGCAAGAGAAAGTTTCCACACTTTCGAGTATTACCCAAAAGGAGAAACTCTGCTTTGTTCTCTTCTTCATATTCTACCCAGCAACGTCCCAATAAGAGGTCATTCAATATTACAGATTTTACTTGCACATATATGGCACATACACAGCAATGTGTGAGCGATAAAGTATGGAACAGTTCTCCGGTTATGAGTCGAACCACTGTGGACCACCCGCCCCTTAAGAAAATGCAAAGGTCTAGAAACAAGAGTCCCACGTCAGGTAAGGTGGTAACCAATTTTTTTCGAAACGCAGTTCGTGTTCAGGCCGTGTTGACTATGTATTTTAATGTCGGACGTAACTGAAAAAAATCAGCGGACAAATCTCTATCGAAAACGCATGAAGTGATCAAAAATTATTTTAATTTATAATTATTTAAATTTGTTAATGAAAGTGTCATCGTGAAAACTAGCAGTTAAACGTTGTTACACCTAACTAGGATCCTTTCCGGGTAACAAATAAAATTTGCAATCCTGCAAATTTTATTTAAAACCAAGCTGCAAGCTGCAACCCAAACCAAACCCATCAAAAATATTCCGTCCACCCTTAACCCGATCAAACCCAACCTGAAACCCGGAATCAGAGAAAATTGATCCAAAATATAATGCAATTATAGAAAAATAGTCTGTAATCATATCTCCTATATTTATGTTACCTTTTATGTAGAAAAATAAACATGTAAGAAGTCATTCATATTCAAATACGTGTAGTTTTTTATCTGAAATAGATTCCTGCGCGGGTTGTGTTATACCGGACCCAAACATTCAACATAAAGTCAATCCGAAACATACCGAAAAATTTCTGTTGAACCAAAATCCGACCTGAACCCGACAACAAATTTTCTATTGACCCTAAGCCGAAACACTTCAACCCGAACCCGACTCGACACAAAAAAGATATATAACGTAATACAGTTATGAAATTTAATTTAAAAAATCAAAAAACCCGACTGCGTAAAACGCGAACTAATTAATTATTTCTCACCAATGTAAAACTATTTTTTATATTACTTACCAATTTTTTTATTTACTTGACTTTTAAAGTTGAGTTTAATTGTTAGTTCCTATATCTAACACAGTTTTGATGAGGCCTATATATATCTATGAAGGTTAGAGTTGCAGAAAAGTTAGCCCTAGTTAGATCCTACATACACAACTTCCATGTTGTGTAATATTTAAACGGAGCTTCTGACTGTAAAATAGTCAAGGAAACATCGTCTTCATTTTGAACGACCTATCCAATGATGTGCCACACAATACGGTGCGTAAAAAAAAAATTTCGTCTCTACCGCCATTTTTAATTTAAAAAACAAAACCTTGTCTATAACCATCGGACGGTTAAGACAAATCGATAGAGACCTCATTCATTAAAATCCATCTAGCCGTTGGGATGTTTTGAGGGTATAAATAAATCCACATACCCAGATAGGCATGAAACACATAACCCTTCTTGACGGCCGGGTAAAAATAGTCTGCAATCATATCTCTAATATGAATTCTGTCTTTTATGTCAGAAAATAAACATTTAAAGAGGTTTTTTAAGCGGATTTTTTAAAGAAGCTCCGTATTCCCTCTGTTTCTCAAATAAAGCATTAGTGTATACCCTAGCTATGAACGTTCATGATGTCAGTGTATACCATCAGCCTATACCATATACTCTCCGCTTTTTTTTTTTTACGACTACAAACACTGGCTAACTTGAACTTGGCTCGTAAGTAGTGTTCTCAGGTCTAGTATCGCAAAAAAGCGGGACAGAGGGAGTAAATAAGCGGGAGAGGCGCTTGAAAATCAGGACATCCTAAACACTACAGTAAAACCTGTTAAAACAGAACCAGTGTAATGGAATAATGTTTTAAATTGAAAATTTTCGCGATATCGCTAAAATAGTACTATGCAATTATAACGGAACAATGTACTTTCTAGTATTAAAACCTGTCTAAATTGGAAAGTTCTCCCGATTCTTTGTCATTCCATCTTAACAGTTTGCTGTATTAAATAGCTTCCTTTCTTCGTATTGAATGTATATGTGAATTATACTTTATCCATGAAGGAATGGTGTGAAATTAGTCGAACTAGAGTTTTTTAAATAATTAACAGTAATTTTATGACAATAATGCTCACTTTATAAATACCGCGTTTTATTTTTTTCATTATTTTGCATTTCAGTCGTTTTCGAAAAAGTACACTACGTATTTATTACATACACTCTCAAGAAAACATTTCGTCAAAGGTAAAAAGCACAGGCAACAAGTTTCTATTATTTGAAAAAAATTGAGCTTCAGTTCACGAACTTTTTCTGTTTTGGAGCAAGAGAGACATACATAAAAAATCAGTTTCTAACACAAAAAAGTAACATGCAGCACAGTTACGGGAACACCCCCTGTGATTTGACGAAAATGCAACTTCAGGTAATTTTTACGTTAGATTAATGAATTTTCTGTATTTTGGGGAGAAATGGACAAATCAAAACAAGAATTTTCGTGTTTCAATATTAATAATAATAAAAGCAATTGAAGAAACACCTGCAACTCACGTATTTTTTTTAAGTGAATATTGATCGAAACCAGCCAGCGTGGTGCTCTAACTTCCGATAAGATACAGAGTCAGGCAGGTATGCCCAACCCCCCTCTGGCACCACCCTTGGGTGCACCCGAAAAAACCTGGCCGGGTTTTTTCAAGCTGGGCCCACTTGGTCAAACCCTGTCTAACAGCCTCTGACTACTAACCCAATTTTCCAGTTTTCACCTATTCTCATACCTTAGATTAAATAATGTTACAGGTTGTGAAAACATGAGAAAATTTGAAAAAACCCACAATGGGTTTTTTCAAGTGGGCCCACCTGAAAAAACCCAGGCGGGCCCACTTGGGCAAACCCTGCTACTGATAAACATTGGTACTTTTCTTTTATACCAATGTAATTGTCATCAAGCATAATAGTTGGTGCCAAATAAAACATTAAAAAAAATATTAATAATAATTAAATTACAGACTCTCATGATCTGTTTTATTAAATCAGTACAAATATATGTTTAAAGTAAAAGAACAAATAAATATTATACAATAACATAGTAAAATAAAACTCAAATTTTAAACTGCAGGCATGAAATTGTAAATGTTTCTTAGTAGTGCATAAACATTTGTTGTCTCCATCTATGACAGGGATGGCAAACCTTTTTGAATATGCGTACCAAAATTTTCAAGATTATTATGTACCAACATTCTAACATACCAGAAACGTTTAAACTTCGATAAAATCCAACAATTAATATTTTATAGAAATTTTACTTAAACATTTTTACACTTATACTAAATTTGATTCACTAACTTATTTATTATGCTGTATTTATTCACTAATATAGCCATGTCTTATCGAATTCCATATTAATAATCTATAAATGAGTTTTTCTTTTATTGTATACTTCCGAATAAGATCATTTTTAGTTCTTCAGGTAGACGATGTTCAATAGATACATAATTATTTACACGATCAGTTAAAATTCAATTTTCAAAGTTAAAACCTAAATATAATAAAACCTAAAATAACTTAAACCTAAATAAAATAAAACCTAATCTGAAGTAGAAGCGTGCCATTTAGGTATATTACTATACAAACTATCTCTTAAAATTCAATTTTCAAAATAGAACCCTTGAAATTGTATGGAGAAGCAAAACAATTTGGAAAACACTACAATGTTAAATGTTTTCGCGAGAAAATGACGTTACAGGGCGTTTTCAATGAAATTTATAATACCTTAATTCAAAAATAACGGATTATTTTAATGTTAATTATATAGTACACGAAGCTTTTTTTTTTTTTTTCTTTTGGTAAGAAAACATAAAATGGATTGTTTGTTCTCCATAAACTGAGTATAATCTATAATTTTTTACGCGTGCCAGAGAAGCTTTCTTACATGCCAGGATCGGCACGCGTGCCATAGGTTCGGCGTCCCTGATCTATGAGGATTGTAAGTAATAACGAACAGAACCACACTGTCTTTTATTAAGCCATTTTACGATGCTCTATAATCTTTCAATAGAATGACCCAGTGTTTGAGTCAAGAAAATTATATTTGGCAATTCCAAGCCGATGTTACCATTTTTAGTATTTTATTTTTTACATGAAATAGGTAATTATATATATATTCTGATAGTATTAAACCTATATAATTTTATATTTGCAATGCATTTTATAAAACTTTGAATAGATAAAATTCATTATAATCAGTATAACTTATTTTTACGTTTTTATTTGTTTGCCTGTTATATATTTGATGTGGTCTGTTACATGTAAGGCTACATATTTTTCATAGAAACTGTATTGTGGCAACAGTCAATTTTTTTGAAAGATGTAAGTTTCTGATCTCCCTCTGACTGAAAATTCATTTTTGTTATAATAAATTGTATGTTATATTTTATAAATAGTATAAATAAACGTTAAGGTATCCAAAAAGTGTGGTTAATTCCTGTTTGTTTACCATTTTTTTAAATTATAATTATTTACATTAAATAATTAATTGATAATAACTATACTAATTTATCTTCTGATATCATATGCTAATTGTAGCCCTCTTTCAATTGCATAATTATTATTTTTAAAATAAGGTAACATAACATCATTTTTAGGTGCGTTCGTAATTATATAAATACGTAGCACCTATAGTTGTCTTTCAGTCCGTCTGTCTGTCCGTCCGTCCGTCCGTCCATCCGCATATAACAGAGCAAAAACTACCCGACCGAATGATCTGAAATTTTTAATATATAATTGCTGCAAAATTTTGTCGAGCCATTTCCAATCTTACGAAAATCGGATGTATAGTTTAATTACAGGGACAATCAAAAGTTTTTCTTTACATTACGGCCAATGGGAAAAATTATTGCAAGTGAATTTTAATGATGTTACAGACTTCCGAATGGTCTGAAATTTAATATATAATTGCTGCAAAATTTTGTCGAGCCATTTCCAATTTTATGAAAATCGGATGTATAGTTTAATTACAGGGACACCCAAAAGTTTTCCGTTACATTACGGCCAATGGGAAAAAATTATAGCAAATGCATTTTAATGATTTTACAGCCTTCCGAACGGTCTGAAATTTTAAATATATAATTGCTGCAAAATTTTGTTGAGCCATTTCAAATTTTATGAAAATCGAATGTATAGTTTAATTACAGGGACAGTCAAAAGTTTTCCGTTACATTACGGGGAATGGGGAAAAAATTATTGTAAGTGCATTTTAATGATGTTACAGACTATGCACTTATGAAGCACAAAAAAATATACATTCGGTACAATATGGGCTGCAAAAAATAATTATAAAACTAGTTATAGTACGAACGCACCTCATTTGCCACGTTTGACGAGCAATTTCCAACTTGTTTCCTCTGTGACTGTTAGTCTGCTACAATGGAATTGCCAATTTGTGATTTACTGTGAAATGTTCATAGACAGCATCTCACAAAAAAAAAAAAAAAAAATATTATATATATAATTCCATCTCTCTGAAACAATTTTATTGCAGCTTCCACGTCATCAGGTAACTACCAAATGGTAAAATACATCTCAAAGTCAGCAGGAAATGCAAGTTATTGCTTAATAAAAAATATTTTTTATTCAAGAAACAGCCAATTAAAATATTTTGTGTGGTTTCACGTCATTAAATAGCAAGTCACAACGTGCAATAAAAATCCTTTTCATGTCAGGGTTGCTATAAATGGTGCATTAGCATACATTTTGGCATGGATAACAGAAAAGTATCCTTCGTTTGCCAGACCCATTAAGATTTTTGATACTTTTCCCTTGTACTATGCTCCTTATCACTAACAAAGGCGCATGAATTTCACACTCACCTTTGCTAATTGATATGAAAATCACATATGGTACCATCTCTTCTAACCCGCGTTATCGCAGAAACACAGTCTCAACTTTTAAAGATCAATGAAAGGCATGTGCCTGTGTTAGTGAAAAGGAATATAACACCATGCTAAAATGTATGCTAATGCACCATTTGTTTAAACCCTTACTGTACAAAAGATTTGTATTGCAAACTGTGCCAAACGTTGTGATTTGCTATTTGTTGAGCTGAAGTCATTTTATTATTATTATTATTGAATCATAACCTTGCAAAACATCTTAATTTGCTATTTTTCGAATTGAAAGTATTTATTAAGTTATAACTTGTATTTACTATTATGCTGAGATGGATTTTACCATTTGGCAGTTACCTGATGATGAGGAAGCTGCAATAAAATTGTTTCATGACTATGAAATTATACTAGAGATGCAACGATTATTCGGCCATAGCCGAATAATCAGCCCATTTATTTGGCCTATCTGCCGAATATTTGGCTTCGGCCAAATGTCAAGTCCATTATTCAGCCTTGGTTGAATAATACTGTGAGAAATGTTTTTATATTTAACAGTAAAACTTTTTAATTTGACAGTTTATTTTCATCATGTATAATGAAAATTTTATTTGAAATTAACACATTTTCTCCCCCTTAATTTTCATACCCTGAATGGGCTTTATCTATTTGTTTTTATATAAGACAGTAATTTTATCAATCATGTTAAAATTTTAATGCTGTATCAACAAGTACAAAAAGTATCTGTAATAAGCTAATGTAATCTATTAAATTTAATCTATTCAAAATTTTCCCAATAGAGCAATATAAGGAAATTCTATTTTTTTAAATCCTAATGGGAAATTTAATATTTATCCCTTGCTACATAAAAAGTCTTTCTTTCAATGATATCTTTAATTAGACATATAAAGAACATAAATATTTAAGTCGGATATGTTCCAATAATTATGTTTTATTTTTTTTTAGTAAAATGCACTTAAAAGTTAAATATAATTTAAGAAATTCTTTTAAGTGTGTTACTAATTCTTATTAAATACAAAAATAATTGTGAGTAATAATTTTTTTTAGTTGGTCTGTAGTATGTTTTACATCACTATTTTCTTTTATCTGAAACTTGAAATTTATGTTGTCTAGTACTTTTAAAATTTTGTGATTATTTTAAAATGTAACAGCAACAACATATGTAATATCAATTACCTAAGATACTATACATAGTCAAAATTTTTGAAATTTATTTTCCTTACAGATATTTCCTTCCTCTAAATCTAAAAACATTCACTAAACACTTCTTAAAAGTGCTTGCTGTCTGCTGGCATAGCCCCCCCCCCTTCACCTCCCCCCCCCCCCAAAAAAAATGTTTTTTGTTAATTGTGAGCTTTATAAAGTCTACACTTGTTTCTTTCCACTATTTTAGAGGATATTCCTTCTATAAGTATGAAAGTTGAAATTTATGTTTTCTAATACTTTTATAAAATTGTCATTATTTTGAAATGTAACAATAACATACATAATATCTACTAAAATATAACTATAGACAGTAACTTAATTGATTTGTATGTTATGTTGTCCTGTGCGTTAAAAAACATGGTTTTAGAATACAAGTTTAAAGTGTCACTTTATTAATACTCATCACATGACCAATTCCATACAAAAGGCCACAACTCTCTAAAAATTTAAATAATCTAAAATCATATCAGGCACACATTTTACATGTTTCAAAGATGCAAAAAATGTAAAAATTAGAAAAATTATTATTTTTCTTTGTAAATATTTTACGATAAGTTAAAAATTAGAAAAATTAATATTTTTCTTTTTAATTGTAAATATTTTACGATAAGTTAATCATTCATTTTGCAAATGAAAATAAGTTAATATGTGCTGCTTTTATTAATATTATTATTATTTTAGGAAATGTGATGGCATTCCAATTCCAACTACATCAGAATCATGTCAGAAATGTCCGCCCTATAACTTTATGGACTGGGTGGATATTACACAAGAATTTTTTGAAGCAACTAAGGGTAATCTACTAAGACATGTTTATATATATATTATATATACCTACATTTCCTATTTTTTATTTGTATGCGATATTTTAATGTATCTAGATCTAGATACTTTAAATTCCTTTCTCCCTTTTTCTTTTTTAACTCTTTCATTGGATAGATCATTTATTTTGTTTTACAATCTGGAATTAAGTTTTTTCAATAAGTGACTTGCTATGCTCTTTTGCTGATCTGTTTTGAAAATTTGCAAGTTCAAATACTTTTGTTGACAGACCGAAATCTGTCGACTATCAAATAATTGTTAACTTCTTGTCTTTCCCTACCAATATTTTTTTGTGATATATGTGCATATGTATGTATGTATGTATCACATAATAACATCTCTCTATTCTAAAAAAAAAGTAACTAACGCTGTCACCGCTGCTGTTTTGTAATTTTTTTGTGAATGGGGGTCTTCCTTTGTTAATATTAAGAAAACTACTGCATACAAAAATATGAAAATTGTTGGTATTATAAAAAAATGTTTGATAAGCATGCTGATTGAGACAGTTTTTAAATTGAATAATTATTTAAGAGATATTTAATGATAAAGTTGGTCAAAATCGTTCCATTAAAAAAGTTTTATCAGAGCAAAAACTATACATAGGAATTTAATCATTTTTAGATCATTTTATACATTAGAAGTTCGCGGTGTGCAGACTGCATTTATTTTTTTTATTTGATTCATTTTTTGAGGATTTATTTCCATTTTATATTCAAAATTTCAGCGTTTCAAGAAATATTTTTTACATCTTTTAGAAAAGGGTATTATTTAAATTGTTGCCAATTTTTATAACAGCACAAAGAATGATATTTCCTTCAAATTAAAAATTTATTTACACGTGACTATTATAAACGAAAAAAAATATTCAAATTAGAATTAAATGATTACGTTTCAAAAGCAGGGAAATATAGAAAATTAAGTCATAAAAACTATATTTATACGTGAATTTTAAAAGAGAAAGAAAATTGTAAAATAATAAATTCATTAATATGCATTAAAAGTCATAAATAGAGTAAATTACGTCATATTTAAAATGGCCAAACAATAATAATGCTAAACAGTTTAAATTCGAAAATATATTTGCGTGAGACATTTATTTCATATTTTGAGATAATCTTTTAGCTATTGTTGTGAATTCGAAGACAGTGCAAATAATATTTCTTTTCTATCAACAAAAGTATCATGTGAATATCAAAAGGAAAACAAAAACTTTGGTGAAAATTACGTCAGATTTAAAATGATTCATTTAAAATGCCTTATTTAAAAGAACTTTTTTATAGTGTTGTTAAAAAATACTGGGAGACAAAGACTCTATTTACTTAATTCATTTTATATTAGCTTATTTTTTAAATTTTCACTGATCTGATTTAATCAAAGACAAAAACAGCCCGTTAACAGGGAAATCGCCATTTTTTTTTAAAAATTATTATTCAGCCTTTTGAAATTCTTTTAAAGTCAATCAAATTAGCATGCTTTTACTGTTTGGGTTGTCCAAACAGGGGTTGACAAATGTAGCTCGTAGGGGGCAGAGTCCCCTAGTATAATATATATGAGGACTTGAGTTTCAAAACTCGCTTTATCCAGAAATTCATATTTCGAGAATTCGTCAAAAACATCCATCTGCATTCATTGGTTAGTTTTATTGCAAGCCAAGATTTTACAATGCTAGAAATACAGAATAAAACTAGTTATTTTGCATATTGTAGTGTTTTTTGGATACAGGTTTACAAATAGAATAGATTGTTATAGAAAACACGATTTTTTAAATTTTGGATAAGGTGAGTTTTGAAATTCATCTCCTCATATATATCTTAATCAATATTGTTTTGTATTGAAGTTTCGCTTAACTATATGGATTTTTTTTTTTTTTTTTTTTTTTTTTTTTTTTTTTTTTTTTTTTTTTTTAACTACAAAATACTATTGCATTTTATTAGAAAAATGGGTTTTAGACCATTTCATTAATGTAATTTTTTTTCAATTTTACTACTGTTTTTATAAAATAAAATTTTCCTTTCTTCATTCTTTGATAATTCATATCAATTTTCTATCAGTCATAAATTCAAAATCAAACATTTATAATTTTTCCCCCTTTTTCTTGTATTAATCAGAAGGGAAGAGTGGAAATGAATGGGACACTTTTTTACAAAAATAAAAAAATCAACTTTGTTTGAAATAAAAACAAAAATTTCACTTTATAGAATACAAAATGAAACACTTTCTAATGTCCTTGAACAATATAGAAACATAATATGCAGAATCATTTTTATAATTAAAGAAATTGTAAGTTTCAAAATGTGTCCTATATCTCCCCTCTAAGAGAGATGTACAGGACAACTACAAAACAAAGTATGATAAGGTCAAATAGTCTAGCGTCGGCTACATATTCAGTCTAACAACGACTGCAGATTGATAATGTCTGTGCTGCAATATCAAATTCCATTATCTTCATCACTGGAAGGAAAATTCAGGATTTTCAGTCAACGATGACATTAAAAATTCATCAGTTTAATTTATTTACATTTTGAAGTAAATAAATATATTATCAATGTTATAATTAATAAAAATTACCCTTAAAAATATTTGCATATTAGCAATTTACTTTCATCTTATTAAAAAGAAGGAAATGGACTTGTCCCATTCCTCCCTTTGCTGGCATGTCCCATACCTTCTTTTATGTTAAACTTCTTTTATAAACAACTATGCTGCTTTTAGGCTTAGTTTTAATTACGTTTAATGTTCTATAAATAGGGAAACTATTACATCTACACTTAAGCCAGTAATTAATATACAGAAAGCATAAAAGTATATGAAACAAATTTACTTTTGATTCTTGAAATAATCTTTTTTATATATACAATTGCAAACTTATGCAGATCAGCAACTTTTTTCAACTGAAGATAAGGCTACCATTGCATCACAATGTGTGGTTGATAAAATGTTTAGAATGATACCTACAGAAAGAAAGAGACTTACTGTCCCATTCCACCCTTCTCTCCCCTACTAACATTCTCTGCTGGAGTTTCCCTTAACTATCCTATAAATATTCCTAATTTCTATAAATTGCTGAATTATTTGTCAATGTTTCATAAAATTTGAATTTAATCAATAAGCACATTTGATTATTAAAATCTAAGATACATATCCTCTATTTTTTTTTTCAGAACTTCAACTTGGTGAATTATTTCATGATGAGATGTAAGTTTATTTATTTATATTAAAAGAAATGTGATACTTTTTTGTTTTCTTTGAAAATTTTGTTTCAATAATTGACGACTTTCGCAAGATGAACACTTATTTCCAAAGGTACAATTGACTCCAAATTCTTTTTTAAATGTTTCTTGGTATTTGAATTCTGATTTTTATATGCTGCTAACAAGTATGTCATTATGTTAAATAGCTGACAATTTCAAGTACTATATATTATTCAATTAATATGATCATTGATGATGTATTTCTTGTTATATAAATTAGATGCCATTTTATAAAACGTAAATGCTGGGATAAAATCTAACAAGACATTTTTACAGTTTAATGACAACAAACAAAGTACATGCAAAAACTATACTAACAGTACATACAGTTATATAGTAACACACTATAATAATATAAATTTATTTTGTTCTTTAATGTTAGTCAATGTTTAACTACAATTCTTAAGAGCAGGGATTGATAAATGCAGTTACCTGTGGCAATCAAGTTTTTGTATCTGACAACCAAATTATTTAATCTAGAAGGGTTTATTTGTTTGTTTAATTATAATCTTTTTTTTATTATTATTATTATTACGAAAACTAAACTAAGAAATGAGTATGTACAGCAGTTTTTCTCTCCCCCACCCCTACTAGTGCACAACAAGCAGTGATATTCCTCTTCTCTCATACTTTTAATGGGAGAACCAAATTCAAAAGGCATTTTCTATCTCATGCACAGAAACATCATTTCTTTTCTGCTCTAGCCAGCTGGCATGGCATGTCATGTAATTAGAAAGTGGAAGGGAGGAAGGGTGTCAATAAAACAGAAAGAAAAAAAAATGTTAAGCCAGCCTTTGTGGCACCTAAAATTGGATACAATGCGGAAAAATGTACATCATCAGGTAGATTTATTGTAGCACTCAATTACTCAAACATTTGAAGCATTTGGCAATAGGCATTTCCCGAACATGCTGGTTAATTCAGCCTTTACAGTATTTCCCCCCCCCCCCCCCAGAGATATATAGTTTTGACAATTTTCAATACGAAACTTAGTTTGCATTAACTTTCTAAATTGTATAATATTCTAAACTATGCAAATTTGTAAAACCTTGCTTAAGAAATAAAAATATATATATATTGTTAATGTTTTTATATTATTATTATTTTAAGAAAAATATTGGCTGCTTAGAAGCGGTTAGGTGTATAAATATTAATATATGTATTAAGGGATAACACCCAGAGCTATAAGAAGGCATTCTGCACCCCTCCTACATTTGCTTTTAGGACCCCTAGACCCCCCCCCCCCCCCTTATTCTGAGATTTTTGAAAAATTTTTATATTGAATTTTTCATGTGAGTTTCAATTTATAATAGTGTAAATTAACAAACATAATTTATGTATTTGGTGTAAGTGTTTTATATCATTACTAGCAGTAAATTTATTTCTTTGCATATTTATTTCTTTGCATGGAAATAATGAAATATATATATATATTCATCAGCACTAAACATAGAAAAATGCAATGAATAAAATTGAATTGAAACATACTACTACAATAGTTTGAAGGAGGATGTACTTCTTTCTTTCTTCTTCTTTTTTTTTTTTTTTTTTTCCCAGCTTGGATTAAATCCTACACCACAAAGGTAATTTTATTTTTATTTTCATGGACAAACCAAGCAGTGAAACTATTAAAAGGCTAAATGAAGAAAAATCCATTATTGAAACTGAGTCATTTATAAAAGAAAACATGCATTTTTATACTTGAATTTGAGTATTTCACTTATGACCGTGCAAAAATGAAGTATTTTACTCTTATTTCTCAGACTTTTTTCTATAAGAACAAGAACCAAAATGGCACATATATGGTTTGGTACTTTTTATTTTCTAAAAATTTTGAAGGAAGAAAAAAAAAGGGGGGTGGGGGCAAAACAGCATGTCGTTATTAGTATCCCCAATGTTTTCTAAAGAAACAAAATAATAATTTGCAGCTTGACATTTATTGAAATTAAAAACAAAAAATTACATGTTTAAAAATTTTATAATTAAAAGTTAACAAATTTTTAATTATTATTTTTTTTTTTTTTTCACATTTCAGTTTTGAGATAAGCTTTGTTTGAAAGTGCATTTTTTGTTCTATTCTGTGCTGTATGAAGTCTGAAGTTATGCAATATGTCAGTCATTTGAATGGTGAAAGAAAGTTCCTATTGCAAAAATCTAGTAAAAAAAAAAAACCTTTAAAACTTAATTTTGAAAAAAATCTAAATCAAATTTTGGAAAAACCTCTTTGAAGTGTTCTCGTGTAGACTACTGAGCCCAGTGTCATTATGGCCTTATCCATCACAGTATGAAAGTGTACACAGACAGACTGACTCACAAACTGTTTGTTTTATTAACATAGATTAAAATTATTATGACATTCATAATTATACATAAACATGAAAGAAATATGCTTCACTTAAAGAGCAATCAATAATAATCAAGTAGATTTGATGTATTACCAAGTGAATTTGTCCACTACTCAGTGTGGACAGTGCATTTAAAATCTCACCAGTTAGTTGAACCGAAATTTGCCACCAAAATTCAGTAGCTTCTCATTACGTAGCTCATTTGATTTATTTAATTCATTTTATTTTTTATTTGTGTCTCTCAAAAGAAAAAAATTTCCATTTTAAAATAGTATGTATGATTTTTCAAAATATTGATTTCTCTATGTTCTGTGTAACTTTTAAGTAATAAATTTGTAGTTGAAAACTTACATTTTACTTTGTATCAATGCCATTCCTCTAAAAAATGTATGTTTTTTAAGATGGCTGTGTATTTCACTAGCCTTTGGACTAAGAAAATTAGTTCTTTTGTTAATTTTTTCTAGATCAAGTCTACAATGAACTTATATGTCCACTGCTTGACCTTTTTTTTTTTCCCCGAAGCTCTCTTACCTTGCAGCAGTCAAACTGCCATTTTTTAATATATCACCTAAAAAAAGATTTTCTACCTTAATATATGCAAAACTTAGTGTAAATGGATTTTTATAAACATTAACATTTCCTTAAAAAACTCCTTATAAGGCCTTATATTTCTGGGCATTAACAGACCTGCCAACTGCTACGAAAAAATCGTAGTTGCTACGATTTGGACCTATAAACTACGATGCTACAAAAATCGGTCTTAAACTACGATTTTTTGCAAAAAACACAAACGCATTTTTACTTTCTAGTTGCGATTTTTATCCCATGCAGCATATTTTTCAGGAGTGATTCTATTCCGAAATTTCCAAAATTTCAAAGTATTCATTTCCGAAAGTTTTAAAAAATTGGCCATTAGTCCGAAAATTCGGACATTAAAAAATGCTCATAGAAAAAAAAAAAAAAAAAATCTGAGCTGCAAAACAAACTTCTTGACATAAAACACTTTTTATGTATATTAACCACGAGGGAATCTTGTTTCTGTAAATATTTATACAGGAATTCCCTTCCTTGGGAGCAAGGGTGTCATTTTAAGAATTTCTGGAGGGGAAGTGGTGTTCTTTGAGGGGCAAGGTTTGAAATAGTGTGCAAAATCGCACGATTTGCGATAAACTGTCGCGAATTTCGACAAATGACCGAGTAAAAAAAAATCCATTTCGTCAATTGACCCCAGATGAAAATAAATTCAGCCAAAGGATCGTAATAAAAACATGAATTTTGTCAAAATATCGCAGAAAGAAAACAATTTCGTCAAAAGATCAGTAAGAAAATGCAAATTTCATCGAAAGATCAGTAAGAAAATGCAAATTTCATCGAAAGATCAGTAAGAAAATGCAAATTTCATCGAAAGATCAGTAAGAAAATGCAAATTTCATCGAAAGATCAGTAAGAAAACCCAAATTTCACCGAAAAATCGCAGAAAGAAAACACTAATTTCGTCAAAGGATTGTGGTAAAAAATGCAAAATTCGTCAAAGGATCGTGATAAAAAATGCGAATTTCGTCAAAAGTTCATGGTAAAAAGTGCAGATTTTCAGCAAAGAATCGTGATAGAAAAATGTGATTGTGGGAAAAAAAAAATTTGGGAATATCCTGAAATGATCACGGGAAAAAAATCACGAATTTCGTCAAAATTTACTGCACTGGGCTAAAAAATTGAAACCAAACTCCTTTTACAAATGTCAAAAAAACGCTTCAAACGAGAAGAAACTCTAAAAATCGTGTGTAAAAATTTTCAGAGGAAAAAATTTACTATATTGAGTTGAAACACTGAAACCTTATTCCTTTTACGAAAGTCAAAAGATGGCTGCGAAAAACCAACCAACCAACCTCCAGATTAATTTTAATTTTGTGTGCTATGATTTCTCATTTTCAAAGGTTGGCAGGTCTGCATTAAAGTGGTGTTGTCCCTTAATCAGGCATGAAAGTATTCTTCCTGAAGGTAGAATTTCACTTTTTCGAAAACCATTTTGGGCATTCTATGAATTAATGGCAAAATGCAAAGAAAATATTAATTGCATATAAGGCAGTGGGAGAGGGGGAGAGAATCTGAGAAATTTAATTCTTTGAGATGTTATCTACTCACACCTTTGGTGTATGTTTCTGATGTATTAAATCAAAGGATCATGTTATGAACATCTGAAATTCATATAAATGACATTATTTAAAATGTCCTTCCAGAGTTTAAGATTTTAAAAGGGTAAGGAAATTTGCACAAGGTTCCCTCTGGAATAGAATAGTTTGTCTCATTTATACAACACTTTTGGTTAATTTCAGTGATGTATTTATTGGAGAAAAAATCATTGACGTGCATATATTATTTAGCATGAAAGAATTTGTTTCTCTTTAACCCTTTATGCACTGACGGTGCTTTTAAGTACCATTGAAGAAAATTTAATATAAAATTTATTTACTTTGTCTATTAATGAAAGTATATTTTTCTTTCCACACAAAATACTCTGCTCGATCAAATTTAGAAAGTGTAGTAGAGAAACTGTTGAAGCTAAATAGTTTCAAAAAGTGGTAATTTTCTTAATCATTTACATAGGGTATAGCTTTTCTTTTTCAAAAAACGTTATATTAATTTTTTTCAACTGTAAAAACCTTTCCATTTACAGAGAGGATCATAATACATTTACATACATTGTTTTTATAAGAATTATGATATTTACCATAAGAGTATTTTTGGTTAATTAATCTAATTATTCTTCTAAATATTTTTCTAAAAAAAGTTATATAAAAAATTTTCAACTAAAAAAACCTTTCCATTTAATCATAATACATGTATAATGAGGATTATAATACATTTAAATACATTGTTTATATAAGAATTGTGATATTATCATAAGAATATTTTTGGTTAATTAATCTAATTATTCTTGTAAATATTTTACAAAAAAGAGTTATAACTACCCATTTATATTATCAGTTTTAATGAAAGACATCTAAATTTCACATTATTATTATTTAAAAATTCCAGTAAATCTTCGGATATTAAAGAAGATAATTATTGGGATGAAGCATTTTCTTGATTAATAATTCCTTAAATAAAAAAGGTTTAAATGAAGGGGGGAAATCTTAAACTGTCAAACCATCAATTCATTATTGTTTCGAAAATAATCACTGTATTTCAAATTATTTCAAATTCATCAAATGTATTTGCATTTATTGTTCATTTAATTTTTTATATTATTTTATAAGTTATGGAAAGAAAATAATAATCAAATATTCATTTATTTACTGTATAAATATGTGTTAAAATGGATCTAAATTATAAGAATTTATCATCATTATATAGATATAATTTTTTTTTCCCACCTTTCTTTCTATTTTCTGCTTTCATGCTTGCTTGATGTATAAATATATTTTATTTTTATTATGTGCTGTTGTGAAAAAATTGTGTATCAAAATGCATAACATTTGATACTTACCAAAAATGTTCTTGGGACAAAAATAGTTATTATTTTTCCATAAATATACAGTGTTTTATTAAAAATATAGTGAATTACAATCTAAGCCATAAATTAAAAACATCAAGAAATATGGTCATTCAAATTATCATTTCTTGATTTTTCATATATTTTCTGTAGGTTAATTTATAAAAAAAAAGCTTTAAAATTTCAAGATTCTCAAACATTTAAGCTGATAGTTTTGTACACTCAGAACATCACTTAAATTGTTGTCTTATTGGTGATAAAAAATAAAATTTCATTTTATTTCAGGAAAATCGTGTTTTTTCAAAAAGGCTTTTAAAGTTTTTATTTCTGAAAATCTCTTAGAAATATTCACCCAAAAGTTATTAAATATATCCAGATTTATATGTTGTACTTTCCTTATTCTCAATTAAAAGATATTTTCTTATTTAAGATTGCTTAAATAGGTACACATTTCCTATTACTTAAATGTACCTTTCCAGTTCTCAAACTGGAACAAAAACAATCGTAAACTGCACTTCCAGTGATCATACAGAGGTAATAATTTCGATAGCTGATTATACAGTCATTCCAATGAAACAATAAAAAATTCTGTGATATTTGCGGAAATTGGCTGTTTAAATTTAATGAGTCGCTTTAATAATTAAAAAGTACCAAAAAATAATACATAGAACAGTGGCTATTTAAGAGAGGAAGTATTGCACTGCATGTGAACAACCTATTCATGTTCTGTAGCAATCTGCAAACTCTCATAGTAATCATCATATTTTAAAATATATTCAATTTTTTATGCGACCTTACTATACATGATGGAGTTATGATTTTCTGAAGGTTCAATTGCAGCGATTGCTGATGCTGTGTGGCTTGTGTTTTTTTATGCCCTAAAGTCTAAAGCCTCCCCCCCTCGGGCCTATATCCCTCGAGTAGATAATCGGCCATCAAAAATCAATCAACCAACCTAAAGCGTGGGTTCTTGGTGAATTTTGAGCAACCTTACCAATTTGGCTAATCAGCAAAAAGAAACTATAGTTAAACTGCAAAATAAATTCATAATGATTCTAAAACTGTTCCTTAACTACCAGTCCTGTATGTCCTATTTTTTAATTAGGTTTGATGCCTGGTACTCTCAACACTTGCAGCGGCTTTGGCTAAAATGAATTGTGGTTAAGCAATGCATCTCTAAAAAGGGATGAGAATCACTAAACTGTAAAAAAGAGGAAAATTTTTGCTTTTCCCCTCCCTCACCCAATGCCAAAGAATTCACCCATTTTTATGTGAGAGGAAACATTTCAGGGAGTTATTTAGAGGATTATTTATTGTTACTAGAAAAAAATAAATAGGACAGAAAATTGTAAAAAAAAAGGGGGGGGGGGCGAGTTAAGGATTTTAACCTTTTTGTATTCAAGAGACTTAAAAGTGATCAGGCAATGATTTTGGGTATGGGCACAGGAAGTTTAGACAATTGATTTTTTTATTTTTAACAACAAGGCAACAAGTATTATAACAGAAAAAAAAAATATTGAAAAGTTAACAGATTTAAATTTTGAGAGTTGGGAAAGCAAAAGGGGATAAGAAGAAATTTTGGAGAAAGATAATTATTTATATGATTGATTATTTATTTTTTGTTACTACAGAATAACAAGGTAGAAAAAAATATTGAAAATTGAAGAGATTTAAAGATCTTAAACTTTAATTACTGGAGGAGAAGCAGTAAAAGGGGAAGTGGTAATTTTAGAGGAGGATGAGGATTTTGATTATTGGTTGTTTATTTCTATGATAAATTAAAAAAATAGGACAGAAAAACTTTAAAAGGAACATAATAAATATTTTTTTACTTTGCATGCTGCAGTTAGGCAAAGGGAGATTTCTTTTGAAAGGGAAAGTAGGGAAAAGAGGAGGCGGAGGGGATTTTGAGATTTTTTTAAAAAATGAGAATCTACTGAAATGTGGTCAGTTTTTATCAGAAATAAAGGTATATAAAATAGCATGGTAGGATTAGCCATAAACAGCTTCTATCTTTTAGCAACATCAGTGTACACATGTAGAAAAAAAAGGAGAACTTTAGCTCTTGTAGTTTGACGAATTTAATCATTCTTTTTCTTGCCAAATGAAAGATTTTGGTGCCTTGGCAATCAGCAGCGAGAACATGCCTGAAACTCAGCTATGTATTTTTAAACTAGGAAAGTATACAAAATTGAGAGACAGTTTCTTTTTTTAATTAAAAATAATTATTAAATATTATAATCTATCTATTAATGTAATGATATTGTTTATCAATTAACAACAATACTCTAATAATGATAAGTATGATAAATATTAGCGCTGCACTTCAAAAATGTCAGTGCAATTCATTATGTGAAAATTCATATTTTAGTTTACATTGAAGAAATATTTTCATGATTGCTATGTACATATTTAACTTGTATGTCTCTTTGTGAAATAAATTTATAGTTTGATGCAATGCATCTTTTTCTTTTAAGTAATATATCAGTTTCATTTTAGGTTTGGTTTGTTTGAAGCTATGTCTGCCATTGAAATGATGGATCCCAAAATGGATGCGGGTATGATGTGTAATAGAGGGAGTAAAAAAGTGCTCAATTTTGACCAGGCTTTGAAAGTATGTACCTTTTTAATACCTTATTTTTATTTATCTAACAGTTATTCAAGAAGCAGCAATTTTTGTTTCCATAAAATATTTATCATGAAACCACTTTTTAAGTATCACTTATTATAGAGTAGGTATACAGGGTGTCTACAGAATCTGGAAATCAGGGAATCATGGAAAAATCAGGGAGGTTTATCACTCTGGAAAAATCAGGGAAATGTCAGGGAACTTTGTAAAAATACTGGAAAATCAGGGAAATTTGTCTATATTGCAAAAATATTGGCATTTTCACCTTGCCAACGAGACTGATTCATCTATTTTATGTACCATATTTTTTCACATGCTGATTAATCTTTCTCAATATTTTTTAAAAGATGCGGATGGTCTGAGTTTTTGATATTTAACGTAAATTAAGGTGATCAGATGTCCTGGTTTTCTGTACATAGCACTTATATTAAAGGCAATTTACACATTTAAAAAAAAATTTAAATGATACATTAGCATAACCTGACCAGGTGGCCAGCTTAATCCTATTAGCTGTCCCGTCAGTTGTAGATAAGTCTTAGAATTGAATATTTTTCCGAAAATGAGGAAACTTTCTGGTCACCCTATATCCATTGGCTTCTATATGATGTTGGACTAATGAAGTTGGACGCTATGAAGTTAGTTGAGTTCGGATTTATAAAACTGTCAACCAATACTTAATGAATATTAGGCAACTTTTATATTTTTCTCCCAAATGAGATATTAGCAAGCTGGATAAGTGTGTTATACGAAGAATCGGCATACATGAAAAAATACTGTATACATACGGTATTTTCTTAATACGGTGTTGTTAATAATGGAAATCAGGGAAGTCTGATAAAAATAGTCAGGGAAATCATGGAAAATCAGGGAACTTTTTTTTTAGAATTTCTGTAGACACCCTGTATGACCAAAAAAAAAAAAAAAAAAAAAAAAAAAGAACGACTTAAGCTATATTTATAATGAAGAAGTTTATAAAAGAATAATAGTGTTAGTTTTAACCTTTTTTTTTTTATTATTATAAAAAATTAAGATCGTTATTTATGCAGCAGCCTTTCATTGACTCTGCCTGTAAAAAGACAAGAAAATTGTGTGATATATCTGAAATTGTGATATAATCAAAAACATTCAAAAGGTTAAGGTAACTTACATGTCAGAATTTTATATTTGGCACCAAAATTAAATTTTTATGCATATTACATTTTTCTGGAAATTAGTGATAGGAAATCAAATTTATTGTAAACAGTGTATAAAATTAAAAGTGTAGTTAAGGCAGAATGTTTTCTTGAATTGGGTGAAGATACAAAAAGAATGATATATCTCTAGGAGCAAAGTAACAAGGAATGTCATAACAGGGGCTTACTGTATTTAAAAATATGTATAGCATGGTATATAAAATTTTCGTCCCTGTCTTTCTCTCTCTCTGTGGTAGAATTAGATGATTGTATAAGTACATTTACCAGTTGTGAATTAAAAATTACCAATAGTCCTACTTATCATTTTTAAGGTCATAAATTTAAAATGTATTGAAAAGATCTTTCTTACCAAACATTTGGAGTAGTGTAGATGGAACTTTCAATGAAGACATAATTTTGATTATAAAATTATTTCTTTATTAAATCTATATGGTGGTAAAAAAGGATTTTCTCCTGGTCAACTAATTACTAGAATTCTTGAAACATTCATGGACAGATGCCTAATAAAGGGCTTGTGAGCAGTCATCTTCATTTAAAAGAAAAAAACTGCAGTTCCTTCAGGGAAGCACAACACTACCTCATAGGATGCTCATCATTTTTAAGGTCATAAATTTAAAATGTATTGAAAAGATCTTTCTTGCCAAACATTTGGAGTAGTGTAGATGGAACTTTCAATGAAGACATAATTTTGATTATTAAATCTATATGGTGGTAAAAAAGGATTTCCTCCTGGCCAACTAATTACTAGAATTATTGAAACATTCATGGACAGATGCCTAATAAAGGGCTTGTGAGCAGTCATCTCCATTTAAAAGAAAAAAACTGCAGTTCCTTCAGGGAAGCACGACACTACCTCATAGGATGCTCATCATTTTTAAGGTCATAAATTTAAAATGTATTGAAAAGATCTTTCTTGCCAAACATTTGGAGTAGTGTAGATGGAACTTTCAATGAAGACATAATTTTGATTATTAAATCTATATGGTGGTAAAAAAGGATTTCCTCCTGGCCAATTAATTACTAGAATTATTGAAACATTCATGGACAGATGCCTAATAAAGGGCTTGTAAGCAGTAATCTCCATTTAAAAGAAAAAAACTGCAGTTCCTTCTGGGAAGCACGACACTACCTCATAGGATGCTCATCAGTCAAAAGATCAAACTTAACTGACTCTTACAAGTACGATCAAAACTCAAATTGTACAAAACGGGATCACTAAATATAAATTGAGTTAAACTTTAAAGTTATATGCTGAAAGTCCAATGTAACAGATGCAAAGCAAAAATCTGATATGCCAAGCATGGGACATGCCCATAATGCAATCAGAACCACATTCAGCACACAGAGAGAAAGCATAACGTGTGATTGATGCACTGTTGACGCAACCACCACTAATAAACAGAGCTCTGCCATAATAAAAGAAAAAGTGTCACCCAAGGGGGGAAAAAAGAGTGAGAGAATTCTTACATTCTTATTCTCTCCAAACATTTTAAGAGATTCTTTGTTTTATTTTGAATTCACATATGTATATTTTTTGTTTTGATAATTGCATCATAATAGCAAGATCTTCCTCTCTTAAGCATCAAAGTAGAAAAGTATATTTAATAAGGAAATGCAATTTTATGTGAAGTATATGTGGGTGATTCTACATAAATATGCCGTTTTCATATTTGTGATAAATAAAAAAAAAAAAAAATCATGTCAGAAGTTTCTAACTTTTCATAGCAAGACACTCAAAAAGGTACTTATTACAAAAATAAATAAAATAAAATAACTGTCATGCTTAATATTAAGAAATTCTATAATTCTTAGATTTTAAAACTTTTATTAGAACAAAAGGGATTATCAGAAAGTGAGGAAATGATGATTTTGTAAAAAAACTTGTTTCAAATAATAAGAATTTTAACAAAACTTTTATCCAGAAAAGTTAAGCGTGCTTCCTCTGCTATCTCAAGGCACTAGAAGTTTAAATTTTTTTACCAGTGTCACATATTGGATACTCATGAATATGCTCTTTTGTAGGTCACTTAAACTTTCCATTGTCAGTAGGTTCCAAAGCATTTACTTTGACTGATTTGTCAACAATTTTCAATAGTTATTCATGATGCATTTCATTTTCATACTTCACAATTATCCAATCCAAGTGTTTAAATGGCCCAGGTTGCCATTTTTAGTGTATGTAAAGTCCGAAAGAAGAATTCTTTGTTGTCGATTTTTTTCTAAATGTGTAGTCTGAATTTCCTCTACAAATTTACAATTAAAGTTTTTGCTGATATCTACATTTAATAAGATATAGTTTTGTGTTAAAGATTACTTTATTTCCTTAATTGCTTCGTATGGGTTAGCTACATTCCTGCTGTGTTCCAGGAATGTTTTTAACTGAATGTTAAATTCTTTCACAAGTTCTTTGAATGGAATTTCTCAACTTTTTTCTGGTTTCTTAGCTGACTTTTCTTTATCTTTTACATAATAAATAACATTTTTTATGCACCCATTTGCTTAAAAATATGCTTTTTAGCTCACAGGCTATCAAAGCCTGAGAGCTAATGTGCCCGCCGGTTCTGTATGTAATGTATGTGTGTAGGTACATAATGCGATAACTCTTGATAGAAAGATCCGATTTGCTTCAATTTTTTTTTCTATGTTCATTCTGATAAGGCGTTTCCCTGATTAGTTTTGGGGGTTCATTGGTTAAGTATAAAGGGGACTAGCCCCCCCTCTTAATTTATATAAATGAGTTTTTCATGCAGAATTATTCGATTTGCTCCAAATTTGGTATACCGGTTTATTATGTTAAGAAGTTTCCCTGATTAGATTTGGAGGTTCATTAGTTAAGTATAAAGGGGGAAAGAGGGGCTCCCCCCCTTAATGGAGATAAATGGATTTTTCATGCAGAATTATTCAATTTGCTCCAATTTGGTATACCAGTTTATTATGTTAAGAAGCTGCCGTGATTAGATTTGGGAGTTCATTAGTTAAGTATAAAGGGGGGAAGGGACCAAGCTCCCCCCCCCCCTTAATTTAGATAAATCAGTTTTTCATCCAGAGTTATTCGATTTGCTCCAAATCTGGTATACTGGTTTATTATGTTAAAGAGCTGCCTTGATTAAATTTGGAGGTTTATTGGTTTAGTATAAAGGGGGGGGGCAGAGACTAGTACCCCCTTAATTTAGATAAATGTCTTTTCCATGCAGAATTATTTGATTTTCTTCAAATTTGATATACCAGCTTATTTCGAAATGGCGCTTTCTTCATTAGATTTGGAGGTTCATTGG
Source organism: Maratus speciosus (assembly GCA_963932465.1). Classification (NCBI taxonomy): domain Eukaryota; kingdom Metazoa; phylum Arthropoda; class Arachnida; order Araneae; family Salticidae; genus Maratus; species Maratus speciosus. Next base: position 288,015,978 of record OZ010800.1, on the reverse strand, counting down.
TTAAGTATAAAAGGGGGGAAGGGGGGCAAGTCTCTCCTCTTAATTTAGATAAATGGATTTTCATGCAGAATTTTCCAATTTACTTTAATTTTTTTTTCTGTGTTCATTCTGATAAGGAGCTTTCCTGATTAGATTTGGAGGTTCATTAGTTAAGTATAAAGAGAAAAAGGGAGATTAGACTCCCTCCTTAACTTAACGATATGGTTTTTTCATGCCTAATTATCTGATTTGCTTCAAATTTGGTATACTGGTTTATTATGTTAAGAAGCTTCCCTGATTAGATTTGGAGGTTTATTGGCTAAGTATAAAGGGGAGAAATGAGAGCTAATCCCCTTCATTTATTTTTTGAGGGATATTATTCTTTGAAATAAAAGTATATTATACAATTAGTATGAATAGCCTGTGAGCTCAATGCCATTAGTTTAACTGGGCAATTTCTTTTTATTTTCATTAAAATCATTAAATTTTTGTATGCAGTTTTTGCAAGTATGACATTTTTTTGGGCAAACAGTGTGATTTGTTCTGTCGCTGTGGAACAGTTAAATTCTTAAATTGAAGTTTAGCATGCAGAAAGTTGAATTTACAGTAATGTAACCTGTTTTTTATTTTCTTCTAATATTTTGCCCAAATATACATCGATTCATTTGAGAACATAGCTTAAAATATTTTTGTATGTCTATCACTAATTGCTTTAAAAAATAACAAAATGCAATGAAAATGTCTTTTCTACTAGATTTAAAAAATAATAGAACCATTCCCTCACATAAGCATCATGACCAGTGAGGGACTGATAAAATTTACATTATTAGCTTCTGAAATTTGTACTCGTAAATTAAAAAAGCAATACCTATTATCTGTTCAGAGAAAATTATTATTCAGGGAAAGCTACCCATTAATACATTTTTAAGAAATAAATTAACAGTATAAATTTAAATTAGGGATTGATAATATCATCTTAACACTTGCCCAATGTGCCTATTGAATTCTTACTCAATTCTCCAGGATGGCTGAAAATTGTTTTACAGACAAGTAAGAACATGTCCTCAGTACAGGTGCAATGTTTCAATATAACAGTAGTGTCACCTATCTGAAACATCCTGAGTGACTAATGAGTGAGAGAATAATTTGAAATATGAGTTGCAAACTTTTTTGCCAAGTAAAAATTGCATGTAAAGATCAAAATAATTTAATACATAGAAAATACGAAAGTTAGACAAAACTAGTCGTTGGGGGCCACTGGGATGTGCATAACATAAAATATGGAAATAAAACATTTGTAAACTATTTATAAAATGCATTGCAATTCCATAATAAAATTTAAACATATATTTAAATATTTTTAATACATAGTATTGCTCTATTACTGAATTGTGGGTACTACTTGATTATCCTGTTGACCCATTTCAACAAATTATATAAATCACCAAACTACTCACAAAATTATACAAATTGGCATAATTTTTATTTTAAATAATGAAGGAACAAATAAATTAGTAAAAGATTAATAAAAATACAAATAAAATGTTGAATTAAAAATCACTTGATGACATAACAAACACGTGCAGTGTGTTTAATGTCAAGTGAATGTGAATTTACAATAAGCCATTATTGGCATTTAATCTTATAGTTTGACAATAGTTTCTTGGTCGATGGGATAATCGAGTATATTTTATAATACCGAATTGCATAAAAGAAACATCTTTATAACTCCAAAAAATGATAATCATATTAACTAACAGTATAGTGTGTCGGATTAAGCATCTGATTTCCAATTAAAATATATCTTGGAATTGAAATTTGAATGAAATACAGGGTCATGAAAAATGGAAGAGTGTGGAAAATAGGATTACAAATATCTCCAAAACTAATTATTCGATTGACATCATTCTTTATGCAAAATTTATATTTTTTTTATTATCTTTTATAGTCACTCCTTAAAATAAACAATTTTGAAAATTTTTATACATCTTTTATCAGAATGAATATTTCGAGAGTCTGAAAAAAATAGTTCCAGATAATTAAGGTTACTGATATTCAATAGGCTTCTTCCCATTGTTACAAACTAAGTACACACCAAATTTCAAGTCTCCATCTCAGTTTGTTCAGGAGATAGAGTGTTTACAGACACACAGACGGACGGCAAATTCTCTTTTCTAAAATGTTTTTCGGAATTTCCAATGCCTGAAATGTGTAAATCCATCAAAAAATTTTTTTTGATTTTTAAAACGATTACAAGATTTATCCTATGTAAGTAAAAAGTCCCGGGTAAGTAAAAAGTATAAGTATTTCAGTAAGATTTTTTTTTCTGCATGGTAATGGTTGCATGTGAGAGAACGATATTTCATAGGTTTAATATATATATATGCGTATTTTTTTTTTAAATTAATGTTTCAATTTTATGAGCTGATGTAATAAAATCTTGTATAAATTATATGTTACAAAAATATATTAGGTTTGTTGTAAAAATTAAAATATCCTTTAGTTTCATCATTTTTAACAATTTGCAAAGAAATCACCCATGTCCAAGTGCATAAAATTTTTCTTTATAGAATTTCAATTGCTTGGAATTTTCATTTTTTTTTTTTTTCTTTTTTCTTTTTTGTAACAATCCCACATTTCCTTAGATTCCATAAAAGGTTTCATTTTTCTTTTCTCTCTCTCTCTCTTTTTTTTATTTTTTTTTTCCCATTTAACATGTTGAGTGCCACAGTAACTGACATTGAAGCTGAAAAATTCACGATGTTTTAAGTAATTTTTAAGAAAGTATAATCCTGTAATAAATAAAAGGTAAGTAAATTTTAAATAAATTTTCTGTAATTACTTAAAACAATATATATATTTTTAGTTTATATCATATTTTAGACCACCAGTCATCTGTGAATGATGCATTCTAAACGGAAAGTTCAGTGTCAGTTGCCGGTGACTGACGTGGTGCTTAACGTGTTAAACTTTTTTTTTTTTAACAAACATTTTCCTTTTCTCTGTAATACAAGAAGTATATAATAAAGTAAGAACTGTTGAAATTTATATACACTTTCAGTGAATAGGCTAAAAGAAAAAATAAATATGTTTTCTTATAATATATTTGTATTTTACTGTAATGTTCTGAATCATAATTATTTAAATTTAAAATGTTTAAAACAAATTTTTGCACAGATCATATTTAACAACCTCCAAAGAACTGTGACTAAAATCCATGAATATGAAACCTACATATCATTTGCTGTTAAGATGAGATTTAGTAAATAATTCAAGATGGTGGTGTTTGATTAGTTAACAAGTGGTTTGCAACTGTTGTGTTCTTGTAGAGGAAATCGTGATACCATTTTATACACTTCTAGTGTCTGTATTTTAAATTATTTCTCTCCATATGTATTGTGCATTATGCAGCCATTATTTTCCCCCAATTTCTGTTGTGGTTGCTTTATTAATCATACTTCTGCTTTAATTTATTATAATTTAAGTATTAATTTTAATTATTGGTTTATAATTTCTTCATCATGTTTCTGCTTAGCCAGTGTTGCTGCATTTGGCTGATTTTTAATTTAGGCATTCGGAATTCTCACCAGTAAGTTTTAATAGTTGTTTTTGCTTTATAAGACGAAAGATATTTCATAAATAAAATAAAATAAAATTGCTATTCAAAATTTTCTGGTGTGAATTCAATATCTCTAACTAAAAAAATTCACTAGATGCAGCAACACTGCTGCTTAGGGAGTTTTAAGAGAAAATTTTGAAACATAAACTGAATTACCTTAGACTATATTTGATTAAAAGTTTTACACTATCAGATTTCATTTATAATTTTTTTTTTTTTTTTTTTGTTGTTTGTTTGGGGGGGGGGGGGGGAGAAAATTACTTTTGGAATAAAAAATAAATCTAAGTAGCTATCTAAATGAAAAAATTAAAGTTTATGGAAATTTAATGAATGTCGTTAATTTACTGAAATGAAACATAAATGAAGTGATAATAGTAAATATATAAAGGCATACTATCACTATTACATGCAGATAATAACAAAAGGGATTGTAAAGACGAAACAGTTGTAAATTTGAGACATAACAATTAACAATAATAACAAATTAGCTGCATTATTCAGGGGCTTCACAACCATTAGACCATGTCCATTTTGAAAAAAAAAAAATGAGATAGTCCATTTAGAAGGTTAATAAAATCTGTTTTATCCACTCCCATATTAAGCCAAATCTGTAAACAGATGACATATATGGGAAAGTATGTGAAAACAGTCTTGCTTCACTGTGGGAGTGGATAAAACAAATTTTATGCACCTTCTAAATAAACTGTCTCCTTTTTTTTTTTTTTTTTTTTTTTTTTTTTCAAAATGGACTTAGTTTGCTATTGCTGTGAACCCCTCATCTATTAAAAAAATGAGGATGTGAGTTTCAAAACTTGCCTTATCCAAAATTTAAAAAATCTCGATTTCTATACCAATACCTGTTGATAAATCTGCAATGAAAAAATGCAACACTCTGCAAAAAAAACTAATTTTTATCCTGTATTTCTGCCATTGTAAAATCCTGGTTTACAATGAAAACCAATGGATGCAGTCAGAGGTTTTTCGCGATTTCTCAAAATTTGATGATTTGGATAAGGCGAGTTTTGAGACTCATGTCCTCAAATGATTTCTTAATGAATTATTTGCATTAGCATTAGATGTCATATGTTTTAGCATAGCATGCAGTGTTGTAGTCGTAAAAAAAAAGCAGAGAGTATACGGTATGGGCAGAGGGTATATGCTGGCGTCATGAACTTTCATAGCTAGGGTGCATAGCTAATACTTTATTTGAAAAGCAGAGGGTATACAGAATTTCTTAAAAAATTCCAGAAGGTACATGGCGTATACTTCTGTATACCTTCCACTACATCCCTGATAGCATGTAATATTATTAACAAATAGTCATTTCATGGAAAATCTGATGAAGTTTTAAAGTGTAAACAAAACAATGATCTAAAATCCACAAAGCCATGCAGAGCTGTATGAATTTTTAAGAATAGATTGACTATAGATCAGGGGTTCTCAAACTATGGTACGCATAATCAGTACTGGTATGGAAAGCTCTGTTTATTGGTATGCGAAAGTCTGATACTGGTGTGTGAAATGAAATAGAAAATACAACAATAACGTTGGATTGCTGGAATTCACATTCAAAAAGATGAATGTAACAGAATTTTGGTTGGTGAGAAAAAATTCCCCTCTGATAACCATAAAAGCTCTAAAATTCCTGCGTGTTTTTAGCAAAAAATATCCTTTTTTAAGTGCCTTCTCTTGACTTCTTTTTGTGAAAAACAAATACAGGAATAAACTAAACATCGAATCTGCTGACTTGCATCTAAAACCTAAGATTCAAGCAGACATGAGGAAGCTGTGTTTGATAAAGCAAGCACACCCTTATCATTAGCACTACAAGGGAAATTAATAGAGTCACCCTAGTGTATATGCATCAATTTATGTCAATACGCCAATAAGTGTTGTAGCTTTTTTCCAGTCAAAGCACTGTATTTTGATAATGTACATATTATTAAAATGTAATTATGATTTCACCTTTTATTTGAATGTTAATATAAAGCAGTCAATATAAGTACCAATTTAATAATGTAATTATGCAATTAGATGCAATAAAATCTGCTCAGACAGAAGCACAAAAGACTGAAAAAATATTTGTTTTAGACATATTCTATTTACACTGGTTTTTCTGTATTAGCTTCAAATTTGTATTGGTGGTGCGCAGAAGTATGAACTTCTGTTTAGTGGTACGTCAGTCTAAAAGTTTGGGAACCCTTAATATAGATAAAGAAACTTCGGTATAAAGTCACCTGAGTGATCAAATGCCATACAAAAATGATCAGCACTTTTATGTTAGCCTGGCACAGGTGATAAATAACCAAATATTGTTTTCCCTTCGCCATCATTTGTATTGCATTCACTTGATTTAAAAATATAAATTTTTCACTTATTTCATTGAAAATATATGTATTTCAATATATGCCTTTCACTAATTTCATTTAAGATACAAAAATAATAAATAATAATGATAAATTATTAAGGAATACCATAAACCAAAACATTTTAACATCTAATCATTGTTTCTAATTTACAAACACAAAAAATAAAATCTGTTGGTGGAGGGGGAAATGCTGCCGGTGAAATTTGTGCCTGGCTAACATAAAAATACCAAATGATCTTATGTGCTGCACAGTACTATACTGGTGTTAAATTATGTGAACTTCACAAAGAATTCAGAATATGGCATTATCAGTGGGATGACCCTCTACCAAGGTTTGACTTTTTTTTTTCTTCATTTTGTAAGATTTTTTTTTATTATTATTGTTTATTGTATGAAAGAAAATTTATTATTTGCATGTGAAATCAACTGTTGTGTTTTGTCAAACAACTAATATATTTTATCCATTATTTTAGGCTGGTAAATTGAAAATTAAAGATTTTACTGCTGCAGAACAAATTGGAATTATAGATGCTACTCTGGCATGTTTAGTGAGTATTACATTGATTATAAGTTGTTTGAAATTTTTTTAATTGATATGTTTAAGTGCAATGTTTGTTACACAGCACTTTTTTACTACTTAGTAATTATGTTGATAATAACTAATGAAATAACTGTAGTATTGATGCTGTTTCCTTTGGTTCTTTTCTTGAATGTTAATACCATAAGCTTTATATCCTTTGCAGGTATGCACTGGTACTGGAATTACATTCCGGTTTTCTTTTTTCTTCTTTTTTTTGTGGGGGGGGGGGGGGGGTTCTTTAACAGAAAAAATTGCTTTCTATGAAATCTGGCTTATACAAGGTGGTTCAGAACTATATTATGTCAAAAATGTAAAGGCAGGTGGAGGAGACCTAAATTAGCAGATTTCGTATAGGAATGTGGGTGCAGAAATGCAGCATTGAGGCAGTAAAAGGCACTGCTAAGTTCGGTGGGTGAAAGAGCTTCGCTAACTTGAATCATCATTCACTCACTGATTTCAAGCAACATGCATTGTTACACCAATGCGAAGCTTATCAATATGCATTTTATGTATGAGGCTAAGCAAAAAAATGGTTCACACCCAACACAGGTCCAACAGCTTTTGAACTTGTCGAAAAACTATCCACTACTGTGCATAATACTGCTTCTTCCACTGCAGGAATTCTGTGATATCTTACAGTGCTCTTATCATGCCAGGAAGCATAAAATAACCCATTCACGCACATTTCCTAATGAAGAGGCTCAAATGTTGCGGAGATCTGGTAGAATCCGAATCGTTCAGTCTGAATCCTTTGAGCAGCAAATCCATATCCTTGCACAATCCCATACATTTGAAATGCATGTCAACAAGCTCCGCATTGGTGTCCATGTTGTTCAAAATCCATGCGGGAAATGGCGATTCAAGCCAATGAAGAGCATTCATCTGCTGCATTCAACAGTGCCCTCTACTGCCTCAACACTGCATTTCCGCATCCACATTCCTATACGAAATCTGCTTATTTAGGTCCCCTCTACCTACCTTTATATTTTTGACAAATAGTTCTGAATCACATTGTATTTTCTTTTAAGGTTAGACTATTTCAGTGAATAAAACACATTGTACTCTCATGCTATAATTGTTTAGAAATTTTAGAATATTTTGCTATAATTCTGTAATGCAGAGTTTCCCCAGTCAGTTTCAGGAGGTTGCTGCACCCCGCCTGCCCTTTGGTTTACAAAATAGCACACTTCTAGCCCCTCATTCAAAGAATTAGCACCCTTCTTGCCTCTCCATTAAAAAAAAAGTGCCTTTTTTCTTTTTTGCATTAAAAAATTTACTTAAATAGTAAAATCTAACTCAGTGTTGTTTCGAAAAGAGATATCTAAGTTTTAAATATTAAAAGTGACTTTAAAAATCAAAAAAGTGGTATTAAGAATCCAAAACATCCCCTTAAGAATAAAAAAAGTGCCCTTTTCTCACCGGCAGCACCCTGCCCTTTTTTAAATCAAGGGGAAACTCTGTGTAATGTATGCTAAGTTTAGATTAACTGTTTCAACTGTTAAATGTTTTTGCGGCTATTAAAATTGTGGTGTTTGATCCTAACCTTTACTTTACATTTATTGATATGTTATTAACATATTATGAGACAGTAAGAAACATAACCTGAATTATAAAAATAAGACCAAATGTATATGGTATCTTGCTTTTAGATATCTATAGGAAAATTGTCAATAAAATCAATTGCTAAAAATCTGCATAATTCATGAGAAAAAGTTAAATATTTGTATGCTATAACCATATATTGGTTCAACATCAAAATAAAAATGCATTTTTCATAACATTGTCATGTACCCAGCTGCCTGCAGCTATGAACTTGCAGATTCTTGCAGTATGCTATAATCATAGCTGCCAACCCTCTCACTTTTTGAACACCACTATTTTTAAAAAGTATTAATTGTTTTATTTTATTTCAGAGTTTCTATTAAAGTGAATTTTTCTCTTTGGAAATAGTGGTGTTTAAAAAATTAAAGGATTAGCAGTTATGTGTAATACAAAATTAAATTTTCCATTACTGGAAAATATAAGATTGCATTCCAGATCTTTTGTCAGCCGTATAAAAAACAAGAATATGGATAAAAGTTGTCATTTATGAACAAAATATTGTTCAAAACTTTTATAATATTGACCATCTTTTGTCCTTTTCCCCCCAATTATTAATTCTTTTTTCTTGCTAAATTTTTACTTTGTTCTTTCTTATGTTAGTTCTTCTATATGCAGTACAGAACCATTTATCCAGAATGGTTGGGGTCAGATGTATTCCATACAACTGGTTTTTCTGGATAACTAGTTGGGCATTAAAGCAACACCGGATTGATAAGTTTTGTGGAATATATGTGGTTGTGGCATTATTTCTGATTTCAAATTCATTATTAGATTACTCAGACTAAGAATCAGTTCCAAACAAGATCAAAGATTAATCCGACTTGGAAAGAAGGTAATTTATAGGAACTCCATGGAAATAAAAATTCTTCTGTTTCCTCTACATAAAAATCAAAACGCCTAATATATAACTAAATATGCTTCCATTTCAAATCCTAGATGCTGGTATGAAGTTATACCATTCATTTTGCAATGTTTCGAGCAATGCATATGTCAGACTGGCAGTGTATGGTACTTTCTTTCTGAAAAGATCCTGAAATCAGTCCATTAGAAATATCATTCTGGATAACTGGTTTTGTGGTTAACTTTTTTCCCGATAAATGGTTCCATACTGTACATACGAAAAAAGTATTGGATTTGTGAAATTTTCAACTTCCACTTTTTGATGGATTTGAACATTTTCGGGTGTCCTGAATGTGATTTGATTATTATTTTGTCTGCATTTCCATCTGTCTGTCTTTGTGTCATTTTACAGGTGAAATCATTATATCCTTTAATGATTTGGCTGTAATTTTATGGCTGGAGAAATAGTCTCTGAAGATATTGTCTTTTGATACAATTATAGAAAAAATGTATTTTTTTTTTTACATCTTAAAATGCATACTTCCTTTTGAAAATCTCATTTTCTCTTGCAAAAGTATTCCACTTTTAAGGTCTCTTAGAATATCATTAATTTCTTTGCAATAAGGTGTATAGAATATCTTTTATCTGCAGTAAGTATTTTAAAATAGAATTTTTGCTTAATTTAATCGCAGAAATTATGTGATTTAAATAATTCAAAAAATAACTGTACAAAATTACTGGTAGGAATAATCAAGGATTCTGAGCATGCTGCTCATCATTAATGGTTAAACACCATCAAATTATAGGTATATATAAATATTTTACAGACATACATCCAATAAATATAATAAACCCAACTGGAATGAAAAATTAGTATGTAAAATTGTATGTATGTCTGTAAAATATTTATATATACCTTTGACTGTTGAATGCAGGCGTTATTTATGTGTGTATGTGTGTTTAATTTGTATTGTAGTATGTGTGTTTTATTATAACCATCAAATTATTATTATTTTAATTATGATTGAGAATGTAGCATTGATAGATTTAATAATCTCCATTATTATTATTTTTCACAACAATTGAATAACTCAATTGCTTCATTTGAATTTGTGAAAATGTTATTTAAAAATAATACTTATATCTCAGCAATTAATTAAATTTTGAAATTTTAAGAGCTATAACAGTTTTTCTAATTAACAATTTGTCATATTCTCAGATGGGTAGATGTGAACACATAAAGCCAGTTTTTAATAGTGTAATTTGATTCGAAACATTTTTTTATTTTGTTGAGATTTATTTCTCTAAATTTTACTTGTTTATAGTCTTTAAGAGGCTGTATTAAAAATTAATAATTCAAAAAAACAATGTTTGGCATGGTTTTTCATCCATATCAAGCCATTCCTTCCAAATTATAGTAAGCAACAAAATGTTAATTTTTCAGGAGAGAACTTTTAAAATCTTATTTATTACTAACTGACCTGCCTGATGTCGCCCAGGATTATGATAATAACCTTAATTAAACCTTAAATTTGTGTGATTTTATATCTTTAGCCCAGTTTTTGCATGAATTTTTATTATATTAATACATGGAAATTATTCCAGAGAGAAACATTCACCTTGGATACAATATTTCAAATGAAAATCAAATTTCGAAGTAATTGCTTAAAAGGCGCAAAGGCCAACATAGTGAAAAACACTCTAAGCCGGGACTCGAACCCAGGCCATCAGTATAGCGCACTGACGTTCTACCGACTAAACCACTTGGAACGATACACAGCTCGGAAAATTTCTCACTATTATATGTTGGCAAAGCTACAAACGCAGCACAAGATGGAATATTTATCGTGAGCCACCGACCTGCGGCTATTGTGAAACATAATTAAATCCAGCATCGATAGAAACTATATTAATACATGGAAATTATTCCAGAGAGAAACATTCACCTTGGATACAATATTTCAAATGAAAATCAAATTTCGAAGTAATTGCTTAAAAGGCGCAAAGGCCAACATAGTGAAAAACACTCCAAGACGGGACTCGAACCCGGGCCATCAGTATAGCACACGGTATACTGATCAGTCGGTATATATTAGTCGGTAGAACGTCAGTGCGCTATACTGATGGCCCGGGTTCGAGTGTTTTTCACTATGTTGGCCTTTGCGCCTTTTAAGCAATTACTTCGAAATTTGATTTTCATTAGAATTTTTATTTTTAAACAAAAATCTTTCCAAGCAAACTTTTCAAAATGAACTTCATATCAAACACTCCACTACTTTTGGCAGTGTGCACCAGGCACACTGAGCACACTTCTGGTTTTAACCTCAATTTCGCATGAATATATATTTTTTAAAGGAAAATCTTTCTAAACAAACTTATGGATTGACTATTCACTGCCTTTGGCAGTGTACACCGGATGTGCTATATATGCTTTGCGCTTGTAAATGAACCTCTAATTTATGTGATTAACAAAATGCTTGTGCACAAATGAAAACCAATCGACAAATATTCTGCAGTAGAGAAACAGAAGGAGGGGGGGGGGGGGGGGAGTCACTCAGTGTTTTCTTCATGATTTTTTTTATTTTCACATTGGATCATTTTAATTTTTTATTTTTTTAAATAGTTCTTATTGTCCAAATTCTTTGAAATTTTTATGAATTATAAATATGATAAAAGCCTTTGTAAAAAATTTGTGAAACTATATTGATATTTAGTGGTAAAATGATGCGTAAGAAGTGTTTTCTTCTCACTTTTTTTATATATATATATATATATATATATATATATATATATATATATATATATATATATATATATATATATTAGGTCATTTAAGATTAAAAACAAAATAGTTCTTATTGTCCATACTCTTTGAAATTTTTATGCATTTTAAATATAATATTTCTGTGACCTGCATATGATTTTATGCAAAAATATTGGTATTTAGTTGTAAAGACATGAGCAAAAGCCACCCACACATTCACATTTTGAACAAATATTGAGCAGATTTTATATTTATTAAATATTTCTAATTATCTGAGTATTTCGAGATTTTTATATGTAATATGAATTAAATATCCAAAGAATGTATTAAAATACCACTATTAAGCTATATTTATTAGTTAGCCATTAGTTAAAAAAGAGTATCTTTAGAAGTGACTAACTTGGAGGAGTTGGGATTTCCAGTCCCAAATTTTTTTTTAAATGTTAATATTCATATTTTCGAAGTGGATTGATTGCGCCATCATAAAAAAAATATATTCAGATTGATTACATGCATATTTTTTGTTTTTCCCTATCTCTAAAAATCAGGCTGATGCAGGCTTCGGGGAAAAAGTAGGTAAAAAACACGCAATTGAATTTTCTCAAATTTTTTCTTGAAAGAGTGAAAATTTGTATTTTTTTAAAACTGATTTTACTATTTGAATATAAAAAATGCAACATTTAAGAGGTTTTTTTTTTTTTTTTTTTCGTATTTCAAATGGTTTGGCCGATGCGGGTTCTAAAAGACGCCTGGAAAAAAAAAGTGTTTTCAACCTTTTGAGCTTCTCTGCCAACGATCTTTTGAAATGGGTACTGCGCAGCCATTTTGAGAAAAAAAAATTTATTTTTGATGAGTGTTCATTGTGATTTTTAATTAATATCATGGCTAATTATAAAAAAATTAAAAATCTGAGCCGCATGTGCATATGAACTTGCCTTGAACTATCCTCATCCAAATTTTTAAACCTTTATGCCCGGTATATTTTCTTAGCCATACCCTTTTCTTTTAATAGTATAGATTGTTCTCAGTTAGCATTTGCATCTAGTTTTCTGTATAATTTCCTAACTTTAATTGTTCCAACCATTGTAGTGTGTTTCTTAACTTATAACACCATTTGCAATAGAGAAGTCATTTTGTCTAAAATTGCTGATTAAGGATAGGGATTTTGGCCGAATACCGAATATTCGACCTACAGGCGAACCGAATACTGAATATTTGGCTAGCCGAATAGCAACTGCTAGGCCGAATACCGAATATTCAGCTTATCAAATAATTTTATATTTCAAAGTTTAAAGGCATTAAAATGTTAAACTTTAAAACAGTTTTACATAATATTTAAAACAGAAACTTTCATTTTGATAATCAACAGTTTTTTTCAAGTAAACTTTATGCTGAAAAAAATCTGTTTTGAGTTATTTAAGAAGAGGATAGTTAAGATAGGGGATAAAACTTTTTTAATTAATAAAATTTTAAATTTCATGGCTTCTTCTGTGAATTAAAACAAATGAATAACATTTTCTTAAGTTCTAAAACAAACATTTTAAAATCAAAGAGAAATTGTGAAAAAAAATTAGAAGAAAAATTGTACAGGATCATATATTATTTGTTTGCCAGGAAGAGACTAAAGTAAAAGTAAATAAATAATACAATCTATTCAAATTTTATATGGTGGCAACTCAGCAAGAATAACTGTTGTACTCTCTTTTATCAAGCAAGGAAGTTTTTAAATACATCCTAGATCGGTGTCTGGAGTGGGCGATCATTTTCAGAGATTGTAAATGTTGTTCTTAAAATCTTAGCAAGAAACAGATTATTTACTGGACAATGTTCAGGAACTTGCATTTGTACATAATTAATTCCTATTAAAAATCCTCGTGATTGGTTAATTTTCTTAAATAATACTTAACAAACAGCAAATAAATAATGTAAAAACATTCTCTTTTATTTAAATATATGATTCTGTTTCTAATTTTTCTGAATATCTTTATAAGTTGACTGTTAAACGTAAAGTGGTATAAGATTTTTAAAAATATGTTTTAAAAGTTTTTTTAAGTATTCGGTTGGCCGAATATTTCGATATTCGGCCAAACTGAATATTCGGCAGGCCGAATATTCGGTATACCAAATAGTTTGATATTCGGCCAAACCGAATATTCGGTAACATGGCCGAATAGATATCGAATGTTCGGTGCCTCCCTAATTAAGGACATTTTTTTATTTTTAATTTTTTTCGCTATTTTTCTTAATTTCTCAACATTGTCCTAACCTGTTCATAGTGCTCTTCTTATTTATATGTGCATTATTTGCATTTGAAATAAAGCTTTTTCATTTCTATATCATTTTCTTTATATCTCCTTTAGGTTACTTGGTTGGAAGGTCATTCCTTGGCTCAAACAGTTTTTACAAATTTATTCCTTCAGAGGCCTCATCAAGTGGAAGATAAAATCATAAGAACTTTTTGTATACATATCTTAAAACTGTTGGACATCATAAAAGATTTTGTAAATAAAGCAGGTGTATTTGAAGAGGTACAGTGTATACTAATTACTGTTCCAAACATTACATTGTTAATGTTTCGTATTTTAAATTCTCTCTCATTTAATTTATAATGGCAAAAAGATGTTTCAAAAATTACAGGAGGATTTTCAGCCTGTGATGTATGGCTATAAGTTAGCAAATGATGTACCTGAAGGTAAAGCTAGTGCAATGATGAAAGAGGTTGAAGATGAACTTCAGAAGAGAGTGAAGGTTTGTTCTAGATATTTATTTGCATTTACAGTAGACTTCTGATTATCTGACACTCATTGGACCAAATATATGTGATGTACCCTCTAGGCCTGGGCAGTCCAACCCGGCAGGTCCCGTGGCACCGTTTGAAGGATTTACTGGCATCCTTTTGAATATTTCCTCTTACTAGATTTCTTATATGTTTAATTTTTAAAAAATGCTGAATTTTTCAAAAAATTTTAAATGCTTGCATTCATTTTTTTTTCTTGTTTTATTGTAGACAACATTGATGTTTTTGGCTCTTTTACACTATAATACTTTTTGAGATAGCCTCTCTCAGATAAATGTAATTTTAAATTTATTGTAATTTATATTTATTCTGCAGTTTTTTTTTTTTTTTCATGGGCATGGCTATAAGTATTAAATTATGTGCAACTCGAGACACATATGCAGCTTTCAAATGTTTCCTGTTACTAATTTTTAGCCCCCAGTATGGTATGCTATTTCTTTCTCGCAGTTTATTGTGTCGTCTCCAAAAAATAACGTTACCTTACAGTAGCCAGCCGTAAAACAAAGCAGTACGATTAAGTACTCTATAGCAAGTTTTTTAACTTCTAAGCATTGCACATTTTCAATTTGTATACCGTCGTATTGGGAAAAAAAGTACTTTTAAATGCAATTTGTTTGAAAACTGCATCTCCATTTATTTTTGAAATTTTGTAGTTTTTGGAACCATTTGCTTAATATTGGGAACAGAAGTACTCCATTTCTGTTGAAAGTAAAGGAAAAATAGTTGTAAAATAGTAATTATATATTTTTGTTGCTATTTTTTCATAAAAACCGAAAAGAAAACGTAATTAAAATACGTGCTATTTGGAAAAATACAAACGAATTATTTCTGTTAAAACATGGAGCTGTTATAAACTATATTTAATTTTAATTATCTATATTAATGTTACAAACAAATGAAGGCCTATGAATCATTAACCAGCCTTTTTTTTTTTTGGTCGAGTTTCTTCAATGACGGCATCTTTTTGCTGCATTTGTGTATTATTTTGCGATAGTGACGTCCTATGCCTACTTTACTGTAGATGTTTAGGAGTGAATCGTAAATGTGGAATTCTTAAGCGGATGCGAATGATGTCATTTTACATAAAATAAAAGCGTGTGCTGTAAGTCTTAAAATTGAAATATGTTTTGTACTATTTATATATGCATTTTTTTTTTTTTTTTTCGGGGGCGACACTAAATTCTGAAAAAGCAGAATTCCTGTTTTCTAGTCTTTTCATTTTTCTCGGCCTACTGTACACTGTTGACTAATAATCATGTGAATTTTTTCTTTCTTTTTTTAATCCACTTAAAAAAAGCTTTATTTTTAAATTGTTGACATATGCATCATTTTCTATTGTAGACAGCATTAAAGGGTTTTTTTTTTTTTTTTTTGGCTCTTTACCCTGCAAAAGTTTTTGAGATAAGTCCTTCTCAGGAAAATGTAATTTTGAATTTACTATGATTTATATTTTTTTTCTGCAGTTTATTTTTACACTACCAAAGTGAGATAAATTTGCATGTAAAGGTTGCATGTGCATACAATAGAAAATCATACAAATGTTAATCATTTAAAAATGAAATTTTTTTGTTTAACGAATTTTAAAAGCAATAGCTATTACTGTGATATGTACATGCATTGTAAAAGGCATCTGTGTATAATGCAACCTGCCTTTTTAAAAAATAGTGAAACCAATTCCTAGTTGTATCCCAGAAATCTTGTAAAAATCTTCAGCTTACCACAATGTTTCCAAATTTGTGTGTTTGAAAGTTATAGAACTGCATTTTTTACAGAAAATCACTTTAGTTTATTAAATCATGTTTCATCTATAATTCATGAAATCACTTAAAAGTTGTTACTTTATCTATCATACCTAAAAATGACACCTTTTCTATCATTACTAAACATAATACATTCTTGAAATAATGCCTTTTTGGCGACTAGCACTCTGCCTTTTTCTTTTTCTCCTCTAAAGTAAACATTAGATATATATCATAAAAACAAAATTATGAGATAATCAAGAGGCCATTATCAGATGCTTCTATTTAGTATTTTTGCATCAGCCCTCTATTTAACTAAGTCACTGAATCTAAAAATTCTGTTATATGGGAAACTCGTTAAATAGAGATCCATTCATAAAGGCAATTTTAAATTCATAAACACTAAATATCATATAAAAAAGTAATTAATTACACTTTTTTATAAATTATATCCATTTGCTCTAAAGCAACATTAATGTCAATAAATACATGGTAGTTTTAGTTTAAGAAAATAATTTCATAATTAAAATCTTTTTTGCAGAATATTTTTAAGCATGCATCCTGCAATTTAATTATTGAAAAAGGTTGGTAATTTTGTCTAAATCTTTCATTTGAAATTTTTTTTTTCTCATAATAGATCTTGCTCCTGCAATGCTTTAAAAGCCTCTTTGTGCATATTTTATTAGGCATGAATTGATTGTACTCAAGCACAGTGAGGCCGTCCTTTGATCTATTGTCTCAATTTTGATGTAGTGTTAGGTCCAAACAAACTAAGTAGACTTTAAAAAAAAAAACATAAAAGTGAAAACTTTTCCTTTTTTTAGTTTTTGTTTTTTTTTCCTTAGGAAGGGTGAGGCAGTTATTTAAAAAAAAAAAAAAAAAAAAAAAAAAAGAGCAATTTTTTTACCCTCTGCAGTTGATATGTTTATCCAACTTTTGAACTTATTTTTCATAAATTTCTGAAATTATCCAAGATTTTTTTTTTTTTTGTATGATACATATTTCACCCCCAAAGAAAATTTTGTGTTTATACATATTTGGCCTCCTTCCTTTGAAAATTTTTGAATTTTTAGTTCATCCAGTAACTAATTCTTTCAGTTTCATGGTGCCCAGTAATATTTGCATGTAACACAACAATTATTCTTGTTTTGTTTTGTTTTGTTCCAAAAAGCATGTTTCATTTTTTGTTTTATGTGGCAAATGTTGCAAAATAAAATAAAGCAATTGTGGCTGCATTACAGATTTTTCTAGCATTTAGTCTTTTAAAACTTTACTCAATGTGCCGATTATTCAATTTTTAATCTATTCACTGAACATCATAAAATATGTACACAGTTTGATAATTTTGAAATGTGAAAAAATATTTGAGAAATAGGGAGAAAAAAAATTGATCACAAGAAAAATTTCTTTAATTTCTTTAAATGCACTTTGCTATTTGAAGGTGTTACTTTAAAGAAAAAATATAAAATGTACTTGATTCCTAAAATAAATTCCCAAAACAGAGGTCCGACTGTTTTATAAATGAAGTAAATAGTTGCTGTCATAAAGTAAAATAAAAAGGTGTTATCATTAAAAAAATAAAAATTAAGTAAATTTAGATAAAAAATTTAGTTATGTACCTTTTTATTTTTGTCATAATTATAAAAACATTCAAGAAAAATTAAATCATTGATACATTTTTGTTTTCCCTTTAACACATTCGCTGCCAAAGCTGAGACAGTGCATCTGTTCATACACGCCAAGATCATATCTGCAATTTAGTACTTTTAAATTATTTTCTGTTTTATTATTTAAATACATATATGTGATGAATTACTTTTAGCAACAAATAAATTCACACAAGTATGCACGTTGTTGGCATATGAAACATTGCAGGTACTTTCTATAGCAGTGCTCGTAATCGGTGATTTAGATAAGAATATCAATAATGAGTTATCTTGTATCTGGCAAGGAAACCCTGTTTGCCAACTACAAGTATTCTCGTAGATGGCAGCGAACGGGCTAATTGTGATTTGCTTGCGGCAGTAATACAGAAGCACTTTACCTCGACTTCTCGCTGATTTTCAAACTATTTTTTAAAAAGGGGATAAAAATATGTTAGGATATTTGTTGTTGCAAATTCTTCTGGATTTCCAAAGTTTTGTGATCTATTTTAAATGATTATTGTGATAAAATTGTTTATTATTATTATTATTAAACTTTTCAATGTACTGAAATAAATTAGCAGTATTTTAATCATTTATTAGCATTTTTTATCAGGAGTTAAAAGTTTTGTATAAATGATTATAAGGTAAAAAAAAATAATAAATCATTGTTCAGAATTTTAGAATACAACTAAAAACATATTTATGATGAAATGTATAAAGAGTGTCAGCTAACTGTTACGTGTAATCAAGCATCAGATAGTCAGGAGCCTGCTGTATTGAGTAAAAAAAAAAAAATCTATTTTCTTTATTATATTGCATTTTCAGTCTCAGCTTTTACAAAATATATTTTCTCTTTACTTTACTATGTAAGTTAAAATATTATCTGTTGAAAAAGTAATGGGAAAATTGAAAGCTTTATTAAAAAAATGTCATTTAAAATAATCTAGATAAAATAAAATAGTTTTCAGTTGTAAATTAATTATCTCAGGGAGATGCTACTCCTGGATAATAGTTATAACTTCTGGCTTCATTCCCAACAAATTTCTTGTAATTATTATTATTAATTGCATGAATTTTTGCATTGCTAACTACGCATAGAACCATCAGAGTGTAAAAAAAGTGTCCAACCTGGGACTCAAACACTCGAATTCAGGTCATTAGCATAGTGCACCAATGCTCTACCAATTGAGCTACTCGGACGATATCCAGCCTGGCACCCCTCACTTATATGTTGGAAAAACTGCATTTGCAGCACAAGATGGAATATCTTCATGTGCTACAACCTTTGCCAAATGTGAGGCGGAATTAATCTCAGGATTGGTGAAATGATTTATATAGATATTTTTTCATATGACCAAAAGTAAGTATTACTAAATTTCTTTTAGTAATACTTACTCATTGCATTATGTCATCATTACGATATATAAACAAATGAATTATAGAAAAATTTTGAAAGAAAAAAAAATGTAAATAACACTGAAGATATCGCTTCTCTTTTTGCAAAAAAATTTATCCATGGAATCGGACATGAGATACCAAAAAAGTACTGTTTTTATTTTAATCCAAGCCTATAGTTGTGACAATGACATCTCACAGCTTTAAAAGTGTCACATTTGGTTTAACATACCTTTGAGCTATCAGAATTTTTTAAAAAAAGCTTGTAATCATTTCTATATATTCCACAGCATATTACTAATATAACTAATTAATAACTTAAGTATTTTGAAGATGGATTAATTGCTTTCTATATTAAGTTACATTTAATCAAAGTATTTTGTATTAAAAATAAAAAAAATGTTTTGCCAGTTTTTTAAATCTTTGGTTTAATTTGAATTTTCTCTTTAAGTTTTTGTTGATACACTGTTAAAAAAATCTATATGAAATAAAATTAATTTTATCTTATTACTTTTATTTTTAAATTTGCTGACCATATATTATGTTTAAAATCTTTAATATGAATTATTTTAGCTTACTAGATCAAAACTTGGTGAAGAAACAGATAATGAAACACAATTACAGGTACATATTTCTCTTACTGTTTTTCTTAACATTGACAAATGTGAAATGAATGAAATTTTTGTGTAATCATTTATTGTAGCATGAAGAAGCTGTAGCCCTGTATTCCAGAATTAAATTTTGCAGACTACTTTATCAAGCTCTTCTTCTGTTTCATAAAAAGAGAGTAAGATGTTTCTTCAAATATTATAATGAATTAATGAGAAATTATTTATATTATGTTGATATAGTTTATGATAATTTCTTAATGTAAGCTTTTTTCTTCCCATTGAGATTTATAAAGAGATACATCTCTCTATTTTTGATGGGGATTTTTTCTTTGTTATATTTGTTAGTTTAAATTCGAAAAAAGGCCTTTGAAAAAACTGATAACTAAAGCTATGCATTGAGGGCAAATTTCTAGGGTTTAAACCTCAAATATTTCCTATTAATGTAAAATGCTGGATTTTAAAGGTGCAAAATCAAATCTTTGCTTTAGGGGCTAGTGACAGCAACTGCAGAGCTATGCTTAGCTAAGTGCTACAATTGATTTTAAAAATATAATATCTCCCACCCACAGCCACACTTGATAAAATATGCCCTGTTTACTTCTTATATTTTTGCTTTAAAATCTTAAACAGTATTTTTTAAATATAATATAATTAGATAAATTTAGTCATAAAAAAAAGGAATATTTTCACTCTTTTCTTTAAATGCTAGTTTAAATTATAGGTTCACATTACAGCTGACCTGATTTTTCTTGAGCTTCTAAAGAAAAATTTAAAATAAATATGGTAAACCTGTCAGATGCTTTATATAATTCCAAAATTTAGAATTTATAAAGATTTTTTTTTTTTTTTTTTTTTTTTTTTTGCTATTCTACATATATTCTGGCTTTTGTTTACAGTACAGAAATAATAGTTAGAAATAAAGATTTCCAATTTATGATTGTAATCATACTGTGGGCCCAGCATACACAGGCCTGTGATAATAACCTTAAATATACCTTAAAATCATTGTTGAATAATTTTATATTTTTAAATGAAAATATTTCCAAATGAAGCTAATGTTGGGGAAAGGGGGGGGGGGGGGGGGGGTAGTGTCTTCGCCAACGTACACCTTGAATTTGTATGATTTTATATTTTGAAACGAAAATCTATCTAAATGAACCCAGGTTGGAGGCTCACTGTCTTTGGCAGCACACGGTTGTCCTACCTACACCCTGGTCTGTTTTTGCAAATGAACCTCGAATTTGTATGATTTTACATTTATTAAATAAAAATCCTTCCAAGTGCACTAAAGGTATCATGTTAAAGTGATTGCTGATTTAATTTTTGACATTTAGATAGATTAAACTTTCAATTCTAACCAAAAGTTCCTGAGAAATCCTAAATAACATAAAATGATATATACAGAAATGAAAATCCCTCTGAAAATGTTATAAAGCACAATTCTCTTAAAACTGAAAACATCTCAAAAGCACTCAGAGACAAAGTGGAGAAACAAGTGAATCTGTGAAACAGCTTCAAGAAAATAACTGATTTGAAATAGTAAATATTAATATTTAAAAAAAAAAAAACAAAGATATTGTTGGAACCAGAGTGTAGCGAGAATAATTCATCGTTAAGGTACATTGCTGCATTCTTTTAATAAATTTTGACCATAAAAATATAATAGAAATAAGAATAATCTTACTTTAACATACCACATACCATAAAGTAAATATGATACCATAAAGTAAAATATCTTCTTTCAAAATTTCCAGTATCAATTTAAAATTTCTGATCACTTTCGCTGCCAATCCCATCACGTGCTGTTGCGGGATTGGCAGCGAAAGTGTTAAAATTATCAATATTTTCAGATGTAAAATTTATTCAAAGTATAATCCCTGGAGATTTTTTTTATTTATTCATTTATTATATTTCTCAAATTATCTTTTATGTTCATTCCTTATGGAAAAAATAAACAATATTGTTTTTTAGTAAAACCGTGGATGTTTTCTAGGTCGAAGTTATCTGTTTCCAAAAAAGAGAAAAATCACCTGCTCCTCACCGCTAAATAGAAATTTTCAAATTCACACTTCTAATCTTTAAACTCATATTTGGATTACTTTGAGATGCTGATATTAAAAAAAAATACCAAATTTCACTCTTTAGAACAAAGTTTTGAGATATTAGGCCTTAAAAATATGGAAAAATTGCTTATTCCATTATATTTGTACTCTTCAAATAACTATATCTGAAAAACTATTTAAAATCTAATGAGATGTAGTTTTGTCATTTTATTCAGTTTGTAATTATCTTTAGTTTGATTTTATTTCATCACAATATTGCTGATAGATGGATTTTCAACACATATGTAAACATTGTGTTGAAACATAACCTGTAACAACATAAACCTGTTCCCAAACAAATTATTTAAAAATTATTCATTTATATTTAATAAAGTATATATATATTGTTTATACACTTATAAAGAATACATATGGTAAACCGTTTGATATTATGTTAATAAGACCTAAAAGTTAAGAACTTATCTAACAGTACTGCTGGGAAAATTTAACATCTTCTGTAATGATAACAAAGTTTTATAATAGTTTTATTTAATTTTGAATGAATGAGAAAAGTGTACATGTTTATATTTTATTGAAGTACAGGTGAAAATGTCACAAAGACATTCTTATTTCAACAACATCGGAGTATGTCACATTAACACTACAGCTGATTTTTTTTCTTTTTGATCTTTTGGGTTTGGTGGTAGATGGTCATGAATTAATTAGTTTTGTTAGAAGTGTCATTGCAGTCTTATCATATTAGGTTCAATAATTTTTTTTTATTTGTTTTGATTGGCTGGATGAATAACCACATTTAAAGCGACCATTTCATGTATTTTCAATTAAAACTTGATATATAAATTCATTATGTTGTTTAGTTATTATTATCATCTTAAGATAATAAGTTGGTATTAAGAATTTTAAATGTAGTTTATTTATTTGAACAACTGAAACTATTTTGCAATATGAGTGGGCTGTTGATTTTAAGTTGGTTGTTGAGTAGTGTAGTGTTGGTAAAGGGACCGGGGCTATGTGTCATAAAAGTAGCTGTACACATGAGGTGAAAATAAGTACAATAGAATCCATTGCAACTACTGAGAAACAGACTTTGTCTCTAAGTGGTGGTGTTGTTAAATTTTAAGGGTTAAAATTCGTATTTTATTGGTATTTATGAAAGAAAAGCTAATTCCTATGCCATGTGTTCATATGACAGTTACTTTATTGAGGCGATGCTAATTTCAAAAGATGAAGAAAAGTAAAAATAAGTAAAATTTGTGCATTCATAAGATCAGCTAGAAAATTCTACTAATCTCCAGAAAAGAAAGAAGATGCATACATAGCATATATCTTTATCTCAATTGATTTCTTGTGTTAGCCATTCTTACAACTACAAAAAAATGGAAGAATGTATT
Source organism: Maratus speciosus (assembly GCA_963932465.1). NCBI lineage: Eukaryota > Metazoa > Arthropoda > Arachnida > Araneae > Salticidae > Maratus > Maratus speciosus. The sequence continues at coordinate 287,992,584 of OZ010800.1, read as the reverse complement.
AGAGATCTGCACGGGCCGGGCTCGGACCTATTTTCTTTCACGGCTCTCGGGCCGGGCCTTACTTTTTTCTGAAATCTCGGGCCGGGCCTAGTCACTACTCTTTACGGGTAGGGCCGGGCCTAACTTATTTTTTCTCCACACATCCGGGTACTGGTTTCATTCCTAATCTTCATGACCCAAAATTTTCATTCCTAGTTTTCACCCAGCTCGTATGAAAATCATTGTCTCGGCGTGGCCTAGTCCGTTCAAAGGGGCACAGATTTTTTGTCAAAAAATGCATACATTTTTAAATTGCCATTATTCTGTAATTAAACATTCAAATTTATTCTTTTTAAAGAGTAGTAGATTTCTACACTTATTAAAATATAGTTAAATTAAAATATAGTAAAACGTGTGAAAAAGAACCTGTCTATGACGGAATCTTGTTTTAAACTGAAAAACGTGTTGATCCATGCAAAATTAATATACTACTATGTAAGAAAATAATATATAATACATTTACACTTGCTAAGAAGGAAACTTGTCTGTAACGCATTTTTTTTTTTCTTTTCTATGCAATTCAGTCTTAGATTTACTGTATAGCATTTTTCAGATATTTAACACTTCAATACATGGAATATGTATTAACAATATTAATGATAACTGAAACATTTACATACAAGAAATAGAGATTCATTAAAAAAATAAACATCGCTTCCTGTGGCACTTCTATAAAAATGAAGATTATAAACATGAAAAGAAAAGTTAAGATAAATATTTTTGGCTTGAACTCCTCGTACGAGACAAACTTTTAACCAAATCAACGTAAAAATCAATGTTTTGTAGAAATTCAGCCGGGCCGGGCTCGGGCCGAAATTATAACTTTTTTTCAGGCCGAGCCGAACTTTTAACTTTTTTACCGGGCCGGGGCAATATTTTTTTTGTACGGGTCGAATTTTTTTTTCTCTGAGTCGGGCCGGGCCCGGGCCTGGAAATGTCGGCCTGTGCAGACCTCTAGAATTTATTAGTTTAAAGGAAAGAAAATACTTTCTGCTCATAAACAATTTAATTTGACATGTTTAGAAAGGGAATTTTCATACATATATTATTTTTACTGTAACAGAGAGTAAAAATAATATATGTATGAATAGTAGCCTTTTGAATATTATTTAATTCAATTTTTATTGCTGTAAATAATATTTGTTATTTTATTATTGTATATAGTATATTTAAGGAAGAAGAGTATTACACTATATCTTAATCATTATAGTATATCTTAGCATGAAAAGCTTCAATATTTATGATTAAAAATTTTACTTTATCAAAATTTTATTAAAATTGCTCATTTCCACTATTTTTATTTATAACCATTTAAAATATATGTTTACGTCGAATTAAAAGAAAAAAGTAAAAGCACCCTGCCTTCAGTTAATAATAAATTTTTGATTAACACATTATTTTTCATAAAATTCTTGATTTAAAAATTCACAAGATTAAAGGCACTCTTAGGTTTTAAACATGACAACAAACAAAAAAATAAATAAAAATCTGCATACATTATTTATCACGTATACATTATTTGAAACTTATTTAATGATTTCATATTGAAATGACTTTTTTTAATGCAGTCTTTGAATTATAGAACAGTTATAAAGAATTTTTAAACAATTTTCCAAAATTTTTTTTATCTTAAAAATATTTTACTCAGAATCAAGAAAATTAATGGTGATTACGTCTTAAAATCAGTTATAAACATACCCAGTTTCATTGAAATTTGTGACAGTGAATTAAATGCTTAAGGGAACTGACATGCAATGACTCTACTTAATTTGGAATGCCCTGGATTAACCCTACTTCTTGGCAGAAATGCAGCTGGCGATTGCAAATTAAAGCCCTTCCTGATTTGAGAGGCTTGTCACGAGCTCTTAAAAAACAGAGGAAAAAGAAACCGTGGAATGAAAATTGGAAGTCTAAACTTCCAGTGATTTGGAAATCAAATTCCAAATCTTGGGTAACCATTTCATCGTTTGAAGATTGGTTCATTCAAAATTTTATTCCTGAAGCTGAGAGTTATTGCCTACCCTAAAATTTCCCCTTTAATGTGATGTTAATTATCAATTATGCACCCAGGCACTCTCCCAAAATTTTGAATTTTGACCCAAGAGTAAAAATTGTCTTTTTGCCTCCAAATACCACCTGTCTATTTCAAACTTTGGACCAAGACGTTTAAAACATGTTATATGCGACATTCGTTTGTCAAGTTGAAATGCCAATTGCTGCAATGAGAGAAGTTCAGGAATTGGTAGTCAAAGAGTTCTGGAAGAAATTGAACATGTCAGATGCAGCCACAGTTATAGGGGATTCATGGGATGAAATTTAGCAAAAAATATTATGACAGATGCATGGAAAAAACTGTGCTACTTTTTCTTCACAGAGACTAAGAAAACATTTGAAAATTGTGATAATGTATCTCTCCTAATTGATGAAATTGTCGAAAATGGAAGAGATGTCAACTTAAAGATGGATGCTGAAGATGTTGTTGAACTCATAAATTCCTCTGATCCGAAATTAACCATCTACAAGCTTATTATATTAAAGAAACAGAGTACAGCCTAAGAAATAGATAAAAATGTTAATCCTATTGCAGGGGATGGTGGGTGGATTATGACGGTTACAAAATTAACCAAAGGGCTAAACTTTGTTGAAGCTGGAATGAGGCTTCTTGCAGATATTAATTCAGAAGAACAAACAGTAAAAACGACTAGAAAAAGCTTAGAAATCTCACTCTGCTGTTACAAAGAGTTTCTGAAAGAAAAAAGGGAAAATTTGTTGGTTCAAACTTCATTGCAAGATTTTTTTCACATGTAACATAAGTAATTGTTAATATCGTAAGTAACTTATTGATTTATCCAAAATTCTTGTATTGCAAAAGTTTTTTTTTTTTTTGCTAATGTTAAACGTAATGTAATTCGTAAATACAATGAAATATGTTCATTAAAGTTTGATGAAATTTTATGACTTATCCTTTTTTGCTTATAAAAATGTACCTCGACTCAAGTCACTAGTCTCGGAGTGAATTGCTAATGTAAGCCAAGGTACACCATTAAAAAGAGAAAAGTACCCTGATTTTTTTTTTTTTTTTTTTTTTTTTTTTTTTTTTTTTTTTGCCTGGGTAGTTGCAAAAAAAATGGAAAACTTACATGAACCAAGCTTCAATAAAAATGTGGTTTGCAATAGTAAATATTAATATTTTTATTAAATGAAAGATACAGTTAGAACTGGGAAGTACAGTAAAAAAAAATTTATTTATTTATTTATTTTTTATTATTTTTTATTTTATTTTATTTATTTATTTATTTATTTTTTTTTTTTTTGTAACCCTGTGGAGAACTTGTCAATTATGATTTCAAAATACAGAGAAAAATGAATGCTTCACTTTCATCTGTATAAAAATCTTAGGAGAGACATAGGCATAGTTGGAAGAATGAAGAAAACTCGCCATTTTACGGTGTTCAGTTTTTTATTTTAATAAATATCTTGCCAATTATAAAAAGATTCAAAAACTGGTTTCAGGGTACATAACTTCTGACATAAAAATCACACAAATTCGAAGTTTGTTTGTGAAAACAGACCAGAGCATGTATAGCAATTCCAGTGTACACTGCCAAAGGCAGCGAGCCACCAGCTATATGTTTGTTTGGATGGATTTCCATTTAAAAATGTAAAATCATACAAATTCAAGGGTGTACATTGCCAAAGGCAGTAAGGCCACCAATATTAGGTTCATTTTTAAATATTTTTGTTTAAAAATATAAAATCATTCAATGTTGATTTTAGGTTTATTTTAACCCATTAAAGACGAGCCTATTTTACATTTCTTTTAATTCTCCTACACCAGTTTTTAAAACATTGTAATTTTGAATTATTTAATCGCTCAAAATTTGAGATTAGATAATGTGAAAATTTCCAAACTAAAATACTGGTATTCTAATTTAAAAGTTTTGTTCACCTTACATGGTGAGTTTTCTTGCCAACCGGCTTTAATGAGTTAAGTTATTGTTATTATACCTTCCTGCCAAATTGTGTAACTCTATGTGCAGCAGTCTTTTCAGAATACAGCACTACATTTTATTAGTAGAAATATATTTGAAAAGTTTAATATAATTTATCATATGAATGTACTGGGTGTCCTAAAAAGGACTGACTGATTTTAAAATTCAATAACTTGCAAACGGTGACAGATATTTAACAAATTCTTGCAGGAGGGTTATGCATATGGTCAAAAGCTTTTTTACAGTGATTTTCGATTTTAGTTCGAATTACAAACAATAGATGGCGCTGTAAGCAATAGGTGCTAAATACAGGCTCGATTTTTTATCTTTTCTCTTCTTCCATGTGAAAAAAGGAGGTTAGAATGTATTGAGTGGGTCTTGAAGTACCAAAATTTGAGCCTGAATTTAGCATCTATTGACCGCAGTGCCATCTATTGTTTGTAATTCAAACTAAAATCAAAACTCACTGTAAAAAAACTTTTGACCTTATGCATAACCCTCCTGCAAGAATTTTTTAAATATCTGTCACTGTTTGCAAGTTATTGAATTTTAAAATCAGTCAGTCCTTTTTAGGATACCCGGTAGTTGGAAAGTAATAATAGCACAATCAATATCTAATTTTCAACTAATTATCCCTAATATTTCTCAAATTATATTTTCTAGAGTAATATTATATTTGATTTTTCTAGAGAATATCAAAAAAGTTTTTGTAAATTTTTAAAAATCAGTAAAAAACCATCTTTGCTAAATTTGAGAATTATTTTCCAACTTCATTTAGTCTTTTTTTTTATGTTTTTAAAAGTAAATACTTTAATAATTCATTAATGGAAGTCAATATTTATTTTTATATTTTTTTCATTCATTTTTGAAGTAATAGCAATGAAAAGATATATCATGGTAGTGCTCCTGGCAATTGCTGATATCTCTGCATGCATTTACCATTAAAGTTTACTATCAAAATTTTTAATTATGCCAAAAATTTAAATAAATTTCCTTTCAAAATTAATAAAACTCACTCAAATATCACTAAATTTATATGGCAGATGCCTTTAAAATATCAGTTGCGTCATTCCTTAAAACAAAGTGTTTCAGAACACTTTTCTTTGAAAACTGAAACATGTTGGCTAAAATAAATATTAAATGCACAATGTTTTTTATAATCAACTTTGACATTCTTATGTAAAATGTTTTAAATTTAGAAAGTGCTTAAAATTTCCTTTGTGTTGCTTAACTGAATGACATATTGTTATGTATGTATGTATATTATTAGTGCTCCGCTGTGGAGGAAATAAACAAATACTTAATGCAATGCAGTGAAATCATTCCTGTCATTGAGAAAACTATCTTCTTGGGCATAAAGCCTGATCCAAAAGCTGAAAGTAGTAATAGAGGTAATTATCTTCATATTTCTTTTTCTTCATGCATACATAGAGTAGCATTTGTTAATGTTTCACATTTATATAACTTTATAAGGGGTGGTTCGCCAGGGGAAGACTAAGCCTTCTTCATAAAATGCTTTAAAATAAACAAAAATTGAATTAAAATATTTCTAATATAAATAAAATTTAAAATCGCATCATGGTACTTTTCATCGTTATAGCACTTTGAAAAAATCTATCAAAAATCCATTACAAATAACAGAACTGCTTATACAGTACAAAGTCTAAAGTTCAGACACCCAAAGTTCGGAATTGTCCAAAGTTTGGACTTTCCAGTGGCAGATATTCAAGAAAGAAGAGGGAAAACAAAATTGTTGAAACAAATAAAGAAAAAAAAGGGTCTAGAGCAAAGAAACTTTATTACAGAGTTTGTACGTGTCCTTGAAATTCCAGACCAAGAAATTCTTTGGTACCAGTATTTTCTTATAGAAAATCTCTCCTTAAATAAGGAGAAATTTCGTGCGTTTAAACCAGATTTATTTTTCTATAAAAAAAATACTGATATTTAGTCGAAAATAACGGTACCTGTGCGAACCGTGTATTACTGAATCTTAACTCATGTCTATGTATAGAATAAATGAAAAACTTCTTAATGATAAACCTAAGTTAATAAAGCAGTGCACATTAAATGAAATGTTCAATAGTTAAGTAAGTTACAATTTGTTCTTAAATTGCAAGTTCCCTTAAATAAATGGTTTTGCTTTACTTTTTACAATGTTATGATTTATTTAATGAAAATGATTATTTAATTTAGTATTAATAGCTCTTATATGCAATTTCTAATATATGAACGTCGTACTTTGCCTTTTTAAGTTGTGAAATTTATTTTTCTTTTTATTGGAAAAGCAGTATTTTTGATGATCAAAAGTTCGGAAAAATCCGAAGTTTGGACTTGGTAAAGTCCCGAGGATTCCGGACTGTAGACTTTGTACTGTATTTATATTTCAGAGACGAGGTTCGAAATGAGTTAGCCAACGATATCAACATTTAAAAGTAGGCAGATTCGATGAGAGAGGGTAAGATAAGAGAATTATTATGTATTATAAGATTATTATTGAAATTGTTAATTATCATTGATTTATTATTTAATAATATGTCCTTAAATTGCGAATTTTGACCACTAAATTTCTGAGAAAGAGGGAGTATCTTTGTTTTGCTGTTGATCTTAGCCTCCTCTCTCATTCCCCTCTCCTTTTTTTTTTTTTTTTTTTTTTTTTTTAAGAAGTACTTTATTTGATTGAATATACCTTGAAAAAGTAACATTTTATAAGACCACCCACTACCTCAGCAGAATTGTAAATTTTCTGAGTTGTTGCAAGTTTGTCCTATTAGGATAATCAGCAACCGGTACTCAATAAATATTTTTCCAAAGTTTGATTCACACAAACAAAACATGAAATATATATTGTATTGGGTTGAATCTTTATATTTTACAACATGGAGCATTTCTTGTTCGTATTGTTAATTTGACAAATTAACCCCTTCGGGACAGGAGCCTTTTACGAAATTTTTAATCTTTTGTCACTGTTTTTTAAAAACGGAAATTTGTGTCTTGTTGAATCGAGAAAATGTGCTGATTAAATAAGGCAAATTTTACAGTAAAATTTTACTGGTGAGGAAAAACAAGGATTCTGAGCGCTTCATGCGGCACGTATATGTGCTACTTGTCCCCAAGGGCTTAAGTATACTCATCCACATTGGGATTTAGAGTACATTTAACCAAACTCTGATCCTATTTACTAATAATGAAGTTTATTGATTTTTTTTCCTCCATTTATTTATTCATTTATTTTTTCAGCTGACTATCCTACAATAATGGGTTTTGAACCTCTGGTGAATCAGCGGTTGTTACCTCCTACATTTCCTCGTTACACAAAAATAAAAAGTCGCAAAGAGTCTACAGAATATCTTTCTCATCTGGTGTCTCGATTAAGAACTATTTGTAATGTTAGAGACAGTGTAACATTTCATGCTGCATTAGTAAGTTTTTTTTTTTCCTAAAGAATTTTATTTAACCATGTTAATAATCTTATAATTGGACTGTTTTTATTATAAAAAGAAAAAAAAATTAAAGAACACTACATTAAATACCAGAAAATTATTGTCCTATATTTCTCAGTTAATTTATGACCCTTTAGCTTTCCATTTTGTCTTATAAATGCTATTTAATTGTCTAAAGTTATTGATTGTTTAAATCTTGTATAAACCTTTCATTTAAATGTAAAGACCTTTAACATCTTAAAACTTGCAAAAATACTTTTTTCAAATTCAGTGTCCTCAAATTGATTTATACAAGCATCTTTAAAAAACAACTTTTTTATTTATAGAATTATCTAAATGATGAAATGTTTTAAAACTCAGACAAGAGTAAAGATTTTTTTTAAAAATTCCATTTCTCTGTCAGTTTTAAAGTTTTTTTGTTTTTCATAAGTATATTAAGATTTAACATTTTGGATGTTTCTCTGTATGAAATAAATTGAAAACTGTTTTAAAGCATGATCCAACTTCTTGAAACTGCATTAAAATACTAAAATATTTAATTTAAAATATTGTATGTGTGTGAAGCTTCTGGTCAACCATACCGAAGATTTAACTTACTGACAATAAGATAAGGAACAATAATTTCCACAGCCATAACTTCTCATCACTGGTTTGAATTATTTCTTATTGATTTTGAGCCTGTAAAAATTGTATTCACAAGCAGGAAAACTTACAGAATGAATAATGACTAATATTGAATCAAATAGATAATTGATGAATAAAAAAAGATTTGTGAAAATAGCACCTGGAGTTAAACGGTAAAAATCAATTGCCTATGCTTCAACAAATATGAAAAGGGCTTGCATAGGTGACAATTGCTTTCTTCTTTAAGACTTTTTAAATAAGCTTTTTGGTACTGTATGGCTCACTTAGGAGATGTATGAATGGCTCCTAGAACTCTTGCAGCATCTCCTCTGACAGCATATCAAAGCTTCATTTTAGCAAAAACAATTTCTTCAGGTTCTAAACTCTTGCATAATTCCCCACTTTTTCTCCTCTTTGATTGACCATGTGATTCCACAAAAGTTTTTTCTGATCATCCTGTCAAGTTGTAAGTACTCATTGAAAGAGGTATTTCAAAACTACTTTGCAGCCAAGTTTCATGTTTTTTTTTTTTTTTTTGGAGAAATTTCTGATGTGATCTATGTGGAGCAGAGCCCATTTGTCTAAACTGTGTCTTATATATAATAGTTTTCTGTTTAAAAACTTTTATTTGTTCTTCGTTATAACATTTTTATCAACAAAACATTTTCAGCCAAATCTGTTTTTACTTTCTTCTATCTTTACAAGAAAAAAGTATTGGATTCATGAAAATTTTTGAATTCCGGTTTTTGACGGATTTACACGTTTTAGGGTCAGAGATCCCAAAAAACATGTTTTTACAAATTATCTGTCTGTGAGTCTATCTGTCTGTATGTGACACCAATTTTGTGGGCACTCTCTCTCAAGAACTAATGCACAGAATTTAATAAAACTTTATATTCAGTTAGTTCATGATATAAATTGGTGCTTATTACTTTTTGGTGTAAATCGCTCAGCAGGTGGTGCTGCTATGCTGCATTTTTCACAATTTAGGAAATTGCTCTATCTCAAGAACTGATGCATGGATTTTTATCAAACTTCAGATTTGGTTATACCTTGATATAAATTGGTGCTGTTTATGCTTTGGTATAAATTGCTCAACAGCTGCCGCTGCTGTGCTGCATTTTTCATAATTTCCGCAATAGTTCTATCTCAAGAACTAATACACGAATTTTCATCTAACTTAGGATTCAGTTAGATGTTGACGGAAGTTGTTGCTGATTAGGTTTTGGTGTTAATCACCCAATAGGTGGCGCTGTTAAGCTGCATTTTTTAGGATTTACACAATTTTAGCGATAGTCATATCTCAAGAACTAATGCACAAAATTTCATATCATTAGAATCCTCATGATGGGCTTAGATTGATTCTCATTTAATTTTCGCACTGTGATAGCGAATTTTGAAGTATTAACATGTATGAGGTAGAAGAAAGTTTTGGGATTGCCCCATCTGAGTAGTTTTCTTAAATTTAGTTTTTGCTGCTGTATAATATTGTAAAAGCTTATTTGTGTGATTGGCTTAAATTCTGATGCCTTTAATAAAAGAAAAATTATACTTAGAATTTAAATTTTATAAAATAAATTTTAGACTTTATAAGATAAAAACAACTCCAAAACTTAAGGATGCTGATAGACACAAACAAATTAACATTTATGAAATACCTAAGATTCTAATCTATTTAATACAATTAAAATTTGAGATTTATGGAGCTTTTTAATGTAACTTTTTCGACTTTTAAAGTGAAAAATTGAAAAAAAAGATTAGATAAATAAAGTACTTACTTTGTTCTGGAGTGTTCATAATGTATCATTTCTTTCAATTTTACATGCATTCACAGAATAAAAAAAGTATATTAGAAAACACTGATTTTAAGAAAGAAAGAGCAATGTTAAATAGCACAAATATACCTATACAAAAGGTGCATACAGCTGTTTCAAAGCTTTCTAAGCTTCATCATTAGTTCGAAAATTAAAAATTAAAGATTAAAACATAGTGAGCCAGAGCTCCTCAACCTGAAATCTGAACCCCATACAGAGCTGAAAAACAACTGTCAATCCTTCTTGTGCATGCTCCTTTGACGCTCACAGCTATTTCGCCTTTGTCGGTCAAGCTGTGATGTGCGTTTCTCTGGCTGGCTATGTTTTAATCTTTAATTTTTAATTTTGCACTTATGATGAGGCTTATGAAGCTTTGAAACAGCTGTATGCACCTTTTGTATACATATAGGTATTTGAGCTATTTAATATTCCTCATTCTTTCTTAATATATTGGCACAAAGTACAATCCTCCCTCCTTTTTATGTAAAACACTGATATGTTTGTTCACCACTCTATTGGTGGTTAGTTGCATTCATACAGTGATGGAACAGCTGCGCCAAATCGATAATGATTCTGCGCATTTCTGCACCAAAACGATCATTTTTCAACAAAATTGCGCCCAACTGCGCCAATTCGACAATAATTTTTGAACCAAATCGATCATTTTCCACTCGAATTTCGCCAAAATATTGCGATAAACATGCGAATTTGGTCAAAAGAAAGTGTAAAACACGCGATGTTTCCCAAATGATCACGGAAAAAAAACGTGAATTATAACTAAGTATCGCTAATTTCGTCAAAAAACGAACAGAACGCGGTCAAAAGATCGCGGGAAAACGTGGTTTCGTTTAAAGATCGCGAATAAAACGCATATTTCGTCACAAGATCGCGAAAACACGCAAATTTTGTCGAAAGATCTCGAAAAACACGCGAATTTTGCCAAAAGATCGCGAAAAACACGATAATTTTCCCTAAAGATCGCGCAAAATACGTGAATTCCGTCAAAAAATCGCGGAAAAACGTGATTTCGTTTAAAGATCGCGAATAAAACGCAGATTTCGTCAGAAGATCGCAAAAACACGCAAATTTTGTCGAAAGATCGCGAAAAACAGGTGAATTTTGCCAAAAGATCTTGCAAAACACGTGAATTCCGTCAAAAGGTCGTGAAAAAACGCAAATTTCTCATAGGATCGTGAGAAAAACGTGAATTTTGTCAAAGAATCGCTAATTTCGTCCAAAATCGAACAAAACACGGTCAAAAGATCGTGAAACAACGCTAATTTATTTAAAAAATAGTGAAAAAAACCGCAAATTTCGACAAAAGATCGCGGAAAACACGAGATTTTCGTCAAAAGATCGCGAATAACATGCGAATTTCGTCAAAGGATCGCGAAAAAATCTTGATTTCTGTCAAAGGAGCGCTAACATTGTCAAAACAGGGTCAAAAGATCGTGAAAAAACGCTGCTTTCGTTAAAATATCGCGAAAAAACAGCAAATTTCATCAAAAGATTGCAAAAAACACCCGAGTTTCGTAAAAAGATCGCTAAAAACACGCGAATTTTGTCAAAGGATCGTGAAAAAAACGTGAATTTTGTCAAACGATCGCTAATTTCCTCAAAAAACGAAAAAAACGGGGTCAAAAGAACGTGAAAAAACACTACTTTTGTTAAAATATCGCGAAAAAAACCGCGAATTTCATCAAAAGATCGCGAAAAACACGCGAATTTCGTCAAAGGATTACGAGAAAAAAAACATGAATTTTGCCAAAGGATACTTAACTTCGTCATAAATAGAAAAAAAACCCCACAAATTTCATCAAAATGTCGCAAAAAACACACAGATTTTGTCAAAGGATCGCTAATTTCAATCACAAAAAACGAACAAAACGGGCTCAAAAAATTAGGAAAAAACACAAATTTCGTTAAGATCACGGAAAAAAACACATTTCATTAAAAGGTCACAAAAAACGCAAATTTCACCACAAGATTTCGAAAAACATGCTAATTTCATCAAAAGATAGCGAAAAACACGCTGATTTCAGCTAAGAGCCTGAATAACATGTGAAAAATACGCGAATTTTGTCAAAGGACTGCGAAAAAAAGCGAATTTTGTGAAAGAGTTGTGGAAAAATGCATATTTCGTCAAAGAATCGCAGAAAAAATGCAAATTTCATCAAAAAATTGCAGAAAAAATGGGAATTTCGTCAAAGAATACCAAAATGACAGTTTCATGCTGCAAAATAGTTATTTTCTGCTCCAAAATGAGCATTTTTGCTGCTCCAAAATAGTTATTTTCTGCTCCAAAGTGGCTTTTTGCTGCTCCAAAATGAGCGTTTTTGCCGCTCCAAAATGGCTTTTTGCTGCTCCAAAATGAGATCCATGCTGTTCCATCACTGATTCATATCAAAAACATCCTGCATGTTTGAAGTACATGTGGGGGGTGGGGGTGGGGGAATCTAGAATCATCACCATGAGGTGGTTTCCAAAAGAAAAAAAAAAAATTCCCCCACTCAACAACGCAAAACTTTCTGACACATTTTCCAACTCATTTAAGGGTAAAAGCATGATACGTACAGGCATGATATTGAAATGATTTGTAATAGAACAGTTTCTTCCATTTTCTGATAAATAAACTATATCTTGAGTTATAAGTGATTGTTTTTCCTTAGGATGGTGTTTTTTTTCCTTTCTTGCACTGTCACATATGACATTTTGTTTTTAAATGCAAACTTTGACAGCATTTTCTGAAAAATTTTCTGCCTTTATTGAAAAAGAGAAAAAACAATTTGGTTATATAGTTTCTTGATAAGAGCAACTGTGAATTAGATATGTTTGTGAACAAAAATGAATTTAAAAATGTGTCAGAAAGTAGCAAGTTTGAATTTAAGAACAGCCTTAATTCAGAGTATTTATAATTTCTTTAAGTATTTTGGAAATTCATATTTAACGTAATATGTATCTTTATTTATTTAAATTGAAAAATATTGCACACTTACAATCATAGGTGTTGTAGGTATTGTTTTCATTAATGTAAATTGTATATAATTAGAAGTATGCTGTTACACATTAAAAGTTGTGCCTTTTGACTATTTTTTACTTCTTCTAATATTTCAGGATTTTTTAAATGAGTTTAGTAAGAACTCTCCTTGTGTTCTTTCCAGATCAATTCTTGGAGTAAGTTTAACAGTATTTTTATCCCTATGATTTGATAAGTATTTATAATTTTGTATCAATTTTGAACATATGGCTAATACTTTACTGTGTTATCAGTTTTGCAATAACTTTGTATGATTTTGTATCAATTTTGAACACATAGCTAGAGCTCGAAAATTCTAAAATTTGTTAGGTTCCCAGCTGGGAACCTACATGAAAAGTGTAGGTTCCCAGAAAAAATTATGTATTCAGTTTTTTAATAAACCCAGAGCTTAATGAATGAAGATATTGTGTCACATACACAGTTTTGAATAATAAACAAAAATTTTAGTTTTTTGGTTTATCAATTAATGTTTTGACTTCTCTATCCAAAAGCACCTCCTCACTCCCTTTATAGTCTTGTTGATGTATAACGTAAAAGGGAAATGTTGCATTACATTTGCCCACTAAGATTAAGCATTACATATTGCATTTACTAATTTATTCAAACATGCACAGAACAAATAATATATATATACAATGTTTAATTTTTAAATCATCAGATTTACTACACATGCTAAAGATTCCAAAGAAATCCCAGATTTTCTGGTTCGTAATCTTTATCTTCCATAATATCAACGCCCTTTTCATTGCTACAGCTAGCTCTGGCATCATCTTGAACTTTTTTCTCCATTTCTTTTTTATTTGCATTCTTGCAGAATAATGTTGCAATATCCATCTCTAATATGGAAAAACAACCTTTTAAATTCTAAACAAACAAACCGTTTAGCACACATGGCTTTTATCGAATCTAAAGTGAATGAAAAAACTTACCCGAAGTATGACATCAATTCGCACAAAGCCCACGATGCTAGTGCCACAGTGAACGAGAGTGCAACTATAATCTTTTTTTTAGTTCATGCACAATCAAAGCAGAAAGGAGAAACGAGAAATGCCTGAAATCCCCTCCTCCATACACAGAGGCACGGAAATGCAACTCCCATGTGTGTTCGGCGCTCCACTTGTTCTTTGTCTCCACCTCTGCCTTCCGAAAATCACTGCGGTCCATAGGAGAATAAAAATTCACCGCTGATGGCGGCAGCCGCGGCAACTTGCGAGCACTTCTGTTTAGGTTTCCAGCTGGGAACCTGAATGGAAAAAATACATTCCCAGAAATGATTTCTGGGTTCCCTGAGATCACGGGAATGCTATTTTTCGAGCCCTGCATATAGCTAATATTTTACTGTGTTATCAGTTTTGTAATAATTTTGTATGATGCTAAATATGTAATTTCTTATAATCAGCGAAAATTCTTATTTTAGTCTTAGGAAAATTGATAAATTAAGTGCCTGATTGCTAAATATTTACATCAAATTATCAAAATAACTTAAAAAATTATGATTTATTTAGCATATTACATAATTTAAATATTTGAAAATTAAAATGGCAATTTTTTCATTTTTGTTTAACTCAAGGCTGTTTAATTTACAGTTCTTAGGTTGCATGGGCTCTCATATGTGTCATAAATATATCATAATATTTAATTGTAATGTTCCTTAAAACATTCGTTTCATTAGCTCCAGAATTATATCACATGTATATGTGCTTTACGCCCATGGAAGCTAAAATAATAGAAGATAAATAAATAAAAATTAGTAAAGTCAGCAATCTCACTGTACAAGAATCTCAAAATGCATTCATTTCTTTAACTCGGCAGTTACTGTACCTACTTCATGTGTGTATGCTTTGCATCCAACAACGACAACAAAAATTGGTTGCTTTTTGATTCTTTTTTCAATTTGGCTGATTTGGCAATGATACTCTTACTAGTTGCGAACCAAATTGAATTACACTGAATTTTTTTGTTTAAAAGCTGAATTGTTCAAGAACTGAGTACTTTTGTATTTTAGTAAATTTTGTACCATAATTACCCCCTTCCTTTCACACTTACATACACAAAGAAAAAAGAGAAATAACAATTCCTTACCTGCATAAAGATTTTAGATTTTTTATTCATACTCTAATAAATTGAATCTTTCATCTTTATATGTATTATATTAATTTTTTGTTGACCGAGCTACATCATTGAATTGACAGCTTATTGCTGCATTTTTAAATTTTTACGTTTAATACATTCTTCCCAAAAAGTTAATAGTAAATTTCAACTTTAACAAAGTTTGACAGAAGATGAGTTTATTTTATAGGTAAATTTTAGTGAAAAAATTGTATTTTGATTTACAATATATAATATCGTCGCCTCAGAGCAACATTAGGCCATCTAGTAATAATAAAAAATGAGATGCCTGACTTCTATGAGAAATTGTGTTTGCATTTAGGGGAACAACTTCTGAAACACAAAATTATGTTTAATACTATATTTCAGATGTGTTTTATAAAAATTCCCTACTGTTCCACTAGATGCAGACGCAGTTTTTTATAGCAGTAAGTCATCTCATTTTCGATTATTACTAGATATCCTACTGTTGCTCTGAGGCGACTATATATAAACATGTATGAATGAAAATCATTTAGTGATTGTGGTGGAAAGTGGGTGTGCTATGATTTTAACAATCTTGAAATATGTTTGGTTTGTATAAATGTGTTCAGTTTTTGCTTATTTATTATTTTAATTTGTTATAGTTGCTTTATCTGAGTGAACCAGGAAAAGTTTTAGGATCAATGCACATTGTGGATGTACTGCGTGATGCTATTCGCTCATTTATAAAACCACCAGCATTAATGCCTCGGTACGTAATCAGATTGTTTAGCTGTATCACCACTTCTTTCTGTAATTTTTAAAAATAGATAAAGAATGTAATTTAAGGGGGTAATAACACTTGCAAAATCCTCTTTTAAACAATCAACATTCAAGTACCTTTTTTTGTGGGAGAAACTTGTGATTTCAATATATATTTTTAAAAGTAATTTTGACAGTGGTTAAACTATAAATTGATTGTTCATGAACTAATAAAAATAAAAAATGCAATAATTAATGTGATTTCACAAACAAAAAAATTATTTTTATCATTATTACTAAAAAAAGAATTGAATGTGAATTGAAAAAGGATAACATGCCAGCTGGTGCAAATGTTAAGAAAGTACAAAAAACATTTATGTAAAAACACTATCAGTTTTAGAGAAATGTTCACCATTATTCCATTGTAGGTCTAATTGATGTAGCATCCTGTAAATTTCAAAGGAAAATACTAATTAATTTATTAGTTATTATTAATTAAAAGTAATGGAATGTTATCCCTTTTCCACTCAAATTTTTTAAGTAACAAATAAAATTGTAAATAAAACATTTTTATGACACCACATCTTTAATAAACAATTAAAATTGAAAATTAATATTTAAAATAAGTGTAAAAAAATAGCAAATGTAGCTAATAATAATCATTATTATTACTGTTTTTAAACATTAAAAAGTGAACATTTTAAATTTCTACTTGTTATTATCACTATCTCGACGATCATGGGATATACTGAAGTATTCAATCATAAAATGGTCTTTTTTCTTCAGCTACATTGTGCATAGCTTTGGAAACATCCTGCATTATTATTATTTTCATTGGAATTTTCCTACTGCATGCTGAAGCTGTGGGAAGTTGCACATGATCTTGTTTCTTCAATAATTTGAAAGTTCTATGGGCCCAGACCATCAGTAAATTCCATAGCTTTGATGTAACCCTTCATCTTGTTAATGTAGATAAGATGCCTATGCTTGCTAATGCTGAAAGTTGTGTTTTTCTTCATTATGTCTTTTCAACTGTTTTTGAAATATCATGGCCACTGGTTCTTGAAGTTGAGTGTATTTTTGTTTTGAAGCCTCTTTACTTGATGAGGGAGATTGTGCTTTCTAGTACTTTGAATGATGTTATTAAGAGCACAGACTTGAGTGGAAGAAGGGTTACAAACCGGGAATATTATCCTTCTTCCACCCAATGAAATCTTATAGTCTGAATAAACTGATCGCAGGAATGTTACCAATTTTGATTCATTAGATAGCTTACAGTAAAACCTTCAAAATGGTTCATTTCTTAGTTCATTTTTCATATTTTTGGATTTTTTTTTTTCCACTCGCCCATGTGATTTAAAAAAAAAAAAAAAAAAAAAAAAAAAAAAGATGAAAACATAATTGTAATACTAAACAAAGTAGATGTTGCTAATCCAATTTACACTTTATTCATAAACAGGGGTGGGGAATTTTCAGAAAATCTTACCAGCTAAGGATTTATTTTACCCGCCAGCAAAATGCAATTTAAATTGTTATAATAAAATTTACACGATTGCAAAAATAGTTGATTACTATTGCTACAGTATGTTTTCACATATATATTTTTTCCCACAGTAAAATTAAGAAATATACACGAGCGAAAAGTTTAATAAAGAACAAAATTTAGCACCGAATTTACATCGCAATAATTTGGAAAGTTGTAAAATATAGCTAACTAATAAAAAAAAATAAAGTTTTTAACATATCCTTTGGCGTGGAGTTTTTTAACTGCCTACAAATTCACTCGCCCTGTCAGAAAATCCACTCGCCAGTGGCGAGTAAAAAGATGTATTTCCCCACCCCTGTTCATAAATTTAAAGATGATGTGAAAATAAAAACACATGAATAAAATAAGACTCAACATTTCAGTTTAATCTTTAAAACCATCTTCAGGAATAAAATTTTCCTAAAATAGATAATGCAGTAAATAATCTACATGCTACATCGTCAATTATTAAATTCAATCTGGAAGAATCAATGGAAACATAAAAAAATCCTTTAAAAACAACCCAGTGGTGAAATCTGTTATTCAAAGTGATTCAAAGAAGGGAGGGCTGGAAAAACATGGAAACATCGCAGTTCTTACAAAATGCTAACCCAGATTTCTGGAATAAGAAATGAAACATCGTTACATATTTCATAATTCCTTAGACGAATTTCTATTGATTCACGAATATGGAACATCTTGTTTCGAAATAATCTTATCATTGTCAAAGTCAATAAATGAAATATATCCCTTAAGAAAATTCTATGGTTTTAGAGATTAAACCGAAATGTTGAGTCTTATTTTATTCATATATTTTTTATTTTTACATCATCTTTAAATTTATGAGTAAGGTGTATGTTGGATAGCAACCTGTATTTTGTTCGGTATTCGATTTTACGATGTAAAGTCCTTAATTATTATATAATTATAATTCCAAAAAATATATAGATATACTAAAATCATTTCAGTAGTTCCTGAGGAAAGGGTATGTCATTATCAGCTGTTTTTCATAGGATTTTGCAGTTTTTGTTAGCCAACGCTACTCAGTGTGACATTGAGTGTCATGGCAGTTTTGGCTTTCTGGTCTCAGGAACATTCTCAGGAACAGGACATCTGGTCTCAGGAGTTACTTTAAGAATGTCTTCAAAATAACTTGTAATTGGTTTTCTAAGGATGATCATCTTACTTCTGGCAAATGTTAAATTATTTTGTATTCAACATCCTAGTATGTTATTATGGCACTTAATATGTTAAACATTGTATACTTGCTTCTTAAATTTTTGAAGATGGATGTCACTTGGATATTACTGTTTCTTTAAATCTGTTAAAAAAAAAAAAAAGTAATAATGTTCATATCAATCACGTAAGATATGAATTCAAAATATTTTAATTTATTCAAGGAAACGTTATGTATATGTCTTGCTGTACAGGGAAAGCCAGAAAAAGTATACAATTGCAATTTGGTATACAAGGTGTTTCACAAAGTACCCCTAACTTTAAAAATCAATAACTTTGAAACGGTGATAGAAACATGAAACCGGTGGTATGCTTATTAAAAAAATCATAAGAATATTATACATAAATCTCAAAATTGAGTTAAAAATAGCACCGATAGATGGCGCTGCCAGAAATAGGCTGTATCACGTTAAAAGTGATTCAAAATGTGCACCTCTTACACAACAGACACGTCGCTAACGCAGAATGAAACAGTAATGACTCTCTGTTGTGTGTCACCGGAAATCAACATACAAGCTTGACAAATAGCCTCTTCGAGCTCGCCGAATGTTAAAGGATTGTTCCGGTAAACAATGTCCTTTAGTGTGCCCCACAAAAAGTGATTGCAAGGATTGAGGTCTTGTGAATACGGAGGCCACTCCATGCCTTTCCCTTCACTGTCGAATAGTTCAACGCAATAACTCTATCGTCGAAGTAGTCGTCCAGAAAGTCAAAAATGTCTTGTGCACGATGCGGACGGGCCTCATCTTGCATGAACCATGCTGTCCCTGGTGGATTGTCTAATGCTTGTTGAGTGGCGACAAATTGTTTCAAAAGTGCAATACACCGCTCAGTCGTCACCGTTTCTTGCAAGATAAAGGGCCCAATAATGCCTTTGCGACAGATTGTAGCCCAAACTGTAAGTTTTTGGCTATAGAGTGGTCGTGCATGAGTCAAATGTGGATTTTCTGTACCGCAAAATCGCCAACTGCGTCTGTTAACGACACCATCCACATAAAAATGGGCCCCATCCATAAGCCATACTCGGCCAACATCGAAACCAGAACCATCGATCTTGTCGAGCATATCACTAGCGAAATCCTCTCGTTGGCGTTCAGCTCGAACTGGTATGACGTTCCAGCATTGAATCTTGTAAGGAAGCGTGTGTAATATTTTCCACAGGATTCGGTACATTCTGGATGGCTTGATTCCGGATTCAGCTGCAAGTCTGCGGACAGATTTATTCGGATTATGCTCAATAACCGCAGCAAGTGTCGTTTAATTTTCAGGAGTAACGACGGAAAGAGTCCGACCCACATTTCCGACTAACGCATTGGCCATGTTGCCTGTCTGTTGAATTTTTTTTTTAAGCACACAAATTGTTTTCCCATCTGGACCTTTTGCAACTTCTCCTTTGAAAACTTCTCCTTGTGGCAGTAGGACTCTGATTTAATCAGTGATACTCCAACACAATAAACAAATGTTCCTCCTCGGTATACATCACTCCGGAATTATTTTTACTATACACTAATAGCGGTCAGATTTCAGTAGCGAAATCTTCAACGGCTAGACGTTCTATGCTCTGAATTCTCTTTAGAAGGATTGTTAACGATCTCAGTGCCATCTATCGGTGCTATTTTTAACTAAATTTTAAATTTATGTATAAGATTCTTATGATTTTTTTAATAAAAATACCACTGGTTTCATGTTTCTATCTGTCACCGTTTCCGAGTTATTGATTTTTAAAGTTAGGGGTCCTTTGTGAAACACCCTGTATATGTTTCCATATTATGCTTTTGTTATAGCTAGGCACTTCTGTGAAAATTTTTTTCATTTACTATCATATACAACGTCATTCAAAACTTATCGTTCAAATTTCGTGAGGAGGTAGGGAATACATCAGGAAATCAATTTTACATAGGAAAGTATTACGCATGCGTATGTAGAAGGCGCTATGTGTACCCAACCCTCCATTGTGTCCCAATCATTGTTTTGACTTTCCTAAAGCTAGTATTATTTCTTCTCCTATTTCCACTTCTCATTTGGATTTCCACGAAGACTTTTACATCTTTAAAACGTCCAAAAATCTCGTTGGTGACTTTTATTCAATGCCTTCATTATTGATGAATTCATGAACGAAGAAAGTTAAAAACAAAGAATAAAATAAACTAGCAAAAAATGAATAAAATAAAAATGAAAACAAAAAGTAAAAAACAAACCAATTCAAGAAATAAATAAAAGTTAAAAGAACCGGAAAGAACAAAATTAAACGAGAAGTTTCCAGGCATCAGATAATGAAGGCGTTGAATAAAGGTCATTAACGAGATTTTTGGCATTTTTAAAGATGTAAAAGGCTTCGTGGAAGTCCAAATGAAAAGTGGAAATAGGAGAAGAAATAATACTAGCTTTAGGGAAGTCAAAAGAATGATTGGAACACAATGGAAGGTTGGGTATACACAGTGCCCTCTACATACACATATGTACATACTTTCCTATGTAAAATTGGTTACCGATGTATTCCCTACCTCCCATGAAATTTGAACAATAAGTTTTGAATCACCCTGTATATATTCAAATTCATTGTTTGTCTTCTGGTTTTGTCAAATTCTTAATTCCATCTGCATCCATTTTTCTATTACAGTTGTTATTTATTTTTATAACTAGGTATTAGAGTAAATCTTTACATCTTTCATTTTAACATAATTATTTAATCACAAATATTGAAATAATCATGCTTAACTTTAAACAGTAAAGCACATTTAAATGACAAAAATAAATAAATGAATACAAATAATTATTGAACCAAGCTCATGTAGTTCTGAATAGGTGTCTGCCAAAGATATGAACATGACATCATAAAGAAGTATTTTTACAATCCTTTAGTATCACACCCACTGTTTGAAAATTTTGTTTTTCTGTTCTAACATTATCCTTTTTACTATATGGCATTTATTTTCATTTTTGCAAGAATTAAATGGAAAGCAGCAAACTTGACTTTGATCTTTTTGAAATGATTTGATGAAGCATCATACGGAATTTTCGTCAAATCATCTGCATAAATGTTTCTTTACAATTTATATAGCAAAAATACAAATTGCTTGATTACAATCCCAACTTTGCAGTCCAACTGAAAAAATTATTATGATAGCATATTTACATTTTTTTTTTTTTTTTTTTTTTTTTTTTAAGCAAAGAACTTGTTTAAAGATTTAAAATAAAAACTACAACTATTCAATCATTAAATTATTATTATCTATGAAATCATCATTTCTACTGTTGATAAAAGGAAAAACTGAGAAATTTCATTAGTGGCCACTTTTGAATTTTGAACATATAAATAATAAACGTTTTTTTAAATTTCTGTTAGTATTAATCTAAAATTAAATAATCCAAATAAGTATGTCAACATTAACATAATGCAACTGGCAAGAGTTGAATTGTTAGTGGCATGCAGGAAAACTTTTACTCTCTCCTAGTAAACAGTATCAAAAGTAAAAAGTCAACGAAAAACAATAATTCACTGGCTTTTGGCTATTAAGACAGAAGGGTTCATTGATTGCAAATTTTCTGAGAAAAAATGTGATGAGGAATACAAATCATGTGATGATGAATAGAAATCATCTATTTTAGAGCGTATGGGATACATTTTTGAGAATTTTTCTTATTACAAAGGTGGGCGTAAAGTGGCAATTTGCAAGTATTTTTTTAATAGCCACTTTTTTAGTTTAGTGGCCAGTGGCCATCATTAATTTTGCTCTTTAATTATTAAGACCTTAATTATAGATTTTTAACAAATAATTGAAAAAAAAAAAGTAATGCAACATATTATTAAGTTTATGCATAATTTTTATTATATAATTAAAACTAACAAATGTTTATATATATTAAAATTTTAAATGAGCTTTTTTATAAATCTAGTTTTAACATGTAGTTTTATGCTGAAAAATGTAATTAACATGTAATGACATAATTTGAAATGGAGGTTTAATAGCCAGTTTTATGGTTTGTCTTTATACAAAATATCACATCACTTTCTGATTTCTAGTCATTAAAAAAAAAGGGGGGGGGAGGGAAAAATATCAAAATTTCTAAAATAGAATATTTAAAACTTTTATATATAAATGTTTGGAAACTACTTTGTGATTCTGCGTAATTCAATATATTCCAGAACTGATGTTAATTTTAAACTAATCATATACTTTCTAGAATTATTTACTTTTATTATTATAATATAGGTCATCTTTAATGCTTAATCCACAAGCTAAAGAATATGTTGAAAGCTTCTTGGGACATTGTGTTCGTCCTTTTTGTACTCTTGTTCAAATAGCAGGTCATAATCGAGCCAGACAGAGAGATAAACTATCTCATCTATTGGAAGAATTATCAGCTCTTCAAGAAGAGGTCTGTAGATTTCATTTTGTGGAATTTATTTATTTCTTGAATTTCTTTTTTAGGTTAAAATTGTAAAGTAATCAGCACCTGGTGAAGAAATTCTAATAATTTTGAAATTGATGCAAAATTTTGTTGTCATTCTGTGTTAAAAGTACCTGTAATTGTTAAATAAAACACAAAAAAATAATTTATGCATCACAATTTATTTTGTTGCCTTCAAAGTTGACTTAATCGAGTTCAATATAGCTACACCAGCACAGAACTCAAACCTCCTTCCATTTTTCATAGGCAGATTTGGGAATGGCCTTTAGTGCCTTCAGTGAATTTTCTTTTATGTCCTCAATTCACTCAAAACGTCTTTCTCAAAGCAGTAATTTTTGCTTCAGGAACAAGAAAAAGTCGCACAGAGCCATATCAGTCGAATATGGTTCTTGATCAATGACATTTGTTGTGTTTTTGGTCAAAAACTCTAGCACATTGATAGGACAAAATTGAGCTCTTTCTGAACCAGTCATGCAGCAACACATTTCATGCCTAAAATATTGGTCATTGTTAGCTTTAACAGACACTTTCTCATCCCTGTACATATCCCTATCATAGCAATTCACTTTCATCTTTTATTTACAAGTATAATTAATTCACTATCTTTATTAAATACATTTTATTTTATTCAGCTTCACTTACCTTTATCTTAATGTTATTCCCAGTCTTTAGTTACTTTCATACATTTATTTACTTTTCACTTTACTATCATGAAAGCCAACCTTTAGCATGTGTTTACATCCGTGACGTAATCCATCCGAAGTCTCTTAACCAACTGATAAATTGTTATGAATGAACACGAGGTGGTGTTAGTCATCCGGCCATTCGTTTTGCATATGACGATCCGTCCTCTCTTCCACTAGCGTTTCAGAGATTGGAGGGCGTAACTTCCGGGCTGTGTAGCAGTTGTTTTTCCGTGTGTTTAATATGTTTTTATTCACTCTGATAGATATGCATGCATGCTTGGCGTAGCGTAGTCTCACCTTTCTCTTAATTTCGCCAGTTTAAGAAGCGATCCCGATTAGTTCGTTAGTTATGGATCTTTATGTAGTTTTAACAGTGTGTAATAAGTTTGTTTTTGCTGTCATCTGAACATCTACGTTTACGTAAAAGAATGTTTTGCAGACTACTTTGGTTTTTCATCGATGGTGCTATGTGAAGTTTTTCCCTTGTAATGATGCAGGTGTATTTTCAACAATATTTAAGAAGTAAGGTGACTTTTGGGTTTAAAGAGGAATCTGTTTAAGTGATGTTGTTCCCTGAAGAAGTTGTTTTACGTCTATCAGAACTTCACTCGTCGCATCTGTTAGCTTTCGGCAGTCAGATGGAGATGGGGGTTGTTCGTGAAACAGTTTTTGTTTCTCAAGTGATTACAGTCAATTAAGCATTACTACGTAAGTGTATAATTATGGCTTATTGATATGGAGTACTCTGGTTCACTATGTTAATGTTCTTTTTGTGTCATGGAGTTGTATCCCAGTAATGGTATGTTTGCTTTATTTATAAGACTAAGATAATTCTAGCGCTAAAGCAGCTCTGTTACCTGTGTTCGACTTTACGTTATGTAATTTAACAGTCATATGTTTACGAATGCCGAAACGGACTTAAAAGATATGTTCACCTCTTAAGCCAACTCTCTAAAATTCATACAATGATTTTCGAGCACCAGCTTCTTGATTTTATCAATGTTTGAGTCATTGCTAGACGTTGAAGGTCAACCAGAACGATACAAATCAACTACCACTATTTGGCCCTCTTTGAATGCATTTATACTATTCATAATCCTGTGTTTTTGGCATGCACGATTCTCCATAGGTCTTCGACATTTTCAGTTATTCTGCATACAAAATTTAAGGCAAACTCTTTGTTGAACTAATTTTTACATTGTAAAAATTGCAGGGAGTTGCTAAAGTATGTCTGAAAAAAAAAAAAAACAGCTGCTGTTAACTCACTAAGTCGCAGATGGCACTCAAACTCTGCATTGTAACACAGTACAGTGGTCTCAAATTACATTTTGAAAAAAAAAATGTTGATATCTTTCATGCGAGTCTTTTACATGATTAATTCCAGGTATTTTT
This sequence comes from Maratus speciosus, assembly GCA_963932465.1. Taxonomy (NCBI): domain Eukaryota; kingdom Metazoa; phylum Arthropoda; class Arachnida; order Araneae; family Salticidae; genus Maratus; species Maratus speciosus. The sequence goes on along the minus strand of OZ010800.1, from coordinate 287,967,554 downwards.
TACACAGAATGTATTCTGTTTTCTTGAAAAGTTCAACCAAACAGCCCACCCGGGCCCGTGATAATAACTTTAAATGAACCTCAAATTTGTGTGATTTTGCATCTTTAACTCCATTTTGTCTGAATTTATATTTTTAAATGAGAAAAATATTGAAAAAATATTGAATTGAAAGTATATCCTATAACGAAAGGGCAGCCGACGTCACTGGGAGTTGGCAAGTGTCCGTTCTTTGACTCCTACTGTACACATGAACTCGTGAAATTTGATTGGCCTACGTTTAACAGGTCTATGATATGATTGGCCTAAGTCGCCAAGATGATTCTTGCAATGATCAGTATGACAAAAATGTAGTGGTAGATTGGTTGACAGAAGTGTTTGTTTGTAAACATGCCCTTTCCTTATTTGGTATTTTATTTCCTGCGTAATCTGATTTTTGGAATCTATGCGTACCAAAAGGGAACAAAACTGGGACAAAACACTCAGGTTTTTACTGATTTCGTAGAAATTTTCATGCATTTTATTTTGTAAAAAATATTTCTACCCATTCGAACATTTCAAAATTTTTGTAGGTGATGTAAATCTGGTCTATTAAGATGCTCTAAAAGGATTGTCTTAAAATATGAGCATTTAGTTACTTTTAGAGTTAAAAAAATGTCATCTCCATGAGGCACGAAGTGGCCTGCATTCTCCTGTATATTTGAAAGGGATAAAATTCATATTTTTAAAAACTGATTGCATCATCGATTAGAAGAAGGTTCCAGCTTTAAGAGCATATTTTTGGTATGTCGGTACCTCTAAAATTGCATTCTGAAAAGGCATTACCATAAGGAAAAAAAATGTTTTTGGAAAAACAAAACCTTTTTGAGATTTTTTTTCAAAGGGTTAACTGTGATACTTTTTGTAATTGATTGTGGCATTTGAGACGTAAGAGTGCTATCTTTTAGAATACCCGTTTTCTCCCTCTCGGAACAATGGAGATGTGTTTTTAATGAGAGTTCTTTGTAATTTTTAATTAATGATGTAGCTAATTATTAGAAATTAAAAATTCTGAGTCTCAAGTGCATTAGGAGAAGCCCTGGACTAACCTCTCACAAATTTCCAGCCTCGTACGTGTCGTAGATTCTGCTAGCCATCACAAACAGACACACACACAGAGCGAAACTTTCTTTTATTAGTATAGATTAGGGATGCAACGGATATCCGGCTGATTTTTCAATATCCGAATCACAATCACCGGATATACGACTTCTCTGCCGGATATCCGGCAGAGTGCAGCAAAGCGAATGTATAAGGATAACAGAAATCGTTTGACCCCAAACAATGCCGAACAATTTTGTTTATAATGTAAAATATGAAAGTAAGTTCACTATTCATGAGTAAAAGGTAATTCTCAAAAGTTTAAAGAATTGACAGCTTTTCTAACATTGATATTTGAACTCTTTATAATAAATTTAAGAATCTACGTTTACTTCGTTTAGAAAATTGTACCTTTACTTTCAGAGTGTAAAACAAAATTTGAAGTTGTTTATTAAAGTATGACTTTAATTTTCTTTCTTTCTTTTAAGTTTAACAATTAAACAGGCAACTAAACAAACAATTAAACAGGATTTTTAGAAGAAAGTATTGTAATAGAATTTTTTTCGATTTCTGGTTTTCGACGGATTTAGATGTTTTAGGGGTCAAATATCCCAAAACATGTTTATACAAAATGTCTGTCTGTCCGTATGTCGCCATCGTACCATCGAAAAGTGAATGAAGTTATGCATAGAATTTAACCATTTTTTTGTGAATGTTTTTGGCTATAGCCAGGCGGCCCTCCTTCAATATGGAAACATTCCACTGGAGGGGGGGGGGGGGGGGACACGGTAATCGCGATTTTTGTGCCCTTTTCATTATTGTACCATCGAAAAGTGTATGAAGTTATCCATATAATTGAACAAAATTTTTTGTATTTGTTTTTGGCTATGTCCAGCAGGTTCTCCTTAAATAAGAAATATTCTGCCAGGATGGGGATATTTCCAATAATAGCGATTTCTGCCATCATAATGAAGTTATGCATAGAATTGAACCAATTTTTGCGAATGTTTTTGGCTATAGCCAGGCGGCCCTCCTTCAATATGGAAACATTCCACTGGATGGGGGGGGGGGGGCACGGTAATCGCGATTTTTGTGCCCTTTTCATTATTGTACCATCGAAAAGTGTATGAAGTTATCCATATAATTGAACAAAATTTTTTGTATTTGTTTTTGGCTATGTCCAGCAGGTTCTCCTTAAATAAGAAATATTCCGCCAGGATGGGGATATTTCCAATAATAGCGATTTTTGCCATCGTAATGAAGTTATGCATAGAATTGAACCAATTTTTTTGCGACTGTTTTTGGCTATAGCCAGGTGGCCCTCCTTCAATATGGAAACATTCCACTGGAAGGGGGGGGGGGACACGGTAATCACGATTTTTGTGCCCTTTTCATTATTGTACAATCGAAAAGTGTATGAAGTTATCCATATAATTGAACAAAATTTTTTGTATTTGTTTTTGGCTATGTCCAGCAGGTTCTCCTTAAATAAGAAATATTCCGCCAGGATGGGGATATTTCCAATAATAGCGATTTTTGCCATCGTAATGAAGTTATGCATAGAATTGAACCAATTTTTTTGCGACTGTTTTTGGCTATAGTCAGGCGGCCCTCCTTCAATATGGAAACATTCCACTGGAAAGGGGGGGGGGGCGCTGTAATAGCGATTTTTGTGCCACTTTCATTCTTGTACCATCGAAAAGTGTATGAAGTTATGTATAGAATTGAACCAATTTTTTGGGGGTATGTTTTCGGCTATGGCCAGCAGGTCCTTCTTCAATTTGAAAATATTCTGCTGGAAGGGGGCGCTATAATACGAATTTTTGTGTTATTTTCATTATTTTACCATTGAAAAGTGTATGAAGTTAAGCATAGAATTGAACCACTTTTGTGGTGTATATTTTTGACTATGGCCAGCAGTTTCTCCTTAAATTTAGAAATATTCTGCCAGAAGGTGGCACTGTAACAGAGATTTTGGTAAAATTTTCTCGATTTTTCGCAGTTTTTTTTTTTTTTTTTTTTTTTTTGTATTGTATATTGGCGGTTCATGAAGCGAAGGGAACTTTGCATCCTGCTAAGCTGGCTATTCACAAACAGCTGATGTACAACAGAATAACAAATTTTTTGATTTTAATAAATATGATCGAGATTAACTTATTCTGATTAATTGACTGAAGCAGAAATTTTAGACCAAAATCAAAGTTGGTATAATATTGAACTAATAATATTGAAGTATTAATATTTGGAACTACTTTTTGGAATATTAAGATGTATGAGATAGAAGAAAGTTTTGTGATTGGCAAATCCAACTAGTTGTTTTTGTAACTTCATTATAAATATTTAAAATTAAAAGTAATTTTCTTTTCCTTTTAAATACTATAAAAATAATTTAACTTAAAACTAAACGTGACTTAGAGCAAAAACAATATTAAATAATTAAAACAGAAAAAGGGCATCAACTAAACCTATGTTTGGAGAAAATAACTCTTTAATCATGGGTATATTAGTAGATATTTTATGTTTAAATTATAAAAAAGAAAGTATGTAGTATTTCTTTGTGAAAATACTCTACAATTATACACATATTAATTGGTTAAAATTTGTTGTACAAATTATCAGCATTTCATTGTACAAATAAACAGAATACTTTAATGTTTAAATTACATTTTTATGCAATATTATTAATATACATTACAGGGCATGAATGGCAGATACAGGGCTTGAATTTCGAAGTGGGATGGCAGGATTTGTTCGCTATTTATTATGCCCTATTGTGAGTGGGCGGCTCCTGTTTCCAAAAAATCATTTTCCGAAAATGTTTCTTTGTAAAACGACGAGCAAGTCTTAGCACCGACTGACAAATTTCGTGATATTTTCTACTATCAATGGGCAGATTTCACAGTTTCTCCTTACGACAGATTGACAAAATTCATGGTTGTTTTTCTGCATCTGACTGAAAAATTTTGCGCTTTTTCTCCACGACCGACTGACGAATTTCACAATTTTTTCTAGAGACCGATCGATGAATTTCATGATTTTTTTTTCCCTCGAGATCAATTGATAAATATAGCAATTTTATTCTGTGACCGATTGGCAAATTTCCCAGTTTGTTCTTGCGACATACTGGTGAAAGTAACGATTGTTTTTCTGCATCCGATTGAAAATTTTTGCGTTTGTTCTCTGTGACCGGCTGAAAAATTTCACGATATTTGCTCATGACAGATCGATTGACGAATTTTGTGATATTTTCCCGCTGCCGATTTCCCCTGCACTTCAGTTTTCTTCTTGCGACCGGTTGACAAATTTTTTTATTTATTTTCACTATGATTGACGAAATCGGCGATATTTTTTTTAATGACCGATTTATGTATTTTGCGATGTTTTTTCCCTATGCCCAAAATAGCAAATAACTAAAAGGGCAGTAATGGCCACCGGAGACCAATCCCTACCAAATTGGCCAATAGTCAGCACTCTACAAAATGAGATTACACTTGTGGTGCACATGAAGAAAAAAAAATTTGGTTGAACTTAAAAAAACATGTTTAGAAATAACAAACTAGTTGATTCTTGCAATTCACAGATTAGGACATGACTTTTTGAAATCAACCTTTTATCGTGTAATAGAAAAAATCAATGACTATTTCCTTTTCAAACTTTGGATATGGATTTAAAATTCCAATGCATAGAACATAAGTTCAATTAACAAAAATACCAGGGACTACATAGTTTTGACTATAATTCCATTAAGGATATAATAAAACAAGTTTGTTCAGAAGTGACATACAATCACCGTAGGATATTGACAATAGAATCACCGATATGCATTATTCATGCATTTTTAACTTACTGTTAAAAATTAATGCACATCCGATTTTGCAAAGTTTTCTAAAATTTTTTAACAGAGCATAACCATGCGTTTCCGATAATTTCTAAAGTTATAAAAGTTGGTCTGTGCTGTTTGTCAAAAGTGTAACTTGTGAAAGAGGCTAAATCACGCAAAATGGAATAAAATCTAAATTAAGAAATTCATTTAGGAACCCAATTGTTAATTGCCCATAACATTAGGTGAAAGTTGAAAGATAGACATGGTATATATATAAAACTTGATTCTGTTCCTTTGTTTTAATAAAAATAAACATTTTGGATAATTATCTTGAGTTGTTAATTTAAATTATTTTAATGGTATTTTGTCATGTCTGTATAAATGTAATTCTTTAAGTGGTACATAAAAAATAACGGCTTTAAAGATTTTGTTTCCCTTTCTAACAGTTCAACTCCCCTGCATTTTTAAATGTTGGGTGGGAAACTCCCCTCCAGGGGAAAACTTGAATTTCAAGCCCTGATATTCAAAGAGATATAATTTTTGTAAATTATATTTCAATACATTTAAAATGTTTTAATGATGTGTGAAACATGCTTGTAATTTATTGTTCTGAGATGGCGTTATATAAGGAAATAATTCACCATATAACTAAAAACATATCTAGTGCCGGATATCCGAATCCGGCAGGCAAAGGAGCTTCGGATATCCGGTATCCGATATCCGGCAAAATCAATATCCGGTGCATCCCTAGTATAGATATACAGATTATATCCTTATCTGTTTGTAGTTTCATATTTTAAGTAACTTCAAAGGTTTTATTAAATAAATAGTCATAGCTATGTCAATTACTTTTATGCAGGATAAAACTTGTATGAATATGAATTTTGAATTTGAGTTCAGAATGGTAAATTTTCTGACATCATATTAATCATTGATGATTTTCTAACTTTTTCAAACATTTGCAATGAATAATATCTTAAGCATTTTCCTCAAGTATTATTTTTATTTATCCTTTTTACTTCGTTGCTAAGACTAAAAAAAAATCTTTTATAGGCTGATAAAGTAGATGCTTTCTTACATAATTTATCAATGAAATGTGATCCGCCTACATCTCATTTAGCTTGTTTTGGCACATGGGTATTATATCATACTCTCAAGGTCATGATTCAGTATGTTTTATCTGGATTTGAATTAGAGCTCTATTCTAGTCATGAATATACTTACATATTTTGGTAAGTTGTGTTTTCTCTTTTTATGTATTTTGTCTTTTATTAAATAGGTGTATGCATAAAGGGTAATAAACACTTCAAAATACTTTTTGAAATGCTTTCATACATATTTTTTTAATACCATATCCCTCTCTAAATTTAAAATAATTAACTTTGGTTACATCCTAAATATCTACATGGTAGATTCCTGTTACAGTGAATTCCATTACAATAAAAAATCTCATTACTACAAGGTTTGACAAGTTCCGTTTTCAAATTACATTAACCCCAATGCCAATGTATTAAAAATTCCGATTTATGAAGTGCATCTTATTAGGATTAAAGTTACAACAAAAAATCTTCATTGAGCTTAATTTTTTTTTCCAATTGCTTAACAGAAATGAAATATTCTTCCAATAGAATGCAGAAATTAAAGTGTAGCATAGTTGTTTTGGGGACAGGTGCCATTTCAACATGTTTTCCTCTCCTGTGCATTTTTTTTCTGTCTACTTTTGTTCTTGAATTCCTTTTCTTTCATTCCCATGTATGCTTCAAAATGAGCATGTGACAGACAGCAGGTGCATGTCACTTTGAAAGGAATATTTGTATTTATTTTAGGATTTCTCTATCACCAGTATCCATTGCAGTTTGTTTCTTACTTCGTTCGGTGATAAAATGGCTTGTGTGACAAACGAAAGCAATTTTCTTTGGAAGAAAAAAAAGCTATAATTTCTGCGATTGCTGTAAGATTGCAAAAAAGTGGTGTGGCCAAAAAATCTGGAATAACACCATTGACTTTATCTACATTTCTAAAAGATAATATAAAGATTGAGCGACAATTGCCAAATCCAAGCATTGATTCCCATAGAAAATAAATGTGACAGTCCCAATTTCAAGATGTCGTTAAAGCCAAGTTCAAAGATGTTCATTCCCTCAATGTGTCTGTATGTGGTCCTCTGATAAGGGAGAAGGCTCAAGAGTACGGGACAGTGCTTAGAATCAAAAACTTCCAAGCCAGTGTTGGATAGCTCAATCGCTTTCGTAGTCCATATGGAATTGTATTGTAATCAATTTGTAGAAAAACAAGTGACGTGCCTACAAAGACTAAGTGAATGGCAAGCTGGAAAAATAGCTACATTTATAAAGACATACAGTTCTGTTGATGTTTTTAATGCTGACAAGGATGATATATTAAACCAACCTGAATAGAGAAAATCATTAACATTTAAAGGAGACAAATTCATTGAAATAAAAAGTTCAAAACAACGAATTACAACACTCTTTTGTTGTAACAAATCTGGAACTGAAAAGAGTAAAATATTAATTGTTTGTTACACTGGTAAGCCTTGTTGCTTTAAGAACTGTCATTCATTGCCTTGATATTATAAATTTTAAAAGAAGGCATAGAAGACACAAAATATCTTTATTGAATAGGAGTGCGATTTGACAAAGATCTTCTGATTGGCAATTGCACCCCTCATAATTATCCACCCAAATTAAACTCTGTCCAAGTTGAGCACTTTCCACCAAATTGCACTTCTGTTCTACAGCTTCTGGAAAAAGGCATCATTCATGCTGTAAAATCTTGCTACAGAACTCTTTTGTTAAAAAAATTCTTTGAGGCTTGGAGAATGGCGAGAGGCCAGAAATAAATCTCAAAGAACTGTTGAAATGATCTCTGGTTTTTGGCAAGAAATTAGCCAGAAAAAAAAAACTTCTAACTGTTGGAAACATGCCCGTTAACTGAGATTGAAGAAAATCAATCAGAAATTTTAGATTTGGATGAGTACTCTGACTTAAACATAATGTGGATGGCTGTCAAAAAATTAAAACTAGTCCCTGATCAGGTGCACTTCGTGGATTTCTTATCTGTGGATGACAACATTCAAATATGCTCTGATGTGACTGATGAAGATTTGTGCATTAAAAATATACTTCAACAAAATATTTTAATGGTCTCACGGAATTCGTTGTAATGGGAATCTACTGTATTTCTAACCACAATAAATTATACTGACATTTTCTGAAAAATAAACTTTTTTTATGCTTTTTATATATATTTTTTAAACAAATGTTATTAAATTGATCTTAATGCTATATATAAAGCTATAAAATCCTATATATATAGCTATAATTATTTTTTTTAAGCGTTTATAAACCTGCAATCTATCAATATTACTAAGATTTTCATATAAGAAAAGTTCTTCAGTATGCATTTAGTTTAAGATATTTTCTTTGTGAATTTCCTTTTATTAAAACAAGGAGGCGGGTAAATATAATTGCTACTATTTGTTTTTTAATGTGATAGAAAATTAATAAATATATTTCAATAAAGGTCCCTTAAAAAAAAAAAAATATATATATATATATATATCCTATTTTCATATATAATTTTCATATCCAGGAAACAATACTGTATTTATTGTAAGAACTATACAATTTTTGTGTTTTACTTTCATTTCCAGTATATTTCAACATACTGGGGAGAAGATTGTATTGCAGTTTATCTTACGAAAAATCTATAACTATGAAACATAATTGTCAGGAACATTGAAAATTATTTACCTTGGTTTGCTGAATGTATTTGAAAAATAATTGTCAAGAACATTAAAAATTATTTACCTTGGTTTGCTGAATGTACTACCAGGTGCAAATTGTTGCTTGTACTCTGAGCTGAAAATTGCTCTCAACCTTCTGAAGTGCAGTAAGCAATGATATTTTGCTCATTTGTATTTAAATTATATCTCGTCCAAGCAATGTTTAATTTGCTGCACATTGACGATAAAACCCAGTTAATTATTCCTATAGAAAAATAAAACTAGACCATTTTATAATTGCTTACTTAAATTTCTGATCAGATCTGAGCACTTTGTTTTTTGCATTTGTAGTGTTTTCTAAATTATAAAAGTGTGTAATTTCTTTTTTGTTTATATTTTGTTTAATTAGGTATTTATATGAATTCCTTTATGGTTGGATGGTATCTGCTTTAAATCGAGCTAACAATTTTCTAGCTGAACAGGAAAGTAAAGCTGGTAAGAATATAGATATCAACAGACAGTGTCTCCTGTGTTGTCCAGTAACTAAATCCTAAACCAGGGGCGGCAAACATTTCACTTGCACTTGTCAAAAATTCACAAACATTTTTGTCAACATGCCAAATTTTTCTATAAAATAATATTGCAGGATATGCTGCTTATATGAAATCTTTGTTAATTGGATAAGATACTTTTATGTAATAAATAACTAAAAACAAAATGCAAAATGGGATTTTTCTGTATATTGGAATTGGACATTACTAAAATTAAATATTTATTTAAAAATAGGATTCATTGAAGTATTTGCATACCATAATAGGGAACAAACATGAATTTTTAGTTAGCAATTCATTACTTATCATTGTTGAACCATCTATCAATCATTAACCGTCTAACTGAACCATCTAATTTAATATTCAAAGTTTCCTACCAAAAAGTATTTATTAATGAGATTTTGGTATTGTATGTTCAATAAAGAGTGTTTTGGGGATCATATTTTATTATTTATTGTAGTGTATTTAATAAAATTTGATCCACTTTTCATTTTTTTTTCCAATGAGTTTTTTATGAAATTTATTTGAAAAATGATTCTTTATAAATTGTTCGAAAGTATCCCTTATAAAATAGTTACACATCGAAAATGTTGCATAGCATAACAGAACAAAAAAAAATTGTCTAATGTGTTAATATAGCAAAAATAACTGCATTATTTGTAGTAGTTTGAGCTTGTTAAATAAAACTTTATTTATTATGACGAAAAGAAAAATGAATTTTTTCTGTATAATGATTATCAAATACAAGTTTTTGGTGCGCTAGAGAAATTGTCATACATACTATCTCAGGTACATGTGCCATAGATTTGCCATTCCTGTACTAGACAATTATCATTAAAGGCAGCTTCAGTTGTAAAAATAATGTTTTGAATATTATTATTCATACTGTTAAAAGCCACTACATCAAAAAAGTTATTTTTTGTTATGAAATTTAAGTTTTTATACAGTCCCTGGCCTACCTATATTAATGTTATGAAGAAGTAATGTTTGTTTGTTTGTAAGGGTCTGTGGAACTGCTGAATCAATTTCAAGAGTCAAATTGTCAAAATGATTGTTTCAAATTGATGGTAACAGTCCCTGCTCCACTATAGGCTATATTTTATGTCAGTGGCACTATCCCCAGTGGGTGCAGGATCGAAAAACATTCTAAAATTATGAATTTGTGGCACTGAAGTAGCTAGAAACTTTATATTTGGCATCATAATTACTTGCAAAATGTAAATGTTCTCTAAGAATGATTTTTTAAAATATTCAATATTTAAAAGGTGAAATGCATGAAAAGCTTTTTAAAAAGTTCAAAATTATGGTTTCTGTTGTTAAGGATAGAAGCTTGAAATTTGACAAGGCTGCTACTTTTAAGATGCAAATGCAGACACAGAAGGGTTGTTTTTCTTTTATTAATCAAAATTTAAAAGGGTGAAATCAGTGGAAATCATTCTAAAAATTTCTAAAGTATGATTTCTATTGAATTGTTAGGGATAGAAATTCAAATTTTGCATTGGCTGTTATTTAAGTCATATATGCTCATGCAAAACATATTGAAAGAAAATTTGAAATTTAAAAGGATGAAACTCTCGAAAAGTGTTCTAAATTAGGAATTCTATGGAATTATTAACAGATAGAAACTTGAAATTAGATGTGGCTGTTATCTTTAATATGCAAATATACAAAACAGTTGTTGTTGTTTTTTTTTTATTTGAAAGTTAAAAGACTGCTGGAGAAATAAAAACATCTAAACTTACAATTTTTGTGATACTGAAGGAAATAGAAACTTGAAACATGGTATGGCAGTTATTTTTAAGATAAATACTCGCTAAAAATGGTAATTTGTTAATAATTTCCACATCTGTTTCAACAGCACACAAATACCAGTTGGCTTATTTCAACAACTACACAAGCAAAGCCATGGGATTTGTACTATGTTATATTTAGGAAACTTTCTTCATGCTCTAACAAGTAAACCAGTAAAAATTTCATTTTTATATGACCAAAATGTACCAAGTTATGATACTATGAATTTTATGGCTTTAAAAATGGAGAACATTGAATTTTTTTTTTATTCAAGGTATCCTATCTTGGTAAATGTTTGTTATATAGAAATGAAATAATTTTTGTTTTACTTGTTAAAGCATGCAGAAAAATGTCTAACTATAATTTAAAGTAATTATATAAAATTTTAATTTTATAACTATTGCAAAATAAACTATTTTGACGTAAAATGTTTTTAATATGATGAAGAACAATTAAAACATTTTTGCAATTGGAATTATATCTCTTAAATTAATGGTTTAGAATTAGGTGTTGGACAACGATAAGGAGGCTACTTTATATTTTAATCATATTCTTAGTATTAAAATGTTGGAGAAAACCTCTCAGAATATTAGAAAATAATTTTGTTTAAATATAGAATCTGAAATTTGTTTTAGAGTTATTAATGATGAAAGGCAGAAACAACAAAAGAAATAAGAAAAAGAAGAAAAGTTCTCCTCACAAAAGAGAGGTCATATTTACTCAAGGTTTACAGCATTTATGTGGAGGTTATTATAAGGTAGGAAATATTTATTATTTTACCATAGTCAACGAAATTTATAACCAAGAAAAGTAATATTGTGCTGAAATCTGTGCATGTTGAAATATAGTAATTTTGACAATTGCAAAAAATTCTCCATTTTAGTAGTCAAGTATTTAAAAAAAATTCTTCTGTGAATATTATTTCACTATTCAGTATCAATTCCCATTAAAGAAAAGCTAGATTTTTATCATGTGTACTCCATGTAAAATTATATACAGTAAACTCCCGACTATCCGGCCTAATGTGGCGGAAAAGTAGGCCGGATAACGAAAAAGCCGGATAGGCCGAAGTTCTATAAATGTTTACACCTTTCCTCCCTCCCTTTGCCATGATATTAGAAACACAGGTTACACACATTTTGAGATAAATTTCATATTATACAGTACATAAAGTTTTAGAATAAGCAAAATATTAACGTAAAACTAATTTGCAAAAAATGAGTAAATCTTATTTTAGTGTTTATTAATAAATGATTGCACAAATATGCAAATTTATGTATAAGATAAAAGAGTCAAAATTTACTGTTTTTAGTTTTTTAAAAAGCGTTTAGTGGTTTTTGCTTCTCTCTGTTAGCCCTCTTCTGTGAAGCAATGCCCCTCCATTTACGCAAGCAGATGATATCAATTGGTGGCGCTTCCTCCTGCTGATTAATGTATTGCAGTGCTGCCTCAATCGCCTTGAACACTTCGGAATGTGGAATGAGAGTTTTCCTGTAATCCTCCTCCTGTTTTTCTTCTGCTACTTCTCCCTCTGACACCATTTCTACAGTATTGTTGTCAGTTAATTCATTAACTTCGTCGCGTGCCATCCATTCTGTAATGTCCTCTGCATTGACATCGTCAGAGCCCGGCATATTTTTCAGCAACGAAAGAAGTTTGTGGTTTTCATCTTCCACTTCAGTTTTCCACACGGGTTTATGTCCACCATTATGGTCCAAAGAATATTTCAAGACCTTGCAATTACTATATTTCGAATTCCCTGCTATTGCACTTGCAAGTGCTAGTAGTACTTTCAACATTTTACTAGGCCGGATAGTACGGAGGGCCGGATAGTCGCGAGCCGGATAGTCGTGAGTTTACTGTATTTATTATTTGTAAGGAAGGTGTAAACAGTTTTTTAAATTTAAAAAATCTTTTTTTTTTTTATCAGATTTTTATGGGAAGAGTTAACCTGCTTGCTGAATAGCTATCAAGAATTGTAGATTTCCAAAACTCCTAATTGAGTAATATTAAGAAGCAAAAATTATATATTTTTTATGCTTTTAGTTATAAATTTAGAATTTGTAGTTATAGAATTATTAAAAGCTAAAAAAGAAAAAAAATTAAAAAGCAGGACAAACAACAAATCAAACAATTGTCATAGTAGTACTTTTAGTATTACACTTGAACTCATTTGCAGCAAGCTCAGATGTAACTAGTATGTTGTGGTCGTCACAATACTTTCTTCTGTACCATTCTAATACAGTAAACTCTCTGTAAGGCAGACTCTGTGTAAGACGTAAATCTGTCTAACTTGGAAAGATTTTCAAGTCCCTGTGAATCCATAGACATAGAGTAAAATTTGTCTAAGGCGGAATATTGTCTACTGCGGAAAATTTTCTTGGTCCCGATCGCTTCAGCCTTAGACAGAGTTCACTGTATATAAATTTTATAATAGCATCAACGATTATGAATGTAAAACATAGTGCATTTTTTTTCTCTTTTTCAAGATTAATGCAGTTACAGTAATCGGTGAACTAAAAGAACAGAACAACAGCTCTGTAATGTTTTTTCTCAAATGACATTTAAAAAAAAAAAAAATTAATTACAAAAATATGCATTTTTTGAAGTTGATTTTTGAAAAAAAATATGAAAAATGACATTGCTATTCATACATATTTATAATAGCAATGTCATAAGCATATTCACTTATGACATTGCTATTATAAATTGATTTTCAGAAGCTTCAAGTATGTAAATCTAAAATTACAGCTCATTTTGAGAAGGAGCTTTTTAGTTATGCTTTAAAAGTACTTGCATTGCAATCATTAAAATGAAATTTAACATTAGGAGTTCCAAATTTCAAACTTTCAAAATTTCTAAAGTGTCTGACCAAATGACTTCCTGATTGGTATTTGAAGATAAAATTTATGAAAAAAAAAAAAAAAAAAAAAACATGCTGTCAGAATTGGGCATTTGTATTAAAAATTTTAGTTTATTCGAACTTCGGTATGAAGACAACCCTTTTTAAACATAAATTAAAAGAAAACATAATTTCCAGTCAAGTGGCTATTTCCGGGCTTTGTCTGGTACAAATTGGTGATTAAAATATATGAAGTATTCTCCTTTCCACCTTTTTTAGGCAACTGTACATTTTTGTCAACAACAAAAATATCTAATGTGATCACGAATAGAGATGTAAATTTTCCGGAAAAGTTGAAGTGGTGGAAAAAAAATGGGTTTTTTCTGGAAAAATTGATTTTTCACAAATGTTTCTCCCAAATAAATTACATTTCTTAAGAGAATATTAAATAATAAAAAAATGTTTAATTTATCAACACTAAAATCAAATTATTTTCACTTTATATGATTATATTGCCCCTCCCCCCCAAAAAAAGGCAAGGCCTGCTTTTAAAAGTTTAGTTTTTCAGTCTCAGACCTTTCACAGTGGCATTCACACTTTATTTAACACTATTGTTTATTATATCATGTCTATGTTGAAATGATTTTTTCAGTTTTATTTGCTTATTTACCAATAGAGCTAATTGAAAAAACAAATAAAAAACCTCATAAGTTTCAGCCAGTATCTCTACAGTTTGAAAACAAATGTATTATACATCCTATCTACATTGTGTTGATTTTTAAGTGTATAAATGATGCCACTTTAAAAGAAACAAATTGTTGCAGTTCTGTCATTATTATACATATCATAATTCAAATCTTCCTTTGTTTAAAAAATGGTATATTTTTACAATATTAGATCTTCCTTTCTTACTGTTATAATTTTCATTTCCTATAAAGAATATATTTAGTTTCGGTAAAGTTTATCTATCTAAACTGAAACCAAGTATAAAAAGTTTTGGCAAAGTAAAGCATTAACTCTCAAGTTACCGAGTAAAACAAGATGGAATGGAGTTGTAATCATATTTGAGAGTCTGGAAAATGGAAAGCAGTCTCTTCAAGAAATTGCTATAATGAAAGACGTAAATATGGATAAAGAAATCCGGCTGTTAATATTAGATGATGTGTTCTGGGTACAGTTGCAAAACTCGTTAAAGATTTTAAAAGCCTATAGCTCTAGCTATAACAAAATCAGAGTCAAGTCATGCTTTGCTGTCTGATGTTCCTCAACTTTGGTCGAGTACAGCAGATGCAGTAAGTAGTAATTTAACTACTTCACCCTTAAATTCTCAGGAAGAAAAAAATGTCATGAAAATTTTAGAAAGAAGGAAATTAATTTGCTACCAAGAAATCCATGCTGCAGCAAAATTATTAGGTCCACGTTATAAGGGGCAGTGTCTGTCAGATGATGACATTTGTAGTGCTTTTGATTACATCAAAAAAAAAAAAAAAAACAGATGATTTTGGATTAGATATCGGAAAAGTTATGTTCAATGTGGCAGAATACATAAGTTCATCTGATTTTTGGAGCAGAAAATCAGTATGGGAAACAGCCCTACTACTTGGTGGTCTGGACTTTGCACTGCACAACCACTCAACCCACTTGCTTCCCGGTTGGTTACTACAAGCTACATCAGCAGCATATGTGAAAGGAATTGGTTAGCATTTGGTAACATACACACCACAAAGTTGAGGAACAGGTTGACTACAGCAAATGTTGAAAAACTTGTAGCTATCCACGGGAATTTAGACCTATTCAATGAAGAACCTATTATGCAAACAGAGTGGTCATCTACCAGCAGTTCATGAAGAATTTAATAAACATAACTATACATTTTGTTATAAGTTCATGAGTTTGGAAACTAAAAAAGTTTGTTTTTCTCTCTTTAATAGGAAAGTTATAAAACAAGTGTATTTTTTAATAAGATTAAAAATTGCTTTCAAAAAATTTTTGCACTGGAAATTGCTTCAATTTTTTTTTGAAAAATTTATTTAGTATATATTTATATTAAAAAAATGCACAGTTCAATAAGTCTGAAAATCTATATTTAAGGTAAAGAAAGAAAGGAAGAAAAGAGTAAGTAATTTCAAATGCATGTTGTTATTAAAAAGATTTTTTTTTCCTAATTAGTTAAATATTTTTATCTTACCGTCTGCTTACATTATTAATAGCAGCTATGACGTTAAAAATAAATGCACGTTTCAGATTTTATGTTAAATTTTCAACTTTACCATTTCCATTAATTGACATATTATTGAAATAATTTTGCACATGAATTTTCATTTTTAACATCAGAAGTTGCATTTAATTATCTTAAGAGGAATCTGTTTAGATTTTTTTTTTCATGCAATCCTGTTTTTGTTAAATTGTGAACTTTTGTATATACCTGTAAAAATGTAATCGAAATTTGGTGAATTAGAAAGTATCGTTATATTTAGGTTCCTATTTTAGTTAATAAAGTCTTTCATACATTTATACAACTAGATAAGTTTCAATGGTAATGTGGGCTGTTATATGTTGATTTTTTCCCCCTTGAATCATTTGTGAAAGGTTCAGTTTGGAGATTGAAAATTTTTCTGAAATGTCTATTTTTAAGAGAAAACATTTTGTGAAGTGTCTTGTGTTTTCAGGTGAAAAAGTTGTGAAGATTCCTTTAAAGAACTTTAGTTTTCTTAAACAGATTTTTGCTTAGACATCAGATCTTCCACATTAATGTTTTCATGTGGGATACTTAACATAAAAAGAAATATAATAAAATGTATCAGAATGTAACTATTACAAAATTTTGAATATATTATTTTGTAAATGAAATTTCAATTTTTCCAATTTGGAAAAATTAAAAAATATCCCTTCGGAAAAAACCTGAAAAAAACCGGGTTTTTTTCCAACTTTTCCGGGTTTTTTCTGAGCATTCCCATCTCTAATCACGAATGAGTAATTATTCCTTATCAACTTTTAATGTTTATTAGAAACTTGTTTTAATTTCTTAAATCAAGGAACCCATTGAGGGAGTTTTTTCTGTCTTGTAAAATAATGTAAAGTAAATATTATTGTGCATATTATTAGATTCTAGTATTATACAGTAGAACCCTGCTAATCCAAACCAATTTTATTTTAAAAAATTATACTTGAACAGATTAACTGAAAAAATTAGCTCATGAAATTTTCTGGATTACAGGATGAATGTCGGGAAAAGCGTGTAAAAGTTAGAATTAAACAAAAAATGTTTTTTATTATTGTTTAAAAGAGCTTGAATAGAATAAAAAAAATACTCAATAACGTAAATGTACAATGTATGTATAAAAAGAAAACGTGCACCGTAGTCCTACTCGTAAAAGCAATCTTTAAAAAAATCTTAAATATCAGTTTGTTTGCCAGTTAATTCTTTTCTAAAATGGGAAAAGTATTTAATTCAGACGATAAAAATTTATTATTTCTCTCAACAGTTTGATTTTGCAAATTATCTACAAAAAAGTTTTTCTTTTCCCCCCTATCGTTGTAGCCATTGGATTATTATAAACAGCAGGAGTGATTAAACAAGGAACACTATTTTTTTCCAAAAGACATGCCAGATTAGAGAATGTTTACTGTACTACTGAGTACTTATAACTTACATTTTTTTTAGCACGCATCTTTTTCTTTTCTATTTTTATCAGAATTTCGGGTGATCCGAATAGACACTGGTCCTAATTAGTTCGGATTAGCGGGGTTCTACTGTACTATAAAAATCATATTGTTAAGAACTAAAATTTAGAATAGTATAATCCCTTCTCCTTCTGTTTTTCTATATGCACAAAAGTTGTCTTTTTTTCTGTACTGGCTTATTTTTTTCTCCCTTCTTGGCTGTTAAAAAGAGATTTGGGATATTTTTACTCCTTGAAAAAGACTCTAGCAATATCTCTTATAACATATAATTTCCTTTTTTGTTTCATTCCAATGCAAGAAATTTATTTAAGGATAATAACTGAAAATCAAAAATTTTAATGTGAAATTTTGTTTACTAATTGAAACTTTTATTATGTTTATGTGTTATTCTTGCTTACTTCTAATTTTTGTTTTCTTTCAGGCTGTTAAAGGCTTTAGTTTAGATGGAAAATTAAGAAATCCTCAAGTTAAATTTGATAATGAAAGAGTACGTTACGAGCATCGTTTTGCACCCTTCAACTCAGTATTAACACCTCCATCTGTCCCTTATACACAATTTCGTGAAATGACAGACCTCAGTCAGTATGAACCAGCCGTAACTCCTGAAGATCTTTACTTAGGTGCTTGTAAATGTTTTCATCATGCTAGAACTAATTTTGAAAGCATAACAGATACTAATGAGGAGGTAAGAAAGTATAAAAAATTTTAATGCATTTTAAAAATTTCTGAAAGAAAAATATTGATAATGGTATGGTGTATATGAATGTGTTTTATAAAATTTGAAAGCCATTCCTTTTTGAGATACAACTTACACATGGAAAATACAAAGATATTCTTTTTAGCAAGCCTAAAAACTTTTAAAGTAGTATCTCAAAATAATTTTATTACCAACAGAAACACTGTATATCATATTTAAAATTTGTGCAATAAAATATATATACATATATATATAAATTTTTTTTAAAGAAATTTGATCATTAAATTTTTTATTGTTTTATTTAAAGTTATATTAAGTTATGAATTTTTGATAAATCTTTAAGTGTCCTGCGTACAGTGTTGTAGTCGTAAAAAAAAAAAAAAAAAAAATCCCTGCTGGCTCGGGCCTACAGGCGGAGGTAGATTTCGAAGTTAAGTACTAAATTCACCAACAAAACTTAAATGAAGATTAAAGATAAACTCAGTTCCTTCGTTAAGAATGAGCTCTGGGGAGCTAAACATTTTGTGAAAATTCTAATATACACACACGCATGTATATGGAATAGGTTTAAAAATGGCTAAATCAAATTCAGATAACCTCAAAGTGTTAAAATATGTTAATATTTCCATACTTGGGTTTTTACCATGTTTTAATACGTTTCTTCAAACTCAATGACGTTACATATTCACCTGCTGTGGTCCATTATTTTTTCAATATGACGCAATATTTTGTTGTTTTTTTTAATTCGTCAAACTATTTATTTCATTTTGAATTTTCATGCAGAAATCTTGCTCTAGAAAACTTATGACGTAATATTCAATTTGTTTTCAATTCGTCAAACTATTTATTTCATTTTGAATTTTCATGCAGAAATCTTGCTCTAGAAAACTTATGACATAATATTCAATTTGTTTTCAATTCGTCAAACTATTTATTTCATTTTGAATTTTCATGCAGAAATCTTGCTCTAGAAAACTTATGACATAATATTCAATTTGTTTTCAATTCGTCAAACTGTTTGTCTAATTTAATTTTTCATGTGAAAACATTGCATTAGAAAAGCAATTGTTGTGGTGAGAATTTTATTGCTTTTTTTTAATTGTTGGCAACAGCTATAACGAAAAATATTTATTTTTTCCTGCCATTGTTGTGTAAAAGCTGGTTTTATCAGAATCATGTTAAGACGGTATTCAAAATTTTTAACCTTCCCCATTCCCATTCCCTTGGACCGATTTTGCACATTTTCAATCCCCGCTGAGAAATTAGCCATCTTAAAGTTGTTGGCGAGTTTGAAGACATTCCGTGCATAATTGCGACTTTTATCGTGCAGACAAAATTTAGTACATACATATATATATATATATATATATATAAACTTTTTAGGTGGGGGGTGGTTTTGGGTTCCTGGAGTCATGTAATGAAAAGTTATGAAGGAATTTTTCAAAAGTCGCACCATGGTAACGACTGCAATAGGTAGTATTTCTTACGAAATCTACCTAACAGTGGGTCAGAGAGCATACGGTATAGGCAGAGGATATATGCTGACGTCATGAATGTTCATAGCTAGGGTATATGCTAATGCTTTATTTTAGAAACAGAGGGTAAAGGGAGCTTCTTAAAAAATTCCAGAAGGTACACGCAGTGATGGAACAGCTGCGCCAAATCGATAATGCTGTGCATTTCTGCGCCAAAATGATGATTTGTCACCAAAATTGCGCCGAACTGCACCAATTCGATAATAATTCTTGATCCAAATCAATCATTTTCCACCCGAATTTCGCCATAAGATTGCAAAAAGCATGCGAATTTAGTCAAAAGATCGTGAAAAACACGCGATATTTGTCAAATGATCACGAAAAAAAACGTGAATTTTAACAAACGATCACTAATTTCGTCAAAAAAAGAACAAAACGCGGTCAAAAAATCGTGGAAAACCGTAATTTCGTTAAAAGACCATAAATAAAACGCAAATTTCGTCTGAAGATCGCGAAAAAACGCAAATTTTGTCGAAAGATTGTGAAAAAAACGCGAATTTTGTCAAAAGATCGCGATAAACACGCGAATTTCGTCAAAAGATCGCGAAAAACACGCGAATTTCGTCAAAGGATCGCTAATTTCGTCAAAAAACGAACAAAACACGGTCAAAAGATCGTGAATAAAACGCTTATTTAAAAGATAGAGAAAAAAACTTGATAGAGAAAAATTTTGTCAAAAGATCGCGAAAAACACGAGATTTTTGTCAAAAGATCGCGAAAAACACGCGAATTTCGTCAGAGGAGCGCTAATTTCGTCAAAAAGTGAACAGAACGCGGTCAAAAGATCGTGAAAAAATGCTATTTCGTTAAAAGATTGCGAATAAAACGCAAATTTCGTCAAAGTATCACGATAAAAAAACGTGAATTTTGCCAAAGAATAGCTCCGTCAAAAAACGAACAAAGCACAGTCAAAAGATCGTGAAAAAACGCTACTTTCATTAAAAGATCGCGAAAAACACTCGGATTTCATCAAAAGATCGCGAAAAACACGCGGATTTCGTCAAAAAACGAACAAAATGGGGTCAAAAGATTGTGAAAAACGCGAATTTCGTTAAAAGATCACAGAAAAAATTGCAAATTTCATCGAAAGGTCGCAGAAAAACCCGCAAATTTTGTCAAAAAATTGCAAATTTCGTCAAAAGATTTCGAAAAACGCGCTAATTTCGTCAAAAGATAGCGAAAAACATGCTGATTTCAACAAAGGGTCCGAATAACATGCGAAAAATATGCGAATTTTGTCAAAAGATTGCTAACAATATGCAAATTTGGTCAAAAGATCAAGAGAAACACGCAGATTTGGTCAAAATATCAAGAAAAACACGTGAATTTCGTCAAAGGATTGTAAAAAAAAAAAAAAACGCGAATTTTGTGGAAGAGTCGCGGAAAAAACGCGAATTTCGTCAGAGAATACCAAAATGACATTTTGATGCTTCAAAATGAGCATTTTTGCTACTCTAAAATAGTTATTTTCTGCTCCAAAGTAACTTTTTGCTGCTCAAAAATAGTTATTTTCTGCTCCAAAATGAGTGTTTTTGTTGCTCCAAAATGGCTTTTTGCTGCTCCAAAATGAGGTCCATGCTGTTCCATCACTGTACACGGCATATACCCCTGTATACCCTCCACTACATTCCTGCCTGTGTCTCTCCTGGATTACACAATTGTAACATATTGAAACTGTGTGTGTGTGTTACATTGAAAAATATAACATTTATTTCTATAGTATAACATTTTTGGTGAAAAAAGTTAATTGGATTTTATTATGTAATTAATAAAAAGAAAATTTGTTTTGATTTTTTCCTAATAAAAAAAAATACATTAAAAATACATTTTTTCATAAAATTAAACATTTGCGTATTTAAAAGTTTAAACTCTATTACACAATAAATGATGTAGTTATTTGTTCTGTTGTATGAAATTGTACAGATCTCTTGTGATTTTGATCTCATATAAGATTAATAAGTTAAGATGTATTGTAATACTTTGTCATTTTTTATAATATTTTTATAACCTCCAGGTATTTGAGATTATAAATGTGTAAATATCAACCAATTTGTGTGCAGAAAAAACTTTCAGTCTAAAGCTTTGTTCAATAAAGAAATTACCCGTAAAAAATCACTGTTACAATCCTACTGCATAAAAGATTTTACTGAGTACAATCTATTTTTAATGTTATTTATTTTCCTCTCATTTTATTTTTATATCTTTATATAGGTTCTTAATTTATTAAAAGTGGCTAAGACTAATTTTATTGTGATGAAATTGCTTTTAAGTGGCCATACAAAGGAATCTAAGGTAAAGATTTTTATTATTATTGTAGAAAAATTTATTTATCACACTAAAACTCCAATTATCCAGACTAGATAATTAAAACAGATATCACAAAAAGATTTAAAAATAAAAATATCTCTAAAAATCACTTTAAAGGTAAAATAAAAAGGTACAACTAATGTATATTGAAAATAAAAGTACTTTTATTACAAATAACTAAAAAGGTATTGCTTTTATTCGTTTAAAGGTGTTAGTTGAACATATCCAACAAATCTAACTTATTGTTATCAATTCGAATATTTGGCAATCTCCAGATGGCTGAAATTTGAATAATTGTTTTACTATATTACTAATTTTATATGTAGATGTAGCACAATGAAGTATAAATTAATTGAAGAGAACAAAAATAGTAATTGTCTGAATTCAAAATTTTTAGAATGATCAAAAAACATCTCAGGGCAAACATTGTTTCAATAGGACAACCCAAACTGCCTTACTTCATAATGAGGACATGTTTCTTTCTTTTCTTTGTTGTTGTTGTACGCGTGTGTAAACATTTTGACAAAAGCATTGAAAGTACTATCTAGAGCAAGATTCGGCAACATATGACATGCAGGCAAATTACCCACTTGAGTTCAGAAAAAAGTATAATATATAAAAAGAAATTTTAAAACATAAATATGAAATAAACACTTGAAGAATACATAAAAAAATAAATAATAACAATAACATTTTTGTTTGATTACAAAGTTGCAGTAATGCAGTGTTTCAAATGCAGTGATTTAGACAAATGAAGGTGCGGCAGAAAGCAGTGTTCAATCACTGCCTTCAACACATTTGCTGCACCTTTGCCTTTTGTCCAATCAAAAGTCAGCTTGAACTGTTAGTCTTCTTTTAAGAAGCATGGCGAAATGTCTACTTTTATAATAAAGCCTGCTGAAATAGGAGAAAATGTTTTAGATTTGCAATATTTTAAATGTCGTAAAGTCGACAATTTTTGTTTAGAATTGATTGATTTTAAAAGTTGAGTGTTATAACCGGATTAATTCTAGACATTGCAGAAATATTTGGAAAAATCAGAAGATTATAATCTTTCCATGATATCAATATGTTAGGCACCACTTCATATGAAGTTTTCATCTCTGAAAAAAATTGTTTTTGCCATTTTTGTCTGCATTCGCTTTAACTTATAAATGTGAGCAAATATTTTCACACATGAAATTAAGTAAGAGCTGCAGTAGCTTAACTACCAAAAATTTATATGCTGGTATTAAGACAACTAACTTGACTGAATTGATGTCACAAGTTCAGCATCAGGAGGAGCCATTGATATCGAAGAGAAAAGTAAAGTTCATTTAGTTTCTATGTCTTCGTAATACACACATTTTGGTTGATTGTGACCCACAGCCAAAAAAGGTTGCCAACTCCTGATCTAGAGCAACAATATTGTGTTATTAATTCATTTTTTCTGCAGTGCAATTTTTAATGATGCATGTTGTGAAATGTACGTGTGCCATGTCAACAGCCCGTTAAAAAAAACTTTTGTATGATACTTCATTATTGGTTGTGCATTTTGTATATGCATAGAAAAAAGGATGTCGACACTAATGATAATATATATTATTGAGATTTCAACAAAATTGGCTGCCTATTTGATGCTATCAGTTCTTAAAAGCTGAGTATCAAGTTAATCTATTAGAGGTATTCCTGACAATCAACTATTCTAATTGGTGTTATAAATTGAAAAAAAAAAAATTGTGTTATTTTTAAATAAATTGGCATTTTACATGAGTTTTTTCTTTTTCTTTTCAGGATCCTCCGGAATTTGATTTTTCTGTACATAAAAACTTCCCTATAATTAAAGTTACATAATTTTAAAATTTTAGCTGTTGATGTGTATTAAATAAATAAATTGAATTACTTGTAAATATTTTGTAAATTAATAAAATGTATTTGTGTATATATATAGTCTTATGTATATGGTACTGCTTGTCATTTCTGAAGACTGAAATAACAAAATTTGATTTAAAGGTCATCAAATTTTGGAAGGGAAATTTTTTTTTAAAAAGCGTTTTATAGAAATGCTAACACCTTTCTTTTTAAAATTAGGTTAAGAGGAAAAACAGACCTGGTGGCCAGAAGGATTTTTCTTTCAATTTTTTCTGTGTGAATTGCAGAATATCATAATTTTTTTATTTTAAATCTCTAAATATAAAGTTTTTGTTAAAAATCTTAGGTTAGGCTTTAAAAAAAAAAGATTAGCTCTTGTTTATTAGGCAAAGGTCAACCACCCTCACATTAATGCCCCTTTTCTTAAAAACTAACCTATCTGCCTTGATTTTGGAATAAGTCAGCTGATCTGGCAAAAGAAGCTATGAATTTAAAACAGAGCCTACAGAAAGGAAAATGTAAGTATAATTTTGCTTTGGAAGAATCTCAAAAATATGTGACATTGGGTAATGCCATGACCACTAAAACAAATGTATAAGCATGTATGTGTGCTTTGCCTCTTGGGGGGGAAAAAAAGGATTGGAAGCACCAAACTTGTTTACCTAAGAATCTAAAAAATACATGAAATTGGGTAATGCTGCTGTCACTATAGCACATGTATATTCCCTTTGTATTATGAAAGCCTAAATAAGCGTAACTGAATGCAGCAATTTATCTGTGCAGAAATCTCAAGAATACATGTAGCCTCCTGCTTAACCGGCCTAAACGGGACCGAGGGTAAGCCGGTTAAGAGAAAATGTGGTTAAAGTGGAGAAGTTAAAAAAAAAGTTAAATAATATCTGTGTAATTTAATTAATTAAACCCGTACGATGCATTTAGTTTTTCAATTTGTATATAGTTTTAAAAAAGTACATAGTATTTTCTATATTTTGTGAAATTAATACTAGTTATAATTAACTGAATTGAAATAAAAATTATCACTGATAAAAAGAATAATGAAAAACATTTAACACAAATTAAATTGCTGAAAATCATGTCACACACCTTTATAAGAAGTTGAAATTGTTCTACATTATGTATATTTAAGTTAATCAACCATAAATAAATCAGCAAGCTTCTTCTGTTGAAGGTGAGATGCCCGAGATTTTGCAGCATAATCTCTCTATCTCTTTAACATCATAAGTTTAATCCAGTAAGCTGTTAGTCTCTGCGCGGCATAGCGTAGCGCCAACTCTAATGCTTTTACCCCTTCCGAATGAGGAATTTTAGCAGTGTCAACTTTAACTGGATCATCAATAGGGTCGTCTTCGTATTAAACAACATCAGTTACTGTCCTAATTATATCCTCGTCAAATAATGTTTCATGCTTGAGATCTTTATCAGACTCAAACAACTCGTATACATCTGTTCGCATCCCGCAAACTTTTTAAACGTTTGTACAAAACAGTTTTGAGATAGATCAGACATTATTGAGTTCCCAGGAGGGAGAATTGCACTTTTGACCAGTTAAAACACAAAATCTAAAATTTTCCGGAGGAGACATCTCATTGTTCCTGGGGGCACGTGTCGTCTCCCCCACCCCACCCCCCCCGGGCCACACCCTGAATTCAACACTGGTGAAGGTCAACGCATATCCATTTAGAACCGACATTCTCCTTTTTGAACATTTCCTCCTTCCGTCCAGATTGCACTTCAACTCGAAAGCGTATTCTGAGTTACTGAGGCCGTCATCCTTGAATTTTGCCTAATGTTGGGTAAAAAAGTCTGCTGGTTAAAGCGGAATTCCGGTTAAGAGGAAGCCAGTTAAGAGGAAGGGTACTGTAAGCATAACTGAATGCAGCAATATATCTGTGCAGAAATCTCAAGAATACATAAATTTTGCTAATGTAGTGACCAGGTCACTATAACCCACAAGTGTGTTTTTTGTACCCATGAAAACAACAAAATAACTTGATGCAGCAACATCACTTTAAAGAAAACTCAAAAATACACAAAACTTGGTATGTTGCAATAATTATAACATTAATAATCACTAGCATTCAAGTATCGCAAAAAGCGGGAGAGGGAGAGAGAAAAAGTGGGACAAGCACTTCAAAATCAGGACAGCATAAGTACTACAGTAAAACCTGTTAAAACGGAACCTGTGTAATGGAATCATGCCTATGTTAAGGGTCCTCAAATCATATCTCACATGCTATATTTCACTTCAACATCCGCCCGTAAAAATGCTTTTAATTTCAAATAACTTTATGCTAATGAAATCAATTTCGAAATATTCAGATTGGAGAATATATATTTAAATAAGAAGGAAAAACACTTTTAATTTAAATAATTTAATGATCCTTAAGAAAAAGAAAAGAAAGAAATACACATTTTATAAATTTTTCATTCTTTTTTTTTTTAATACAATAAAACTTGTCAAAACAAAACTTATCTATAATGAAATACTGTCTATAATTATAACAGAAAAATTTCGTGGTCCCTAGTCCTGGCAGAAACAACACAATTACACACATTTGCTAATTATGGAAAATTTCTCTGGTCCCATGCGATTTTGTATTAGAGTTTTACTGTATTTTTTTTTTAAATACATTACTTACTAAAATACAAAGTGTTACAATTATTTTGTAACACTTTTTTTGTGATATGTTATAAAAACATTTTCTTCAATTAGTGGGCTAACAAAATATCAATACTGTGAAATATGCTAATCTGGAATCGCTTGGGACTTGGGCAATTTCCATTATAGACTGGCTTCCATCTTAGCAGGAACATTTCCTGTTCTACTGTATTCTATTTCTTGTAATCGCGAACATTTTTCCGTTGCAGGATGGATTTCATTTTGACAGGTTTTACTATACAGTCGAACTTGGATAATTCGAACGTCTTTAATTCGAATTTGTGGATAATTCGAAGTTTTTTGTCGGTCCCTTGAAACTTGTATTCAGTTAATGCTAAAAAATCTTGGTTATTTCGATGTCCAACTTCTTTAATTCGAAGTTTTTACCTTTTTCAAAAATGACAAAATCTAGTTTCAATGCAGTTTATATAAAAAATGGCCAAGTTATTTTCAACTATTGAGGAAATTTCGAAGTCCAACTTCTTTAATTCAAAGATTTTACTTTTTCAAAAATGACAAAATCTAGTTGATGATTATGTCGACATTGATAAAAATATAGACATTTGTGGAGAGCTATCTGAAACAGATATTCTATCCTAAGTTCTAAACAATAAGAACATTGCAACAGAAGACGATGAAGATATTGAAGATGAAGTAGAAGAACAGAGGCCGATTCCAACTTCAAGTGAGGCAGACTTTCATCTAGCGGAATATCGTCGTTATGCAGAAGGACAATCTAACATGAGTGAAGCTGTGTTTCGAGCTGTAGATATCCTTGAAGATTTTGTTAAAAAAAATCAAGTAAGCGCTTTAAAGCAATCTGTAATATCTCAATATTTTAAAAAGCTTTAGTTTTTTGATTTAAAATTAATAAACATATTCTTTTTCGCAATTTCTGTTGCAATTGATTATTTTACGACATAAAAATCATTTTTTTTTTTTTGGATAATTCGAAGTTTTGCAGTAGTCCCTTGCACTTCGAATTATCCAAGTTCGACTGTATATGTATTTTATTCATGGGAACTGTGAAATTTTCCGTTCCAGGAAACCATTATACACAGATTCCTTTTTACAGGTTTTGCTATATTAAATTTATATTTGAATAGCGAATTCACATACAGATCTAAAAGTTATAAAAACAAATTTATAACTTTCAAAAATATTTGTGTATTATTTTTTTTTGCCTTAGGTGAAGGAGGCATCCTGTATATGGCTGTTCGGTGCGTGTGTTAGAGATCTTCACGGGCCTATTTTCGTTCACGGCACTTGGGCCGGGCCCGGGCCATACTTTTTCCTGAAGGCTCGGGCCTTACTTTTTTCCTGAAGGTTTGGGCCGGGCCAGGCCTAACTTATGTTTTCTGTACAGAGCCGCGACTGGTTTCATTCCTAGTCTTCACAGCCCAAACTTTCAGTCCTAGTTTTCACCCAGCTCGTATGAAAATCATTGTCTCGGCGTGGCCTGGTTCGTTTAAAATTCAGTAGGCTTGGCCCAAAATTTTTTCAAAAAGTGCATACATTTTTAAATCGCCATCATTCTACAATTAAACAGTAAAATTTATTCTTTTTAAAGAATAGTAGATTTATATGCTTATTAAAATATGGTAAAACGTGTGAAAAAGAACCTGCGTATGACGGAATCTTGTTTTAAACTGAAAAACATGTTGATCCATGCAAAATTAATATACTAATACGTAAGAAAAGAATATATAATACATTTACACTTGCTAAGAAGGGAACTTGTCTATAACGCATTTATTTTTCTTTTCTGTGCAATTCCGTATTAGATTTTACTGTATAGCATTTTTTCAGATTTTTAACACCTCAATACATGGAATATGGATTAACAATATTAATGATAACTGAAACATTTACATACAAGAAATAGAGATTCATTAAAAAAAATAAATATCACACCCTGCGGCACTTATAGATTTATACATGTACATCCATGTACATGACATATACATACATGTACATGACATACATCACTTAGATTATAAACATGAAAAGAAAAGTTAAGATAAATATTTTTGGCCTGAACTCCTCGTACGAGACAAATTTTTAACCAAATCGACTTAAAAATCAATGTTTTATAGAAATTCACTCTGGCCAAGATTTTAACTTTTTTTCAGCCAGGCCAATAAAATTTTTTCTACGGGCCGGGCCTGGGCCGAACTTTTAACTTTTTAACCAGGTCGGGCCGGGGCGAATATCTTTTTCTACGAATTGGGCCGGGCCCGGGCCTGGAAATGTCGGCCCGTGCAGACCTCTAGTGTGTGTCCAAGCAGAAAGTCAAACTGCACATTTATATTTGAGATTCAGTAAAATCAGTATAATTTTTTGCCCAAAAACAGTATAATCATTAATGCTATATACTGAATATTTATAAGCACACACAGATGAGAGGAAGAATTCTTTTTTGTTGTGACAAAGAAAAACAAACCCAACACTTCATAATCGTGAATGAGAAGATCAGAGTTCAAGACTTTATTGAAACATTTTTCAATATTAATATGTATTTTCGCATAATAAAATGTTATTTTTCTTACTTCATAAGAATTTCTAAAGGTAAACAATCAAAACTCAATAGAACCAAGGAGATTTCAATTGGGGAAATTCTTTAAGGTGAGTTAGTACCTTTTGGGATTCAATTTTGCTCATAACACACTTTTTTCGATTCAACATAAATAAGTTTTGCATATTTCGGAATGAAATTTTTAGAGTTTCAAGAATAATGCCCTTGCTCTAAAAAATTGCCACAACATTTGCATTTTAAATAATATATATATTTATACTTTACAAAATATAATATATACTTAAAAGTAAAAGAAAAATTATATACTTACCTCTCTTTCTTACAATATAACTTTTGAAAAATACATAAGGTAAACTAAATTTTTATATCAAATTGAAGCTAAATTATCACCTTTATTCTGTAAATCTAAAACATTGAACTTATCAAATATTTTATATATATTTTTTAATTAAAAATTATTTATTTTTTTTAATTTTAAGCATTTATTATGCTAAATTTTTAATTATAAAAAATAAACATTTGATAAGTTCAATGTTTTAGGTTTACAGAATAAAGGTGATATTTTGCTTTAACCCTCTAGTGCATACTGTTGCCAATTGGCAACAATTTTCACTCCTTATCGTTTATTTACTGTTGCCTGTTGATAACTTTATGCTTTACATATTCATTTTGACCCTATACTTAGGTTTAGTTCATTAAAAATACCATAGGTGATAATAGTTTTTATCAATTACAAATAAAAAGGAACTTTTCAAGCCTTCCCTTTTCCTACCAATAGATGGCTTTTCTAGCACAAATAAAAAATATTTAAAATGCAAAACTTCATTTGAAAAAAATCTTTTTCAAAAAAATATGCTTTTAAAAGTTATTTTAAATAGTTCTCAGTAAGGTTTATTGCAACAAATATTTTATGCATGCTGATATACGTTTGTTGCCATTTGGCACCACCATGAATCGAGTTCCGCTTTTATTTACATTTTTAGTATTCTGTTCAATGAATTTTTGGATTGTTTCATCTGGCTTTTTGTCTCGTTTTTCAACAAAAAATTTGTTCTGATAAAGCCTCATCATGTTCAACATATATTTTAAAGCAAAGACTCTAAAAAAAATTATTAACAGTAGAAATATGGATTGTATTGTCAAGTGAAAGTGGCATTTCTTACAATGACAGCAATGACGACCCACTTTTCGGTCCAAACCTTCTGTTCAAAAACGGTTCAGACACTTATGATGAGACTGATTGTGATTTACTAGAAGATAAATCAGCTAATGAAATTGACTAGAATGTTGATGCAAACGTTGGGATAGTGAATATTCCATCTACATCAAAGCAAAAGCAGTCAGATAAATGTGAACAGAAAAAAGGGAAAGCTTTACACACTTCAGCCAGATCTTTCTTGGATAGAGATTATTGGAGATGTTTCTCTGCCTGAAAGTGTTTTATCATTAAAAACACCATATAAATATTTTTTTGTATTTTTCCACAGAGTTCTTTTCGAGCATATCTCTGAACAAACAAGCCTATACAGTGTTCTAAAACATATTCAAAAGCCACTCATTATATGCTCGACACCCTGTAGCAGAAACAGTGCAGCACGGAAGCGGGTGCTGCAGATTATTTTAAAGCTTGCAGATTAATCCATCAGCTTAAAAAGAAATGCTGGGCTAAAAAAATAGCTGAAATTTACTTCAAGTCTTTTAGATTTATGTTACTTGTTGTAACCTTGTTATATTTTCTTTATAAACTAGGGGGCTCAGCCCCCTACGAGCTATGCTCGCCAACCCCCGTCCAGACACCGCAGACTCTAAATGCAGGCTAATGTGATTGGCTTTAAAAAGATTTCGAAAGATTGAATTATAATTTAAAAAACAGTGGCGATCTCCCTATAAACGGATTTCTATTCATTTCTCTTTGATTGAGGAAATTTTAATGACAAATCCGCTGTGGTACTACTTGATTATCCCGTCGACTAATTTCGCCAAATTATATAAATTGCCAAACCACTCGCCAAATTATACAAATTGACATAATTTTTATTTTAAATAACGAAAGAACAAATAAATTAGTACAACATTAATAAAAATACAAATAAAACGTCGAAATAAAAATAACTTGATGACGTAGACACGTGTAGCAACATTTCAAATAAGCTAACATAAAAGGAATTAAGTAAACAGAATCTTTGTCTCCTGGTATTTTTTAACAAAGCGAAAAGAAAGTTCTTTTAAATGAGACATTTTAAATTAATCGTTTTTAATCTGATGTAATTTTGACCAAACTATTCTTTCTCTTTTTAATATTCACGTGAAAATACTTGTGTTAGAAATGAAATATTATTTGCGCTTTCCTAAGAAAAATAGTTGAAAAGTGTCCGCTCAAAATAGCAAATAAATGTCTAGCGCAATTTCTAAATTTAAACCGTTTTGCAATATTATTTTGTGTTCGTTTTATGTAATAACTGTAATGTGACGTAAATATGACGTAATTTCTCCTATTTAAGACTTCTAACGCATGTTAATTAATTTATTATTTTACAAATTCCTTTCTCTCTTAAAATTCACGTGTAATTATAGTTTTTATGACGTAATTTTTAATAAGTTCCTGCTTTTTGTACATAATTGTTTAATTCTAATTCCAAATGTTTTATAATAGTCACGTGTAAATAAATTTTTAATTTATTACACGTATAAATATATATATATTTTTAAGCAAACATTATTGTTTCCGCTGTTTATATAGTTGGCAACAGTTTAAATTAATATCACTTTCTAAAATCTGTAAAAAATATCTCTAGAAATGCTGAAAATTTGAATTTAAAATAGAAATAAAACCTCAAAAAATTAGCTAAATTAAAAAAAGAAATACAATCTGCACACCGGGAACTTCAAACGTATAAAATGATTTAAAAATTATTAAATTCCCATGAATAGTTTTTGCTCCTATAAAACTTTTTTAGTGGAACGATTTTGTCCAACTTTAGCATTAAATATTTCTTAAAATAATTCTTCGATTTGAAAACTGTCTGCATCAGCGTGTTTATCAAACATTTCTGTATAATACTACCGATTTTCATATTTTTGTATGCATTATTTTTCTTAATATTAACGAAAAAAGACCTCCGGTCGCAAAAAATTCAAAACCGGCAGCGGTGACAGCGGTAGTTACTTTTTTTTAGAATAGAGAGATGCAAATTTTGCTTATTTTATGGGTTTCTGTTACTTTTTATGATAGTTTATAAGCTTAGTCTAGTATTGTTAAGCCGCAGATAAATTTTAGTTTGCTGCAGACTGATGCAGAAAATTCTGCTTCTGGGACTCGAGAGATATAAAAAAGTATCTAAAAATTTGTATCTTGAGTAGCATGTAAACTTTAAAATCATAAGATTGTTTGGGAACCCTGTCATTGGTATACTATCAGGTAGGTAGTCACACTATAATCATGAATACATTTGAAAGTATGCAGCAGTTTTCCCATCTGAACGATAATACATTGTCTAATGGGGAAAATAAGTTATTCCAGTTGAGACCAATAGTTGGTACCCTGGATGGAAATTCTTATCTATTTGTATCTATAGAATTTCTCTGTGTTTATGAGCAAATAAGGGTAACAAAGGCTTGTCACCATATGAAACACTAACCCCCCCCCCCCCCCCAAAAAAAAAAAAACCCCCGCATAAATATGGTTTTAAATTGTTATTTTTCACAGGAGTATCAAGATTTGTGTACAATATTGATATGTATTGCAAAAAAAAAAAAAAAAGAAAAGAAAAATACAACCAGTTGGCCTGGACTTGGATGTTAGCGCATGAGTCAATGCTAGACTAACTCATCCAGTTGTTGAACCTTTAAATTATGAACTGTATTTTGATAACCATTAAATATCAGTGAAACTAATGATACTTTTAAAATCAAAAGTAATTTTGTGTCTTGGAATAATAAGCAGAGGTAGACTTCCGTGCTGCAAAATGCCACCCAACAGATAATAGAAAAAAGATCAGAGAAGTATCGTAGAATATGCTTAGAATATTCTTAATGCATGGTGTTGCCATTTGGCAACCATTAAAAAAATTCAAAATACGGAAAAATATAAGAGTGATATTTTTTTCAGTATTTTTCCTTTAATGTATCATTAAGGAATCAAATATATTTTTTTAAAAGAAAAATAAAAAATCATGCACTAGAGGATTAATTTGATACAAAAATGTAGTTTCTCTTATGTATTTTTCAAAAGTTATATTGTAAGATATAATTTTTCTTTTACTTTTGTGTATGCATTATATATTGTTAAAAATATATATATTTTATTTAAATTGCAAATGTTGCTTAAATGTTAAATTGCAAATGTAAACTTTTTGGGGCAATTTTTTAGAGCTATGGTATTATTCTTGAAACTCTAAAGATTTCACTCCAAAATATGCAAAACTTATTTATGTTGAATTGAAAAAAAAGTGTATTTTTATGAGCAAAATTGAGTCCGAAAGGTACTAACTCTCTTTAAGATAAGCTTAACTGCTTTTGGACTGTAAACACTCATGCATATAAATACTAATGTAGGTTTTCATTCATAGATAATAGTAAAATGTAAATATTACATAAAGATAGCTAAAAAATGAATTCGGAGAAAGGGGGATTCGTCATTTATAGAATATGAAATCACTGTAATCAAATTGTAACTGACTAGTGCAGTAATCGTAATTCAACAAAAAATTATTAATCTTTAATTTAAAAAAATGATAATCAAAAATGTAAGACAAAAAAATAGACACAATCATAATAATGTTTTATAATCTGAAAATAATGGTAATTGATTAGTCTTCAGTAATTGACTCATGAAGTCTGGTGTAGCTCTGTATATAATCTATAGATTTGTACATGTACTACATAGTATGCAAAAATTTAGTTCAGTTAGGAAACTCATAACGTAGTTGGAAAATCCCCCCAATAAGCAGAAATGTACTCTTATTTTTTTCTGCAGCCCTGTATATGATCTATATAACTTATACACACCAAGTAATAGGCATAAAATTAGTTGCAACTAAAAATGCATACCTCAACTGAAAACACACTTCCAGCAATTATCGCTTATAGACAGTACTGTAACCGAATTCTTTTGTGTTTCTCTGTAAATGAACGATAAATGCTATGCACACTATATCCCATAGTAAGCATCTTGTAGTGCATTTCAGTGATGTACTAAATATACTCATAGATCAACTGGAAAATGCATAACTCGATTACAAATAACCTTAAGCAATTCACACTCGTACACATTTATGTTTTCGAATTATTCTGTGCAGTCCTGTAGTGTGTAAACAACAGTGTGCACATGTTGTGTGCAAACATTTATTTAAAAATGCATGCTACAGCTGAAAACGCACTTCAGTCAGTACTGTAACTGAGATTTTGTGTGTGTGCCCCTGTAAATGAACAATAACTATTATGCATGTATTATTCTACAATAAACATCTAGTAGGATGCCTCAATAATGTACATAATATTATTCTATTTCAAACAAAATGAAAGTTATTAAAATACATTACAAACAATTTCTCCCCATAGACCATTATTCAACTTAATTATTTTGTGTGACTGTAAAACAATGGTAAGTGCTTCGTATTCCATATTCTACAGAAAGCATGCTTTAGTGCACCTCGGAAATACATATCAGTATCATTGTATTTAAAATAGTGTAACATTATTAAAATGCACTGCAAACTATTTTTCCCCATAGGCTATAATATAACGAAATTCTTTCCTGTAAATGAACTATGAATGACACATACTTCATCTTCAATATCGAACATGTCATGCTAAACCTCAATAACATACTATATCAATTACACAGAAATCCGAGTATACAGTGAAACCCCGATCTATCGTTCCCGCATCCATCGTTTTCCCGCATTGATCATTTTATTTCTATGGCTTCTGCACAAATTATATTTAAATAATGTTAACGAAACCCACATACATCGTTCTTCGAAAAGTCGTTTTCCGCATTCATCGTTGTAAAATTTTTTTCCTCGCCGAAATGAAATTGAAGATCAAGCGATTCCATATGACATACAAACTAGAATTACTTCTTTTATCCTAAAATAACTCATTTGTGTTGTTTTAGGGTGGAAATGCAGGGATTAGCACTGATATTGTAACATGTATGTACGTGTAAATAAATGAATGCGGAACAGGTGCTCTGTTTAGAGAATGGGTTATTCTATTCTGTGTAAAAGATCGATGGATGCATCCACTTTGGCCAGCTCCAGATGCCACATTCTTTCACATTCTTGGCTAATCTGTTGTGTGCGTGTGAAGTGCGCGTGTTTAATTTCAAGAGTGACGATTTCAATTTAATGCGTTCTGGGAATTTTTTAAATGGCAAAACAAGTCCGAACTTTAGAAGAAAGGCTTCTCATCATAGATGATAAGGTGGAAAAGAAACCTTTTGAGAAAAAAATTAACATCGCTAAATGCTTAGGTATATCACCTTCAACCCTAAAATCGATAATTTCGAAAAAGAAAGAAATTAGAGAGTAGGCTAATAAGTATGGAACTTCTGAAAAAAAAAAAAAAAACTTCTGCAAAAACTCAATATAAAATTACTGATTTTTTTAAATAAATATCAATTTTTCACAACTTCGATTTCTTTATTTAAAGTAACAAATTAGTATTTATAAGTATACTGTACACACTGCATGTATTAGTAATGCATATACATTTTTTTTTCGTATTTTGACGTTAAGCCGCATTCGTCGTTTTCCCGCATTCATCGTTTTTATTCATGCACCCCTTGAAAAACGATGGATCGAGGTTCTACTGTATTTACGCGAGTTAGAGTATGGACAGAACAAAACAGAAAGACAAACCGAATTGATAAACACTTTTTGACTATGTTGGAAAATTGTAAAAAAGGAATTTAGCGTTAGGAGCTCTAATCTTTAAACTTGCATAATTCTTAAAGTACTTGATCGATGGACTCGCCGTTTGGAATTCGAAGGTCAAATTTACAGAAAAAACCAAATAGGATATCAAATTTTGGTATTAGTATTGAAATTTTTCAAGTTTAGCACAATTTCTATATGTAGACGACGACCCCTTAACCCTTTGAGAGGCAAGTAATTGTGTTTCTGTAATGTTGAATTCACATCGGAATCTTCAAAAAATTTTATTGCAAAATAAGGAAAAATATTTTATGATTTTTTCCCACCAAAGTTAGAAAGTAAAATTTTTCTGGTGCAAATCTTCTTTAATTATAGGTGGGATACGCCCCCCCCCCCCCCCCACTGCCCCTCAAGGGGTTAATCAAAATATAAATATAGCATTAATTAGTAGACGGTATTACTAATCGATTGGTAGCAGTTCTATTTTTATACGATGATTTACGGTAGAGTTAGTATGGGGTCATCACTTTTTTTCAAGTCTAATACATTAAAACTGTACTTATGTTCAGAAACACTCGTTTTATTGGAGTTTAGTCTTTCATTTTGTTAGTGCGTTGAAGCGAATTTCCAGCTATACCTTTTTTTGGTTACACGTTTGTTTGAGGCAGCCCGTGAAAACATAAAATGACACACTACTGTGTTACTGAAAATATACAATTGTGAAATATAATGTCAAATTTGTTACAAAGCTGCTCTGTTCTATATGATTTCCATTTCTGGTGCTTGAAAGTTTCATCAAATCAGCATAGTTTTAATATATTTCACACCTAGAAAAACACCTTCATAATTCCAAAAATAAACCATTTTTAAAGTGAAAAGAAAAATAGAATTCCAATAACATTTTATTGAATTGAGAAGTTAGTTTTTATTGAATTTGCCATAAGGGGTTCATCTATTAATTACGTCACGTAAATTACATGTTTGATTTTTATTTAAAGAATCGTTCATCTGGCGAAACGCTGTTCATCTCGCTCCTCTGACTGTCTGTCTGTCCCAGAGTTCATTCTCAGAAACTGTATAAGTTAGAGACTTGAAATTTTACATACTTATAACTGAATACTCCGTTTACATAACAAATTATAAAAAATTGAAAAAGTCATATTTTAATTAAATGGAATTACTTAATGACATCAGGCCATTTTTGCGATTTAAATTTTAAAACAGAACTTTAATTTCAGTCTATTTCACTCAACCTAGGTAGCTTCGTGGTAGAGCACCTGCCTACTAATCAGGAGATCTCCTGTTCGAAGCTCGGCGATGGAATTTGAAATTTTTTCTCAGAATAGATTTCTTTATCTAATAGATACACTTTTTATTTATTT
The DNA here is from genome assembly GCA_963932465.1 of Maratus speciosus. Taxonomy (NCBI): domain Eukaryota; kingdom Metazoa; phylum Arthropoda; class Arachnida; order Araneae; family Salticidae; genus Maratus; species Maratus speciosus. The sequence continues at coordinate 287,930,175 of OZ010800.1, read as the reverse complement.
TTTTTTTTTTTTGCCATTTTAAGACTAAAAGTTGTAAAATATCAGAAATTTTTGTGAAATTTTAAATTGATTACATTTCATTGTCCGATGGATTTAATTAAAAGAACTTTAGAGTTTTTTACCATTTTAAGGGTTTCTTTCTTTTTAGCTAAAATTAAGTCATGTAATTAAATATGCGTTTCAGATATACAAACATATGCTATTAAAATTGTCGGAAAAGCAGTTCTTGAATATTTTAAATTTGATTAAAAAAATATTTTCCAATTTTAATCATTTTAAAATTAAATTTAATGGTGCTTTATAAATTAATGATTTGGATTTATTAAGTAAAGGATGAAGTATTTTGAAAGGAATATTAAACGAAACCCTATTATGCGATCTTCGATCACACTTACCCACTTGTTTTAGCCTTACCCCTCTCTATGCTGTATGTCACAATCCCATAACGCAATTGCTACTTGAATTTAATAATTTAGTAGCCTACCACAAAACCATCAAAATCTTGTGTATTTTTATTTTAAGCTTTTGCAATTCAAAGGAAAGTACTTAATTGTTCCAGAGTAAAAATACGCTTTTTTTTTATAAACTTAATTGTAACTGATTTGAACCAATGCATTTCCAACATTCTCACAATCTTTTGACTTTCGGGAATAAAAATCTGGTGAAATTAAACTTGCTAAAATAACATTTTAATCTGATAGACGAATGCCTTAATGATTCAAAATACAGAAAAAATGGGCAGCAGCGAAAAACGTTTTATTTAACTGAGGTTTATGTTAAACTTTCGAGTTTAATTTTCCGTACCATTTTACCACTAAAACTTTTTATTTTCTTCTAAATTTTAATTTATAATGAATTTGCATACTACCCACAGGACATTCAAATAAGAAATAATAGCAATGTAGCATTTTTAGTTGAAAAATTTGGTATAATATTGTCTTAAAGGGGTGTTAAAGAAGGGATGGTAAGGTAAAAAAAGGGGACGATATAAGAAAAAAGGGACGGTAAGGAAAATTACCACCTATTTTAGACATCATGTTAAGACTAAGTGCTAGACACAATGTTCATTGATTTTTAGAAACAGTTATTTACATTTGGATTAAATTTAAAAAAAATTTTAATTTACCTCGAAAAGTGTTGGAATAAACCTTGGGGACGGCAAGACTACCAATAAAGCCACAATCTTGAAATTGATATTTAAATGCTGATTTAAATTCTGCAGTAAATTTCCTGTCAAAGAATTTTAGACATTCTTTCTCTAGCACACTTCTGCATGAGAAAAAACTTGAAAAAAATTCTGTGGCTGCATCTGAAGTGATTTTCTGAATAAGTTTAGCAAGAGGGACGGTAAGGATAAAAAACCCAGGGACAGAGTTCAAAAAATAATATCAACCGTAAAAATGTGTGCAGGTTAATTTTTTTCTACATATTTATATAAAACAATTGTCCCAGTTTCAGAAAAAAATTGCATCGAATTACTTTTATTGAAACAATTTTATACAGACATGGCTCCAAACTTAAAAATCAGCATCAGAGACACGGGGCGGTATAGGAGTTTTTCAGGTATTTGGACCCCAACACCGTCCAACACTTATTTATCTCGTTAATATTGTTATGCAGTCATGCAATGGGATGTTCCCCAGTATATGAAGTAAAAAAGCACAAGAAAATGTACTAAAATAAAAATTATTATTCAGGAACATAAAAGTCAAAAGATTGTGAGAATGCCCCATATACAATTCTTTTCAGAAATTAGATGGTGTTTTATAATGTTTATAGAATAATAACATCATAAATGTTTAACCACCCTCTCGCACTATAACATTGTGTTACACTTTGTGGACATCCCCTCCACCACACATATATCCTTGAAGTGTGACAACATTGTTGATCCAAATAGGTATCGTTACTGGCTGTGGCGTTAACTCAATGAGAAAGAAACATCGTACATCAAGCATGTATTATGAAACACTTTTCAGCACATTCAGAATAGTGTAACGGAACTTCTTTGTTCAATAAAATGAAGAGATGATATCTAAAGTAAACAATTTGGAAAATCCATAACACATTTGAAAACCCAATTTTAGCAATTATCATCAATAGTCGGATAGTATTTGAATTCTTTTGTGAAGCCCTGTATATGATCTACAGATTTGTATGTATATACTCGCATAGAATACTAAAATTTAGTTCAACTAGAAAACGCATAACACAGTTAAAAATTTCCCTTCAGCAATTTTTGTCAAAAAGCGGAAATGTATTCGAATTCTTTTGTGCAGCCCTGTATATAAGCTATAAAATTTATACATACCAAGTATTATGCAAAAAAGCTAGTTACATTTAAAAACACATAACGCAACTGAAAACACGCTTGTAGAAATTATAGCTCATATACAGTACTGTAACCAAATTATTTTGTGTGCCCCTGTAAATGAACGATAAATGTTCTACAGTGTGCATCTCAGTGCTGTATATCAATTTTAATATATTTGAAATAGTGCAACATCATTGAAATACAGTACAAACGATTTTCCCCATAGATCATAATATAAAGGAATTCTGAGTGTCTCTGTAAACGAACTATAAATGCTACACACTTTATTTTCAATACTGAACATGCCATAGTAAACCTTAATAATGTATGTTAATTACATGGTAATATGAGAATACTGACGCAGAATAGGGTACGGCTTGGTGAACAGACACACCGGGCTCATAAACATTTTCCAATTGGAAAGTGTTAAAAATGAATTTTTTGAATTATGACGATGTTTTTCTATGTGTTCACCAAGTAATAAATGACTTTTAGGTAGTTATTTGTGCGACGAGGACTCCGTATGTTACGTAAAGTGCAATAAGACTCAGGAAAAGGTCGTTTCGGACTTGAAACATGCCCCAAGCCGTCAAACGTATAAATCTCTCGTCCTGCAAATACACTATTTGTAGCTGAAGAGATTTCAAGATGGTTGCGCTTGAAAATGTGCTTCTGTAATCTTGGAGAACTACTCTAGCTGCGTGGCAGGCATTCTGGGCACTGTCAGCGCATAATATTATCGCCAAAAACGAAAAGGCTCCGACAAAGCTCCAGTACAGCGAGGGAAGGATGATATCGAACTGCCATCGATTATTGAGGTACATGATGATAACAGTTTCAATTCGTAGAATTTCAAAAAATGAACTGACAAACTGCAAGAAAACTACACTGGAAAACGTGTTATCTAACTCCATTAATAATTTCACAAGTTTAAGGTAACCAGTCTTTATGTCGTCGAGGCAAAGAAAGTTCTCTTCATTAAACACTTCGCCGATTTCCGTTGAAGATGTATTCAGCCTACGTTTAGCATTATTTTCCAATAAGTTAGCGAGACGCTTGAGTTCCATGCAATAAAAGCTATAAAAGATAATGACAATGTAACCTAGCCCCCTGCTTGCGTAGTTGGATCCAGAGAGCAACCAGAAATGCAAACTACGTGCTTTATCTTTCTGTGCCATCACACTTTGGTGGTGCAAAAAGCAGAGCAATGGATACTCATCCTCAATCAGTAATTTTATGCAGCAAATCGCGCCTGGACCAAACACGGCAAACACAGAAAAGACGCTCGCTCCAAAAATCCACTTTTTCATCTGGACGTTATAGCTTCTTTTCAGAGCACCCTGCATTATTTTTACGGAATTGATCAGGTGAGCAAGCTCTTTTCGCTTCTTGTACAGAATCCACCAAGTTAATAGGGCACATGAATACTTTATCACAGTAAATACATAATAAGTTACATCCCTTTTATCAAAGCAAGCCACTGCGTTGATCAACATCAAAATCCAAACAGCATGGAAAAATATTGCCAGAAATATACAGACTTTTCGGGCATTTTTTTTAACATTTATACCAAATGCAAGTAGTAAGATAACTATCGGATGAAAACCAGATTTCAAATGGTAGATAACTTCAGCTTTTTGAGGACGGGCTATGGTTTCTTTGCTCATGTTGGGAATTTAAGATTCTATCTGTGTTTTACGCGAAATAGATGAGATTGTTAACACAACCAGTTGATAGACCCTTCTGTTATAAATATACTTCTAGTTGCATATTTCTTTAAGCAAAAAAAAAAAAAAGTATATATATATATATATATACGATTCATGGCTTTGCGACAAAGGCATTCTTTAATAAGTATAATAACAACAACAAAAAAAAAAAAAAACTGTTGCATACACCATAAAAACGCCCTTATATTATCCAATACCAGTTTCTGAGTCAGTTTTTACTTCTCTAATTTAATATTCTGTTTCCAATTTATCGCTGGTTTTTGACTTTGCTAATTTCGTGACGCATTTTCACTGATGATCAATCATTAAAAAGTCTCATTTCAAGTTGAAAGCTGGTATTATTTTTACAAATTATTAAAGGACTTCATTGAGAATTCATATCAAACGATGTTATTGAAAAGTTCTACTTTTAATGGTTATTCTACTTTTACTATAGTTTTTTTTCAGCTTTTCCCGTAATATATAGACTGCTATTCTTAACAACTTTTAACCGAATTAAACACAGAAATTCAATAAACTATCTGACTGATACCGTTGTTCTGAAAGCAATTTGAAGTGCATTTCATTTATCCGCAAATTACCGAAAAGAAATTTTTGTTTCACCTGTTAATTCACGACTTTGCCAGGAAGTCATTGTCAAATTATTCTATTCTTCAAGATTATTTTCTAACTTTATTAATTTCGTGACACGTTTACAACAATCAGTCATAAAAAAATCTCATTTCAATCTGAAAACAGATATTTTCTGCTAAGTTCGTAAAGTACTTATTTGAGACTCGTATCAGACGATGTAATTGAAAAACAGAAGGCAGGTAATATCAAATTTTTGCTTCGATGATCATTAAGTTATTTTTACTCAAACTATACACATAATGCTATGAAATGTAGTGAAAACTTGGAAAATAGGCATCCAAAGAAGACCACTTAGAGTGGTTCCAGTTTCTCAACATTTGGGGGGGGGGAGGGGTCCGTAACTCGCAGACATTAATATTTTTCTTTTACTATGATTCAATAATCTATCAATTGGAGGAAATGATTATTCTGTAAGTAACTTGAAGTGCAATTTTTTTATTAAATCCAAAAATTACTAAAAAGGTAATTTTGTTTCTCTCCCTTTTTCCATTGAATTGTCTTTTCAACACTTTCCAGCATAGTTGAAAAGTGTTTATGACTTCGGTTTGTCTGTTCGAGCTTTAACTCGCACAAATATAGTCCGACAGCCATTAAAATTATAGATGTTATTGGGTATCACTATATGGCATGTTCGGTATTGAAAATAAAGTGTGTAGCATTTACTTTTCATTTACAGGGGTATTCAAAAGAATTCCGCTACATTAGGGTCTACGGGAAATAATCGTTTGCGGTGTATTTCAATGCGGCTACAGTATTTTAAACACATTGGAATTGATATATATCGCTGAGGTGTGCTACACGACGCTTACTGTAGAATAGGGTGTGCCTAAAATTTATTGTTCATTTACAGGGACAAACAAAGGAGTTCGACTACAGAAGAAACTGAATAATAATTATGGAACGTTTTCAGTTGTGGTACGCGTTTTTAAATTGAACTATTTTTATAAATATTACTTGGTGTGTATAAATTCTATAGATCCAACACAGGGCTGCTGAAAAGTTCTCAAGTACATTTACGCTCACGTACAGTCGTGGGAAAAAAAAAAAAGTAAACACCCCCTACTAATTCCTCAACAAATCATCGTAGAAGAAAGTTACTGGTACCGAACGATTGGAAATAAAGTCTTCTTTTAAATGATGTATATAAAATTTTCTTAGGGGGCCATCTACATATTAAAACGAATCCAAACTTCTTTTTTTTCAATGGCAGTACCCAATTTTAACGAGATATTTGAAATCTTCGGTTCAAACTATGCCTAGACACCAAATTTCAAGTCATTTGAATGATAAGTTTTTGAATTATAAAAATTCAAAATTTAGTGCTTCTAATGTTAAATTAGATTTTCATATTTTTATTTATATCTCCCGAAATTATGCTCCTAATGTGCTAATTTTTTTTGTAGTAATAATACTAATATACCCAAACATAAATAAGCTGAATTTGCAATTTTTATAATTTTATGATATGAATTATGAAATTAATATTCGAAAAAATTATGAATTGCAACCTACAATTTTTTTGATGGATTTAGATTTATTAAGTCCTGCTTTATGGAAATTCAAAAATTTCACATTTTTCTTCCAAGTAGTTTTCAAATTATGCTTAAAAAACGGCAAAATGATGGTTTAAGGGGCCGTCTATGATGGAAGTGAGTAGACATTTTGAAATTTATTCTGCTGTACTGTAATCTAACACGCTTCATTGGCTCCTTGAGTGGCGCTTAAAATGCCTTGATCAAGGAAGGGGCTCTCTCGGTTAACAATCCAGTACGAACTTCAATTTGGATACAGCCCTTAAAATACGCTCGTTTTAAAATAATTAATTTCTCGGAAACTTATGGTACGAATTGCATAAAAATTCGTTTTTAGGCTAATTGAAGGGTGTAGAGTTCATTTATGCTGTCAGAATTGGGTACTGCTATTGAAAAAAAACAAAGTTATGGTTCGTTTTAATATGTAGATGCCCCCCTAAGCAAATTTTATATACATCATTTAAAAGTAGACTTTATTTCCAATCGTTCGGTACCAGTAACTTTCTTCTACGATAATTTGTTGAGGAGTTAGTAGGGGGTGTTTACTTTTTTTTTCCACGTCTGTACATTACTCAAGTACATTCGTGAAAATTGCTGAATGGAAATTTTCAAATGCGCTATTCGTTTAACTAAAATAACTTTTAGTATACTATGCAGTATACATACAAATCTGTAGATCATGTACTGGGCTGCACAAAAAAAAGTCTGATATTTTTTCGACTATTCATGGTAATAGCAGAAATTGTGCTTTCAAATACGTTATGCTTTTTCCAAATTATTTATTTAGACGTCATCTTTCACATCAATAAAGTGTGAAGTTTTTTACATACATTATTCTGAATGTGTTGAAAAGTGTTTTATAATCTATGCTGAGCTCATGATTTTTTGTTCTTGTTTTTAATTTCTTTTGTTTTCTGTTCTCTAAGGTTGCATTGTATTAACAGACTAAGACCATCATAATATAAAAAAAAACTTTTAAAAAGGAACAAAGTATTCCGCCTTTTATCATCTTTAAGATGATTATTATGATGATGAATATTATTTAACCGATATCTCATTTTGCGTTTTGAAAACAAATTTATTTGCGAGATCATATTTTTTTCACGCTATTATTTCTATTCCCCACATCAATAACACACGCCTTGTATCGTTTTCAAAAATGAGATTGATAACTCAATTCACATATAATGAAAAATTCCTAAAAATATTATATCTGTTACATCGAAACGCGAACTTAACATTATACATCATGAGGGAACATAAAATAACGTACAAATGAATTGGCACCTTTTTATGACGAATAGGCATTGAAAGTATTTAACGAATTACGTCTTAGATCGTAACGAATATCGTCTTTAATATATAGTAAAACCTGTGAAAACGAAATCTATCTATAACGCACTCCTTCTTTCAACAGAAAAAAAATTATCGCTCCGACGGAAGGAATAGCATATAATTATACCGAGGGTCCTAAAATGGACTGATTGATTTTAAAATTCAATAATTTGCAAATGATGAAAGCTATTAAAAAATTCTTGCAGGGGGGGGGGGGGGTATGTAAGATGCCAGGAGTTTTTTTTTTACTGCGATTCTCGGTTTTAGTTTAAAATAGCAGCGGTAGATGGCGTTGCAAGCAATAGGCGCTAAATCCAGGCCCGTTTTTCGACCTCTCTCTTCTCTCAGTACTGATGCGAAAGAAAGAGGTAAAATAGAGGGGTTCTCAGTCGCCAATGCAATTTTGTTCTCAGGCGTCCACTCTATATTTTCAACCTCCTTCTTTCGCATCAATACTGAAAAAAGAGAGAGGCCAAAAATCGGGCCCCGACGTAGTGCATATTGCTTGCAGCACCATCTATCGTTGCTGTTTTAAATTAAAATCGAGAATCGCAGTAAAACAAAACCATCGACATCTTACAAAACCAAATTTTTTTAAATAGTTGCCACCACTTGCAAATTGTGGAATTTTAAAACCAGTCAGTCCATTTTAGGACACCTGGTAACTGACTAACAGTATCGCCTGGCTTTGCCCATGTTAACTATAAGGGCCTTAGAGGTACAATAAATAAAAATGCAATAATATAGCGATCAAAATAACGGAGCTCTGCACATTCCCGCACATAAATCGTTAAAAGACAATCAGGAAAAAAATGAAGTTACTTTGGCACGATCATAGAAAAAATCCTCAGCTTTACAAATGAGGATTTTCTTTGGTGCATGTAACAGAAACATATAAGATTTCCCTGACAATACGAAACTAGTATGTTGAGGCCATCACAAAACTTTCTTCTATATAAACCACGTCAATTAAATCATTTAAATAGTACAAGAAATAACAACGATTTAGCACCAATTCATATCAAAGTTATCAGAATTTGAAGTTGGATGAAAATTCGTGCATTAGTTCTTGGGATAGAGCTATAGCGGAAATTCTGAAAAAATGTAGCATAGCAGCGCCACCTGTTGATCGATTTACACCAAACGTAAACAGCACTAAACGATATCAAGGTATACCTGAATCTTAAGTTTGTTGAAAATCCAAGCATTAGTTCTTGAGATAAAGCTATTGCGGAAATCGCAAAAAATACATCATAGCAGCGCGTTGATGCGATTACACCAAAAATTAAACCACTAATTTATACGTCAATTCATGTCAAGGACTAACTAAATCTGAAGTTTGATGAAAATCCGTGCAATAGTTCTTGAGATACAGCTCTTGTAGAAATCGTGAAAAATGCAACACAGCAGCGCCACCTGTTGGACGATTTACACCAAAAATTAAACAGCACTAATTTATATCAGGGACTGAATCTGAAGTTTGATGAAAATTCGTGTAATTTTTTCTTGAGTTAGAGCTATTGCGATAATCATAAACAATGCAGCATACCAACGCCACCTGTTGGGCGATTTTCACAAAAAAGTAATCAGCACCAAACTATATCTTGGACTAACCGAATCTGGAGTTTTATGAAAATCCGTACAGTAGTTCTTGAGATATAGCTATTGCAGAAATCGTGAAAAATGCCGCATAGCAGCGCCACCTGTTGGGCGATTTTCACCAAAAACTAATCAGGACCAGTTTATAGCAAGGTCTAACTAAATATGAAGTTTTGTGAAATTCCGTACATTAGTTCTTGAGATAGAGCGCCTACAAAAGTTTTGTCACATACAGACTCACAAAGTGACAGAGTGACAGACAGACATTTTCTAAAAAACATCAAATCGTGTTCTGGGCATTCTAAAACGTATAAATCCGTCGAAAACCGGAAGTCGAAATTTTTCATGAATCCAATACTTTCTTCTTGTAAAGATAAAAGAAAGTAAAAAGGGGAAAAAAATCAACCAAATGGCGTAGCATTTAAGCGAAACTCTGTTTCGTAATGTATATATATTATGAAATTAAAACAAACAACAAAAAGGAAAATTCATTGGCAAAATGTCTTACACAAAATAATATCTAATTAAAAATCAGCAATACTTGTCTTATTCATCTAATCTTCCATAATCGAGGTCATAGCCAATGTGAGCGACGAAGTTGCTAAAATAGGTCTAAAATCGCTGAAATACATATTTGACTATTATCTTAGCAGATTCGTTTAGCTTTATTTTATGCTCCTACCTAAAACTGCAGCTGAGATATGGCGAAATGAATTAAAACTTTCTACCCATATTTACCCCCTTGGTGGTTGAATTTCTAAAATAGCTAGAATACGCGTTTAACTATTTTTTTACTAGATTTGTTATGCTGAATTTTACGCTCCCACCTAAAACTACTACTACGATATGGTAAAATACCATAAAACTATCGCCCTCCCTCTCCCATTTAATCTCCTTAGTGGTTGAATTTCTAAAACCGATAAAATACCTGTTTAGCTATTTTTTTCCGTTTATTTGTTATGCTGAATTTTACACTCCTACCAAAACCTGCTGCTGAGATATGGCGAAATGATCTAAAACTTTCTATCCCCATTTAATGCCCTTAGGGTTGAGTTGCAAAAAACCCATAGTTTTTCACGACGGGATTAAACCCGGGAATTTTGGGGAATAAACCCGGAATTTTGGGGAATATTGGAAATTTTGAAGGAGTTTTGAAGATAAACAAAACCAGTTATTTTCCAATTTGAAATTTTTATTTTAAAGAAATTTCATAGAAGAATGTTCCAAAAAAATAGATTTTACATTATGAATTCACAAAACTTATGATTTTACAGTCTAAGTCTTTATAATTTATTAGCTTTACAACAACGGCGGCTGCAAATAGGTGAGGATTTAAATGTTTCTTTAAAAAATATTCTTTTTAGTTTCTGTTGGCTCGCACGTTTCGTTTTCAGGCATACTTTATATTAATTTTCTAACGAGTTGCTTTGTATTTTGCATCGATTTCTGTTAATTTTTTTTTTTTTTTTGTTTACATTCGTTGATTCGAAGAACAGACGTGAAGTTTATATTCATGCCAGGGAAGATGAATCTCTCATCTCCCTCTTAGTGGCTGAGAGGTTCTGCTCTCGAAACTGGTAGACGGGAAGTGCTAGGTTCGATCCCAATCGCGCCCGTCGGCCTAATCGTTCGGAGTTTTCGTGGTTTTCTTCGAACCATGGATTTCCATGCGTTAATACGGGTTAGGTTCCCTTAGAAAGACCCCCACGAAGGGCACTCCCCCTCGGGCCTATATCCCTAGTGTAGATAATCGGCCGTCACAAAATCAACCAACCAAATCATCATCTCCCTCTTTTACTTTTTACTTATCGACGATTGAAGTACCAAATTTTTTAATTTATCTTACTTAATATTTCTGCAGATTAAGCCTGTATTTCGTTAGTTTTCATGTGAACCGTGGTATTTATATATATATATTTTATATGTTATTAGTTTTGTTTACATTAACACAAATTGAAATCATTAAAAATTATTGAAAATAATAAATTAAAAATTTTTCATGATTAAAACTTTCTGAAAACTCCCGGAAATTTTTTAATTTTCCTTCCCAAAAAACCCGGTTTATTCCCGGGAATAAACCCGGTTTTTTCCACCTTTTGCAACTCTACTTAGGGGGTGAAATTCTTTCTTATTGCTTGCCTGGGTCGTCTTAATCTACTCTCCAAATTTCGTGATCTGACTTTAATCGTTTCAGCTCTGCGTTGATCAGTCAGTCAGGAGTTCTCTCTTATATTAGTATTGATAAGAAAAAAACCTGTCTTAAGCCGAAAATTTTGCCTCTTGCTTGCGATTCCAATTTCAAAAACTGTACATATTATTAAGTTCATCTGTATTTATCTATCTATCTGTCTATATTATAAAGGTCAAACGTGTCTGTGCATAACGCTATCGTCATTTTGACGATGGCAAACAGCAGACAATTTCATTTAACTTTTATTCCATTTTTTAAAATTTCTAAATGCCGCACATTTTCTATTTTTACACCGTCGAATAGGGAAAAAAATGTACTTTCAAATGCAATTTGTTTGAAACTACATCGCAATTTATTTGAAAACTGTATCTCAATTTACGCAATTTTTGTTGTTTTTAAAATAATTTTAAAATCTCTCTCTATCGCGTGCTGACGATTTCAATAGTTAAACCCTTTGCACTTAAATTAATATTGCTTATATTAAAGTTTAATAAATTGTAATGAATGATTGAAAAAGATAGAATTTAAGTTTAAATAAGAAAAATTATTAAAATTTAGAATATCTTTATTAAGAGGAAACTTTAATGTTTTGAAAAGAATTTTCTAGATTTGAAGTCGAGTTTAAAATGAATAAATATTAATTTTAGATTGAGGAACATAAATAATTAATAAAATTAAGATAATTTACTAATAGAGATGTTGCATTTAATAACAGTAACTTAGAAAGTTTTTAAAGTCGTTTGTTGGCCATGCCAACCCCAGGTGTGATAGTGGCACTGCCATAAAATATATCCTGTGTGGGATTACAGACTGTCACCATTGATTAGCAACCATTACTTTCGTATTCATATTCGCGGATGGAATAGCATAGTTGACGTTTATTCCAACACAGCGAAAAATGTCCAGACCAGGAATCGAACCTGGATACATGACCATTTACATGATGAAAGTGTGCTTTAACACGGAAACTCCTGTATACCATGTATTAGGTCATAATGAAGGGAACGAATATTTTTTCCAACTGGATTAAATCATATTCGAGGATGGAGTAGTTGGAATAAACGTCAACTGTGCTACTCCATCCTCGAATATGATTTAATCCAGTTGGAAAAAATATTCGTTCCCTTCATTATGACCTAATACATGGTATACAGGAGTTTCCGTGTTAAAACACACTTTCATCAAAACTCGGATGAATGAAACTAGCGCTGCAGTTCGCAGCCAAGTCCAACAAATAAGAGTGAATTATGTCAGCCAGGTATCGTCCGGATAGCCTAACAGGTAAGGCATTGGCACGGCACACCAAGTATCCAGGTTCGATTCCTGGTCTGGACATTTTTCGCTCTGTTGGAATAAACGTCAACTGTGCTACTCCATCCTCGAATATGATTTAATCCAGTTGGAAAAATATTCGTTCCCTTCATTATTACTTTCGTAATTGGTTTGTTATTTTCTGAGATTGCATAGATATTGTAATTTAGGACTTTTAGTACACTTTTCGATCCTCCCCTTCGCTTCACCTCTTTTAAATTTCGAATTTATTTTCGACAGTTCTTAGAGGGCATTTATATTTTATAAGTAGCAACCATGCCATATTTAAATCTTCTAACCTCTTCTAGATTTTAGATCGCTTTTCGCCCATATTCACCCCCTTTAAATTTCGAATTTTTTAGGAAATGTTCTTAGAGATCATTTATAGGATATAAGTAACTACCATGCCTAATTTCGAGTTGCTAGCCCCTGCAATATCACAAAAATCATAACTTAGAACGTTTTTAGCTCTTGCATCCCCCAGGTGGTAGTGACACCGACATGAAATAGAGCGTATGTTAGAGCAAAAGCTGTCACCATCAATTTCCAACCATTACTTTTGAAATCGGTTTGATACTTCTTGAGATTGCGTAGAAATCGCCATTTAGAACGTTTTTTAGAACTCTTTTCACACCTTTTAAATTTCGAATTAAAAAAAAATGCTCTTAGAGATCATTTATATTTAATTAGTATCTTACCATGCCAAATTTCATGTATCTAAGCCCTTCAGTAACAAACAAGTCGCAATTTAGAACTTTCTTTGCTCCTGCAAGCCCCAGGTTGTAGTGACACTGACATAAAATAGAGCCTATCTTGGAGAAAGGGCTGCCACTATCATTTTCACACCATTACTTTTAAAATCGGTTCGATACTTCCCAAGATTGTGTAAAAATCGCAATTTAGAGCGTTTTTTAGAACGCTTTTCGCCGCATTTTCTCCCCTTTTAAATTTTGATTTTTTTAGGATATGTTTTTAGAGATCAGTTATATCTAATACGTAACTACCATGCCAAATTTCACGTATCTAGGCCCAAAAGTAACAGAAAAATCGCAATTTAGAACGTTTTTTGCACCTTCTCCTTCTTTGTGGTAGTGGCACCGACATAAAATATAGGTCAGCGCTAAATCGCACAACGCTTAAGTATAAACAAGGTGACGTATTAATTTAGACTCCTCCCACACTACAAACGCTGTTTTCGTCACAAGTAGAGCTGCTAAAATCGACTAGGGATGGACTAGTAAAGATTTTCAGACAAGGCCTTGCGTTCAACTTAAGAAAGATTGAATTTCTTGTGAAATACTTAATTAAATTAATAAATTAATTTATAGGGTTTTAAAAAAGTTGTAAATGCGAAATTTGGATAAAATTTTTAAATATATTTAAAAAAAACAAAAGAATTTTTTAAGTCTATATTTAAGAGTACATTGTAGTTTTTTTTTTTTTTTTTTTTTTTTTTTTAACACACTCTTAAATAGTTATCAAAATTAACTTAAATAATTGATAGCTTTTTTTTTTCATTAAAAATATTTATTTTTACAAATTATTAAAAACTTGTGAACGTTATGAGAAATGTTTTGTGTATAAATTGTACTAATTTTATTTTAAAAAAAATCATTTACATATTTAAGTAAGATTTACCCAAAAGTATTGAAAAGTAATTGCTAGCTCAAATTATTAGAATGTAACTGGCAATACTATTGTTTTATTTTTTCTCCTTTATTAAGCATAAATTTAAAATCTTATTATGAAAAATAAGATTCTAGATTCTAGAGAATCTTTAAACTTTTCTTATTTTTTTTAACAAGATGCAAGAATAATGCATAAAAAAAAACTTCCCCGAATTCTTAAATACTAATAACTAAATACCATTTTTCAATGACTAGCCTTTAAATTTTCAGTATATATACACACACACATATATTTAAATATAATTCAACATTTATTCGGCATTCAAACATATTACCCCCCCCCCCCCCACACACACACACACACCTGTATATCTTCTTTTTTTTTACTTTAGAGAAATTTTATTTCAAATTTACTAGCTTAATATGTCATATCATAAAATGAAAATTTTATGGGTAGTCACAGAAAGAACATATTGTATTATTACTATTATTTTTTTTAATACTATGAAGAGTTTATGAATGAATTCATTATTTTCATCTAATTAAGAAAAAAAAAACCTAAAATTAACTTCAAGAACCCCAGAGGATCTTATTTTTCATAATAAGATTCTGAATTTAAATTAATAAAAGAGAAATCAAGAGAAGAAATACATTAATAATTTTAGCTAACTCTTATGTAAATCATTAATCTTATGTAATCAACTTATGTAAATCATTTTTATAAAGATAGTTCAATTTATTTAAAACAATTCTCATAGCCATTCATAAGTTTTAATAACTTAACAGAAAATTATTTTTTTTATGGTGTAGAAGTGACACTGTTTAGTTAAATTATTTTTAATAAATAATCAACTAAGAGTGTATTACATAAAAAAGCGATATCCTCTTACATTTGGACTTTAAAAACAATAATCTAAATTAACATAAATTAAAACTTTTCATACCTTATAAATTGAGTCGTTAACTTAATTCAATTAGTACAGTATAAGAAATTTAATTCTCCAACAAAGTATGGTTCCACTTATATTTTTAAAAAATTATTACTATTTTTTTTTTAAGTCCAAGTGTAAGAGTATGATTTTTCTTTTTCTTTTTTTTCATGTAAGGAACTCTTAAATAGTTATTTATCAAAAATAATTTAAAATTAATTGTGCTTTCTTCTGTTGCTGTTGTTGTTTTTGCATTAGAAATAATTTTTTTCTATTAAATTATTAAAAACTTATGAATGGCTATGAGAATTCTTTTGTATAAATTTGTCTTTTTTATTTATACAAATTTATTATTTATTTATGTAAGATTTAGCTAAAGGTATTGGAAAGTAATTGAGAACTAAAATTAATAAAAAGTAATTGTTATTATTTTTTTTGTCTTCTTTTCTCTTTTATTTATTATAAATTCAAAATATTATTATGAAAAATAAGATCCTAGGGGTTCTTCAAATTAAACTTCTCTTGTTTCTTAACAGGATCCAAAAATTATGAATTTTAAAAAGTTCTTCTTTAAATTCTTAAATAATAATAATAATTAAATAAGATTTTTCTGTGATTAGCCATAAATTTTTCAATTTACTGCATGACAACATAAACTAAAGTTGGGGCAGACCTTAGTTGTCAATGGTGATTATACTGAGCGAGCCTTTTTACCGACTCTGGCGTTGTAGGATTTCCATACTGGGAGATATAGCGATGAGTTTGGCGCGCAGAAAATCCTTTTTCGGATTTAATTTATATTATTTGTTTACTGCTTAAGTATATTCTTGGATCGCCAGGCTGTTTATCGTTGTTTGGAGGAATAAATTTGTGCGAGTTGAATTTACCAATTAATTTGTTTTGTTTTTTTCCGTTCCACGCAGATTTTTTTTATATTCCTGAAAGAATTATGGTTGATGATAGACAGCCAAAATACATTTAGAATAAAATTATTTAGAAAAAACGAAAAATCTCCTTGGGACGCCGGCTGGGGAGGGCCCAGGAAGGGCCACCGCCTCTCTCTGGATTTTGAAAATTAATTTTAAACGAAACTTTCTTCATTTCTGATTGTTAAAAATGAAAGATAAAAAACTGCCTTGCCTTCCTCAACCCCTACCGTGGCAAAGAATTTTTAATTATTTTTCTTTAATTTTCTTTTTACATTCACGTGTTTTTAATTTATCCAAAAGGGATCAGAGACCCTGTGGGTGGAATTTTTTTTTTTTTTTTTTTTTTTTTTTTTTTTTTTTTTTTTTTTTTTTTTTTGAATTGTCAATTGTGTTAAATGTTGGTAGAAATCTATTTTTGAATATTTAATATTTCTTAATTGTTGTATTATTTTATTGCTTCTGAGTATCTTTAAAAATTGTCTTAAATGGAGAATTCTGTCATTTTTTTTTTTTTTAATTTAGCTTATTTCATACTTACATTCTGCAGCAGGCGAATGTAGACCATGGACCTCAGCCATCCAACAAAAAAAAAAAAAAATAAAAATGTGTAAATGCAAACGGGCTATTAGAAAAGAACCTTCCCATTGGTTTAACATTAACTCAAGTGTAAGGCTTCTGTCCCTGCAGGCGAAGACACTCGCGAACTAATGGTAACCCTACTGGGAAGTTATTTTCTAATATCTCATTTGCATTTCGACATTTTTAAATATTTTTTATGCATTGGATAGCTGAGGTCCATCTGTACATCGCTCTTTTTTTTTTTTTTTTTTTTTTTACATTTTCGATTTTGGTTGCAGATATTTTTTATAAAGTTACTTTCACTTTCGAAACCGGTTCCGAAAGTGTCATTCTAAAGAATATCTGAAACCAAAATAGAAAAAGTAAAAAAAGAGCGATGTAGAAATAGACCTCAGCTATCCAATGCAAAAAAAAAAAAAAAAAAAAAAAAATAATAATAATAATAAATAAAATTAAAATGTTGAAATGCAAACGAGATATTGGAAAATAACATTCCTATAGGATTAGCATTAGCTCTCGAGTGTCTTCGCCTGCAGGGACAGGAGCTTAAGGCTCTTTTGAAATTACCTACTCAAAAACACGGAACGTTCTGACACATTTTCGGACTCATTTTTAAATGCAAAGTTATTTGCCTTTAATATAATAGCAACAAAGCAATTGGCAGGACTGATTATTGAAGCGTTTTTAGTTTCTTTTCTTAATAAATGTATTTGTCACTGAGTTAAAGGCGATTTTAGTCACGTAAAGACCGGTTTTTTCCCTTTCTGTCGCTGTCATGACCGAAAATTGGTTCGAAACGTCAACTTTAACAATATTTACTGAAAAAAAACAAACTTTTGTGGTTACAAAAAAAAAGCAAATATCTTTAGATTACATTGTTTCTGAATAACAATAGCTACTAATTCTGCGTGTTTCCGGACAAAAATGAATTTAAAATGCGTCGGATAGTAGCCCCCTTTAGATTTGAAAACAGCCTTAAGGTTATGAAAATCGGCAAATGATATTATTTTCTAAATTGGATATTCTACAAAGAGAAAAAGTCATCAAGTGAAGCAGTGGCACCAAAGTGTTTTAGTTCAGGGACGCCCTTCCCCCCAAAAAAGAACAGTAAAGTTTATTCAAAAAGTGCGCGGAAAAAAAAAAAACTGTGCTAAATCATACTAAATTGAACAAAGTTTTTCAATTCATTAAATTTATTGAATTTACAGTAAATCACACAGTGTTTGTTGTTTGGTTTGTAACAGAACTCTTCTTCGAAAAATCATAAAAGAAAACAGGAATGTTCTCACAGTGTTCTTAAATAATCTCAAACAAATGCACATTTTTAGTCGCATTGAAAAAAATTATTTTAAATTATTCCAATATATCCAGATATTTTGCAATTTCGTTTCCAGTTAATTGATTTCAGGAGCGTGCGAAGAGAAAACTACCGTATTTTATGGAAGAAACGCCGCACTCCTTAAATTGGCCTGAATAAGCTTAAAAATATCGTAATCGCCGCACCCGTTGTAAACGCCGCATTCATCGGAACGCTACTTTTGTCAACAGCGTCACATTGACCTAACTTTATTCAAAGTTTTCTGAGCAGTGCAGGATGCCTCGTTTTTAATATCTTAAGATGCCTGAAGCTGTATTTAAAATATTTAAATCCGATTTTAAATATTTTTATGAATTTTTAAATTAAGGAAACTCAGTTGGTATTTTAAAAAAAATCTTACGCACATGGCGTAAACGCCGCACTTGGAAAAAAATTAACTTTTAAACTCGTAAACGCCGCGGCGTTTCTTCCATAAAATACGGTACGTCCGGATCAAAGTTTCAGTTTGGCGCTCAACACCCCTCCCCCCCCCCCCCTCACAATTCAATGCAAAGTTTCAATTTGGCACCCTACACCCTGAATTTTCGTTTTGACAGGTGTCGCAAAGTTAACAAACTGTAAAAACAGAAATAAATTCTATTGAATATATATTTTGCATTTATTTTTAAATTTAAAAGGTTTAATTTTAATCCAGAAATTCCAAATAACTCAATAACATAAAAGAAAATTACCCTTATTTTATGTCAAAGGGAATATTGGAAAATGGTGTAAAAAATGTACTTAACAATCAAGTATAACAGTTTTCAATCCTTTTGGATTTTAAGAGTGTATATTTTTGTCACAAGCATAGAAAGAAAATTTCAGATTCAGGAAAGAGAAGGTAAACATAAGAGACTAAGAAAAAAACCCTAAAACAAGTTTTTAAAAGGAAGTCCTTAATCAGAAATTTATATTCGGGTATGAGTTATAGGACGGTGAAACTTTGAAACGAAAAATGTATGTACTTTCATTTTGAAAAAAAATCTCATGTATATAATTTCTTGTAACAATCAAAAAAAGATGTTGGTGTTGGCAGAGTTGTATAATATAGACGCACACGCGCACGCCGTGCGCGGAAAATTTTCCGCAAAATTCGGAACTTTGCGGAAAATTTTTTTGAAAAAAAAAAAGTAATTTTTGTTCTTTTTTTTTTTTAAATAACAAAAAAATAAAAATATTCTCCAATTTTATGTACGATTTATTTATTATTTGCTAGGGGTGATTCTGTTCCGAATTTTCCGAAAATTTAAGGCATTCGGTTCCGAAAATTAAAAAAAATCGGCCATCATCCCAAAAATTCAGGCATAAAAAAGTATAACTTAAAAATATTGCGAATTTCAACAAATGGTCGCCGGAAAAAAAACAATTTCGTCAATTGTTCGCAGAAAAAAAATCACCCCTTTCGTCAAAGCATCGCGGAAAAAACGCAAATTTCGTCAAAGGATCGCGGGAAAAAAACGCGAACTTCTTCAAAAAATCCTGAAAAAAAAAAAAAAAAAAAAAAAAAAGGTTTTGTCAAAGAATCGCAGAAAAAACGCAAATTTTGTCAAAGGGGCGCTGGAAAAAACGAATTTCGTAAAAGCATAGCGGAAAAAGCCGAATTTTGTCAAAGGATCGCGAAAAAAAACGCAAATTTCGTAAAAGAATCGCGGAAAAAAGTTAATTTCGTCAAAGGATTGCGAAAGAAACACTAATTTCGTCCAGGGGCCACGAGAATAGCGCGAATTCCGTCAAAGAATCGCGAATTTCGTGAAAAGATCGCGAAAAATACACGAATTCCACCAAAAGATCGCGAAAAAAACGTGAATTTTCTCAAAGGCGACTTTCGCGAAAAAAAAAACGAATAAAACGCGGTCAAAAAATAGAAAAAATCCCTTGTACATTTCTTCAAAAGATCACAAGTTTTGTCAGAAGATCGCAAAAAACAAGCAAATTTAGTCAAAGATTGCGAAAAACACGCAAATTTTCTCAAAAGATCGCAAAAATACGCGAATTTCGTCAAAAGACCGCAAAGAAATACGTGAATTTCGTCAAAAGACCGCAAAAATACGCGAATTTCGTCAAAAGATCGCGAAAAATAAGTGAACTTAGTCAAAAGATCGCGAAAGGAACTCGAATTTCGGTAAAAAATCGCAAAAACACTCAAATTTTGGTAAGAGATCGTGAAATCACGTGAATTTTGTCAAAGGATCGCGAAAAATAAGCTAATTTCGTGAAATGGTTGCGGAGATTTTATTTTATTTTGTGATTAGATGAATTTAGGTCCCTAAAGGTTCCTTTTTATGCGAAATATATGGTCTTTTTTGGTCCCTTTTTACCATTTTTTACTACAAAAGTTGAGTGATAGTCCTGTATGTTGCATTCATAAGCTTTTCTTTGATTAGTTAAAATTGCTGCTTTAAAATAATATTTCTTAAAGCCAAATAAACTGATTTTTTTTTCTTCCTGCTGCTAATTTTCCATTATTGCAATCTGCACCCAATTGTCGTTTAGAATGCCCAGAGTTAGCAAAATGTGTGGAGAAATTTTATCTGTGTAATTATTCTTTCAAATGTCGCAATATTTTAAAGATAGCAATCATTTTAATTTTTTGGAGTTTATTAGCATTAGAATTTCAGTCTGCTCCAAAAACAGAATTTTAATTTTATTGCTACAAAATTAGATTTTTGCTGCTACAGAAATGGATTTTACTGCTCCAAAATCAGATTTTTGCTGCTCTAAAAATTGATTTTGCTGCTCCAAAAATGGATTTTACTACTCCAAAATCAGATTTTTGCTGCTCCAAAATGGCTTTAGTGCGCTTTTATCCCTGCATCAGCCTCTTTAATGATGATACCTATGAATGGACCTCTCCTTATAAAATGTGATGCAGTTGTTTCAGAAGCAATGCCAAAACAGAGTGACTGGCATTTTGTGCGAGGAAGTTACAATATTAAGAATTGGGCTGTTTCTTAATGCATTAACAAAATAATTGATAAGAATTCACCTTTTCTTATCATGGATTTTTAGCTTTATTATTTTTTAACTAAAATAAATATTCTTTAATTAATATCAATTAATTTTTAATTTAAATGATAATTACTTTAAAACTACTATTTTTAATTAATATCGTCAAAATAATATACTACCACATTATTTTATTAAACATTAAATTAATTTGCAGAAAGTTTTTGACCCAATATCTGCGTGCGCAGAAAGTTTTTGGTTTTATAGAAGTCTGGGTGTTGGTAGTATAAATTTGGCGCCCCCTCAATCTTCTCCTCCGGGACTACCCCCTCCCCCCTCGCCGCCCTTTCGCACGGGCCTGTTTGATTTATGTCAAATTAAATTATAATTTTACTTATCAAATCAAATTAACTTACATTTATGTATGCAACTATACTATACATTATGAATAACTGGTGAATTTTTTCTTGTTTTTGTGTCTAAAATACAGTTAACATATTGAATTTATAACATTGTTTAAAAGACAAATTAATTTAACTTCTGATCAATTCTTTCTAAGTAAAATAAGAATAGTTTAAACTTCTGTATGCGGAGAGATGGAAATTATATCGTGAATGTACTTAAGTAAAGCCACAAAAAAAAAAAAAAAAAAAAAAAAAAAAAAAAAAAAAAAAAAAGGTTTGTTTTAATTCACACAAAACGAAAATTCTTGTTATTTTACATATTCTTTCCATATGCTTCATATTTACTTGAGGTGAAATTGTCTAATCCACCAAAATTTTCTATCCAACGCGATTGTCCAGTAAATTAGATAAATAAATAAAAATCCATTCTTAGACAACAACTGCTTGTAATTAATTTAAGGTACTAAGATGAACAAGAAAAGATTAGAGAGATTAAGAACTAAGATTTGAAACTAAGAAAAACTGTTCGATTTCAAATCCCTTCAAATATCATGCCTGCAAGTATCCTTTTTTTACATTTAAAAACGAGCCTTAAAATATAAAGTTTCCGGTTCTTGAGCGGGGAAAAATAATTTTTTTGAGCCTTAAAATAAAGAGCTTCTTTTATTCGTTTTAATTTGCAAAAGTAAATTTTCTTTGTTATTTTAAATGTTTCATCCATATATGTTGGGTATGTACTCGAGGTGAAATTTTCCGAAAAATTCGAATCCACCGAAAAATTTTCTCTATATTTAATAGTTTAAAAAATGAAACTTTTGATTGGACATCAAAAATCTACAATCTTTGATAATAAGAGGAGGCAATATCTATTGAACATCACCCTGCACAGCTCTATTGGGGGTCTAAGGTTGCTAGTTATTTGCTTGCACCGCGCCAAGTCCTCGCCAAAAACCTTCCTTGCGAATAAATACATTTCCTTGATTAGTATTACATATTTATCATAAAAATGAATATATGCTAAGCTCAATCGATTTCGATTAATGAGTCAATCATTTTTCCTGTGAAAAGGAAGATAAAAAGAGATTTAATATGCCATTTCTTTCATATTCAGTACAGAACTATTTATTGTCGCGGACTTGCACTTCTCTCTAGTATAATCACCACTGACAACCTAGGTCTTCCTTAGGTATAGTAAATCTGAAATAAATTTTCTTTAAAGTAAATAAATACAAGAAATAGATAACAAATAAATAAAACATGCTATTATCAACAGATGCTAGTCCTAAGTCAAGATATACACATATATTTTAATATAATTTCAATGTTAAAGCATATAAATTAAATATTTGGTATTAAAATATATCCCACCAACCTCTCTTTTTATTTATTTATTATTTATTTTTTTCTGTCACAGAAAGAACATATAATTTTTATTGTTATTGTTATTTTAAGAATACAATGAAGAATGTTTTTTATTTGTTGCTAAGAAGAAAAAATAAATGTAAAATTAATTAAAAAAACTCTTCTAGATGTTATTTTTAGAGGATTAGCCAATAGATGGCGCTCGTTTCTAGAGTAGGAGGAGCCTTCAGTTTGTTTATACCTAAGCATTGTGCGATTTAGCGCTGACCTAAAATATAGCCTACCTTGTTTCAAGGGCTGTCACCATCATTTTCACACCATTATTCGTTAAACTGGTTCGGTACTTCCTGAGATGGCGTAGAAATTGCAATTTAGAACGTTTTTTGCTCCTGTAGCCCCCTGGTGGTAGTGACACCGACGTAAAATAGAGCCTATGTTAGAGCACGGACTGTCATCATCAATTTCCAACTATTGTTTTTTTAAATTGGTTCGGTACTTCCTGAGATAGCGTAAAAATCGCCATTTAGAACGTTTTTTAGAACTCTTTTCGTGCATTTTCACCCCTTTTAAATTTCGAATTTTTTAAAAAATGTTCTTGGGATCATTTATATCTAATAAGTAACTACCATGCCAAATTTCATTGGGCCCTTCAGTAACAAAAATATCTATTTAGAACGTTTTTTTGCTCCTTCAACCCCTAGGTTGTTGTAGCACAGATATAAAATAGAGCCTATCTTAGAGCAAGGGCTGTCACCATCATTTTCACACCATTATTATTTAAACCGGTTCGGTACTTTCCGAGATTGTGTAGAAATAACTATTTAGAACGTTTTTTAGAACGCTCTTTTTAATTTCGAATTTTTTAAGAAATGTCCTTAGAGATCATTTATATCTTACAAGTAACTACCATTCCAAATTTCATGTTTCTGGGCCCTTCAGTAACACAAAAATCCTTTGGGGTAGTGGCATCGATATAGCCTATGTTCGAACGTGGACTAAGGCACATCCCACACTGAGACGACAAGCGACATGTAGCCGCAACATGTAGCGCAAAAACCGTTCGAAACAGAGGACGAAGTTGTTTCAAACCAGTTTTTCCAGCAAATTCAAGCGACATGTCTTATGTCACCATATGTCTTAGTGTGGAATGCGCCTAACACCGTCATTTTGATACTCTTACTTTTAAAATCGGTTCGGTAGTTCCAGAGATTACCTCCTACAAACAAACAAACAATTTTTACTTCTTTATAATATTAGTATAGACAGATAGAAGAAAACTTTGGAATTGGCACATCCAATTAGTTTCATGTAGGGTCGCTTCATAGTTTAAGAACATAAAATAGTTCTTGTTGTCTGAACTGTGTAATTTCTATCGGTTTTAAATATAATAGTTTTGTCACAGCCCATGTAAAGATTTCGTGAAGAAATATTGATATCTAGTTGTAAAAGAAATATGTTTTCTTCACGGGTTTTTTTTTTCATCAGGTTCTTCAGCATAGCAAACAAACAAACAAAAAAATAGTAATAATAAATAAAAAAAAGTTCTTGTTGTAAGAAACCTCTGACATTTTATTCGATTATAAATATAACAGTATTCAAGCCCTCATTAAAATTTCTTTAAAAAAATATGCATATTTAATAGTGAAAACATGAGCCGAAGCTGCACCGAAACAGCCTGCGTTTTAGGTTTTCCCTGAAAATATCTCAGATTTTATTTTTTTTAAATACTTTTACTCGTCATTTCAAAATTTTTGTAGACGATGTAAATCCGGTTTGCAAGATGCTTTAAAAAGATTTTTTTGAAATGCTTATTTTTAGTTACTTTTAGTGTATAAAAAAATATAGTGTTTGGGAGGTGCTAAGTGACCTGCAGCAGCAATTTTTTTTCGAGAGAGTTAAACTTAGTATTTTTTCAAAACCGATTGCACCGTTGAAGAGAAAAAGGTATCAGCTTTAAATATATATTTTTTGTGAATCGGTGCCTCTGAAATCGAGTCCTAGGGGAGCGTCGCCGAAAAACAGGAAAAGTTAATAGCGAAAACGAACGTTTTTGAAAAAAAAAAAAAAAAAAATCCAAGGGTTAAAAAGCATATTTTTTCGAACTGACTGCAGCACTTAAGACGTAAAAATACAAAATTTAATAATAATTTGTCCTTTTTCCGCAACCGGAACGGTCCGGTCAATGGGCTTGTTCAGCCCCCCCCCCCCCCCAAAAAAATAAATATTCAGCCCCCCCCCCCAAAAAAACAGCAATTGGCGTATTACTTCTACGTGCTCAAGAAAGCAGGGACTGAGCATACATGAATGCATTGCTGATTTTCAGAAAAAAGAATACGTTTTCGATGAATTTTTAATTAATAACTTGGCTAATGATCAAAAAATTAAAAATCTGAGCCTCAGGTGCAACAGGACCTGCCTTGGATTACCCTAACACAAATTTTCAGACTTGCATGAGCAGTAGATTTTGTTAGCTATCACCCACATACACACACTGACAAAGTGAAGCTTTCTTTTATTAGTATAGATACTCTGGGAGACATCTTCAAACTTTTTAGAGAAAAATTTAAGAAATTTGATTGTCTTTTAATTTTCAAATATAAATTTTAAAATCTTACTGTTTCTCTTTCAATAAAAATAACATTATTTATTTCTCACAGACATAGGTGTTGACTACAGAAGGGGAAAGAGCATCCCCCCCCCCCAAATCTGGAAATTTTCTTAAGGGGTGTTGCCTCTCTTGAAAATGTAAAATAAATAATGGGTTGCATGTTTTAAACATTTTCCAACGTAGTTGAAAGGTGTTTATTAACTCAGTTTGTCTGCCCATGATCAAACTTGCATAAATATATTTGGATCGACATGTAATTTTTATATATTAATGAGGTTCGCTATAAAATGTTTGCTATTTAAAAGAAAGTGTGTAGCATTTACAGTGGCACACTAAATAATTCCATTACTTTAAGGTTTATGGAGAAAAATCATTTGCAGTGCATTTTATTTAAATTGCTTATTTAGATATCTCATTTCATTGTATGGAAAAATGAAATGTATTAATAATATTCAGTTAAAGTTGGAAAGCATTTCATAATCTATGCCCTGCGACAGGATTTTTTTTTCTTGTTAATTGTGTTATGGATTTTCCTTCAGAACTATATTTATTATACTAAGATAGGTAAGTGGAACATAAATAATTCATATACAAGGCTATGAAAAAAATGGTATTGTTGGTAATTGCTGGAAGTTAGTTTTAAGTTGTGTTATGAGTTTTTAACCTAAATTGAATTTTAGCTTTATATGTGGATGTGGTGTGTATGAAAGTCTGTATATAATATACAGGGTTGTATAAAACAATTCGAATATACTCCATCTACTAGTGAAAATTGTTAAAAGCATTCAACTATATGCATTTTTAATGGAACAAAATTTTAGCATGCTATGTAGTTAGTATATATGCAAATCTATAGATCAAATGCATGGCTGCACAAAACAATTCAGCTACTTTTCTGACTATGGATGTTAATTAGTGAAATTGGATTTTTAAATGTGTTATGTGCATTCTAAATTGTTTACTTACATATTTTCATCCATCTTATTTAACGGTGAAGTTTTGTTAGTTTTCTGAATGTGTTGGAAAGTGTTTCATAATCTATGTTTGATACATGATTTTTCGTTCTTGATTTACGATGATCTGTGGAATAGTTAGTAAGGGAGAATGCTTATTTTTCCCCATGACTGTATACTCTATATAAAACAGGCTTTCAATGTAATTTGTTGATTTTTATATGAACTTTTTTTGCAGAATAATCAAAGAATTTTTTCTATACTACATCTGAATTATTGTAATTACAATATTGATATTTTGTCGAAGGTCCCAAGAATTTTTTGAGCTGTTACAGCAACTTTTCTGAAATGCCCCTCTTACCTATAATTAACATGCAATTAATAACAATAACAATTAACTGCTACAAATAAATATCTACACAGTTATTATAATAATGATTTTATTTTCAGCTTTTAACAATATTTTTACATTATAATATTTATTTAACAAAATTGATTTTAACATTATTTTAGTATATATATTTCCTTAACCTTTTTTGTCATTTTTTTTTTATTACTCATGAGCTAAAATAACTTCTAAAAATGCTAAGGAAAACAAAGGAAAAATAAAATTATTTTTATTAAAAAAAAGTAATATATTTTGATGGAATATTGATTTAAGATAATATTTTTAATGGATCAAAATTTATTTACATTAAATATTATTTATAAAAAATTTAAATAAAATATCGAGGGGCGATTCCATTTTGCAAGACCAAAAAGTAGACTTTTTAAAATGTTTTTCTCAATGATGTATTAATAAAATAAAATCAGATTTTTGAAAAATTATTAAACTAGTAAACATTAATATTATTATTAAACATTTTTGCCTACTTCGATAATTTTTCATACATAAAAAATATAAAAACTAGAGAGAGGTGTTAACTTTATTTTACAACATGCATGCACATACAAGGCTTTGTGAGGTATAGGACTGTGCCTCTTAGAGCAAACTGAAACTCAAAAAATGATACTGATTATGAAAGGCAATTAAATTTGCAGGACCATAAACCTATTTTCATTGAAATGGATCTACAAAAAACAAATTGTCATTGGTTTAAAAATCCATCTATACATGTTGCATTTCTTTTTTCAAATTTAAAGTTTTGGAAACAATATTTAACAGTAAATTTATAAACACTAAATAATTTCATGACCACGAAAAGTTATTTACTTGTCAAACCCAACTACCTTTTTGGTAACTGGTTTATCGACTTGAATGAGGGAAAACATGGTTTTCAAAAAAATGCATTTAAACTTTTACTGAAAGGGCCATAAATTTGTAAATAATTTGAATAATGCAAAATCATTTCAGGCATATCACATACTTCATTTTAAATATTCAAAGAAATGTAACGAAAAAAAAAAAAAAAAAGGAATTAATTTTTTGGAGAAAAAGTAGAAACATTTCTTAAAATTTTATTTAAAAAAAAAATCTGTCAGGCTGGCTGTTCCTGACTGAGGATTAGCTACAGATTTCAACCGCTTTAAGCACTTTTGAAGAAACACACAATATCTAAATTAATATAAATTTATATTAAAAAAAAAAAAGAAGATATTTATAAGAATAGCAATCAAACAAGGAGGGAAAAATCAAGAATTGACTATAAATAATGAATCAAATGATTCTGATACATACACAAATACAGCAACAGAGAAAAAAAAATATATATATCACCTAAATTATCAAGAGATTCCATTTAGCATTTTACATATCATATACTCTGTACTACATTACTATCAGAAATGTAAGCTTATATATTAGAAAGCATACAAATTGATCACATTTGATTGGGTGATTATTAAATTACCTAGTATTTATCAAAATATATACATTTTTAAATACAGATTTAACAAGATTATCACATTTTAATATTATCACATACAAAAAAGTATTTGGTAGAAATCAAATAAAAATAAAGTAAAAACATGTTTCACTGGGATATACAAAATCTACTACAACTACTACCAGAACAATAAAAACCCATTACTTACTGGGTATTGATTTTATTCCGTAATGGAACATGACAGCAAAAAATTAATAAATATACACTAACTAATATAAAACAAATATAAATCTTCATCCCAAAGCTAAACAATACAACCACTTATAAACAACTAGTGACAAATAGTTTTTTCCCACAAATCAGCATAAACTCTGGAATCTAGGAAGAGTTTCAAGAGCTAAATATATTGTTGTAACTCTCAAACCACTAGTACAGCAGCTTGTGAATTCTTTAATCTGTATTTTTCCATTGATATAACCTATTATACTTCAATAAGACATATTGTTATAATGGTAGTTTATTAGTTCTTTCATAACTGAAAATACATTTTGAGATGCATGGCAGCTAAATATTATGATTTCAAATAATCTATTTAAAAAACATTAAGCATGCAATTTTTTATGATTTATTTTTAAAAATTTCATTAAAAAATGAAATGAATAAAATAAAAATTATCTTTTAACATAATTGCACACACATATGCACAACATATATGTATTATGTATACAAGAATGTTTGTGTGTGTGTGCATATTAAAAGAAAAAAAATAGAGGGAATCGGGGAATAAAAAGAAACTGGAATCATTATTATGGTAGACAAGGTCATTATTACAGGGTTCCTACACAATTCTAGTAAAAAAATTCCCTGGCTTTTACAGGTTTTCTCTGACATTTCTCAATAAAAATTTGGCTTATATATTGTTGTAAACTAATGGACAACTTTAAACTAGATAAATGCTAAAACAAAGTATGCACTGTTACTAATTTCCGATTTTTAAGTATTTTTCCTATTAAGCTATTGTTATATAGTTTACATAAATTTTGTACAAAAATTTTAGATTGGATGAATAATTAATTCAAAATTTCTTCATTTACGATGATAACTGATATTCTCATGAAAAGAAGTACATATAAAGTTCCCTGCCTTTTCCCTGGCCACTTCAAATATTTAAAAAATTTCCCTGACTTTTTGCCTAAATTTTCGAATTCCCTGACCCGTAGGAACCCTGTTATAATATACACTTCTATTGCCAGATACTTCTTAAGCAGCCATACTCAACTTTTTGGTGGGCTACCACAACACATTATACTTGTAAAAAAAATAAAATAAAAAGGTGGGGTGGTGTAAGTGAAATAATAAGATAACAAAATGAGTATAAAAAACAATACAACAAAATTATTACAAGCAGTATTGGCTACATAATAAGTACAAAATGTCATAATGCAGTATTTTTCGAAATTCTAAAGATAGAAAACAGCAGGATTTTTTTTTTAATAGATCAGACTGTTACTACCACCTACCGCTGCAAAAAAATTTTCACCATTTGGAAATGTAAAATTATACAGTGAAAATCTAATTTAAAATAATATTTAATTAGTGTTTAAGATTTAAAAATTTATATTCCACTGTACCACCAAATAAGGCATGTTAAAAGAACTTTTGATAAAGCAAATGATATTTATGATGGTTCAGACTTTTAAATTAATTATAAATTAAAGGGAAAATTTAGTATTCCCACAAAAATGTATAAATTAACAGTTGAAGTTTTAAATACCTTTTATGTGCATCTCAAATGTTTATAAGTATGGATTAATGATAGTGTGACTTAGACTGTACAAAAAAGATCAGCAAGCTACATACAGCCCGCAGATAGGCACTAGAGATATGAGGCCGGCCCTGACACAGACTTGATTTTTTATACTAGCTTTTGGGGTCAGGCTCATTCTTTCTGAAACTTAAAATATTATTTATTTTGTTTATTCACATATATATAAAAAAATAAATAGTATTTATTTTTTCTGTTGGAAATTAGTTATTCCATTTCAAGTCATTTTAATGCTATTTTGATCAGAATAAAGGAAAAACAGAAATAGAGTTTTTTTAAATTCTAGTATTGGAATGCTTAAAAGAAAAAAAAAAAAAAAAAAAAAAAAAAAAAAAAAAAAAAGAAGAAGAAGAAAGAAAAAAAAAAAAGAAAAGGATTTGTGATATTTGCAGATTTATGTCTGACATTGATGGCAACAATCTGTTGATATGGAGCCAATCGGAAGAGGCACCAACAGTTTGGCTAGTTTGATTTTAGTTTATGACAAATAAACAGCAAGATATTTTTTTAATTGGATGGATTATTTTATTTTTTTATTTAGAGATCTAACACGAAAAGAATATTTTCTTTGATTTTTAGTCAACTAGTATATTAGATTGATGTTTGTGAATTTTTAATCTTCTATTGTGTATGAGTCATAATCACTCGTCATATGAAAGTAACATTAGTGGTTCTATGAACTCTGCTCATGTTGAGGCTTATCTCTGCACATTCACAAAGTCACTTTCATTCATAAGTACAGATAATTGGTAAGTATTGTTATTCAGATAGAAAGCAATTGAGGAATGTTTCCTTTTTTCATATAAAAACATTGGATCTTTCAGATAAGTGTGTCAAATTTTTAATTTAAGTGAATTTTCAGGGATACAACAATCATGACAGATTGCTATGAGAAAGGAATCTATATATATATAGATTCAGATATATATATATATATATTACGCTATTGTACGTGGCATAGAAATCGCAATTATTTGTTAATTGTTTAATGGCAACGCCTGAATGCTTTGATGAAATGCACATCATAGGTGATTGAACAGCATTTAATGCATCTTCAAACCTATAAGGGGGTTTACCATAGGGGGACCTTGTTCTGTCGCCAAGTGCTGCCATTTGTTGCCAATGTGGCAATATATCGCTAAATTTGTCGACTAAAATGAGTCGCCAAAAGTGATGCCAGCTTAACGATATCTCTAATATTTCGCCAAATTCCCATAGACTTCCATTGTAAATCAATAGGGTTTACTTGCTTACAGAAAATCAACAAATTGAGATATTTTAATGCACCAAAAACTAATATTAGCTTAAGGGATTATATTAATTATATTTAAGGGGGTCCAAGTAAATTTAATTATGAATAAAGTAACATGATACAATGCTTAGCATGCTTTCCCAAACATAAATTTTAAGGGAGACCAAACTGGTCGCCAAGGGCGGCTAGTCTATTATAATTTAAGATGTGCACATTTTATAGGAAATTGAAAAACGTTGTTCGATTCTTCAGCATATAAATAATAATTTTGC
Organism: Maratus speciosus; assembly: GCA_963932465.1. Lineage (NCBI taxonomy): Eukaryota > Metazoa > Arthropoda > Arachnida > Araneae > Salticidae > Maratus > Maratus speciosus. Next base: position 287,898,660 of record OZ010800.1, on the reverse strand, counting down.
CAAATATCATTCATTTATTCATAAAACACACTTTGTTAATGTGTCCATCAGATGTGCTTGTTGAATGAACAAAAAGTGAGAATTCTCTTTACCCTGAACTGCAGTTAGTGGTCTGATATATTGCTGTTTTTTTTTTTTTTTTCAATTTTCAGAGTTTAACTTGTACTTTTCAGTTTAATTATAGATACTAGTGAGATTTTGTTTTATTTGAAGGCTATTTGTACTATAGCTAAAAACTTCTGAATAGGGGAATTTTAATTATAATAGTCCTATAGATAAAGTTTAGTACAAAAGTAGCATCTTATAAGTTTATCGAGCCTTTATTCAATTTTCCATCAAAAGATCTCAGTGACTGCTCACAATATCTATGTGACAATTTTAGTTACATAAACGCAGGGTGATAGTTCTTGAGCATGCATATTCACCAGATCTGCACCTGCAGACTTCTTGTTTCCCTAGTTCAAAGGAATCCTAAAAGGCCTACACTTTGCAGATGCTGATCCAACAATGTGTGACAATGGTGCTTTGAGCGATTCCAAAAGAAACTTGCTGACAGTCTCCAGCAGCTGTACAACCGATGTCAAAAGTGCGTTGCAGCTACTGGTGATTACTTTGAATGCTAGTAAAGTTACTTTGGTTGTAACTCTTATTTCCTTTATTTTATGAGACCATTCACAGAACCTTTCAAATGTACCTTATATTTACACATATACGTGTAACTTGCTTCATTTAAGAAAAATAAAAGATTGTCTGTTTAGTAAACCAGAAAAAAAAAGCAAGACAGATGAAGATAAAAACTTTTTTAGCTAAAAAAATTTTAAAAAGGCAATTGTAACTTTGATTAATGTTGTATTAATATTATTAAAATTAATTTGGTGTATATTATTGCATGTTTTTTAATGTAATGTAATAGAAGATTACTATACCTACATATTGTTCAAATAAATGAGATTAAAATCGTCTGATATGTTTCAGTTCACTCAGTAATGTTGAATTACCAAAATTTCATTATATCAAATAAATACACTACCATTTATTTGAAGATGCCATCAACAAATTATATTCTTAAAAACCCCAATATATTAATAAAATAAACTGTGTACATTAAAATTACATTCAGAGTCATAATAGCTAAGAATAAAATTTTCCCAGAGATACCATTTGATATATATTCTTACTTAGATATCATTATGGTTTTAAAATAGAGATGGTGACTTCTGGGACTCCTTTTTCAGTATTAAAACATGTAAATTACAGTCACTATAATGATTCAATTGACCTCTAAAAACAGTAACAATTACTCAAAAGCTGTAACAAATGACATGCCTCTATTCCCTTTACTCTACATAGTTACAGAAGAAATTAATATCATTTAGTAAACTATCATTTATTTGAAAATGCCATGGACAAATAATATTCTTAAACACAATATACAATAAATTAATAAAATAAACTTTGTAAAATAAAATTAGATCCAGAGTCACAATAGCTAAGAATAAAATATCCCCAAATATACCATGTTTTATGTATTTTTATGGTTTTAAACTAGAGATGGTGAACTCCAGGACTCTTTTTTCAGTATCAGAACATGTAATTTGCAGTCACTATAATACTGTAATTGATTTTTAACAATTGCTCAGATGCTACAACAAATGACACCTCAGTATTTATCTTATTCCACATAGCAACAGAACAAATTAATATAAATTTCACTCCTAGAAATGAATATAACTTAATAAACTGCCATTTATTTTAAAATATCAACTCATGTCACCAACAAATGACTCTTAAAATCCAATTAAAATGAATAAATTGAGCACATTAAAATTACATCCAGAGTTACAATAACTATGAATAAAATATTCTCAGATAACCTTTATTATGTATTCTTAGTAATCATTACTATTTTTAGCTAAAGAGAGAAACATCTAGAACTTCTTTAACTGTAATAAAATCTGTAATGACTACTTAGATTCTGTAACAAATGGCATCTCTATATTTCTCTTGTTCATTTAACCATTTCACTGCTAGAAATTGGTATCAACTAATAAACTGTGATTTATTTGAAAATATCCTCAGCAAAGTGATGTCATCAACAAATGATTCTTACAATCCACCATACAACCTAAATAAAATGGAGTCACAACATCTATTTATAAAATATTCCTGCCAGTCTAAAAAGCTATATATTCATTGATATATAAACGAATGATGCCTCTAATTTTATTTAATTAATGGATCCAGAGTTTCTTTCATAGTTGATAGTTTCGTCAACTGAGCCATCTTCTGCAAAAAAGAATCAAGTTAATTCCAGAAATGCGAAAAAGAAAACGAAAAAATTATTAATTTCAACATTAAATTATAAACTGTGTAGCTAGTTTCTATACACCTAGTCAGTTTTAATAAATTTTGAATGTTTATTTAAATTCATTTTAATGATTGATATCTTTAAACTAATCATTAGAAGGAAAAAAGGCTTAAAAAAAAATCAAATAACTTTACACTTTAATCTTTAAAAAATTACATAAAATTATAATAAAATATCTATTTTGTTTCTACATTTAAATAAAACATAATATTTACATCTTTTGTTTATCTATATACGTAGCAAAATTCACAATAATTGTATGCAATAATGAATGATTTTACAATAAAATGTAACAATATGTTATTAATTATTGTAATTAGACATGCCTAGAGCTGCAGCAAAAGTGGTGTTGGTAGTACCCAACACCAGATACCAAGTCTGAGCACCATATTGTTGCCCCAGCAATTATTTGGAAAATAAATACAAATTTCTACACCAGGCATTTTTTGCATCTGGAGGTTGTCATGTTTTTGCTTATGAAACACTTTTTTTTTTTTAAATGCACAATAAAAGTATATAAAATGTATACATTAAAAATAGCATAATGAAGATGAAAAAATTTACCATTTTCCATGACTTCATAGGTTGTGGTTATTTCTCCTCTTGTTAAATACAGATAACTAAAAAAAGAAAATATGCTTGAGTCTGACAATATAAATGTAACTATTTATCTATCTATCTATCTATACCCATTATATACTGGGTGATTCAAAATAGAGGTTATTCTGAGTATCTCTTAAACCTTTTATGATAGAAAAAAAAACTCCCTATTACAGAAAGGATATAAATTAAGTATGGCTTCTTTCTAGGTATGACATTTGTTCTGCAAAGACCTGTATACCTATTAAAATACATTTTTTTTTTTTTTTTTTTTTTTTTTTTTTTTTTTTTTTTTTTGTAGTTCCTGGGTCTTATATAAAAAAATTAAATTTGGTATATTAATGGATATTATGGCCTTTTGCAAAATAAAAGCCATACTTGATATGTATATTTTTTATAATTGGAAGTTTGTCTGTATCATAATTGGTTTAAGAAATAATTGCCATAACCTTTATATTAGTAGTTATTTACTGCCAGGAAATATTTGTGCCATTAACTCCAAAAATATGCATTCATTTACACACAGCTTTAAACATTAAAAATACTAACATAATAGCTGTGACTATTAAATAATTAGAATGCTTTCCTATTAAATTTTCTCTTAATAATATTTTGAAACTAACTCTAATGTCACTTAAAAATTTGAAAAGTGTAAAAATTAATCAGAAAGAGCTAAAACATTATATCATTTAATTTAAAATTACAATAAAAACCAAATAAATTTCATTAATTAAAGGTAGGTTATTCACTCATTACTCATCTAAAAGTAAAGAAAAAAAAGGAATAAAAACGAATTTCAATCTGAATTTGAAGATGACATTAATATTACTTTCCTTCATATTGTTTTAAGTGTAAGTTAATTTTTTCCAAGTTATTAAATTGCAGGTTTATTTTCTATTAAACTTCTGAGATATATATCAGTTACTTTTAGCAAGTACATTCTAACATTAATACTGTTTATTTTTTTTCTTAAACTGCAGACAACAATATTTTGTTTATGTGGTTGAATGGTTGAGAACACCATTTCAGTTTGGAAGTTATAGATGAATTTATTGATAAAAAAGAAATTGAAAAATTTCGTATTATTATGTGGAAAATAAAGTAAAACATAATTTAAAAACTTAATGTATTAAGCAAAATTTCTTCTTCTGGATTTTCTTCAGTGCTGAGATTATCCTTTAAATAAAGATAAAATTGACTTGTTTATGCTAATGCGAATTGACTCTGTGATTGGTCCAGCACTTCTCATCCTGCTGTTGGTTCTTGTCAGCAATGGTGATGCATTTAAAATAAGTTGTACATTTAGTTTGAGTTGGTGAATTACTACTGAATAATTAGTTTGTTTATGGAATCATGCAGTTTTAACTTATTTGTAGATTGCATATGTGATGATTTAAATTTTGTGCTCGAAATATCATGATGGCTAATCCTCAAGAATCAGTAATTGAATTTTACTTTCAGACTTGATTATTGCCTGTTATTAAAAATTCAACAAATTAAATGTCAAGTTACTACTTTCTTTTTAAGTTAAGGAAAGCTGCTGATTCACTTTGTAAGATCGAAATTGTTTTCTTTTGAAAAGTCATGAAAAAGATGTGTGTAAATTTTTTTCAAACTGAAGAGTTATTTTCAATGTGTTGATCCAGCTGTCTACATACCTTTAATTTCTGCTCAGGTTCGGCCATATTTGTCAAATTTGTTTTTCCAGTGTATGTAGCATATGTCTTAGTTAATAAAATTGTTGATTTTATCTTAAAAGTTTCAGTTATGACTGTCTATCCCTTGCACTTACAAATTTGAATTAATTCTCGCCATTTCTGAAGTTACAGCTCTTCCATTGCTCTGCTCATTTTTCAAATTGTTGATTTTATCTTAAAAGTTTCAGTTATGACTGTCTATCCCTTGCAATTACAAATTTGAATTAATTCTCGCCATTTCTGAAGTTACAGCTCTTCCATTACTCTGCTCATTTTTCAAATTGTTGATTTTATCTTAAAAGTTTCAGTTATGACTGTCTATCCCTTGCACTTAAAAATTTGAATTAATTCTCGCCATTTCTGAAGTTACAGCTCTTCCATTGCTCTGCTCATATTTCAAAATTATCTCCACATATTTTTGAAAAGTTGTATACTAAATTTAACATAATTGTTTTAATTACAGTAGAGCGCCGATTATCCGAACAAGTTGGGACAGAGCCTAGTTCGGATAAGCAAAAGTTCGGATAAATGGACAGACTATTTAAGGAATACTTCTGACTATACTAAAATCTTCACACGTTAACTAAGTTTAGGACTGACAGCGCCAGTTAGTGCTGGCTTGTTAATTTTTTGTTAACGCTTTGTAATTGCTTAAAAGGCGCAAAGACGTGCCTTTTAAGCAATTACTTTGTACTTTGAAATTTGATTTTCATTTGAAATATTGTATGCAAGGTGAATGTTTCCCTCTGGAATAATTTCCATGTATTAATATAGTTTCTATCGATGCTGGATTTAATTATGTTCCGTGTTTGCCCCAGTTCGGTGGCTCATGATAAATATTCCATCTTGTGCTGTGTTTGTAGCCTTGCCAACATATAATAGTGAGAAATTTTCCGAGCTAGGTATCGTTCCAAGTGGTTTAGTCGGTAGAACGTCAGTGCGCTATACTGATGGCCCGGGTTCGAGTCCCGGCTTGGAATCTTTTTCACTATGTTGGCCTTTGTGCCTTTTAAGCAATTACTTTGTACTTTGAAATTTGATTTTCATTTGAAATATTGTATGCAAGGCGAATGTTTCCCTCTGGAATAATTTCCATGTATTAATATAGTTTCTATCGATGCTGGATTTAATTATGTTCCGTGTTTGCCCCAGTTCGGTGGCTCACGTTGAATATTCCATCTTGTGCTGCGTTTGTAGCTTTGCCAACATATAATAGTGAGAAATTTTCCCTGCTGGGTATCGTTCCAAGTGGTTTAGTCGGTAGAACGTCAGTACGCTATACTGATGGCCCGGGTTCGAGTCCCGGCTTGGAATCTTTTTCACTATGTTGGCCTTTGCGCCTTTTAAGCAATTACTTTGTACTTTGAAATTTGATTTTCATTTGAAATATTTGCTACGTTCTGAGAATTGCATAATTATTTTGCTTAACACATTATTTGTAAGTCACTGGTGATTCCAGTGCACTATTACTTTATACAGCCAAGTTAATCATTTAAAATACACAGCAGTTTTATTTTCGGCAGTTGTCTGCATCAATAATAATGTACAGCACACAATTTTTAACAATGGCATCTACTTTTGAATGTTCTCAGAAAGTTGAATCACAGTATCAATTTCTGACTTGACTCATGCACATAGCCTTGGTAAAAAAATAATATATTTAAACAAATAAAAGACTAAATGAATCAGTGATGATTCACAAAAATAACAACAGTGAAAATTACATTTCATAGGAAGATTTTAAATTGGCATTATTCTTGTGATGAAACAAAAGAAAGAAAACTAAAAACCCCTTGTGTAGAACTAAAAGGTTGGTTGGTTGGTTGATTTTTGATGGCCGATTACCTACACGAGGGATATAGGCCCGAGGGGGAAGGGCCCTCCGTGGGGGTCTTTCTAAGGGAACCTAACCCACATTTACGCATGGAAATTCAAGGTTTGAAGAAAACCTCGAAAACTCCGAATGATAAGGCCAATGGGTGCGATTGGGTTCGAACCCAGCACCTCCTGCCAACCAGCTTCGAGAGCAGAACCTCTCGACCACTGGTGGGGCGCAGAACTAAAAAGAATAAAACTAAAACCCCTTGTGTAGAACTAAAAGGAATAAAACTCCCTTTAAAATTAGAAATTAGTCTGGGAGAACATTTTAGCACACATGGCCTTTTTGGCAGCCAAAACATTAATAAATATCAATATTGGTATATCTAGAGTGAGGTAAATAGGCTTTTTCTCTTAATCACAGGGAAAAATTCCCTAACATTATTTTGCTGTAAAACTTCATATACAGGGCTTGGTTAAGGTTGTCTGGGGATAAGATAATTTTAATGTAATTTCTTTAGCCGAAATAGCTCATTTCCAAAGTAATCTTAGCAATTTTGGAGCACAAGACTGTCTCAAAATTGACATTAGCAGCAATCAGGTCCTGCTTATATTAAATATATATATACACATTGAACTTATATAAAATAAAATACATAGCAAAACCTACTAAGACTGAATCCCAAGAAATTGAAAAACTAAGTTTTGTTTTAGACAAGTTTCTGTCTTTCACATATAAAATTACACGGTCTTCTATAAAATGGGGCCATGAAAATTTCCATTTAAAGCAGAATTCAGTTTTCACAACTTTCACTGTATTTATATTAATAAATATATATGTTTTTAATGTGTAGCCTTAAGGGTGTACTCAAAAAAATATTTTTTCACACAACAGCTTGAAATTGTCTGACACATTTTCAGTCTCATTTTTAAAGTTAAAAACATGAAACTTGCTGACGTGATTTTTGAAGAGATGTAAATGAGTGTGTGTTTTCCTTTTTCACGCAATTAATTAGAACTTGATTTATAAACAATTATTTTCTCAGTTGTGACCATCTTTTCGTTCCCAGCTCTCTAGCTCTGGGGAAATTTGGTTCAAAATGCCAACTTTGGCAGCGTTTTTTGCAATATATTTTGCCTTTATCAAAAAATCCACAAGCACGGCACATTATATAGTTTCTGAATAAGAGAATCTGCCAATTTGATGCATTTCAGAACAAAAATGAATCAGAAAACAAGCAGTTTGGATTTGAGTACACCTGTAAAGTCAAATAACTGATTGATGTAACATTAATTTAAGTTTAGTTTTTCTTGGTTAAATTGAAGGGAAGCCCTAGTCATTGTTGTGTGAGGAAAAAAAAAAAAAAAGGTTTCCTAAAGAATAAATAAACAATTACGCTACTTGTTCTATGTCGCATTGAACTATAAACTTTGATTACCTGCTCAGATCATAGAAAATAGAATAGTGTATAGATTAGGATATGCCTAAAACTCAAACTATTCTTGTTGGCTCAACTTAACCTGAAACCAAAGCTCTTTAACACAAAACTGAACCTGAACCCAATCCAAAATGAAGAAAAATTAAACTATTTCAAGCATAAATTTTTAATATCATAAAAGAGGCAAACATAAACAATACTATGAGTTGTAATTACTGAGCTATCTTGGATAAATGTGAAGGACCTAATTCTTTCAGCATGGACATTTTTCGTGCAGTTGGAAAATTACAACTCATATCATTTATTTAGCAATTAGAATAATGTTAATAAAATTAATCTAGTGTACATATCCAGCATTTACTGGAATTCCATTACCTGCAATTTATTCTGTTGAGCTGATTCATATGATCAATAAGGTTAGCTGGCTGAGTTAGGTTCTCCAGATTCATATGGGATAGCTCAGTTGGCAGAGCATTGGCAGATTCAGCCAAGAGATCCCTGGTTTGGACATTTTTGACCAGTTGGAAAAAATTACAACTCATATGATTTATTTACCAATTAGAATAATGTTGATAAAATTAATCTAGTGTAATTACATATCCAGCATTTACTGGAATTCCATTACCTGCAATTTATTCTATTGAGCTGATTCATATGATCAATAAGGTTAGCTGGCTGAATTAGGTTCTCCAGATTCATATGGGATAGCTCAGTTGGCAGAGCATTGGCAGATTCAGCCAAGAGATCCCTGGTTTGGACATTTTTGACCAGTTGGAAAAAATTACAACTCATATGATTTATTTACCAATTAGAATAATTGTGTTAAAATTAACCTAGTGCAATACCCTGTTCAGATAGGACACTTCAGATATCTTAGATCGCCAAACTCTCTCGGTGAGTTTCAACTTTCTTTGGCTAGATAGAGAAACTATTAATCACTCTGATTGGCTATAAAGCTCCACTTTAAATAATTGGCTGTTGCTGCCAGTTTTATTTTATATGCATGCACACACGTTACATTTATTCAGATCTCAGACACAGTTACATTAACTGAGTTATCTTAGATGAGTTTTGCGATGTGAACAGATATACAATTCCAGGAGGGTACCATCTCAAAAATGGCAGTCTAAGATATCTTAAATATCTGATCTGAACAGGGTATAATTATGCATCCAGCATTTATTGGAGTTCCATTACCTGCGATTTATTCTGTTGAGCTGATTCATATATGGGGCATTCTCACAATCTTTTGACTTTTATGCCCCTGAATAATAATTTTTATTTTAGTACATGTTCTTTTGTTTTTTCTATTTCATATACTGGGGAACATCCCATTGCATGATTGCATAACAATATTAACGAGATAAATAAGTTTTGGACGATGTTGGGGGTCCAAATACCAGGAAAACTTCTATACCGTCCCGTGTCCCTGATGCTGATTTTGAAGTTTGGAGCTGTCTGTATAAAATTGTTTCAATAAAAATAATTCAACGTAATTTTTTTCCTAAACTGGAACTATTGTTTTATATAAATATGTAGCAAAAAATTAACCTGCACACCTTTTTACGATTGACATTATTTTTCAAACTCTGTCCCTGGGTTTTAGATTCCTTACCGTCCCTCTTCTAAAATTATACAGAAAATCACTTCAGATGCAGCCACAGAATTTTTTTCAACTTTTTTCTCATGCAGACGTACGCTAGAGAAAGAATATCTATAATTCTTTGACAGGAAATTTACTGCAGAATTTAAATCAGCATTTGAATATCAATTTCAAGCATCGTGACTTTATTGGTAGTCTTGCCGTCCCCAAGGTTTATTCCTGCACTTTTCAAGGTAAATTAATTTTTTTTTTTAATTTAATCCAATGTAAATAACTGTTTCTAAAAATCAATAAGCATTGTGGCTACCACTTAGTCTTAACATGATTTGGTGATAATTTTCATTACCGTACCATCCTTAACGTCCCTTTTTTCCTATACCGTCCCCCTTTTTTTACCTTACCGTTCCTTCTTTAACACCTCTTTAAGACAATGTTATACCAAAATTTTGTACTAAAAATACTACATTGTTATTATTTCTTATTTGAATGTCCTGTGGGTACTATGCAAATTCATTATAAGTAAACATTTAGAAGAAAATAAAAAGTTTTAGTGGTAAAATGGTAAGGAAAATTAAACTTGCAAGTTTAACATAAACCTCGGTTAAATAAAAAAATTTTCACTGCTGGCCATTTTTTCTTTATTTCGAATCATTAAGGAATTCGCATATCAGATTAAAATGTTATTTTAGCAAGTTTAATTTCACCAGATTTTTATTCCCAAAAGTCAAAAGATTGTGAGAATGCCCCATATAAGACCAGATGCTATGATCAATAAGGTTAGCTAGGTAACTTAGGTCCTCTAGATTCGTCCGGGATAGCTCAGTTGGCAGAGCATTGGCATCTTCAGTCAAGAGATCCCTGCTTTGAATCTTGGTTTGGACCTTTTTTGCCCAGTTGAAAAATTGCAATTCATATCATTTATTTACCAATTAGAATAATTGTGTTAAAATCAATCTAAACAATACTATCTCAATAAAGATTTTGATTATCAAACCTAAAAAGCTAGAAGTATCTAAATAAAATATCTGTAGGTGACTTACATAACAATAGCAAATGCACAAGCCTGAAGAAATGCAACTATTTCAAAGCAAAGTCCAGGAAAAAAATCCATTGTTTTCTTGTAAATAGATGTCATAGTAAATGTCCCAATTAAAAAGCAAAAGTTCTGCATCATGGTGGTGAAAGCAAAAATTCTTCCTATAACAAGAAATCACTGTAAAGTACTTTGTTAAATGTACAATTTTCCATAAATATATTTCTAGTTGTCTGCACATGATTATGTAATTTTTTAAATTGAGATTTCTGTACTTGTCACATAAAGATTTGCAACTAAATGATCTTTTATTTTATTTTTTATATAATACAAGATGGCAGAATAGAATACTACTAATGCATTTGTTTGAATTGTAAATCAATTTCTACGCAATTTTAAATTTGTTAACACTAATCACTGACATTTATCAAGAAGACATAAATACGATAAATGGGTATAAAAGTTAAAAAATTCAGTTTAACGAAAATATTTAATTGGTGTACACATAAGTTAAACATAAAATTAACAACTTCATCAGTAAGGATAATCTTTACATTAATTTATTTCAAGCTAACTTATTTGGCCGTGGGATAATAACCTTAAATATACCTAAAATCAGTGTTGAATTCAGATATTTTTTTTCGGAAGAGATTTCTCTGGGGAAAAATTGTACTTCCAGACAATTCATAAGCACAAAATCCCACATCTTTTGGAGCAAGAGGATTGAATATTTTGAAGTTCAGGGAGAAGGAAATGTCCCCTCCTGCCGGCCATCCCCAGAATTAAACACTGCCTAAAATAATCTTATTATTCCTCAGGGTTACTTTAAATACATCCAAATCTCACTAGACTAGTCTGTTTCTCCAAACAAACTCCATGTGCCACATAGAAAAGAAGAGCTCTGTGAGGTAAGTTGTATCATCATAAAAATGGATTTAGGCGATAAAAAAAGTTGCTTAGCAAACCTAAATTCTTCTAATTTTAGTGAAAACATCCATGCCCTTGCTTTCTTTAAAAATTTGAAAAAAAATAAAAGAACACTTTTATATTTTTTATTTGATCCCTGAATGTATACTCTAAACAGGAAAAATAAAATACAAGACTGGATGGATAAAAAAAAACAAAAAATAAGTAGATACTGATTGATAAAAAACAAACTTCTTATTTTTGGCAAAATAACAACAAAAAATAATAAGAATAAAAAAAATAAGAAATAGCTGTATGAATCCTGAATTAACTTTACTGAAAAGAGGGCAAAATTTACTATATTGCACAAAAAGATTTAACTTGGGTTGCTTTTATGAGGGGCTCAAAATTGATGGCAAACTTGGAAAATCAAGGAAATAACAAGTTTTCCATTCAAGAAAAAATAAGAAAAACTCTAAAGTTTCCTCAGGTGCATTTAGAATCTGCTTTTATCTAAAACCAAATTTCCAACAACTACATACAATAGATTTTCCTAGTCATCGCCAGGCGCGGATCCACGGCAAAAAAAAAATATATATATATATATAAATCCACCGATTATTGCGAATTTTGACAAATGGTCGCCGAAAAAAATAAATTTTGTCAATCGTTCGCAGGTAAAAGGATCGCTAAAGAAACGCGAATTTCGTCAAAGGATCGGGCAAAAAAAGCAAATTTCATCAAAGGATCGCGAAAAAACGCGAATTTCGTCAAAGAAGCGCGGGAAAAACGCAAATTTCGTTAAAAAATCGCGAATTTCGTCAAAAGATCGCAGAAAAAACGCGAATTTCGCCAAACAATTGCGGAAAAAACGCTATTTTCGCGAAAGAATCGCGCAAAAAACGCCAATTACGTCAACAGATTTCTGAAAAAATACCAATTTCTTCAAAGAATCGCGAAAAAAATACGCGCATTTCACCAAATAATACCTGAAAAAACGCGAATTTCGCCAAAGAATCCCCGAAAAAACGCGAATTTCGTCAAAGAACCGCGGAACAAACGCGAATTTCGTTAAAAAATCGCGCATTTCATCAAAGGACAACGAAAAAACGCAAATTTCGTCAAAGGATCGCAGAAAAAAACACGAATTTCGTCAAATGATCGCAGGAAAAATGCGAATTTCGCCAAACAATTGCGGAAAAAACGCTAATTTCGCGAAAGAATCGCGCAAAAAACGCTAATTTCGTCAACAGATCTCTGAAAAAAATACGAATTTCTTCAAAGAATCACGAAAACATACGCGAATTTCGCCAAAGAATCCCTGAAAAACGCGAATTTCGTCACAGGGCCGCGAAAAAAACGCACAATTCTCCCAGGCGTGCATCCACGGGGGGGGGGGGGGGGGGGGGGGTTCGCCCGGGGCAAAGAAGGGAAGAACAAATTTATCAAATTGGTTTTTAAGAAATCAACACACTATATGCCTTTTAGCTTTTAACTGACTAGGATTAGGACATAATCCTTTTTTGCTCATTCATCAAATACCCCTTGAAATTTATCAGTGTGGATGGCAATAACAGTACATTTTTTACACATTAGTGGCTTTCTTCAGAAAACATTAAGATGTTTGAATTTTTCAAAGGACCTTTCTTTTTCTAGTTTCTTTCTTTCTTTGGAAATCGCTATGAATCCCATTCTTTTCTCAAACAATAAAGCACTCCTAAAAAATATCGTTATACAGAAATTAGAATTGCAGCTTCTTTGAAAGAACGAAAAAGTTTCAACACTTTAAATGGATCCGCATAACGCTGTCAATTTCTGTTGTAGAGATTCATCAAAAGGTACATGAATTGGCATTGTCCCCCACCTCAACCCATAGTGCCAAAAATTATGGCCCCATATGCCTTTTGACAGGAGATAATCCTTTTTTGTTTACTAATTGCCGAAACGTCAGTGAGGTTTACCACTGACATCCGAAAAGTGTTTAGTTTTCGTTTGCTTGTCTGTTTGTTCCGCAGAAACTGCCGTTAAAAGCGTTGGATTTATATCTTGGGGGAGCGACCACTCCGATCGATCCCCCCCTTCCGTTATTGCGCGCCTAGGGAAATCTCCTCCTGGTGCTAATTGTGCAATTTTTCCGAAACCCTTTGGCGAAATTCGAGTATTTTTTTTCACGCTTCTTTGCCAAATTTAGCGTTTTTTGCACGATTCTTTCGCCAAATTAGCGTTTTATCCGCAATTGGCGAAATTTGCATTTTTTCTGCGATCCTTTGACGAAATTTGCTTTTTTTTTTTTCATGGTCCTTTGATGAGATGCCTGATCTGTTGACGAAATTCATGTTTTTTCTGCGCTTCTTTGATAAAATGTGCGTTTTTGCACAATCCTTTGAAGAAATTGGTGTTTTTTGCACGATCCTTTGACGAAATTCGCATTTTTTTAGATCCTTTGACCTGCGAAAGATTAACGAAATTAATTTTTTTTCGGAGACCATTTGTCGAAATTCGCGATAATCGGTGGATTTAATTTTTTGATTCAAGGGGATGGGGTGATCTCCCTACTTCCTTGGATCCACGCCTGTGAAGAGGTACACACACCACTTAGATGACACATTTTGACTTTCAAGGATGTTAAGGCCCTTCAGATTTCTGAAGGCGATCCTTTTTCAGAGATTATCGTCTTTCAGAAATCTGATAGTATTAAAAAATGGATGTGATGGTTATGTTTTTCAGCTTTCGATAATTGGTTTTTTCTGTATATTTTAGTGCAGAATCCAAAAATAACCTCATTTTTTACCATACCATCACGTCAGGATTTTTCACAAATCGCAAATTTTTAAAAACTCGAAACATTGCGAAAATCTGCAACTATAAAATAGACAACTTTTTCATAAAAATTTATTCATTTTTTCGCGTATACTATGCATTTTTACAGTTAAACATGTAAAATATTGTGTATTTAAAATCTTTATAATTTTATTCCATGTGTGGAAGTTTCTTTGAACTGCTCATGCTCTTCGCGCTTTTCCTTTAATCTTCTCTATGGGGTTCATCTCGGTATCCTCTTTTATTCTGGCGGTTGATAAGGCTGGGAAATTTGTCACAGATGTATTTAAAACATTTACATTCTTTTGTTTAGGCTTTGACAAACTTCTTTGAGAGATTTTCACTATTTTTTTACTTTTTAACTTTGAAATTTACGATATGCGAAAATCGTGATGTGATGGTTAAAAATGAAGGTTATTTTCGGATTCAGTGCTAAAAATACATCAAAATCAATTATCAAAAGTTAAAAAACACAATCATCGCAGGCTTGTGTTATAATTGTTGCTGAAACTTCACAATAACTAAAAGAACAAAAAATAAGATAAATAATTGCCATAGTACAAGAGTAAAAAGAAAAAATATAAGACATTTAATAAATAAATTCTGTTATAACGTTTTTAATTTTTAGATCTAACAATAAACCATGTTTTCAGGAGAGGACGGGATTATATAATAAGAGTGTTGTATAACGAGTGTATTCTAGGGTTGTGGATTTGAAGGAATCTCTTGCATAAAAGTATAAATTACTGGAGACAAAAAAATATTCAAAGAAACTACCCCACTTTAACTTTAAATAAAATAATCTCTCTCTTTTCTTTGCAATAATTGAACAAATGGTCTATTTACCACATCATTTTTCAGCTTTGCAAAATACTCAAAAATGTGGTCTTTTATATTACACTTTGATTGGTAATATTAACAAACAACTGCTGGTTTGCAATTTTTGAAACACTTGCGTTTTTGGTGTCAGCAGTGTGCGAAGAGAAAACTGCGCCCGGGCAAAGTTTCAATATGGCGCCCCCCCCCCCCCCCCCAAAAAAAAAAACTTTTCTTTGTGACAGGTGTCACAAAACTAAAAAGTGCAGAATCAGAAAGAAATTTTACTGAATACATATTTCGCGTTTATTTTGAAATATTAGGTTTAATTTTAATTCAGAAATTTCAAAAAACTAAATAACATAAGAGAAAATTGCACTTATATTTTGGCAATTCCAAGAAAGAAACCCCATGCTATTTTGACAGTATATGTTTTTGTCACAAGCACAGACTCAGAAAAGAGAAGGTTAACAAACGAGATTAAGACAAAGACCCAAGACAAGTTTTGAAAAGAAACAAGTCCTTATTCATAAATTTGTATTTCGGTGAGGGGGGTAAAAGACAATGAAATAACTTTGAAACGAAAAATATATGTATTTCCATTGGGAAAAAAATTCAAAATATGTAAATATACATTTTTTTTTTTTTTCAAAAAAGAAGAAAAAAAGAGGTTTGTAGTATAAATTTGGCACCCCTCAATTTCCGCATCCGGGGCGACTGCCCCCTTTGCCCCCCACTTCGCACGGTCCTGTTTGGTGTGGTGAAATATTTTATTTCTTTTTATGACTGTCACTGATAAGTTCTTCGTCTCTCAATCACCAAACTTACATCAAGCTTGCTTTTGAAGAAATAATGTATAAATTTAATTTTGATTTTGCACGGTCAATTTGTGAAAATATTGTTTGCATTATTTAAGTATTGCATGGCAGCACAATATTTATTTATTTCCAGTGTCACTTCTCAAAGTTAAATTAACATAGAAAATCCTATGGAGATCATAATTTTTTTGATTTTTCTTCCCACCTTTTTGTCCCTGATGCCACAAATTTTTAAATCTTTGCTAATTCTAATAATATTATAAAGTCAAAGTGTAAAAACATTTGCCTGACGTTAGGTTCAAATGATAAAATGCTTTTGCATATAGGTGGATTATAACACAGAAAGTAACATATGCTATATTTTATTTACTTTATTCAAATACATTTCTTAATAATTCCAAATTTCACTATTTTCACTGAGAATCAGTGGACATTTTTTCTCTATTGTTGCAAAAAAATTCAAAAGCCGTAATAATTTGTCCACAGCAATTAATTTTCAGTTAAAAGATTTGCACGTGAAAAATTAAATTTAAATAATTTTTTTTAAAAATTAAAAAGGCTGAATCCATATCAACTCAGGCAGGGGGGTTACCTTCATAGTCTCAGAAGTTTTTGAATTGAACATATGTTAAAATTTAAGAAAAAGTAAGATACTTGTATATTTTCATTTTGCTCAAAAAAATTCCTGGCCCGAGATACAGGCCGCCAAAGATGATATCCCCGGCATCCTTTCTCATTCGCGATTTTCGATAAAAATTTTAAAGTGCTCTATCTCTAGAACGGTGCAAGATATTTTGTTGCGATTTATTTTATTTTAAAGATAATATTCTTCTGTTTAAAATGATATACCGAATTTTGAAAAATGTATTCAACTTTTCTTGTGGCAGCCTTTTGAAAAGAAAAATTTTTTTCAAAAAAAAATTTTTTTTTTGGAAATGCCAATCCCAAAAATTTTCATTTTTTTGCTGTTGATCAATACCATTGGGAACTACCTTCACTGTAAAGGAGAACTTCCACTTTTGAGTTTAACAAATTTTAGAAACATTTAAAAAATTCAGAGAAGTTTACAGGAACTGTATATATACAGTTCCAGTAAAAGTCACTGAATTTTTGCTTATTTGTATCATATTTGTAAGGGTAAGCCTACTATATATCCTAAACAAGTTAGAAATTGCAATATCAAATGTGGCAAATGAGGTGCGTGCATAGTATCAACTAGTTTTATAAATATTCAGATCTTGGTGCAATAAGTTACTCTTGTGCAAAAAGGGCATGAATACAAAATTTATTATGATTCTACATATTAAATTCAGTAATACGGAAGTAATATGAATTCATCTTAAAAGGACTTAATCGCCATGGCAACCTAGAATCATTACCTATCATGGTATATCATTGAATCAATTATGTATTATAGGATTTTTAAATAGAATGAAGAAAACTTTTATTAATGTCTTTTGTGTTTTAATTTGATTTTCATAGCATTTGAAGTGATACATACTTTATTTTCAATACCGAACATAGTAAAACAATCTCAATAACATATATCAATTACACAGCAATACAAATTATATTAATACAAGTTAGAGTTCAGACAGATGGGCAGACAAATCGAATACATAAAGACTTTTAACTATGTTGGAAATTGTTAAAAACACATAAATAGGTCGGAATTTGACTTTTAGAAATTTATGTCAATAGACGGAAGCATACTTGAATACTTTCATACAACCCTGTATTTTACCTACTATCTTTATATACCTGCCACTATTTAGCTAATATTTAATTAAGATTAAAACATCTTTAAAACCAGTGAAATCACACTTCCAGAGATTATCATCCATAGACGGCCATGTATCTAATTCTTTGCGTGGACCTGTATATCATTTTATCTATATTCTCCAAACATATCTTAGTATACTAAATGTAGTTCAGTGTAAAAATGCATAACTCATTTAAAAAACACCTTTAAGCTACTTTCATTCATACTCAGTAAACCCTTAAGATTTCTTTTGTGTAGCCCTGTATATGATCTACAGCATTTATGCAAACAATGTAATATGGAAAAATTTAGTTAAACTTAAAAACTCAAACACAACTAAAAATGCACTTCCAGCAATACCCTTACGATTTCTTTTGTGTAGCCCTGTATATGATCTACAGCCTTTATACACACAACGTAATATGGAAATATTTAATTAAACTTAAAAACTCATATCACAACTAAAAATGCACCTCTAGCAATCATCGCTAATGTACAGTATTTCCAATAAGGTAAAGTATCCGAAATCTTTTGTGTCCCCCTGTAAACACTATGCACTTTCTATGACACAGGAAGTAATTTTTTGTAAACCTCTGCAATAAAGTATGTATCACTTCAAATGCTATGAAAATCAAATTAAAACATAAAAGACATTAATAAAAGTTTTCTTCATTCTATTTAAAAATTCTATAATACATAATTGATTCAATGATATACCATGATAGGTAATGATTCTAGGTTGCCATGGTGTTTAAGTCCTTTTAAGATGGATTCATATTACTTCCGTATTACTGAATTTAATATATGGAATTATAGTAAATTTTGTATTCATGCCTTTTTGCCCAAGAGTGTAACACTTATTGCAGCAAGATCTGAATATTTATAAAACTAGTTGATACTATGCACGCACCTCATTTGCCACATTTGATATTGCAATTTCTAACTTGTTTAGGATATATAGTAGGCTTATCCTTACAAATATGATACAAATAAGCAAAAATTCAGTGACTTTTACTGGAACTGTATACATACAGTTCCTGTAAAATTCTCTGAATTTTTTAAACGTTTCTAAAATTTGTTAAACTCAAAAGTGGAAGTTCTCCTTTACAGTGAAGATAGTTCCCAATGGTATTGATCAACAGCAAAAAAATCAAAATTTTTAGGATTGGCATTTTCGAAAAAAAAATTTTTTTTGAAAAAAAATTTTTTTCTTCAAAAGGTTGCCACAAGAAAAGTTGAATACATTTTTCAAAATTGGGTATATCATTTTAAACAGAAGAATATTATCTTTAAAATAAAAAAAACCGCAACAAAATATCTTGCACCGTTCTAGAGATAGAGCACTTTAAATTTTTTATTGAAAATGGCGAATTGGAAATGGTGCCCAGGATGCCATCTTTGGCGGCCTGTATCTCGGGCCAGGAATTTTTTTGGGCAAAACCAAAATATACAAGTATCTTATTTTTTATTGAATTTTAACATATGTTCAATTCAAAAACTTCTGAGACTATGAAGGTAAGATTTTTTCTTTGGCTGCCTGAATTGACATGGATCATACCAAAAGGAGATGAATATGGCACCATAGTAGAAATAAAACAAAAAGTAGCCGGGTTGCACCGTTAATATGACGTCAGCATTACACACGGACATGTTTTTTTCAGAACAATATATATATTGTTCATAAGCAATTTCTTTTTGTGGCATCAAGAAAAACATTTTTATTTGTAAATTTTAAAAAGATAGTGACTTTTAACGTTAAGTCTAGGATATTTTGGCACAGATGTCATACATTGGCGTGATTTTTTTCTGACGCCAATTTGGCGAAAACATCAACATCCGGGCTACCATATCAAGCAAAATAACGACACTTTGGTGCCAGTTAAGTATCTGACATTGGCATCAGAAAAAAATCGCACCAATATGGCGCAATATGGGTATATGACATCTGTGCCAATATTTTTTTATCTAAAATTATTTCTCAAGGTCTTTTGTCATTTTTCTGTGTGGTACAGAAGCGACTGGTGTTGCTGCTAAATAAATACTCTAAGTTAAACTTAATTTCCTCTTGCTGGAAACAGGGTATAAAAATTTAAGTAATTTTTTTTTTTTTACGTTTCACTGTATTACCTCTGTACTGTTGTAAAATATTAGCAGTCAATATTTAACACTATTTTTTCATTCATAGCTTTCCCGAGTGGAAAATAGGATAACCAAATTTCAGTAAAATTGATAATTTATTTTTTTTATTATAAATCTTTTATGCTCAGATTGGAAGTTTTTGTCCAAACTATGACAACCTGCATTACTGCACTGATGAAACATTTTGTATTAAATATTAGTTTGCACCACAGCTTGTGATGTGATACCTTGTAAATCAATCCCTGATCATGATACATTCCGTTAATTTTGAAATGACTTCGTCTAAATGTAGTAGTTATTAAAAAAAACTGGTACTTGTTAGTTATCCTGTCGACCAAAAATATATCGCCAAACTATAAGATTAAATGCCAATAGTGGTTGATTGTAAATGTCACATTCACTTGACTTTAAGCAAGTTATACGTGTTTAAGTCATCAAGTAATTTTTATTTCGACATTTTATTTGTATTTTTATTAATGCTACACTAATTTATTTGTTCTTTCGTTATTCAAAATAAAAATTATATCAATTTGTATAATTTAGGGATGCAACGGATATCCGGCATATCCGGCTGATTTTTCAACATCCGAAATACCGTCGGATATCCGGATCACAATCACCGGATATCCGACTTCTCTGCCGGATATCCGGCAGAGCGCAGCGAGGTGAATATATAAGGATAACAGAAATAGTTTAACCCCCAATTAATGCCGAACAATTTTGTTTATAATGCAAAATATGAAAGTAAGTTCACTATACATGAGTAAAAGGTAATTCTCAAAAGTTTAAAGAATTGCCAGCTTTCCTAACATTGATATTTGAACTCTTTATAATAAATTAAAGAATTTATGTTTACTTCTTTCAGAAAATTGTATCTTTACTTTCAGAATGCAAAATAAAATTTGAAGTTGTTTATTAAAGTATGACTTTATTAATTTTCTTTTTTTTTTTTAAAGTTTAACAATTAAACAGGCCAATTTTTAGAAGAAAGTATTGTAATAGAAATTTTTTCGATTTCCGGTTTTTAACGGATTTAAATGTTTTAGAGGTCAGCCTCCTTCAATATGTAAACACTCCACTGGAAGGAAGGGGGCCACGTAATCGCGATTTTTGTGCCATTTTCATTATTGTACCACCGAAAAGTGTATGAAGTTAATCATATAATTGAACAAAATTTTTTGTATTTGTTTTTGGCTATGTCCAGCAGGTTCTCCTTTAAATTGGAAATATTCCGCCAAAATGGGGCGCTGTAATAGCGATTTTTGTGCCACTTTCATTCTTGTACCATCAAAAAGTGTATGAAGTTATGCATAGAATTGAACCAATTTTTGGGGGTATGTTTTTGGCTATGGCCAGTAGGTCCTCCTTCAATTTGAAAATATTCTGCTGGAAGGGGGCGCTATAATAGGGATTTTTGTGATATTTTCATTATTTTACTATTGAAAAGTGTATGAAGCTAAGCATAGAATTGAACCAATTTTGTGTGTATATTTTTGGCTATGGCCAGCAGTTTCTCCTTGCATTTGGAAATATTCTGCCAGAAGGTGGCACTGTAACAAAGATTTTTGTAAAATTTTCTCGATTTTTCACAGTTTTTTTTTTTTTTTTTTTTTTTGTGCTGTATATTGGCGGCTCATGAAGCGAAGGGAACTTCGCATCCTGCTAAGCTGGCTATTCACAAACAGCTGATGTACAACAGAATAACGAAAAAATTATTGATTTTAATAAATATCATAATTGAGATTAACTTATTCTTATTCTGATTAATTGACTGGAGCAGAAATTTTAGATCAAAATCAAAGTTGGTATAATATTGAACTAATAATATTAAAGTATCGTAACATTTGGAACTACTTTTTGAAATATTAAGACGTATGAGATAGAAGAAAGTTTTGGGATTGGCAAATCCAACTAGTTGTTTTTGTAACTTCATTATAAATATTTAAAATTAAAAGTAATTTTCTTTTCCTTTTAAATACTATAAAAATAATTTAACTTAAAACTAAACGTGACTTAGAGCAAAAACAATATTAAATAATTAAAACAGAAAAAGGGCATCAATTAAACCTATGTTTGGAGAAAATAACTCTTTAATCATGGGTATATTAGTAGATATTTTATGTTTAAATTATAAAAAGAAAGTATGTAGTATTTTTTTGTGAAAATACTCTACAATTATATGCATATTAATTGGTTAAAATTTATTATACAAATTATCAGCATTTCATTGTACAAATTAATTATTAGCAATTATCAATATAGTCAATCCCATATCCAAATCCAGTAGCAATTATCAGCATTTCATTGTACAAATAAACAGAATATTTTAATGTTTAAATTACATTTTTTATGCAATATTATTAATATACATTACAGGGCTTGAATGGCAGATACAGGGCTTGAATTTCGAGACGAGATGGCAGGATTCGTGTCCTAAAGATTATTATTGTGTCCTATTTATTATGCCCTATTGTGGGCGGGCGGCTCCTGTTTCCAAAAAATCATTTTCCGAAAATGTTTCTTTGTAAAAGAACGATCAAGTCTCGGGACCGACCGACAAATTTCGTGATATTTTCTACTATCGATTAGCAGATTTCACAGGTTCTTCTTAAGACAGATTGACAAAATTCATAGTTGTTTTTCTGCATCTGACTGAAAAATTTTGTGCTTTTTCTCCACGACCGACTGACGAATTCCACGATTTTTTCTAGAGACCGATCGGTGAATTTCATAATTTTTTTTTCTCGGGATCAATTGACAAATATAGCAATTTTATTCTGTGACCGATTGGCAAATTTCCCTGTTTGTTCTTGCGACATACTGATGAAAAGAACGATTGTTTTTTTGCATCTGATTGAAAAATTTCGTGTTTTTTCTCTGCGACCGGCTGAGGAATTTCACGATATTTACTCGTGACGGACTGGCAAATTCCACGATATTTTTCCATGATCGAAAGACGAATTTTGTGATATTTTCCGATTTCCCATGAACTTAAGTTTTCTTCTTGCGACCGGTCGACAAATTTTGTTATTTATTTCAGGGGTGATTGTGTTCAGGTAATATACCTGAATTCAGGTATTTATTTCATTTTCAGTACTGGAATTCCAGTTTTTCTGATAGTTAAATTCATAAAATAACACTAAAATATCAATTTTATGTGACTGTTAAACATAATTAAAAACAATATATTTCATAATGAGAGAAATGGACCTCCCTGCAATAAATTATATGTTATCTCTCCATACCAAAACTTCTTGCTAAAATTTCAGGTATTTTTTCAGGAATTCACAATCACCCCTGTTATTTTCACCATAATTGACGAAATCGGCGATATTTTTTTTAAGACCGATTTATGTATTTTGCGATGTTTTTTCCCTGTGCCCAAAATAGGAAATAACTAAAAGGGCAGTAATGGCCACCGGAGACTGAGCCCTACCAAATTGGCCAATAGTCAGCACTAAACAAGATGAGATTACACTTGTGGCACACATGAAGAAAAAAAAAAATTGGTGAACTTAAAATAACATGTTTAGAAATAACAAACTAGTTGATTTTTGCAATTCACAGAAATTAGGACATGACTTTTAAAATCAACCTTTTATCATGTAATAGAAGAAATCAATTGACTATTTCTTTTCAAACTTTGGATATGGATTTAAAATTCCAATGCATTGCAATTCCATGCAAAAAAATCTGCAACCGAAATCGAGAAAGTAAAAAACAGTCGTATGAAAGATCGAGCTCTGCTATCTTATGCAAAAAGAATCTTTTAAAACTTTTCAAATTTAAACAATTAAAAAAAACCCCTGCCCACTGGTTTAACATTACGGAATGGCCATTTTCAAGTTAGTGAAGGGTCCCCTTAAGTGTTTAACTGTGTGATGTGAATGAAAAAAAAAAATTAAAATTGGTAACAATATTATGATAGTGTTAGAAAGTGTTTTATAATGTATGACTAATGACTAATGTGTGATTTTTTGTTCTTGCTAAAATTTCCCATGGGTTAATATAGAATTTCATGATTTGAGAAGGGAAAACCAGTTTCACTGGAATGTCCCTTAACAAACGAAATTACTTTGAGGAAATAAATGTTTCTTAAAATCTTACAAAAATAAAGTATTTCTTAACAAAAATAAATAAATAAATAGGAAGGATTCACAAGGAGTTTATTTAATATTATTAATTCATACTCAATAGATTGAAAAAATTTCAATGTAAGCATAACATTTATTCATTAATCTTTCAAGTACAGTAAAACTCCGGTTATCTGAAAAGCATGGGACTAAAACATATTTGTTGACTGGGGTTCCATAAGAATTTTCAGATAAATGGGAAGCTTTCTTATTTACCCTACCAGATGCCACTACTCACCCTTCCCCCCCCCCCCCCAATCTATAATTACAATGAAACAGATTTGAATAATGAAATATTGCCAAGCTACACATTAGCTTCAGGAGCAGAGAACGGCTCCTTGAGAAAATTAAGAGACATTACAGGAAAATGTTGATACAGTTTTTGGGTTGGGTTGATTGTTGACGGCCAATTATCTACACGAGGGATATAGGCCCTAGGGGGAGTGCCTTCCGTGGAGGTCTTTCTAAGGGAACCTAATCCGTATTAACGCATGGAAATCCACGGCTCGAAGAAAACCACGAAAACTCCGAACGATTAGGCCGACGGGCGCGATTGGGTTCGAACCCAGCACCTCCCGTCTACCAGCTTCGAGAGCAGAACCTCTCAGCCACTGGTGGGGCTGATACAGTTTTTGATTGAAGGACTGACAGATGGAGCAGAAGTTGTTGAAAATTTAAAACTTGTGGATATGAAGAAAGTTGAGTACTGGTTAGATTCTTGATGGGAGTGAATGAAAGTGAATTAAAATTAAAATGTTAGTAACATTTTTACATAAGGTATGGCCTAAGGTGGAGTTGCTAGTCTTTGAAACACAGTTGCAGTTGGCAGAAACTGATGTCATTGGAATTGTGGACAGAAATGATGACAATATATACACTGAAGTGTTTTTGGACATGCTGAATGCATTTAAAATTCCATAGTTCAATTTTAACGAAAATACCTGGGATTACAGTTTTGACTATAATTCCATTAAAGATATAATAAAACAAGTTTGTTCAGAAGTGACATACAATCACCGTAGGATATTGACAATAGAATCACAGATATGCATTATTCATGCAAGTAAGTTAAAAAATAATGCACATCAAATTTTGCAAAGTTTTCTAAAATTTTTTAACAGAGCATAACCATGCGTTTCCGATAATTTCTAAAGTTATAAAAGTTGGTCTGTGCTGTTTGTCAAAAGTGTAACTTGTGAAAGAGGCTAAAACATGCAAAATGAAATAAATTCTAAATTAAGAAATTCATTTAGCAACCCAATTGTTAATTGCCCATAACATTAGGTGAAAGTTGAAAAATAGACATGGTATATATAAAACTTGATTCTGTTCCTTTGTTTTAATAAAAATAAACATTTTTGATAATAAATTATCTTGAGTTGTTAATTTAAATTATTTCAAAGGTATTTTGTCATGTCTGTATAAATGTAATTCTTTAAGTGGCACATAAAAAATAACGGGGTTTAAAGATTTTTTTTTTTTCCTTTCTAACAGTTCAACTCCCCTGTATTTTTAAATGTTGGCTGGGAAACTCCCCTTCTGGGGAAAACTTGAATTTCAAGCCCTGATGTTCAAAGAGATATAGTTTTTGTAAATTATATTTCAATACATTTAAAATGTTTTAATGATGTATGAAATGTGTTTGTAATTTATTGTTCTGAGATGGCGTTATATAAAGAAATAATTCACCATATAACTAAAAACATATCTAGTGCCGGATATCCGAATCTGGCAGGCGAAGGAGCTTCGGATATCCGGTATCCGATATCCAGCAAAATCAATATCCGGTGCATCCCTAGTATAATTTGACTAGTGGTCTGGCGATTTATATAATTTGGTAAAATTGGTTGACGGGATAACTAACAAGTACCAAAAAACTTGACATATTAAACATAAACATAATTTGCAAAACAAATAAAAAACAAACAATTTATTTCCTACATTGTTTAAGTCCGAGAAGGGACAGATATTAAGATATTTCATTCAGTTAGTTAGTTCTACATTTGATGTTAAATTTTTGTAAAGAATAAGTTAACCAAATTGAACATTAAAAAATAAATATGGAATTAAAAAAATATTGTACCTAAACACCCTAAAAACCTAGATTCTGTTCAAATGAAATTGAAATAAATCTTAGACTTGTGTAAAAGTTTGTATTTTAGATGCACCTTATCGTTTTGTTTACGCCCATCGTAAACATAATACAAAATCTGCAGTACCTATATTTTCAACTTAAATTTGGAAATATGTACAAACCTAATTTTGTTTTTGCACAGTCAGTTTGTGAAAATATTGTTTGCATTATTCAATGAGTAGTAAGAATTAAGTGATGTCCTTAACATTAATTGCAAATAGAAAATGCTAGGGAAAAAGAAATAGCCCTCATTAACAAGGGTCCACTATATTTAAATAATTTAAAAAGTTAATGGTTCTATAATAAAGAACTAGTTATTTAGATTTTATTTCATTTATTTTTTAGAGGAGGGAAGGAGGATTTTCTTGTCAATAAATTGTTGTAGACATGAATGAGCTAGGTTTATGCACTTAAGGTTATGAAAGTAATTTTATGGAATAAGAATAATTGAGTTCAGAAAATTATCAAAACATTCAAAATTTGATTTTTTAAAATCATTATTCTAAAGCTTAACTACCACCAATGAATGTTCTGTAGAAAAATGATTTTTTAGTTTTGAAATAATAATTAAAAATTCCAGAATTCTGGTATTTAAATAGTATACCCCTGAGATTTTCTTTTCTTTTTTATGGGTTTAGGTTTATGAAATATTATGCAAATATTTATTATACTTTTTTCATTTTTTAATTAATAATCTTTGGAATATGGTCATAAGAAATGATAAATATAAAGTAATATCTTTTAAAAACGATAAAAAGAAATGATTTAAAATTTCAATAAGTTAAACAAACCTCTCTCATCTTCATCAACAGTTTTAGATAGAATTGATCTAATAGCAGGTACAGGGAATTCAGAAAATGTATACCAACCAATACCTATTAAATATAAATATACATGTTAAAAAAACGTTTATAATTTTGTAAAATTTTATTTTATTTACTTTAGAAATGAATATATATGCATATTAATATTCATATTAAGGCTTGCTGACAAAAATATCCTGCGTAAAATAATTAAGACAATTAAAAATTTTAAAGTAGAATACTTAAATTTCAGACAAAGTTTAACAAACCTGTATAATATGTTTACTAGTTTAGGAAATGCAGTTTTATTTTGAGAAACATTTAAGTAACAAATTTCAAAGATTTTAAATAAAAGACATTCTAAAATTTAAAATAAGGCATTTTGAGTAAAGTATACAATGACCAAATTAACAATTTCAAGAGGTATTAATATAAAAGTAAAGTACTTTTTTTTCCAAAAAATTTTGTCTTGGCTATCAATTTTCACTCAGATATGCTGGAAGAAACTAGGTAAATAAAGACAAAATGACAGTAAAGATAAACACAGCAATCCCTGAACATCCACGAAGACCTCCACGAATGTTGAGACTATCTCTCCTGTGCATAAAACGGGTTTATGTTTTAGGGTTTTTTTAAATTAAAAAAAAAGCAACTAAAATGTAAAACTATATGTATTAAGCATTAAAAAGTACACGCTATAAATAAATTTCAAACACATTGTACAAAGTTTAGTTGCTAGTTGATGGCTGAAAAATTTAATGTTGTACGATTGTTTGGAAGAACAGATCTTTTGTTGATGAATTTCTATATAAAGAAAAGTCGGGCTTAGATGCTGTGGCAACCGGTTCTGGTTCAGTGGATTTCTTAATTAACTAACGCTATCTTAAAGTAAATCAATTGGCACTTACTCAACTATTCGATGGGATATCATTTTTCTCTTCCTTTTTATTGGAAGACCACATATTTACAGCTATAATACATTATGATACATCTATTTACAGTAAAAGCGAAACTTGTTCTTAAAAAACATTCCATCCACTCTCACCCACTCGTACAGTACAGAGAGAGATGATCCCAGGAGCAGAGTAACCCCCACATAAACAATAGAGCCACCGCCATCTCTTTATCGCTCAATTGGCGTCAAAACATATAATTCTTCACACACTCCCCACTTGGACTCATGAGAGTACATAATGATAAATCAACATAAACAAATTCTTATAATAAACATAACCTTAATTCACAACTCAAATGATAAAATAGAAATATTTCAATTTCAATTGTTGAAGTATAAAGAATTAAACATAAAATAATAAAGTTATGATCAACATATTAAAAAAAATGACACTCTTATAACATGTAGCTACATGAACATATCTGGCCAGCTATTTTACCTGAATAAGATTAACTGAATATATATATATACATAATATAAACAAATTAAATACCATTTTAATTCAATTACCTTTTCAATTTGAAATAAGGTACAGTTATGCATAAAATGAAACATTTTTACTAAATAGATAAACAACAAATTGCAAAACTCACACACACACATACACAAAAAAAAAAAAAAAAAAAAAAAAAAAATTCCCAATTATGAATTTATTAAACAAACACATTTTGATATTTAAACACTAGTAGAAAAAAATAAATTTCAAATCAAATACTGAAATCATTTATCATTCAGCAATCTAGTTCAAAAGGATACAAAAGTTGTATTGGTTTTCTCAGCAGTCCTTTGGCAGTTTTTATTATGCAAGCACAAATAAGTTTAGCTCTGCCAATAATGATTTCCTTAACAATTCCTAAGTCCCACAACAGTTTAGGTTTAGCAGTACCATCTACTAAGACAACATCTCTAATTTTTAAGTTTTTGTGTCTCTCAGGAGTTTTAAATTGATGAATTGAACTAAAATGCAATAAGTATTGTTTCTTCCATTTAATCCACAATTGTTTGGACAATTTACTTTGATATCGTTTTTTCCTTAACAAAGTTTCCTTGGAAGAAATTTTATTTTCAAATTCAGCAAAATGTAGAGCAAAACTAATGTTTTCTCTTCGTAGTTGAGGGAAATGAGCCGGTAACAGTGGCTCTGGCTTGCCGAAATCACTTGTTAGTGGTCTCATATTTATTATGGCTTCTGTTTCTGTCAAGATTGTTGCCAATTCTTTAAATGTGATGAGAGATCTTCCCAAAATTTTTCTTAAGGGTTCTTTTACACTTTTTACGAGCCTTTCGTAAAACCCTCCCAACCATGGGGCACGCTCAACGATAAATTTCCATGTCACACCTTTATTTGATATTAAATCCTGAAGTTCTTGATCTTTAATGATTTTTTCAAATTGTTGTAGTACTTCTTTATCAGCAGCCTTAAAGCCGCTCTCGAGGTCCAGAAGTGAGAGTCCTCTCGTAAGTCGGTCAGCAGGATTTGAGCTACCGGGACAATGTCGCCAGTTCATCGGATTTGTTAAAGTTTGTTTGTCCGTTTCAATAACAGGGTGGTGGGGTAAGTAGCATGCCAAATTATCATTGGTCGAATTTATTTCCTGGGGTTCAACAATTCCTACTACTCTCAAAGCCTTATATTCATTAATGATATCTTTACATTTGTTCGTATTATCTTCTTGAATCCCCAACCCTTCTACAGTTTCAAGCTGAACTGACATTTTATCATCCTTGTTATTATCCCAAGTAGATATGTACATTGCACCCACTAAATTATCTACATTAACTTCTTCTGAGAACTTGCCGTGAAGTGTCCAACCTAATTTAGTTTCATTCAGAACAAGAGTTGGTGAAATGCGTTTATATTTTCCTGTCATAATTGACCAATAGTAATCGCTCCCAATCAATAAATCTATTTCATTCTCACCATCATCTAATTTATTAGAAACGTCTGATAACTCTATACCCATATTTTTAATTTTTTTTATATAACTCAGAACTTGGCGCCCCTATTATATCGGAACATATTTTCGGCATTTCTAATGCTTCCAGACATATTATATTGTCCGAATTATTGTCTTTTAGGAAAATCTTTACTCTATTATGATTATCAACAGTAGGTTTTGTTCCAGCAAAGGTATGAATTTTTAATGATTCCTGCCCTTTCACCTCTAAATTTAAACAATTAGATAAATTCTTTCCGATAAATGTTTGCTGCGAGGCAGTATCTAATAACATTCGAACATCAATATTTTGGTTCTTTCCAATCATAATTCCTTTCTTTCAACGTTTGAAAATAAATATATTCATCTGGATTACAACAAAGTGATGAAACTGTTATTTTTTCATACTTCTTATTTTCCTTTCCCCCCGGTTCACGCTCAGTCGAAAGGAGGTCAATTTTATTTTCATTGGATGATCTTTCTTTTTGTTTTTTGTTACAAAGAGAATTTTGATGCGTTTTAGAAAAACAAATTGCGCAATGAATGTTAGTATTTCTGCAATATTGCTTCTTATGGAATTTCCAGTAACATTTAAAACATTTTGCTTGGTTTAAAAAAGATTCTTTTTGTTATTCCAAATTTAAATGACACAAATTTGCTTCGTGTGTTTGAGAACAAAAGGGGCAAAGATTTTCAGTAATTGTAGTTAATGTAAGTGCTGAAGGATTTTTAATTTTTTCTTGGTGAAAGTGTTCGGGAGAATGTCTAAATTTATTTTCATGGGATTTAATATTTTTAAAACTGATAGAAGTAACATTAATAGTTTTTTCTCGCGCTTCTATTTCTTGTTTCAGGAACAACAATAAATCATTTACACAAACATCCTTTTTATCACATTGTTGTCTGTGAAATTGTAATACAAGATCATTCGGTATACATTTATAAATAATGGGTAATAATAAGCAACCATATTGGTCTGACTTCACATCAAGCGCTTCGAAACATCGTATTTGTATAGTTATCTGATCATATAATTTTCTCAAAGAATGTATGTCATTTGATCTTCGTACTGCTTCTAAATTTAATAGTTTGTTAGTGTGCTTGGAAATCAAAACATCGCTTTTCCCAAAACGATCCTTTAATATATTTATTGCCGTTACATAATTTTCACTTGTTAATGGAAGCCCATTAATAGCGGCAGCTGCTGAATCAGAAATTAAAGATTTTAAGTAAGTAAATTTTTCAATTTGCTGAAGAGCTTCATTTTCGTGAATAGCGACTTTAAACTGAGGCCAAAATTCTTGAAATTCGCCTGTAAATTTATTTAAAGAAATTCACCGCAATTTCGTATTCGACTTTAATTGACTGTCTGATATGGAGGGTGTAGTTGCT
Source organism: Maratus speciosus (assembly GCA_963932465.1). Lineage (NCBI taxonomy): Eukaryota > Metazoa > Arthropoda > Arachnida > Araneae > Salticidae > Maratus > Maratus speciosus. The sequence continues at coordinate 287,867,487 of OZ010800.1, read as the reverse complement.
TTTGGCTCACTCGCATTAGTTGAATTTATCTTTAAATTTTTCAAATATCTACTGGCACTTGATTTGCAAGTCACAATAGCTTCCTTATATTCTATCGAAGTTTCTATTTCTGTTTCTAAATTATTGGTTTCAATTTCCGATTCAATTGACTCATCTAATTTTTCTAATGATAATTTATGTTCAAGTAATGCCACTAAATAATCCTCAACTATTTCTGGTTTGGAATCACTTTCTTTTTTAATTTCACTATCAATTTTTTTAATCAATTTCGTTACTGTGGTTCTAATTGACCCGCGTTTTGGTATGTTTCGTTTTAAAACTTCACTTTGATCCATCTTTATATTCACTCATTCAAAGAATTATGTCTTCCAATATATATTAAATTTACGAGAAATTTTAAATAATTTACCCGTTTAATGAAATGCCAGTAGCGTAGTTATCAATTTATATTCCCGGCCGATGCACCAGTGTGGCAACCAGTTCTGGTTCAGTGGATTTCTTAATTAACTAACGCTATCTAAAAGTAAATCAATTGGCACTTACTCAATTATTCGATGGGATATCATTTTTCTCTTCCTTTTAATTAGAAGACCACATATTTACAGCTATAATACATTATGATACATCTATTTACAGTAAAAACGAAACTTGTTCTTAAAAAACATTCCATCCACTCTCACCCACTCGTACAGTACAGAGAGAGATGAACCCAGGAGCAGAGTAACACCCACGTAAACAATAGAGCCACTGCCATCACTTTATCGCTCAATTAGCGTCAAAACATATAATTCTCCACAGATGCCGTATATTCCCAGATGGCCGCAATCGGATGTTTTGAGATTTCTTGGCGATTTTATGTTGGCGATCTTTATCGATATGTGGAACCCCATGTGACATGTGTGTTTCGGCGTGATGTGTTCTGGCAACCCCGTTTTTCATTCAAGATTGTGTTGTGAGTACATGAGAAGGCAGTTTTTGCATGTGATACGTGTTGTATGTTTCTCTCAATTATTTTTATGTTAAATTTATTGGATGTATTTGATTGAATATGTGTTCTGTAGACCATTTAAACGCTCTTGCTGAAATAATTAAGAAATATGGGGAAATTTTGACGAATAAAGGAGGTTTGTTTACAGTGCATATTCATAAGCCTATTTTGGAAAATGATGGTGATGCTAGCATATTTCGTGCTTGAGCTTTCAAGAAAGCAGATGTCTGTTAAGATATGTTGATAATTTTATGTATATTTTGTTGCATTACGAGTTTTGTACATTTTGAGATTGCTACACAGTGAGAACTGCTGAATTTTGAGATTGCTACACAGCGAGAACTGCAAATTTTGAGATTGCTGCACAGCGAGAACTGCTGAATCCAGTGATTTTTTTTTTTTTTTTTTTTTTTGGTTAATGAGCGCATAGCGCTCATATGATGTTTAGTGATTACTACTTTAACGAGTTTTGTTTATTATTTACATTTTATTTTCGTTAAGCCTAACATGCATATAAACCGGTGCTTGGCGGACATTTACTACTTGGTGGAAAAGTGGTTTTCATGCCAAGAAAAATTCCAAGATGGCAGCCCCGGGAATTTATGACATCTCTTCCAAAAGTTGCAGTCTTGATTTCTTTTTAAATTTAAGACTCCTCACCAGTTAAGGTTCACATTCTATTGCTTTCTCAACAAGTTGTTCTTGAAACTTTAAATTTTTTCTAAAAAATTTACACTTGCAATAAAAATTTTGAATTTTAGAAAATTTAGGATTTCTTTTCATTTTTAGCATCAAATCATGTTTCGGGTTTCTCGGAATTACCAATATTTTACCTCAACACAAAGAATGAAATTCTCGGATCTTAGGCTATACAGCATAATGCAGTTGTCCAGAGTCAAATTGTTTATGGAATTGGTAAAACAAAACAAGTTTACTTTGTACAAAAATATTCTTTATAAAACAAATTCGTGAATAACCAAGTTAAGTATTCAGCAATGCTGAAATGTTCTTAATTTTTTATTTCGCAAATAATCAAATCTCATGAATGTTAAGGGATTGTACAGTCAACTCTCAAAAATCTGAAAATGCTTAAAATTTGCACATTATTTCCAATGTAAACAAAGTAATTTTCTTTTAAGATTCAATAAAAATAATCAAAAGGTGTTCAGTGAATTTTACAATGAGTAATTTGTGCTAATGGAGCACTAGTCTCACAAAATACCAAAGATGAATAAGAATATAAGTGGAATAATGCACAGTCTTCAGATCACTCACATATACTGAATTATCAGGGTGTTTGATGAGGAATTTCCATATGAAGATAAATACAGTACCCTTAAATCTGCAACCCTAAAATTCATGTATTTTTTCAGATGTAAGCAATGAAATTTGCAGTTAAGTTGCAGGAACAAAATTCAAGATGGCGCCGAAATCAGCGACTACCACAATGTTTTTTTTACTAAATTTTTTGTTAATCATTCCCTTTTGGCTATTACAGCTGATTTATTAATAAATAAATTTACATTACTTTTGATTTGATATAAATTAGCATATCTATATAAAAAATTCCAGGGTTCAAAATGGAAAAATCCACGAACTGGAACGCTATTTTAAAATTATTGTTCGCAGATTTTTTTAAAAAAATTACAGACAAATTTATTTCTAAACATACAAAGCGGTATAAAAAAAGCATTCAAGACGCTAAATAATAAGGAAAAAAGTTACAGAGAGCGCAATAAGCTATATATACTGATAATAGCATTAACACTGTTTTCCTTGCTTTTTTTCCTATTTCTTATGTCATCATTAGTTTGAAATACCAGTCATTTGTTTAGTTTATACATATTATATTTAACTACAGTTACATTAATAGTTTACTTTTATTCATCTTTATTTATTTAAATATGTAACTTACTTACCTTTTTCTCGGCAATCTTTAACTTTAAATACTCTTTATTTAATTTATTTCTGGAATATTTACTTCGTAAACATCGTTAAGCTTTGCCATTCTCCATATGTAAAACCGTCCATGTAGTGCTAAGAACGAGTAATGACGTATTGATAGGACATTTGGAATCGAATTGAATCAATTTTATCCGTAATAATTTAATATTTTTCTAAATTTTTATTTTACATAATTATTTTAATAATTACTTACTTTTAAACTAATAAATTATTTTAATATTTTACTTATTTTAATGTTTCACTTTATTGTAAGTATTTATTATAATTTCCCTTGCTTAACTACCAATCAATTTAATGTTTCAAAAATGTAAACAAATCAATGACCAGAAATCTGCAAAATTCTAAAATCTGCACAACCTCTGGTCCCAAGCTGTGCGGATTTGAGGGAGTCTACTGTATTTGAATTTTTTAGTGTCACAGACTTTTGTGACTGAATAAGGACTGTTGATTTCTTACAGGCTGCAAGAAGAGATTTTAAAATACAAAATTACGCTCTTACACTACTATTAATACATTTTTTATCAAGTATAAATAATTAGCAATAGAGATTAAAATTTGCCAGAATTTTTCATTAAATAAACAGTTCATTTTGATAAATTATTTGCATTTTCATTGCTTTTTATTAAACATAATTATTACAAAAATATGTCTATTTTAATGAGGTTTTCAAATGTAAACAAAGTGATGGTCTAAAATCTGCAAAATTCAGAAATTTAGCGCTTAGTCCCAAGCTGTGTTGATTTTTGAGAGTGTACAGTGATTAAATTCTTCAATCAACTTAATGTGGAGTTGGCATATATTGCCTATAAAGTTAGAGACTGCACTCTGAATCACAGTGGCATTCTGCTGCATCATATGTGCCATCAAGGGCTTCGCTAAGGGGGGAGCCTCTCCCCCAAACATTCATGAATGTTATTATACTGGGCAAATTTACAAACTTAATTTGAAAATTTGCTTAAAACTTTAATAAAAACTATAATATATTTTCTATTTCTGATAGACTTGGCCAAAATTACAAAACTAAATCAGAATATTATTAAACTTTTAACAAATAAGAACTATATTACATTTTCTAACTGCGGTAAGTTGGCAAAATTATAAAACGAGTTGGCAAATAATGAAAGTTGACTTGGCAATTTAAGGTTCTCCTCCCCACCAATAAAAAGTCTTAGTGATGGTGCTATGTGTCATCATTTTAGAATGTTTGTTGAGTAAAAGAAGCATTTACAGCTTTGGCGAAAAGTATTGAACATCCCCATATTTTTAATGTATCTTTGAAAAGTAATAGTCAGATACAAATGTTTAATGGCATACAATTAGGAATTTCTTTTTTATATTATTATGCAGTTTGTAAAAAATAATAGGAAATGAACAACTCAGTTTTTAATTAATTCTTTGCTTCAAGAAATGTGTTTTTAAAAAATTACTTAACTACTTTGTATTTCAGGAAGTTTCATTGTTGTGTAAAGCAAGTTAATTGGTAATTATGAACATTAAAATAATTCTTAAAGAAAATGCCAAAACAAAAAGAATTCTGTCTTTAACAATAAATATATGTAAAATATTTTTATTTATTAACCTAATTAAAGAATATTCTAAATGTTTCCCTTTAATTTTATTATTTTTGCCTTAAAATATTATTTTTTGTTTTGTTTTCTTTTTATCCTTTCAAAAACTCTAATTGATTTACACATCTTTATTTCATTTTGACTTTGTGCCAGTAAAATTTTTTCCCTCTTCAAAATCTTCCCTTTTAATTTTTCTTTCGAGAATTAGATTGTTCTTTCTCGATTATTCCAGAACATTGCTTTTGCACCAAATAAAGCCATATCACAGCGTTTTGTTCCATCTACGATTTACACATTGGCTATACGCTTTGTCATAACGCAGATATTTGTACCCCTACACTCCCACCATAAAACATTCTGCACTAGCTTGGAAAAATACTTTTGAGTGAAATTGCCTGTTAAAAAATAACTCAGAACTAGAAGAATGTCATCTGATTTTATGGAATTTCGCCATCAACATCTTTTTATAAATTGTTCTATTGAGTAATTGGAGAGTACACCATTCTTTTCAGAGATGAGTATGTAAATAAAAAAGCTGATCTACAACTGTTTATTATTTCTTGGGGAAAGAAAGGATTTTCGACGTTCAACATTATTATTATTTTGATTCGCTCAGCATTATGTGGGTAATGGCACACTGTTCCTGATTGAGGGCTCATTTAAATGACAGTACGATGCTGTTTTTCTTAAAGTATGCAATCTGAGTGTATAAATTAATTTCTAGCGTCACTGAATGTGGGATCGATGGAATGCATCAGTCTTGATTCATTGGCTCTATCAAATTTTTCATAGCTGCTCACTGGCATAATACAACTTTGGTAATCAAGTAGTTGCACCTTGCTTAAATGGGGTCTCCACATCTACACCTCTTATAAGTCTTTTTTGAGGTTGGAGAGGTTTTTCTAGTTTAATATTAAGAAAACTATTGCATATAAAAATGTGAAAATTGGTAGCTTTATAGAGAATTTTTTGGTAAACATGCTGAAGCAGACAGTTTTCAAATGGGAGAATTATTTTAAGAATTATTAAATGTTAAATTTTATCAAAAATAATTCCATTAAAAATTATTTATAAGAACAAGAATTATGAATAGCTGTTTAACCATCTTTTATAGTGAGATGTTTCACAATCTTGCGGTGTGCAATTATTTTCTTAATTTCACTAATTTTTTGAGCTTATTTTTTTAATTTTGTAATTCAAACTTTCATTATTTCAATGGAAATTTATTTCATATTTAGAAAAATAATTATTTGTTTAACCCACTGAGTGTCTTGCAAATGGGTAAAATTGTAATGTTGTTTTCTTTGCATTTTGTTTTAAATGCTAAGAAAATATGATTCTACCAACATAAAAAAAAAAAAAAAAAAAAACTCAATTACAAATATGAATGTAATTCTTGAGAGTTTTAATCATTCTTCAATGTATTTAAAATTCATTAAATCTATAGAATTATTTTATCTTAAATACTGCTTGTATTGCTGTGAAACCTGGAGCTTAGTGAATGGAATATTACGCCCCAAACACTTAGAGGGTTAAATTGTTAACAAATTGTAAAAATGAGCAAAGAATAATTTTTCATTTTAATAAAAAAAAATGTACTTACACGTGACTATTAAAAAAAGAAAATAAACTTTAAAATAAATTTAATGATTAAAATTATTACACGTGAAATCCATTAAATATTGAAAATTTTCATATATTAAAAAGATATATTTAAAATAATTTTCTCATGGACAATATTCATAAGATGTCACAGCGGGAATTACATGGAGTAAAGAAAATATGTTTATATATACAGTAGACTCCCTTAAATCCGCGACCCTAAAATCCGCGAACGCCTAAAATCCGAGTATTTTTTCAAATGTAAATAATGAAATTTACATTTAAGTTGCAGGAACAAAATTCAAGATGGCGCCGAAATCAGCGACTACCACAATGTTTTTTTTTACTAATTCTTTTGTTAATCATTCTCTTTTGGTTATTACAGCTGATTTATTACTAAATAAATTTACATTACTTTTGATTTTGATATAAATTAGCATATCTATATCAAAAAATCCAGGATTCAAAATGGAAAAATCATTTTTAACCTAACCATTTTATAAAAACTGATTTTCAAATTTGTAATTGATCTTATTTATCAATATCAAAAACAGCCATCACCTATTGTGACAGCAGTGGATGACGCCATGATAACCAACAAATGCCACACTCAAATGGAAATGCATGACAACCAAATTACAGAAGATTGTCGCTGTTCTTGATAACATCATCCAATCTTCTATAACCGGGTAATATTTTCACAACAGGGCACATTACCATGTTTTTAGAAGCTACGAATTCTGAACAAGGGGTTGGGGCTCACAGGGGGGAAGAGCCTCCATTGTTAAAAGGAAAGTTTAAATTTTTAAAAATTTATATGTATTTTTTATTATTTTAGTTTTTAACATATGTAAATAAAAATCTATTATTTTTAAAAGAATAAAAAGCTAATAAAAAAAAAAGCTAAATGAACTTATAAATAATAAAGCTACAAAAATAATTAAAACACAAAAATTAATCATACACTGGCTTATCTAAATCTAAAAGCAATTATTATTTTAAATTATATTTAGTTATAATACTATTTCTATTAATTATAATTTTTCACAATAAGGAGAAAACAAAATACCTTTCAAGCTTAATATAAGGTTATTTTCATCAGCACAAACTTTTCATATACACATTTCATATATTTGATTCATGCATATTTTATCACAAAATAAGTTATTAATAAATATATACTGTGGAACCCTGATTTAACGTTAAAATTTTAAATAATATAAACTTTTTAACAAAAGACTTCAATACGCTAATTACTATTATTTTATATTAAATTAATAAAAAAAGGTTGAGATTTCACAGTTCTGTTGTACATCGTTTGCTTGTCCAGTGACAGGCACTTTCTATCCGGCTAACCCAGTGATTCGCAAGCAGCTGTCATACAACAGAATGAGGGAAAATATTGATTTTATTGGTTTTTGTTGAATAAATAATAAAATAAAAAAAACAATACAAGTTTGATGAAATTTAAATGGGACCAATTCAGAGAGTATCCTCTTTCAATTAAATACACGAATTGGTTGCATAGTTTCGGAGTAATCAGTGAACATACATTTTTAAAAACTGCATATGCGTCGATTTGATAACCTCCTCTTTTTTTTAGTAGGTTAAAAATCTCAGTATAATTTCCCTTTTCTCTGCAACAATGTCCAATTACCACGATTTAGAAAAAAATTCACTAAAACCAGGCAAAGCCCCATATCATGTTCCAGAAAATTTGGCAATAAATGTTTCGACGTGGTTGTTATGATATTATTGTTTTTGGTAGGATGATTTGGTAAATTTATATATAAAATAAAATATAAATAAAATGTAATTTTTTTTTTATTTTTTTTGTAAGATACTAAAACTGCTTTTTGGATTTTTTTTGCCAAGCAGCACATGTTATGGAACTAAAAACTTTTAATGTTAAAAATAAAATGGAAATATTTAAAAAATTAGCTAGTACAGGCACATCTACAAATGAACAGCTTCCAGTTAATATACATATATATTAAAATAGGTTCAGTAAGAAAGCTCAGGGCAGATGATTAAAAAAAAAAGCTTGTATTTTAAATACACAGATTAAAAATATGAGGTGCTCAATACTTTTGGGCTAGGCTATATTTCAATAGAACTTTGATATTTATTTAAAATTCACTTTTCACTTCATTAAAAAATAAAATTTCGTAATAATACAAATAGAAATAGCATCTCAACAAGCCCAAATACTACAAGTTATTTATACTTACAAACATAAATCAGAGTGTCACTATTGCTAAGTCCAAATGTTACATATGCAGATAGTTTAGAAACAATTCCCAGAAGAGCTATCATGTGATCTGGAATCTTCAAAAAATGAAAGAACAGTGGCGTTCCAATGAGCAGTGCAGATCCTTGAACTACAAACTGAATGGCATTGAAATTGCTATACTTGGTAAAGTCCCATTGAAGACGATCATGCACATAATAATATGCTAATGTAAACTGGACTGGAAAAGAGAAATACATGAAAATAAGTCAGGCATAAAAAAATTTATTATAAATATACACAACTTAGACTGATTAGAAATTGCTTTACAAATACACCAAAATCAAAGTAGTATAACTTACATTATGCTTTTTTGATTTACAAAATCTTTCTACTATGAGAACAATTTTCTACAACGGAAAACTCCACTTACTGTTCAAATTTGTTGTGGTTATGTAACTATTTGAATAATCAAGAATTTAATAACTATTCAACATATTAATATACATAAATAGATTACATTATGAGGGATGCACTGAATAGCGATTGCAATATATTGATCTTATTACAATTTTCAAATCTATGGTTCATTGCTACAAGTTGCAGCAATTTAACCTTGTGCTCAATCAACAAATCTTTAAAAAGTATTAGGACAATTTATCTACACTAATAAAAGAAATTTTCTCTTTCCGTGTGTGTATTTGTCTGTCTGTCGGCGATGGCTAGAGAAATCTACCACACTTGCATGCCAGAAAATTTGGATGAGTGTAGTCAAAAGCTGGTCTTGATGCACTTGAGAGTCAGATATATATTGTTTTGGTAATTAGCTGGGAACTAAAAAAGGTACTGGATTTAAAGAAAGTGTAAGAGTTTTAAATTAATATCTTGGCTAATTATAAAAAAATTAAAAATCTGAGCTTCAGGTACATCAGGATCTGCCTCGGACTATCCTCATAGAAATTTTTAGACCTCTGTGCACAGTAAATTTTGTTAGCCATCGCCGACAGACACACAGAGTGATATTGTCTTTTATTAGCATAGATAAGTAGATTATACTCATTTGTGCTTTATTTGACAAAATTTGTGAGCAACAAATGTAATGGAATACCTTAATATCTCGATGGTAATATTTTTTGAGTTGTGAAATTTTACAAATAAGTGTGTAATGACATTTATTATTGTTTTTGTTGTTGTCATAAATAGCCTATTAAAACTGGAAATGAGAAGTATATGAAATTTTACGTTAATGAAAACATAACTTATTTTCAGTTTTAGCTGTATCAAATTCACAGTCATGCGTTAAAATACTGAAAAGCAGAACTGAAAATACTAACATTATACATAATCATTTCTTCATAAAATGTGTAGATAAATTACATATAAATAAACTTATTTGAATTTAAACTTACCAACTAAACCAAAATAAAGGAAGAAGAGTGCCAATGATAACAATAATACAACTTTTCTCTTTCCAGCATCCCGGGCACGGAAAACAGCTTGTACTGAAGCTTTAATGTGATCAAGCTTGAAGAGATTTCCGCAAGAAATTTGAGGTGACACACAACTGTCATTAATTCGATTTGGTATTCTAAAAATGATGTAAAAAGTGATCAAGATTGCTATACACATTTCAAAAATGAATAGCTGAGAAAATCCATTTATATTTGAATTATAATTGTTATATTTAATAAATTGTCCGCCAATGTATATACCTAAAGTACCACCGATATATATCATAGCTTCTAAAATCACAAGTCTTTTTGTTCTAGATGATAAGTCACTGATGTCTGTAATAAAACCAAACGTAGCAGCAATTATCCCAACAGTTCCAAATGTCAGGCCAGAAATTGCTGAGCTAATCAAAATATATGCTATAGAAGAATGCATATACATAGATAAAACACAATTGATTGAAGCTGAAAAAAATGTTCCCAAAGGAGGTATTAACATTGTAAATTTCCTGCCAATTTTGTCACTCCATGATGCAGCATAAAAACTGCTAATGAAAGTAAACAAAAATAGAACAGCTGAACTATATCCCACCCATGAAGTCTTTTCTTGTTTGATAGCATCGGTAAAACTTGATTGATTTTTGTTGCTGCAATCACTAATATTAACCGGGTTAACAATTTTAATGCAACACTTTACAGATATAAGCTCTAGAAGAGCATTGCTTTCTAAAAATATCACCATCATATAAAAAAATAAAACTGGTTCAACTGTTATACATTTCAGTTTCGTCCAAAAAGCCATTTTCCTGAAAATGAAAGAAAAAAAGAATTACAACAAGATATTAAAAAATGCATCTCTTTATATAAAACATAAGACATATACAAATTTATGCATGCATACAAGGTGTTTCTTCTTATCATTGTTCTACTTGATTAACCCGTCGACCAATTTCGCCAAATTATACTAATTTCCAAACTCATCGCTAAATTATACAAATGGAAGAATGTTGCCATTACAAAATCTTAAGTTAGGAAAATTAATGAATTTAAATAAAAAAACATCACTAAAGAATAGGGTTACTTTAATGATGATGTTCACTTATGACACAGCGACATACCAAATATAAAATTTGATTATTCAGATGATTTTGGACAAAATAATACTAAGAATAGTTTATGTATTTAAATGATGAATTATTAAATTAAGTCATAAACAAACAGATATTTGTAAGATATTGTATTTGTGAATAAAATGTAAGTAGTTTAAATGTATTAATCAGATTTATTAAGGGACACATAATAAATATCAATGATAACGAAAGATTGTATGGAACTTAATGAAAAAATTACAAAATGTATGTATACATTTTGTAGTTATATTCATCTACGCTTTTTGTCTAAATAAAGAGCATTAAGTTCCGTTCAATCTTTCATTATAATTGATATTTATCAGTGACGCAGCCAGCATTCGTCTCTATGGGAGGGTTTGAGTTGTTGATAATGGTGATCGTCTGTTAATTGAATCACTGGCTAATCGAATCAGTCTATTTAATGAACAAAATCATAACGCTTTTTTTTCTCGGATATTAGAATCAGCAGATGCTGGTTATGATTAACTTAAATAGCATTTACAATATTAGAGTTACAAAACTTAAAATGCATCAATGAAATAGCACAAAATTAAGTTAGATTTATATAAAGTGTTTAAAAAAATCATAGTCAAATTTTAAAAGATGGAATAACACAGTACAACAAACATTTTTTGTATGAAATTCATCGGAAAATATCTGGTGGTTGCAATCCAATTTTTCAGCCAAAAATGCAGAGGGTTTCACTACAGCGTCTAGAATACCTAGTGTGGAAATATGCTATCCAAACAACGCTAAAAATTTGTATCCCTTAAATGTGCGACGATATTGCTAAAATCCCAAGTGTCGATCGCAGTGACATCAGCAGGATTTTTGTATTACATTGTATAGACTAGCAATACCTTGCAGTTGTAGAAAATATCCTGCAGATGTCGCTGCGATCTTTATATTTCAGCAGCATCGTTGCACATTTAAGGGATACAATATTTTAGCACTTTTTTAAGTATTACAGTGATAGCCGATTCCCACACAATATATTCTAGGCGCTATAGTTTCACTCCAAGACAATTCGTAATTCTTGTTTAATAATGAAGCAATTTCAGCAAAATTTTCAATAGACTTACCTTGCTTTGTGTCAATGTAATAATATTGCGAGAATTGATGAATTTGCAAGTACCCGCGTCCAAACAGAGCTGAGTTAGGTATTTTATATTTTGGTATGTGATTTATCATATTAAGCATGGTATAGTTGATTGAATTACTATGCACTACGAGCACTTTAAGTGACATCGAATTTCGCATAAAGGGAAAGCAATGTAAATTTATCGCAAATTTCATTAAAATATCTTCTTTATCGTTACAGATCTCAAAAAATATCTGGGTTCCACTTGAAGTCTTATCTATACTACTATTATAAAGAAGCAACGTTTGTTAGTTTGTGTGTTTGTAGGGAGTAATTTCTGGAACTATCGAACCAATTTCAAAAGTAATGAAGGCAAATTGATGGTGACAGTCCTTGTTTCAACATAGGCTATATTTTATGCCGACGGCACTACCCCCAAGGGGGTGCAGGAGCGAATCACGTTCTAAAAATGCAATATTTGTGTTACTAGGTCGCAAAAACTTGAAATTTGGCATGGTAGTTATTTAAACGATGTAAATGCTCTCTAAGAACTGTTTGTAAAAAAATCGAAATTTAAAAGGGTTAAAAATGCGTGAAAAGAGTTCTAAAAACTTTCTAAATTACGATTTTTATGGAATTGTTAAAGATAGAAACTTGAAATTTGGAGTGGTAGGTACGAATAAGATGTAAATGATCTTTACGGCCAGTTTCTAAAACTCCAAATTTAAAAAGGGTGAAATGAACAAAAAGTGTTCTAAAAATATTCTAAATTATGATTTCTACGAAATGTCAGGAAATACCAAACAGATTTCAAACGTAATGATTGCAAATGAATGGTAACAGTCCCAGCTCGAATATAGGCCATATTTTATGTCGGTGCTACTGCCACCAGAGAGTTGCAGGAGTAAAAAATGTTCTAAAATTGTGATTTTTGTGATATTGAAGGGGCTAGAAACTATAAATTTGGTATGGTAGTTACTTATAAGACGTAAATGGTCTGTAAGAATAGTTTTTCAGAAAATCGAAATTTAAAAGAGTGAAATGATAGAAAAACTATTTGAATTTCAATTTCTATGGATTGTGGTTAAATATAGAAAATTAAAATTTGGCATGGTAGATATTTATAAGATGTAAATGCTCTCTAAGGACAGTTTCTAAAATATCTAATATTTAAAAGGCTAAAATGAGCAAAAGCATTCTAAAAACTTTCTAAATTACAATTTTTATGGAATCTCAGGAAATACAAAACCAATTTCAAAAATAATGTTGGCAAATTGATGGTGACAGTTCCTGTTCCAACATAAAGCTATATTTTATGTTGGGGGTGGTAAACCATTAGACTTGAAGCTTAGAATACATCATGATGGTTACTTTTAATCTGTAAATAAGAATGGTTTCTAAAAACTTCAAATGAAAACTGAAATGTGCGTAAAAGCTTCAAATTACATTCTAAAATATCTAATATTTAAAAGGCTAAAATGAGCAAAAGCATTCTAAAAACTTTCTAAATTACAATTTTTATGGAATCTCAGGAAATACAAAACCAATTTCAAAAATAATGTTGGCAAATTGATGGTGACAGTTCCTGTTCCAACATAAAGCTATATTTTATGTTGGGGGTGGTAAACCATTAGACTTGAAGCTTAGAATACATCATGATGGTTACTTTTAATCTGTAAATAAGAATGGTTTCTAAAAACTTCAAATGAAAACTGAAATGTGCGTAAAAGCTTCAAATTACATTCTAAATTATCATTTATTTAGAATTAGTTTTAATTCTTCTCATTAAATTAAGTCACATTTTCGCCTAATGTTGTGTAATAATGAAGTAGTCAAACTGTAGCTTTGTTAGTAACTTTTGAATTATAGCCGTATAATTTCTTGTAATATAAATAGACCCAGAAATACTACTATTTAGGCATATTTCAATTATTACACAAGCAAAGCCGGGTTTTGCTAGTACCTTACTTTTTTCGCTGGATAAAATGGATTAAGTGTGTGTAAGATATATATAGTAATTTTTATTAATTCTTAGAAAATGTTTCACATTTAATGTCTGTCTTTTGAAAGTCCTGCTCACAGTCATGCATCTATACGTCAATGCAATTGCAGTTAGTGATTCTTTCTTACGGAGAACGTGATTCCTTCCTACAGTATCTCCTCGAAAGCAAGACCTCCTGGGGAAAATTTCAAGTTACATTACCAAATAAACTACAATCTTTAAATTAATCTACCCCAACCCTGAAACAAAAAGCTTCAAAAGACTCACTGATTGCAATAATCTGTAAAATCACAATCAAAAACAGCTTTTTATGTTAATATCTTTATAATACTGTTTTTGTATTTCTTACTTTTCAAAGTTTTTATGCACATAACTTGGTTATAGAGATAACTGAGAGCGAAAACGCAAAAAGGACGTTTGAAACTGGTGAGAAATCTAGAAAGCATGTCTTTTACATTTTTCTCTGGAATTTAAATTCCAGATGCTCCATTATCGTTTCGAACATGGAACATAGACAGAAATGCAATTAAAAAACTCTTGTCCAGTCGTCCAGTGTATATTACTCAAACTCAAAGTTTCTGTGTGGCAGGAAATGACCACTCTTTTAGCTTAAGACGTCTCGAAAATGTGACAGCTGCCCTTTTTCAAAACAAATGACCACTTTTCAAAAAACCGATCCATGTAATGTGCATTTTCACAGTTTTAAATACAATATTCGCCATTTACTTGAATCACTTGTGTTGAGTAGAATCAGGGATGATTCTGAGTAAAAAAAAAAATTCTGAAATTCAGAGCAAATTTTCTGAAAAGTGACAGCAGAGGGAGGCTGAGGGGGGGGGGGAGGCGAGAAATCCACTCCTGGCACTAACTATGTGTTTTTTCCGCGGTCATTTGAGGAAATTCGCGTTTTTTTCGCGATCCCGTGGAGAAATTTGCGGGGTTTTTTTTGCGATACCTTAACGAAATTTGTGTTTTTTCGAGATTTTTTGACGAATTTTTTTTTTTTTTTTTTGCAATCTTTTGACGAAAGTTGTGGTTTTTCGTGATTTTTTCATGAAATTCGCGGGTTTTTTCGCGATCTTTTGACGAAATCTGTGGGCTTTTTTTGCGATATTTCGACAAAATTTGTGGATTTTTTCGTGATCTTTTGACAAAATTTGCGAGTTTTTTTGCAGTTTTTCGATGAAATTTCTGGTTTTTTTCGTGATCTTTTGACGGAATTTCTGGTTTTTTTCACGATTCTTGGACAAAATTTAGTTTTTTTCGCGATTCTTTGATGAAATTTGCGTTTTTTCTACGATTTTTGGACGAAATTAGCAGTTTTTTTTCCGCTGTCCTTTGACGAAATTAGTGATTATTTTGTGTCCGAATTTTCGGATTGATGACAGATTTTCTTAAATTTTCGGAACAGAATCACCCCTAAGTACAATTTTATTCAACAAAGCCGGGGATTCCGAATAAGCCAAAAAGTTTTAATATTAACTTTGGTTTTGATTCATTAAAGCGGCTAATTTGCTCAACTAGTAATTCATATAAGCGGCAATCATACTAATTATTTTAGCTCTGGGAGGGGTTTTAACCCCCAAAGCCCCCACTTCGCTGCACCACTGTATTTATTATGTCCCTTAATAAATTCGATTAATACATTTAAAATACTTACATTTTATACCTAATAGTATATTTACATGTAAATATACTATTAGGTATAGGCTTGAAGCAAAAAAGAAAAAAATAATTGCAATTTGTTCCAAAATAGTTTCTTAGTTATCGCTTTTGACTGATGAATAATATCATAAGGTAATCATTTACTGACATAATTTTTATTTTAAATAATGAAAGAATAAATAAATTAATAAAAATACAAATAAAACATCGAATTAAAAATCACTTGATGACGCAACAAACATGTGTAATGTGTTTACTATCAAGTGAGTGAGACATTTACGATCATCCATTATTGGCATTTAATCGTATAGTTTGGCAATAGTTTTTTGGTTGACGGTACATAATTAAGTAGTACCCATTGTTCAATAGATAATTCCTACATCATTTGTTTTAGAAGTATAATTTCGATTGCAAAAATATTTCAAATGTTGTTCTCCATTATCTTAGAAGCAAGCCATTTATATTAAAAAAGTTATTTTTGTAAAAATTACAGAATTTAAATTACTATATAGTTCCTGGGTACTACTATAAGTTAGGGGAGAGTGGTAATGAATGGGCCATGGGGATGAATGGACCATTAACAAAATATGAAAAAGTATTTGCATAAAATTACTTTAGATGCTATTGATTGAGCTATTTGTTCTACCAAACTCATCAAATTTTCCATTGTTTGGGAGAAGCCATTTTCCCACTAGAGTAAGATGGTCAAGAATCTGATTGAAAAGTAAATTTTTTCCCTTTTCAGTAAAATAAATAAGCTAAAAAGTATCTATTATTTCATTGCAGATATGTGTATTAGCAAGTCTTTGCATATCTGTAAACTAATTTTAGGATGTATTTAGATGTTATTTGAATTTAATGTACTTAAAAAACCTGAATATATTCCAGAAGTATAGGTGGGGCTGAATGGGCCACTATATCATGGTCATAAATGGGCCACCTTTGCCCTGATCATGAAAATATGGTTTTTCTTTCTTTTTTCTGATTTTCTCTTTAATATGAAACACAACTGGCTGTCATGGATTTAGATTAAATTACTGTCTAGTTAGAATAGGTTTATAGTGATGTCTAAAAAATAATTTGCACATTTTCACCCTAAGAAATATTAGTTATTTATTAGAAAAATAAGTTAAATTGTATAAATGATTAAGGTGAACTGCCCAGTTGTCGACCACACATACCAGTATTTTCCCATTTGATATAAAACTAGAATTAGAATAATTATTTATATTCAGAATCTGATGGGTAAGATAAATAATACCAGAAATTTACACTAAATAGTCAATTAATAGGTAGATCAACCCAGTTACAACCATGTTGCTTAATATTAATTTTGAAAAATATAAATTTCGACTTTCGTTAAATCATAATGTGTATTATCTATTATTTTTATGCATATTTTATGTTCTTTCTTTGTTATAATCTCATTATTTTGTAATTTTTATGCTAAAATTACGTGATTTAATAATATCACTTTTGATGTTTATAAATTTTGATAAGCATTGTGTATTACTTACTATTTCAGTATGCTTTTGATCATATCATGTCAAATGTCATTCATTTTGTCATATTGGGTGAATAAAAGATTAATTCTGCATTTTTTCTCTGAATTCATTTAGTGGCCCACTCAGCCCCATGGGTAGGGATGATTGAGCCAAATTTCTATATTTTTATTTTCTATTACCATTCATTATAGACATTTTCTAATCCAATTTAATATGACTTTTTTATATAACTAAATAAGTAAAGTAACTGAAGAACCAATTTGGAACCAAAATAATTATTAGAAAAAATTACAAAACAAAAATTGCCCCATTCATTACCACTCTCCCCTATATTTAGAAAAACAGTCTCTATGTTGTAACATATACAATAGAGTACCGATTATCCAGATGTGCTGAGGTCAGACAGAGTTCAGATAGCTGGGCAAATGAAAGCACGCTGTACAATGTAAACTGACTGTAATGTTAAAGAAAAAGCGATTGCATAATTGCTGTAAAATATTCAAATTGCAACATGAATTTCAGCTACTCATACTGCTAACATTCCCTAGATTATAAACACTTCATATAAGACAAGAAAAGCATTCTTTTTATTTTATGTTCATTGTTATTGAAGCATATATTTCAAGTGCCTTTTTCCTTTTGAGTGTAACCAACAGTGGTGTAGTTGTAAAAAACCACAGAATATATATGCTATATGCAGAGCGTAATACACCAGAAAGAGAGAGTATACTGATAGCGAGAGGTGTAAAAATACTGGGCGCCAGGTCGCCCGGGCGACTAAATTTTCGACACTGGCGCCTAGATATGTCTTAGGAAATGAAAAATAATTCGTATTTATAACCTTGATTATTTATGGATTTTTTTTTTCCATGCGCAAAGAAAAAAAAAGAATCAAGAACAAGTTTCGCTCTACTTTGACATCACAAAATTTAAATGATTTATCATTAATAAATTTAAATGGACCTTCTGTAAAAGCATTTGATCCTACAAAAGCAGTTGAACGGTGGTACTTTACATCAAAAACAACAAGACACATGAGCGGTCATAAACATCATAAAATTTAAAAGCAAATGAGGACAAACAATAAGTTAACAGTATTCATTTATGGCATAAATTATAGTCCTTGAAGTGCATTACATATTTATACTTTTGAGTTGTTTAAAGAAGTTTTTAATGATTATTATTTGTATTTTACATCACCACTTCCAATTTTTTTACATCAATATTTATAATTTTATGTAACATTACTTTTTTATACAAGAAAAATTTATGTCATGTGTCAATATATTTAATTAAAAAGAGTAATTTGTATGTACTATTATTAACTTATACTGTAATTTCATTTTACGAATTTGTTAATGATAGTAACTGGCTCCTAGATTTTCAAAACATTTTTGCACCCCTGCTGATAGCTATGAAGGGTATACTACTATATGCCCTCCAATCAGGGTTCTTGCTGACTATTCACCAGCGTTAGCAATTTGGCTACTCAGAAATAAAAAACACTCGCCAAATGAAACAAAATGATAGTAAAATAAATTTGTCGTAAAACATTGAAAAAATCTTTAACCCCTTAATGTACAACCTCCCTTTTTTTTTCAACATGTTTAAAACAAAGTTTTTGTAACTGCTTATAGATCAGTTATTCATCTAAATTTAATTATCCACTACAGAAACTAAAAAGAAAATAACTATTCTAAATGTCTTGCGTGATCAAGAAAAAAATTCCAAACCCGATATAACTGAATAAAATATTATGAAACAAAACTTCCAATCTCACTTAACTCAGAACTTTAAGTTATTACATTTAATGAATTCTGAAAAATAGAAAATATGTCTGAAAAACTTTTCTAGAATTCTAGAATTTCTTTTTCCAGACATAGTGATTAACTGACAACAGAGAATCACCTATTAGATTGTCACATGGTGATTTGACACCGTCTGCATAACCCTTACTGTGGCTTTGGCTAATGCTAAATTGAACTGGTGTTGGGTTACTATAGCTAAAAATAATGTAAATGTTGCGGTACGATTGAACATAAGCGACATTAATCTTTCAATAATTCAAATACAAGTGTTGCCTGTATTGGTATACACAGAAAAAAGATGAGCAAAAACTGAGCACTCGCAATTTGGCGAGTCTAATCGCCCGTTTATTCGCCAAATAAAACATTTGGTCATGAGTTGGCGCAATGGCGAGCGGCAGTGAGAACCCTGCCTCCAATACATCCCTGGTCACCAGCCAATTCTCAGTTTCCGCGTTTCCGGTAACCATTGACAGACTATACAGAGGAACATTTTGAATGGTTTCTTCCTGTGAAAAGGACCTTTTCTGTTTACCAGCTCTTTCATTAGAAGAAAGAATAGAATAGCATCTGAGTAAGATTGCAGCTGTTTATGAACAGTTTAAGAAAATAGTTTTATTTAGTATATAAATTTCTTACTTTTGGGAGCAGTGAGATTATGAAGAGGATTATAGCTTTTTATATTGGGAATTTGCATTCCCCTACTTATTAGCATTTCTCAAAGTTTGGATTATCAGTTTAATGCATTGAATACAAAGCAAACACGAGAATCTATTTTTAACACTGTTTATGATTTTAGTTTGTCTGGCCATCTGTCCGCGCTCTAACACCCGTAAATATACTCTGATTGTCCTGAAATTTTTGGATGTTATTGACGCTTACCATAGCACATTCCCTATTTCAAATGAAGTTTGTAGCATGTTTAGTTCATTTAGAGGGACAGTTAAAAGTTTTCCGTTACATTACGGCCTACGGGAAAAAATCATTTAAAAGGTTTTTTAATGGTGTTACATGCTTTCAAAAATAATAAAATTGATATGCATTAATGAAGTGCACTAAAAAATGCATTCTGCAGAATATGCAGTGTAAAGAATAGTTATTATTCATTTACAGGGTCATACAAAAGAATTCCGTTACATAATGATATAGGGATGGAGGGAATTGTTTGCGGCATATTTTAATTATGTTAAATTATTTCATGTATAATGAAATTGTTATACGTCGTTGAAGTTTACTATAACTTATTTCATGTATAATACAAAATGCATAGCATTTACAGGGACACACAAAAGATTTCAGATACTATATTGCATCTGAAATACTGTACATTAGCAATGATTGCTGGAAATGCCTTTTTAATTATGATATGCGCTTTTATGTTTTACTACATTTATACATATTATATGGTATGTATAAATGCTATAATTCAATTATATGATATACAGGGCTACACAAAAGAATGCGTAATGGTTACTGGGTATGAGTGCAAATTGCTTAAAGGTGGTTTTTTAATGAGTTATGCATTTTTACGCTGAACTACATTTAGTTTACTAAGAAATGTTTGTAGAATACAGATTAAATGATATACAGGGTATCCAAAGTATTGGATAAATGACCGTCTATAAATGATAATTTCTGGAAATGTGATTTCTGTAGTTTTAAGAATGTTTTAGTTTGAATTAAATTTTAGCTAAATAGTGACATGCAACAAAGGTACTAGGTTAACTACAGGGTTGTACAAAAGTATTCAAGTATGTTTCTATCTATTAGTATAAATTGCTGAAAGAGAAATTTCAACAAGTTATGCGTTTTCTTGCTAAACTAAATTTCCCCGTTATAGTATATATATCAACCTACAGATCAAATACAGGGTTGTTCAAAAGAATTAAAATACATATTTGGCTATGAGCGGTAACTGCTGAAATCAGTTTTTAAAATGTTTTATACGTTTTCTAAAATGTTTACTTAGTTACCTTATATACATTATTTCCCTAAATAACAAAGTTTTGTTAAAGCCTTCAGGATGTGTTGGAAAGTGTTTTTTAATCTATGCTTAACGCATGATTTTTCTTTCTTCTTTAATATAAGTTTAACTGTTGTTATTTTTTTTTAGGTTTTAGTTTCATTTACACTCTTTAATAATGAAAAACTATCTGTGTTTATGTAATAAAAGAAAAAAGCTTTGAGTTATTGGGCGTTCAGTTAACTGGAGTTTGGATAATCAGTACACTACTGAATAAATAAAACAACAAAAAATTGTCCTTGTTATAGCTAATCAAAGCTAAAGGATCTTTTTATGGGCCATGTATTATTTACACACTGTACTTTGAAGGAGGTTTAAAAACGCGTTAGGGGCTGTGCATATATTCATTATCAACTTTTTGGTAATTTTGGAACCTCCTCTTCCCCTTCTAATATCACACATTCAAAGCTAAAGGATCTTTTTATGGGCCATGTATTATTTACACACTGTACTTTGAAGGAGGTTTAAAAACGCGTTAGGGGCTGTGCATATATTCATTATCAACTTTTTGGTAATTTTGGAACCCCCTCTTCCCCTTCTAATATCACACATTATCATCCCTCGAACCCCCCCACGCCCGCCTTGTAATCATATCGTTATCAATGTCTATGAATTTTTTTATCTTTAGAATTTATTTCTTTTGTTTGGAGTGACATACAAAAATGGTTTACATTTATTTTTCGCATACTTTATTATTTAAAATGAAGAAAAGTCAATAAAATATCCCTTCATATATGAAATATCTTTATATCAAATAACACTTAAAAGAAATAGTTGCTATTTAAAATTATTTTATAATAACTTTTTGTTACATAATGCATTCAACAGTAATAATGTCTTCTTCCACTTGCCCGGCAGGGAGGGGGAGAGCAGATAGAAATTTCACGATCCTTTGACATAATTCGCATTTTTTCTACAATCCTTTGACGAAAATCGCAGTTTGTCCACGATACTTTGACTAAATTTGTGTTTTTTTCACGTTCCTTTGTCGTAATTCGCATTTTTTCTATGATCCTTTGATGAAATTTGTGTTTTGTCCACAATCCTTTGACGAAATTTGCATTTTTTTCGTGTTCATTTGACAAAATTTGCATTTGTTTCACGATCATTTGTCTAAATTTGCGTTTATTTCACAATCCTTTGACGAAAATCGTGTTTTTTACGCGATCCTTTGGTGAAATTCGTGTTTTCTTTCTGATCCTTTGAAGAAATTTGCATTTGCTTCACGATCCTTTGGCAAAATTTGCATTTATTTTGTGATCCTTTAACGAAAATCATGTTTTTTACATGATCCTTTGCTGAAATTTGCGTTTTTTCCACGGAAAAAAAGCCCGAAAGTTGCGGACAATTTTTTAAATTAATTTCATTAGTGCAGACAAAAATTTTCTGCAAGAGATTTTCTTTGTCCGCGACTAAGTCGCTGTGTTTCTGCCACTGGGGGGATCATCCTTCTATGTTCCAGTCAACATATCCAATTCAGTTGTCAAGGATATATCAACAGTTTATCTTTGTATATATAACAGAGATATAGCAAGAATTATTTTCAAGAAGATAATGTTCCTTGACTTTATTGTACACCTACTGACTTCCTACCTGACTTTATACATCTACAAAAAGGTTGAAACATTCGAAACCGTACAAGTATTTTTTACAAAATAAAATGTGTGAAAATTTTGAAGAAATCAACAAAAACCTGAGTGTTTCAACAGTTTCACTCCCCTTCGATACGCATAGACTCCAAAAATAAAATGCTAAATAGCATATACTTTCAATTTTTTTCACGATTTTTGAATTTAAAAATATAAAATTAACAAAATGGAGTTAAAGATATAAAATTATACAAATTATTCAAGGGTCATTCATCTCAACCCCAGGCATCGCCGTGTGGATCAGCTAGCACTAAAATAATTTCAAAATAAAAAAATGCAAAACTGATGTTTGAGGCCACTGATCTGCAGATTTATTAATTTCATTACTACTAGTATGAATTTAATACTACAATAATTTATTTTTTCTCAGAGATGAATAAGCAAACGTTTAAGACAGGGAATAATTAGATTTTTAACAACTTCTGTAACTTAATTGTTTTTATAATTTAAATGTAGGATTGCATCCCTTTTTTGGGTTTCATTCATCTGACGAAACCCTGTTAGTCTCGCTCGTCTGTCTGTCTGTCCGTCACAGAGCCTGTTCTCAGAAACTATACATGTTGGAGACTTGAAATTTTGCATACTTATAGCTGAACACCTCACATCAAACGACAAATCATAAAATTTTGAAAAAGTCGTACATTTAACCATTTGGGCTCCCACATGTGTATTTTAAACAATTCTTTCTATGTGAATCTCTAATTAGGTTGGAGGCGTGAAATTTTGCATACTTAGAGCTGAATATCTCACATCAAATGACAAATCATAAAATTTTGAAAAAGTCGTACATTTAACCCGTTGGGCTCCCACATGTGTATTTTAAACATTCTTTCTAAGTGACTCCCTATTTAGGATGGAGGTGTGAAATTTTGCATACCTATAGCTGAACACCTCACATCAAACGACAAATCGTAAAATTTTTAAAAAGTCGTACATTTAACCCTTTGGGCTCCCACATGTGTATTTTAAACAATTCTTTCTATGTGAACCTCTAATAAGGTTGGAGGCGTGAAATTTTGCATACTTATAGCTGAATACCTCACATCAAACGACGAATCATAAAATTTTGAAAAAAGTCGTACATTTAACCCTTTGGGATCCCACATGTGTATTTTAAACAATTCTTTCTAAATGAGCCCCTATTTAGGTTGGAGGCATGAAATTTTACATGCTTATAGCTGAGCACCTCACATCAAACGACAAATGATAAAATTTTCAAAAAGTCATACATTTAGCCTTTTGGGCTCCCACATGTGTATTTTAAACAATTCTTTCTAAATGAAACCCTATTTAGGTTGGAGGTGTGATATTTTGCATATTTATAGCTGAACACCTCACATCAAATGACAAACCATAAAATTTTGAAAAAGTCGTACATTTAATCCTTTGGGATCCCACATGTGTATTTTAAACAATTCTTTCTAGTGAGCCCCTATTTAGGTTGGAGGTGTGAAATTTTACATACTTATAGCCAAGCGCCTCACATCAAACGGCAAATGATAAAATTTTCAAAAAGTCATACATTTAATCCTTTGGGCTCCCACATGTGTATTTTAAACAATTCATTCTAAGTGAGCGCCTAATTAGATTGGAGGCGTGAAATTTTGCATACTTATAGCTGAGCACCTCACATCAAGCGGCAAATCATAAAATTTTGAAAAAGTCATACATTTAACCTTTTGGGCCCCTACAGGTGCATTTTAAACAATTCTTTCTAAGTGACACCCTATTTAGGTTTGAGGCGTGAAATTTTGCATACTTATAGCTGAACACCATCATGCGACAAATCATAAAAATTTGAAAAAGTCGTACATTTAACCCTTTGGTCTCCCACATGCTTATTTTAAGCAATTCTTTCTAACTGAGCCCCTTATTAAATTGGATATTTGAAATTTTGCATACTTATAGCAGAACACCTGAGGCCAGGCGACAAATCATAAAATCTTGAAAAAGTCTTACGTTTAACCCTTTGAGCTACCACATATGTATTTTAAGCAATTCTTTCTAAAAGAGCCCCTAATTAAGTTGGAGACATGAATTTTTGCATACGTATAGCTGAATACCTCAGACCACACGACAAATCATAAAATTTTCAAAAAGTCTTATATATTTACTCCTCCGGGCTCTAACTTGTATATTTTAAGCAATTTTTCTAACCTCCACTCTTTTCACCTGGGGAGCACTTTTCCAACTTTTGCCAACACCCCTTTGACCATTCTTGCATATTATGCACCATAGCCTTACATATTTTAGTTCCACTTTTCACCGCCAGGGGGCCTACTTATCTCGGGTGCTATGGGCCCAATCCCTTCGACTAATATATATACGGATAGTATGTAAAACGGAGTTTCGTTCGGATTGAGGTTTGTTTAGAATAGAGTGCACCCCTGGTTACGAAATGTGGAACCAACAGATTTTTCAAAAGGATAAAGTGTTTTGAAAGGAATATAAAACGAAATCCTCTGTGCGATCTGTGATCACATTTACCCACTTGTTTCTCTGTTCCTACACACAATATTCCCTGCTTCTTGATTTGTTTTATTGATTGCCAAATTATAAAATATGCAAGGCAGAGTTATATATATATATAAAAAATTGATTAAAATATTGAAATTTTTATCAACCACGTGAAATTAATTAAAAGAAGCTATTTATAAAATTTTTTGCGTTATCACATTCTGGTAAGTGCAATTTAAAAATTAAATTTGATTACTTAGGTTTTCAGTTAAGTCAAAATATTTTATGCACTATGAACATTACTGAAATTGCATTTTTAGCAATGCCTACATGAGATGTCCATTACTGCAAATTGACTAATTAAGCATTCAAATAATGGACACAGGTCTTAAAACCTTAAAAATAAATAAAATTTTGTAAATCGCCATTAATATATAAAATTCAAAGTTTGTAATTACGACCAAAACAAAAACATTCAAATTTTGCAAGAAAATAAAGAATGTATAAATTTATTAAATGAAGTTGGCTCTTAGCATGTTTATTAAGATTTTCAATGAAAAACAGTGGAACTTCGAAACATTATTTTCTGTTTGCTGATTGGTTTGATTAAGAGTGTCAACAATAACAAAGATTATAAAACATGAAAGGGGGAGTTATGAAAAAAATGATTAAAAAAAAATTTTATTAGTTATTTTTTTTATAAACCAAAAACGTTGAAAGGTGTAAATTACTGGCACATCTACCCTATTATACTAATGTTGTAATATAATATATATACATAATTTATAATAATATAAAATATTATGTTATACATTTATTATTTATATTATACATATTTATTTATATTATATTTATAAATTTACCAAATCACTGTACCAAACGTCTAAAAGTCGTAACAGCTACATCGAAACATTTACCAAAACATAAACATTAAGCATACCAAATTTTCCAGCACAGAATATGGGACTTTTCCCCCTCACGGCTAACATAAAAGGAAACAGATGTGTTATTATCCCGGGGTCCGCCATCTTGGATTTTATTCTTGGCTTGAATTAAAAATTATTTTTTACTAATAGTTATAATCATTATATTCCAGTTTTTTCAATATTACATTAACGTATCAACAATATTTAACCATTGGCGACATTACTACTTGGCGGAAAAGCAGTTTTCATGCAAGAAAAAAAATCCAAGATGGCGGACCCCGGGATAATAATACATCTAAGCCGATTAGTCGATTTTGGTTGAATAATTACCTTCAATAAGTCAAAGTTGAAAAATAAATATTTGTACGCATAATGCAAAAAAGCATCTAGACTTGCACTGGTGAAATTGAAATAAAAATATAACTTGCGTAAAATTACATGTTAACTATTACATTAAATTTTTTGAAATAAATAAAAATGAAGACAGTGTAATCATGATAAATGACAGTGATATTACCTTTAAACTTTGTCTTCAAACAAGGATTTTTTTTCCTACATAGAAGTATATATTTATTTTATCTGATAAAATCCTAGATATCGTGCATTTTTACGAAATAATAAACAACAGAATTAAAAAAAAAAATCTTTTTTTTTTAAATCATAAAATATTTCAAACGACAAGAAGCAGAAGTAGTAGGCAGGAACGGGATGTTTGTTTTTGTTTTTACCGACCGATATGATTTTGGTAGGTTGATTAATTGATAGAGAATCGAGATGAAAACACGGCCTCTGGTGCAGGAAGAAGTGGAGTACTGTCATAAAAGTTATGAATCAACCTACCCACTTACCATTCTATGCAGCAAGTCCAGCAAGTCTTCAGCTACCACGAACCATTCAACCAACTGACCATCGTTTGTCTATTTTCTTTCTCCACTTTTAATCCAATTTAATAATTATCTTTGCCCACCTATTGATCCAATTTATCAATTAACTGTAGCGCATCTAAGAATTCTATACGTCAGGATAATAATTATTGCTCTGCTAGCAGTGAAATTCTGTTTTGCTGAAATTTATCCATTACCTTTTTAATATCTACCTAATATTTCGTGTTCTCATTTTTTTCTTTGAATTTAAACAATTTTTTGATTCACAAAAGCTGACATGGGTACCTCTGTTCTCTCTGATGCTACAAAAGATATATTCTTTTATACCACTGAGGGCAATATTACTGAAGTTAAAAGAATTGTTACAGATTTAAAGCTGCCAGTTAACTGTTATGACGATAAAGGTATAACACCATTGCAGCATGCAGCTTTTAAAGGGCACTATGAAATAGCCAAATTATTGTTAGATTGTGGTGCTGATGTGAATGATAGCAAAGATTTGTATGGATATACAGCTCTGTCTATGGCTGCAATATCAAATAACTGTGAGGTTGTTACGTTGTTGCTCGAATATGGAGCTAATCCAGCCGCTATTAATTCAAATAAGAGAACAGCTGCTGAAATGGCAGCTTTCATAGGTAATCATAAAGCTGCAACTATTATTAACAATTACATAACAAAAGATGCTATTGATTACTTTACTGAAATACATGGATTAGAATCAGAACCAAGACTGCCACTTTTTTTGAGTAGTCCAGTTCATAAATTTGTGATTATGCCTACTATTCATCCTGTACGAATTATTTTACATCTTCAATCAAATAACATACTATTACAAAATTTCAAAAATATCGTTGACATGTTGAATATCATGGCTGAAAAACAGTTTAAAGAAATGGAAAATGATCGATTGTCATTAAAATTGCACCACTATGCGTTTGTTTTGTCATCAGCTTCTGATTTCATTATTTCCCAGAAAGAGTCTACTGAAGAGGAAATATCTGATGAAAAAATTTTAGATGCATTTATCAAATCACTGCTAAAAGGTTATAAGGAAGGATTCGAAATTCCAATAAGTCTTGAAAAATTTCTCAGAAAAAGTATTGCTGATTATCCATTTGAAAGTTGTCTCCTTTATAGAAAAATAGTCTCCACAATAATGAATACGGAGGTGGGTGATGAACCTAATACCCTTATCCTCTTTAATAATGCAATCTTGGGACAGACAAATTTTGAAAATGAGTCTTGTGCAACTTGCGGAGATCAAGGTTCGTTGAAACAATGTTTAGGATGTAAAAGCGTTCACTACTGTGATAAGACTTGCCAAAAACTCCACTGGTTTGGCCATAAAAATTTCTGCAAAAAGTAAAAAAATCGTATATTATGCTGTTAAAATGAACTTCATAGGACTGACAATACATGTTCGCAGTAAATGAAAATTAATTATAAAATTTTTTATTTTATATACATATCCAATAAATTCTCTAAATGGTCTCTTTGGGACTAAATCAATATTGAGAAAAAAAATATAAATGAAATCAGTTAACATTGCTATGATGTTGAGATAATATAGACATTGTTAAAATGTCTCAACAAAAATTTGTAGTATTTGATTTTGAAACAGATACTGTATAGTGTATAAATGCCAAAGCAAATTTATTTCGACTAATACGACTTTTTATCAAAAATACTGGAATGATATAAATATATTATTAAAGTGGTGTGTCGATAGTGTTTTTCTTAACCAGTAAGTTGTATGTTTCATCTAATAGCATGAATATATCATTTGTGCATTTAAAAATGTGCATTAAAGCGTTTATTAAAATCTTCCTTTTAAAGCTATTTTTTTTTAATTCAAATATTTTCTATAGATATAAAAAAAAAAAAATGCTGATCCTGAAATTTTTTTTTCTTTCTAAGCAATATTGGAGGATTAAAAATTCTACTGTCTCATCCAAAAATACCTATAAAAAGTAAAGAAAATCAAATGAATGAAATAAAGTTTTAGTTATCATGGTATTTTTCCGGTATAGGGGCTTTGGTGAGATAGGGAAAATGGTCATGGTGAGAGAAGGAAATTTGGCAGCATATTTTCTGGAAAACAATTCACTGTTTCATATAAAGAAGCAATATTTTTCAATATCTGTTTACTCATTATTAAATATAAAAAAGCCATTTACCTATTTTTATGTATCATAATATTAAAATATTTATTTGCTTAAAAGACGTTATAAAAACACATTAAAAGTAAATTAAAAACTCTTTATTTACATGTTTCAACTCATTTTCTGAGTTGTCGTCAGAATGTATAATAGAAAATTACAAATGCATAATGAAAAATGAAAAAAATCATCGAAAATAAACAAGTAATCATGTAATGCACCCTATATTTTCGCGATTGCTCGTGTTCCCTCTATGTCGCGATGCCGTAATTTATCCAACCATTCAACCCATAAATTCGGGATATGAAAAGATAATGTATTGTTACAAACTCCTGAACCTCTTAAATAAATTTCTATGGACTCTCTTATGAATAATTGTAAATAAAAATTAGACCTGTAAGATGATTTTACTCTCGTTAAAAAGTATGTTAATGTTCTCTATTTTATTTAGCCGGGACAAAGCAGTATTACCTCTATTGTATTTTTATGTATACAAACATAAGTACAGTATGGAACTAGTTATCCGAAAATAAGTTATTCAGAAAATCAGTTATCTGGAATGATACTTCTAATTCATTGATTTTGGAATATTTTCACAAAAAAGTGTCATACAGGTCCAGTTTGAGACGAGCATTGCTTGAAACAATGCAATATGTGTAGTTTAACTTGATGCCAACATCTAGTATTTGAAATAGAAGTATATTTAGTTAGATATTTGAAATTTTGATTTTTATGCAAAGGAAACATGGATTTTTGTTTCCAAGATAGTATTCCCGTAAATTGTCTTCTTTCAAACTCCAATTAATTTTTGATCTTGTTTGGACCTGAATCTTAATTTGTATAATCTAAAAATCAGAATCAATGCCACAGCCACATATATTCTACCAATTTGATAAAATGGATCTCAGTTGGATCTTTAATGTCCAACCAGTTAGTATCCAGAAAAACCAGTTATCCGGAATACATTTGAACAGAAGCATTCTGGATAAATGATTCTGTACTGTAAATTGTATATAAACAAGTAATATAAAAATTTTGTTTTTAAAGTCAATTCCTACTTAGGTCATCAAAGAAAAATTTAATATAATCCCTTAAGCTAATATTAGTTTTTGTTGCATTAAAATATCTCAATTTGTTGATTTTCTATAAGCAAGTAGGTTTACAATGGAACTCTATGGGAATTTGGCGAAATATTAGAAATATCGCCAAGTTGGCGTCACTTTTGGTGACTTATTTTGGCCACCAAATTTGGCAATATATCGCCAAGTTGGCGACAAACTTGGCAGTATTTGGCAACAGAACAGGGTCCCCCCTATGGTAACCCCTTATTGAAAATACTTTCATTGACTTTCAATAACCAATGGCCGCCATTTTGTTTCCCATGCAAAACTAAAATTAATTAATTAAAATCCAATTAATTAATTAATATTTGAAAAAACTGTATTAACATCAATTGCCATCCAGTACAAGTTTAAAAAATTTTATTTCAACTTGATAGGATGAATAATGAGTATTTTATTAAGGATTGGAAATTTAAACAAGTTAAATAAATAAATATAGGGAGAGTGTGGGATAATAGTAGGAATTGAAAAACAATAATAATTATATACTAAATTAAATTTATGTATATAAATTCTTATAAAACTAGCTAAAAGTTCATAAGTTTCATAAACTGTTTATATCTGTTCTAGTTTCATAAACTGTATAAAAAAATCAGGAATTTAAAAAAATGGCAAAAAATAATTTTTAAAAATTTGATAATCAGTAATAGCTGTTTAATTTTAAGAAAGAATCGGGTTCTGTGTTTGCATTGAAAAGTTTCTTATTTTGTTATATAATGTCACTGAGCAACGTATAAGAAGACTGAAATTAATTAATTTAGGTTTCACTAACATACAAATTTTTAGCTGTAACTCCATTTTTCAGAAAATTTATACGAACAAATCATCTTTAAAAGGGTTTCTCTTTCTCTTAATAAATTACCATTTGCAAATTCGTATAAAATAAAATTTATCTATTAAATGCGTTTCTTTATGTTAGATAGGTCACTTGAATGGCTTTAGAATTGTGTTTCCTAATTCTGAAGCCAAACAAATTATAAAAGGAAATATTGATTTCTACTGTGTTGTTTTTATCAGAGCTAATATTTTAAGAAAGAATCAGGTTCTGTGTTTGCATTGAAAAGTTTCTTATTTTGTTATACATAAGTCACTGTACAATGTCAAAATAAGAAACTTATATATAATGTAACATATTTGTACTTATTATTGTCACTGAGCAACTTATAAGAAGACTGAAATTAATTAATTTAGGTTTCACTAACATACAAATGCTGCAACTCCATTTTTCAGAAAATTTATTGATTTTATAGTTTTAAAATTTTGTAATACCAATAAGATAAGTGAGATAAAATATTCATCCTAAACCTAAAAGTTGAACGTAAATTTTTAGATATTTTTAAAAAACTATATTTTTAATCTTAATCTTTGAATATAATCAAATATGAAATACTATTAATGTATATATAAATATATAACTAATAATTAAACATTATATTTTTGTAGTCAGTAGGTATTTGTGCGTTAATCCTACAGAATTTTAAATGTACCTTTTTAATAGATTTTTTTGTTCATAAAAGGGGCCGAAAGCAAGGGAAAATTTTAACATTTTATTGTGTTTTAAAGATTTATTACCATTTATGAATATTAATTTTATTCAGATGAAATCAAATGCAAGGTAATATTGATTTAAGCAATTTAACATGTAAACATAAAGCTTTAAAATTTAAACAAAGTATGTATGTAAAGTGCACAAAATTCTGAAATCTGCATTGCTCTTTCTCACAAACTGTGTGAATTTTCGAAGGTGTACTGTATTTACATGTTTGCTAGATTTTGCACTTAAGTATACTGGTGACTGACATAAAATACTTCAAATTTTCAAAGAAAAGAAACATGCAAAGAGGATTTCAAAAATAATTATTTATATAGTTTCACATTGTATAAAACACTAAACAAAGCTTTTTCAAGTTTGGAAACAAACAATACCACACGTAATATATTGTAAATCTCCTTTAAGAATGTTTGTTAAATACATTAATTTACTATGAAGTGTTTAAATGCTATTTGTATGATTATAATTATTTATTAGAATGTTTTGATATAGTATATTTCTTGTTATTATATAGAAAAGTTCTATGTTTGTTCACATTTTAAAATGTTTAGGTATTCAAGTTTTCCTGTTTGTTTAGTTTCCTTGTCTTAGAAAATGAATGTAGGATTGTTATGATTTATTAAAGTAACACCCAAAATTTGTTTAGTTTATTTATTAATTATAGTGCAAAACATTAAGAATTGTATATTGAAAATATTGGTACCTAATACTGAGAGGATAGACTGAATAATATACTAGGTATTATATTAGATGACCTCTCGGCATTTCCTAGGCCCGTGATAATAATTTTAAATAATACAAAATCAGTGTTGAATGATTTTATATTTTGAAACAAAAATCCATCCAAATGAACCTGGAGTTGGAGCCACCCTGCCTTCTGCATCATAAATCATCGAATTTGTTATTTGATAATTTTAAATGAAAAGCTATCCAAACGAATTTAGAGTTGTAGGTCCCACTACCTTCAGCAACATACACAAGCTTTCTAAGCTCAATCCAGTTTGTTTTTTCAAATGAACTTTGAATTTGTATGATTTTGTATTTATAATAGAACCTCGATTATCCAAGGTAATTGGGACTGACCATCTTTTGGAAAATCGAAATGCTTCCATTTTAAGATTAAGGAGAAATATATGCAATATTTCTTATTATGGTAACAAGTGCTTAATAAAAATAAAGCAATAGCAAAAAGACACAAGAATAAATTAACTGAATTTTAATTTTGAAATTAAGTACTTTTTACATAGATCACAAGGGTTTGAAAAAATATTTTGTTTATTGCACTTTCGATTGCCTTTGCTTTGCAGCTCTATCACACAGTTTTTTAATATTATTAGTTCACCAGTATCACAGTCTTTCTGCTCCTCTAGCCATGCCAAACCTTTTGCAAAACATTGAAAAGCTTCATAATTTGTAATTTTTTCATTTTCTTCCTTCCACTCCGTAGCCTACTGGAACTCAAGTTAAATTCAAAGGAACTCTAAGAAAGGGGATCGAAAATATTTACATGTACTCTTAGTTCGGAAAGGACCGCTTGCACACAGGGAATATGATAGTTTAAAAAGAAAAAAAAAGCTTTACAAATGGATTTTCGCACACAAGGAATGTAATAGTTTAAAAAAAAAAAAAGCTTTAAAAATGGATTTCGGTTAAAAGAGTTTCGGAAAAAGAGGTTCTACTGTATTAAGCAAAAATATTTCCATTTGAACTAAGGTGTCTTCATTATTACAATTGCCAATTTAATTTCTGATTTTTAAGCTATATTAAACTTTCAATTCTGACCAAAAGCTCCTGAAAAAAACTAAAAAATGTAAAACATGCACTACCTCTTCACTTTTTTGAAACATGAAATGATGTCTTCCAGTGTGTTGTCAAACTGTATTATATGAAAAATATAGAGGTTTCCCCAAACATGTGCAGAAATGAAAATTCCTCCAAAAATGTTCGAAAGCACAATTGTCATAAAATGGGAAACACTATCTTCAAAGGCACTGAGAGAAAAGAAAAAATTCTGGCGAATCCTTGAAACAACTTCCAGAAACTAATTCTTTATATTTTTTTAATCAAAGATATTATTTGAACTAAAGAAAATACCAGAGATAAGTATTTTTGTATTTTTTGTCCAGAAAAAGGAAATGACATATTAAAACTGAAAAAAAAAAATAAATGAAAACAAATGCAAATGGACATTCCACCAATATATTTTTTTGAGACAGTAAGAATGAATGTTTTTCACATTAACTACAGTAAATACTCTCTAAGGCGGATTCTGTACAAGCCGGAAATCTGTCTAACGCGGAAAATTTTTTCAAGTCCCGGCGAACCCATAGAAAATAACATTAATTGCTGCTGCGTAAGCCGGATTTTGCCTAACGCGGAAACGGAAAGTTTTTTAAAGTCCCACCAAAACGAAAATTTTGCGTAAGGCGGAAAAAATGATATTTTAAAAATGAAAGGCATTTGGTTGATGAAACTTTAAAACTGGTATATAAGTCAAATACTCACTGTCAAAGCTTTTAATTAAATTCAGTAATAGATTAATAAACTTAATTGTTAAGAACAGAAACTGTTTGAATTTTTAAGAAATGCTTTTTTTATTCTGTTATTTTCCATATAATTTTGCATATAAAAGTTATTACTAATAAAATGGTACACATTTATGAAAATATATGTATTTTCTAAAGTACAATATATTATGCTTTAAGGTTTACTCAAATTGAAAGTGGCAACTTTCCGACACCTTCCCGAAATCATTTTAATTGTATGTGTCAAATTCTCAGGGATTTTTATTACAACAGTACAAAGAAATCGAATAGCGTTCATCATAGAGAATTTTTCAGAATTTCAGTTTCCGACCGTTTTTCGAGACAGGAAAATTAAAGAAGCAATTCGTTATAACTCATGATTCAATATATTTATCGAAAACGAAAAACGATATTTGATTCTAAATAGCTCCAGTAGTCATGCTTGCAAATTTTATGCTTTTACGTACAAAAATGACATCGAGAATGTGTCAGAAAAATTTTTGTTACAGAGTATTTTTTTTTAAACAAAAGCTTTGAAATTTTACTAACTTAAAAGTTTTTAAGCCTAATCTTGTAGATTTTAATAATAAGCAAATTTTTTTCCTCTGAAAAAATAAAAGAACATCATACCGAGTATATTTTTCACATTTGTCAAAATAATTGTTAAAAAAAATTCATGAAATGATCCTTATTCGTTAACAAGTGAACTCTCTAAACTACTATGTGAAAGATGAGGCATGTAATTGTGTTTGTTAAGTGAATGATTTTCAATAAATTCCATAACTGAAGCAATTTCGAATCGTACTATTTATCCAGTGTTCAAATAATGTTTTTCGAGATTTTTAAAAAAGAATATATTTCATTTCGTTTTAAAGAATGGCACTAAAGGTTACGAACGCAAAAACCTATACCTACATGTCTCAGGGTTGCAAAAAAGCCGGCTAAAATTAAAAAAAGCCACGCCAGTGGCTTTTATTGGTTTTAACCGGCTTTTTTTGGCCAAAATTGGCCTTTTTTGTCCATAACTGGCTTTTATACAATGAAGCACTGTAATTATAAACAACACATTTTAAAGTGTTTTTAATTAGTTTTAAAGACATTTAATTGATTTAGAGTTTAATAAGTAACCCAATTTCTTAATAATAAAGACATTAATACTGGAATAAAACTTAGATGGCTTTGCTAGTCATTTGTCCGAATTGCAAATATGTCAGCTAAATTTTAAAAGGGCCATAGCAACTGCTTTATCTGGTTTACACTAACATTTGATCCCCCTCCACCCAATTTTTTCATTTTTACTGCTTTATAAAATTAAAGAGGACAATGGTTACCTCATTACATGTTTTATTACTTAAGTTTAAGAGCTATTAATATACAAGTCTTATTTTATTTGAAGTAAACATTTAAAATTATAGATACATAGTCATATAATAAAAACACCATTTCTCACTACTAAAAACATTATGAATAGCATATGCATGAATATGCTTAGCAACAAGCTTTTCAAAATTTTATTTAGAGAATTTTTATTTTTTTCTTGTTTAAATGCTCCATTTTTATACACTTATGTACCAAACTCTCCTCAAATAATATATCCTTTCTAATTTCTCTTTTAACATTTATAACTTTATACCGGGTGTCCCAAAAAGGACTGACTGATTTTAAAATTCAATAACTTCCAAACGGTGACAGATATTAAAAAAATTCTTGCAGGAGGGTCATGCATAAAGTCAAAAGTTTTTTTACAGTGATTTTCGATTTTAGTTCGAATTACAAACAATAGATGGCGCTGCGATCAATAGAGGCTAAATTCAGGCTCGATTTTTGGTACTTCGTGGCCCGGATAATACATTTCCATCTACTTTTTCTGCATGGAACAACAGAAAGGACCAAAAATCGAGCCTGTATTTAGCGACTATTGCTTACAGCGCCATCTATTGTTTGTAATTCGAACTAAAATCAAAAATCACTGTAATAAAACTTTTGACTTTATGCATAACCCTCCTGCAAGAATTTTTTTAATATCTGTCACCGTTTGGAAGTTATTGAATTTTGAAATCAGTCAGTCCTTTTTGGGACACCCGGTATATATAGGCAGGGACACATAAGAATGTTTCCAGTATTTCCATGGTGTGCTACATTTTGTCATTGTTTAATTAAATATAATCTTTAAAATGTGTAGTATATGTGGAGCTATGTAATATGTAATTTCAATACACCAATTTGGAGTCTAACTTATGTTCTTTTCAATATTTATATATATTTTTTCAGACATAATTGCCTTCACAGTTGCCTTCTAGAAGTTGTAAAGATTTATTTATTTGACAAAATTTAATAGAAATTTATAATTTTCTTTAGTAGAAAATATTTATAAGTGTATTTAAGATTAATTGACCCAAATTTAAAACAAATTAGCTGTAAACCAACTTTAAAAAATAAAAGCCGGCTTTTTTTTAAGTGGTTAAAACCAAAAAAAGCCGACAACCCTGACATGACATGCACAATGTTTTTTTTTTTTTTTTTTTTTGTGGGGTGGAGGGGTTATTTTGCATAAGGTGTAATATTGCCTACGGCGAAAAATTTTCTCGGTCCCGATCGATTCCGCCTTAGACAGAGTTTACTGTATACTAATACAATAAGAAAAATTTATTGAATAAATGGGTATTTTTGTTTTTAACATTTCCGCCCAGGAAGCGGATGCAACAGTTTAATAATGTAGAAAAAACGGAAAACTTGGATTTCATGTTCAACTGATATTATTTCTAGACTAATGAATTTTTCTTGAGGCGGGGTCGATTGAATAACTTTCAAAAACTTGTTACTTAATTGGCTTTTTATACTGTGAATATGCATAAGGCTGTAAAATGGCCGACTATTTTATTTTATAAATTATGTTGACATATGTATGTATTCGAAGATACCCATTGCAGAAGTGTTTCTGATAATTTGTCTTGCTATTATTTGCAATTCGTTACTTAAATTTTTTACATCGACATCTCAAGAATTTTGAACTAAGAACTTTTGTTATATTTCATGTCTGAGTGTCAGAAGTCCAACAAACAAACTTCAGTTTCATCTGGTGGATAAATGCTTTATAGTTCTGGCACCTCTAGGTGATCGTATAGCGCAGGCACAGCGAACCTTTTTATGATCGCATGCCAAA
Organism: Maratus speciosus; assembly: GCA_963932465.1. Lineage (NCBI taxonomy): Eukaryota > Metazoa > Arthropoda > Arachnida > Araneae > Salticidae > Maratus > Maratus speciosus. The sequence goes on along the minus strand of OZ010800.1, from coordinate 287,830,033 downwards.
AAAAAAAACAATTAATTTCTGCTAACAATGTAACATGCCAAACGTTTACAAAAAAATAATTTTGCAGCACACCATGTCTATACAAAACACTGGTTAGAAAATAAGTTGCTTTCATACAGTAATAATTAGTAGTTAAAAAATATTAAAAATCAAAATGCAATTTCTCTGTATATTGGATTCAGCCATTTAATTAATGAAATTTCAATTCCTAAATATGATTCATTATTGTATGTAAGGAAGAAAAATACGAATTTTTATTTTAGTAATTTTTGCCATATTATTAATACAACATCTGAGTTGTAATTATCCACGTTGCATTGAATAATACAATTATAATATACTGATGAGATTAATGCTGTTGTACGTTCGATAGAGAATGTTTTATACCTGTTATATGTTTTGTTATTTTTATAAATATACATAACTTAATTGGGTTCGTTTGCCATTTTATTACACTGACTTTGTAATGAAATTCATTTGAAATATACAGCATTTTTAAATTCATATAAAAAAGCAAAATACATGTTGCAAGTGCTGCATAACATCACAGGAAAAGGAAATTCTTTTGATGTGTCATTTCATGCAAAAATAATTGCACTATTTGTGATAGTCTGCCCATATAGAGAAAAAAATTATTAATTAAAATAGAAATAAAAAATGAATTTTGTGTGCATAATCAAAATAGCGTATTCTTCACGATATTATCAAAAAATTACTAAACCATTTGCTATATATATTTTTTTTTTTTTGGGGGGGGGGGGGGGGAGTAATTTGCAGACTAAAAATAAATGGAAAACAAGTAAAATTTTTAAAAAATCCTTTTTTTTTCTTTAATGTTCCCAAACAAAAATTTAAACTAGAATCTACACCAGAATAATTATAAATAATATTGTATTTTACAATTTTTTGTAATGTTCTCAATTATTTATTGAATGAGCTTTCTATTTCTATTCGATCTGCTTTATGTTCACATGGAGGATCTCTTACATGTGACACTTTTTAAAATTATGTATAAATCTGACTGTCTTGAACATATTTAACCTAAAAAATTTATCTAAAAGAGGTACTACCAACTTTTTAAAATTTATAAAATAGCATTAGAAAATGCAATGGGTGGACAGTAAATGTGTATGGCTCTGATGCAGGTATCGTACACAGTAAATAAATGTCATGATGGCATATACATTTTGCATTTTAAAATCAGATAATACATGCAAGACAATTAATAAAGATATTGGGAAAGGGAAAACAGAGAAAATGTGTTGTGATGGGGGGAAATAATGGCTACTTAAAACTGATAAACATGAGAATCTTGAAATGCTTCTTATGTTAAACATAGAAAGAATATTTAGGGTCCAATGTCCAAAGCTTTTCCGCCAACATTTAAAATCTTACAAAAATGAATTATAAAATGTGTGAAAAATGCTAAATGTGTCTCTCTTCGCGATATCTTGTGAAGATAGATATGCAGATTGTATAGCACTTTATTTTAACAATGAGGTAAGTTGGAAAACAACAACAAAACTCTTTTTGGCACAAAGGCCAAGATGTATAACCTCATTGCATTTACAGAATTGTGTTAAAAACACATTTCTGACAGAAGATTCACCACTTTAATAAGTTAAAATGTATGAAATGAATAATTATTGTTATTACGCTTCCACCGTGTCAGTAGAGTTCACTTTTAAAATAATGAGAGACATGAATTACAGAATGATGGAGGGGCGCATAGTGATTTTACAGAGGCTTTGGTTAGACATGGCAAATAAAATTTTGGGAGCCAGAGGTCTAGGGTCATCTAATGGTAAAATTAGCTCTGAATGTTCTTCTATATCTAGAGTGTTTAACATATTTGTACCTGAGTAATTGGCGATCCAAGCGCTCGAATACGCCATCTGGTGGAGAAAAGATGTAACTTTAGGCTTCAGGATAGTTACGTACAAGCGCATTGCATTACATGTATTTAAAATTTGTTCAGAATGATTATTCTTTTGCACAATTTCAGATTTCTTGTGACATTTGTGTTCTGTCTTATATGGCAAAGTATAAGTTATCCGAGTTTGAATATCTAAAACTTTCAAATGCATTTGCAATAAAGAATTATTTCAATGGCACTTTAGCATTAGTTAAAGGGAAATTAAAGGGGCAATTTTCCTGTAGCGAAGGCTGCGGGCAGCGCCTCTATAGGCCGTTTTAATTCCCAATTCCCTTCTAAGTACCGGATGAACTAAAAGTTTGTTAAAACTTTAAAAAAGGAGTGCGGTTTGCAAGAAAGGGCTCGCAAGGTAGTCGGATTTTTTTTAGCAGCAAAAAAAAATTAGTTAAAAAATCACATGTTGAGGGCTCTGATGACCCGAAACATAATGAACAGGACAATAATACACTCCATTCATTTGTTTCTTCCAATAGCAAATGTTCAACATGACATCCAGAACATTCTACGACACAACCTGGTTGTGTCGTAGTACTGTTCATTGTGTTTCGGGTCGTTAGCGCCCTCTACATGTGAGTTTTTAATTTTTTTTTTTTTTTTACTGCTAAAAAAAAATCCGACTACCTTGTGAGCCCTTTCTTGAAAACTGCACTCCTCTATCATAATTTCTTCCTTTTTTATGAGTTTTTAAAGTTTTAACGAACTTTTGGCTCATCCAGTACTTTGTTAAATTATAATTGCTATATATATATAAAACAGTATATATTACATTATACTAATCTAAATGTTCTGTTTGTAATTTGAATAAAATAATTAAACATGGTAAAAGGAATCTATGTAAAAAATGTATTTATTTATTTTTAGAAACCTGCAATGTCCTAATTTTGGGACACTGTGCTGAGCATAAATAAGCAAAAGCCTAATTTTGGCATATTTTAATATAAAAGCTATTTTGATTAGGCAATGAATTTATATGATTATTATCCCCTTCGGGACGAGCGTCTTTTGCAGAATTTTTAATCGTTTATCACCGGTTTTTTAAAACAGAAATTTTTGCCTCATTGAATCGGGAAAATGCTCGGATTAAATAAGACAAAATTTACCGATTAGAATAATCACTGATTCTGAGCACCTTACGCGGCACGAATACCGGTCGCTCGTCCCCAAGGGGTTATAAAACCATAAAGAATGTCTACTAAGAGATTTTTAACCTTCTACTATGGATGGACAATGATACGGACAATTGTGGATAGACAAAGAGAGAGAGAGGGAAAACATGTCTAACCTATTTTCATGATGATTTTGAACACTTTCCAACATAGTTGAAAAGTGTTTAAAACTTCGGTTTGTCTGTCTGTGTTCCAACTCTCATAAATATATTCGGATGCTTATGTAATTGATGTATGTTATTGAGGTTTACTATGGCATGTTCACTGTTGAAAATGGAGTGTGTAGTATTTATAATTTATTTATAGGGACATTCAACAGAATCCTATTACATTACGATCTACCGGGAAAAAATTGTTTAGCTTTATATTTTAATGATGTTACACTATTACAAACATAATGAAATTGATATCCATTTCTTAAGTGCACTAAAACAAGCTTTCTATAGAATATGGTGTGCAAAGCATTTATCATTCATTTACAGCGTCACACAAAAAAATTCGGTTACATATGGTCTATGGGGAACATTTTTTTGTAATGTATTTTAATGATATTACACTATTTCAAACATAATGAAATTTATATAATGCATTATTGAGGTGCTCTATAAATACTTACTGTAAAATATTACGTTACGTAACAGCTATCCTTAATGTACAGTGACACACAAAAGAATTCGGTTACAGTACTGTCATGCGCTACGAAACTCGAGGTGTATTTTCAGATATGGTATTTGTTTCTATACTTTATTAACATTTTGCATTCTTCGCGGTATGTATAAATTCTATAGATCGTATACAAAGCTATACAAAATAATTCGTAAGCACTATTGTGTGTCGGAACATTTGAACGAAGATATACGACATTTCAAACATAATGAAATTGATATGAATCACTGAGGTGCACTACAATGTATTTTCTATAGATTATGGGGTGCAAAACATTTATCAATCATTTACACGGTCACACAAAAGAGTTCGGTTATGTAATGGTCTATGGTGAAAAAATATTTGCATCGTATTTTAATTATGTTGCTCTATTTCAAACATGATGGAAGTTAATATACATTATTGACGTTTAGTACCAGATACTTGCAGTTGAATATGATATGCATCACATTTATCGTTCAATCTACAAGGACACGTAAAAAATATCGAAAATAATACTGTAATTGCTCAAAGCGCGGTTTCAGTTACGGTTATGCATTTTAAATTTAACTAATTTTTCGCATTACTACGTGTGTATATATTCTATAGATCATATACAGGGTTACACAAAAGAATTCGTAAGCATTACTGAGAGTGAGCGAGAATTACTTAACCCTTTCAGGCGCAAAGCATTTTCAATGCTAAAGTGTTGAAATAAATGAATAGCACCGGTATTTATCAACAAATTTATTTGGGAATAAGAAAGAAGCTATATTTCACATACATATTAAATGGAAAATATTTTACTAAAATTCTGGTGCCATTGTGGTGTTTGGGAATAAAAATTAAGTGGTTTCATAAACATACCATTGCCCATGAAAGGGTTACAGGTGTTTTTTAATTTGAATTATGCATTTTCAAGTTCGAGTACATTTATTATAGATGTTTGAAGAATATAAATAAAATCATACAGGGCATAGCATTTATCGTTCCTTTACAGAGAGACACAAAAATTTCGGTTACTATGTCTATTGTCGATTCTATTCGATTGTCTATGATTGATACTTGTTAGAAGTGCATTTTCAGCTGTTGAATGCATAACTTAACTAATTTTTAGTGTATTCTATAAATTATTAGATGTGAATTATATAGATTATATGCAGGAATGCAGGGAACTTACTTCACGAAAAAATTCTCACACATCACCGGATATGGACATTAAGGCTGTTCTCAAATCCAAAAGGGCAACTTCTTGACATAAGTTTTAATTTATTTTTGTTCGAAATGCATGAAACTAGCTGGTGTTGTTGTTCAGAAAATATGTCATCGAGCTGTTTTTTCCATTTTTTTGCAAACGCAATAGATCTTTCAGAAAATAGTGACAAAGTAGACGTTTCGAACAGAATTTCTGCGCGAAAGTAGAAAAATCATTCAAGAGCGGGCGAAAAACGGGTTTGTCACGTGATCGAAATTGCTTATAACTCAATGGGTAATTGATTGATCAAAATGATGATGGAAAAAACAGTTCAATTCCAAATCGCTTCCATGGACAGGCTTTCTAATTTTATATCTTTCCGTTAAAAGAAATTTGTAAATGTGTCAGAACGTTTTGCGCTTGTTGAGCAGAGCACTTAAGAACAGCCTTTATTGCTTAAAATGGATTTTTACTGCGTTATGCGTTTCTTAAACTTATTTATTTAGATACGTCATTTCACTGTATGAAAAAATAAAGAATGATTTTTTTTTTTTGTTCGATTTTTTGCCGAACGACACTTTAATTAAACGTCTTTAAACTGCTATCAAATTCACCAACTTTTCAGCCGATTTTAACCCCACCTTTTTCCCGTTCAAAGGGAGAAAAAAGGTTACAATTGTCGTTGCTAAAGCTGGAGGAAAATCAGTACTACTAGTACCAGCCGTTAATATTTATCGCCTATTCGTATCAATCGCTTATCTCTGATTGGCTGAAATGTTGAAAGTTGGGGGGGGGGGGTCGCGACTAGCGCAAACTTTTTCAGAGCTGTGGATAAAAAGTTGGTGATATTGCTGTTTGCTATCACACTGGGTGTTGAGACAATATTTCGCTAAAAGTTGGAGGAAATCCAGGGGCGCCATTTCAGAACTTTCTTGGGGGGGGGGGGTCTAACCCCCCCGTGTATGAGAAACGTTTACTGACTTATGTTTACAATAACAGTAAAAACTTCGAATACGGAAACTCAGAACCGATGAAATATTTCGTTTTAGACAGGTTTCCGTCTTAGAAGGTAAAATTTTAATATATTGGACATGATTTTTTTTTCTTTTTAGACAGGATTCAATTTAAAACATGTTTCATTTTTACAGGTATCCTTACTGACTGTTAAACCATCTGCTCTATAGTATAGCTCTGAAAAGAGATGTATTAGAGTAAAACTTGTGAAAACGAAACCTGTCTATAACAGATTTCTTTCTAGAAGGGGGAAAAGTCAAATTTCGTTGAAAAAACATCATACAGTTATACTTGCTAAGACTGAAACCTGTTTAAATGGAGCTTTTTTCTAGTCCCTTTCGAAGTTTTACTGAAAGGGGCGCCATTTCATGAGTTTCCTGACGAAGTGCAAGGAAAATTTTTCTTTGAGGAACAGGGAACGTGGAAAATTGCAGAACTGCACAAATCACACAGAAAAAAAAATCCCGCACAATAAAACATGCTCTACGCGATTTTGTCTTCATAACTTCTTTTACAAGCATGTGATTATTCTACAATTTTTTTTTAATTTTGGTGAAAGTCCGCGATTTTTCTTTCTTTCAAAATCCGCAAAATCAATTCGTCAATGGGCCGCAGAAAAAAATCACGAATCTTGGAAATTTTGAAAAAAAGTCTAAAAATGGTCGCTTAAAAAATCGCTAATTTCTTCAAACGACCGTGGAAAATATCGTTAATTTCATCAGAGATCGCACAAACAAAAATCTTGAATTTCGTAAAAGGATTGCGAAAAAAATCGCGAATTTCGTAAAAGGATTGCGAAAAAAAACGCGAATTTCGTCAAAAGATTGCGCAAAAAATCACGAAAATTTAATCGAACAATCGCGCAATAAAATCGAGGAGAAATTTGTCAAACGATCGCGTAATAAGGTCCAAAATTTTGTCCAACTCTCGCGCAAAAAAATCACAAATATTATTAGTCGGTGGCAGAAACAAAATCACGAATTTCAATGAATGATAGTGATAAGGAATCGTGAATTTTGGCAAAAAAATCACGAAAACAAATATCGAATTTCGTCAGTTGGTCGTGAAAAAATATTGAGAATTTCGGCAAATGCTCGCGCGAAAAAAATCTATTTCGTATAACGCTTTCAGAAAAAAATCGTGAATTCCGTGAATCGATCGCGGAAAAAATCGCAAATTTTGGCAGATGATCGAGAAAAAAAAATCATGAAATTCAATTAGTCATGAGATAATCAGCCAACGAACGTCATGAATAGGTCACGAAATTTGCAAATTTTGTAGTCAGTAAGTATAAGAAAATTTTCGTTAGTGATTTTCTGCAAGTGAAGGTAAAGCGTTAATTTTTTCGGATTGTGTTTTCACTATCATGAGATGGTTTCATGTTAATCCGATTTTTCAAAGAAATTCTGAATATTTTTCAGATAAAAAAAAAAAACTACATATTTGAACATTAATGAATACTATGTATATATCTTCATTTTTCTACAGAAAAGGTAAAATTTATAATTAGTATTCATATAAAAAGCACAAATAAATGCACAAGAATTACTTTCATGTGCATACATATAATTTAAAATTATTTAAAATACATTAGAAAAACACAGAACGTTTTCAGTCATCACAAGACCGTCATCAGTGGGATTTAAATGTTATTATTTTCTTTGTGCTTATCCGAGAATTGGCTAGAAGAAAATCATTGTAATTGTTGTGTCAATGATTTTGACGAGTTTTCCCATGATCAATTTGCACACAGCCGAGAAGCAACTGATAAAAAAAATTCTCACATGTACTTTTAAAATTAACCAAAGTACTCATTAAAGATATATATCTCACCTTGAGGGAGTTCAAATAGTAAGGCTTTTTTTTATATGTCTATGCATAACCATTTATTTAATGCATATGTTTTTATTGCAATAAAATCTGATAAGTTATTTTAGAGTTTGAGCAATTTTCTAATATTTGTTTGAGTCTGACATTTGATTAGGGATACACCGAATATTCGGAATCTATTCGATATTCGGCCATACTACCGAATATTCGGTTAGGCCGAATATCAAACTATTCGGTTTGCCGAATACTTAAAAAACCTCTTTAAAATATTTTTTAAAACTTTACACAACTTCTACTTTTAACTGTCAATTAATAAAGATATTCTGAATAATTAGAATATTTAAATAAAAGAGAATGATTTTATATTAGTTATTTGTTGTTTTAAAAATGTCACTTAAAAAAATTAACCATTAATGATACGTCATTTGTTCATGGGAATTAATAAATGTGGAAATGCAAGTTACTAGCAGTGTCTGGTAAATATAATCGGTTTGTTGCTTTTTCGCAAACAGGGTTTTTCTAAACAAAATTGAAAAAAATTTCAGGGGTAATAATAAGATTAAAACAGGCAATTTTTTGTCCAGTAAATCAGAATCGCAATTCACTTATTCAGTCAGAAATACAGTGTATTCCCAAGTCAAAGTTTAATTTTCTTTTGTTACTTTAACAATAATGAAGGTATTGTAACTATATTGTCAACAGAGTTACTTTAATTTCTGTGAAATATGATAACATGACGAGAAGTGCTGGAAATAGTAACCATTCATATCTAAACAGCACTGAACTAAACATTATTTTATTAAAAATGCAGCCAGTACCACTGGCCAAAATCCACTCTTTTCCAAGGATATCAGCACATTCTGTACAAGCAAATTAATGTGATGCAAATTTCGCTAAAATATCTTCATTTTTATACAGTTATAAATGAAAATTCTGCTACGGCTTGTACACCTTTCATTTTTGATGAAAGAAGTGGAATGATATGTTGCTTCTTGTTCAATGAGAGATAATTCTTTTCATTTATTTGAATTAACTGAAGTCATGGAATTTAAATTTTGTTATTTAAAAATTTTTTAAACCATCCTCTTCTTAAATAATAACTCAAAACATACCTTTTTTAGTACAAAATTTACTTATAAAAATAGTCTTGTTTGTCAAAATGGAAGTATCTGTGCTAAATATTATAAAAAATTGTTTAAAATTCAACTTTTTACCGTTAAACACTGAGATTTAAAAGTATTTGGCCAGCCAAATATTCGGTATTCGGCCGAATAGATACTATTCGGCTGGCCTAATATTCGGTATTCAGCGTAACAGTTACTATTCGGCTGGCCGAATATTCGGTATTCGGTTTATCTGCAGACCAAATATTCGGTATTCGGTATTCAGCCAAAATCACTATTCGGTGCATCCCTACATTTGAAAAAGAACAATAGTAAACATTTTGCAATATTAGGTATTTGCTACATTTGAAAACTTACAAAAAACTTTAAATTGATAAGCAGGCAGACTTCTTTAAAGTAAGGCATGCTTTTCAAGTAAATATTCTTATATATGTCAAGAGGAATATTTCGTTGAAATTGCTTAATAATGTCTGAAACAAAATTGAATAACATATTAATCTATTTCTATAACACAAGTATTTACTTTTCTCTTAAGATTTGAAAAACATTTCGCATATCGGACAGTTTTTTGAGAATATCTGAGAGATTTTCCAGGAATTGTAACATGTTTAAAAGCAAATAAGCCTTGAAGTTGTCAAAACTTTTTTTTTTCTCCTATTCAAGTACTCACGTTTGTATTTTATCTAAAGCATTGTGCTGCGTCAACAGTGCGTAAAGTGTTTTTTACCTACATGAAGTACAAAAAAAATATATATATAAAGAATTTTGCAGAAAAAAGGTCAATAGATGCACAATACTGCGCAATTTCTGGCTATTTTTTAGGATCTATGTAAAATAATCTGAAAATAACAGAAACGAGTTTCGAAATCTTATCTATTGATACATTTCGGATGAAGAGTTTGCGTTTGATTTTTATAAACGTTTTTTAACCCTTATTATTATTATTATTTTAATCTAATATTATTAAGCTTTAAAAAAAAAAAAAAAAAAAAAAAAAAAAAAAAACGAAAACAGGAATTTTGCTTTTTCAGAATTTAGTGTCGCCCCCGATAAAAAAAAAATATATGTATATATAAATAGTACAAAACATATTTCCATTTTAAGACTTAAAACAAACACTTTTATTTTATATAAAATAACGTCATTCGCATCCGGTTAAAAATTCCACATTTACGGTCCACTCTTAAACATCTACCGTAAAGCATGCATAGGATGTCACTATCGCAAAATAATACACAAATGCAGCAAAAAAATGCCGTCATTAAAGAAACCCGACAAAAAAACGGCTAATGATTCACAGGCCTTCATTTGCACTGTAAAAAAAATACCGCTAGTTTTCCGGTAGGAATCGAAAAAATAGTTGTCCTTATCGTACCGGAATAATTTCCGATCCAGCTCGGATTAAAATCCGTAAAAATAAGGAAATAGTCAGTAAAACGGTATTTTACGGATTTTATTCCGAGCTGGGTTGGAAATTATTCGGGTACGATAAGGGCAACTATTTTTCCGATTCCTACCGGAAAACTGGCAGTATTTTTTTTTACAGTGTGTTTGTAACATTAATATAGATAACTTAAAATTACATATAGTTTATAATAGCTCTATGTTTTAACAGAAATTATCCGTTTATATTTTTTCAAAATAGCACGTATTTTAATTACATTTTCTTTCCGTTGTTATGAGAAAATGGCAACAAAAAGATATAATTGCTATTTTTCATCTATTATCTACTTTATTTTCTACATAAATGGAGTACTCGAGTTGCCAAAATTAAACAAATGGTGCTAAAAACTACAAAAAAAAATTAATATTTCAAAAATCAATGGTGATACAGTTTTCAAACAAATTGCATTTAAAAGTACTTTTTCCCCCCCAATACGACGGTATAAAAATTGAAAATGTGCGATGCTTAGAAATTTTAATAAATACTATAGAGTGTTTAATTGTACAATGATACATCAGCTTTGTTTATTGCTAGCTTCTGTAAGGTAACGTTATTTTTTGGGCACAAAATAAGCTGGGAGAAAGAAATAGCATACCGTACCGGGGGCTTAAAAAAAAAAAAAAACCTAACCTGTAGCGTTACGATCCACTAAGGATCAGGGCCTACAGTGTCCAACAGTTTTCTTGATCGTGGGCCCTGATATGTTATACAACACATGTCCCTGTCAGGTGGTCAGCCTAACGCGGAACCCGTGGTATTAGACGCTTGGTGCTCCTTTAATCGAATTTAAGTTGATGAAAAGCTGAGTGGACGTTGTCCAGCCCGGAGTCGAACTCGACCTGTTGCATGGCAGTCAGACGCGCTGACCACCCGTCACTGGGCTTATTTAACCCCTTGAAGGGCAGTGGGATATATTATATTCCATCCAATTTTAATGAACATTTGAACCAGAAACTTAATTAAATATTACTTTTTTAAATTTCTTGGAAATAAGTTTAAAAATTGCTTTTAACTCATTTTGAAAAGATTTTTTTTTCGAAAATTCCTTATGAATTCAACATTACACAAACCCTGTTGCTTGCCCCTGCAAGGTTTAATGTTATTACGAAACATATTTTCAAGATTTAAATGTTAGATACAACTACTATTCAGAGACAATAGACGTAAAATAATATATACATATTAATCCCTGCGTACTGTTTTGCATCATACATTTTACTGTCACAACACTGTGTTTCTTAATCTTTGAAAATATATTATAACTACGTGCGAAAATATACATTAACTTTTCCCGTGTTACCCACGATTCTAAAAAGCGTTCTCTATCTTTAAAAATATAAGAAACTAATATATTTTCGAGACTTAAAGAAGCAATTTCGTCTCGAAGATTATTAAAAAAAAATTCTGAAGTGACCCCACTCGGGATCTCCGAGATGGCGGTGTGTGCTGTTTTACAGCGCCATCATCTCGAGGCTCGAGTCTCCGCTCCACTCGACTTTCCGAACATTTTACAGAATACCGTGGATTCATGTAAATATTCGACACAGTGGAATTGATCACACGCACTGGGCGGAGCTCACTATGAGCTTGTTCAGCAACCACGACCACTTCGCCCGGGCGCGAAGGAGACAGATGCATATGGAGGGGGATATATTTTAAGCGTATATTTACGTTGAACTTCTGAGCTAAATACTCAGCAGCTTTGTATTACCCTCAGAGTAAAGATAATAAGAGATTATATTATAAGTCTGTGGTATTACCTAACGTTTTTATTAGATAAAAATAAGGCAGTGTTCCGCAGAGTGTTTTCAAAGGAGAATAGCAATATATGCACAGAACGAATGTTCAGTTCCAAAGTTTTTGTCCAATCTATGACAGCCTGGCAGAGTTTGGTGATAGCCTAGTCTTTTCCTTCGCTTAAAAAATACTGCTTTTTTACAATTATAACTTTCAATTTGATGCATTTTCTGATAGAAATTTTGATGAGTACTTTGTAATTGTTGAATATTTGCTAAATAAATTACGTCCTTTTGGTAGTAAACAGCATATTAAAGCACATATTTTTCTTTTACACTGCATTTAAATATAAAACTTTTTTATTCATTATTTTATAACGTTGGAAATTATTTTTTAAATCTATGTGTGGCACATTATTTTTCTTGAAACTTAAGAAAAAAGTCTTTAGGGAGTACAACTGCTTGTTAAGTTATTTGAATCCCACAACTGTTTTTTTTTTATGATGTAGTTTGTTTTTTTGTCGAGCTGTTCAAGCGAATCAGTCAACCCACCAAAACGAGTGAAAACATAAACAAAAAAGCCCAAGCATGTGATCATAACGACCACATATTTTTTGTGGGCTAGGTGATCGAAGACCGGGCGTAAAATTTGCTGCTGATCGGATTTATATCAGATCACGTGATACTTTTCATGAATGTTTTGATTTTGTCTGAGTGCGTATAGACATGTATTCCTATTACGAGAGACATTGTTTGGAAAGGTAAGAAGATTTAATCATTGGTTTCACCTGTTTCGAACCATAAAATTACAAAATAATTAAATTATTTCGAAATTCCTTACTTTTTTAAGACCACTCCATGAGGTATATCTCCCTGTGTCCGGTCGGCCCGATTTGCGTCGCTGAACAAGCTCAATGTTTCCCACAAGCATTGGGGCCACAAGATTGGCTTTTGGTGAACGCTTGTGGGAAAAATCGAGAAGCTGATTAGCTATAGTCCATCGTGACGTTGTATGACGTCAGAAATGCTTTTCGTCCATTAGCTGGATTCGGAAACAGCCATTTCGAAACTGAAGAAGTTACCCTGAGCCACTAATGCTTGGCTACATCACCGAAATATTTATCGCTCATACTCTGTCACACTTCCATGGTGATTTTCCATATAGAATCGTCTGCAAAATTGTTTGAAAATGGTTTAAATACCTAATCGGCCGGCCGATTTTTACGAAAATCTATACAGTTCTTGTGACAGTGGTCTATAACGTATTCGCCAAACAGGAGCTCAATCGAAAGCATCATTCGGGAGTTCCTATGTTCACTTACCAGTGTTAAATTCAGACATTTTCCTCCAGGAGGGATTTCTGAAACTCCGGGATGGAGGGGACACTAATGGTGTTATTACACGAGGGGTCAAAGACGCTTCAGATTCCGGGCGTCTCCATGTTATTCCTATGGCTGCAGGCGAGTCGCTTGGAGAGCGAGCGTCTTTTTTTCTGTCGGAGCATCTTTGACGCCCGAAACGAGGCGAGTCGCCAGTAACAGCCAATCAAATAATTGGAAATCTGATAATAGAAAAGCCTTTTCCGGAACAGCCAATGAAATGCTTGGAAAAGACGGGCCGAGAGGCGGCTGTTGTCGCTAGACGCCTGGGATTCCAAGCGTCTTTGAGTCCTCGTGTAATAACACCATTAGAAGTTCTCGGAGGGAGGGGGGTGGGGCAATGCACTTCTGGACCATTAACAAGCACAAAATCCTAAGGCTAATGTCAGCATTGTGTAGGGATAATACGTAAGGAAAAAAGCGTGCAAAAAGGCGTCCGTCTGACATTAGCCTAAATATTCTAGGAGGATGTTTCCCCCCACACCCTGAATTCAACACTGACTCACACACACACATGTATACATCATGATTATAATAATTTATAATAAGGAAAGGGCAGCTGACGTCACTATTTGTTGAATTACTGTGGATCAGCAAGAAAAACATGTCCGTTCTTTATGACTCCTACTTTACGCACGAGCTAGGGAAATTTGATTGGTCTACGTTTAACAGGTCTCTGATATAATGGACTCTATTCAAATGACGTCAGACGCCAGAGCTGGCGGTATGAAGATCTGTTATTCTAGTTACTGCACCGGCAGAATACCAGTATGCGCAGGCGCAAACACCGCTAGCAGACGACTTTAGCCTTGACCCAGGTTGAGTGCATACATTTTAACTGAAAATTTGAAAACTTAGGGAATTTTCTCGCATACAGAACAACATTTTGAATTTAGATTACAATATATTAAGTGTATGCTGCTGCATCAAAGAATTGTTTTGCGGTATTTTTGACAAACAAGCATTAATAACTCACACTCCATAGACTGCTATGCTAAACACCGCCAGTAAATACCGCCAGCAGACGAATTTTAGCCTCGACCTTAGGTCGCGTGCATAAGGTCCATTGGCCTACGTCGGCAAGACTATTCCTGCAATGATCTTTATGACAAAAAAGTAGTTGGTAGATTGGTTGACGAAAGTGTTTGTTTGTAAACATGCCCTTTCCTTATAATCTATGTTCGAAAGATAAAAATAAATAAATGAGTCGTTTTTGTACTTTCTTGAAAGCCGGTGAAATTTGGTTTCGAGGCTACAAAAATTCGCCTGCTTGGGAATAACATCCAGAACCGCGCCATTGAAAAGCACTGTGTTTGGAAATTTATGCCAATATTTTATGTTTAGATCGAATTCAGGAGCAGGTATAGCTTATAGATGAATTTGAAGAGAGCGTGGATTGGCGTCGGCGGAGGATGTTCGACCATGGATTTCATGATCAGTAGGCGAGAACAACAGCGTCGAGCGAAAGGCCAAGTCAGTTACTCTAAGCTGCTAACTTGCTTTATACTAAAGTGTGATGAGATCGCTACACACTCCATCACCAGTGAGGAAGACTTATTGCTGACGTCAGACGAGCGATATGCACTTGTGAGTGATGCTGTCGTACGCATGTGTGATGCGTGGGATGACAGGCTTTGTGCTGTGCGCGGTTCACAGGCTTTGGGTACAGGGGATGATTTATTTAGTGCGGCCATCTGTTGTTCATGAGAGGAGATGATTGTTGTTGTTGAAGCCAAAATCTGCAATACAAATATTTGTGCAATATTAATATAGTTGTTAAATTGTTTATACTGAAATGCTAAACTGTTAATTGATAAATATGTTTTTTTATTTTTATATTCTTATTTTTATTTATTAGCCCCCGGTACGGTATGCTATTTCTTTCTCCTAGCTTATTTTGTTTCGCATCCAAAAAGTAACGTTACCTTACAGAAGCCAGCCGTAAAACAAAGCAGTACAATTAAATACGCTATAGCAATTTTTTAAACTTCTAAGCATTGCAACAGTTTCAATTTTTATACCGTCGTATTGAAAAAAAAAGTACTTTTAAATGCAATTTGTATGAAAACTGCATCTCCATTTATTTTTGAAACATTATTTTTTTTGTAGTTTTTAGAGCCATTTGCTTAATATTGGCAACGGAAGTACTCCATGTCTGTAGAAAGTAAAGGAAAAATAGTTGTAAAATATTAATTATATCTTTATGTTGCCATTTTTTCATAACAGCCGAAAGAAAATGTAATTAAAATACGTGCTATTTTGAAAAATTTTAACGAATGATTTCTGTTAAAACATGGAGCTATTATAAACTATATTTAATTTTAAGTATCTACTTTCTTTAATGACGGCATCTTTTTGCTGCATTTGTGTATTATTTCGCGATAGTGACGTCCTATGCATACTTTACCGTAGATGTTTAAGAGTGGATCGTAAATGTGGAATTCTTAAGCGGTGCGAATGACGTCATTCGTGTGCTGTAAGTCTTAAAATTGAAATATGTTTTGTAATATTTATATATACATTTTTTTTTCATCGGTGGCGACACTAAATTCTGAAAACGCAGAATTCCTGTTTTCTATTTTTTCTAATTTTCTGTGCTTAAAATATTGTATTGCTGCACTTTCCCAGCAGTTGGCCTTTTTTTGGCGAGCGAGTTTTGGCGCATCATTAAATCCATTGTTGCTCTAGATCGTATACAACGGTAACCGTAAAGAATATTTGGCGATATAACACCTGTGCCGGGCTAATGGAAAAATGGGTTAAAATTAATGTATTAATCTTCAATTAAGTTCTAAAAATATTAAAATGTTGTATTGTCATAGGAAAGTGTATATAATTTTTATAATTCTAATCTATCAGAAAGTAAGTTAAAAATCGAATACAATATTCCATCTTTACATTATAAAAAAGAAATTGAGTTAAATAAAAGAGCGCGAAAATACACAAGCGTTATTTTAAGGGTATTCCCAAAAACTGAAATTTTGGGTCACTTTAAAAACATTCTTTTATTATACAAGATGCTAAAATTTCAGAAAAATCTGGCTATATATTTTCTCGAAATTCTGCACGCAAACAACAAAATAATCGCTTTGAAATAATCC
This sequence comes from Maratus speciosus, assembly GCA_963932465.1. Taxonomy (NCBI): domain Eukaryota; kingdom Metazoa; phylum Arthropoda; class Arachnida; order Araneae; family Salticidae; genus Maratus; species Maratus speciosus. The sequence continues at coordinate 287,813,463 of OZ010800.1, read as the reverse complement.
TCTTTAATAAAAAGCTACGCGTTGCTGACGACTGGCTTTTTCGCTAATCGTTGCCACAGATTAATCTCGGAAAATGAAACATTTGAAGTTACTGAAAAAATTAACAGCTCGAAAGTATTTGTCAGAAAATTGTTAGACAAATTGCGTTAGAAAGGTAAAAAATTGTATTTTTCTTGACATAAATTTCAAATGTAATGCTTATGTTGTTTTTCAAATATTGAATTTAAAAAATTACCAAATTTCACAATGGAGTACCATAGCGAAACTTTCACACGTAAAAAGATAATAATAACGGTCTGACGTGTATACTGGCACGAGTCACAAATTGTAGTAGCCTTATTATTCTGCTAAAATATAAAAGTGAATTGTGATGTCACGAGTGCGTGGTTTTTATTTAATTCTCGTCAAATACTTAGATGCGCCATTTCTTTTTAGTTCTGAATAATATAGGTTAATTTACGCAGGGCCCGACTAAGGCTATGGGGGGGCCCGGGGCAAGCGTCATTCTGGGAGGGCCCCCTTCTATATATCTATAGAATTCTTTTGGAATAATGTGGAAGTGGCTAGTACTAAACTTCATACGTATGGTATGTATGCATAAATTTTGTACCGGTACTGCTCCCATCTGTAAACAGGGTATCACAAAATGATGGTCACAACTTTAAGAAAAAATACTAGTAGGATAATAGCAGAAAAAATGATAGATTGGTTGACACGAGTATTTTTTTTTTTTTTTTTGCTTTTCTTGTCTACGTACGTTATAAGATGTCTAAAAAAAGAGTCCCAAATTCATCATAATGAATGGTTTTAACTTGCCACATTGCGAGGAAAACGTTAATAAAGAATTTCTTTTGAAAACAATAGAATACTAAGTTGTCATAATAAAATTTTAATCATTAGTTTTTTAATCATATAGTTTGTTTTTTGCACGGGTGCAGGGGGTACTGGAAGTAGAGAGGGGAAGGAGGACCGCACTTCTTCCTAAATGTTTGAAAATATAGGAATTTTGGTCACTTTTGGCTAATTTTAATTATTTGGCACCTTTTAATGAAACTCCTGATTATTCTTATGGGGGGCCCTAAGAAGGGGGCCCCGGGGCAGCTGCCCCGCATGCCCCTGCATAAGTCGGGCCCTGAATTCACGTATTACGTCATATTTAAAACGAATCTATGGTTAATTCATGACTTTTACGAGAGAAAGTGATATCATGAAGGGCTTTTCACGAATTTACATTTCTTTTACAGAAAACATTTTTTAAAAATACTGTTATAAAAGCAAAATTTCTCAAGGCTTTCAATACATTAAAAAAGAGAGCATATTTGCGCGAGATTCATAGTCCGTACGGTGTTTAATTTTAAAATTAATTTTTATAATCAAACATGTTTAAAACCCCGTGCATCGCAAGGTATTTCAGCTAGTAATAATAATAATAATAATAATACACACACACACACACACACACATATATGTATATTTCTAAAGACATTCCTAATATCGTATGGCTATACTAGTTAAATGTTCCTATTTCTATTATAACTTTAGTTCTAATGCAAAAATTTTAATGCGGTTTTGTCTGTTAATTAAATTTTAATTTGTCTGAATAGAAAAATTAAAAATTTTCGATCGATTTAAAGACATCTGGCCTCTTGACAACTTAGAATTTTGCATTTTTTTAAAATGAATAATAGAAGGCGGCGCACGAAAAACAGTCCCTGCTTAAATGTTCGAATGTAACCTAAAAAAGAATAAGAAGTAATGTGATTGTATCTTTCTTCAGAGTAAATGCAAAAATGGATACCGCCAGCACCTAAACACATTTCGAAACGATTTAGAAAATTTAGGTATTCCTGCGTCTTCGTAAACCCTTCGATGAAGGTTATTATTTTGTTCTACGCTATTCACGCAACGACACTCGCAAAACTATGCGAGCGTCGTATTCTTTTCAAATTTCTCTTTTGCATTTAAATATTTTAAATAATTTTTTTTTCGTATGATAACTGGGGTCAATCTTTAACAGGCGATTTTGTACTTTTTCGATTTAGGTTGAAGATTGTTTCTATGAAGTCACTTTCTATTTCGGAACCGGTTTCGAAAGTGAAAGTACTTTCATAAAAAAATTCTCACATCAACTTATCCTATGCAAAAAAATCACTTAAAAGTATTGAAATGCAAACGAGAAATTGGTAAAATATAAACCTTCACTGTTATAGGATTAAAATTTGCACGCGAAGAAACTCCAACGCTAATGTTAAAGCTATGAGAGAAATCTTTGCAAGATTTCTCGCGTATATTTTAATTTTTTTTTTTTTGGGGGGGGGGCTGGGTGAGGGGGGGGAGGGACAGAGGATACATACGATTGATATCTGTTGTGCGTTTGTACTTTTCCGATCTTAACACACAGACAGACATTTCCCAAGAATATTCAAATCGTATTCCCGACATCCCAAAATTTGTAAATTATCAAAAATTGGAAGTCGAAAATTTTCCTGAAAACAATACCTTCCTATGAATGTTTGGAGAAAATAAAAAAAGTGTTACAAAAAAGTACACAAATATTTACAGGTGTAAAAGAAAATTGTTTGTCATGAGAAAAATTAAATTAATGAAATTTTGATATCTATAGTCGAATGTAGCTTATTTCCTTCACTATGAGGCACGTTACACCAATTATTGGAAGTTTTGTACACAATATTGTTGCAGTATAACAGATAAGAACATAAGGAAAAATAGATTAAGTTGTGTGACAGGCTCAACTCGAGCCCCTGAGGTCGGCTCAAAGTTAAAATTTTATCTATTCTCTAATAGAAAAAACAAAAACTTGCTATTAGGGAAATAAATATGTATAAATTTCTTAACGTGTTTTAAAATTCTTTAAATATCAATTTGAAAGGTAATCGAATTGTTATTGGTGAGATATAAGAACATCTATTCCATCTGATTCTGAAACCTTTTAGCAAGATAAAGCAGAATGTGGTATACCTTGTCTATTCTCTCTTTCTGGTTGAATTTTTTTTTCAAAATTACTGGAAAACAAAACTTGTGTATTTCTGTCATAATAACAGGAATTGTGATTAAATATTCCAAGATATTACTTCTGGTTGGACTTTTATTTGGTTAATTAACAAGTAACTTATTGCTTGAAATAAAGTTCGGAACTTTCCTAGTCGGAGAAAATTTAATCTAGCAGAATTATACAACAAATTTCTTTTTATACTTACGTTTTATCGTAGGGAATCTATTTTATTAGTCTGTGGAATAACAGATAATGTTCCCAAACTTTTGGGATTAAGAATGCGTAAACTAAGACTTTTGCCTAAAATTTCTCATCATCCAACAGTCATTCGATTAACTGTGCTTCTGCATACGAGGGCGCCATTTACTTTTTACAGTACTAGGGGGCACGGCCCCCTACGAGCTACGCTCGCCAACCCCCTTCCAGACACCGCAGACTCTAAATGCACGCTAATTTGATCGGCTTTAAAAAGATTTCGAAAGATTGAATTATAATTTAAAAAACAGTGGCGATCTCCCTATAAACGAATTTCTATTCATTTCTCTTTGATTGGGGAATTTTAACGCCAAATCCGCTGCGGTACTACTTGATTATCCTGTCGACCAATTTCGCCAAATTATATAAATCGCCAAACCACTCGCCAAATTATACAAATTGATATAATTTTTATTTTAAATAACGAAAGAACAAATAAATTCGTACAACATTAATAAAAACACAAATAAAACGTCGAAATAAAAATAACTTGATGGCGTATACACGTGTAACAACATTTCAAAATAAGCTAATATAAAAGGAATTAAGTAAAGAGAGTCTTTGTCTCCCGGTATTTTTTAACAAAGCGAAAAGAAAGTTCTTTTAAATGAGACATTTTAAATTAATTCTCAAAATATCAAATAAATGTCTAGCGCAATTTCTAAATTTAAACTTTTTTGCAATATTATTTTGTGTTCATTTTATGTAATAACTATAATGTGACGTAAAAATGACGTAATTTCTCCTAAGACTTCTAACGCATGTTAATGAACTTATTATTTTACAATATCCTTTCTCCTTTTAAAATTCACGTGTATACTTTTTATGACGTAATTTTTAATAAGTTCCTGCTTTTTATACGTAATTATTTAATTCTAATTTGAAAGTTTTTTTCCTGTTAATAATAGTCACGTGTAAATAAATTTTTAATTTGAAGCAAACATTATTGCTTGCGCTTTTTATATTGTTGGCAACAGTTTAAATTAGTACAATTTTCTGAAATCTGTAAAAAATATCTCTAGAAATGCTGAAAATTTGAATTTAAAATAGATATAAAACCTCGAAAAATGAGTCAAATTAAAAAAATAAATCAATTCTGCACACCGGGAAATTATAACGTATAAAATGAACTAAAAATTATTAAATTCCGATGTATAGTTTTTGCTACTATAAAACTTTTTTAGTGGAACGATTTCGTCTAACTTTAGCATTAAATATCTCTTAAAATAATTCTTCGATTTGAAAACTGTCTGCATCAGCGTGTTTATCAAACATTTCTGTATAATACTACCGATTTTCATATTTTTGTATGCATTATTTTTCTTAATATTAACGAAGAAAGACCTCCGGTCACAAAAAAATCAAAACCGGCGGCGGTGACAGCGGTAGTTACTTTTTTTTAGAATAGAGAGATACAGGGGGATTTTAAATTCATGGTACAAACTTTAAGGGTTGGTACAGGACACTGTAACAATCATTCATTGTATAGAAATGTATGGAAGCAAGTGACGCGTTGAGGTACATACAATTTCAAAATTTCTCATCCATACCAGAAAATTCCTGTATTATTCTTTTCTTTATTTAAGACAAACATTTCATGATTACATAAAGAAAATATTCTTCTTTGAAAATTTCCTGTATGAAATCGAAACTTTTGAATTAAAAAAAAACGCAAAACTGGCGTGCACTGTCTGTCAAACACAGGTATAACAAATACATGAAAAGAAATAGAAATGGAGTCGTTTTTTTTAATGCAAAAATTTCGATTTCATACCGGACATTTTCAAAGAAGAGTTTTTTCTTTATGTAATCATGAAATGTCTATCCTAAATAAAGAAAAGAATAGTATGAGAATTTTGAAATAAAAAAAAGGGCCAAATTGCCCTCTGGTGTTTGTACCTCAACGTGTCACTTGCGCCCATACATTCCTATACAATAAATGGTTGTTACAGTGTCCTGTACCAACCCTTAAAATGTGTACCATGAATTTAGACTCACACTGTATAATGTCAATCAATATATATAACCAGTATAGCAGCCATAGTCACAGTGGCGTTGTTGTTACACCACTGCACGCCACTTGTGACCAAAATGCTAACACCCTGTTAAAAATGTGAACTTCTTGGGGATATTTTAAAAACTTAAATGGAAACTTGAAAACATCTTATGGCACCAAGAAAAAATGTTTTTGAACACTATGTAATTTTTTGTAACATTGCTGTGATGTTACTGCAAGTCACATAAGTCCCATCACATCTGTGACCAAAATGTCAACACTCTGTGACGCCACACTTTAACCAAAAAGTGAATTTGAAAAAAAAAAATATTATAGCGAAAATTAAATAAATACTCAACATCTAATTTTAAGAAATATACTTTTTAAATCACATAAAATAAAAAATTCAGTGTTTTCAATATATATATATATATATAAAATAACTATTATATATATATATATATATATATATATATTATAATAATTTTTTTGATAATAATAACTATTAAATCACAAGAAAATCGACATGTATAAACGAACCAATAATTATAATACAGTGTAAAAATATTTTCCAATATGTAAAATGCACAAACTAAAAAAAATCCCTGCCGGCTCGGGCCTACAGGTGGAGGTAGATTTCGATGTTAAGTACTAAATACTCCAACAAAACTTAAATCAAGATTAGAGATAAAACCCAGTTTCTTCACAAAGAGTGAGCTGTAGGGAGCTAAACTTTTTGTGAAAATTATAATATACACGAATACACACACACATGTATATGGACTAGGTTTAAAAAAATGGCTACAAAAAATTCAGAGAACCTTAAAGTGTTAAAATATGTTAATATTTCCATAGTCGGGTTTTTATCATGTTTTAATACGTTTCTTCAAACTTACATGGCGTTACATATTCACCTTCTGATATCCATTATATTTCCAATATGACGCAATATACCTATTTTTTTAATTCGTCAAACTATTTATTTTGAGTTTTCATGCTAAAATCTTATTCTAGAAAACTTATGACGTAATATTCAATTTGTTTTCAATTTGCCAAACTATTTAATTTTACACGTGAAAATTTTGCAAAAGAAAAGTAATTGTTGTGGTGAGAATTTTATTGTTGTTTTTTTTTTTAATTCTTGGCAACTGCTATAACGAAAAACTTTTATTTTTTCCCTGCCATTGTTGTGTAAGAGCTGGTTTTATCAGAATCATGTTAAGACAGTATTCAAAATTTTGAACCCTCCCCATTTCCACCCTCTTGGGCCGATTTCGCCCATTTTCAATCCCCGCCGAGATATTAGCCATATCAAAGTTGTTGGCGAGTTTCAGGACAATCCGTGCATAATTGCGACTTTTATCGTGCGGACAAAATTTAGTACATACATACATACATATATATATATGTTATAAAGGTTTTGAAAGGTTTTCCTGGTTCTGAAAACATCTTAGCTGACTATATCAGCAGAATACCTGTTCCTACTCCATCTGAGGACATAATCACAAACCCTAAGCTCCTTACAACAGATGAAATCATTCCAGTTGAGAAATCTGAGTTAGATTTAAGAAACAATTTACCGCATAGTTTGCAGAAGTGTAACCATTTTGACATCAATCATGACTCATTTTTTTTATTTAATATTAACACTGACAACCATATATCAGATGAACTTTTGTATAGTGAACAGCGAAAAGATCATGCACTAAAAAAAATTATCAATAAAATAGAAAATAATGCATACAATGAACAAGGCAGTCCATACTACCTAAATCCAGAGACAAACATCCTATGCTATGATAAATTTTTTTCATCAGAACTTAATAACCTACACAGAGCAGTGTTACCCCCATCTTTACTTTCAAGAGCTCTTGCCCTTGCTCATGTAACACATGCTGGATTCAACAAAACCTTAGAAAATGTTAAAAAGAGATTCACATGGAGAACCATGGCTGCAGATGTTTCTAACTACATTAACTCCTGTCAGACTTGTCTGCTACACAAAAATTTACATAAAGCACAAGCTCCTCTTTTGCCAACTCCGTTGCCAACCGCTTGCAATCAAAAGGTGTCTATGGATCTTGTGGGTCCTTTTAAAAATAACTCCCATATTTTGACAATTGTTGACCACTTCTCAAGGCATTTAGAATTATACAATCTACAAAATATTTCTGCCCCGCCTGTAACAAAGGCTCTTTTGCATTACTGTGCTACCCATGGAAAACCCGATATTGTACAAACTGATCAGGGAAAACAATTTGACTCCAACATTTTTTCTTCTTTTAATGACAAGTTGCACATGAAATTGACATTTGTTACAGTAGCCCATCCACAGGCAAATGGTTTATCAGAATCCTTGAACAGACAGTTGAAAACTGCCATTAATACCATGCTTTCTGATGGTTATGACTTTTTCACAGCCATGAAAACTCATCAAAATCTGTACAATTCAACTATTCACCCTGCCACAAAGTTCACGCCAAACAAAGTGCACTTTGGCAGAGATATGTCAGACTTATATGAAAATTACAAGTCACAAGGTAACTGGACTTTGGATCCCAACACTAGAGACATGCACAAGATGTTTAAAACATTAGACAAGATATACCATCATACATACACCAACAATGAGCAATTTAAAAGAGACACTCTTGATAGATGTAATACAAAGAGGAAGTTCATGAATTTAGAATACAATGATAAGGTATTCATTACATTTCCTAATGTTTTCAAAAAAAGAAAACAGGGTCCATACTGGGTAAAGAAAATTATTTCTCCATCAGTTGTGCAGTTACAAATTTGTAATAATTCCAGTGCTTTTCCAATTCTAGTGCACACTGATAGAATTCTTAAGGTCATCCCCAGAAAAACTCATTTGCAAGAACATAGAATTAAAGATGACATGTCTCGGAACTCCTCGTCCCCATCACCGAATACTAATGCTGAACAGCAACAGTTACAAAATTCCTCTGTGTCTGCTCAAGAAAGCAATGACTCTTCGTTGACGCATAATGTTTCAGACAGCAATGTTCCTGTTCCTTTCTCGTCTGATAATGCATTACCTGTGCACGATAAAAGGATAACTCTGATGGAAGATTGTGATTCAACAACCAGTTCTTCATCTATAGACAACAGCAATATTAACCTATCACCCGTTCAACCTAATGCATCATCACCTATATCACACACATCTACTAATGATCAATTGTCACCAAGTAGCTATAGCAATAACAGCCGTCTATCAGACAATACTGCATCTCATCATTCGTCACCAATTAATCAGATCCCTGTTTCTCCAAGTCCTACGACTGTTTCTCCAAGAAGATTGCGTACCAGAATCTTTAGGAATCGAAACAGCGACTTTTTTTACTATTAAATTTTATTAACGTCTTACAATTTTTGCAGACATAGTCATTGTAGTAGAGTTGTTCCTGTGTACAGGGAGCAATGCTTTTGGTTGATAGCCTGATGGATCTACAGTACTGGTCTTGAAAGTGGTATCAACGGGAACTACTGCGGATGAAAATGACCTGTGACAATGGAGCCATCCCTTTCTGAAAAGTTATTCATTCTATAAGTTGACCTACCCTGGATGATGAGTTTTTCTGGACATCAGTTCTCTACAATTACATGATAAGTTACATTTTTTTTCTCTCTAAAATTAATTTATTTGTTTACTTTATTACTTATATTGTTATAGTATTTGGATAAAGATCTTACAAATGTGTGCTTGGTAACAGTAAATATGATTATTAAATTATAATATAGATTACAATATCAGATTTAAAATTTTTCTATATACTATATAATATAAAATAAATGCTTTAGATAACTTTGAAAAGCCAATAGTAGTATTCTGTGATGTTGCACAATTTGATGCAATTTATATGGTCAAGTAGATAGTCATTGTTTATGTAGTGAGGAATTGTTATTTGTGAGGCTTATATATTAAAAATGTATATTATGTGTATAAGTTTTTTTTTTTTTTTTTTTTTTCACTACAAGTACATTAACACCCTTTAATGGTTGGGTTACATCAGAATATTTGAATAGTTACCAGTTTAAATTCTCAAAATATATTTAAGATTTAGGTATTGGCATTTTCCCTTCGTGTATTACTAGGAATAATACTGGAAATGTCATGGTACAGGTACCCTTAATAATAAACGTATGTCATAAAGAAATAAATTGTTGCAATTTAAGGGGTGCAGATAGTAATAAATATGTATTGGGTAAAATAATTTAGATGTTAAGGCATGCTAATGTTAAATGATCCTTTAGTAAATGTCTTAAGTTATACATTGAGAATCTGGATTATACTGACTTTGCAAATAAAATGTAAATAAGTAATATGTTTTTTAGTCATTTAATTGGTATGTTCACCTTAAAATGTAATTACTATAATTTAACTCTGCTTCCTTTCATTATGTACTTAGACTCTGGCTAATTCTAAGACGTGACATCTGGTGATGAAAGGTTTTTTCAATAAGTTCCTATATTAATTTGTAAAGATATATAATTTTTTTTCTGGAGAGCTGCACTTGGTTTAAGAGAAATAATGTTAGTATATAATTTGTGTATTGTGCTTGGAGATGTGTTTGCCTTCCCAGGTCCTTAAGTGGATAGTACAAAAATCTGAATTTCTTTTACACTACTTAAAGTTGTGTTTTGTTGCTAGATAGTCCTTGCCAAGTATTCTTTTCCTTGCTAAAAAAAAAAAAAAAAAAATATCAATTTTGAGTGTTGGTTCTGTTGCGTTGAAATTCTAGACATAGTTTAAAAGTATAGTTGACTATACTTCAGTTTTTTTTTCTGCTTATGGAAAATTAAGTTTTTCATTTGCATTTTTTTTTAAATTTAAGTATTTATATATATATGGAATAATTTGGTTTTTTATTTTACATGAAAGGCAAGGCATAAACTATTGCCTAAACTAAACTGCCTATTGGCTTGATGAAACTTATAATTGTCCTTTTTGACACTTTTGGACACAGAAAAGTTACTATGCTGAAATGTAATTGAACTGTAATACATCAAAAGATGGTTGTGTAAAAGTGCACTGGTATTTCTCCATAGTTAGGTGTAATATTGTGTTCAATTAAATTAAACATTCATCTAGGTATAAATGTACATTAATCTCTCATATTACTGCAAAATCTATGTATGCCATGTTTACTAATTTTTTTTTTACTTTTATCTCTCTTCTCTTAGATGCCCATCTCTGTAAAGCTCATTCCTAGGGCATGGACTGTCGATTAATCCTGCTAATTGTTAAGCAGAAGTCTGTTTTTTGAGAAGAGTGATCATCACTTGGTTTTGTACATATTTACTGTTTTTATAATATTGTAAATCCTGGTTTCGCGTGCATATGTACTTATGGGTTTCTCATCTTAAGTGTTTGGGTAACGTCCTTTTCTGTAAAAAAAAAAAAAAAAAAAAAAAAATTTCATCAGGATAGAGGTGATTGCACCCTATCCGCTTCAAAATTTTTTTTTTAATTGGAGGTACAGGAATATGTTATAAAGCTATATTCGCCATGGCGAATCCCTCTTTACTTCCAGGTCTCTTAAATTAACTTTCATTCTGTATCAGTCAGTTCTTTTAAATGTATATAAATCTACCACTTAAAAGTTCGCACTTTGTGGACTTTCCGCCTGTTTAAAGTTGCCTCATCTGCCTCCTTGGTTTTTTTTAATTTAGTGTCCAGCTCAGCTGCTGTGCACTCAACTCAGTATGTGAGCTCAGTATTTTGATTCATGCTTTATCACCTCATCCAACCAATCTTCTGTTCTCGACTTTCGCCAAGGTTAGGGTTACTAAAAGTTGGTTTTATCACTTGGCGATAGGTATAGCTTTTGAACATGTATTTACATTCTCGCCTTGGCGTAACTCAATGCGCTTGGCGCCTTTCACCCTCCCTGGCAACCTCGGGCCTCGTGGCCGATGTCAGTGGGATTTTTTTTAGTCTCATATATTTTTTTTACACTAGAAGGAGCAACAGCAAGAATTGGGGGCTCACCTTGGAACTAGGGACGCCGGAAAGCAAGATGTGATGCTGCAGGAATGTAAATTAGCCCAGCTAAGTCCTTTTTCATTTTGTTTTCATTCTTTCTATCGTTTTCCCTTCCCGTTGAGAAACCCATTAAGTTTCTTTTTGTAACAGGATCCCTTTCAGACATTGTAATAATTTGATAGAGAATATATGCCTTTTTTTTAACTTCACCATCATTGTCTTTGTTTTTTCTTTCTTTTACATATGACTTTTGTGTTGTATATTTTTAAACATGTTTTTTTTTTTCCTTAGTTTCTTTTCCAGGACACTGTTTCCTTTTGTATTAACTTTTCAGGTCATCCTTTAAATATTTTTCAGTCTATGTTTTTTTTCAGTCGTTCTCTCCCACTCATTGTTAACTTTAAATATATTCTTTTCATGCAAAGGCGTATGCGATCAACTTTATAGCTATTTGGCTACCAGGTTTATTACAATATATATATATATATATATATATATATATATATATATAAACTTTTTAGGTGGGGGTGGTTTTGGGTTCCTGGGGTCCTATAATGAAAAGTTATGAAGGAATTTTTCAAAAGTCGCACCATGGTAACGACTGCAATAGGTAGTATTTCTTACGAAATCTACCTAAAAGGGAAATAAATAAAGTATGAGAAGAAAAATCTCCCTCTCTTTCTCTCTCACACACACATGTATATATATATATATATATGTAACGACATCTTGCGTTGACAGAACTTGTGGATAAATATTTTGGAGTCGGGAATCTCTTGGTGAATCAAACTCATTTATTTCATCTTACCGTTCGATTCGCGAGTCCGGTCGGAGGACCCTCGAGCCACTTACGTCGCTGATTTTACGAGCTACATGGGCATGGGTTCAGCAGGCATCTCAAATCTGCAAAACCTCCGATTTTTTGACGCGCGTGTTAGCTAATATCTTGGCGTTTATCATATTTTCCAGCAGAGGGCACAGTTGCAAAGTTGGGAGGAACATTTCTTTAAGTGGTTGATTAGCTTTTGATTGATTGTCCGGGCTCAGATGCCAGAACTGGGTTTGATCAGCCCGGGAATCAGCTAACCACACATGGCTACCAAATTTGCAACTCAGCTATTTTTACTCTTAAAAATCGACCGAAAATGATATCTGAAAGTAATAGAAAGTATTGTTGGGAAACAAAGTTACAAGGGGTAAAACTGGTTTTAGAATGAGATTTAAAGTTAGGAGAAAGAAACTTCGGATTTCAATTTAAATTTTTGAAATTTAATTTGAATATTGAAAGGGCTTTATCGTTTCATATATATATATATATATATATATATTATAAGTAAGCAGGAGATAATTTATATACACATCTCCTTTTCCATTTTCAAAAATAATCACAAAATATACTAACATGTAAAAATCCTTAATTACATACTTACGTAAGACAAGTTGCTGTGGAAAGTCATTCAAATTATAGAACTCCGGCTGTGATAAAATTGTTAGCAATTTTATTATTTTTCATTGCCGCATTCTGCACATCTTATAATTTTGGAATACTAAAAATAAGGTTATTGTACCTAAATGAGAGGAGCTTCCCCATATTTTTGCCCCAATTGGGTATATTTGTCATTTTATTAAATAAATACATATTTTATTCAGCAGAAAATAACTGAATGCTGTGCTTTTAATTCAAAACTAACTTTTCCGTAGAAATTGAATTATTATCTGTAATCTAAACAAACAATATATGGCTGTCACATTTAGTTCGTTTTTGTCCGATTTACATTAGTTAAAACTTAATCATATGTCCAAAGTACCTAAATGTGACAATGCATTTTAGATAGTGGCCATTCAAGTCAAGTAGAGATCCTACATTAGAGAGAGATTGGACATTGAAGAAATGTCCGCCAATTTCGTTACAAAGTAGACGGAACGCCGTACAACGCAATGCATTTTTATCAGCGTGTAACGCTTTAATTTTATTAAAATTATGAAATTTTCATTTTATATACCTTCAAAGAGTCTTTTGAAACATAAATATAAGCACATTTACATTTTAATGAGTAAGAATTCTCAGAAAATGCATTTTTTTTTTTTTTTTTTTTTTTACTCAGTTGTTTTACGTTACGCAGCAGTGCGATTTTACTTAGTTATCGGATTTTAATTTATTTGTAGAATTTGTTTTTCATACTTTTCATTTGCTTCTTTTAACAGCAGTGCTTCTATTTAACATTTTTTTCTAAGCTTTCATTTAATGTTTTGATAGCAATACTTATTCTAATATTATATATTTACCGTATTTAAAAAGAATGTCAAAGAGGAGTAGCATTACGTAGAAACTTATCATAAAATATTTTCAGCGCACATATTAAATTAACTTTGAATCACATACATACTTAAATAGGAGTGGTATATGATATGTTCAAATTTTAATGTTTCTGAAATTATCAATGCGAAAATGGTGAAAATTAAAATAATTTGTTTTAAAATGCGTAATAAATTATAGATAGTTAAAAAAAAAATTGAATTCTATAGCTCATTTTCTAGCTAATAATCATTAAAAATTATTTTCTCAAATGTTGTGAAATTAAAATAAAGTTCTTACATGCCCAATCTTCTTCTGCCCACTATTTTAATTAGTAAAAAAAAAAAAAAAATAAGAGTAAAAAATGCATTTTCTGGGAATTCTTACTCATTAAAATGCAAATGTGCTCATATTTATGTTCTAAAAGAGTCTTTGAAGGCATATAAAATTAAATTTTCATAATTTTAATAGAATAAAAAGGGTTAGACGCTGATGAAAATGCATTGCTTTGTACGGCGTTCCATCTACTTTGTAACGAAAATGGCGGACATTTTTTCAATGTCCAATCTCTCTCTAATGTAGGATCTCTAAAGACAAGCGCTTGAATACGCCATCTGGTGGAGAAAAGATATAACTTTTCGCTTCAGGAAAATCTATACAATCACATTGAATTACATGTTTTTTTAATTTGTTCAGAATTATTCTTTTTTTGCACAATTTCAGATTTCATGTGACATTTGTGTTCTGTGTTATATGACAAAGTAAAAATTATCCGAATTTGAATATCTAAAACTTTCAAATGCATTTACAATAACGAATGATTTGCAATGGCACTTTAACATTAGTACAGTGCCTAGAAGCATATAGTGTGTTTATCGCCAATAGAACGGTAATGAAAAAAATGATCCCTGAAAGGAGGTAAAACCAGCTTCTCCGCGAGAGGGCGTCGAGTTCCCACAGTCGTTGATTTACGTTTGAAATCGCATTTAAAGAACTTGATCTTAATGTTAGAGGAGATATAATTAACGCTACATTTTGAAACAAATTATACAAGTGTATCTATTTTTATTTATTTATTTATTTATTTATTTTACATTTTGAAATAAAGGCATATATGTTTGTTTTATAATAAATCATTATTGCTATGTACTAATATTTAAAAAAAAACGCTGGTCGAATATGCTTTGTTCCTGGATGCATTAGTGGATATAAATGCAACAGAATTAAAATGATTCTATATTTAATTGGAGAATAAATATTCAAAATGAGCATTTATCTAGGTGTATACTTTTAAATATAAATACCCATGTATGTTGCACCAGTGGTTACTTCCAAATATAAATGTATATTAAATTAACTTTAGAAAGACCACTACTTAGGATGAATTAAACTTTTTATAACAAAATTATGTCTTTAGTCAGCAGTACTTTAAGATACATAAATAAAGTAATAATTCTTTTTTCTTATTTTATCTAACTTTAACAAAAAAAAAAATTGAATATTTTAAAGAAAATGCATCCTACTAGATTTGAAAAACTCATTAATTTCTCATTTGATATTTTGCTAATAAATTTTAAATTATTTTATCAAAAACTAAAGCTCTAAAATGTCAGAAAAATTTAAAAACTCAATTTACTCTTAAATTATTAACTGGCTGTAAAGAAGTAATAATTAATTTTGATTAAAAAGTTGTCAAAATGGAGGAGGGGAATATTTTAGCTGCACAAAAAAAAAAAAAAAAAAAAAAAAAAAAAAAGAGAGAGAGAGAGGAGGGGGAGGGGAGGAAAAGAAACCTATGTTTTTACAACAATCCATCAGAGTATGATATATATTCCATATATTGTTTTAGAAATAACGAAATATATTACTAAGAGAAACACCTTGTTCTATTACTAAATTAACTTTAGAAAGACCTCTACTTAGGATGAATGAAACAACAAAATTATGCCTTTAGTCAGCAGTACTTTAAGATATATAAATAAAGTTAATAATTATTTATTCTGATTTTATCTAATTTTAACTAAAAAAAAAAAAAAGAATATTTTTGAGGAAATGCATCCAAGTTTCAAGAAATTTTTATTTTCTAGTTTTCAAAATATCAATAATTTCTCATTTGGTTTTTTGCCAATATACATTAAATTATTTTACCAGAAACTAAAGCTCTGAAACATCAGATTTTTTAAAAAACTCAATTTACTCTTAGTTTATTAACTAGCCGTAAAGAAGTAATAATGAATATTGATTAAAAAATTGTCAAAATGGGAGTAAATATTTTAGCTGTAAAATCAAAAAAAAAAAAAAAAAAAAATTAAAAAAAAAAAAAAAAAAAAATTCACTACAAAGAATACTACAAAGAAAAACTTTGTTGTATTATTAAATTAATTTTAGAAGCAAGTTTACTTAGGATGAATGGAATTTAATAAACAAAATAATGCTTTTAATCAGACGTAATTCAACACATATATGAATAAAGTTATTAATTATTTATTCTGATTTTATCTAATTTTAACTAAAAACAAAGAACATTTGAAAGGAAATGCATCCTACTTTCAGGAAAGTATACTCATTAGGGTGGAGCGAAAAAAATTAAATTTTTAAAATCAAAAACGGGTAGGTGCCAAAAGTTGCCTTTAGACTAGTACATCATCTGTGTGCAATATTACTGCTGGAAAAAAAATGGCTTGAGTCTGCGCTTTTGGTCCAAAAGTCGAAATTTTGGGTAAAATTTGACATTTTTTCAAAAATTAAAGAAAAAATTATATAGAGATGGTTATTATTTAAAAGTGTTATTTAAACCTTTATTATTAATGACTTAACATATTTAAACGAAAGAACTATATATTTGTTCTGTATAACTGGAACAAAACTGACAACTTTTGGTGAAAAAAGGCGTTTCCACTCTGTTGTGTCATACAACTAATTATTATTTGGAATACAGCTCTTACCAAGTTGCTTTCAAAACTACCCAGGAGGTACCACTTGGAGATGGCTGCATTTCATGTCACAACAGTGCATAGCTCGACCACCCTACCATCTGAACTCAATTTTTTATTTATACATTGAATTGTGATTTTTTATCAAAGACTGGCATAAGTTTTCTATGTATCAACGTGGTACATCTCTTCTTTGGATTCACAGACTTTGAATGCTGGTGCTGTGATCTCATTTACGTATTTTTCTACTGTTTGTGTAAGAGAACACAAATAGTGTGATGCAGTGCGGATGATATTAATGTAATCTATTCAGCCTTCTATTATCTTCACCAAGATTGCACACGATAAATGCATATTGATTAGAGGTTCTGTTACCACAACACTTTTCCAATGAGTTAGATTTATATAATTATCCGCTTCAAAATTGATTGTCGATATTTCCGATTTGCGTATGCCATCATTTAATCTCACCTTTCGACTATTATGTGCTGAGCAGCTAGCTGTTTAATGTGATTGTAATCGTCAGAGAGCATTGAAATAAGAATTTTCTCTGTGTATGCAAAGCAATCATTGTCCTAAATAACCTTTTTTTTTAGTATTTTTCTTATTCCGTTTTGTGTGTTGTTAATATCCAAGTTGTTTTTGTGTAGCCAATTTCCCATGAGTTTTTAGATGCCTTCTTTAGCTGTGGATTACATTTGATTGTAAACTAATCTGGGCCAAACTTGGATAACATAGTACTTTTTGAGGGAACGTAGAGACTCTGATGGGCAGTGAGTGCTCATTTGAAGGCGGATAATTCTGTTAGTCGTTGTCATTCATTCTGCGAGGAGCATGTTTAGAATGAACCATTACAATTGATCATATGTCTCCTCCAAGTCCAGTTAATTTCCTCTGCATCATTTATTAGATAAAATCGTTGGCAAAAATTAGATTCTAACCCACAGGGATGCGCCGGACCAATAGAAAAATCTTTGTCCAATTGCTTATTCCCTTCTTATTTCAATTTTTGAAGCCATAAAGAGTAATTTTTAAACATTATTTCCTGAAATCAAGAAAAGGGTACTCAGCACATACCAGAAATACTTGATAGATATCTGCAAAGTTGTTTCATCAAGATATTGCTCAGAAGAACTAGCGAATAGGAACCAAAGAAACTTGTCCTACGCAAGATGGCCCACACAGGCGCATAAAATTATTCACCTTTATATAAGCACTGATTGACCATCAGAGTCTGGTTCACTCACAAAGTATGTAATCCAAGTTTATGCCACATGATGGCTTACACCAAATAAAATTTCACATCTAAAAAATTGATCTAAAAACTTAAGGGAAATTAATCGGCTACAAAACATCACAAAAAACGACAAAAAAAAAAAAAAAAAAAAAAAAAAAAACTAAAAAAAAATATTTAGGACAATGGTAGCTTTTCACATCGAGAGCAAATTTTTATTGCAATTTTGATGACGATAGCCATCACATTAAACAAAAAGCTTATCAGCATATAAAAAATTCAAGAGGTAGAGTAAATGATGGCATACTCAAAGATGAAATACCTAAATGTTGTAAAATGTTGTAGGAACGGAACTCCCAACCACTATGCAGTAACTGGATGTAATTTTGGTGAACATAGTAGAGGGCTGAATAGATTCCATTAATTCCACTGCATTATTCTGCTTGCCTTATCATACACAAGCAGTAGAAATATACATGAAGAAGTGTCACAGCAGCACCCAACGTCTGTGGATACAAAGAAGAGATGGATTAGGTTGATACATAGGAATCTTATGTCAGTCTTTGGTAAAAAATCACAATTCAATATATAAATAAAACATTGTGATCAGATGGAAGGGTGGTCAGGCTATGCACTGTTGGGTCATGAAATGCAGCCACTCCCACGTGATACCCCCTTGGTAGATTTGAAAGCAACTACGTAAGAGCTGTATTCCAAATAATAATTAGTTGTATGACACAACAGAGTGGAAACGCCTTTTTTTCACCAAAAGTTGTCAGTTTTGTTCCAGTTATACAGAACAAAGATATAGTTTTATCGTTTAAATATGTTAAGTCATTAATAATAAAGGTTTAAATAACACTTTTAAATAATAACCATCTCTATAGAATTTTTTTTAAATTTTTGAAAAAATGTCAAATTTTACCCAAAATTTCGACTTTTGGACCAAAAGCGCAGACTCAAGCCATTTTTTTTTCAGCGGTAATATTGCACGCAGATGATGTACTAGTATAAAGGCAACTTTTGGCACCTACCCGTTTTTGATTTTCAAAAAATAATTTTTTTCGCTCCACCCTAATACTCATATATATATATATTCTTGATTTCAAAAAGCATTAATTTCTGATTTGATTGTTTGCTTACCTCAAATTATTTTATCAAAAAATAAAGCTCTGAAATATCAGAAGTTTTTAAAAACTCAGCTTAGCTTATTAATTGGCTGTAAAGATGTAATTATGAATATTGATTAAAAAGTTGTCAAAATTGGGGGGGGGGGGGTGAGTGTATTTTAACTACACGCACAAAAAAAATTACAGCTATGTTTTTACAACAATTTATCATAGTATGATGTATATTCAATATTGTTTTAGATATAACGAAATATTGTACAAAGAAAAACCTTGTTCTATTATTAAAGTAACTTTAGACGGACCTTTACTTGAATGAACGAAATCAAGCATTTAGTCAGAAGTACTTTAAAATATATAAATAAAGTTACGAATTATTTATTCTTATTTTATCTAATTTTACCTAAAAATAGAAAATTAATTAAATAAAATAGTTTGTATACGTTTAATTTCATTACTAACTAGTCATGAAATCATTTAAATTCCTCTTCAACTGCATTTCATTATTACAAAAAAAAAAAAAAAAAAAAAAAAATTCTTGTGTGTTTTTAATCTAGAGGATTTTAAAGTATTGATTTAACAAAAAACTTCTTGTGTATATTTAATCTAGAGCATTTCAAAGTACTGATTTATTATAGAAAAAATGGATTTAACAGGATGTGCATGGGAAAATGACAGATACTATAGCGGCGGTGGGAGCGCTAGCGCCATCTATGGGCGTCCTCTGTTTCGGAAGTATGATTTTGATGCTGATAATAACACTAGTCACTTCTAGGCACTATAGTCGGGGATTTACATTGCGTCTATGAAAGTTTCCCTTCTTCACGCTTCAATTTCTTTGGTATTTCTACATATATTTTGCATATTGCAAGAATTGGAACTCGCATAACAGGATAGGCATTTCATCCTGTCAGTCTTTTTTACATCGGATCAGTCTTTTTTACATAAGCACAACGCAATGTACTACCACTATACGATCACAAGGAAAACGTTACAAGTAAAAATATTAACATAAGTTGTTAAGTTAGTTAAGTGTGAGTCTATTAAAGTTATTCTATACATAAGTACATGGTATTTCTACATGTATTTTGCATTTTGCAAGAATTGGAACTCGCATAACAGGATAGGCATTTTCCTATTAATTGCTTCATAATACATTTCTTTTAACGAATCTTTATTGTCAGAAGTGTGGCAAATCGTTTTAAACACGTGCTTTCAACATACGTTATGCACTTGAAGATTGGAATTGGCAGGGTTAAATACATTTTTACCAATATCAATTAATATTCCTAGATTTGCATAGGCCCCGATCATGGCTAATTGGGGCCCTGGGCAAAAATAAATTAGGGGGCCCCATTTGAATCGTTGCAACATTTTTCAAATAGAACTAATGGTCGGTCATGTGTAATGTTTAAACAATATTTTCACACCTTGGATTTTCAATAGAAGAAAATTCTTAGTTCCATCAATTCTAGCTTAAGTAACATCTTAATTAATAACAAGTATTATAAAAATTTTGTTTTTAAACCCAATTTCTACTTAGGTCATCAAAGCAAAATTTAATATAATCCCTTAACCCTTTGAGCTCTGAGGAGGAATTTCTACGAAATGCCCAAATGTCAAATTGGTACCAGTAATTTGTAACCAAAAGATTCGACTAATAATATACTAGAAAAAATGCATTTATCTATTTTCAAATAAATTTGCTTGAATATTCCGGTGCGAATGTGACATTTGGAGATTAAGATTAAGTGGGTTAAAATTCACCCATCAGAGCTCAAAATGTTAAGCTAATGCTAGTATTTGTTGCATTAAAATATCTCAATTTGTTGATTTTCTATAAGCAAGTAGGTTTACAATGGAACTCTATGGGAATTTGGCAAAATATTAGAGATATCGCTAAGTTGGCGTCAATTTTGGCGACTTATTTTGGCCGCCAAGTTGGCAACAAACTTGTCGGTATTTAGCGACAGAACAGGGTCCCCCGCTATGGTAACCCCTTATTGAAAAATTTTTTATTGATTTTCAACAACCAATGGCTACCATTTTGTTTCCCATGCAAAAGTGAAATTAATTAATTAAAATTTAATTAATTAATTAATATTTGAAAAAACTGTATTAACATCCATTGTCATCCAGTGCAAGTTTCAAAAAAATTATTTCAACTTGATAGGATGAATAATGAGTATTTTATTAACGATTGAAAATTTGAACAAGATAAATAAATATATAAATAAATATAGGGAGAGTGTGAACTAATAGTAGGAACTGAAAAATAATCTTTTTTTTGTGCAGAACAAAACACTTTTATATAACTTTAGCAACTTTTTATATTACTTTAAGATGAATTTAATAACTTCAATTAACTTCTTTTTATGGAAGAGTGTCAAATACTCTAATACGTAAATATGAGTTTATCAAGTTACTTTCTTGTACATCTTTTTAAGTTGTACTACACAACATAATATCAAATCAAATACATTCTACTTTACAATTAGAAAGTGTTTTTTCAATAAATCTAAAAAGACGGCAATTTTGGTTTTGGTTTTCATATTTCACTCAAAGTTAAAAGAAATTACTTTGAATACGGAAGAAAATTTATCTCATGATAATTAGAACTGATTATTTTCAACCACTAAAATTTAGATATGATTTAAGTTCATTGCTAATACAATCTATTAAAATCAAAATATTATTTCTTATTTAATAGCGGTTGAGATTAACTTTGCGAAAGCCTTGAGGTCCGCGAGTTTAAAATGGAATTTGTTTTTCAGAACGTTTAGTAGAATCTTTTAAAGATGAAATTTGTATTTTGTGTTTGAAAATTTTCAGAGTTGGAAATGAAAAGAAAAAAAAGTAAATATTTTATAAATTAATGTATGGATTCGAGGGCCCCTTGAGATCCGGGGACCTTGGGCAAAGTCCCGATTTGCCCATGCGATAATAAGGGCCTGGATCTGCATTGAGGGCGGTCAAAATTATTTCAGAAAAGTCATAGGGAAATTGCAGAGAGAGACATCCCTTTACTTAAGTAGTAGAGTCTGAGAAACGCCCCCATGCACTTGGAGTAAAGAAAAGAAAATCGTAAATAGCTATAAAAATTGAATGCTTTTCTAAATTCCGTAAAAATATGCTTTGAAAGGCAATGCATTTTTAAACGCTAGGCTAGGAGCAACAGAAGGCTTGCAGTGGTTGCTTTGGCTAGGGTTTATTTCTTTTAAATACAACGCTAATTTAGTAAAAGTGTCAGAAACTTCCCCTTGGATTTGTCGTAATCGTAAATCACTATAAAAATTGAGTGCTTTTCTAAATTCCATGAAAATATCCTTTGAATGACAATCAACAGTTATGACGTATGGTGGTAGTGATTTCAAATAATTTCACTTCCTGTATCTAAATAAAGACTTCTCCCGTACCCAAGGCAGGGCATTGCCCATACCAGGGTCAGTCTTTTTTACATGAGCACAACGCAATGTACTACCACTATACGATCACAAGTAAAACATTACAAGTAAAATTACTAACATAAGCTGTAAAGTTTTTTTGGTGTGAGTCTATAAAAATTATTCTATACATAAGTGCATGGTATTTCCAAGCAACGTAGAGGAAAAGAATGGAAGGCTTTGGAAACCATAACTAACCGAAACAGTGCAAACAGCTCTGCTGGGAAACACACTCAAAGGGGAGATCCAATCATAGGTATTCTTCATTGCATCTACCAATTCGCCAAATTTTCTTGTAGTAAACCTAAGTTAACACCTTCGCGCCAACGCCCCGCGAGAATTCAAATCGACATTTCTTGGTCAGTTTAACTTGTGACTTAACAGCAATTGGGACAGATTTTTTAATATGATCTGTTCGTGTTCTGTTGTTATGATATATTTTCTGTATTGCAAATAGATAAGCCGATAAATACGTACAACAGGGATGTAGTGGAGGGTATACGGTGGTATACGCCGTATACCTTCTGGATTTTTTAAAGGAACACCGTATACCCTCTATTTCTGAAAAAGCTATAGTATATACACTGTAGGGTATACCCTCTGCCTTGGGCGTATACCCTCTGCTTAGAACGTATACCCTCTGCTTTTTTTACGACTACACCCCTGACGTACAATGGAAAAATCTTCAGTGATACAGCACTCTGTAGAATTATAAATTTTACGCATGGAAAGTTCTACTTTCACTCGAAATCTAACATAACAACTAACAGATTCATCTAACGTATTCTACGATCTTTGACCTTCAAGGGGTTTCTCCCTCGGAAAGAAGCTAAATACATGAAAAAAGGGGGGAGGGCAGCGCACTGCTTTCGCGCGGACAGGGGACAGCAGTGGGCACAGCGTTACTCCTCATTTTGATAATTATCGCTACTGGCGATCACGCAAAAGCGCGCCAAGTAAACCCCGCGTTATCTTTCGCCCCTTTATCCGGCTTCTACCGCTTAGCTGTTTGCACTGTTTCGCTGAGGGTCGGGGTACAGTGCCTAGAAGTATATAGTGTGTTTATCGCCAATAGAACGGTTATGAAAAAAATGATCCCTGAAAGGAGGAAAACCAGCTTCTCCGTTAGAGGACGTCGAGTTCCACCGTCGTTGATTTACGTTTCAAATCGCATTTAAAGAGCTTGATCTTAATGTTAGTGGAGATATAATTAACGCTACATTTTGAAACAAATTATACAAGTGTATCTATTTTTATTTTATTTATTTATTTATTTATTTATTTTTTTTTTACATTTTGAAATAAGAGCATATACGTTTGTTTAATAATAAATCATTATTGATATGTACCAAAAGAAAAAGAACGCTGGTCGAATATGCTTTATTCCTGGATGCATTAGTGGATATAAATGCAAAAAAAATAAAATGATTCTATATTTAATTGGAGAATAAATATTCAAAATGAGCATTTATCTAGGTGTATACCCTTAAATATAAATACCCATGTATGTTGCACCAGTGGTTACTTCCAAATATAAATGTATATTAAATTAACTTTAGAAAGACCACTACCTAGGATGAATTAAACTTTTTATAACAAAATTATGTCTTTAGTCAGCAGTACTTTAAGATACATAAATAAAGTAATAATTCTTTTTTCTTATTTTATCTAACTTTAACAAAAAAAAAAAAATTGAATATTTTAAAGAAAATGCATCCTACTAGATTTGAAAAACTCATTAATTTCTCATTTGATATTTTGCTAATAAATTTTAAATTATTTTATCAAAAACTAAAGCTCTAAAATGTCAGAAAAATTTAAAAACCCAATTTACTCTTAAATTATTAACTGGCTGTAAAGAAGTAATAATTAATTTTGATTAAAAAGTTGTCAAAATGGAGGAGGGGAATATTTTAGCTGCACAAAAAAAAAAAAAAAGAGAGGGAGGAGGGGGAGGGGAGGAAAAGAAACCTATGTTTTTACAACAATCCATCAGAGTATGATATATATTCCATATATTGTTTTAGAAATAACGAAATATATTACTAAGAGAAACACCTTGTTCTATTACTAAATTAACTTTAGAAAGACCTCTACTTAGGATGAATGAAACAACAAAATTATGCCTTTAGTCAGCAGTACTTTAAGATATATAAATAAAGTCAATAATTATTTATTCTGATTTTATCTAATTTTAACTAAAAAAAAAAAAAAAAGAATATTTTTGAGGAAATGCATCCAACTTTCAAGAAATTTTTATTTTCTAGTTTTCAAAATATCAATCATTTCTCATTTGGTTTTTTGCCAATATACATTAAATTATTTTACCAGAAACTAAAGCTCTGAAACATCAGATTTTTTAAAAAACTCAATTTACTCTTAGTTTATTAACTAGCCGTAAAGAAGTAATAATGAATATTGATTAAAAAATTGTCTAAATGGGAGTAAATATTTTAGCTGTACAAAGAAATTTTTTTTTTTACATTTATCATAGTACGGTGTACATTCAATATATTATTTGTAAAAAAGAAAAAAAAAATTTCACTACAAAGAATACTACAAAGAAAAACTTTGTTCTATTATTAAATTAATTTTAGAAACAAGTTTACTTAGGATGAATGGAATTTAATAAACAAAATAATGCTTTTAATTAGACGTAATTCAACACATATATGAATAAAGTTATTAATTATTTATTCTGATTTTATCTAATTTTAACTAAAAACAAAGAACATTTGAAAGGAAATGCATCCTACTTTCAGGAAAGTATACTCATTAGGGTGGAGCGAAAAAAATTAAATTTTTAAAATCAAAAACGGGTAGGTGCCAAAAGTTGCCTTTAGACTAGTACATCATCTGTGTGCAATATTACTGCTGGAAAAAAAATGGCTTGAGTCTGCGCTTTTGGTCCAAAAGTCGAAATTTTGGGTAAAATTTGACATTTTTTCAAAAATTAAAGAAAAAATTATATAGAGATGGTTATTATTTAAAAGTGTTATTTTGAACCTTTATTATTAATGACTTAACATATTTAAACGAAAGAACTATATATTTGTTCTGTATAACTGGAACAAAACTGACAACTTTTGGTGAAAAAAGGCGTTTCCACTATGTTGTGTCATACAACTAATTATTTATTTGGAATACAGCTCTTACCAAGTTGCTTTCAAAACTACCCAGGAGGTACCACTTGGAGGTGGCTGCATTTCATGTCACAACAGTGCATAGCTCGACCACCCTACCATCTGAACTCAATTTTTTATTTATACATTGAATTGTGATTTTTTATCAAAGACTGGCATAAGTTTTCTATGTATCAACGTGGTACATCTCTTCTTTGGATTCACAGACTTTGAATGCTGGTGCTGTGATCTCATTTACGTATTTTTCTACTGTTTGTGTAAGAGAAGACAAATAGTGTGATGCAGTGCGGATGATATTAATGTAATCTATTCAGCCTTCTATTATCTTCACCAAGATTGCACACGATAAATGCATATTGATTAGAGGTTCTGTTACCACAACACTTTTCCAATGAGTTAGATTTATATAATTATCCGCTTCAAAATTGATTGTCGATATTTCCGATTTGCGTATGCCATCATTTACTCTCATCTTTCGACTATTATGTGCTGAGCAGCTAGCTGTTTAATGTGATTGTAATCGTCAGAGAGCATTGAAATAAGAATTTTCTCTGTGTATGCAAAGCAATCATTGTCCTAAATAACCTTTTTTTTTAGTATTTTTCTTATTCCGTTTTGTGTGTTGTTAATATCCAAGTTGTTTTTGTGTAGCCAATTTCCCATGAGTTTTTAGATGCCTTCTTTAGCTGTGGATTACATTTGATTGTAAACTAATCTGGGCCAAACTTGGATAACATAGTACTTTTTGAGGGAACGTAGAGACTCTGATGGGCAGTGAGTGCTCATTTGAAGGCGGATAATTCTGTTAGTCGTTGTCATTCATTCTGCGAGGAGCATGTTTAGAATGAACCATTACAATTGATCATATGTCTCCTCCAAGTCCAGTTAATTTCCTCTGCATCATTTATTAGATAAAATCGTTGGCAAAAATTAGATTCTAACCCACAGGAATGCGCTGGACCGATAGAAAAATCTTTGTCCACGTGCTTATTCCCTTCTTGTTTCAATTTTTGAAGCCATAAAGAGTAATTTTTAAACATTATTTCCTGAAATCAAGAAAAGGGTACTCAGCACATACCAGAAATACTTGATAGATATCTGCAAAGTTGTTTCATCAAGATATTGCTCAGAAGAACTAGCGAATAGGAACCAAAGAAACTTGTCCTACGCAAGATGGCCCACACAGGCGCATAAAATTATTCACCTTTATATAAGCACTGATTGACCATCAGAGTCTGGTTCACTCACAAAGTATGTAATCCAAGTTTATGCCACATGATGGCTTACACCAAATAAAATTTCACATCTAAAAAATTGATCTAAAAACTTATGGGAAATTACTCGGCTACAAAACATCACAAAAAACGGCAAAAAAAAAAAAAGAAAAAAAAAAAAAAAAACGGCAAAAAAAAAAAAAAAAAACTAAAAAAAAATATTTAGGACAATGGTAGCTTTTCACATCGAGAGCAAATTTTTATTGCAATTTTGATGACGATAGCCATCACATTAAACAAAAAGCTTATCAGCATATAAAAAATTCAAGAGGTAGAGTAAATGATGGCATACTCAAAGATGAAATACCTAAATGTTGTAAAATGTTGTAGGAACGGAACTCCCAACCACTATGCAGTAACTGGATGTAATTTTGGTGAACATAGTAGAGGGCTGAATAGATTCCATTAATTCCACTGCATTATTCTGCTTGCCTTATCATACACAAGCAGTAGAAATATACGTGAAGAAGTGTCACAGCAGCACCCAACGTCTGTGGATACAAAGAAGAGATGGATTAGGTTGATACATAGGAATCTTATGTCAGTCTTTGGTAAAAAATCACAATTCAATATATAAATAAAACATTGTGCTCAGATGGAAGGGTGGTCAGGCTATGCACTGTTGGGTCATGAAATGCAGCCACTCCCACGTGATGCCCCCTTGGTAGATTTGAAAGCAACTACGTAAGAGCTGTATTCCAAATAATAATTAGTTGTATGACACAACAGAGTGGAAACGCCTTTTTTCACCAAAAGTTGTCAGTTTTGTTCCAGTTATACAGAACAAAGATATAGTTTTATCGTTTAAATATGTTAAGTCATTAATAATAAAGGTTTAAATAACAGTTTTAAATAATAACCATCTCTATAGAATTTTTTTTAAATTTTTGAAAAAATGTCAAATTTTACCCAAAATTTCGACTTTTGGACCAAAAGCGCAGACTCAAGCCATTTTTTTTTCAGCGGTAATATTGCACGCAGATGATGTACTAGTATAAAGGCAACTTTTGGCACCTACCCGTTTTTGATTTTCAAAAAATAATTTTTTTCGCTCCACCCTAATACTCATATATATATATATTCTTGATTTCAAAAAGCATTAATTTCTGATTTGATTGTTTGCTTACCTCAAATTATTTTATCAAAAAATAAAGCTCTGAAATATCAGAAGTTTTTAAAAACTCAGCTTAGCTTATTAATTAGTTGTAAAGATGTAATTATGAATATTGATTAAAAAGTTGTCAAAATTGGGGTGGGGGGAGGGGGGGTGAGTGTATTTTAACTACACGCACAAAAAAAATTACAGCTATGTTTTTACAACAATTTATCATAGTATGATGTATATTCAATATTGTTTTAGATATAACGAAATATTGTACAAAGAAAAACCTTGTTCTATTATTAAAGTAACTTTAGACGGACCTTTACTTGAATGAACGAAATTAAGCATTTAGTCAGAAGTACTTTAAAATATATAAATAAAGTTACGAATTATTTATTCTTATTTTATCTAATTTTACCTAAAAATAGAAAATTAATTAAATAAAATAGTTTGTATACGTTTAATTTCATTACTAACTAGTCATGAAATCATTTAAATTCCTCTTCAACTGCATTTCATTATTACAAAAAAAAAAAAAAAAAAAAAAAAAAAAAAAAAAAATTCTTGTGTGTTTTTAATCTAGAGGATTTTAAAGTATTGATTTAACAAAAAACTTCTTGTGTATATTTAATCTAGAGCATTTCAAAGTACTGATTTATTATAGAAAAAATGGATTTAACAGGATGTGCATGGGAAAATGACAGATACTATAGCGGCGGTGGGAGCGCTAGCGCCATCTATGGGCGTCCTCTGTTTCGGAAGTATGATTTTGATGCTGATAATAACACTAGTCACTTCTAGGCACTATAGTCGGGGATTTACATTGCGTCTATGAAAGTTTCCCTTCTTCACGCTTCAATTTCTTTGGTATTTCTACATATATTTTGCATATTGCAAGAATTGGAACTCGCATAACAGGATAGGCATTTCATCCTGTCAGTCTTTTTTACATCGGATCAGTCTTTTTTACATAAGCACAACGCAATGTACTACCACTATACGATCACAAGGAAAACGTTACAAGTAAAAATATTAACATAAGTTGTTAAGTTAGTTAAGTGTGAGTCTATTAAAGTTATTCTATACATAAGTACATGGTATTTCTACATATATTTTGCATTTTGCAAGAATTGGAACTCGCATAACAGGATAGGCATTTTCCTATTAATTGCTTCATAATACATTTCTTTTAACGAATCTTTATTGTCAGAAGCGTGGCAAATCGTTTTAAACACGTGCTTTCAACATACGTTATGCACTTGAAGATTGGAATTGGCAGGGTTAAATACATTTTTACCAATATCAATTAATATTCCTAGATTTGCATAGGCCCCGATCATGACTAATTGGGGCCCTGGGCAAAGATAAATTAGGGGGCCCCATTTGAATCGTTGCAACATTTTTCAAATAGAACTAATGGTCGGTCATGTGTAATGATTAAACAATATTTTCACACCTTGGATTTTCAATAGAAGAAAATTCTTAGCTCCATCAATTCTAACTTAAGTAACATCTTAATTAATAACAAGTATTATAAAAATTTTGTTTTTAAACCCAATTTCTACTTAGGTCATCAAAGAAAAATTTAATATAATCCCTTAACCCTTTGAGCTCTGAGGAGGAATTTCTACGAAATGCCCAAATGTCATTTTGGTACCAGTAATTTGTAACCAAAAGATTCGACTAATAATATACAAGAAAAAATGCATTTATCTATTTTCAAATAAATTTGCTTGAATATTCCGGTGCGAATGTGACATTTGGAGATTAAAATTAAGTGGGTGAAAATTCACCCATCAGAGCTCAAAAAGTTAAGCTAATGCTAGTATTTGTCGCATTAAAATATCTCAATTTGTTGATTTTCTATAAGCAAGTAGGTTTACAATGGAACTCTATGGGAATTTGGCAAAATATTAGAGATATCGCCAAGTTGGCGTCATTTTTGGCGACTTATTTTGGCCGCCAATTTGGCGACAAACTTGTCGGTATTTAGCGACAGAACAGGGTCCCCCGCTATGGTAACTCCTTATTGAAAAATTTTTTATTGATTTTCAACAACCAATGGCTACCATTTTGTTTCCCATGCAAAAGTGAAATTAATTAATTAAAATTTAATTAATTAATTAATATTTGAAAAAACTGTATTAACATCCATTGTCATCCAGTGCAAGTTTCAAAAAAATTATTTCAACTTGATAGGATGAATAATGAGTATTTTATTAACGATTGAAAATTTGAACAAGATAAATAAATATATAAATAAATATAGGGAGAGTGTGAACTAATAGTAGGAACTGAAAAATAATCTTTTTTTGTGCAGAACAAAACACTTTTATATAACTTTAGCAACTTTTTATATTACTTTAAGATGAATTTAATAACTTCAATTAACTCCTTCTTTTTATGGAAGAGTGTCATATACTCTAACACGTAAATATGAGTTTATCAAGTTACTTTCTTGTACATCTTTTTAAGTTGTACTACACAACATAATATCAAATCAAATACATTCTACTTTACAAGTAGAAAGTGTTTTTTCAATAAATCTAAAAAGACGGCAATTTTGGTTTTGGTTTTCATATTTCACTCAAAGTTAAAAGAAATTACTTTGAATACGGAAGAAAATTTATCTCATGATAATTAGAACTGATTATTTTCAACCACTAAAATTTAGATATGATTTAAGTTCATTGCTAATACAATCTATTAAAATCAAAATATTATTTCTTATTTAATAGCGGTTGAGATTAGCTTTGCGAAAGCCTTGAGGTCCGCGAGTTTAAAATGAAATTTGTTTTTCAGAACGTTTAGTAGAATCTTTTAAAGATGAAATTTGTATTTTGTGTTTGAAAATTTTCAGAGTTGGAAATGAAAAGAAAAAAAAGTAAATATTTTATAAATTAATGTATGGATTCGAGGGCCCCTTGAGATCCGGGGACCCTGGGCAAAGTCCCGATTTGCCCATGCGATAATAAGGGCCTGGATCTGCATTGAGGGCGGTCAAAATTATTTCAGAAAAGTCATAGGGAAATTGCAGAGAGAGACATCCCTTTACTTAAGTAGTAGAGTCTCAGAAACGCCCCCATGCATTTGGATTAAAGAAAAGAAAATCGTAAATAGCTATAAAAATTGAATGCTTTTCTAAATTCCGTAAAAATATGCTTTGAAAGGCAATACATTTTTAAACGCTAGGAGCAACAGAAGGCTTGCAGTGGTTGCTTTGGCTAGGGTTTATTTCTTTTAAATACAACGCTAATTTAGTAAAAGTGTCAGAAACTTCCCCTTGGATTTGTCGTAATCGTAAATCACTATAAAAATTGAGTGCTTTTCTAAATTCCATTAAAATATGCTGTGAATGACAATCAAATGTTATGACGTATGGTGGTAGTGATTTCAATTAATTTCACTTCCTGTATCCATATAAAGACTTCTCCCGTACCCAAGGCAGGGCATTGCCCATACCAGGGTCAGTCTTTTTTACATGAGCACAACGCAATGTACTACCACTATACGATCACAAGTAAAACGTTACAAGTAAAATTACTAACATAAGCTGTAAAGTTATTTTGTTGTGAGTCTATTAAAATTATTCTATACATAAGTGCATGGTATTTCCAAGGAACGTAGAGGAAAAGAATGGAAGGCTTTGGAAACCATAACTAACCGAAACAGTGCAAACAGCTCTGCTGGGAAACACACTCAAAGGGGAGATCCAATCATAGGTATTATTCATTGCATCTACCAATTCGCCAAATTTTCTTGTAGTAAACCTAAGATAACACCTTCGCGCCAACGCACCGCGAGAATTCAAATCGACATTTCTTGGTCAGTTTAACTTGTGATTTAACAGCAATTGGGACAGATTTTTTAATATGATCTGTTCATGTTGTGTTGTTATGATATATTTTCTGTATTGCAAATAGATAAGCCGATAAATACGTACAATGGAAAAATCTTCAGTGATACAGCACTCTGTAGAATTATAAATTTTACGCATCGAAAGTTCTACTTTCACTCGAAATCTAACATAACAACTAACAGATTCATCTAACGTATTCTACGATCTTTGACCTTCAAGGGGTTTCTCCCTCGGAAAGAAGCTAAATACATGAAAAGAGGGGGGAGGGCAGCGCACTGCTTTCGCGCGGACAGGGGACAGCAGTGGGCACAGCAGTGGGCACAGCGTTACTCTTTATTTTGATAATTATCGCTACTGGCGATCACGCAAAAGCGCGCCAAGTAAACCCCGCGTTATCTTTCGCCCCTTTATCCGGCTTCTACTGCTTAGCTGTTTGCACTGTTTCGCTGAGGGTCGGGGTACAGTGCCTAGAAGTATATAGTGTGTTTATCGCCAATAGAACGGTTATGAAAAAAATGATCCCTGAAAGGAGGAAAACCAGCTTCTCTGCTAGAGGGCGTCGAGTTCCACCGTCGTTGATTTACGTTTCAAATCGCATTTAAAGAGCTTGATCTTTAATGTTAGTGGAGATATAATTAACGCTACATTTTGAAACAAATTATACAAATGTATCTATTTTTATTTTATTTATTTATTTTTTTTTTTTACATTTTGAAATAAGAGCATATACGTTTGGTTAATAATAAATCATTATTGATATGTACCAAAAGAAAAAAAACGCTGATCGAATATGCTTTATTCCTGGATGCATTAGTGGATATAAATGCAAAAAAACTAAAATGATTCTATATTTAATTGGAGAATAAAGATTCAAAATGAGCATTTATCTAGGTGTATACCCTTAAATATAAATACCCATGTATGTTGCACCAGTGGTTACCAGTGGTATTTTTTCTGCAAAAAAAAAAAAAAAAAAAAAAAAATTATGGCCATTTTTTTCCCATTCGGACCAGAAAATCAGAGTTCTAACTTTTTACGGCTGCTCTTTCATCTTCACCTAACACTTCATTTATAATGGCTGTTTCGTAATAATGAAAGCCACCAGTCCATCAGAAGAAAATGATCGATTCCAAAGGTATAATCTTTCATTTGGCGCCCCTTGGCTCTGGCGCCCGGGACACGTGCCCCCTTTGCCCCCCCCCCTAGTTTCGGCCCTGGGATATCCCAAAATTCCTCAAAATGTGAAAGTCAAAAATTTTCACGAATCCAACATTTTCTTTTGAATGTAGAAGAAAATAAAAAAGGTAGTTTATCAGAAAAAGAGAAAAACACTTTCAGGTATCCAAATAAATTGTCTTTCATAAAATATTTAAATATATAAAATAAAATAAGATTTCGATATCTATAGCCGAATGTAAATTTCTTACTTCATTATGTCCCAGTCGTTATTTAACCTAAAATTGTTGTAACACACAGACAGACGCCAGCCATTTTCCAAAAATATTTAAATCGTATTGCGGTCATTCCAAAATTCCTAAATCTATAAAAAGCTAGAAATCGAAAATTTTCACGCATCCAATACCTTCTTTTGAATGGAGAAGAAAATAAAAAGGTAGTTTACCATAAAAGAACAAAATGACTTTCAAGAATCATAACAAGTGTCTTTTCATAAAAAATAAAAAATAAAATAAAATTTTTATATCGATAGTGGAATGTAGCATATTTACTTCATTATGAACCGCGTTACATCGGATAATTCGAATATTTGTATACGGTAGTATAACATTAAAAGAGAAAAGTGCATAAAATAATAAGTGAAAAAAGTTTAAGCTGAAGAGATGAGACCGGCTCAACCCTTGCACGAGCTCGGGCGCAAAGTAATAATGTTATTTATTTAGGCATTGAAAAAACAAAACTTACTATTTGAGAAAGATATTATATAAATTTCAAAAAGTGTTTTACAGTCCTTTAAATAGTAGTTTCAAAGTAATTGAATTATTATTTATGGGATATAGGGCGATATATTCCATGTCATTTTGAAAGCCTTTGGAGAGGTCATTTAAGAAGCCATGGGATATCCGTTGTCTCTCCTCACTTTCTGTTTGAAGCTCTTTTCCGAAATTATTGGGAAAAAAACAACAACTCATGTCTTTCTGTCATAGATGTACAATGATATTTTAAAAGAATAGGAATTGTGACTTTTGCAGATTTTTGGGTATATATAACAAATTTTCTATTTTAATTAGATATTCAGAGATATGAAAATCACGAAACTTTGTCATGAGGTAGAATTTAGGATTAATACTTTTTTCAATGTAAGAGGAAGATTTTTAAATGCGAAAATTAATTTTGAAACAATTTTTAAAAGTTATTACAAATTTTCTAAAACATACTTTCGGTATCGGGCTTGGGCGGGATCAAATTTCAATTTGGCGGGCTCTGGCTAATAAACAGCCCGGACTCAAATCTATATAACTCTTATAGAGTAATTTTTAACGATATTTAAATGTGTTTTCTATTATAGAGCAGGAACTCCGTTTGTGATATCAATAATGATTATTGATATCAATAACTGAAAATACATCATGGAAAACCAAGAGGTCTTATATATATATTATTTTTTCAATGAATTTATTCTTGCGTGGAAGTTAAAAAAAGGGGGAGGAAAAAGGAAGAGAAAAGGAATAATCTACCATAGGTAATGTCTAGGCGTATATGACACTGTATACATAAATTATCTGCGTTCTTAAATGGCTTAATGTTCAAGCATTTAATTTAACCATATTGGACCACTGTCCTATAAATAGGACAGCTAATAAATCATTTTTTAAATAAAATTGGTAAGGATTTTCTGGATGCATTTTGTTATGACGTCTTTAAAAGACATAAAAGTATAACATACAGTAGCGCTCAAAAGTATTTTGACAACCTTATATTCTCTCTTATTTTATTTAATATAAAAATGTAAAAGAAAATATATTTTCCCTATAATTGAGAATACTGTGACTGCAGTTATTTAAATGTATCAAGTTTCAACTTGTTTGTTTACATTCGGCGGCACCGAAGAAATATGACTCCGCCTTAGCTCAAAAGTATTTTGACAATTAGTTTGCATTTAATTGTTGAAGGTGTCAGTGGCGCTATTATAGCTTATATTAGTGTTTTTATTGACTTATTGTGATTATTTTTAAGGATCAGGAATGCCGAAAAGTAAAAAAAATATTGAAGTGATTCTAGAAAAGCCGCTGTAAATGCCCTTAAGAAAAATGGACTGCAAGCAGAACCAGCTCGTTCTTTTAACGTGTCTCGGCAACTTGTTATTACATGGAATAAAGTTTTTGATAAACAGAAATACATCGAAAATAAGCCTCAAAGTGGCCATACGAAAAAAACAACTTGAAATATTGACTATATTATAAAAATGATATCTACAAGTGATTGTCGTAAGTCCGCTGTAATAATAAAAAATGAATTGAAAGAAAATTACGGCATAGACATACACGTTTCATCAGTCAAACGACGCCTAAACCTCCATGGTTTACATGGTAGAAGACCAGCAAAAACACGTTTGTTATCTACTAAGAATAGGAAGGTTAGAGTTGCATTTGTAAAACGGCATAACCCTTTCAGGGGCAAAGCAATTCCATTGCGAAAGTGTTGAAATTAATGATTGACACCGGAATTTGAAAACAAATTTATTTTCAAATATGAAAAAGCTATATTTCACACGCATAATAAACCGAATTTTATTTAACCAAAATTCTGCTGTCAGTCATTAATTTCAACACTTCAGCAATAGCATTGCTTTTGCCCCTGAAAGGTTTATGTCGTTTTACAAATGCAACTTTAGCCTTCCTATTCTTAGTAGATTAGAAACGTGATTTTGCTGGTCTTCTGCCATGTAAACATTGGCGTAGCTACATATTCAGCGCCCTGGAGCAAGTAAAGTTGGTGCGCCCTCTTGTCACCCGAAAGAGTTCTGCGACTTTTTTTTTACTTTGAAATTTATATACCAATCTTAATTCGATTTAAAACCTTACTTTTATTTGAAAGTCAGAATGTTTCAACACGTATTAAAATACGAATAATTAAAAATAAATAATGAAATGAATTATAATTCTATAAGTATGGAGTACCTATCAATATTTTCTGCGAATTGGGCGGGATTTTCGTTTTAAATCGGACAATTAGCCAGTACAATCTGCTGCCCTTAATATCTATTTTTCTTTTCAAAGATTTCGAAGCATTGTACAGAAGTAATAAAAAAAAACACTATTGTCAAGATTTTTTTTTTTTTTTTTACTTTTTGCATATGGATGAAACTGTTTTTAGTGTCAGAAAATACTAAAATTCCATAAAATTCAAAATATCATAACTTGTTAAGTTTTGGTCATACAAAAAAGAAATTTTTATTATTTTACCCGTATACGGAAAAGATTTTTCTAAATATAACTTATAGAACACAGGGACCGAATAAAAATGTAAATCTCGTAACTTTTAAAAAATAACTATTTTGACATAAATTACTTTTAAGAGGATGAAGAACAACTTTAAAACTTTATTACTATTGGAACTATATTTCCACAGCTAATGGTTTAGAAAATTAGCTAATGGACAACGATAAAAGTTAACAGCGGGTTTCTAACTGGCTTTTGCTAATTTGAGTAATTTCGCTAATCACTAAAGAAAAACTAGACAAATTCAAATAAAGGAAGTAATAGATTCGCCGCTAAGAAACACTAAGAATATAAAAACAAGAATAATTAGTTACACAGAAAAGGTTTAATCGTACAATAACATGACTGAGAGTGTCTCCAAAAGAAAAAATAACACCTCTTGCAATTTGGCGATTTCAGTCTTCCGTTTTCTCCCCAAATGAAACATTTTGGTATCCTGCAACGAGAACCCTAATTGACACCCTTATACACTCGTGTGCAAAAATTAAAGACTAGATGGTTTTCCGGATGAAACATCATACAGAAGTTTTCCACATCGACCGAAATATCATACCATAAATTCTCTAAGATGTGAAA
Source organism: Maratus speciosus (assembly GCA_963932465.1). Classification (NCBI taxonomy): domain Eukaryota; kingdom Metazoa; phylum Arthropoda; class Arachnida; order Araneae; family Salticidae; genus Maratus; species Maratus speciosus. The sequence goes on along the minus strand of OZ010800.1, from coordinate 287,776,742 downwards.
ATATGGTACAAGTGATCAAAATTATCTAAACAAGAAATCAAAAGGATACAAAAACACTTTATTGAAAAGGTAACTTGGATCAAAACTGTAGAGAAGACAGAAATCTGACAGGCACCTGGCAGGAACAATTCAGTCTTTAATAGGGGATATGGTCACCGCTGACTGCGATGTAGGTTTTACAACGTCTGCCCATGCTGAAGACGTGGTTGTCAAGGAGCTGTTGAGACATAGTCCCATTCCGCTTGTAACACCAATTGAAGCTACGGAATCGTTGCAGAGGCCTGGTCACACGCTGCTAAGCGTCTCCCGAGAAAGTCCTACACGGGTTCTCTGAGATTTAGGTCCAGGGACCTTGCAGGCCAATCCAAGCGTTGTATATTTTCACTCTCCAGGAGCTCTGCGACAGCCACTGTACGATGAGGAGTAGCTTTGTCGTCCATGAAGAGGAAGTCTGGAACCACAGCACATCTAAAAAGACGCACGTTTGGCAAGATAATCTCAGTTCAATAGCGGCTACCAGTTACTAAATCTCCTTGGAAGACGTGGAGGTTCCAACGGCTGCCAAGCGTGATACCGTCCCAAACGTTAACTCCGGCACCTACAAATCGGTCCCTTTCGATGCTGTTGGATGGGTGATTGCGTATATTCCCTGCTCTCTCCAGATGCGTATATATCCAGAATTGCTCGTCAGACTAAATTTGCTAGTATTCATAAAGAGTACTCGACCCCACCCCTGTTATGTCCAGTTCTTGTGTTCCTGGCGCCGCAGAAACCACCGTCTCCGGTGAGCAGTTGTTAATGGTACACGCTGCATTGTTCGACGTGCGTATAGACCACCTTTGTGCAGCCTCTTGACCACACTAAAACGTGATATCTGACGTCCAATAGCCGGTTCCATGTGCCTTTCGATCTCCAGCTGTCTGTTGACTGTTTCTTTTCGCCTTAGGACAATATACCGCAGCGGTCTTCTTCTGTTGTTGTTGAACGTGGACGACCACTTCTGAACACTCGGACAGCTTGTTCTATCGTTTGAAATGCTCTACAGGCTCGTAAAACGATGCTGTGAGCGATCCCAAACTCTTCTGTCACACTTCGACCTTCTTCGAACCTCCCAATGATGCGACATATGGTAAAGTCATCCAGATGACATCTCCTGGATTGGCTGTTGGCCATATCACACAGTAGTAGCAACAAACCCTCGTTGAAATCACTGTACACCGTGCAATACATTTCACCGAATTGCTCAGTGTCCACCGCATCTGTGCTTTATACTCTTGCGACTTCCACCTCTTACGTCATATGCCATATATGAGCATGCCCAACAGCATCGGTCCAAGGTGTATCTCCTGATTGGCCTTTCAGTCCGTTCTGTTGCCTTGTTGGACTTTTATGCAAATTTATCTGCTTCGTCCTTAATTTTTGCTCAGCAGTGTATATAACTCAAGATTACAATTTTTACTTTCCATACACATATACAATGTAAAGAAGGAATTAGGAAAGCATTAAAATCACACTAAAAAATGAAAATAATGGTATATTTTTACATTTTCAAATACTCTTGAATCCATTCTCACAAGTTTTACAATGGTTCAATATGTATGTGTGTATGTATGCTTGTATGTTAGAATTTTCCCACGTTTTCAGATTCCCAGAGCACGATTTGGTGATTTTTTGATGATATCGGCAGGTATGTTATAAATCTGTCGCAAGAATTGTATTAATTTTCGAAGAAATCGGCCAACGGATTTGGTATCTAAACTATTTTTCAACCATTCTGTGACGATAACTGACCAATATATGACCAAACTGGAGCTTAGTGAACGTATTAACACGGGCTTGTCAGTGAGGGGGTTAAAACAAATCAAATTTTATATACCTATATTCTGGTAGAAAAGTTATTGTGAACCCTTGCAGAGCCGCTACTGCACGCAGGGTCGGACTCGGTCACTGTCAAATATGCAGACCTTGGATTTTTGAAGGGCGCAACATTTTAGAAATTCATTATTGTGCCACTTTGCTATTAGAAACCAATAATATCCATTACTATTCGAGTTTTTTTTCTGGAGATGCTTTCGATTTCGGAACTGGATCTGAAATTGAAAGTGTTCTTAGAAAAAAAGGTCGAAACAGCATAAAGATAACCGTTTAGACATTGACCCCATACATTCAATGCAAAGAAATAAGCATTTAAAAATACTAAAAATGAGAAATTTGTAATGAACGTTGCCATTGGTTTAAAATTAGCTTGCGAATGACTAGTGCCGGATTCTAAGTGCAGAAGAATTTTAGTACTAAATAAGAAATATTATCTAAACCTATTTTAAACTTTTTGTGCAGCGGAAGGATAAAAAATCTTAATGCTGCTAGTAATAAAAAGAAATATCCGAATATTTAATTTCATTTTAAATCAAAGTATCTTTAAAATTTTATATAGATTTTATAGAGTAAACTCTGTGTAAAGCTCTATGTAAGACAGATTTCCGTCTTATGCAGAATCTGCCTTAGGCAGAATATACTGTATTTAAAAAAAAACCCTAGCAACAGAGTATAATCGAAGGGGCGCAAAAAGAATCTTCAAACGGTTGAACATGAACAGTCCAGATTTAACGTATATACAAAATAGCAGACCGCCGTTTTGATCATCACACTTATAGACAATATTGAAACAGTCCTGTTTTCATATTAAAGTGTAATTTTTGACTAAAAGAATGTTTGATTTATCTTCTTCTTCTTTTTTTTTTTTTGTTTTTTTTTTTGGCTGAAAATATTTTTTATATATTTCTTTCATCAAGCGCAAAAATCAATATAATAAACATTTATATAGGTTAATTTACAAACACAGCATTGTACGAATACACGACACCTACACATTTCAATCAAATACATAATAAATGATTTTACAAAAAACTAAATAAAAAAAATTCGTATATATATTTTGAAATAGAGACGACGCATGGTCCACTGAAACGAAGAAACTTCCAAAATAAATTCAGTTCTGCTTTGCAAAGATAAAAAATATCATTAATAGAAAAAATGCTTCAAAAAAGTGATTTTTTTTTTAAAAATTATTCAATAATTTACGACTGTTCAAATCTAATGCTTATAGAAAATGTTGTAACATTTATTGTTTCAACTCAGGGGGAGCACAGCATTACATGGTTTAGGTCTCACCAACCCGCAGGTCAGTTGCCTGGCGGGCCAGCCTAAGTGTGCCAGAATTTGACTTAATTTGGTACAATCCTATTTTTTCTTATTTTTTAAACTTATAGAGCTTGTTTCAGCATGTGCAGAATGAAAATTGGTTGAAAATTAGGCCATTTGAAAATTTTTTAAGCCTTATGAATGAAAGTGCACATTTTCTTTAAAACACGAGGCCTTTATCACTAGGGGAAATATTTCACCTTTGCATAAAATTAGGATCTAAGTTTTTATTCATTCTTATACTTTTTTGAACACACAGTTGAAGTAACTCCAGATTTTTTTTTTCATTTCATTATTCCAAAATTCATTGTCTACTACTAATTATGCGATATCGGATGGTGGTGGTGTGTGGGCAGAGTCTGATTAAAGCCTCAGCAAATTCACATTACTATTTTCAAAAAATGTTTTGCTTTATTTAATCATAAAATTCTGCTATTAAATAAGGTTTAATCTGGAAAAATATTTTTCGAAAAAAATTATATAAATTTGCATCAGCGATAATCATGTCCTAAGGAATACTAAATTTGATACCTAATTTTTTTCTCTCTTTTTGAAGGAAATGCTTATCAATTCTGCATTTTGTATTTACCATATTTTCAAAATTTCAAAAACACTATGCACAAAATTTAATCTGCCGTTTCCCCCTCATACCCCATCTAAAGTTTGTCGCCTTGGACTGATGTGGATTATGCCTAAATCCGGCTCTTATTGTTTTGTAATCTGCATTGATGAATGTTTAGTTTGCAAAGACACACACACACACACACACACACACACAAAAAAAAAAAAAACCTTTTAAAATTTTCATTTTTTTTTTCGTTTGTAATATAGTCAATAATTTTCTTCTACTTGTCAAACTATTTTTTTTTTTTTTCAAATCGTAAAATAACTAAATTGCTAAGGCTGTTACATCATAAACATAGGTTTCTCAGTAGTGACATCTTTGACTACCATTATTTCCGTACACTAATCATCATGATAAATTTCTAAAACATTTTCAATAGAAATGTACCAGGAAGTTTGTTTGGAAATAGTGGTAGCCAATAAAGTGACCAATGAGAGCCCTGTAAATAAGTTTTGATTACTTGAAGATTTGAAAATCTTCAGTTGCCGTCTACGAAAAAGTCACAGGGGAAAAAATCCGGCATGCTGAAATGGTGATGGAGAAGTTACTTGAGGCTGCAATAAGTTATGAATTCAAATTAAAACTTCGCAAATAGAAGTAATTTCTGTTAACTGTGTATAAAAATATGTTTTAAATCGAAATAATTGAGGTTAAACACAAGGTAAAATATCATAGAAATATGGTGGTTGTAACAATATTCATCTATAATTTCTGATTAATAATGAAAAAAATATGAAAATATTTTTACAAATGTATATTTCGCTCTTTCTAATTTTGCGCCCTTAGGATTCGTGCGCCTGGAGCAGTTTGCTCCAACTGCTCCACGGTAGCTACGCCCCTGCATGTAAACCATAGAGGTTTAGGCGTTGTTTGACAGATGAAACGTGTATGTCTATGCCGTAATTTTCTTTCAATTCATTTTTTATTATTACAGCGGACTTACGACAATCACTTGTAGATATCATTTTTATAATACAGTCAACATTGCAAGTTGTTTTTTTCGGATGGCCACTTTGAGGCTTATTTTCGATGTATTCCTGTTTATTAAAAACTTTATTCCATGTAATGACAAGTTGCCGAGACACGTTAAAAGAATGAGCTAATTCTGCTTGCAGTCTACCTTTCTTACAGTGGCGTAGGAATTTTGTACAAACAGGGGGGGACGGGGCATATTGCGGAAAGCTAGTGGCGCGGATCATTTCGTTCATTTTGGAGGGTTCCTTCATAGTGTTGCACGTTTCACAAACAGCAGTATAAAATAGAAGCATATCAAAAGATCACCAACTCTTTAATCCAGTTAAAATAATTTTTAATAGATATACTTGATACATAGAAACTTAATTTATGTCCGATGCCGAATACAATATTCAAATTTAAGGCTTCTCCCACTTCCATTTACCAAAAATTAAAGTGCTTTCTGTTGTTTTGCTTACAAATTCTTTACAAATATCTTCCAAATCAATTTTAAAGGCCCCCTCATTATAAATATGTTATCGGTGCAGGTAATTTGTAGTAGACCTATATAAGGCCCCCCTTTTTTTCGGGAAACCGGGAGGGTTGTAAACAATGAGAAAAAGGGTGAAGCCACAAACAAGTGTGCTCACCACCCCCTCTCTCTCTTCTCTTTGTTGTTTATTGTGTAAATTTCCAAGAAAAACTATACTTTATTTTTTAATTCAGCATTGTATCGCAAACAGATGTGGTGCGAGAATTTCTCCCGGGGGAGCTGAGCCCGTCTGAAATATTCCAGGGGGAGCCACAGCTCCCCCAGCTCCCCTGGTTCCTACGCCCTTGCTTTCTTAAGTGCATTTACAGCGGCTTTTCTAGAATAACTTCAATATTTTTTACATTTCGGCATTCCTGATCCTTAAAATTAATCACAATAAGTCAATATAAACACTAATCGAAGCTATAGCGCCACTGACACCTTCAACAATTAAATGCAAACTAATTGTCAAAATACTTTTGAGCTAAGGAGGAGTCATATTTCTTCGGTGGCGCCGAATGTAAACAAACAAGTTGAAACTTGATACAGTTGAATAAGTGCAGTCATAGTGTTCTCAATTATAGGGAATATATTTTCTTTTACATTTTTATATTAAATAAAATAAGAGAAAATATAAGGTTGTCAAAATACTTTTGAGCGCTACTGTATAGACAAAAAGAAAAAAAAAAAAAAACAAGTAACCAATTAAAATTTAATTGAAAAAAATCTATTTCAAAACTTCTTTAAAAATTGTGATCTTATAATCTAGAAGTTTACCGTTATTATTATCTTTTTATCGGAGAAATTATAGAGTATTTTTGTACAACATAAACAGTATTTTTAAAGTAAAATAAAATATTTGCTCATAAAATTAGTTTATGTATGTATTTTATATGTCCTTATTATGTGTCCTACAAATATGTCCTGTTTATAGGACAGCTAGTAACTTAAAAATTTAAAAACTTTTTTTTTTCAAAATTTTGCTAGTATCTACTTAATTATACCATATTAATGATATAATCGAAGTTTTAAAAATGTTCAAAAATATTTACTCGGTGTGGTCCAATATGGGTTAAATGATTTTATGTTCTTCCGAAATTTACCAGTCTCAATATAGCAGCATGGACTTTTGGAAACGCCGTTTTCAAATATATATATATATATATATATATATATATATATATCCTTATAATATTATAATTGTCAATGTGTGTCCGAATGTTTGAATGAAGTCAGCATCTAAACGGATGAATTAATGCTTTTGTATTTTTGGATATAGATGGATTACAACCCGGAAATGAACATTGGGTATGTTTTATTTGTTTTATTCAAATATTTTGCTTAATAATCCAAAATTTCATTATTTTTCATACACAATGAATTGACATTTTTCCGATAAAATTTAACCATCTTCCTTTTTTCGTTGCCAAAAATAAAAACTTAGAATAATGATTTAATTTTTATTGAAAGATTAAAACGGAAATTTTCAAGTATTTTTAATAATACAAGGTGCATGAATTCTGAGTAAGTACGGAAAGAAGGCAAATGTGACGTCATATATGGAAAACATAAAACGGATATGCTTTGATGTTAAAATAAAATGAGATTGTGTAATGGTATTAATTCTTATTATTTAAAGAAAATTGTTATCAAGGCTTACGGTTTATCGTCCGCGCACGGTTAACACAAAGATTTCAATTTCAATTTAAAATTAAAAAAAAAAAAAACTTTTGAAGAGCAAATGGATAACAAATGTTAATAATATGCACAGTAAAATTAGCAAATTCGAAAATGACGTAATGATTAGCAGGAAATATGTATTTTCATTCTCATTTAAAAGTAAAAAATTAACTAAATAGAAAGGTTATGTTCTGTAATCGAGCTCGTAATCAATTTGCTTTTTTTAGAGAAAGAAATTAGGTGCAAAAGTAAATACATTGTTGTGAACAAGTTTGTTTTTTGTTTGGTAAAGACTTAATAATATTCCAGATGACCAATTCTTCGCCAACCTTTGATGACAAGTATGATTGTATACCAGTATGATGTAAAACAGTATCATCCGATAATTTTCTTGGCGCAGATGCCATATACGCACTTGGTTTGGCGCGATCTGTTTTTGATACCAATTTGGAGAAAACATCGTTTTCGAATACCAGTTACATGTGTATTTTTAAATTATGTTCCATTACTTAAAAAAGGAAATAACAATAAATAAAAAAAAGTTTCATTAAGAACTATAGAACAAAGCAATTTATATAATTTTAAAAGAAAATTAAAGTAAATAAACTATTTATTAATAAATAAACAACAATAGCTGGGTTACCATGTCAAACAAAATAATCTATGTTGGCGACAATTAGATATCCCTGTGAGTATATGCCATCTTTGCCATTTTCTTATTACTTCATGATATAAACAGACATCCTGGTTCAGTGTATGAACCTAAGTTGTGTCAATGACCTTATAATAAAGAAATACATTAAATTACTCATACTAGCCGCCCTTGGCGGCCAGTTTGGTCTCCCTTAAAATTTATGTTTAGGAAAGCATGCTAAGCATTGTATCCTGTTACTTTTATTCATAATTTAATTTACTTGGACTCCTTAACCCTCTCGCTGCGCAACCCGAAATTTCCTCGGGCAACGTAAAAGTAGCAAAATTTGCGCAATCCGAGATTTCCTCGGGGATTCATTTTTTTCCACTGGCGACTATTTTTTATTTCAAATCGGACCACTTAAAAAAAAACAAAAACATATAGACTTTAACAACATCTACAAGAGAAATATACTGCAAAATTGATTTTCTTACAATAGTGATGCGAGACTATAAAAATAATCTCCATGGACAGTCCTGATTTCGCCTAATTTCTAATATAGCCCATTTAAAATCTTGAACTCTTTTATAAAAAATGCTTACATATTTAAACTCTAAGCTATATATAGATTTGAAATATGTAATTAAAAAATGCGTGATTTTTGAACCTATTTTGATAAAAAAAATAATAATAATAATACGCAGCGAGAGGGTTAAATATAATTAATATAATCCCTTAAGCTAATATTAGTTTTTGTTGCATTAAAATATCTCAGTTTGTTGATTTTCTGTAATCAAGTAAACCCTATTGGTTTACAATGGAAGTCTATGGGAATTTGGCAAATTATTAGAGATATCGCCAAGTTCGCGTCACTTTTGGTGGCAGAATACGGTCCCCTACGGATACCCCCCTTATAGGTATGTAGATGCATTAAATGCTGCTCAATAAACAATGAAATGCGTTTCATTTGGGCGTTGCAATTAAACAACAAATAATTGCGATTTATGTGCCAAGTACGATAGCGTAATATATATTTATATTAATAGATTGTCTCTTATAAAATGTGATAAACAATTGGTTTATTATATATTTTTTTAATTATCGGAAAGGAAACGCTTTGCTTAATTATTAATTCATTTCTTCTTTTTATGTTACGTGAACGATGTCACGGGTAACAGCTAGTATATATATATATATATAATAAAAAATTTTCGCCCTTTTATCTTAGTCAAACTATTCCAAATTCTTATAATATTTACCTATTTTTAATAATAGTATCTTAAATATCTTTTGTCTTTATTTTATGCCTTTTAAACTGCATATTCTTTATTTGTTATTCTAAAAACCTTAATCCGTTCGTAACTTACTTCTTATAAAACCCACTAAATTACTTTCTTTCATTTTATTCTGAGATTAAATTTTCTTTCGAATGTTTTTAATATTTTGTTCTATTGTGTTCCATATCCCATAATTCCTTGCAAGTTTCCCGCCAGCATTCTGATTACGTTATAAAACTAACACCGAGAGTATTAAGTTCATTCATCTACGTCACGCGTATTCCGACCCATCCCGGAGCTAAGTCCTATCGTAGATATATATATATCAATTTGTTGTGGGTGTGACATCCATGTCATACCCACAACAAATTGAAACTATTTTGTTTCTTGTATGAAAATGTTGTTTTAGAAAATGAATGCTTTTATATTCCGAAATATACGTGTAGGATAAACGTAAACATATTTAATTAACAGCTTGGATTTATTCCCTTTAAGTACAAAGCTACTTTATTAGAAGTGTCAGACACGCCCCCATGCATTTGGCGTAAAGAAAAGAAAACCGTAAATCGTTATAAAAATTGAATGCTTTTCTAAATTCCGTAAAAATATGCTTTGAAAGGCAATCAAATTTTATAATGCTAGGAGTAGGGATTACAATCCTGGGATTCCTTAGGTTCAATTCCGGGATTACGAAAATAAGAATTTCACTAATATCACAAATTTCTACAATAGCTAAATATCATAATCCTATACAAAAGATAATTAAAGCAAAAATAAAGTCTAACTTTCATATGAAAATATACCAAGTTAAAAATTTATGACTTTAATCGATTATCAAAAAGTATAGGATAAATTACAACAAATGAGAATTTAAAAAAATATATGCTTTTGATAACTTGACAGTGTAACAAAAAACATGAAATGCCTATATATTTCATCTTCGAGATAATTTCTTTTATTTCCTGTTAAACAAGCTTTTGAATGGCTTAATATTTACAATATTAAACTAGTCGGATGTACCAATCCCAAAACTTTCTTCTATCTCATACATGTTAATACTTCAAAATTCGCTATCATACTGACAAAATTAAATGACAATCTATGCCCATCAGGAGGATTCTACGGATATGAAATTCCGTGCATTAGTTCTTGAGATATGACTATAGCTGAAATCGTGTAAATCCAGCCTAACAGCGCCACCTATTTTTTGATTTATACCAAAATCTAGTCAGCAACAACTTATGTCAACGTCTGACTGGATCTCATGTTTGGAGAAAATCCGTGCATTAGTTTTTGAGATAGAGCTATTGCAAAAATCGTAAAAATTCGAGCATAGAAGCGCCACCTATTGAGCGATTAATACCAAAACCTAAACAGCAACAGCTTTTGTCAACGTCTAACTAAATCTAAAGTTTGGTGAAAATTTGTCCATTAGTTCTTGAGACAGAGCTATTGCGGAAATCGTGAAAAAGGCAGCACAGCAGCGTCACCTGTTGGGCGATTTACGCCAACACGTAATCAGCTCCAATTCACATCGAGGATTAACTGAATCTGAAGTTTGAGCAAAATCCGCTCATTGGTTCTTGAGATAGAGCTATTGCGGAAATCGTTTAAATCTCGCAAAATGCAGTATAGCAGCGCCACCTGTTGGGCGATTTACACCAAAACGTAATCAGCATCAATTCATATCAGGACTAACTGAATCTGAAGTTTGATGAAAATTCGTGCATTAGTTCATGAGATAGAGCTATTGCAGAAATCGCGAAAAGCGCAGCATAGGAGCGCCACCTGTCGGGCAACTTACACCAAAACTAATCAGCATCAATTTATATTAGGGACTACCTGAATAAAATTTTTTATTAAATTCCATGCATTAGTTCTTGAGATAGAGCGCCCGCAAAATTTGTGTCACATATAGACAGACGGACAGACAGACATTTCGTAAAAACATGTTTTTTGAGAAACCCTAAAACGCGTAAATCCGTCGAAAACCGGAAGTCGAAAATTTTCATGAATCCAATACATTCTTCTTCTAAAGATAGAAGAAAGTAAAAATAATTAATAATTGTAATTAAATTTTAAATTATTCTCATAACCACGTAATTAAAAATTGCAATTCTAGGATATCGCAAACACAAGATTTTCCATAGCATGAAGCTTTTTTCCCCTTGAAATAAAAGAACTTAACACACACAACAACAATAAAAAATTATATAGATGTATAGTTTAAATTTCTGAGTATATATAGTTATTGAAATTAGAAAACGTTGCATAATATAAAACAATATTGCATACCACGAGAAAAAAAAGAGGTTAGTTTGAATTTTTTAAAAGTTTGTATTGCTCTTGTAATTAACTCCTTTATTATGGAACTATAGTTCTCTACACGATTTCGAATTGATACTGCATTTTTTTTCAAATCATTGTAGCCTTTAGCTATCAGTAAGTTTCTTAACACTAGAACGCCCGGAAGGAGTTGATCCGACTCCGACGATATGATTAAATGTCAACTGGAACCAGAAATTCTTTCATAAAATAAGTTAAATTTAAAACACGCAAATTTACGTTAAATAAAGCAGTCAAATAATTTTAAATAAAAATTCTGGTGTCAAATATTTTTATAAAACTTGAGTAAAATTTCCGGGCGTTCTAGTGTTAAATCAATTGAAGTAATAAAAACGTTAAATTAGAAACCATTTTTAGCTGTTATTCGCGACAAAATTAAATCCAGTGATTCCTTATCACTACTAAAATAATCCCGGGATTGCCTTTATTTTATTGGAACAATACTGAGCTGAAATTAAAGAATATATTTCATAATCTCATTTTCATTTCTCAGAAACGCCCCCATGCATTTGGCGTAAAGAAAAGAAAATCATAAATAGCTATAAAAATTGAATGCTTTTCTAAATTCCGTAAAAATATGCTTTGAAAGGCAATAAATTTTTAAACGCTAGGAGCAACAGAGGGCTTGCAGTGGTTGCTTCGGTTAGGGTTTATTTCTTTTAAATACAAAGTTGATTTAGTAAAAGTGTCAGAAACTTCCCCTTGGATTTGTCGTAAAGAAAAGAAAATCGCAAATCTCTATAAAAATTGAGTGCTTTTCCAAATTCCATGAAAATATGCTTTGAAAGACAATCAAATTTTTTGACGTATGGTGATAGTGATTTCAATTAATTTCACTTCCTTTATCCATACAAAGACTTCTCCCGTACCCAGAGCAGGGCATTGCCCATACCAGGGTCAGTCTTTTTTACATGAACAAAACGCAACGCAATGTACTACCACTATACGATCAAACTGAACAGGTAATCAGCATTGAGGGGTTTCCTAGCTGTTATCAGCTTAAGGCTGGGATTACGGTGCCTCACTTAAGATCAACTTAGAGACTTACGATATAAACAAAACGTAAACGGCATTACGGTGCCTCGCGATCTTACGACAGCCTGGAAGCAGCCGTAAGTTAAGACAGAAGTGGATGCGCGCGCAACCACAACAAATGTAACTGCGGCCTGTGATTGGCTGACTGCAGGAGGACTTACGCCGAAGCACGAGGACTTGCGCCGAGGCACCGTATTACCAAGTTACGACTGATTGCAGGAACGCCTATCCTACGATCGAGTGTAAGATACGGTCGAGCGAGGCACCGTAATCCCAGCCTAACACCCAGACAGGACGTGACAAGTAAAATAATTAACATAAACTGTTAAGTTATTTTGGTGTGAGTATATTAAAATTATTCTATACATAAGTGCATGGTATTTCTACATATATTTTACATATTGCAAGAATTGGAGCTCGCTAACAGGATAGGCATTTTCCTATTAATTGCTTCATAATACATTTCTTTTAACGAATCTTTATTGTCAGAAGTGTGACAATCGTTTTAAATACGTGCTTTGAACACACGTTATGCACTTGAAGATTGGAATTGGCAGAGTTAAATACATTTTTACCAATATCAATTAGAATATTTTCCTAGATTTGCATTGAGGGCTGCCAAAATTATTTCTGTAAAGTCATGGGGAAATTGCAGAGAGTCAGTAAGAAGAATCTCGTTACACCCCTTTACTTAAGTAGTACTTTAACGGAGGGAATTCAGTACAAATTCATTTGATTACAAAATCGATATCATTCATATTGTAAAGTTCGCGAGAAGGGGATATAATGATTTCGGAACCGAAGCTTTTAGTATATCCCCTTTCTTCGGAGTAAAATTCACTTTCGTAGACAGGATACCGACGCCTGAGAGCATTTGAATATCAGATTTTTCGTAAAGTAATGGTCATGATATTTAAAACAGGATTTCTTCATTATATAAGGCAAATATTTCTTTACGAAAAAATATGTATTGGATTCCCCTGAGACGTACGAACACACCCTGGTAGAGGAAAATATTCTTGAATTGAAAACAGAGACGTAACTAGAAATAGGGCGCAACTACTTTGACTATACACTGAATTCTAATCAACACCAGCTTATGTCAAAGTGTAACCGAATGCAAACAATCGTTATTTAAATACCTTAATGCTTGAGCTAGAGCAACCCAAAAGTCTGTGTGTTGCAACACACAGACAGCCTCCAGACAAACATTTTTCAAAAAATATTAAAATCGTATTGAGGGTATCCCAAAATTCCTCAAAATGTGAAAGTCAAAAATTTTCACGAATCTAACATTTTCTTTTTGAATGTAGAAGAAAATGAAAAGGTAGTTTATCAGAAAAGGGGAAAAACACTTTAAGGTATCCAAATAAATTGTTTTTCATAAAATATTTAAATAAATAAAATAAAATAAGATTTCGATATCTATAGCCGAATGTAAATTTCTTACTTCATTATGTTCCAGTCGTTATTTAACCTAAAATTGTTGTAACACACAGACAGACGTCTGACATTTTCCAAAAATATTTAAATCGTATTGCGGTCATTCCAAAATTACAAAATCTATAAAAATCTAGAAATTGAAATTTTTCACGCATCCAATACCTTCTTTTGAATGGAGAAGAAAATAAAAAGGTAGTTTACCATAAAAGAACAAAAAGACTTTCAAGAATCATAACAAGTTGCTTTTCATAAAAAAAAATAAATAAAATAAATAAATAAATAAATAAATAAATTTTTTATATCGATAGTCGAATGTAGCATATTTACTTCATTATGAACCGCGTTACATCGGATAATTCGAATATTTGTATACGATAGTATAATATTAAAAGAGAAAATTGCATAAAATAATAAGTGAAAAAAGTTTAAGCTGAAGAGATGAGACCGGCTCAACCCTTGCACGAGCCCGGGCGCAAAGTAATAATGTTATTTTTTTTAGGCATTAGAAAAACAAAACTTACTATTTGCGAAAGATATTATATAAATTTCGAAAAGTGTTTTACAGTCCTTTAAATATTAGTTTCAAAGGTAATTGAATTATTATTTATGGGATATAGGGCGATATATTCCATGTCATTTGGAAAGCCTTTGGAGACGGTCATAGTGTTAGTAACATTAAGAAGCCATGGGATATCCGTTGTCTCTCCTCACTTTCTGTTTGAAGCTCTTTCCCGAAATTATTGGAAAAAAAACAAAACAAAAAAACAAAACAAAAAAAAAAAACTCATGTCTTTCTGTCATAGATGTACAATGATATTTTAAAAGAATAGGAATTGGGTCTTTTGCAGATTTCTGGGTATATATAACAAATTTTCTACTTTAATTAGATATTCAGGGATATGAAAATCACGAAACTTTGTCATGAGGGCGAATTTAGGATTAATACTTTTTTCAATGAAAGAGGAAGATTTTTACATGAGAAAATAAATTTTGAAATTTTTTTTTAAAGTTATTATAAATTTTCTATAACATACTTTTGGTATCTCGCTTGGGTGGGATCAGATTTCAATTTGGTGGGCTCTGGCTAATAAAGAGCCCGGACTCATGTCTATATAAGCAGCTCTTATAGGGTCATTTTTAATGATATTTAAATGTGTTTTCTATTATAGATGAGGTAGTTCGTTTCGTTTATAATTTTCTCATATCAATAACTGAAAATACATCATGGAAAACCAAGAGGTTTTATATATATATTATTTTTTCAACGAATATATTCTTGTGTGGGAGTTAAAAAAAATAAGGGGGCCAAAAAGCAGTGACGTAGCTAGGATGGGTGACACCCGGGGCGTATGTAAATGGTGTTACCTCCCTTCCACCATAGTGTCCCCCCCCCCCCACGCACACCCGTCACATTTTTTCAATCACAATTCTACGTTATTATAAGTAAAATTTTAACATTTTTTAGGAGAGATTTTAGCAACTTTATATTAATAAAGTAATAACATTTTCCAAAAATAAAGAAGAAAAAAAATATTTTATTATTTTTTGATACTCTATATTTTAGTCAATGTATTCGTTACTTTCCTTTGAAAAAATTTATAAATGAAATTAAGAATCTATTTGTATCGTATAAGCAAATATTTCAACATTAGAATATAATGGAATAAAATGAGATTTAAACATTTAAATAAAAATACGCATAAAAATTCAACGTATGGAATGTGCTTTACTTTATATTTAATTTTTTGATGTGTCTATAAAACAATTAAGCGTCCCAGAATTTTTAAACCACATTCGTTTATAATGAGTTTTTCTTTTCTAAAAGCAATTTCTTTTCTAATACCAGCAAAATAAAAATAAGTTTAAGGTAAATGTTATTGCTAACATCGTTTTAAACGCGTATTTACATTTTCACTCAATCGAAATCTTATAAGCATAACGCATATACAAATAATTTTTATGATACTCTATATTTTAGTCAATGTATTCGTTACTTTCCTTTGAAAAAATTTATAAATGAAATTAAGAATCTATTTGTATCGTATAAGCAAATATTTCAACATTAGAATATAATGGAATGAAATGAGATTTAAACATTTAAATAAAAAGACGCATAAAAATTTCGCTAAATTTCTGAAATAAACTTTTCCGACCACATGTAACTCATACGTCTCAGCCTCTTGATGGTTGAATATTACAATGGTTGGTTGATTGTTTAAAGCTTTACTGGCACAAACTCCCTTTTTTGGGAGATTCTGCGCCAAAATAATAGTTAAATGAAAATTACAAATACACAATAGCCGATTCTAAAATATTGTCATTAAAATAAAAAAAATAAACTCAATGAGAAATGGGATTCCCATCCAGATGTCATATAAGTATTAAGGAACATTCTTTATTTCATAAATATCTATATCTCAAAGCATGTTTTAAAATGTTGAAAAGTGAGTTATTAGGTGTTTCTCCAATGAGGTTTGTCAGTGTGGGTGATGATGAATTAAAATACATTCTATACAAGTTCCGTATGCCCGGACAGTCAGTTAAAAGATGATGAATAAGTCAGGACAGTGTTTGCACAAGGGTGCATCCTCCAGAAGTAAAAGATGTTTATGAGTGATCGTCGAATGTCCAATTCGCAGACGAGTCAGAATATTACAATGATTGTGAGCATGAAGTCTTACTACTTTAAAACCTTTGCTTTCCTGAAATTCAACTGTGCAATCACAGACTGCTATAGATTATATTGTCTGTGGGTGCAATTTCTTTAGAAAAAAGAGCAAAAGAATCCAAAACAGCAACAGCACAGGCAATGACCATACCATTCTTTATTTTAGAGGTCTGCACGGGCCGGAATTTCCTGGCCCGACCCATACGAAAGCTATATTGGACCGGCCAGGTGTAACAATTAAAAGTTCGGCTTGGCCGTTTATATTTTCCAGCCCGGCCTGTACAAAAATAAGCAGAAACAGCCCCGGCCCGTGGAAGAGTAAATTGAAACAGGCGCGGCCCAGCATGACGCAATTCCTACAAAAAAAAAAAAAAAAAAAAAAAAAAAATCACGTACAATTAAGATTTTTTAAAAGAATACTGCATATAAATTTATGTGAAAATTTTACAGTATATTTTAGATTACTATGTGTTCGCAAGACAGAAAATACACAATAGCAACATTAATAAATACTTGGACTCTTAGCTTTTCAACATTAAAATAAATAAAGTTTCATTAAAATATATATATATATATATATATATATATATATATATATATATATATATATATATACAGTTTAGAATAAAATAAAAAAAGAGGGTTAAAAACATGATAACGTTTGAAGCTGCATAATAAAAAGTAGATATTTGAAAATATTTCTTTGTAATTTATTAAGGCTGTTCTCAAATCCAAAGGATTTACCTTCTGACACATTTCTGAATTCATTTTTGTTCGGAAACCCATAAAACTGGCAGGTGTTCTTATTCAAAAACTATACAATCGAATGGCGTTTTTTGATAAAAGCAAAAAAATCGTTAAAATACTGTTAAAGTTGGCGTTTTGAATCGAATATCAAGGATCGATAGCACGGGAAAGGTGCAAAACCTATTGTCATGTGACAAGAATCGCTTATAAGTCGATAAGTAATATATCAAAAAATGGAAGACTCTATTCGATTCCAAATCGCTTCAATAGTCAGGCCTGTCAATTTTATGCTTTAACAGTTAAAAATGAGTCAGAATATGTGTCAGATAGTTTTGCGTTGTTTAGCAGTGAATTTGAGAACCACCTTAATGTATATTTCCAATGATTCCACTAATAGAAGTTCAATATCGCTATTGGGTCATTCCATGGTAACTTACGTTACATTTAGAACAATTTACTGAAGTAATTTTAGTAATATAACACAAAAAATATTCAAATGCAAAGTTGACATGATTTCTTAATTAAACCTATCCAAAGGTCAATTTGGATGAAAATTACCTAAAAAATTAGAATAAAAATTATATTTTTTATGGTAACTTGCATTCCTTTTTCAGTAATGTCAGTTACAATAATAAATATAACTGCCAGAGTTTAAGAAATAACACTAAAATTAGGTAATTTTCATCTATCAGTTTCGAATAGGTTTAATTAATAAATCATGTCAATTTTACATTTTGAATATTTTGATGGTGTTAATATTTCTAAAGTTATTGAAGTAAATTGTTCTAAATGTAACGTAAGTTACCATGGAATGACTCTATTACTATTTTTCAAAACATACTGCCTGCCCGACACATTCTAGGAAGAATTAAATCTCTGGCTCGGTTCGACCATGTAAAAAAAAAAAAAAAAAAAAAAAAAAAAAAAAAATGTAAGCTTGATCCTGGTACTGTCCGAGTCTGGTGAAGAAATTAAGCACGGGTTCAGACACGATGTAACTGTTATATTTCTGTATTGATGTTGTCAAACTAGCATCGGCTTGTGGAGCTGATTTATACTTATTCTCACGAAAGTCATTACCACTAAAACTGGTTCATATTTTCTTCGTTTAAATTTTTATATCGGGACGGTCAGCACGCATAATTCTTGTTTTGTCCCGGCTGGTACGTTTAATTGTTTTGTCTGCTCGGCCTGGCCCGATTGAAAGTTTACTTACATTTTTCCGGCCGGTGCAGACCTCTACCTTATTTACCTTTTGGTCCTCCCCCTCCTCACATAAGAAACCACAGGGGTGAATCATCAATCATCCAATAGCCCGCATAAGTCAATTCAAATTTCTTTAAAGTTTGTTTTTGCCATACCCACTTCTTGGATATGTAGGTCTTTGTTCACTGGTGCATATCTAATTTAGTCACCCCATTCTGTGTATAAAATTTCAGATTCTCCAAGAAAAGAAAATTAACTCTGTTGCCTGGTGAGCTAAAAATTTCATTTTACGTCAGAATTCTTTTCTAAAATCTTATAAAATTATATATATATTTTTTTGCGAATAAAGATCGGGTGTCACCCTTTAGAGCAGGGACGGCGAACCTATGGCACGCGTGCCATAAATGGCACGCTGCAGATTACTTTTGGCACGGCCTAGATTCTGGTTCTAAACCAAAATATGGTAGAATTTCACAAAATGCATTAATTAATCTAAATGTTGTCTCAGTTTATTTCAACTCGTTTAGTTCGGTTGGTTGTCATTGTGAAACAGATTGAAGAAACTGAAATACAACTTAATGTATCCCAATCTAGTTGAATATTGACTCACGAAAATTTAAGAATAAGACATAATGCATTATAAGCAAAAATGCCGATGGTAAAATTATAACAACTTGGAATTCAATTCCAGACACTAAAAGCTGTAGATTCTAGCGCCTGCTATTTGACAATTTTTTCTGTGAGACATTCTTTTCGGAAATATATACATATGAAAAATTCAAGTAAAAAGATATTGTCAAATGAATCCAATCCAACTGGCATTCTCTTAAATATAGCTAAGTACGAAACTGATATAAATTATTTCGCACCTAAGATGCGATAACAGAAATAATATTTAAGAAATAAATTTCTAAGTATAACATCAAATATTACCCATATTTTTTCAATTCTAAAACAAAATTTTAAGTAATTTTGACTCATTATTATTTGATCCATTATTATTATTTTTCTGTTGTTGGCCCGTGATGATCACGTAAAATATATTTTTGGAAAAAATTGGCACCCCGCCCCCCTTCCCTTATCTACGCTACTGCCAAAAAGAAAGAAAAAAGGCTTATCCACCATGGATACTGTGTAGGCGTGTCTGACACTTTATACATAAATTAACTATGTAGTACTTAAATGGTTTAATCACCAAGCATTTAATTTAAATGTTTTTATGTTTACCCGATATTTACCAGTCTCAATATAGCAGCATATAGACTTTTAGAAACTCCATTTTCATAAAAAAAAAATCAATTTATTGCAGGTTTTTAGATATGAAAATGTTGATTCAGAAAATGATTGCTGTTATATTCCGAAATATACGTGTCTTATAAACATGAAAATATTTAATCAAAAGCTTGGGATTTAGTGCCTTTAAGCACAAAGCTAATTTATTCAAAATGTCGGAAACGCCCCCATGGATTTGGCGTAAAGAAAAGAAAATTGTAAATCGCTATACTAATTAAGTGCTTTTCAAAATTCCGTAAAAATATGCTTTGAAAGAAAATGCAATTTTATAACGCTAGGAGCAACAGAGTCACAGTGTTGAATTCAGACTTATTGAACGTCATGTTTACCTTGATTAAGAAATAAAATATGTGATATTAAAATTCTGATAAAATTTACTTAAAAGGTGCTAAAATATACATAAAAAGGTCTTTATAGCATAAAAAACGTAAAAACTGTTAAAAACCCCAAGCGCTTTCAACTGCACTATAACAGCCGTCATCAGGGGGAAAAATTAGACGAGTGAAAGTTCGTGAAGACCCCCTCCTTTCCTTTGAAATAGACTCGTCTACTGCTACTTAAGCAAAGATCTTTCACGAACTTTCGCTACTCTGACTTCCCCCCCCCCCCCTGATGACGGCTGTTATTGTGCAGTTGAAAACGCTTGCAGTTTTTAACATCTTTGACGGTTTTTATGCAATAAAGATCTTTTCATGTATATTTTAGCACTTTTTAAGTAAATTTTATCAGAATTTTAATATCAAGTTTTTAAATGTTACCATAGTGGAAAACTCACTTCCATCAATTATCGATCACAAGGGGATAGACCCGGATTTCCCGGTTTACAGAATATAGGTGAAAACCATCATATATATATGTATATATATATATATACATATATTATTTCTGATGTTAAATGTTTTTGTCTCTTCACATACTAAAGGCACAGCGATGAATGAGGTATTTTTCGAAAGTTTCTGCAAGCGGCTTTTGACATACTATACTTATATATCGTTAAAACACGTTGTATGATAAAAAGAATTCATTAATAAACAAGAAAGAAAAAATCATTCATCAAGCATAGATTAGGAAACACTTTCCACCACATTCAGAATAATGTAACAAAACTGGACCGTTTTAAAAATTAAAATATTACGTCTAATTCAACCGTATAAAAACGCATAACACATTTCAAAACAAAATTTCAGCTGTTCCCATCCGCAATCGAAAAATTATCCGATTTTTTTTCAGCAGCCCTGTATATGATATATGGATTTGAATCTATTAACGATATGCATGCCAAAATTTAGTTTACTTAAGAGATACATATACTTCAGTTGAAAATTATCCTTCAGCAATTTCCTCTAATAAGGAGAACGGTACGTGAATACTTTTGTGCAGTCCTGTATTTGAGGTATAGAATTTATATATAACGAGTAAGATGCAAAAAAGTAATTAAATTTAAAAGCGCTTACCGAATTTCAAACCGTACACTCCAGCAATTATTACTCAAAGACAGTACTGTACTGTAACTGATTTCATTTGTGTGTCCCAGTAAATGAAAAAAAATGCTATGAATGCCCTGCTCTAACGTGATCGTAGTGAAATTCAGTGATTTGTATCAGTTTCAATATATTTGAAACAGCGTAATGTCATTAAAATACTCTGCAAACGATTTTTCCCCACATACCATAATGCAATGGGATACTTTTGAGTGCCCCTGTAAATAAACGATTAATCCTACATACTTCATTATACAATACCAAACATACTTTAATGAGCCTAAATAACCTTTATCAATTGCATGAAACTCCGAGTTTATTTACGGGAGTTAGAGCGTGGACAGACGGACAGACAAACCGAATGCATAAACACTTTTCAACTTTGTTGGAAAAGGAAGCCTCGCCCGGATCTGTTTTTTTTTTTTTTTTTTTTTGGATAACTCTAATAATTTTTTTACTTATATTACATTTTTTTTTTAGAATGCCTACTAACAGTACTAAAAATCACATTTATATAAAAAATAACAATAATGCGTTTCAATAGAGTTTTAAAACGTATTAAAAGCGATATTTTCATATTGGTCTCGCGTCAGGAATTAACAGCCGAAAAAATCGCCAAAGAGCGCCATTTACAGTCAGCCTTTTTGATTATGTTTATTTCAGTGGATTAAGCGCGAAATTCGATTACATGTCTTAAATTTGCATTTTATTGTTTTATTGTATTTTATTGTAAACATATTTGATGTTTTATAATTTTGTTTATTGATTGATGAATGTTATAATTTCGCTACGGAATATAAGCTGGAATCAAATGATCAGCTATTTATATTAATTTAAATGCAAACTGATTTACCTTTCGTAATCGTCTGCAAGCGGTAGAGATACATTTGAAAAAAAAAAAATCATGCTTGAAACTTAATTTAAAAACAACAAGAATTAAGTACATTGAGAGACAGTTTTCAAACAAATTGCGATGCAGTTTTCAAACAATTTTCATGTGAAAGTACATTTTCTTTCTCTATTGGACGGTGTAAAAAGTGAAAATTTGCGGTATTTAGAAGTTTAAAACATTACAATAAAAGTTAAATTTAATTGTCTGCAGTTGCCACTGTCAAAATGGCGTAAGCATTATGCAGGGACACGTTTGCCCTTTAAAATATAGATAGCAGGGGCGGATCCAGAGAATCGTTTTGGGGGGGGGGGGGCGATATCGAGTGACATATAATCAACGTAGTCATAATTTCTGTAGCTCAAATCCTTCCTTGCAGTTAATTATTAAATGAATATGAAATTAATGCGATTTAAAAATATTACAGACTCTCGATTATCCGACATCCGATTAACCGAAACACTCGGCTATCCATCACTCTTATTTTATAATCTCGACCTCTCCTAAAAATAGCGTTTATTGTTTCTTATTAGGTCGTAAAATTAAAAACGTTATAACAGAATTTATTTATTAAATGCCTTTTTTTTTCTTTTTCTGTTTACTCTTATACTATGGTAATAATTTACCGTATTTTTTGTTCTTTTAGTTATAGTGAAGAACGTTAGTAACACAAACCTGCGATGATTGTCTTTTTTAACTTTTGATAATAGATTTTGATGTAAGACTTTTTAAAAATTTGCGATTTATGTGAAATCCTGACGTGATGGCTAGGGTGGAACTTAAGTATAGGGTAAAAAAAAAACTTTTTTATTTTAATGTGTAATGGTGAAAACTTTTTTCCTTTTTGGATTTCTAAACTTTTGGCTGAAAAGGTTTTTTTAAATTAAGTTGTTTTCCGGTTCCTCAAGGAGGTCAAAGTTTTGAAATTTCAGTATAAAGTAACTGAAAGTAAACAACGTAGCTGTTAGCTCATATCTACTTTTATTTAGCAAATACTATCCAGAAGTCACCACGAGGAGGTGGTTAAATATCGACTTCCACCCTCCTTACCTCCCTTTGTTATGAATTAATTAAATTGGATATTCAACCTACTGTCTTTTTAGGCAAACTTTGTCATTACATTGTGGGAATTCAACTTTCCCAAGATTAAGCCGTCTTTTGCTTAATATTTAAAGACGGTTGACGCAGCTCGCGGGACAATTTTGACACACGTTTCCACTGTTTGAATATGACAAGGAAAATCTAAAATTCAGGTGTATCCCCTGTTTGTACTTTTTTTAAGTTCTTCATCCGATCAGACCGTCAAGATAGGATCAATGTTTTTATAGTCTATAATTTCAATATGTTCGCATTTTTTCAAGTCGCTTTCCTACTGGTCCAGAAAATCCTTTTGTACCCGTAGTTTTTCAGCAAGATGTTGAAATAAGTATCTAAGAAAAAAGTTCATTTGCATGTAATAATCAAATTATCCATTATAAAGTTTTTAGGGTATTGCTTCAGATGTTTTAACAACTCCAGATTTGCATCCTGCATTAAAGGCGTTTCTGTTTCACCTAATAACTCTCAAACTTGAAATGTCTGTATTACTATTTTGAAAATACACCAAAATTGCAGTGGCTATATTAATATAAGAAGAAGATGTCAATGAAATATGACCAATATATTTTTATCCTGGTTTTTGAACTGAGACTAGATGTTCGTCTTTAATGATTCTTTATACTGTTTTCCCTCTGCTTCAGTTATCATAGCGTTATCCTTTCTGCCATAAAAATACTAACCTTCTAAAATTAACTCATTTCGTCTTTCCTGTTCTTTCAAATTCTTCCTTTTCTTTTCTTTTTGTCGTCTTCAAGTCCTTCTTTCAGTTACCTTTTCTTTATTATCATACCCATATCTTCTAAGGTGCCATTTGCAATAATATTTACAGTTCTGTCTAATACTCCGGTTCTTTCACCGTGTTGATTATCAAACTCAGGTTTAGAAAAACAACAGATTGAACTATTTCCTTCCGAACTGTTTTTTACACTTGACGATCATTCAATCAAAACATCATTTTTTTTTGTTTTAAAATAACTTTTTTCCTTGATATTTCCATTTCCAGTCTTGCTACACATTTTTTGTAGTTTTTATATCTATTGATCCTATTGTCATCACCCCATCTCTCTTTGGCCTTTGAGAAAGTGACATTCTTGTTCTGATACACGATAATATTTAGTACTTTTACCCAAAGAAATGTTTTTTACAGGATTACCTAACAGTTTGCAATTTTATATTGGATGCAGGATTATTCTTTCTAACCTTAATATTTTTCTTCAAATTTTGACATTTCTCGCACTAGTCTCTAATCATTTTTTATGATTTGTGTATCAGAAACCGTTGGAATTGAAGGTCTCAGCAATACACTTTTAATTGTATCATCAACAGCTTTAGATATTTTAGAAACAGTATGTACCAGATTCCAGCTGTCAGATTTTAAGTTAAATTGAACCCAAAAATAATGTTTCATAACTTCTTCATATGTTCGTCAAAGATGACAGTCTAATGTTAATTGTTTTGGTTCACGAAATACAGGACACTTCAACAATTATCTAGATTTAGGTACGTTAACAGACTTTGTCACTTTTGACATCGAATGTTTATCGAAAAATAATTAAAGAAACTGTTAACACCCGTTAAATCGGACTAACTTGTTATGTGTCGCAGCCAAATAAATCAGAGACAATGAAAGCCGACGCCCACGACGCTGGCTTCTACAAAAGTCAAATAAAGTGGGGCTAACTTTTCTAAGACACTCAAACTAAATTATTCTCTTTATTACAGGACATTAACACTTAATTAATTTAATTTTGCAAAATGGAAATTTAACAATAAGCTTAAAAATCTTTTCATGCAATTATTGGCTTTTTTTCGTTTTTTATGGAAAATCAGGCGCTTTGAGGAACCGGAAAATATAATTTTAAAATTAAAAGAAAAATATTTTCTTTTTATGGAGTTAAAAAGGAAAAAAATAATCACTATTAGAATATAAAATTCGAAACTTCGTTTTTTAGTTCCACCCTAGTGATGGCATGGTACAAAATGAAGGTCATTTTTGGATTCAGCACTAAAAAATACATAAGAACCAATTACCGAAAGCTGAAAAACATAATCATCACATCCATTTTTTAATATCAGATTTCTGAAAGAGGATAATCTCTGAAAAAGATCTCCTTCAGAAATCTGACGGGCCTTTAACATCCTAGAAAGTCAAAATGTGTCATCTACGTGGTGTGTTAGAGGTCTGCACGGGCCGGGGCCCGGCCCGGCCCGCTTGTAATTTTTACAGTTCTCGGCCCTGCCTGGCCCGTACAAAAATCAGTGAAACAGGCCCGGCCCGACTCAATTTCTACAAAAAAAAATGCGTTTTCTCTCGACATACAGTGATAGAACAGTGTAGCACTAGAGAATAAGTTGACACCGCTAAAATTTATTAGTACTCTTCGTCTTATTTAAGGATATAATTCTGAGATTTTTCAATGTAAAGAATACTAAAAAAAGTTAGTGGTAACAATCGCCTAACTGCTGCGCCACTGTTCCATCACTGGACATACAATTAAGATTCTTTTAATGAATACTACATACATATTTATGGGAACATTTTACAGTATATTTTAGATTACTATGTGTTCGCAAAACAGAAAATACACAATAGTAAACATTAACGATTACTTACAGTGTTTTAGTCATCGTCTCTAAAGACATTTCAAAATTCCAATAAGGATTCATTAAAAGGTTAATGTAATTCAGAATAACGGATTAAAAACATGATAACTTTTGAAGCTGTATAATAAAAAGTAGATTTGTGAAAATATTTCTCTCATTTTTAAGGCTTTTCTCAAATCCAAAGGAGCTACATATCGACACATTTATGAATTCATTTCTTTTTGGAAACACGTAAGATTGGCAGGTATTCTTATTCAGAAACTATGTAAATGCCGTCTTTCTCATAGATAAAAGCAATATATCTTTCTCTGAAAATACTGCCAAAGTTAGCGTCTTGAATCGAATTTGCGGAAGCGATAGCACAGGAAAGGAGAAAAACGTACAGTCAGGTGACAAGAGTCTCTGTTATCCCTGTAACTAATTTATCAAATATGGAGAAAGCTATTCGTTTCCAAATGCTTTCAATAGTCAGGCCTGTCAATTTTATGCCTTTATAATTAAAAATGAGCCAGAACATGTGTCTGAAAGTTTCGCATTGTTGAGCAGTGAATATGAGAACCCCTTAAGGTATATTTCCAAAGATACTGTTAACAGAAATTCATTATCACTATTAATACTTTTGCAAAACACAATGCCTGTCCTACACATCCTGAGATCGATTAAAACCAGTTCCATCCCGGCACGAGTCTGCTGAAAAAAAATTAAACCCGGAATCAGATGTCTTGTAACTGTACGATGCCGATCTCTACGATGGACATGTTATATATCTGTATTGATGTTGTTAAAATCGCATTGGCTCGTAACGCACATTTATACTTCTCGAGAAAATCGTATTCATTGAAAATGGCTCGTATATCGCCCCGGTCCGGCCCTGCAGGCCCGTTCAATTTTGTCTGTCGGCCTGGCCCGTTTAAAATATTGTCCTAATTCTGCCGGCCCGTTGGAAAATTCGTCTTCATCCCGCCGGCCCGGCCCGCGGGCCGGGCCGGCGGTACCTCTATGGTGTGTATACCTCTTCACTGGCGCGGATCCAAGGAAGGGGGGGGGTGATCGCCCGATCGCCCCTCCCCTTTGGATAAAAAAATATAAATCCACCGCGAATTTTGACAAATGGTAGCCGAAAGAAATCTATTTCGTCAATCGTTAGCAGGTCAAAAAATCGCGCAAAAAATGCGAATTTCGTCAAAGGATCACGCAAAAAATATGAATTTCGTCAAAGGATCAAGCAAAAACGTGAATTTCATCAAAAAAGCGGGGGGAAAACGTGAATTTCGCCAAAAAATCGGACATTTCATCAAAGGACCACAAAAAAAACGCGAATTTCGTAAAGGACCACGAAAGAAAACGCGAATTTCGTCAAAGGATCGCAGAAAAAATGCGAATTTTGCCAAAGGAACGCAGAAAAAAACGCTAATTTCGCCAAGCAATTGCGGAAAAAACGCTAATTTCGCGAAAGAATTGCGCAAAAAACGCTAATTTCGCGAAAGAATCGCACAAAAAACGCTAATTTCGTCAACAGATCTCGGAAAAAATGCGAATTTTGTCAAAGAATCGCGAAAAAAATACGCGAATTTCGTCATAGAGCCGCGGAAAAAACGCACAATTAGCACCAGGAGAAGATTCCCCTAGGTGCTCATCCACGGGGGGGGGGAGATCGATCGGGGCGGTCGCCGCCCCCCAAGATATAATTCCAATGCTTTTAACGGCAGTTTTCGCGAAACAGACAGACAAGCAAACGAAAACGGTTGGGGAAACGAAAACGAAACTTTTCGGGTGTCATTGGTAAACCTAACTGACGTTTCGGCAATTAGTGAACAAAATAGGATTATGTCCTGTCAAAAGGCATATGGCGCCATATTTTTTTACACTATTGGGTTGAGGTGGGGACGATGCCACTTCGTGTACCTTTTGTTGAATCTCTACAACAGAAATTGGCAACGTTATTCGGATCCCTTTAAAGTGTTGAAACTTTTTCGTTCTTTCAAAGAAGCTGCAATTCTAATTTCTGTATAGTGATATTTTTGAGCAGTGCTTTATTGTTTGAGAAAAGAATGGGATTCATAGCAATTTCCAAAGAAAGAAAGAAACAAGAAAAAGAAAGGTCCTTTGAAAAATTCAAGCATCTTAATGTTTTCTGAAGAAAATCAATAATGAGTAAAAAATATACTGTTATTGCCACCCACATTGGTAAATTTCAAGGGTATTTCATGAATGAAAAAAAAGGATTGTGTCCTAATCCTAGTCAATTAAAAGCTAAAATGCGTATGGTGTGTTGATTTCTTAAAAACCAACTTGGTAATTTGTTCTTCTCTTCTTTGCCCCGATCTAACCCTCCCCCCCCCGGTGGATGCGCACCTAGGGGAATCTCCTCCCGGTGCTAATTGTGCGTTAATTTTGGCAACCCTTTGACGAAATTCGCGTTTTTTCAGCGATTCTTTGGCGAAATTCGCATATTTTTTTCACGATTCTTTGAAGAAATTCGCATTTTTTCAGAGATCTGTTGACGAAATTAGCGTTTTTTGCGCGATTCCTTCGCGAAATTAGCGTTTTTACGCAATTCTTTTACGAAATCGCGTTTTTCTGCGATCCTTTGACGGAATTGGCTTTTTTTGCGCGATCCTTTAACGAAATTTGCGTTCCTTTTGCGATCCTTTGACCTGCGAACGATTGACGAAATTGATTTTTTTCGGCGACCATTTGTCGAAATTCGCGGCAATCGGTGGATTTTTTTGGGGGGGGGGGGAACAACCCCCCCGTGGATCCGCGCCTGTAGCTGTCCTGTAACTGAATTCTTTTGTGCCTCAGTGTAAATGAACGATGAATGATATGCATGCTATGTTCTATAGAAATTAAATTGTAGTGTACCGTACTGATCCTTTTTAATTTCATTATGGTTGAAGTATCATAACATCATTAAAATTCAGCACAAAGGATTTCCCCCATAAACCATAATGTAATAGAAATCTTTTGTGTGTTCCTGTATTCCTGTGGAGGAACTTTAAATACTAGACACAATTTTAACATCGAACATTCTAGAGTAAACCTGAATAACTGATAAAAATTACAGTGCAGTCCGAGTGCATTTACGAGAGTTAGAGAACGAACAGACAGACAGACAAAACGAATTTATAAACACTTTTCAACTATGTTGGAAAGTGCTAAAAAATAAAAGACCGATAGTTCATTTTGGTGTACTAAAGTAAAAAAATAATATATTATAATGTCACTGTAAAAAGTTTTGAAAAACCGTGTTTCTAGCTTACTGGAATATTTTAAGATATTATCATTTTAGACGTTTATTGTAGCACTTTTGCGCTCTTTCCTGCGTGTTAACATAATTCTTACCATTATCATTAATTAACATAATTATGTATTAACATAATTATTTTTGCTTTTAACGTGTTAAAAAAAGATTAGAAAAAATATTATGATACGTTATTTGTTCTTCTCAGAAATTGTTCCTTCGTTTTCCCAGCTTTACCAGTTATTAGATTCACGTATTTTATTTCCCGAGGGCATATTTAGTATCCATAGTAACCGTTAAACATATCTAAAATAGAACAACTAAAAAATTTCACTAGCTATAGACAAGCGAAAATGTAATGTAAAGATTAAGGATTTTAATTGACAAGTCACTTTTCAACTGTGTTAGTAACAAATTTAACGAATTCGTTTTCAGTCAAATAATTTTCTGATTAAATGATATCGAGTCAGCGAGGGTACTCTTTTGTAATTTTCATTTGCTAATGTGACGGCGCATTGTTTGGTATTTTCTCATTAATACAGTAAAACCTCCCTAAAACGACCAAGCTCCGTTCCGATAAAAATTGGTCACTTCGAGAGGTGGCCTCTGAACGGAGGTCACATTTACATCTAGTTTTTGTTTGTTGAAAATGCGGTAATAAGTAAGTGTTACAAAAATTTATCTTTCACATTAGCAAAAAAATATATAAAAATTTAAGTACCAAAACAAATATTAATTTAATTACACAAGTTAATTACTACAACGGTTTAAAAAATATAAATATTGACGTTTGCTTTGATTTTATAAGTTTATCTTTTATAATTTTTTATCCAAACCCTTTCGAAGTTAATAAATAGATGCAAAATTTTTTCGTTTTGAACATATAATGACGATTACATTAAATTATCTACTAGAGTTTCCTGACAGGATAGGACAGGTGGTTTATTGTCCCGGAACTCCTAATTCGTCATCAGAATTAGATTCATTGCCTGAAAAGGCACAAAGAGGATTTTACACTTGAAAGTTACCAGAATAAAAAAAAATTGTAAAAAATTAAAATTAAACTCTTACAACCTTGGTTCAAAATTTTGATGAATAATGCGCTCTTCCCAATTTTAACACAAATCGTCGTAACATTCAAGCGTTTTTTCATCTAATGCATCATCTAATGCATCATCAATGTGTTTTTTCATTATTTAAGCAATGCTAGCGAACGCGTGGATTGAACTGGCGCTCCGTATGAATGTGCCTCGAACTACAAAAGTGCACTCATTGAAAAATGCTAATGATTTGCACAAATTATTACTCTTTAACAGATTTTGACAAAATAAAATGATCTGTAGCTGATTGTCTTGAGTTTTTTATGCTTCTTTCTGTTTATTTATGGTACAGCGTCATCTATCGGATATGATAGGAACTATTTTTTTTTGTTCGCTTGAAAAAAAACTTTTCATCGTGAGGAGCATTTTAGCCCAAACCGCATTTCTGCATGGCAATTATTTGATTTTTTATTGAATTTTAAAATATGTCGAAGACTTTCGAGATAGCGATATTACCACATCCTAAAATATACAAAATCCTCTTCCGAGTTACCGATAATTCTGAAAAGCGTTCTTTATCAGTCGAAACCATAGAAACTAATGTATTTTAGAGAATTAAAGTATACATTGACTTGTTTATAGATATGCACTCAAACTAAACTAAGAGCAATTTATGTCAAAGTGTAACTGATTAAGTTATTTTTTAAACAATTATACAATTGGTAAATAATTCAAATGAGTTGTAATTTTCCCATGTGAGTGAAAATGTGTCCAGGATGGAACAATACATGAGAGCAATAGGTGCTCAGTCCAGACCCAAATTTTGGTACTTCGGAATCCATTCAATACATTTTAATCTCATTTTTTCTTAATGAAGAAGAGAGAGGCCGAAAAATCGAGCCTGGATTTAGCGGTTATTGCTTGTAGAGATATCCATCAATGCTATTTGTAACTAAACCTCAGAATCGCAGCATACAAACTGATGATATCTTGCATAACACTCCTGAAAGAATTTTTTTTAAATATCTGTCACCGCTTGCAAGTTATTGAATTTTAAAATCATTGGTCATTTTTGGGACAACCGGTACTTACTACTTAAAAATATTTAAGAATTGAGTTTTGTTACATAATGCATTCAACAGTAATATTGTCTTCTTGCACTTGCTCCCTGTACTAGGGTAAGTAGAACTTCTTATCAACAAAAGAGGTGGACAGCATTCTAATAATTTATTCGTCAAGATTTTATTTACCATCCATTATCCGGAAATTTTCCGGAGATACTTTTACGCAACGAGAATATTTGCAATGATTCAGTGTTCCTTGAGTTGCCTAAAATTTGGAAAGAGATGCTATGCAGGTTTAGCAACAATAGTAAAAATTAATCCATGCTCACAAATATCCAGTGTCATTTTATTTTATTTTATATTATGTATGAAGTCTCGCAACATTATTAGCCAAGTTCTTGTTTTCAAAAATTTTTTGCGAAAATATTTCTATCAAGAATGATTTTTAAAATGTCGCCGTTTGTGCGATGAAACGTACGTTACTCTAAATAAAAGTATTTTACCGCTTTTATAGCATTTTTTTAGCTTTGTTTGTTTCATTATAAGTGATTGTCATACATATTCTTCCCCATTTTTGACTATTTTTATCATAAAGATAACAAGTATAATTTCGAACCTGGTTTCTCCAACATCGAATTACAGTACAGCGCCGATTATCCGAACTCCAATTAACCGAACTTCTAATTATCTGAACAGCCTATTTCTCTCAAAAACAAATTTTAACCGAACTTCCATTTACCCAAACAGCCTATTTCTCACAATTTTTTTTTTTAATGATGATGAGATTGTGGATGAGATTTAAGATGAAAAAGAAATTGAAGAAAATGAAAACGAATGCTCTGAAAATGAACCAGGTCCATCACATAACGAAGCCTTTGAATGTTTCGAAATATATACGAAATGGCTCGAACGGCAGAAGAAGGCTGATCCTATTCAACTAACGTATTTAAGAAGAGTTCGAGATATGGCAGCATTGGAAACAATGTTTTCTTTGAAACAAGCAACAATCGAAAGCTTTTTTGCTTAAATTATAATTTCTGGAGTTCAGAAAATGATAAATAGAGAAAAAGAAAGTTTTAAATGATAAAAAAATAAATAAATAAAACAGTTTTTAAACACGCTAGCACTAACTGGTGTTGACAATCCTAAGCCTGGATAAAGTGTGAAGGTTTTAGTATAGTCAGGAACATCCCTTAAATTGTCTGTCCATTTATCCGAACTTTTGCTTATCCGAACTAGGGTCGGTCCCGACTTGTTCGGATAATCGGCGCTCTACTGTATATCAATTAGAATAGAAGAGAATATAGAAGGGCAGAAGAAGAATATAATTGTTTTACAGTGTAGAATATTCTTACAGTGTAGAATATAATAGAATATAGAAAGGCAGAAGAATAGAATATTCCATTTCTGGGATATTCCATATTTTGGAATAAAATTATTTTAATAATAACTTCTTTCTATTTTCATAAAAATAAATAAAACAGACTAAAATGGAAAAGATAACAGACTACATTGATGTAATGAAAAAATTACCAAAAAAGAAAATTTCGGTTGGATTAAAAATGATAACGATATCAAAAGACAACCCCCTCCCCCTACAGATATCTTAGGGTACTAAGGGACGGACCACCCCCCCCCCCCCTAAATTGATAACATCATATATGTACATCCCCCTATATCAGGGATGGCGAACCTTTTTGAGTATGCGTGCTAAAAAATTCAAAATTATTATGTATCATCATTTTAACGTGCCAGAAACATTTTAACGTAGATAAAATCCAACAATTAATTTTTATAGAAATTTTACTTAATTATTTTTACGCATACTAAATTCGATTCCTAACTTATTTATTATACTGTATTTACTCAATAATATAGCCAAGTCGCATTGAATTCCGTATTAATAATCTATAAATGAGTTCCGAATTCGATCATTTTTAGTTCTTCAGGTAGAAGCAGGCTCAATAAATACATAATTATTTGCAAACAGTTAAAATTCAATTTTGATTTTTCAAAATTGAAACCTAAACATAATAAAACGTAAAAAAACTTAAAACTATAAACCTAAATAAAATAAAACCTAATCTGAAGTAGAAGAAGGAAAATTAGGACTATGCAAACTATCTCTTAAAATTCAATTTTCAAAAATGAATCTTTTGAAATTTGATAGAGAAACAAAACGATTTGGAAAACATTACAATGTTAAACGGTTTGGCGAGAAAATGATGCTACAGGGTGCTTTCATTTAAATCTATAATACCTTAATTCATTCAAAAAGTAACGGAGTATTTTAATGTAAGTTGTATACCTGTTACACAAAACTGTATTTTTTGTAAAAAACTTGAAATGAATTGAAGAGCTAAGTGGAAGAACATGTTTTGAAGAAATTTGATGTGAAAGTTTTTGTTCTCAATTTTAATGATTTATTTTCTGTTTGATACCATGTGTTTAAAATATTAACAGGTGCAGTACTACACTCTATCAAAAAACCTTATTCATATTTAATTTTTAAATATTAAAATATATTGATATTATTTGGATTATTAAATATTAAAATACTAAATATTAATGAATAATGTCTTAAATCTTCCAGACTAAATAGAACTTTGGCATTTTAGCTTTACCATGTGATAGAATACCTGATAACACCTTCGTCCAAAAGATAAAATCCTTTTTAAGAAAATGTAGCATAGCATGTTCTTCCACTTAGCTCTTCAATTGTTCTCTATAAACTGAATACAATCTGCAATTTTTTACGCGTGCCAGAGAAGTTTTCTTACGTGCCAAGTTCGGCACGCGTGCCATAGGTTCGCCATCCCTACCCTATATGTTCTGATGCCTAACTGAATATGAGGTTTCACTGAATTTCATCCCATAGATGCCGAGTTTTTCGGATGATGCCCATTTTAATGTTCAACAAAAAGTTTTACAGGCGGTCATGATAAATTAACAGGATGAACACTAAAATTAAAATTAATATTTTTTGGTTATTCTTGCATGTCTAAATAAAATTACGCAGCTGAAAATGCATAATTGAGAATGGATACCATCCTAAATGGTATCCTCCATAATCCCTTTTGAGAAAACTGATTAATACACTATAAAAACTACTCGGAAAACTTTCGAAAAAATGTAGGAAACAAAAAAAACTTTGTTTTATAAATGTTTCTTTAAGGGGGTCCGGGACACAAAATCTTCAAATTTTGAAAAAATATTTTATTTCGTTAAAAATTTCTCTCTTTTTTCCTGTTTAAAATGACATTTAAATCATGTTTCTATATGAATTAGAACAAAAAATATTATTTTTTTTTAGTTTTGGTTTGTTTTCAAAATTTAGCTTTCAAGCAATGGCTGTCTTGGAAACGACTTCTTGTAAAAATGCGTTTTTCTTCATGATAGGTTTTTTCACCATTTCTCATATTTAAATTCTTATAACTCGAGAATCGTTAAAGGTAACGGGTTCAAACTTGGAACATATCTTTTTCAATTGTTTTACTTTTTGATTCAGCATATTTGGAAAAAATATTTACTTTTGAAAATATGATTTTTTTAATAAATGTTGCACCACTTTTTTTTAAATTTTTTTGTTAAATATTTTTAATTTTTTGATAAATTAATATTTTTAAAAATGCTGAATCAAAATTAAAACTTATATATTTCTCTTTATTTAAATAAAAAAAAATTGAAATTCTATAAGTAATATTCCGAGTTATAACGATTTTAATTTACCCCACTTTTTTAATAAATTTTAAATTAAAAATTTTTTCTAAAAAATTACGAGATGTTTTATTATGTGATTTTGTTTACAAATGATAAGGTTAACCATCGCAAAAAAAAATTCAGAATTTTAACTCAATAAATAAAAATTATTTCAAAATGTGTCCCGGGCCCCCTTAAATCTCTAAAATATATTGTTTTCTGAGGTTCCTAAAGATAAAGCACGCTTTTCAGAATCGTAAGTAACTCAGAAGAAGTCATTTTATATTTCCATTCGTATGTTGTATGTTATATTTTCCTAGAATAATAAACATTTGTCTTTTTCTACAGTGTATAAACTGTTTTAAATGTGGAACATGCTGTAGGCTACTAGTAACATATTTAAATTTTTGTAGCCGTTCTAACCTTTTTCACTAAGTTATAACGTGGAAGAACAGATGGACAGAAGTTGTAAATACTTTTCAACTCATTTTTAAAGGTGTTAAGCGATTTAAAATTTCTGACAAGATCCTGATAAGTTTTTTATTGGTTATAGTATTTATTTTTAAGCCCTTTTGGACTAGTTTTCCCGATTAAATTAGACGATAATTTCTGTTTTTAAAAACCGGTGATTAAAGATTAAAAATTCTGCAAAAGACGCTCTTCCCCAAGGGGTTAATTAGGAATACTCAAAAATCTACCTTAGTAATGCATCCTTGTTTTATCGCTACTGAATTATTTCGAACAAGACATTCCAAACAGACATTTCAAATGTCAACACCAATTATGTTTCGAAATGCTAAAAATTTCAACAAATAACATTGCATTTTCTTTCATTATATTCTTTTATATTTTTTAACCGAGTTAATTAATTTACGGAGGAATGTTATTCTAATAAATTAAGGGCAGATCTTAAATTAATTAACAGACACAGACTTGTTTCATTTCAGGGTGAAAATCAAATTGGCTCAGTGTGAAGACGAAGAGAGTAGATAAATGAGCAACTAAATAATTATTTAGAGATTTAAGAGCATTGGATTTAACCGTAAGTAGCTGCATTTGCATTAGCAGATTTATTCACGTTACCATGGAGATTTATTTTTAATTTTTCCTGTCTGATGAATAGAGAAATCGTTTTGTAGTGTGTCTGTTCAGGAGTACGCTGTAATATAAGAACGAAAAATTATGCGGCCAGCGTAGATTATGAAACAATTTCCAACACATTCAGAATACTGAAACTAGAAAACAGGAATTCTGCTTCAGAATTTGGTGCCCCCCCCCCCCCCCGATGAAAAAAAAATATATATGTATATAAATATAGATAGTACAGTACATATTTCAGTTTTAACACTTAAAACACACGCTTTTATTTTATATGAAATGACGTCATTCGCATCCGGAGGAAGAATTCCTCATTTACGACCTAGTCTTGAACAACATCTACAGTAAAGTATGCATCGCTAAATAATACACACATCCAAAAAAAAGATGTAATCTTTCAAGAAACTCGACAAACAAAATCGACTATCTCATGATTCATATTCCTTCATTTGTTTGTGATATTAATATAGATACTTAAAATTAAATATATTTTATAATACCTCCATGTTTTATCAGAAATCATTCATTTATATTTTCTTCAAAACAGCATGTATTTTAATTACAAATTTTTTCAGTTGTTAGGAGAAAATGGCAACAAAAATATATAATTACTATTTTCCAACTCTTTTCCCTTTACTTCCTACAGTAATGGAGTACTTGAGTTGCCAATAAAAAACAAAAGGTGCTAAAAACTACAAAAAAATTAATATCTAAAAAATAAATAGAGATACCGTTTTCAAACAAATTGCATTTAAAAGTACTTTTTTTCCCAATACGATGGTATAAAAATCGAAAAGGTGCGATGCTTAGAAGTTTAAAAAATTGCAGTAGAGTATTTAACAGTACAATGATACACCCGCTTTGTTTTACGGCTAGCTTATACAACGGAACGTTATTATTTGGAGACAACACTTTAATACCTGTGAGAATAGCATACCGGGGCTAATAAAACTTTAGAATTTATTAAGGTGAAAAACGTCTAAATAGACAATTTAGAAAATGCATAACGCATTTAAAAAAACAATTTCTGCAATTACCACGAATAGTACGACAAATATCCGAATTTCCTTGTGCAGCAAAGTACCGGGTATCCTAAAAAGGACTGACTGATTTTAAAAATCAATAACTTGCAAACGGTGACAGATATTTAAAAAATTCTTGCAGGAGGGTTATGCAAAAGGTCAAAAGCTTTTTTACAGTGATTTTCGATTTTAGTTCGAATTACAAACAATAGATGGCGCTGCGATCAATAGACGCTCAATTCAGGCTCGATTTTTGGTACTTTCGCACCCACTCAATACATTTTCATCTCCTTTTTCCGCATGGAAGAAGAGAAAGGAGCAAAAATCGACTCTGAATTTAGCGCCTATTGCTCACAGCGCCATCTATTGTTTGTAATTCGAACTAAAATCGAAAATCACTGTAAAAAAAACTTTTGACCTTTTGCATAACCATCCTGCAAGAATTTTTTTAATATCTGTCACCGTTTGCAAGTTATTGATTTTTAAAATCAGTCAGTCCTTTTTAGGACACCCGGTATATGACCCATGTATTCATATGTATATTAGGTAGTATGCTAAAAGTTAGTTCAATTAAAAGCATAGCACAGTTGAAATTTCCCATTCAGCAATTTCCGTCAATAAACGGAAATGCACTTGAGATCTTTTGTGTATTTTGTGTGTATAGGATCTATAAAATTTATACACGACAAGGAATAAGCAAAAAAATAGTTAAATTTCAAAACGCGTATCACAACTGAAAACGCTTTTCCAACAATTATTTTTCATAGGCAGTACTGTCGCCAAACACTTTAGTATGTCCCTGTCAATGAATAATAAATTCTGTGCACACCAGATTCTACAGTAAGTGCCTTGCAGTACACCTCAGTGATATATACAAATTTCAATATGGTTAAAATAGTGTAATATCATTAAAATACACCGCAGACGATTTTTCTCAATAGGTTGTAATGTAACGGAATTCTTTTGAGTGTCCCTGTGTGTAAATGAACTGCAAACGCTACACACTTCATTTTCAATACCGAACGTGCCGCAGTAAAAACCAATAACATATATCCTTTTCATGGCAATAGAACTATATTTACGCGAGTTAGAGCACAGACAGACAGACAAACTGAATTCAGAAACACTTTTAACTATGTTGAAAAGTATTAAAAAGACGAAATGTTTCTTAATCTGTGAAAATATAAACACGGACAAGAAAAAAAAAAAAAAGATCCAATAATCTCTTATTAGTTACCCACGACTCCGAATATCGTTCTTTATATTTATCAATCTCAGAAACCAATACATTTTCCAGATTTAAAGAAGCATTTATTAAAAAAAAAAAAAAAAAAAAACCCTTTGCCTCCACTGATTTTCTAAAACATTTCCGAGTAGTTTTATAGTATATTAATCCGTTTTCTCAAACCAGAATATCTGTTTTAGGATACTGTCCATGAAACATTTTCAGCTGCGTAATTCAATTTATGCATGCAAGAGTGACAAAATATGTAGAGGAAAAGGTCCAAATACCGGCTACCACTTTTGTTTTCAATCTAGATCATACAATTTTCAAAATTAATAAAATAAAAAGTGACAGCAGGGTACTTTGACATGTTTTATACCTGTTTAGAAAAAAAAAATCAGTTTAAAAGGCAACATTTTAAAATAATATCCTTTTCTAAAATATGTAAAAAAAAATCTCTGAAAATGCTGAAAATTTGAATTTAAAATGGAAATAAATCCTCAAAAAATGAATTAAATAAAAAAGATAAATGCAGTCTGCACACCGAGAACTTATGTATAAAATGATCTAAGAATGATTAAATTCCTATGTATAGTTTTTGCTCCTATAAAACTTTTTTAATGGAACGACTTTGACCAACTTTAACATTAAATATCTCTTAAAATAATTATTCGATTTGAAAACGGTCTGCATCAGCGTGTTTATCAAACATTTCTCTATAATACCACCGATTTTAATATTATTGTATGCAATAGTTTTTTTAATATTAACGAAGAAAGACCATGCTTAAGCATTCAAATTGGATGCCGATCTACCGGCAATATCTACGCAGATTTTCGTTGGTCCATTTCCAAATCAAAACTTTTTTTTTATATAGTATAGAAGGATGCTCTTTTTAATCTTGAAAATATATTGGTTTCAGAGATTTCTAAAGATAAAGAACGCTTTTCGGAAAAACTACTCGGAAACGTTTCCAAAAATCAGTGGCAGCAAAAGAAACTTTGTTTTCATAAACGCTTCTTTAAATCTTGAAAATATATATTGATTTCAGAGATTTCTAAAGATAAAGAACTTTTTCGGAATCGTGTGTAACTCGCAAGACGTTATTGTGTATTTTCGTTCGTGGTTATTTTCCTAAATTAAGAAACACCTTTTTTTTTTAAAGTGTATTATGGCGAAGGAATCCCCCCCCCCCCTCATTCTTTGCAATGAAGGTATTTAAATATTACTAGGGGATCAAACTCGGATTTCCTAGGTTACTGAGCATAGGTAAAAACCAATTTTTTCTAATTCTAATAGATTTTTTATATTTAATGTATTTTTTATATTGCCCATTAACAACACTAAAAATAATTTTCATATGAAACGTACCAATGATGTGTTCAAATGAGGTTTTGAAATTCATTAATATTATCGCCTGCATATTCATCACATGACATGATTTAACAGCCGACGAAATTTCCGTAGATTTCGCTACTTACTTCCGCATTTTTTTCTTATAATTTCAGCGATTTAAGCGGGTAGTTCGATTACATGTCTTTTAAAATTGTGTTTTATTTATATTTTATATATTTTTAAATTGTTTATTGATGAAGTTTTAATTTCGTTATTGAATATTAGCCGGAAACAAATGCTGAACTCTTGATATTATTTTAAGTGCAAACGGAATAACCTTTTGTAATCGGGCTGCATACAATAGAGACAGATTTAATAATAATTCATGCTTAAAAATTATTTTAAAAACCATAAACAATTAGTAAATGAGATATAATTTTCAAACAAATTATATTTGAAAGTGACTTTTTTCCTATTTGGTGGTATATAAATTTAAATTATTCGATTACATACATCTTAAATGTGTGTTTTATTTTATTTTGTGTTATTTAGTTATTTATTTACTGACGAAGCTTTAATTTAATTATGGAACGTTAGTCGGAGATAAATCCTGAATTACTTATATTGTTTTAAGTGCAAATGCGTTATTATTGTTCTGTAGTGCAGCCTGCACACGATGGAGATAGATATAAAAAGCCCATGTTTAAAAATTATTTTAAAAATCACAATAAATAGGTAAATTGCGATTCAGTTTTCAAGCATATTGCATTTGAAAGTACTTTTTCCCCTATACGATGGAGTAAAAATTGAAAATGTGCGTTGTTTGGAAGTTTAAAAATTTGCATTAGTGAAAATTGCAAAACCGAGCGTCAGATGTTGCGAACCTCAAAATGACGCAAGTGTTCGGCTGCGTTTAGAAAGGAAAAGTACTCCCTCTTATTCTAAAACAGTAACATGTGGTTTTTAATAAAAGGATGCGAGATTCAATAATGGATTCAACATTAAAAAGGCGATAAGACGAATAGACCGAACTTAGAGGAAACTTCTCTCTCCACCAGGATGTCCATCAGTTTCCTTGTAAAGCCATTAAAGATGAAAAACGCCGCATGACCACAAGAAAAGACGCCGACACTGTAAGTAGTTCAATGATACGTCTATCTGGACCTTTAAAAACGGATACGTTCTGCAGATATATAGATTATATCTCTACATTTATATCTAATATAGATTAAGTAAGTCCTCAGATAAAAGAATATATTTTTCGGAAAGGTAAATAAAAAAATTAATTTCGTGTTTCGCCAAAATATGAAAAGCAAATAAAAGTCTTTCAGCACGCATATGTAGGTAAAATTTTTGTTACGGTACGCAGATAAGAATAGTTGACAACCAGGAACGACTTAGAGATCGTATACGTCTTATGTTCGCATTATAACAAAAGCCATGTCCTCTAAAGCTAACGGTTTAGGAATTAACTATTGGGAAATGGTAAGAGATGATATCTTGTATACGGGTGTATGTGTGTACATGCGCATGAATATTCAGACATGAGTGCAAAAACATATGTGTGTGATTTTTAGAGGTATTGTGTTTAATGCAAGTGTATGTGTATGTTTGTACATGTGCATGCATTTGTGTGCATGAGTATATATGTGCGCGTCAACACAGATGAGTGTCCGCGTCTATATGTACGTACATGTACGTGTGTATGGATGTATAGATACAGTTGTGCAATGTATGTATGCGTATGTATAATCAGTTATGTAGGCAAAGATGTATGCGTAAACATATCAGTGTGTGCAAGGGGTTGTGTAAGTATATACGAACATGAGTATGCAAATTTGTTTATAGTGATTAATTTTAATTGAAAATACGCAAGTGTTATATCAGTAATGTATTAAATTTTTGTTGCTCTCTGATTACTTTAAACATATAAACATAAGCAGACGTTTACAAAATGTGCTTTCAAATGTTGAAAAGTATCAACAAATAATATTTCGGTCGCCTTCATTACATTTTTTGTAGGTTCTGTCAAAATAATTTACACAGAAATGTTATTCAAATAAATTAAGAAGATATCTTCAATTAATTAACAGACGCGGGGTTGGTTTATTCTATGATGAAAACTAATTTGGCGCAGTATGAAGACGAAGAGAGTAGGTAATTAATAAGAAACTAAATAATGATTTAGAGATCTGTGAGCACTGGGTTTGCGTGTAATAGCTTTATTTTGATTAGCAAATTCATTCATGTTGTCATGGAGATTTATTTTTAATTTTCCCTGTCTCTTGAATGGAGAGGTAGTCTCGTAGTGGGTCTGAGGAGAGATATTACTCGGAGTGATTTTCTTCTCTTTCCCTGCAATGAAGAAATAAATTAAGTATTATTAAGTAGGTCCTCAAATAAATGAACTATATTTTACAAAAACAAACAAAAGACAATTAATGTGTGCGTGTATTAGAGATGAGACGGGCTTCATTTTTATGTCAGTCATTGGGCCTTGTCTCAAACAGTCAATTTTATTTATTTACGAATTTAAAAACAAGAAAAAAAAATCATGCGTCACCACAAATGCTTTTTCCCCATAGACCGTAATGTACCACGATTCTTTTGAGTTACCCTGTAAATGAGCCGAAGATTCTACACATTTAATTTTCAATACCAAACATGCCATAATAAACTCCAATAACATATATCAAATCCATGGCGATCGGACTATGTTTACGCGAGTTAATAGCACGGACAAACGGACAGACACACAAACCGAATTCATAAACCACTTTTAAACTATGTTGGAAAGTGTTAATAAAAATCCAGAAAAGGATGTATTTCTTCTTGCTATTCTTTTGGTTGAATTTTTTCTTTGCTGGAATCTTTCAAAAAGTTTTCCAGTTTCAAAGCTGATTGTTTTATTGAATCTAAATTTAATAAAGAATCCTTTCAATTCCTTAAAGGGCGGCGGGATATATTATATTCCACTTAATTATAATCTAGATTGAAGCCAAAATTTTTTAAAGGAGCTTTACATTTTTTTATTTTGATGAAAATATGCTATAAAAGTGCATTCCCTTATTTTTCAAATAATTTTTTTCCTAAAATTCTGGTGTGAACTCAGCATTACAGAGAGACATTTACTTGCCCACTGTCTAACATACTTGAAAAATGTTTATGAATTTAGTTTGTATGTCTACCTGTAGTCTGTGCTCTAACTCGCGTAAATATAATCGGATTAGCATACAATTGATATATGTTATTGAGGTTTACTACAGCATATTTGACATGGAAATGAGAATTTATAGTTCGTTATGTAGAATTTATAGTTCGTTCTGCAGAATTCATAGTTCGTTACACGGACACTCAAAAGATTCCGTTGCATTACTGTCTGGAGGGAAATCATTTGCTGTGTCTTTTAAACCATTCGGGACCATGGGTGCATATATGCACCCCCAAAAAGTGCATACAGAGTTTGTTTCTGGTACTAGTAAAAAATAAAAATAATGTTTGCTTTCTTTAATTAGAGCATTTTTGTGAAGATTTAAGTAAAGGTAACCTTTTAAAAAAAAAGTGGTGCCATCAGAATAAAATTTGTGTAACAGCCGCTGGTTCCGAAAGGGTTAATGATGTAACACTATCTCAAATATTCTGAAATGAATACACATCATTGAGGTGCATTACAGATGCTTATTATAATATAGGATGAGCATAGAATTAATCGTTTATTTACAGGGGCACACAAAATAATTCGGTTACAGTACTCTTTATGTCTATGAGCAATAATTGCTGGAAGCACATTTTCAGTTGTAACATACGTTTTCAAATTTATCGATTTTTTTTAAACATTATTTGGTGCGTATAAATTCAATAGATCATGTACGAGGTTGCACAAAAGAATTCGAGTACACTTCCATTTCTTGACGGAAATTACTGAAGGGGAATTTCAACTGTGTTATGCGATTCCTAACTTAACCAAATTTTTACATATTATGTGTAGGGTAATTCCGGGATTTATGCCGCACATTTTTCTGAATTTGTGTATAAAGTCCCATGGTGGACATAAAATTAAAAAAATCATGCTGTGCTATTTAATGTTAAATATACAACACGTGTAGTGCGACAAAAAAATTTAAAACAAATTATTAATATTTTTTAACAATTTTTTCCTAAAACATTACACTGCGGCGCGTCACCCGTACA
Organism: Maratus speciosus; assembly: GCA_963932465.1. NCBI lineage: Eukaryota > Metazoa > Arthropoda > Arachnida > Araneae > Salticidae > Maratus > Maratus speciosus. Next base: position 287,733,111 of record OZ010800.1, on the reverse strand, counting down.
TTCAGGCTGAGACGCCGCACTTGTGCGGTAGTTATGCCGCGCTTGTAATAAGAACAGAATAAAATTATAAATAAAAATATTTTAAAAAATATTCATATCTGGGCTATAGTTAATGATTTAATAATAAAATGAAATTAAATGAGTACAATGAAACGTATTAGTAGGTTCAAATTAAGAATTGTTGCCTACTTTCACTATTAAAATTATCGACTTATTTTTTCCATTAAATTTTAATTGTTATTTCAGCAACAACGTAACATCAATGTATTAGAAAGAGAAAAAAAAAGTAAAATTGTGTTTACATAATTTATTTGTTAACCCTTTATGGACCGGTGGTTTTTAGACAAATTTTATTCGGTTGGTACCCCTTTTTAAAAAGAAGTTGCCTTTACTTAAATAATCATGAAAATGCTCTAATTAAACAAAGCAAAGGTTACTTTTCTTTTTTACTGGTACCAGAAACAAATTTTGTAAACTCTTTATGAAGGTGCTTATATGCACCCATGGTCCCGAATAGATTAAGAGACCTGTTTTTTCGACTACAATCTACAGAAAAAGCGTCGAAAAAATACAGTCTTTATGTAACTACATTTAAACACATGATGCAACGAAGCCAATGACACTTGCTCTTTTTTGGAGTAGTTTGCAAAGAACGTCTGCGTTACGCGCAATCCAATTTTTCATTATTATCATCTTGACTTGCACCTTTCTTGCCCTTCTTATTTTTTATTTTCCCCTTTTTCTCCTTTGGTTTTAGTAAACTTGATAACAGACCTAACATGGTTAGTCTGAGCCAAAAGAAAAGGAAAAGTTAATAACACTTAACCCTTTGAGCTCCGGGTTATTAAAATTTTAAAAATATACTAGAAAAACACTTAAAATGTGATTAGGGGACTGTCTGAAATTGAACTATGTGATTAAAAAAATTTTTAAATACCCCATTTAAGCTGGGAGACGTGGGAAGTTTTTCCCCCATCAGAGCTCTAGGGCATTCATTTCAACACGCAAATACAAGAAATGACACTGCATAGTTATTCTAAAATTACTATAATTGCTAAAATTTCAACATATTTTAAGCAGTTACATTGTTTAGACAAATTCTAAGACTATTAAAATATTTAAAAAAATTATTAAATGAGAAAATTCAAAATTTTAAAATCATAATATAAAAATACAAACTAAATAAAAAATATGTCAAATTTATAGATGAAACAGATGTTAAAAATATTTAATTTTTGTTTAGAAATATTTAAAACATAATAAACTCGTCAATCTGCTGAATTAAACACAAATTTAGATTCCTCAGAATTAAATTATAAGCATCTAAATTTGGGTTCTGAAACACTGTCTAGTATGTAATTTGCAGTGCTGCCATCTAGTGACAAATCACATTTTTCAAGTCCATAGAGCTCTGGTGGTAGAAAATTCTACCTTTACTTATTTCTATCCCCTGTAATTATTTAAATTTTCAGTTTCGTAATTTGCATGTAATTATTATTAATTGTTTGATGTGTCCAAGAGAAAAAAAAGTTATCTCCTATGAAAAATATTTCTTTATAATGCTTGAAAAATACAAAATTTCTAAACCTTCAAAATTGGAGAATTTTTAAGATTGCATTAAAAACCTACTAGATGTTTGCAGAGAGTAGTGCTGCCATCTAGGTTTGAAGAAGACAAGTAAAATCTGCAAAACCCAATTTTTGCTTTAAATACGAGCCGTTTTGAAGGAAATTAAAAGATTTTGATTTTATGTGGGTGAAAATTCACCCGGCAGAGCTCAAAGAGTTAATCCTCCCGTACAAAAGAAACTGCGGCATGTATGCCGGAATAGCAGTGCAGCATGTATCCCATTTTGCATGGTGCAGACGTCGGCCATCACAGTTACCTGCCATCGCTAAGGGTATGGCGTAACCATACACACAGTACTCTATACAAACGCTACACTTAGTTTTGACTTCGAAATCTTGCATGCATTTAGTAATTAGTGTATGAAAAGTATTTAAACAAAACATGTTTAAAAGTTTGGACAGTGAAATCATGCACTTAGGTCAAATTAAGGATTGTACTTCTACAAGTAAACATCGAAATGGGTTTCACGCTATACACTAAAAATAATCTCATTGCGTACCTATACTGTGCGCTTGACGACCATCTATCGATAATTACAAGAAATACAAGGGGTGCGGCATCTATCCCGTATGCGGCGACTCTCCCGGAGTTACCCTATACAAACATATAGTATGTATACAAATATAGCTCCTATATAGGGCTGCACAAAACAATCCGGATATTTTTCTGACTACTAATAGTAATTGTTGGGTTTTCAACATGATGTGTTATGCGTTTTTCAAATGGGTAACTTTTTATAAAAAATAAGTTAAAAATCATAAAAAAAATACTAACTAAAATTTTTTTTAATAATATATCATACTAGCAAAAGCCATGCTTTGTTTGGATTCGCGAAGCATTATTTAATAAGATAAATATTTGAAAGCAACAATTTTTTTATATTATTCTTGCATCTTTAGTAAGCAAAATCGTTATGTTATGTTTTGTCGCATTTTAATTTTAGAAATGTAAATTCAGCCAAATGACTAAGAATTTCCTCGGAATTTTTTATTTATGATATAAGACTGGTATAAATAAAAATAGTATTTTCGAAGCAAAAGTTTACAAAATATTTATATAAGGAATTTAACGATTAATTTTATTTGTTTACAATTCTTTTGTTGCAACTTTACAAAAATCATAATGTAATTCTTTTAAAATGCGTAAGTATCGTCTGCGTAAATGATTTCACATAATAAGAATAAATTGTGCATTAGAATTCTTAACACTGAAAAATACTTTTATTACTGAATGTAAATAATTGAATTTTCACAAATTTTAATTCATTAAAAATATAATATAATTTTTATAAAAAAAGGCATTTTAAAAGTTTCATAAAAGAAATCGTACCTCCATGATTTATTTTTTCTTCTGAAAATATACGTGTTTCATTTTTTATTTTCAAAAATGCATCCGTAATGGAAAACATGTAAAATTAAAATATGTTTTTTAACGTTATTCTGTAAAAAAATAATATTGTACATATATACAGATCATAATTTATTTTTATGTTTAATTTCAAGTCAAAATACTGAATAGTTTTTTTGTAAAGTGTACGACAAAATGTAATTTGTGTAGTCAAGTAGAGGATTCGCCTCGCTCTTCCTAATTATATAATATATTATAATAAATTATATTGGCCTAAACTATAGATGTACTGTTTACATATAAGTAGGCAAAATTTTAAAACTTTAGTCTATCCAATAATTTGTATGTTAAGCTTTCTCTATACAATGACCGATATTTTAAAGTCCATGTTGTTCTTTTGTGAGCGAAAAGTAACAGGGTGACCTTTGCTATGAATAAAATTTAAGAAATTGGCAATTTATTCTACTTACAGTTGTTTCTCAAACGGAAATGAAGTGAAGTGGTGTTTTCACATTTGTTTGCTAAGCCGCTTATTTTATTCACATGGAATCTTTTACGCGGATTTTCTCAGTGTTTATTTTTCGAATATTTTCGTGCGCAGTTGTCCATTTTAGCATATGCAGACTGCCTTCTGATCTGATTTTTTTTAAATAAATAAATAATAATAATAATAACAACAATAATAATAATAATAAACAGGACAAGTTCGAGTAGGATTCGCACTATGAGGGTTCCGTACCGTTATGTGATATTTCACTGTTAAATAATTTTTCTGTGAAATTACAGAGAATCTACTGGTAATTCATTATCTTAAGTCTTATTTAAAATTACAGAGATGAGAAAAACAGAGATTTTGTTAAATGACAGAGAAATTATTCGGTAAATTTACAATATAGTACTCTGTAAAATTTACATTCATAAAAATATACAATACTTTGCACATTTATTTTTAATGATAATAATTCAATTTATCTTTTGAAATTGGGGAATTTTTAAACTTCGATGAATCAGAACCGCTATACCATTTATTTTTTACAATAATTTATTTCTAGCCGGGCCGGCATTTGATCCCGAGACCATTAAGTTGGAGACGATCATCTTGCTGACTGTGCTATAGCAGCTGTTACTATTCTATGCAAAGGATGTCTTTTAAATACTCTATGCAAATGATGTCTTTTAAATACTCTATGCAAAGGATATCTTTTATGATGACCAAGCTTCATGGTAATGGTGAAAGAAAACAACTTCAAACTGATTGTCTATAAAAATCCCTGCTAACTCCGCAGAGACGAATTTTCCCTTTCTAAAATATTCTAGTTTTTAATGAAACGGTTTAACCCTTTATGTACTTAATTATGAATTCATGAAAATTTTATCTTCTAAAGCATTTTTTGTAAATTTTTGAAACTACATTAGAAGATTTACATAATCATTTAATAAATTTTTGGCGGATTTTAGAAGGATTGAAGGATTTGGAAGGATTATTTAAATGTGAATTTATAATGATTTTGAACAATACTTATAACCCCACTCAAATCTTTTACTTTAAATATTTTCTTAGTATTTTGTAGAATTAGGAAATGTACAAATATAATGTTCTTACAATAGAAATATAGAAATATTTCCGACTGAAAAATTCCCCTCTTACGCCAAAAAAGCTGAAAAGATGCAAAGGCAAAAGAAATCATTCTTTTAAAAATATTTGTTTTGTGTAACCCATAATGCGTTTGGAACAAGATAAAGTAATGCATCTATAACTCATTCTAAACTTTATTACTAGTAATCGATGTATTAAATGAATTTTATAACAAGTTATTTTAATGGTACTTATAAGTACCATCAGTAGATAAAGGACCAAACTAAATTTTCTTCTTTAATATTTCTAATAAATTATAAAAGAAAAGAATAAAAGTGTGTATTTTGAATTACAGGTTATTGGCTGCAGATCTCAATGTCTGTCAATAAATACTAGTCAGCGAATAGATTTTTATTGCAATGAATAAGTACCGAAGACCAATGATAGGACGTAAAAATGCGGGTTCTATTTCCAAAACGTGGAAGAAAAACGAGGTGAAGCGTTCTTTCCGGTAAGCGCGCAAAAAAGGGGTTTTAGAAAAACAAAAATTGGCAAAATAAAATGCGATTTGTAGAACAAATAAGTTTAGTAGAATTCATATCGGCCTTTAAGATTAAAATAAAAATGAAAAGACCTTGAAATAAAAATAATAATACGTGAAGTTGTTTAAAAAAAGATTTTGAAAAGAAAATATTAATGTACGCATTTAGATAGAAATGAAATTAAAGTAAAATAAATGACTGGTATATTTTTAAGACAGAAAAGGATTAGATAAACTAGGTTTATAAAAGGATGTTAGATGGGGAAAATGTATAGAACATTTTCAGATAGAGCGGAAATTTAATTTTTGTAATATATACGCTCTTTAGCCATTAATATTCGAACACTTTTAATTTTAGACGTTTCGTCAAATATTTAAAGGTATACTTGTCGGAATCATCTGGAACTTCAGGATTATAAAGAATATGTTTCACCTCATATTCGATTTGACAAGGAGGACAATTAGGGGACCAACAAAAAAATAAAAGAAAAATAATAATATTTGGGATCACCCTGTAAAGTACAATGCACGAAATGATCTATCGCTACAGCATACAAATATGTGTATTCATTTGTGTAAGAATAATACGTATAATCATGGTGATATAGCGAATACTTATTTAAAGTTCAAAAAATTCTTGCATGTTTTTTGCTTATATCATGCAGGGTTTTCAACCAAATTTACTGCAAGTTTCAGATAATTTGGCAAAATTTAGTAGAAACAATATAGTGCAATTCGAATATAAATATATTAAATATTTGATGAAATACGAGCAGTTGTATGAAATATTTTTTATCTGCGCATGAGCGAACGATAACAAAGATTTTTTTTTTTCATGATTTAATAGTCAACTCTATAGAGCAGCGCATATACAAAATTTAGTCATGTATCGTAAAAATTCAGAAAGATATCGGCAATAGAGTGAGCTGATTTTTAGTTGCTCTCTAAAACCAGCTGAATGATAAGGGATTTTCCATAAAACATCCTTTTTTTTTCATTTTTTATTGATGCTTTAGTCCTTTTTGGAAAACCGTCAGAACGAGTCTAGTCCAAGAAAAAAAAGAAGCATCAAAATCGAAGCACTTTTTCTAAATTTACTCGTTGACATTAATTAAATATCAACTCTTTTGCTGAAAGTCATTAATAAAAAATGACAATTTGTGGAAAATCCCTTATCATTTAGCTTCTTTTAGAGAGGAACTAAAAATCAGCTCTGTCTATCGCCGATATATTTATGAATTTTCGCGGTATTTGACTGGCTTTTTTATATGAGTTTCTCTATATAGTTTGGATAGAATCCATATCCAATAATCTCCATATAGACTATTAAATCATGAGAAAAAATTTCTATGTTATCGTTCGCGCATGCGTAGATAAAAAATATTTCATACAACTGCTGATATTTCATCAAATGTTTAATATATTTATATTTCAATTGTACTACATTGTTTCTATTTCATTTTGCCAAATTTTCTCAAAATGGCATTAAATTTGGTGGAAAAGCCTGCATGATATAAGCAAAAAAGATGCAAGATTTTTTTTTATAAAAAAAATTAATAAAGATTTTTTTAATAAAATAATCGCTGTATCTCCATGAATATACGTGCTATCCATACACAAATGAATACACATATTGTATAATATCTACCCATTTGTACGCTGTAGCGATAGATCATTTCTTGCTTTTTAGGTGCGTTCGTAATTATATAAATACGAAGCACCTATAGTCGTCGTTCAGTCCGTCCGTCCGTCCGTCTGTCTGTCTGACCGTCCGCATGTAACAGTGCAAAAACTACCCAACCGAATGGTCTGAAATTTTAAATATATGATTGTTGCAAAATTTTGTTGAGCCATTTCAAATTTTATGAAAATCGGATGTATAGTTTAATTACAGGGGACAGTCAAAAGTTTTTCTTTACATTATGGCCAATGGGAAAAATTATTGCAAGTGCATTTTAATGATGTTACAGCCTTCCGAATGGTCTGAAATTTTAAATATATAACTGTTGTAAAATTTTGTCAAGCCATTTCAAATTTTATGAAAATCGGATGTATAGTTTACTTACAGGGACAGTCAAAAGTGTTCCGTTACATTACGGGGAATGGGAAAAAAATTATTGGACGTGCATTTTAATGATGTTACAGACTATGCACCTTATGAAGTGCAAAAAATTATACATTCAGTACAATATGGAGTGCAAAAAATAATTATAAAACTAGTTATAGTACGAACGCACCTCATTTGCCACGTTTGACGAGCAATTTCCAACTTGTTATTTTACAGGATGATCCCAAACATTATTATTTTTCTTTAATTTTTTGTTGCCCCCCTAATTATCCCCCTTATCAAATTGACGTTGATTAATATGAGGTCAAACATATTCTTTATCATCCTGAAGTTCCAAAAGATTCCGACAAGTATAACTTTAAATATTCGACAAAATGTCTAAAATTGAAAGTGTCCGGTGATTAATGACTATATAGTGTCATATGGTTATATAAGGGCTATACATCCTGAATTCCTTTTCTCCGGAAGGCTGCAATGGATTGGCCATGGGTTTTCGCGAAGCTTGGCGAAAATATCATTCTAATGGATATGAATATATAGTTTTATGCGTAATGATAGGGAAAATGGTTACAAGATAATTTGGGTTGAAAGATAATTTGAGAGGAATCAAGTACACTAAAGGTCACAAATTAATCCCGGATTTGTTTTAAATCTGTCGTCTTGTTTCAAAATTTCAGCCACCTTAGAATTTCAAACTACTATATCTCAGGCATTTTTTAAGATAGGGGCAAAACAAAAAGTGCACTGAAATCTTTGTATCAAGGTCTAAGCCTTAAGGGAAAAAACATATACATTGGATTTCTAATTATTTTGTGTATATTCTAAAGTTTTATATTTTTAAGAGGCCGCCATTATGAAATAAGATGGCGGGACAAGCTGGCAAACGAGCTCGGTCGTGATCTTGGTAAGCCTATTACACATGCTTAGTTACATCCAAATCGGTTTATAAATACGAATACTATTGCATGACAAAGATCACACACATATATATGGATAAATATAAGTCAACATTTGAACGGAGGTAGGTTTTGGGGTCTAGGGGATATTGGTCGGTGAAAATATACCGAAATTTCCCTGAATTGCTTTCCACCGTACAGCTTTAAAAGGTAGCTTCTTATTTATTATATTGGAAGCTACCTAATAATGTGGTGTTCAGATGACAAATTTCGGTACAAAACCATTCAAGGTGCAGACTCAAATTTTATAATTTTTAATAAATAGACCTAATACAGTGTGACTTCAAAAATCCGGCATTCAGAAATCCGACAACTTAAAAAATCTGGCATCAAAACCATCTTTTCTCTTTTCTTTTTCTTTTACACTTTCAAGTTATGGAAGAAGAAAAATAGCAATTGTTTATGAATTAAAAACTTGAAGATCGAAAGTAAAAATGCAAAAAAAAATAATATTTGGCATTTTTTTCATTTGTTTGAGGCGATTATATCATGAACAAATTTTCTAGAAGCTGCACTGTTGCACAGCAACAACGTGGAGACTAGTACACAAGTTCTTTAAGCCTCTCTTCTGACGCTGTGCTAAATAGAACCTCAGATAACGCTAGTAACAGCTCGGAAGACGAAGATGAACAGCAGGCATAAGAAAAGGTGTCACTTGAAAAATGCATACATTTGACTGAAGAATTAATATCTGCTTTAAGGAACAAGACTGTATTTCGGAAATAGAGATTCTCTATTTGTATAAAATACAAGAAAAACTTGTTAAAGAAAGGCCAAAAAAATTGAAGCAAACAAAATTGACATCTATGTTTCCGAAATTACACGAGAATAAATAATTTCACTTTTTATTAGACTTATTTTTTTTTTCTGTAACATAGAAAATATCAATTAATGTAAAGTTTACTTTTATATTTAATTTTCTTTTTTCTTTCATAATTATCACTTAATAATGAATTAAATTATGGCAAAAGGCACCATTAAGAATGTAGTACTACTTTTGATATTCCTAGATACTACTTTTGACATTCCTTCAAAAATCCGGCATAGTCTCGGTCCCAATAATGCCGGATTTTTGAAGCTATACTATACATCAAAATTTTTAAAATGTAACCCCCCTTCCTAATTTTCTTGCTTCACACTGTGTATTTTTTAAAATTAAACACATGAATTAATTTTATTTATTGTTAATATACAAGGTGACTTTAAAAGGTTGAAATGTGATGTAATTTTTTACCTGTTTGAGATACATTCGCAATATAAATTTCAAAAGTGGTTAGAATAAGATATCATTTCAGATTATGCCAATGAATAGTCCTGCTGTTATCTTTCAAAAAGTTAAAATTTAAACAAATTTATACGGTTTTTGAGTCATATAAGTTATAGTTACCCGTAAGGCATGGTGACGTCACGGCGACGTCGTTGTGAAGTCACGCTGTGATTTTGTGACCGTCGATGTGACGTCACAGTGACTAGAATGCGAGGTCGTTATGGCCGTTTTAGAGGTCGTTTGTGACGTCACATTGTGACCACTCTGTGAAGTCACGGTGTGACTAATTTGTGAAAAGTGTGTCATTTGTGACTATTTTGGCATTAATTTTGTGACGAACCTGTGACGAATGTGACAATGTTTTGAAGTCACATTGTGACCAATTTGTGAAATATGTGTCATTTGTGACGAATTTGCCATAAACACTGTGATGATTTCAAATGAAAATCAAATTTCAAATTAATTGCTTAAAAGACGCAAAGGCCAATATAGTGAAAAAGATTCCATGCTGGGACTCGAGCCCGGGCCATCAGTATAGCGCATTGACATTCTCCCGACTAAACCACATGGAACGATACCCAGCCTGGAAAATTTCTCACTATTATATGTTGCAAGGCTACAAAAGCAGCACAAAATGGGATATATATCGTGAGCCACCGACATGGAGCAAACACGAAACTTAATTAAATCCAGCATCGATTGAAACTATATTAATATTTGGAAATTTTTCCTGAGAGAACCATTCGCCTTGCATCCAATATTTCAAATGAAAATAAAATTTCAAATTACATGCTTAAAAGGCAGTTTTAATTTGAAATTTGATTTTCATTTTAAATACTGTATTCAAGGCGAAGGTTTCTCTTTGGAAAAATTTCCAAGTACTAATGTAGTTTCAATCGAAGCTGGATTTAATTAAGTTTCGTGTTTGCCCCATCTCGGTGGCTCACGATAAATATCCCTTCTTGTGCTGCTTTTGTAGCCTTGCCAACTTGTAATAGTGAGAAATTTTCCAGGCTGGGTATCGTTCCATGTGGTTTAGTCGGGAGAATGTCAGTGCGCTATACTGATGGCCCGGGTTCGAGTCCTGGCATGGAATCTTTTTCACTATGTTGGCCTTTGCACCTTTTAAGTAATTAATTTAAAATTTGATTTTCATTTGAAATATTGTATGCAAGCCGAATGTTTCTCTCTGGAAAAATTTCCAAGTTTTAATACTGTGATGGTTCTTGTCATAAACACTGTGATGTAGTGATGGGCGATTCTCGAAAATTCGACAATCGAGAAAAATCGTCATCGTAAAAAATAACAATCGATACAGCCATCGATTAATTCCTAGAATGTACAATCGAGATGTTTTACAATCGATTATAACGAGAGAAGCTAAAAACAATTGTTGGAAAACTTAGCTATTATTCTGGCCGAAACTTTCATAGTAGTGATAGGGTTTGCTCGATAATTCTGCTATCGCAATTATTTTCTCCTGATTTAGGCTTAAGGGGTTACTTCAGTCAAGTGAAAAGACCTGCTCGCTAATGCTAATCTTATGGAAGAAATTTATAAAGATATCTCATTTGAATTTCAGTATTTTAAAATGATTTTCTTTGCATTGGAATAAATTCCCCTTTCTTCTTTATGAAACTGCCATGTCCAAATCGCGTAACTATGGCGCATTTGATGAATCAAATAACCTTTATACTTTTTAGATAACTTCAAAAAGTTTGATACAGTTTAAAGTTCCCCTAAATGTCAAATACTGTGGAATTTCTCCATTGATCGAAAACAAAAGTTTCTTTCGAAAAACGTAAGGATAGTAAGATAAAGATACCTGCCAAGAAAGAACCTGCCTAACACGGAAACTGTTTTCCAGTACCTAGCGATTCCAACATGACTCTTTAAGTCTGTATCGAAATCCAAAGTAGCTACTTTATGACACATTTAAAAACTCATTTTTTATTTTAGGCGCATTAGCTAGAATCGATTAGCATTTCCCTCTTTTCGATAAAGGAAAAAGGTTTGATACAAATTAAAGTTCCCTAAATGTCTAAAGTGTATCAAATGCTGTGGAATCTCTCCGTTTATCGAAAACAAGACATCTTTATCGAAAAACGTAAGGATAACCAGACATATATAACTACTGAGAGGGAACCTGCCTAACACGGAAATTGTTTTCCAGTGCCTAGCGATTCCAACATGATTCTTCAAGTCTGTATCGAAATCCAAAGTAGCTAGTTTCTGACACATTTACTAGCTCATTTTTTATTTTAGGCGCATTAGCTAGAATCGATTAGCATTTTCTTCTTTTCGATAAAGGCAGAAGGTTTGATACAAGTTAAAGTTCCTTAAATGTCTAAAATGTATCTAATGCTGTTGAATTTCTCCGTTTATCGAAAACAAAGGAGTGTTATCGTAAAATAGAAAAGTAAGCAGACAAATATATCCGCTAATAGGGAATTCTATAACTAAAATAAAACTTCAATGGACTTCATTTTTGGTATTTTGGATAATTTTAATTTTCCAATCCTTACCAACGTGGTATTAGATGATGGGTCTGGAAAAGGTAGAAGAAACGCCACCCGCCCCCCAAAAAAGGGGGCATTAGGCCCCAAATTGACAGTAGGGCAGAAAAAGGATGAAAGTTAACTTCATGTAAGAGAGGACTAGGGGAAGTTGAGAAAAAAACTAAACCATAAAAAAAACTAAACCATTGAATAAGAAAAAAACTGAAGAAAAAGAAAAATGGTAAAAGAACAAGTGAAGCGTGTGATTAGAGCCGGACAATTGAAGAGGGGCCCGATGGGCCACAGCTGGTCCAGAATGAGTGCCCAAGTAGTCAGAATGGGTCAAGAACTTGGAGACAATGAAGAAATCTACAATGAAGAAAAACAATGTATCTACATATACAATAGGTACAATAGGTATCTACAATGAAGAAAAACAATGAGACAAAACATTATGAAAAACAGATGAAAAATACCAATAGCCTGAGGCTAAAAGTAAAATGTTTCACTGGGCGGCGTCCCCTGGTGGTAGTAAAAATAAAATTGATACGAGAAGATAGGGGAGAGTGAAAAGACTTTATTTTGTGAATTTTATAATTTTTGGACAAACAGTATACTAAAGGTTTGAAGAAACAAAACTTTAAAGCGCCCTCTTGAGGCGAAGAAGGGAGTTAAAATTAAGAAACATATGTCAATATTTTTTATTCGATTTTAGACACAATTTGATGTTAGTCTTATAATTTTCCTATGAGTGCAAGATACCGTACCAGAGTACGAAAAAAACCGCCGCTAAGTATATTCCTTTAGAGTATTTTAAGCCCAGGGGCCTACAATTAACGGTGGATTGACAAAAGAAAGGTAGATTTAGAAAGGTTATGAGATTACCCTTATTTTAATATATTACATGAGTGGGGGAAAATAATTTTGAAAAATCCTGTTTCCTGAGGCGACACTTAAAATCTTGAAAACACATAATTTGCAGTGCAGTTTTGTTTTAACAATAGCATTCTAATATTAAGAGATATGGGACAGCTATGAGGGCTAAAATAAGAGAAACATTGAAAATCAAGACAAACTGGCGCCGCCAAATTCACTAGAAAACTTCTATATCAACAACAGAAACCCGAACTGATAACTTAAACCACTATGCCTCCTAACCCATATCGGTTAATAACAAAAGCGAATGGAAAAGAACATGTACTCCTTTGGGAAATCATGACTTACACCAGAAGCGCGGTAAGTTTGACTCTTCTGAAAGCTTCCTTTCTCTCGTCCTCTCTCTTGCATTTCGAGATATATTTTCTGCTGCTGCAAACTGCTCGTTTATCTCGAGGAGATGGCAAAACCGAGGGCAAACCTCTCGCTTACTTCGAGATATCTCATTGATTGTAACTCATTGCTTCCCATTGCCATTCTCGTTTCTCGCTCTCGGTCACTGTTCAACATTTCATATGACATTGTCGAGAATAAGAAATCAGTTTTCGTCCTTCCTCGAAATGTTACTCTCGATGATTGTCATTTCACGCTCGGCCAAGAAGGGCCGAGATGAGATATTGAGGGGCGAGCTGGACAGAGCTGACAGGCATGACAATGAGCTGTGAAATGAAGCTTTAATTTTCAATGTTTTTCTTATTTTAGCCCTACCCAAGCTGTCACATACCCGGAGCCCTTCGATAAATATTATTTATTAAATATAAAAATTTCAAAGAGGAAGGTGGGTCGGTTTAGTGATGGGCGATTCTTGAAAATTCGACAATCGAGAAAAATCGTCATCGTAAAAAATCACAATCGATACAGCCATCGATTAATTCCTAGAATCTACAATCGAGATGTTTTACAATCGATTATAACGAGAGAGCTAAAAATAATTGTTGGGAAACTTAGCTATTATTCTGGCCGAAATTTTCATAGTAGTGATAGGGTTTGCTCGATAATTCTGCTATCGTAATTATTTCCTCCTGATTTAGGCTTAAGGGGTTACTTCAGTCAATTGAAAAGACCTGCTCGCTAATGCTAATCTTATGGAAGAAATTTATAAATATATCTCATTTGAATTTCAGTATTTTAAAATGATTTTCTTTGCATTGAATAAATTCCCCTTTCTTCATTATGAAACTGCAATGTCCAAATCTCGTAACTATGGCGCATTTGATGAATCAAATAACCTTTCTACTGTTTAGATATCTCCAAAAAGTTTGATACAGCTTAAAGTTCCCCTAAATGTCAAATACTGTGGAATTTCTCCATTGATCGAAAACAAAAGTTTCTTTCGAAAAACGTAAGGATAGTAAGATAAAGATACCTGCCAAGAAAGAACCTGCCTATCACGGAAACTGTTTTCCAGTACCTAGCGATTCCAACATGACTCTTTAAGTCTGTATCGAAATCCAAAGTAGCTACTTTATGACACATTTAAAAACTCATTTTTTATTTTAGACGCATTAGCTAGAATCGATTAGCATTTTCTTCTTTTCGATAAAGGCAGAAGGTTTGATACAAATTAAAGTTCCCTAAATGTCTAAAGTGTATCAAATGCTGTGGAATCTCTCCGTTTATCGAAAACAAGACAGCTTTATCGAAAAACGTAAGGATAACCTGACATATATAACTACTGAGAGGGAACCTGCCTAACACGGAAATTTTTTTCCAGTGCCTAGCGATTCCAACATGATTCTTCAAGTCTGTATCGAAATCCAAAGTAGCTAGTTTCTGACACATTCACTAGCTCATTTTTTATTTTAGGCGCATTAGCTAGAATCGATTAGCATTTTCTTCTTTTCGATAAAGGCAGAAGGTTTGATATAAGTTAAAGTTCCCTAAATGTCTAAAGTGTGTCTAATGCTGTGGAATTTCTCCGTTTATCGAGAAATATAAGGGCAACCAGACAAATATAACTGCTAAGAGAGAACCTGTCTAACACGGAAATTGTTTTCTAATGCCTAGGGATTCCAACATGACTCTTCAAGTCTGTATCAAAATCCAAAGTAGCTAGTTTCTAACACATTTACTAGCTCATTTTTTATTTTAGGCGCATTAGCTAGAATCGATTAGCATTTTCTTCTTTTCGATAAAGGCAGAAGGTTTGATACAAGTGAAAGTTCCCTAAATGTCTAAAGTGTGTCTAATGCTGTTGAATTTCTCCGTTTATCGAAAACAAAGGAGTGTTATCGAAAAATAGAAAAGTAAACAGACAAATATATCCGCTAATAGGGAATTCTATAACTAAAATAAAACATCAATGGACTTCATTTTTGGTATTTTGGATAATTTTAATTTTCCAAGCCTTACCAACGTGGTATTAGATGATGGGTCTGGAAAAGGTAGAAGAAACGCCCCCCCCCAAAAAAAGGGGCATTAGGCCCCAAGAAACAAAACTTTAAAGCGCCCTCTTGAGGCGAAGAAGGGAGTTAAAATTAAGAAACATATGCCCATATTTTTTATTCGATTTTAGACACAATTTAATGTTAGTCCTTATAATTTTCCTATGAGTGCAAGATACCGTACCACAGTACGAAAAAAAACCGCTGCTAAGTATATTCCTTTAGAGCATTTTAAGCCCAGGGGTCTAAAATTAACGGTGGATTGACAAAAGGAAGGTAGATTTAGAAAGGTTATGAGATTACCCTTATTTTAATATGTTACATGAGTGGGGTAAAATAATTTTGAAAAATCCTCTTTCCTGAGGCGACACTTAAAATCTTGAAAACACATAATTGCAGCGCAGTTTTGTTTTAACAATAGCATTCTAATATTAAGAGATATGGGACAGCTTAGGAGGGCTAAAATAAGAGAAACATTGAAAATCAAAGACAAACTGGCGCCGCCAAATTCACTAGAAATCTTCTATATCAACAACTGAAACCCGAACTGATAACTTAAACCACTATGCCTCCTAACCAATATCAGTTAATAACAAAAGCGAATGGAAAAGAGCATGTACTCCTTTGGGAAATCATGACTTACACCAGAAGCGCGGTAAGTTTGACTCTTCTGAAAGCTTCCTTTCTCTCGCCCTCTCTCTCGCATTTCGAGATGCTGCAAACTCCTCGTTTACCTCGAGGAGAGAACTCTCTCGAGGGCAAACCTCTCGCTTGCTTTGAGATATCTTCGAGATTGTAACTCATCGCCTCCCATTGCCATTCTCGTTTCTCGCTCTCGGTCTCTGTTCAACATTTCATATGACATTGTCGAGAATGAGAAATCAGTTTTCGTCCTTCTTCGAAATGCTACTCTCGATGATTGTCATTTCACGCTCGGCCAAGAAGGGCCGAGATGAGATATCGAGGGGTGAGCAGGACAGAGAAATAAGCATGACAATGATGTGTGAAATGAAGCTTTAATTTTCAATATTTTTCTTATTTTAGCCCTACCAAGCTGTCACATACCCGGAGCCCTCTGATAAATATTATTTATTAAATATAAAGATTTCAAAGAGGAAGGTGGGTCGGGTGAATTCCGAGGACGTGAGAGTGGGCGGGGCGCAATTAAAAAAAATTACCGAACTCTTCCGGTGACATTATCGAAAAGCCCTTTGACAACTCTTTCATATTATGAACCTTTCTTCCCCTGAAGGTTAAATTTAGGGGGTGGGGAGGGGGCGAACAAATTTTTAAAACCGTAGCCGATTTCTATAATAAATTTAAATATCATTCTAGATGTCTTCCGGTAAATATTATTTATTGAACATAAAAATTTTAAAGTGGGGGCTGCGTAAATTCCGGGGCGAAAGAGTGGGCCCAAGGGGGGTGGGGGAGGGGGAGCAATTTTCAAACTTTTTCTGGACCGGTCATGTGATATGTTATCGGAAAGCTCTCGAATGACTCTTTCATATTATGAGACTTTCTTCCTCCCCTCCCCAATTTTGCTCCCACTGCGGGGGGTAGTTTTTTCCGTTTTTATCATTTTAGATAGGATTTTTTTATGGAGCCCTCCGATAAATACTATTTATAATATATGAAATTTCAGGACACTTTTCTAAATTTAGCCAAGACCCCTCATGTGACATATCGTTGGAAAGGTTTGTGACTACTTATTGATGTTATGCACTTCCGGTGGCCGTCCCCCCACTTTGCCCCCTGGGGGACACTTTTCCAAATATAGCCAAAGCCCTCATGTGAGATATCATTGGAAAGGTCAATGACTACTTATTGATGTTATGCACCTCCGGTGACAGTCCCCCCATTTTCCCCCCCGGGGGACATTTTTCCAAATTTAGCAAAGACCCTTCATGTGAGATATCGTTGGAAAGGTCTGTGACTACTCATTGATGTTATGCACCTATGGTGTCCATTCCACCACTTTGCCCACCCGGGGGGCACTTTTCCCAAGTTTAGTCAAGACCCTTCATGTGAGATATCGTTGGAAAGGTCTGTGACTACTTATTGATGTTGTGCACCTCCGGTGACAGCCCCCCCCACTTTGCCCCCCCCCGAAAGACACTTTTTCAAATTTAGCCAAGACCCCTCATGTGAGATATTTTTGGAAAGGTCTGTAATTACTTATTGATGTTATGTTATGCACCTACGGTGTTCGTCACCCCCCCCCAATTGCCCCCCCCCGGGGAGGCACTTTTCAAAATTTAGCCAAGACTTCTCATGTGAGATATTGTTGGAAAGGTCTGTGACTACTTATTGATGTTATGCACCTCCGGTGACAGTCCACCCCACTTTGCCCCCCGGGGGACACTTTTTCAAATTTAGCCAATACCCCTCATGTAGAATATCGTTGGAAAGGTCTGTGACTACATATTGATGTTATGCTCCTCCGGTGACAGTCCCCCCCCACTTTGCCCCCCCGGGGGACACTTTTTCAAATTTAGCAGAGACCCCTCATGTGAGATATCGTTGGAAAGGTCTGTGACTACTTATTGATGTTATGCTCCTCCGGTGTCCGTCCCCCCACTTTGACCCCCCCGGGAGACACTTTTCCAAAAATATAGCCAAGATCTCACAAGTGAGATATCGTTGGAAAGGTCTGTGACTACTTATTGATGTTATGCTCCTCCGGTGTCCGTCCCCCCACTTTGCCACCCGGAAGACACTTTTTCAAATTTAGCCAAGACCCCATCTGTGAGATATTGTTGGAAAGGTCTATGACTACTTATTGATGTTCTGCATTTCCGGTGACCGAGCCCCACTTTTCCCCCACGGGGGACACTTTTCTAAATTTAGCCGAGACCCCTCATGTGACATATTGTTGGAAAGGCCTATGACCACTTACTCGTGTTATCCACCTCCCGCACCCCTCCCCCCTCTTTACCCCCACGGGAAGGGCATTTTTATAAATTCAGATCCAGACCACTCATGTGACATATGGTTCGAAAGGCCTAAAGACCTGTAACAACTTATTCATATTATGCAGCTACTGTGTCCCTCCGCTCACTTTGACCGCCTCCCCCAAGAGATCTGGTCCGAGGTTCGTTCGTTTTGAGATTATATTTTTTTACAAGATTTTGTAGTGCGTGCACACCACGCCTGCTATACGGTGTCGTATAGGGGCCCCGATTAAAGGAGGGGCCCACTAGCGGGCGAAGTCACCTAGTCTTTATTAACGCCGACTCATTCCAGTTCACCCGCAGACGATTCTTGATAAATGTATGACGTATATAATATATAATATATGATGTATAAAAGCAATTGGCAAACTGAAGTCATCGAGAAAAAATTTACACAATCGAAAAATTTCGAGATGTCCATACAATCGAGAAAATCGAGAAAAACATCTCGTTATCGCCCATCACTAGGTCGGTTGAATTCAGAGGACGTGAGAGTGGGCGGGGAGCAATTAAAAAAAATTTACCGAACTCTTCTTGTGACATATTATCGAAAAGTCCTTTGACAACTCTTTCATATTATGAACCTTTCTTCCCCTGAAGGTGAAATTCGGGGGGTGGGAAGGGGGCGAACAAATTTTTAAAACCGTGGCCGATTTCTATAATAAATTTAAATATAATTTTCGATGTGGGTTTTTTTGCAGTCCTCCGGTAAATATTATTTATTGAACATAAAAATTTTAAAGTGGGAGCTGCGTAAATTCCGGGGCGAAATAGTGGACCCAAGTGGGGGGAGGGAGGGGAATCAATTTTCAAACTTTTTTTCGACCCATGATGTGATATGTTATCGGAAAGCTCTCGAATGACTCTTTCATATTATGAGACTTTCTTCCTCCCCTTCCCAATTTGGCCCCCACCGCGGGAGGTAGTTTTTCCCGTTTTAATCATTTTAGATCGGATTTTTTTATGGAGCCCTCCGATAAATATTATTTATAATATATGAAATTTCAGGACACTTTTCTAAATTTAGTCAAGACCCCTCGTGTGACATATCGTTGGAAAGGTTTGTGACTACTTATTGATGTTATGCACTTCCGGTGGCCGTCCCCCCACTTTGCCCCCCCCGGGGGACACTTTTCCAAATATAGCCAAGACCCTTCATGTGAGATATCGTTGGAAAGGTCTGTGATTACTCATTGATGTTATGCACCTATGGTGTCCGTCCCCCCCCCACTTTGCCCCCCCGGGGGGCACTTTTGCCAAATTTAGCCAAGACCCCTCATGTGAGATATCGTTGGAAAGGTCCGTGACTACTTATTGATGTTATGCACCTCCGGTGACAGCCCCCCCCCACTTTGCCCCCCCCCCGGAGGACACTTTTTCAAATTTAGCCAAGACCCCTCATGTGAGATATCGTTGGAAAGGTCTGTAATTACTTATTGATGTTATGCACCTACGGTGTTTGTCCCCCCCCCACTTTCCCCCCCCCCCCAGGGGGGCACTTTTCAAAATTTAGCCAAGACTTCTCATGTGAGATATTGTTGGAAAGGTCTGTGACTACTTATTGATGTTATGCACCTCCGGTGACAGCCCCCCCCACTTTGCCGCCCCCCCAACGGGGGACACTTTTTCAAATTTAGCCAAGATCCCTCATGTGAGATATCGTTGCAAAGGTCTGTGACTACTTATTGATGTTATGCTCCTCCAATGACAGTCTCCCTCCACTTTGCCCCCCCCCCCCCCCGGGGGACACTTTTTCAAATTTAGCCAAGACCCCTCATGTGAGATATTGTTGGAAAGGTCTGTGACTACTTATTGAAGTTATGCTCCTCCGATGTCCGTCCCCCCACTTTGCTCCCGCCGGGAGACACTTTTCCAAAAATATAGCCAAGACCCCACAAGTGAGATATCGTTGGAAAGGTTTGTGACTACTTATTGATGTTATGCTGCTCCGGTGTCCGTCCCCCCACTTTGCCCCCCCCTCCCCGGGAGACACTTTTTCAAATTTAGCCAAGACCCCACATGTGAGATATTATTGGTAAGGTCTGTGACTACTTATTGATGTTCTGCACTTCCGGTGACCGCCCCCCACGGGGGACACTTTTCTAAATTTAGCCGAGACCCCTCATGTGACATATTGTTGGAACAGGGCTCCCAACACATTTTAGTCCTCAAAAAGGGGGAAAGGGGACCATTTTTATTTTAAAAGGGGACTTTGGGGGACCATTTTTATTTAAAAAGGGGACTTTGGGGGACCATTTTTATTTAAAAAGGGTACTTCGGGGACCATTTTTATTAAAAAGGGAGACTAAAAAAGGATCATGAGTAAAAACATTGCACTAATTTTCCTAAATATGCAAGTAAATTTTTAAAATTACCCCAGAAAATATGTTACATTGTTTAATGACATGTTATAAAGATAACCATGTACACAGTTTTATAGAAACACATTTAAATATCAAACTGCACGAATATAGAAAGTATTCAATATTTCAGCATTCATCTTGATATTTCTTTTTAAAGGTAAAAAATAACAGTGATCAGTGAATAAAAAGAGCACAGCATAATAGCGATTTCTGTTGAATATTAAAATTTAAAATTAGATTAATATACGAGTTGAATATTAAAATTTAAAATTAGATTAATATATATATTATTGATTATTTTCCTCAAACATAAAATTTAGTTTCTTTCTACACAACAGAAGCGAGGATAAGCTATAATGTTCATTGGAAAAAGCCTAGTATGGCAAAGCCCTGTGGGGAGTGAGCAAAACCAATATTGAATCATCAGTTATTCATAATCATCTTACATATCAAATCTGGTGAAATTTAATCCCAAACATGCCGCAATCTGGCTTTCATAGAAATCATTAAAATTGTAACCCAGTAGTCCCTGCCACCTGTCATGAAATACACCAAAATCTAATCAGTACCAATTTATGTCAAGGATTAAACGAATGTGAAGTTTGATGGAATTTCACCCTAACGATGCTAAGGTATAATTATCATGTAAATTGTGAAAAATATAACATAGCAATGCCATCTGTTGGGCCATATGTACAAAAACCTAATCAGCACCTATGTGTGTTGAAGTCTAATTAAATATGGAATTTGGTGAAATTCCGTGCTTTAGTTTTGAGATAGAGTAGCTACAGATTTTGTATCACAAATAGAGAGAGATTTAAAAAAAACAAACAAAAAAAAAAAAAACAGTCAAATCATATTCAGGTCAACCAAATATGTAAATCCATCAAAAAATGAAAATTTTTTTTCATGATTCCAATACTTTCTTCTGATAAACTAGGGGACTCTACGAGCTACGCTCGACAAATCCCATTCAGACACTGCAGACTCTAAAAGCATGCTAATTTGATCCACTTTAAAAAGATTATGGAAGATTTGAATAATAATTAAACAACCAGTGATGATCTCACTGTAAACAGATTTCCATTCATTTCCATTTCACTGAGGGATTTTAAGGTATAATCAGCTGTTGTTCAAACATTTAATGGCTGTTTTCGCAAGTGATTAAATAAGATCAGTAAGCAGCATTTGAAAAGCAGCCTATATAAAATGAACAAATCTAACAGAGTCATTGACTTTTGGAATTTTTTTAACAATGTTATAAGAAAATTGTCTTAAATAACACATTTTAAATATATCGTTTTAAATCTGACGTAATTTTCACCAAAATTTTATTTCTCTCTTTAACGTTCACGTGAAAATACATTTGTTGTTTGAAAGGAAGAATTATTATTTGCGCTGTCTTAGAATTGACAATAATAGTTAAAAAGACGACCACAAAATACTAAATAAATCTCATGTAAATATATTTTTTAATTTAAACTGCTTGGCAATATTATTATATGTGCATTTTAAATGTGATGTAATTTCTCCCTATTTACTGCTTTTAATTAGCACATACAGTAAACTTTGTCTAAGGCGGAATCGATCGGGACCAAGAAAATTTTCCGCAGTAGACAATATTCTGCCTTAGACAAGTTTTACTCTATGTTAATGGATTCGCAGGAACTTGAAAATCTTTCCGAGTTAGACAGATTTCCGTCTTACACAGAGTCCGCCTTACAGAGAGTTTACTGTATTAAAGTTAATTTTAAAACTTTCTTTCTTTTTTAATATTCTCGTGTAAATACAATTTTTGTGACGAAATTTTAAAAATTTTTTTCTTTTAAAATGTGATCTTTAAATTCTTATTCTAAAGTTTTCATTCTCTTTTTAATAGTCACATGCAAATACATTTTTAATTAAAAGGAAATAGTACTTTTTGTGTTGATTTTACAATTGGCAACAATTTAAAATAATAACTTTTTCTAAATGTGAATAAAAATACCCATTAAACTAATGAAAATTTAAATAAAAAATCAGTATAGAAATAAAATAAAATAAATGCAGTCTGCATACCACAGGCTTGTAATATATATCCTTAGAAAAAAGGATTAAATTCCTATGCATAGCTTTTGTCCAACTATAAAACTTTTTTAATGGAATGATTTTGACCAATTTTAACACTGAAACCAACTTTAACAGTGAATATCTCTTAAAAGGATTCTTCGATTTAAAAACTGTCTGCACCAGCGTGTTTATCAATCATTTCTGCATAATATGAGTACTACCAGTGCTCATATAACTCATATAAGACATTGTAATTAAGAGTTCCTTTAATAGATTGGATATAATATGCTTCTCCATCAAAATTGAAAACAAAACGACATCTATAATAATAAAGGTAAAAGTTTGTGTACTAAACAGATTGTTGCATGTAGAGCTACAAGATTTGGCAGGAAGATACCACTTGTATATCTAAGTTAGTTTTTGGATTTTTTTTTTTATTAAATTTTTTTATGAAATTTTTTTCCTCTTTTCAATAAAGTTTATTCGAAATGTGTACAACATTTTAAAAATCTTTCACAAATTTTTAATGCGAATTTCAGTTTTTTTTTTTTTTTTTTGCATTCTACGGCAATATTTTTTGACATTCATAAAAGAAATTCAGTTTCAAACTTTTAGCCCTAATATAATAAATTTTGTCCTTATATGATTGCGTCGTCAGATTTCAATTTTTAACGAATTTTAGACTTTTTTTTTTTCTTCTTTGTACGTATATATGTGTGCTCTGCAATGATTTTTTCCACATTAGTAAAAGGAATCTGGTTTCAATGTTTTAGCCCAATATAGTAAATGTTGTCCTCCTTTTAATGAAGTTTATTCAGAATTTGTACAGAAATTTTCGAATTTTTATGCGATTTTTTAATTCGTAAAAGGAATCCAGTTTCAATATTTTAGACCAGTTTAATAATTTTTGTCATATTTTGAATACAATTTATCCAGAATTGGTACAGCATTTTTAAAAAAAATTTATGCAGTTTTTTTTTGTTTTTTTTTTTCATTTTGTGATAATTCTTTCACATTCAGTTTCAAAAATTGGTCATGTGAGTAACAGGTCTAGCTAAGACAAGCCTATCCTTGATAAATGGAAAGTGGGTAGTAATAGAGAAGTCTCCCCTACCTTTTGTCTTGTGGAGGATAAATAGGAGAATTCTGACAATTTTGTACTGTTTCCAAGAACATAAAAAAGGATTTTGCTTTTTATGAGGTAATAAGCATTCACTGTAGATCAAGATTTTACAAGAGCTGAAATACAAGATAAAACTAGTTTTTTTTTTTTTTTTTTTTTTTTCCAGACTGTTGTGTTTTTTCAATGCAAGAATAAATTTATAGAGAACACTCGATTTTTTAAATTTTTGATAAGGCGAGTTTTGAAACTCACGTCCTCATATAATATAGATAATAAATGTACCAAAATACCACTAATTTCACATTTAATATTACACACAATATTATCACATAATTATTTTCGATTTTGAAAAATCTTCTATAATTTACAATACTTTAAATATTTATTTTTTACGTTCACAGTTACTTTCACCAAATCTATACATTCCCCTAAAATTATATCAACTTTGCTTGTAAGAAATAAAGTTAATACTCACATTTTTTTATCATGAAAAAACATTTCAAAATAAATGTAGATAAAAAAATATACCAAGGAAACGTTATTTCAAATTCTTTAGTCTTGGTGTCCTGGGCAGTTGCCCCGTTTAACATATGCTTGCACCGGGCCTGGGTAATAGTACAGAAAATTTTTAGCTTTCTCTTTGAAGGAAAGAATATCTTTAAACCAAAGAAACATAATGAAGGGAATGAAATTTTTTTTTTCCAACTGGATTAAATCATATTCAAGGCTGGAGTAGCACAGTTGAAGTTTATTCCAACAGAGCGAAAAATGTCCAGACCAGGGATCGAACCTGGATACTTGGCATGCCGTGCCAATGCCTTACCTGTTAGGCTATCCGGACCGATACCTGGCTGACATAATTCAAGTCCAACTAATAAGAGAGTGAATTATGTCAGCCAGGTATCGGTCCGGATAGCCTAACAGGTAAGGCATTGGCACGGCACGCCAAGTATCCAGGTTCGATCCCTGGTCTGGACATTTTTCGCTCTGTTGGAATAAACTTCAACTGTGCTACTCCAGCCTTGAATAAGAATACAAAGAAACATGTTATGATAATTTGGATGTTTAAATATGTATTGTAGTATTGTTTTCAGTTATAAATTACACTATTAAACAATTTTAAATGGTATGAAAAATAAAGAGAAAGGAAAAAATATTTTAATTCTTGATTCAACTGAAAGTTTTCTGTAGAGTTATGTCATCTTGTTTGAAAGGAATTGCATTCCAATAATTAAAAATATGCAGAAAAGCATTTTACTCTAACCATTTTCTTTTAAATGATTCAGAGTTGTGAGCTTTAAATTCATTTTTTTTTTTTTTTAAATCTTTCGTCTCCTCCTAATTCAATGCTTCTCTCCATTTGACACGTTCTTTATTCTTTTTTTTTTTTGGCATCACGCAAAGGTCTGTCTTTGAAGACTGGTCAAGCAGTATTGTGCTCTGCGATAGTTTAATTTTTAGGATTTTAATGAGATTTCTTAATGAGTTTCTTAAAATTTGTCCGTATTCCATGGTGATTTTTTAACATTCATGGAAGGATTCCTGTTACAACACTTTAGTCCACTGAAACAAATTTTGTCCCTTACGATTTTTGAACTTTTAGCGATTTTTAGAATTCTTTTTTTTTTTGCAGTAATTTTTTCAGTCACCGAAAAGGGGACTTGGGGGACCAAAAGGCATAAAAGGGAACTAAAGGGGACCTTTTCTTAAAAAGGGGACTTTGGGGGGAAAAGGGGGACCATTTGGGAGCCCTGTTGGAAAGGCCTTTGACCACTTACTCATGTTATCCATCTCCCGCACCCTTCCCCCCTCTTTGCCCCCAAGGGAAGGGCATTTTTATAAATTCAGATCCAGACCACTCATGTGACATATGGTTCGAAAGGCCTAAAGACCTGTGACGACTTATTCATATTATGCAGCTACTGTGCCCCTCCGCTCACTTTGATCCCTCCCCCAAGACATCTGGTCCGAGGTTCGTTCGTTTCGAGATTATATTTTTTTACAAGATTTTGTAGTGCGTGCACACCACGCCTGCTATACGGTGTCTTATAGCGGGTAACCTGTTCGTGATTTCATATTACAAGATTACGTATAACTTAGGGGGCCCGATTAAAGGAGGGGCCCACTAGCGGGCGAAGTCACCTAGTCTTTATTAACGCCGACTCATTCCAGTTCACCCGCAGACGATTCTTGATAAATGTATGACGTATATAATATATAATATATGATGTATAAAAGCAATTGGCAAACTGGAGTCATCGAGAAAAAAATTACACAATCGAAAAGTATCGAGATGTCCATACAATCGAGATAATCGAGAAAAACATCTCGTTATCGCCCATCACTACTGTGATGTATTTTAAAATGCACAATTTGGAAATAAAGTTTAGTTTGAAATGTAAAATCTTATCTTTTTACCACACTTTTTAGCAAAATATCGCTATTTTGGAGTCCTATTCTTCTAAAATATTTAAAATTTTTCCACTTAAAAAACAATGCTTATCAACTGACATCTTTTTTTTATTAAGTTCTAAGCTTGATCTTGAGTACAAGCTCGATATTAAGAATGTGTAAGATTTTAATGTGTTATGATTAGTCATTGCTTTATTAAATACGACATGATAAGCCATACTTATTTAAATTTTTTATTCCCGTGTATATTGTATTTTGTGAATACAGTATGGGACCTCAAATCCGGACTGGCCGGGACCGCGATCGTTCCGGATTTCGGAATTTTCCGGATTTCAGGTCCTTAACCAAAACAATAAAAAATCCCTGCCGGCCCGGCCTACAGGCAGAGGTAGATTTCGAAGTCAAATATACTAATTTCACAAACAAAAACTAAATCATGATTAGAGATAAATCCACTTTAACAATTTTATCAGGCCGCTTTTGAGGAGTTTTTATTTCATTTTTATATAATAGCTGGTTTTATCAGAATCGTGTTAGGGCGGTATTTAAAAAAAAAAAAATACTTTTCCATGCTCAACAACTCGAAATTTTCTGGCATAATTCCAGATTCATTTTTAATTAAAAAAAAATATGAAACTTGCTGACGTGATTTTTGAAGAGATTTATAAGCGACCTGTGTTTTTAGGTGCGTTCGTAATTATATAAATACGTAGCACCTATAGTCGTCGTTCAGTCCGTCCGTCCGTCCGTCCGTCTGTCCGTCCGTCCGTCTGTCCGCATGTAACAGAGCAAAAACTACCCAACCGAATGGTCTGAAATTTCAAATATATGATTGTTGCAAAATTTTGTCGAGCCATTTCAAATTTTATGAAAATCGGATATATAGTTTAATTACAGGGACAGTCAAAAGTTTTTCTTTACATTACGGCCAATGGGAAAAATTATTGAAAGTGCATTTTAATGATATTAGAGCCTTCCGAATGATCTGAAATTTTAAAGATATAAGTGTTGCAAAATTTTGTCGAGCCATTTCAAATTTTAGGAAAATCGGATGTATAGTTTAATTACAGGGACAGTCAAAAGTTTTTCTTTACATTACGGCCAATGGGAAAAATTATTGCAAGTGCATTTTAATGATATTACAGCCTTCCGAATGATCAGAAATTTTAAAGATATAACTGTTGCAAAATTTTGTCGAGCCATTTCAAATTTTAGGAAAATCGGATGTATAGTTTAATTACAGGGACAGTCAAAAGTTTTTCTTTACATTACGGCCAATGGGAAAAATTATTGCAAGTGCATTTTAATGATATTAGAGCCTTCCGAATGATCTGAAATTTTAAAAATATAACTGCTGCAAAATTTTGTCGAGCCATTTCAAATTTTAGGAAAATCGGATGCATAGTTTAATTACAGGGACAGTCAAAAGTTTTTCTTTACATTATGGCCAAAGGGAAAAATTATTGCAAGTGCATTTTAATGATATTACAGCCTTCCGAATGGTCTGAAATTTTAAAGATATAATTGTTGCAAAGTTTTGTTGAGCTATTT
Source organism: Maratus speciosus (assembly GCA_963932465.1). Classification (NCBI taxonomy): domain Eukaryota; kingdom Metazoa; phylum Arthropoda; class Arachnida; order Araneae; family Salticidae; genus Maratus; species Maratus speciosus. The sequence continues at coordinate 287,705,457 of OZ010800.1, read as the reverse complement.
CAAATTTTAGGAAAATCGGATGTATAGTTTAATTACAGGGACAGTCGAAAGTGTTCCGTTACATTACGGGGAATGGGAAAAATTATTGCAAGTGCATTTTAATGATATTACAGCCTTCCGAATGGTCTGAAATTTTAAAGATATAATTGTTGCAAAATTTTGTTGAGCTATTTCAAATTTTAGGAAAATCGGATGTATAGTTTAATTACAGGGACAGTCAAAAGTGTTCCGTTACATTACGGGGAATGGGAAAAAATTATTGGAAGTGCATTTTAATGATGTATCAGACTATGCGCTTTATGAAGTGCAAAAAAGTATACATTCAGTACAATATGGGGTGCAAAAAATAATTATAAAACTAGTTATAGTACGAACGCACCTCATTTGCCACGTTTGACGAGCAAATTCCAACTTGTTATTTTTTGTTCAGTTAATTAAAACTTGATATATATACAATTATTTTCTCAGAAGGACAATATTTTTCGTTTCTAACACAATCCGCTTCGGTAAATTCGGTTCAAAATGCCCTTTTTAACAGCATTTTAAAAAATATATTCTGCCTCTATCAAAACATCGACCATTACGGTACATTATATAGTTTCTGAGTAAGAAAACGTACCAATTGGAAGCCTTTGAGAGCAAAAATGAATTGTAAAATGAGTCCGAAAACAGGCAGTTTGGATTTGAATACACCCTTACTCAGATGATTTTTTTCTTCAACCGCTATGTATTTTTAATTTGTTTTTGCTGTAAGAATTGTTCCTATCCAAAACTTGTCTATATAGATGTTGTAGACAATACTAAGAAGATATATGATAAATTCATGGGGATTTTATATCTTTTGAATTGACGGAGTTGTGGATTTTTTTCTTCTTTAAACCCCCTTTTTGATTTCGTTTTTATTTTTTTTTCGCGGTACGAATTGGTCCTATCAAAAACTTGTGAATATAAAAGTTGTAGATAATGTTAAGGATATTTATAATAAAATTATTTGGATTTGATATCTTGAGAATTGACGAAGTTATGAATTTTTTTCTTCCAAAAACCCTATTTTTTGCGCCCCTTTAGCCCATTTTTAACTTTATCAAAAATATGTGATGCATAAAATTTTGGCCCTATTTTTAGAAGTAATAAAAACTTTAAACTGATTGGATATGTACAAAAGTAAAGAAGTTATAGGGGTTTTTCTGTTTTCACAAAACCCCTCCCTATTTCCATCCCCTTGGTCCGATTTTGCCCATTAACGAACTTGACCGAGAATGTATGCCCATTGATTTTATGTATCAGTTTGGAAGAGATTGGTGCAGAATTACGAACGTTATCGTGTCCAGAAGAAAGTGATATATATATATATATATATAGATAGATAGATAGATAGATATATAAAGTTTTTTACTGAGGGTGGTTTTGGGGTCTAGGGGTCATGATCGGTGTAGATCTGCAAAAATTTTTCAGAAATTCCAACATAGGAACGATCCCAATAGGTAGTATTTCATACGAAATCTACCTAATAAACAGATACAGTAGATGCCCATGGCAAAATTTTACATGCTGCGAAGCAGTCTATATCGCGAATTGCCATGTTTGGCTTAGAGTAAATAAACAGCCAAAAATGCAAATTATAAAAAATAATTGAAAATAAGGATTTTTTTTCTTAATACATCATATTCTTAGGAATATTAAAACATCTTTTAGAAAATGCGTCGTTGTTCACGAGAGCCGAGTTAGGCCTAGGAATCTATATCAGTTGCCGTGTAGGGCTTAGTTTAAGTAAACAGACGAAAACAAATTACAAAAAAAAGAATTTAAAATAAGAATATTTTTTAAGGGTGTATTCGAAAAAATATTTTTCCACCCTCAACAGCTCGAAATTTTCTGAGACATTTTCAGACTCATTTTTAAAAGTAAAAACATGAAACTTGCTGGGATGATTTCTGAAGACATGTTTAACATGCCGTGTGATTTCATTTTCAGCTCAATTAATTAGAATTTGATTTTTAAACAATTATTTTCTCAGTATGACCATTTTTTTCATTCCCAGATCGCCCGCTTCGGAAAATTCGGTTCAAAATGCCAACTTTGACAGCGTTTTTTACAGTATTTTCTGCATTTATCAAAAAATTAAGAAGCACCGCACATTATATAGTTTCTAAATAAGAGAATTTCCAAGTTTGATGCGTTTGAGAGCAAAAATGAATTTTAAAATGAATCGGAAAATAAGCAGTTTGGATCGGAATACACCCTTAAATCCTGCACATTATTAGCAACATTAAAACATCTTTTAGAAAATGAGTCGTTGTTCATGAGAGCCTAGCAAGGTCTAGGAATCTATATCGGGAATTGCAGTATTAGACTCAGTGAAAATAAAGAGAGAAACAATTAAATTTTTTAAATAAAATGTTCTAAGAAAGTTTAAATATAAACAAAAACAAGAGGAAATCTATTCAAACTCTATTCTTTTCGTATAAAAAGGACTTCGTAAATGTGTTATTAAGTTCGCGTTGTTTGATTGCACGAGAAAGAAATTATTGAGTTGCAAGCAAACAGAAAAAAAGAGCAAAACCAGTTTTTTTCCTCTATTAAAAAAAATAATTATCTCCATTGCTAATTGACTAATTTCTTTCAAATTTTCAGCAAGCTGCAATAATAGTAAATTAGCCTGTGTAACAAATTTTTATTAAAATATAATGTACCTCTAAAAAAAGGCCACTATAGAGTAACTGCAAAGAAAAACGAGATATCTGTCTGTGGTTTGTTTTGTTTATTCAACTTGTTTATTTAACTCTGTGAAGTGGGAAGTCAACGTTATCATGTGATCATCAGCTTTGGATGGATGGTATGTTTTGTCATGCAGAAAGAAACCATGCATAGATATTTTTTCCCCCTTTGAGTTAAAGAAAAAATATCTTTGGTACGGTGCTTACAAACAGAATTTTTTCGAAAAATGAAATTTGTTGAACATTTGAAGGAGAGGGGGGGGGGGAAGAGGAGATAGCAAAACATCTTTACATATAAAAATTGTAAATATATTCTATGCATCTTCTAAAAATAGTTCTTCTTTCTGGTTATTTATTTGTTGTTTTTGTGTTTTCTATTAAATGAAGAACAAGGTTTCTTTTTAAAATAAATTTAAAATGTGTGCACACACTAACTTTTCTAACTCTGTCAGCAAATAGTATTTAGATTAAAACTATAATATAAAAACATTGCAACAAACTTATTCAGTTGAGTGCAGTTGCTTAGTCTTCCTTAGTTGGAAACTGTGTTACCTATGCGCGTAGCGCCATCTATGGGCGTTTTCCGGAATTATTTATTCCGTCTCGTCGCGGAATTTCAGATTCCTTTATTCATTCCGGATTTTGGGTCGTCCGGATTTTAGGATTCCGGATTTGAGGTCCTGTACTGTATGACCTAAATAGATTTGGTATGTTTTATAGGAAAAGACTGATCTGCGAAAAAGAAAAAACAAGTAAGAAAAATCATGCGTTAAGCATAGATTATAAAACACTTTCCAATGCTTCCTGAATGCTTTAACAAGACATCGTAATTTAGGGAAATAACGTAAATAAGATAACAAAGTAAACATTTTAGAAAACGCATATAACATTTGAAAAACTGATTTCAGCAGTTACCGTCCATAGCCAAATATGTTTTCTAATTCTTTTGAACAGTCCTGTGTTTGATCTGTAGGTTGATATATATACTATATAATGGGGGAAATTTAGTTTAGCAATTGAAACATAACAGGTTGAAATTTTTTTCAGCAATTTATACTAATAAATGGAAAGATACTAAATACTTTTGTACAATCCTGTAGTTTACCTAGAACCTTTATTACACGCCACTATTTAGTTAAAATTTAATTCAAACTATGACACTTTTAAAATTGCTGAAATCACATTTCCAGAAATTATGATTTACAGACGGCAATGTATCCAATTCTTTACGTGACCCTGTATATCATTTTATCTATATTCTACAACATTTCTTAGCAAATTAAATGCAGTTCAGCGTAAAAAAGAACAACTCATTTAAAAACCACCTTTAAACAATTTGAACCTTTACGAGTACTTTTGTGTAGCCCTGTATATGAATTGTAGCATTTATACACACCATATACTGTGCATAAATATAGTGAATCATAAAAGCGCATATCATAATTAAAAATGCATTTCCAGCAATCATCGCTAATGAACAGTACTTCGGATACAATATAGTATTGAAATATTTTGTATGTCCCTGTAAATTCTATATGCACTTCGTATTATACATGAAATAATTTATAGTATGTAAACTTCAGCGACGTATATAAATTTCATTATATATGAAATAGATTAACATAATTAAAGTACGCCACAAACAATTCCCTCCACCCCTATATCATTATGTATTGGAATTCCTTTTTTAGCCCTGTAAATGAACAATAACTATTCTATACATCGCATATTCAGCAGAATGCATATTTAAATGCGCTTCATAAATGCATATCAATTTTACTCCTTTTGAAAGCGTGTAAAATCATTAAAATTCCTTTGAAACGATTTTTTCCCATAGGCCGTAATGTAACGGAATACTTTTGACTGTCCCTGTAAATGAACTAAACATGATACAAACTTCATTAGAAATAAGGAACGGGCTAATAAGGAAGCTGGTAAACGTCAATATCTAAATGTTTCAGGGCAATCCGAGTTTATTTACGATAGTTAGAGTGCGGACAGACGGCTACACAAAAACGGACAGGCAAACCGAAGTTAAACACTGTTAATCTGTTTAAAAAAATATTCATTCCTATATTATGTAAATAAATATGACTTAAAAAAATATATACTAAAGTAGTTTAATCTATAAACTTCCTATTAGACACGAAAAACTTTTTATTTCAATGTTTAAATATCATATTTTACTTTTAGTGCCAATAATTACGTATATCATAAACTTAGAAAATAATTTTATAATAGACGAAAATTTAATAAACGCTTCAGAATGTCTATAATTAAATGTTAGATTAAAATCACAAACAAAAAAAATGCTTATATACAATTAAAAAAAAAATAAATATACCAATTTGAAAAACACTAAAAATAATAATTAATATTTATAATTGTACTATTAAACAACAATAAATTATAATAGATAATTTAAATGTATTATTAGATTTAACAATATCTCAAAAATCTTTGCATATGTTATAAGAAATTTCTATTATTTTATAATTTTGGCAAATGCTAAATCTGAAAACCATTGGTATGAAGATTTATGATTTTAAATAATAATTTAAAATATTATTAGCACTAAAAGAAAAATCTTTGAAAAGTTTCACTAGTGTAATACGTAAAAATACATTTTCCTAATATAATGCTAATTTCTAATCTGAAATAGTTTCGTAATATCATAATAATCGAAAATCGTATTTAACTCCAAAATAATAATGTCTATAACTATAACTACTGTAAGTGTTAGTAATCAGGAAACACAAAACGGTAAGAAGCCGAAAAAAATTCCAAATCATTGTCTCAACATATTTTCAATCTCAAGTAACAGCAAATTAATCTTTAAATTAATTCCACTATGAATGCAGTTATGAATCAGTCTCTGCGCAGCTGTTTTTTTTTTCTTTTCTTTTTAAGTGATCGCAGATTAAGATATTTTTCAACGCAGCATCGAATAGGAAAATGTTTCTGAAAACAATTGCAGAACAGTCCCTTACTAATATAACATAAAACTATTTAAGTCGTCATAATATACAAAACAGGGATAAAACATTTAAATTAAATAAGACTTACATTTACGTCCCATTTATAATATCCGTGTATTTGTAATATTTTAAAATGGCGGGCTTCTTTCTCTTATTTTATAAAAAAGTGTTGTAGACTTCGTGATGTTCTAAACAGAGTAAACTTCCGGCGTCTCCTCTTCTGTGAGCAGACGATTTTGATTTTCAGCAGATGTTCTTTTTTACCGTTATTTGTTTTTGAATACAAAAGATTTCGAACTCAAATGCGCAATAATTTTATGAAACTGTCTTTAATTAAAATTTTCTTTTTGAAGAATTTTCCAATGTGTTTTATCTTTTCTTTTTATCGGTTACCAAACAATTCAAGTTACAATGGATTGTAAAGGTTCTTTTTTGTAAATAATAATAATAATAATAATAATAATAATTAGAGTTTATTAGATAAAACTTTGTTTAAATTTTTAAAATGAGTAAATATCAATTTAAGGGTAATAATGAACCCCCACACCCCTTTTCTAAAAGTAAAATTTGTTTCACACGTAATAAACACAAAATATCACTCACCCGCAAGAAAAGTGACACATCTCGACAAAAGTAAATTTCACAGGAGAGGCAAAAGAAAATGTGCATGATTTTACTTTCACATGAAATTATAGCACTTAGCTTTGCATGCAAGAATTGAAAAGTGCATAAAAGCGTAAAGCACATAAGAATGAAAACGTAGGATGTGGTTTGGAGGGTTGGATAATTTTACCTCATTACATAATCCACCCCTCTTCTTTGGTCACAAATGGACATATAGCATAAAAACGTGATTTTCCGTGTAGCTAAACTTATGAAACTGTTTGTGCAGCAAGACGCACCTATGACAAATCTTTTAGTGGAATAAAACGCAAAATGAATTTTTGAGAGATGTGTCACTTTTCTTGCGGGTGAGCGATATGTTCTTAATAAATAAAAAAGGATTATCGAGGATAAAATAAAAGAATTCTTTGTCAATCTGCCAATCTTTTCATATTAATTTTCTGTAAAATAAAACAATTTGTAAAATAACTTTTTTTTAAAGTCATATCTCTAAAATACAAATCTGAAATACGAATAATTAATTATTATCATGCATTTTGCATAAATTTTGTATATTTTTTTTTATTTTCGGAAAATGTTAATTTATTTGAAAAGTCTGAAAGAAGTAGAATTTTTTCAAAAATACTTACTTAAAATAGTTAAATAGTTCCACTAGATTAATATTAACACAATTATTCTAATTGGTAAACAAATAATGTTAGATGTAAAATATTAATGTAACTTATTAGATGTTTACATCTAATAAGTTAAATAGTTGTCAGGAAAAAAACTCTCTCAAGAAAAAAACTCCGACTAAACTCTGAAGACTCTTTCTACTTGCTCATTAAAAGCTGCAGACTTAAATATAATAGAAAATATTTATTTTGAAACCACAGAAGTGTTTCGAATACCACTGGTTGGCAAAAAAAAAAAAAAATAGTTTCCTCTCTGCAAACTAAATACTGTACAGATTTAATACTCCTAATTCTAAATATGTTATCCAAATTGCTTTAATGCTTGTATCGTGAACTTTATATATTATGCCCCCCCCTTCGAGGCAGAATTTACCATTTGCTATCCACTGATACATTTTCATTCCTCATGCCGCTGTAACTCGGGACTGTTTAAAATATTTCTCTCCATTTTCAAAGATTTTAAAAGTTCATATTTTTTTCACACTGTGACTTACAATATGGTGTTTTTTTTTTTTTTTTGGTCACATATATGACGTGATGTACGTTACATGCAATGACATAACAATGACGTCTCAATTTTTTTTTTTTTAATTGATAGAAAAATATATAATTTTACAGTAAATAACATGTTTTGAAGAATTTTTGTAATTTTTTAAAGTTTTCTAAGAAGTTCACATCTCAGTCACAACGTGACGTCACTGAGTGGTGGCATTTTGGTCACAGATGTGACGTGACCACAGTGACTTACAGTGACGTCATAATGACGTCATCGTGACCATGCATGCTATGAGGGTAGATTTTTTTTTTTTTTTTTTTTTTTTTTTTAATGCTCTGAATAGTACAACAGTAAAATTTCCATTCTTTTATGAGAAAACTTCCGAGTTATGATACTTTAAATTTATGACATTTCGGAGCTTTCTGGCACTAAAAACATACAGACGATTTTTTAATGAGGGAAAATTTCGAAATTTCATAAACTTTAAAGTATAACTTGGTACCATCATAAGCCAAGAGATCCCTGGTCCAGACATTTTTCACTCAGTTGGAAATTTACATCTGATAACTCGGTGAGTTTTGACCGCAGAAAAAAAAAATTAATTTTTTACTGTTCTACTTGTCAGAGGATAGAGAAAAATTTTCTTAATATGACTTAAAAGATACAGGGAACGTATAAAAATTTAAAATGTGTAACTTTTTGAAAATTAATGGAGGACTATTTCATTAACATAATATTTCCCACTTTATTTCGAGCACTTTTATTATTTGAAGTGTCTAAATATCTCAAACAGGTGAAAAATTAAAGCGTGTTTAGCTTTTTCTGGGACACCCTGTAGCTACTTTCATCAATAAATAATTATATAGACCTTGGTAGAACATCGTAAAAGTTAATTTATTGCTATTACTTTGTTTTAAATTAAATAGTTACACTTAATATTAGTTTTCATTCATTTTGGGTTTGCGGTTCTTTTCGTGTCGCGGTATAGTGAGAACTATTTTTGTGAGCTTGTGTCGGGTTGACTTTAAAATATATTTCCGATCGAGCGTTACTCGACTAGTGCAGAATTCCAGACCAACGTTCGGTGCCTAAAACTTTATGCAACTACCTCTGCTAAGCCGCGTAGAACTGAACTAGAAAACTGCGATGCCCAGCTCCTTGAATTTATGGTCAGTAATTCATTTAATCACATTAAAAAATTATAAATTTTTGTAAAAAAATATACGTTTTTAAATTATTTCATAGGATAATTATTTATCTGACTTTACAAAATCAGGTTTGTTTTTAATTCTTAGATCAAAAGAAGTCATTAATATTCTTTACGCTTTAAGGTATTTAAAATGATACAGAGTCTCTTAAGGGCCCCTAACATAGTTACTAGATCAGCAGAATATCGGCCAGCTTATACCATAGATTAACATACAAGATGGGACATTTACGGCAAAATCTGTAATGGCAACAGTACTAGCGTCACTACCGACAAGGCGGAAGAATTAACAAGCCTCCGAAATTTACCTATGTTGAAGAAATGTGTTTACGCTCTATGTTTTGAATATCTATTCTTTCCTAAAACGAAGCAGGTATCAGACGATATTCTATTCATGCTTGCTTTATTTATTTAGCTGTTTTCTTTTTTAATCGTTCTTGTAACGTTCACCTTTTACGTAAAAAATGATAATTAGACTAATAATATAAAAGAAAAACCCTAGAAAATCAAATCCGGGTATTGTGTCAATTTATTCAATTCATATCGAATAAAGTTTTATTGAGTGTCATGTCAGTACCCCTATTTATTTTTAACTTTTAGATTTAAATAATACTAAAAATTTGTCGAAAGGAATTTTTCCCATCGGTGATTTTATTATTATTTCTTATACGTTAATATTATAAATATTAATGAATTGATTGTACGTTATTTACATTAAAAACAATATTTTTATTTTATCTGTAAGGAACTGAAAATGCGTAAATTTTAAAAGATTATTGTAATGATTGTTTAATACGTTAAACTTCATAAATTAATAAAACATCGGCTATAAAAATTTCCCTACCGAATGGGAATAATTATGAAATTTTCTGGACGCGCAATATTTCGTATACTTTTATACCATGCCATTGCTGTTGATATATAGCATTCAAGACGAAATTTTTACCTTGTTTTTCGTTGCACTTAAATCGTTCACTCATTCACTCATCAAAAAAAAAAAAAAAAAAAAAAAAAAAAAAAAAAGCATATATCAGTGCATGAACATAGAATAGATATTAGATATATAAAATATAATATCTATTCTATGTTCATGTATCGGTGTAAGGTTCTATTGAAAACGTAAACATTCAACATTAAAAAAAGAAAGACCACAATAAGGCAGATACTCAATAATAAAAATATCACAAGGATGGGGAGTTTCTTCCCCATTGTCACTAAAGGCGCTACGATCATAATCGCATTACCATTACGCTCTATAAGAGCATCCGATCGCGTATGTTAATCTATGGCTTATACAGCGTGCCCCCAAATTCATCTGCCTAACTGTAAGGGAAGGTACACACAGAGAAGCAATTTTGGAATAGCAATGTGGGGTTGGAAATGAAAATTTTTGGCGAAAAACAAGAAATGCGGAGGAAATGAGATTTATTGACAGAACAATTACAGCAAGTGATCAAAAGTGCCACCACCCACATCGATACATACCTGGCAGCATCTAGCAAGTGATTGGCGTATTCTTTCGAACGTTCCATCTATGAGATATCAGCCGATTCTTATGGGGACTTTACTGCAAGACTTTTAGTTGTTGCTGCAAATATTCGGGAAACACTTGGAATCTGGGTAAAGGTACGCCAATCACTTGATAGACGCTGCCATAGTGGCAGATTTGAGCACTTACTGTAATTGTATTGTCAATAAAACGCTCGTTTTCATTCCCTCCGCATTTCTTGTTTTTCGCTAAAACTTTTCATTTCCGACCCCACATTGCTATACTAAAATTGCTTCTTTATGTATATTTTACCTTCCCTTACATATTGGCCCAGGAATTCGGGGACACCCTGTATATATTTTTACTTTCTTCTATCTTTACAAGAAGAAAGTATTGGATTCGTGAAAATTTTCGACTTTCGGTTTTCGACAAATTTACACGTTTTAGGGGTCAGAGATTCCGAAATGCATGTTTTTACAAAATGTCTGTCTGTGAGTCTGTCTGTATGTGACACAAATTTTGTGCGTCCTCTATCTCAAGAACTAATGCACGAATTCAATAAAAAATTATATTCAATTATTCCCTAATATAAATTGGTGCTGATTAGTTTTTGGTGTAAATCGCTCAACAGGTACTATGCAGCATTTTTCACGATTTCCGCAATAGCTCAATCTACAGACCTAATGCACGGATTTTCATCAAACTTCAGATTCAGTTAGTCCTTGACATTTATTGACGTTATATACATTTTTGGTACAAATCGTTCAACAGGTGGCGCTGCTATGCAGTATTTTTCGCCATTCCCTCAATAGCTCAATCTCCAGAACTAACTCATGAATTGTCATCAGATTCAGTTAGTCCTTGACATGAATTGACGTTTCGTACATTTTGGTGTAAATCACTCAAGAGATGGCGCTGCTATGCTGCATTTTTCAGAATTTCCACTATAGCTCTATCTCAAGAATTGATCTTTGAATTTTCATCAAACTTCAGATTCAGGTTTACCTTGATATCAATTACAGCTGTTTATGTCATTTATGTAGAAGAAAGTTTTGTGATGGCCACAACATACTAGTTTAAATTAAAAAATATATATCTTTTTCTTACTTTCATATTTTCTTTTTTTAACTTTTCCATCAAAGTACTGCGGTCAGTTCACGATATTGATTCAGTACATTTATAACGATTTCGTATATGTTTTTTTTTTTTTTTCAAGATGACACTGATTTCAAGAGAAATGAAATAAAAACTAGTGGGAAAAATCAGGAAAAAAGAAAACACGAAATCCATTTCCTTTTAAATTTTTTTGTTGTTAAATATTGACTTAGCAGGGCTCCTTGAAAAGATTTTCCGGTTTCCATGGTGACAATTCTATGAAATCTAAATCTAAGCAGGACGTCTTTTACCTCTAACAGGCGTCGAAGTGTCGTGCTGTGAACTTATATTTATAAGGAATAACTTTAACATGAATGAAAATAACATTAAATGAAAAATGTTTATATTATGCGTTTAAAAAAACTGTGAAAAGTAAATATGGTGATTTTGATATTTAAATAAATAATTTCTAAAATGGATTAATACCGGGTGTCCCAAAAAGGACTGACTGATTTTAAAATTCAATAACTTGCAAACGGTGACAGATATTTAAAAAATTCTTGCAGGAGGGTTATGCATAAGGTCAAAAGTTTTATTACAGTGATTTTCGATTTTAGTTCGAATTACAAACAATAGATGGCGCTGTAAGCAATAGTCGCTAAATACAGGCTCGATTTCTGGTCCTTTCTGTTGTTCCATGCTGAAAAAGGAGATGGAAATGTATTATCCGGCCCACGAAGTACCGAAAATCGAGCCTGAATTCAGCGTCTATTGATCGCAGCGCCATCTATTGTTTGTAATTCGAACTAAAATTGAAAATCACTGTAAAAAAACTTTTGATCTTATGCATAACCCTCCTGCAAGAATTTTTTAAATATCTGTCACCGTTTGCAAGTTATTGAATTTTAAAATCAGTCAGTCCTTTTTGGGACACCCGGTATATACTAATACTAGCTGTTTAACCCGTTCTGTGCACGGGAGTTCGTGAATTTAATTCTAAAACCAAAAATAAAAATAACTATTCGATTTAGTAAAATATTTTTCAACTACTGTGCCTTTTTTTTAAATGAAATTTAATTTATCATGTTACTATGGCAGCATACGATAAAACGATATCTTTGGAATAAGGGAATAAATAGAAAAAAAAGTTTTGTTGATGTTTGTGATAAAATGTGTTTCTTTATTTTTAAAAATTTGCAATAATTAAGTGCAATTAAATAATCTCTAATTATTTGCATGTGAGGTAAAATAATTATCGTAATGCCCGCTAGAGCTTCTTAGCATTGCAAGCATGGCAAAACTGCATATATATTAAGCGTACAATGTTTTCGCTGGAATCTGGAGTATATTGACACAGCTGCGCCATTTGGAGGACGGGGTTGATAATGCAAATACGCGGGTTTTCAGTATGACGTCATATGACAGAATATCCACTATCTGTGCATATTTTCTGAATCTATACTCACTTATGGAAGATGAATCTTGTTTATCAGATTTATTGCAAAATACTTTTATTACAGTTTGTTTTGATAAAATTATGTACATTAAAAAAAAAAAAAAAAATAGTCACAATAGCATTTTAATTTCGGGAGAAAAAGCACTAATGCTACGAAAGCCTTAGTGCCTTTTGCCCTTAAACTAAAATGACATTGCGACTTTTTTTAAAATACACATATTTTTTATTAAAACAAGCTGTAACAAAAATATTTTGCAATAAATCTGGTAAACAAGATTCATCTTCTGTAAGTAACAATTTGGAATTCGTGATTGAATTTTTAACAGGGATTCTTTAAACGGCTTTGTAAGTTAAAAAAAAAAAAATCTAATCTAGAGATTTTAGGAAAATTATTGAAGTTATTAGACTAGCAAAATATTTAAAGAAATAAATGAACAATATTTGCTTGTTTAATAGTACAACATTTAATGCATGCATTTTAATTAAAGTGATTCCGATTATAAAATGAAATGAGTTTTGAATGATGAATGAAATATTTGTAAGTTATATGTAACATGAGTGCAATACGATCAAAAGAATATTGGAAAGTTATCGTCTGCGCTTGATAAACGAAGAAAAGAACTTAAAATTGAATATTTTTTTTAATATTAAAGTCTATACATACTCTAGTCTAAACATTCATAAACGTTTTATTCTCATCGGGAATACAACCGTGTATATAATTTTTTTTTAATAACTTCAGCACATCAAGAATTCCGTAAAAAATGAGACTAAAAAATTCTATCTTTACATATTAACTACTTACTAATTTTTATGCGTCGTTTTTCATTACATTAATAAAACATAATTAAAATCGAACGTATTTAAATCAGCAACATTTGTATTATATAATTAAATAAGATTTTATCTTTTTTTAATAAATTGAAATAAAAGCACGTAACTAACTTGTTTTACTCTTTGGAAAAGGACAGAGATGAATTCTTCCAGGATAAGAATTTTCTTACAATTTCGAAAATTACAGCTATTCGATGGCCAACATTTTACCATTTTAACAAATAATATTAGTTCTAAAAAGAACTGTTTTTAGGTAGATTTCGTAAGAAATACTACCTATTGCAGTCGTTACCATGGTGCGACTTTTGAAAAATTCCTTCATAACTTTTTATTATAGGACCCCAGGAACCCAAAACCACCCCCACCTAAAAAGTTTATATATATATATATATATATGTATGTATGTATGTATGTACTAAATTTTGTCCGCACGATAAAAGTCGCAATTATGCACGAATCATCTTCAAACTCGCCAACAACTTTGAGATGGCTAATATCTCGGAGGGGATTGAAAATGGGCGAAATCGGCCCAAGAGGGTGGAAATGGGGAGGGTTCAAAATTTTGAATACTTTCTTAACATGATACTGATAAAACCAGCTCTTACACAACAATGGCAGGAAAAAAATAAAAGTTTTTCGTTATAGCAGTTGCCAACAATTAAAAAAAAAATCAAATAATAAAATTCTCACCACAACAATTACTTTTCTTTTGCAAAATTTTCACGTGTAAAATTAAATAGTTTGACAAATTGAAAACAAATTGAATATTACGTCATAAGTTTCCTAGAGCAAGATTTCAGCATGAAAACTCAAAATAAATAGTTTGACGAATTAAAAAAATATGTATATTGCGTCATATTGGAAATATAATGGACCTCAGCAGGTGAATATGTAACGCCATGTAAGTTTGAAGAAACGTATTAAAACATGATAAAAACCCGACTATGGAAATATTAACATATTTTAACACTTTAAGGTTCTCTGAATTTTTTGTAGCCATTTTTTAAACCTATTCCATATATATGTGTGTGTGTATTCGTGTATATTACAATTTTCACAAAAAGTTTAGATCCCTACAGCTCGCTCTTTGTGAAGAAACTGGGTTTTATCTCTAATCTTGATTTAAGTTTTGTTGGAGAATTTAGTACTTAACATCGAAATCTACCTCCGCCTGTAGGCCCGAGCCGGCAGGGATTTTTTTAGGTAGATTTCGTAAGAAATACTACCTATTGCAGTCGTTACCATGGTGCGACTTTTGAAAAATTCCTTCATAACTTTTCATTATAGGACCCCAGGAACTCAAAACCACCCCTACCTGAAAAGTTTATATATATATATATATGTATGTATGTATGTACTAAATTTTGTCCGCACGATAAAAGTCGCAATTATGCACGGATTGCCCTCAAACTCGCCAACAACTTTGATATGGCTAATATCTCGGCGGGGATTGAAAATGGGCGAAATCGGTCCAAGAGGGTGGAAATGGGGAGGGTTCAAAATTTTGAATCCTGTCTTAACATGATTCTGATAAAACCAGCTCTTACACAACAATGGCAGGAAAAAAATAAAAGTTTTTCGTTATAGCAGTTGCCAAACAATTAAAAAAAAAAAAAAATTCTGACCACAACAATTACTTTTCTAATTCTAAATTTTCACGTGTAAAATTAAATAGTTTGACAAATTGAAAACAAATTGAATATTACGTCATAAGTTTTCTAGAGCAAGATTTCAGCATGAAAACTCAAAATAAAATAAATAGTTTGACAAATTAAAAAAATATGTATATTGCGTCATATTGGAAATATAATGGACCTCAGCAGGTGAATATGTAACGCCAGGTGAGTTTGAAGAAACGTATTAAAACATGATAAAAACCCGACTATGGAAATATTAACATATTTTAACACTTTGAGGTTCTCTGAATTTTTTGTAGCCTTTTTTAAAACCTATTCCATATACATGTGTGTGTGTATTCGTGTATATTATAATTTTCACAAAAAGTTTAGCTCCCTACAGCTCACTCTTTGTGAACAAACTGGGTTTATCTCTAATTTGATTTAAGTTTTGTTGGAGAATTTAGTACTTAACTTCGAAATCTACCCCCGCCTATAGGCCCGAGCCGGCAGGGATTTTTTTTAAATAATTAACTACAACAAATAAATTAAACTAGGACTTCCCTCAGAGGGATTAGTCTGAGCGATATTACTGAAAACATAGATTTAATATTAACATGTGGAAGCAAAGAAAATGAGATGTTATCTTTAATTGTCCTTATACTGCGATAAATTGAAATGATGAAAATAAACGAATCGTAGAACTACAAAATCTTATATATAAATTCGTATACACTGTTTAAAAAAATGGGAAATCAAACCATTCAAGACAGCCATGCATGGATATAAAATTGAAAGTACGCAATATATTAAAAGTAAAATAGAAAATGAAACACTAAATTACTTATATCGGAATTTTAACTGTATTAAATGATGTCAAGAGCATAATCAGACGCTCCGCACCAATTTGAGTAACTTTAAATGACAAATATATTATGTTTAAAAAGAATGGACTATACTTTATATAGTGTGTGCTCCCCCGGAATAGTTAATATTATACAATATCTGTTTTCCACGAATGCAATGAGGTTGTCGATAACATTTAAGGAATTCTCTCCTCAAAATCTAATATAGTATCAAAGTACCGAATACATCATCAGTGGCATGCAATGCTTCGTTAGAGTGTGTTTTAGATATGCTCGATCGGATTTAAATGATGAGTGTATGCTGGCCACTACATACGCTGTATTGTTTTGTTTTCAAACATATTCTGCACAAGTTGAGCTGTATTTAGCATGTATTAAATAAAAGAAATCGGCAATGATTACAACATAAAGTATGACGCAAGATCTGAATATATCGTCTGCATAACTTTTGAGCTGTCAAAGTGTCATTTGAAGTAATTTACAAATCCATACATATTTATTCAGGAAATCATGCAAGCTAACATACGCATATATGAACCCGATTATAAAATTTCACCAGAATAAGTTAATACATAAAAAAGCTACTAATGATAATTGAGAATATGACCTTATGATAAAATGTCTAGAAAAATGAATCGGATAAAAAATTCATATCACATTTAAAACGGCACTTCCCTCTGTTAGTGGCCTTTGCGAGAGAGAGAAAAGCCTAGAGAAGGAACACTTTAACAAGTACTTTCGGGCAACCTACTCACTGTTTCATACAGGTCTTTATTCAATATTTACACAATTTATTTAATGCTAGGTGGGTATCTATCAGTTTTGTTGCATTTAAATCGTATGTTTTGCGGAGGAAATGCAGCATTATGAAATATTTAAAGTTGCTGTACCTAATAATTCCAAATTAATGGTAATTGAGATCGCTTTCCGTTAATTTCATCTTTTTAAATTTTAAATTTTTTAGAAACCATTCATAGAGACAATTGTATATTTTAAAACTAACCCGAAGCAAAATTTCAAGATTTTGGGCTCAGCAGTAACACAAAAATAGAAAATTTTTGAAAGTTTTTTGTTTTTGCACAGTTTTATATAGCGACATTTTTAGAAATTGTTCTA
Source organism: Maratus speciosus (assembly GCA_963932465.1). Classification (NCBI taxonomy): domain Eukaryota; kingdom Metazoa; phylum Arthropoda; class Arachnida; order Araneae; family Salticidae; genus Maratus; species Maratus speciosus. Next base: position 287,688,289 of record OZ010800.1, on the reverse strand, counting down.
TTGGGAGAATTTACGTTATGATAAATACAGCCATGTCAATTTTCATGTTTATATTCCTAACAATTCCATGTACTTCGTTACTTAGATCATCTTTAGATCTTTTTCCGCTTTGTTTAGTCTTTCTATTTTTTATAATTCGTTCTACAACGAGCATTTACATCTTATTAATTACTACCATGCCAAAGTTCTAGTTTCTAACCCCAACAGTATCCCAAAAATTTCAGTATTCCAAATAAATCATAGTTTAGAACCTTTCTAGAAATTTTTACGTTTATCCGTCAAATTGAAACTTTTAGAGGGCGTTCATTACGAGTATTTACATCTTAAAAGTAACTACCTCACCAAATTTAAAGTTTCTAACCCAATCAGTATCACAGAAATCGCAATTTTAGAACTTTTTTGCTCCTGCAGCGATGTAGGTTCTTGCACTGACATAAAATAGTCTTTTTCTCGGAGCAGAGATGGCCACCAACATTTTTTTAAGTTGGCTATGTAGTTTCAGAGATAACATCTCACAAACGTACAAGCATTAATAATATTATATACTTTATAATATTATAACGCTTTATAATATTAGCATTAGATGTACAGATACAAAAGCCATTTATCTGTTACAAACTAAAGTGCCGGCGTTGCCCAGAATTTGAAGGACGTTTGTTCTGAAAAATCAACTTCAAAATTTAACATACAACACAAAACAAACATTAAAAAAAGCAGACGAAATGTTGTATGAATGAATCATATGAAAACGCTATATAAAAATGTATAAATGTATATAACAGACGCAAAAGAATACAGCTATAAATGAACTTATTTCAATTTATAATTGGAGCAATAATGTTAAAATAGGCCAATATTTCCCTAATCGGGTTTTTATCATGCTTCAATACATTTTTCACACTCATATGACGTTATACTATATCTACCACGTCCTTTATATTTCCAATATGACGTAATATTTTCCTCTTTCTCGTGGAAACCTTGAAATAGAAAAGTTATGAAGTTATATTCACTTTCATTTAAATTCGTGAAACCATTTATTTCATTTTCATATTTCACGTGAATATCTTGCAATAGAAAAGTTATGACGTAATATTCACCTTTTTTAAAAATTCGTCAAACTATTTATTTCATTTTCATTTTTCACGTGGAAATCTTGCAGTAGAAAACTAATTGTTGTAGTAATAATTTTATTGTGTTTTTTAATTGTTGGCAACTGCTATAACGAAAAATGTTTAAATTTGATAAGAAATTGCTGTTAAATTGGTGTTTTTTTATTAATTAAAAATTAACTATAAATTATTTCGATTCCGGATTACTTTAGTTGCCTCGGCCATGTTTTAATACACATGTATGTATCTTTTCACAATTTTGGCTTCCAAATTGTGGATTTTTATAGAATTACAAACAGACAGATAGACAAGTTTTCATTTTTATATATCTCTCTATTCTAAAAAAAGTAACTAACGCTGTCACCGCCGCCGCCGCCAGTTTTGAATTTTTTGTGACCGGAGGTCTTTCTTCGTTAATATTAAGAAAACTATTGCATACAAAAATATGAAAATCGGTGGTATTATAGCGAAATGTTTAATCAACACGCTAATGCATACACTTTTCAAATCGAAGAATTATTTTAAGAGATATTTAATGCTAAAGTTGGACAAAATCGTTCCATTAAAAAAATTTTTATAGGAGCAAAAGCTATACATGTGAATTTAATCATTTTTAGATCTTTTTATTCAATAGAAAATCCCGGTGTGCAGATTTCATTAATTTTTTTAATTTGACTCATTTTTGAGGTTTTATTTCTATTTTAAATTCAAATATTCAGCATCTTGACTGATATTTTTTACATATTTTAGAAAATGGTATTAATTTAAACTGTTGCCAACTGTATAAACAGCGCAAACAATAATGTTTGCTTCAAATAAAAAAATTATTTACACGTTACTATTATAAACAGAAAAAAACCTTCAAATTAGAATTAAATAATTAGGTATAAAAAGCAGGCACTTATTGGAAATTACGCCATTAAAACTATATTTACATGTGAATTTTGAAAGAGAAAGGATATTGTAAAATAAATTCATTAACATGCGTTAGAAGTCTGAAATAGAAGAAATTGCGTCACATTACACTTATTATGCAAAATGAACAAAAAATAGTATTGCAAAACAGTTTAAATTTAAAAATTGCGCAAGACAAAATATTAGAGGTTAAATATTAGATTTTTTCAAAATTTTATTATTTGTCGTTTGATGTGAGAGGTTCAGCTATAAGTATGCAAATTTTCATGTCTCCAACATAATTAGGGGCTGAGTTAGAAAAATTGCTTAAAATACACAAGTTAGAGCCCAGAGGGTTAAATATGACTTTTTCAAAATTTTATGATTTATCGTGTTATCGCAAGTGTTCAGCTATAAGTATGCAAACTTTCATGTCTCCAACTTAATTAGTGGATGAGTTAGAAAAATTGCTTAAAATACACAAGTTAGAGCCCAGACGGTTAAATATTAGACCTTTTTTCAAAATTTTATTATTTGTCGTTTGGTGTGAGGATTTCAGCTATAAGTATGTAAAATTTCATGTCTCCAACTTAATTAGGGGATGAGTTAGAAAAATTGTTTAAAATACATAAGTTAGAGCCCAGAGGGTTAAATATTAGACTTTTTAAAAATTTTATTATTTGTCGTTTTATGCGAGGTGTTCAGTTATAAGTATGCAAAATGTCATGTGTCCAACTTAATTAGGAGCTGAGTTAGAAAAATTGCTTAAAATACAGAAGTTAGAGACCGGAGGGTTAAATATGACTTTTTCAAAATTTTATGATTTATCGTGTTATCGCAAGTGTTCAGCTATAAGTATGCAAACTTTCATGTCTCCAACTTAATTAGGGGCTGAGTTAGAAAAATTGCTTTAAATACACAAGTTAGAGCCCAGAGGGTTAAATATTAAACCTTTTTCAAAATTTTATTATTTGTCGTTTGATGTGAGATGTTCAGCTATAAGTATGCAAAATTTCATGTCTCCAACTTAATTAAATTAGGTGCTGAGTTAGAAAAATTGCTTAAAATACACAAGTTAGAGCCCAGAGGGTTAAATATTGGACTTTTTCAAAATTTTATTATTTGCCGTTTGATGTGTGGTGTTCAGCTATAAGTATGCAAATTTTCAAGTCTCCGACATATATAGTTTCTGAGAACGGGCTCTGTGACAGACGGACAGACAGACAGACAAAGGAGTGAGACAGGTAGGGGTTCGTTAGATGAACGAAACTCTAAAAACATGCTGCGGATGACTGTAACAACATCCTAAAATTACATTACCATCAGCGATCTACCAATCCCGAATTTAGTTTATATTCGTTTCATATATTCTTATTCTTTTGTGTGGCCCTGTAAAATAACTATCAATATTATATACAGTAAAGCCTCTGAATAGCGGACATCCCGAGAATGCAGAATTGGTCCTCTATTTAGAGGTGACCGCTACTGAGAGTAAAACATGTACAGTTATTTAAGAGTTGGTAATCGAAAAAATTTCCGCTAAATAGAGGTATCCGCTAATCGGGTATGTCCGCTATGGAGGTTTTATCAGTAAAACCACTGAATAGCGAACACCTAGGGAGGGCAGAATTTGTCCTCTATTTGGAGGTATCCGCTACTGAGAGTAAAAAATGTACAGTTATTTAAGGGTTGGCAATCGAAAAAATGCCCACTAAATAGAGGTGTCCACTAATCGGGTGTGTCCGTTATGGAGGTTTTACTGCATAATAATATCATCCTTTACAAGAAAATTGCATGCTGTATGATAGACAGACATCCAGAGAAAGATAACCTCCCGGAGCAATAAACACTCATGTCTTTTGTTTTAATCATCCACAATTGTATGTCATACAACAGGCCAGATTTTATGCAACAGGCTAAAAACGGTCACCGTGGTACGGAGTACTGTATTATTATTTGTTTGATCACCAAAACTGGTTGCCACGGGTTGTTGCAAGGTTTGTGATCACGTGGTTGAAACTGGTCTATTCAATATTAATGCGTGCGTATTTTTTTTTTTATTATTATTTGCTCCATGTGTTCAAACCAGTTGTCTACGAAAACATCAACCGGTGAAAGTGACGCACATCAAATTTCTGTGACGTATGCAGATAAATTGTTCTTTTTTATCAGTTTTTTCTATATAATTTTTAAACGGTTTGGAACTTATTTTTCATAGTAGGTGCATTCAGTAGGCGACCCTCATAGGTACCTTCTGGTGCAATCAGAAACGAAATCCGACAAATATTTTTTGAGTTATGCTTGACGAAAGGTTTTTATTAGGCTTTTTTTTTAGTAGGACATGGCGTTAATATCCATTGTAGTAGTAATGTGTCCGGACAGTAATATTTCGCTGAGTATTAGCCTTCGCTTCGCTCAGACAATAATCCCGAATAAAAATTAATAGAATATTCTATGCTGTCAGAATGTAAATACTACAAACAAATGATAACACGACGTTAGAGCTTGCGCAGTTATTTCATAGATGTGCAATTAATAGATTATCCATAAAAAAGAAAACAGTTAAGTATATTCCTGTAGTTCAACCCCGTCCGCTACGTGGCGTGATTGATGTGACCTCGCCTTTAATCTTGCGGTTACCTCTCCCATTTAAGATAGGACGCTTACTTTGTATATTGCTTTGCAATATACACGCGCACGTAATATGTGCACGTAATATGTATATATCTAACTATTTGCATGTGAGGTAAAAGAATTATCGTAATACCCGCTACAGATTTTTATTATTGCAGCGTGGCGTACGTAATATGCAATGCTACTTGCAATAGAAAGGTAATTGTTGTGGTAAGAAATTTATTGTGAATTTTTAATTGTTGGCAGCTGCTATAACGAAAAATGTTTAAATTTGATTGGAAATTGCTGTTAAATTTGTGGTTTTTACTTTTTTCTATTTTTACAAGAAGAAAGTATTGGATTCGTGAAAATTTTCGACTTTCGACGGATTTACACGTTTTAGGGAGTCAGAGATTCCGAAAAACATGTTTTTACAAAATGTCTGTCTGTGATTCTGTTAGCCTGTGAGTCTGTCTGTCTGTATGCGACACAGATTTTGTGGGTGCTCTATCTCAAAAACTAATGCACGGAATTTAATAAATATTTATATTAAGTTAGTCCCTGATAAAAATTAGTGCTGATTAGTTTTTGGTGTAAATCGCTCAACAGGTGGCGCTGCTATGCAACATTTTTCACGAGTTCCACAATAGTTCAATCTCCAGAACTGATGCACGGATTTTCATCAAACTTCAGATTCAGTTAGTCCTTGACATGAATTGGCGTTTTAAACATTTTGGTGTAAATCACTCAATAGGGGGCGCTGCTATGCTGTATTTTTTGTAATTTCTGAAATAGCTCTATCTCACGAACTAATGCTTGGATTTTCAACAAACTTCAGATTCAGGTATACCTGGATACGAATTAGTGCTGCTTAGTTTTTGTGTAAATCACTCAACAGGTGGCACTGCTATGCAGCAGTTTTCAGAATTTCCACCATAGCTCTACCTCAATAACTAATGCACGAATTTTCATCAAACTTCAGATTATGTATACCTTGACATGAATTGACATTTTATAGATTTTGGTGTAAATCGCTCAATAGGTGGCTGCTATGCTGCATTTTTTGTAATTTCCGCAATAGCTCTATCTCAAGAACTAATGCTTGGATTTTCAACAAACTTCAGATTCAAGTAGGACCTTGATATGAATTAGTGCTGTTTATGTTTTGGTGCAAATCGCTCAACAGGTGGCGCTGCTATGCTGCATTTTTCAGAATTTCCACCATAGCTCTATCTCAATAACTAATGCACGAATTTTGATCAAACTTCAGATTCAGGTATACCTTGATATCAATTAGTGTTATTTATGTTTTGGTGTAAATAGCTCAACAGGGGGCGATGCTATGCTACATTTTTCAGTATTTCCGCTATAGCTACTCTATAACTAATGCATGAATTTTCATCAAACTTCAAATTCAGATATACTTTGATATCAATTGGGTGCTAAATTCATGTAATTTTTTGTACTATTTAAATGATTTAATTGATGTGATTTATATAGAAGAAAGTTTTGTGACGGCCACAACATACTAGTTTATTAATTAAAAATGAACTATAAGTTATTTCAATTCCGGATTTCTTTAGTTGCCTCAACCGTGTTTTAATACACATGTACGTAACATTTAACAATTATGGCTTCCAAACTGTGGATTTGTATAGCATTACATACAGACAGACAAATTTTCATTTTTATATAGATTATTTATAAACAAACAAACAAACAAACAACAGCAACAAAAAACCGTTTTGTTTGTTTGCTAAAAAATTTTCGTTTTTACTTTCTTTTATCTTAACAAGAAGAAAGTATTGGATTCATGAAAATTTTCGAATTCCGGCTTTCGACGAATTTATACGTTTTAGGGATCAGAGATCCCGAAAAACATGTTTTTACAAAATGTCTGTCTGTGAGTCTGTCTGTCTGTCTGTGTGTCTGTGTGTGACACAAATTTTGTGGGCGCTCTATCTCAAGAACTAATGCACGTAATTTAATAAAAATTTATATTCAATTAGTCTCTGATACAAATTGGTGCTGATTAGTTTTTGGTGCAAATCGCTCAACAGGTGGCGCTGCTATGCTGCATTTTTTACGATTTCCGCAATGGCTCTATCTCAAGAACTTATACACTTATTTTTATGAAACTTCAGATTCAGTTAGTTCTTGACATGAGTTGGTTTTTACTATGATTTACTGTAAATCGCCCGACAGGCTGCGCTGCTGTACAGCATTTTTCGCGATTTCCGCTAGGGCGCTATCTCAAGAACTGATGCGTGGATTTTCATCAAATTTCAGATTCAGTTAGTTCTTAACATGGGTTGGTGTTGACTACGTTTGGTGTAAATCGACCAACAGGTGGCGCTGCTATACTATATTTTTCCTGATTCCCGAAATAATTTTATCACAAGAAGTATTGCACGGATTTTAATCAAACTTCAGATTCAGTTACCAAGTTGACTTAAGTTGTTGCTTATTAGGTTTGGGCATATATTGCCCAACAGGTGGCGCTGCTATGCAGAATTTTTCACGATTTCCGCCATGGCTCTACTCAAAAACTAATGCCCGAATTTTCTAGAAACTTCAGATGCAGTTAGAAGTTGACATAAGTTGCTGATGATTAGATTTTGGTGTAAATCATCGAACCGGTGGCGCTGCTATGATGTATTTTTCAGGAAGTATTAACATGTATGAGATAGAAGAAAGTTTTTGGATTGCCACATCCGTCTAGTTTTTCTCGGTCTATATATTAACAGTCTCTGATTAAAGTAAGACTATTTGATTATTTAATACGTGATATATCACATTGCTGACTAAGCGTTAGTGCTTAGTTAGCCATGTGATATATTACGTATTAAATATTCAATAATTTCGAGCGTAATTTCACTGCTGAAAATTAATTAAAAAAATTATGTATGACTATTTATTATCGTTCTAAAATCACAATTTCTTTCGAACTTTAAATTTGATATAGTGGTTACGTTTAAGGTGTAAATTACTTTCTAAAAATGTTTTTTTTTTTTTTTAAATAGGAAGTTTAAAAGGGTGAAATGATCAAAAACGGTCAAGTGCGAGTATTACTCGAGCTCAGAGAGTTCCGTACAATAAATATATGAATTAGTAACTGTGTTATTAAAAAAAAACCGTTGCTTAAAGAATAAGACTTTGTAAAAAACTATACAACAGAGGGTTGGGTATAGCTGTATATACTAGAAAAGTATGCATGGGTATACCATAAAAGTTTGAAGAGATATCAAGCCTAAATAACATCGAATATTGCTATTCTGTATAACTCTTTTTTACTTCTATCTTTACAAGAAGAAAGTATTGGATTCGTGAAAATTATCTACTTTTGGTTATCGACGGATTTATACGTTTTAGGGATCAGAGATTCCGAAAAACATGTTTTTACAAAATGTCTGTCTGTGAATCTGTCTGTATGTGACACAAATTTTGTGGGCGCTCTATCCCAAGAACTAATGTACGGAATTTAATAAAAATTTATATTCAGTTAGTCCCTGATATAAATTGGTGCAGATTATTTTTTGGTGTAAATCGCTCGACAGGTGACGCTGCTATGCAGCATTTTTCACGATTTCCACAATAGCTCAATCTCCAGAACTAATGCTCGCATTTTCATAAACTTCAGATGCAGACTTTACGATGCCGTTTTACGACTTAGAAGCACAGGTTGGGCGACCCAATACTCCAGGATATTTTAAGTGAAGTGGTGACACAACCTAAACCATCAAGATAACGAAGAATCACCTGTTGAAAATCATCAACCAGGCCCTTCAAACTACCAAAACAACATTAATTGAAGAAAAACACTGCATTTCTTTTTTCCTGTATACAATCTTCCACATATGTTATTACTATATTAAATTTATAATAGTTATAATTGTACACAGGTGTAATCAGTTACAATCATGTAATATTTATAATCAGATAACTAGAAAAATAAAAATTGGCGCTCTAATTTATTCGGAATGTTTGTGTTTTATATGTTTACTAATTAACTTATTTCAATTTATTTTGTTAATAAATATATAAAAGGTTTAAAACTTGGTAAGAAAATTTAACATATTCGAAATGCAACTACAAATAGCTAAAAAACTTCAAATTGGTGACTGAAATGGATGCGATTGAATCGTGTTTTCGCCTTCCGATGATGGAATTTGGATATATCGCTAAAATTATTTTGACTCGTATTGCCAAAACTATTCATCTTAGAAAAAAAAATCTTATATAATACATTTTCTCTAATTTAATTTGGTGTAATATTTTTTTTTTTAAGTTTAAACCTCTACCGAATGCAAAGAAAAAACCGAAACCCCCCGTTTTTTTCACGGTTTTTCTCTGATGACTTTTTAAGCAGACGAGATACGAGGTGGCAAAGTTGAAAATCGTGCTCATCACCCCCAAAAACTTAAAGGAAGAAAGCGAAAAAAACTTCTCCAAAACTTTCCAGGCAGAATCCTAGATTGACTGGACTAAAACATGTATATACCATAATACTTTTGTGAAAACCTGGTTATAATGATAACTATTAACTGGTTATGTGAATGTATTTGTATAAGTTACAGAACATTCTTTTGTCTTAATATTAAAAAAAGTGTTTACACTACTTAAATTCAAGACTTTCTCCAAAGTGGGTTTCGATATGGATTTCAGCAAAGTAAAAGATATACCACATGTACTGCCAGTCGACCAAAAAAAAAAAATCATATCTGCAAATTTGACAACAAAAAAATCGTCATAAATGAAGCCAATTTACCTACCATGTTAAATTAATGTATACCTTTTCTTAGAAACTACCAAAGATATTCACTTGAAATTTTTTATCAAAGATATTCACTTGAAATTTTTATATACATAATATAAATAACGCCTAAAAAGTGAAGTCAAATTTATAAACAGATATTCTTTAGTTATTTTTTTTTTAAAGCTTGAATAAAAACCATTTTTAAATAACAAAAAACTTGCATTTTTCCAAAGAAAAACTTTTTAACAAAACTTTTGTACGTATGTTAGCGACAAAACTTCATTTAAGATTGTTCAGGTATATGCGTAAAATATTCGGGCAACATTACAAAAAATAATGTGTAGTATTTTTTTAAAAAGGCATGCATCGAAGTTTAAAAAACAACATTTTGAGAAAATTGAGTTTAAAGTTTATGTATGATGCAAACAAACTGAATTACTTAATATTTTTTAATTATACTAATTTCACACAAAAAAAAAAAAAAAAAAAAAAAACTAAATCATGATTAGAGATAAACCCACTTTAACAATTTTATTTGGCCGCTTTTGACGAGTTTTTATTTAATTTAATAGCTGGGTTTTATCAGAATAATGTTAAGGCGGTATTAAAAAAAAATACTTTTCTATGCTCAACAACTCGAAATTTTCTGGCACATTTTCAGATTCATTTTTAATAGAAAAAATATGAAACTAGCCGACGTGATTTTTGAAGAGATTTATAAGCTGCCTGTGTTTTTATTTTTCGTTCAGTTAATTAAAACTTGATTTATAAACAATTATTTTCTCAGTAGGAAAATATTTTTCGTTTCTAACACAATCGCTTCAGAAAATTCTGTTAAAAATGCCCACCTTGACATCATTTTTTGAAATATATTCTGCCTCTATCAAAAAACCGATCATTACGGTACATTATACGGCTTCTGAATAAGAGAATCTACCAATTGGATGTGTTTGAGAGCAAAAATGAATTTCAAAATCCCTGCCGGCTCGGGCCTACAGGCGGAGGTAGATTTCGAAGTTAAGTACTATTTTCACCAACAAAACTTAAATCAAGATTAGAGATAAACCCAGTTCCTTCACTAAGAATGAGCTATAGGGAGCTAAACATTTTGTGAAAATTCTAATATACACGAATACACACATGCATGAATATGGAATAGGTTTAAAAAAAATCCCTGCCGGCTCGGGCCTACAGGCGGAGGTAGATTTCGAAGTTAAGTACTAATATTCACGAACAAAACTTAAATCAAGATTAGAGATAAACCCAGTTCCTCCACTAAGAATGAGCTCTAACAATATCTAAAGCTTCTAAACCTTTTGTGAAAATTCTAATATACACGAATACACACACGCATGTATATGGAATAGGTTTTAAAAATACGTAGCTAAAGCAAATTCAGATAACCTCAAAGTGTTAAAATAAGTTAATATTTCCATAATCGTGTTTTTATCATGTTTTAATACGTTTTCTCAAACTCGTATGACGTTACATATTCACCAACTAAGGTCCATTTTATTTCCAATATGACGCAATATATATATATTTTTTAGTTCGTCAAACTATTTATTTCATTTTGAGTTTTCATGCGGAAATCTTGCACTAGAAAACTTATGACGTAATATTCAATTTGTTTTCAATTCGTCAAACTATTTATTTAATTTAATTTTTCACGTGAACTTGCAATAGAAAAGCAATTGTTGTAGTGAGAATTTTATTGCTTTTTTTTTAATTGTTGGCAACTGTTATAACGAAAAATATTTATTTTTTCCTGTCATTGTTGTGTAAGAGCTGGTTTTATCATAATCTTGTTCAGGCAGTATTCAAAATTTTGAACACTCCCCATTTCCATTCCCTTTGACCGATTTTGCCCATTTTCAATCCCCGCCGAGATATTAGCCATCTTAAAGTTGTTGGCGAGTTTGAAGACGATCCGTGCATAATTGCGACTTTTATCGTGCGGACAAAATTTAGTACATACATACATACATATATATATAATATATAAACTTTTTAGGTGGGGGTGGTTTTGGGTTCCTGGGGTCCTATAATGAAAAGTTATGAAGGAATTTTTCAAAAGTCGCACCGCGGTAACGACTGCAATAGGTAGTATTTCTTACGAAATCTACCTAAAAAATAGCTAAAGCAATTTCAGAGAACCTAAAAGTGTTAAAATAAGTTAATATTTCCATAGTCGGGTTTTTATCATGTTTTAATACGTTTCTTCAAACTCACATGGCATTACATATTCACCTGCTGAGGTCCATTTTATTTCCAATATGACGCATTTTTTTTTTTTTTTTTTTTTTTTTTTGTCAAACTATTTATTTCATTTTGAGTTTTCATGCGGAAATCTTGCTCTAGAAAACTTATGACGTAATATTCAATTTGTTTTCAATTCGTCAAACTATTTAATTTAATTTTTCACGTGAAAGACTTGCAATAGATAAGCAATTGTTGTGGTGAGAACTTTATTGCTCTTTTTTTAATTGTTGGCATCTGCTACATCGAAAAATATTTATTTTTTCCTGTCATTGTTGTGTAAGAGCTGGTTTTATCAGAATCATGTTAAGACGGTATTAAAAATTTGAACCCTCCCCATTTCCATTCCCTTGGGCCGATTTTGCCCATTTTCAATCCCCGCCGAGATATTAGCCATCTCAAAGTTGTTGGCGAGTTTGAAGACGATCCGTGTATAATTGCAACTTTTATCGTGCGAACAAAATTTAGTACATACATACATACATACATACATACATATATATATATATATATATATATATATATATATATATACATATATATATATATAAACTTTTTAGGTGGGGGTGGTTTTGGGTTCCTGGGGTCCTATAATGAAAAGTTATGAAGGAATTTTTCAAAAGTCGCACCATGGTAACGACTGCAATAGGTAGTATTTCTTACGAAATACTACCTAGTATTTCTTACGAAATCTACCTAAAATGAGTCAGAAAATAAGCAGTTTGGATTTGAATACACCCTTAATAAAATGATTTTTTTCTTCAACAGCTATGTATTTTTAATTTGTTTTTGCTGTAAGAATTGGTCCTATCAAAAACTTCTCTATATAAATGTTATAGACAATATTAAGAAGATATAGGATAAATTCATGGGGATTTTATATCTTGTGACTTGACGGAGTTATGGATTTTTTCTGCTTCAACCGCCCCTTTTTGTTTTCGTTTAAAATTTTTTTTTGCGGTACGAATTGGTCCTATCAAAAACTTGTGAATATAAAAGTTGTAGATAATATTAGGGAGATTTAGAATAAAATTAATTTGATTTGATATCTTGAGAATTGACGAAGTTATGAATTTTTTCTCCCAAAAACACTATTTTTCGCAATCCTTGATCCCATTTTTAATTTTATTAAAAATCTGTGATACATAAATTTTTGGCCCTATTTTTAGAAGTAATAAAAACTTTAAACTGATTTGATATGTACAAAAATTAAGAAGTTATGGGGGGTTTTCTGTTTTCACAAAACCCCTCCCTATTTCCCTCCCCTTGGTCCGATTTTGCCCATTAACGAACTTGACCGAGATTTTATGCCCATTGATTTTATGGAAGTTTGGAAGAGATTGGTGCAGAATTACGAAAGTTATCGTGTCCAGAAGAAAGTGATATATATATATATATATATATATTAAGTTTTTTTACTGAGGGTGGTTTTGGGTTCTAGGGGTCATGATCGGTGTAGATCTGCAAAAATATTTCAGAAATTCCAACATAGGAACGATCCCAATAGGTAGTATTTCATACGAAATCTACCTAAAAAACTTATAGGATTTCTGATTTTTTGTACATCGTTTTAAATTTGAAATTTCTAAGTGGCCACCATTTTGAAACTATGAATTTATTAATAATTACAACTAGATAAATAATTAATTATAACAAAATAATAATAAAAAAGGAATGAAAAAGGAGTGACAAATAAGGATAAAGAAATAAACATTTTGTTTTTTTAACCCCTTAACGGTCGCTCAATATTTGGAAAAACCATCAAAAATGTACCTCATCAAAATTTTTTTATTACAGAAATTGAATAATTATAAGGTTCCTATATAAAATATGCAATTAGTTTTTTTAGGCGAAACAAAAAGATGTTATAGAACAAATTCACATTTGTGGAAAAGCCATCATGCGAGAATTCTGTGTTTTAATGTTTGTTTTACACCCTACAAATTAATGCGAATAAGACCTTTATTTTTCACATCTTAGATCTTTATTTATTATCACCAAACAAATTTTTACAAATAATATTTGAAATAATATAATATATATTAAATTTTGATTATTAATAATTTTTTTGAGTGTGACATATTTCGAAACATACAATACAAAGTCCAACATCACAATCAGCGTCAAAACCCCAAATATTCAAAGACTTCACACGGAAGTGCCAGTTAAATTTTTCTGGTTACAGAAGTTTTTTCCGGCAATTAAATCTCTAGCCCGGAAATAGGACGGGCACGAGAAATAACAAACGACACCTCCTCCCGTGATATTGACGGGAGCGAGAATTAAGGGGATAAAGAGAAGACAATGAGAATTATAGGAGTATTTTCGAAGCTTTGAAAATGAATCGGATAAGAGATCATTAAGTAGATTTCTGAACTTTTTAAAGATGAGGAAGACTTCACGAAAATCCAACTGAGAAGAGGGGATAAGAAAAGAAAGAACTGTAGCCTTAGGAAAATCAAAACAGGGACTAGATATGCTGTATGGGAAAGCAACTGAAGCCTTGGACCAATTCTTGATTTGAAAAAAAAATTGACAGTATACTCCAGAGCTATTTTAGTTTGAAAAAATTGTAAACACAAAAGATACTATTTAAATTACTGAAACGTTTTTTTTAAATTTACAATAAGATACATTTAAAACCAAGTACTTTTAAGCATATTTATATTCTCATCAGTGTAAAAAACGATAAAAGCCAGAGGCTGAGTCCCTTATAGTAGGAGAGCTGTTGAACATTTTTGAGTAGGTATTTGAGGCACCCTGAAAATTTGTGCAACACTTCTTTTGTAATTCCTGAATACAAAATCGAATGTCTGGCTGAAGGATCGTGGCCCAAAAACTGTGCCAGACAAAAAATGGCACTTGACACGTGTCTGGCACAGTTTTTGTGCCGACTAAAGTGTCTGTCATTTTCAAAATATTTTTTTCTAAGCATAAATATTATTGTGTCTCAATCTCAGCGTGCCTCAAATACCTTTTTTGAGTAGTCAAAAAATGGCACTTGACACGTGTCTGGCACAGTTTTTGGGCCGACTAAAGTGTCTGTCGTTTTCAAAATATTTTTTTTCTAAGTATAAATATTATTCTCTCTCAATCTCAGCGTGCCTCAAATACCTTTTTTGGGTAGTCAAAAAAAAAATGGCACTTGACACGTGTCTGGCACAGTTTTTGGGCCACGATCCTTCAGCCAGACATTCGATTTTGTATTCAGCCATTACAAAAGAAGTGTTGCGCAAATTTTCAGGGTGCCTCAAATACCTTCCCTAAAATGTTTAACAGCTCTTGGACTATATACCAGATGGGCTGATCCAAATTTCAAAGGGAAAAAGTGGGGGCGAGGCTTTGCTGTCGGACTGTTCCAAAGTTCTACAGAAGTGGGAATGCTCAGGTTATTCTCGATATACTATATCAAATTTTTGGAATGATATACGATAGCGTATCATTATAAGTATAATTAGCTCGATGAAGAATTTTTATTGGCTCTATAATTACTAATTTTTAGTAATTTGATAATTTCTTTATTATTTTAGCTTCTTTAAAATTACTATTAATTTGGTACTCCTGATATAGTTTAGAAATAGCTGTTCGCCACCGGCTAAGCTTGACATCTGCAATATGTTCTGTTAAATGCTCTTTAAATTTCCGTGTTACCAAAAATTAGTAATTATGGAGTCAATACAAAATTCTTCGTCGTGCTAATTATACTTGTAACGATACGTTATCGTACACCATTCCAAAAATTTGGTATAGTATACTGAGTAGAGTCCTGCATCGGATCCTACTTTTACCCGGGGGTCGGGTCGGGTCGGGTTGACATTGTATTTTCCCGTTGCGCATCGGGTTTACTTCAAATTTCTTTGTTGCAGGTCGGGTTCGGGTCAGGTTGACTTTCATTGTTTCGGGTCGGTTTCGGTTGGCTTTTTTACTTTTACGGGTCGAGTTCGGGTTGACCCGATTTCTTAAAAGGATGTCCAAAATATTTGTTTTTGTTAAAAGTCTATAGAAACTGCAGATCAAAGTTTCACAAAAACCAAATGCATGCCTGTCTGTTTTGTCTGGTTTTAGAATTCGTTTCTGGAAGTTAATATAAATATACTTTTTCAACTACTGGTACGGATTATAACGAATGTAGTAAAAAACCTATAGATGGCCCGAAAGAATTCTTGTAAAGTGAACGTGGCCTGCAGAAATAATATTAGATTCATTCCGAGCCAAAAAAAGAAAATTCGAGATAACCCGATCCGATGTTTGACTCTATTCAACGATCCCAAGATGCTCAGAGGTTTTACTATGTTTGAATGTTAAAGAATATAGATTTGTTCATTCTTCTATATAAAACATAAAAACTGTATTAGAGATACAATTGTAGATTATTTTTCATAGTGGCATAAAAACATGATTTCCTTTCTTTACATTGCGGGTTCGGGTCGGGTGCGGGTTGAAATACCTCGGGTTCAGGTCGTGTTGCGGCAAATTATTTTTGCGGGTTCGGGTCGAGTTGCGGGTTGCCGAAATTTTTTTTTGCGGGTTCGGGCCGGGTACGACCCGGCCCACGCAGGACTCTAATACTGAGAATAACCTGAGCAACCGTCACTTTTGTTGAACTTTGGAACAGTCCGACAGCAAAGTCTCACCCCCCCCCCCCCCCTTTTCACTTTGACGTTTATATCAGCCCACCTGGTATAAAGGCCTCAACCTCTGGCTTTTATCGTTTTTAATCCTGATGATGAGCATAACATGCTTGAAAGTACTAGGTTTTAAATGTATTTTGTTGTGAATAAAAAAAAAACACTTTTGGGAAATTTAAATATTACTTTTTGTGTTTACAAGTTTTCTAAACTTATTATAGTTAGGTGAATTTAAGGATTTGAAGAAATAAGGATTTGATATGTTATGTCATTTTTTAACTTAATATTTTAGTTTGGCCAATATATACAAAATTGAAAGATATATGAGATGAAATAAATGGTACATCGGTTTTCAATAGGAATAGGATCTTTGAGAGAAGATAAATTAATTTCGTTGATAGTTTTAAATTTTAAAATTAGATAGTGAAGTGATCTTGAACCTACCTATAGTGATAATTCACCTTAATAAAACTTTTCTTAGTATCCTCAATGTCGTTATAGATAAATTATGCAACACAGAGTTCTGCAAAACCGTGAACTCACTTTCTTACAATTGGATTTACAAAACTGTACATTGTATGTGGATAAACCAAATCACATTTGATTACACCAAACCCTTTAGGTTCTGGTGGGTGAATTAGTTCAAACTTAATTTTACTCCTCAAATGTCATATTGGTACCGGAATTTTCATAAAATTTATTTACAAATAAGTAAATGCAGTTATTTGTGTACATAATAATTTGTGTACCGAAAATTTTGTTTTAAAATTCTGGTGCCAATGTGACACTTGAGGATTAAAATTAAGTGGGAAGGAATTCATCCACCAGAGCTTAAAAGGTTAGTGTTCGCGCATATTTGCGAAATGGTTTGCTATCGCTGGATTATACTGATACTCCCGTTAAAGTTTATAGGTGTTCTATGCCCCTCCCCCCTCCTGCAGCTGCACATTTAGATGGCACCTAAATTTATTCTACATCCCACGAATATGATCGCAGCTGAGATAAAAGGTTATCCAGTTTTAGGTTATCCAAAGTTGTTGGAAGAGATGGTTTTTGTTTTACACACCTGCCGCAACAAGTTGTGCTGCCAATTGTTACGCTTTTATCACCTGAATTCAATTTTAGTATGTTATGTGGTGTGTGTATGTAATATAAATAAATTCATATACAAAAGGATTTGGATATAAAGTCATATATGGATGAGAATTGCTGGAACTGAGTTTTTACAAGTGTTATGCGATTTCAACTGAATTAAATTAAGTGTACTAGGTGGTGTTATAAAAATCTATAGAACAATTATTGAGCTGGAAAAACATAATTCTGGTTTTCGACTGTGTTATGCATTTCCTAATTGTTTATTTAGATATCTCCTTTCCCCGTATCAGAACAATATTCTGATGTTGTACGAAAGAGTTTCATAATTTACGCGCGACGTGTGGTTTTTCTTTCTTGAGTTTTAATTGTGAGTCATTCTCAGATAATGGTAAATTTTATGTCCATGGCTAAAAAAAAATTGAACTAAACTAGTCAACATGAATATTTAAATTTTTTGTCGACATTTCTTTTTAAGTACCACATTGAGCACTAATTTAAACATGAAAAAAAAAAAAACCAATTTCAATATTTAAAACAAGTTGGAAATTGCACGTCAAACGTGGCAAATGAGGTGCGTTCGTACTATAACTAGTTTTATAAATATTTTTTGCACCGCATATTGTACTGAATGTATATTTTAGTGCACTTCATAAGTGCATATCTATTTCACCCTGTTCGAACGGTTGTAACATCATTAAAATGCACTTGAAATAATTTTTTTGCCATTGGCCATCATGCAATGGAAAACTTTTGACTGTCTCTGTAATTAAACTATACATCCAATTTTCATAAAATTTGAAATGACTCGACAAAATTTTGCAACAATTATATATTTAAAATTTCGGATCATTCGGTTGAATAGTTTTTGCTCTGTTATATGCGGACGGACGGACCGAACGACGACAATAGGTGCTATGTATTTATATAATTACGAACGCACCTAAAAAGCATACTAAAAACTGGAAAGTTGTAACTGACATTACCAAAGCTATTCCCAAAATTACAATTTATTAAATTTAACTTTTATTTTTAAGAATTGGAAAACTTTAGAGAAAAGGCAGCAATTATCCAGGTATATTTAATTCCTCTATTTTTTTACTTTCTTCTATCTTCAATAGAAGAAAGTATTGTAATCGAAATTTTTTTCGACTTCCGGTTTTCGACGGATTTGCACGTTTTGGGGGTCAGAGATACCAAAAAACATGTTTATAGAAAATGTCTGTCTGTCCGTGTGTCCATCTGTCTGTCGCCATTGTACCATCAAAAAGCGTAGGAAATAATGCATAGAATTGAATGAAAATTTTTTTAAATTCTTCGCTATGGCAAGCAGGTCTTTCCTTAATTTGGAAAAAATCCGCCGGTAGGGGGCGCTGTAATAGCGATTATTGTGCCATTTTGAATATTGTACCATCGAAAAGCGCACGAAGCTATGCATAGAATTGAACCAAATTTTTTGTGTATGTTTTCGGTCATAGCAAGAAAATCCTCCCTGAATTTGGAAAAATTCCGCCGGTTGGGGGGCGCTGTAATAGCGATTATTGTGCCATTTTGAATATTGTACCATCGAAAAGCATATGAATTTATGCATAGAATTGGACCAAAATTTTTTTAAAGTTCTTGGCTATGACAAGCAGGTCCTTCCTTAATTTTGAAAAAATCCGCCGGTAGGGGGCGTTGTAATAGCTATTTTGTGAGATTTTTGTGCCATTTTGAATATTGTATCATCGAAAGTGTATGAAGTTATGCATAGAATTGAACCAAATTTATTGTATATGTTTTTGGTCATGGCAAGAAGATCCTCCCTGAATTTGGGTAAATTCCGCCGGAAGGGAGCGCTGTAATAGCAATTTTTGTGCCACTTTCAATATTGTGCCTTCGAAAAGTGTATGAAGTTATGCATAGAATTGGACTAAATTTATTTTGTATGTTTTTGACCATGGCAAGAAGGAGGACCACATTCAGGGAGGTCCTCCCTGAATGTGGAAAAATACTGCCAGAAGGGGGCGCTGTAATAGCGATTTTTGTGTAATCTTCTTAATTTTTCGCAGCCCTATTGTACACCAGTGGCTCATGAATTGACGGGAACTTCCCATCCTCGATACGCCGACTATTCGCAACTATTCCTGATTTTAATAAATATCATGATCGAGATTAAATCGTTTTTAATCCGATTAGTTGACTGAAGGAGAAATTTAAGATGAAAGTCAAAGTCGATAGAGTATTGAACTAATAAAAATGAAATATTGACATCTGAACAACATTTTGAAATATTAAAATATATGAGATAGAAGAAAGTTTTGAGATTGGCACATTCAACTAGTTTATATATATATTTGGTACTTTAGACATGATATAAAACATTTTCTATTAATTACGCTTGTTTAAAGTTTGTCCTTAGAGGTAATAATCATTACCATGATACACAGTAATTTTTCATTCAGCTCTCCTCTTGAGGGCGTTTCCATACTGATATATGTTCTTAGATTGTTCAGTTTAACGTGTCCTTAGAAACAATGATGTAAATTATTTTTTAAAGTATGTTCGTTTGAGGTCTGCAAGGGCCAAAATTTCTAGGCCCCTCGACTCCGTCCATACAAAACTTTATTGGTACCGCACCATCTCAAACCGGTATAAAAGCTAAAAATTCGGCAGGGTTCAACTCAGTTTCTAAAACATCGTGCCGATATTTCTGAAACAACATTATCGTGTAATTAAAATGTTTCAAAAGCACACTTACTTATACATATATTTAATTTTAAGAATATACGTCAGCGTCAACAATTCATGGAATACGGAATAATAATAATATTAATGACCATTATTGACTCATTAAAATCATTGACTTAGAGAATTACATTCAAATAATGATTCCGGCAGAAAACCAACATAGTTTAGAATATATATATATAAAGATGGTAAAAGAAAACTATAATTTAAAAGCTTTACAAAGAAAAATGTAGATTTTTTAAATATATCTCTGTAATTTATTTAACCATATTAAATTGATAAAGATTTCGTTAAACAAATGTACAGTACCACTTTATTTTTACAAAAATAAATGATGAATAAAATGTCAGCTTCACATGGGCTCGGAGAGAAGAAAGAAGTCCAGACCCGGTTTGGTCCGACAAAAAAGTCTGTCCCGGCCCGGCGCGACCGAGTCTCTTGAAAGAAAGTTGGCCAAGCAAGTGCAGATTTCTAGTGTGGAGTTATTTAATTTTGTTCTCCCTTTTCCAAAGTATTAGTATTTATTACGCCTCATTACCAAGTTTATTATTGCTGAAACACGTATTTAAATAGTTTAACTTCGATGAATGAATTGTAAAAATTTTTGGGACTGCTTTCAGAATAATTTTACCGCCAGCGTTAAATTGTTATAGTTCTAGAATAGACTTAATGCAAAAATGTCTTTACCAAGGTCTTCTGAAGTTATGGTAATAACACAAAACTCTAAAATTACAATTTAAAAAAATCCGTTATCATTCCTTGGTTAAACTTGCCCTCATTTTATTATATGGAATAATGTGAGTTAAAAATCGAGAATTAAAACAATAAAATTTAAGCTTTTTTAAAAGATAAAAATTATACCATTATACGAGAATGACCCTTATGTAAGTCAAGACTTAAAGGATTTTGCGCAAGATTTTCAGTGTGATGTGCCGGGTAAGTAAATAAAATATATTTTTATTTTACATAATTGAAAATTGAAACATATCAATAACATGTTTTGTTAATTCACAGAGAGATAATCCTACATTCTTTTTTTTTTTTTTTTTTTTTTTTTTTTGCTAGAATTTATTATTGTTTTTCGTTGAAAAACAATTAAGCCTATGACCTATAAGTATTTTAGGGTTAATAGCGGATGTAATTAAAATACATTATTAATGATTCTGGAAAATTATTTCGAATACAATTTTTAAATCATACTATATATTTTCACTTCAACCCTTACACTGCACGAGTTTTGCTTTGAAAGTATGTTTTTTTATACTCTCATTTAGGGTTAGATACCATACATTTTAAAGAGTAATTCTTCTCCTTATTTATAAGCATATTTCTGCGATTACACAATGCGAATATTTTTATTTAAATATAGCGGTAGCTTGGAACTAAATTTATTTATTAAAAGTTAAATTTTAATTGATTCATATACCCTATGGTTAAACCCTTTCATGACGCGCGTCACATACAGGGGACGTATAAAATGTCCAGAATCCTTCCTTATTCCTACCAGTGCGTTTTAATTGAAATTTTTGACTTATTTAATCAAAGAACAGTGAAACTTTCATTTAACGAAGTCTCATTATTACACTTAAACACTTCGTTCTGAAGAAAATCCGCTAAATAGAAATCAACTTAAATTCATGAAATTTGTATAATAAAATACACATGCATAAAAGGAAAAATACGCATAAAATGGAAATATTGGGAAAATGTATTTTAATTCGAGCAATAGCTTTTTTATACAATGAAGAGATATGAGAAAAATTTAATTAGAATGTCTAAAAAACACACAAGTAAAAATTAAATTTAAAAAATCTAAAAATCCGACTGCGTGAAAAGCGACCTAATTAATTATTTCTGATCAATGTTAAACTATTTTTTATATTACTTACCTATTTTTAGCTCACAGGCTATCAAAGCCTGAGAGCTAATGTGCCCGCCCGTTCTGTATGTATGTATGTATGTATGTATGTGCGTAACGCGATAACTCTTGATAGAAACATCCGATTTGCTTCAAAATTTTTTTCCAGGTTCATTGTGATAAGGCGCTTCCCCGATTAGTTTTGGAAGTTCATTAGTTAAGGATAAAGAGGGAAAAACGGGGTTAGTCCAACCCCTTAATTCAGATTAATGGGTTTTTCAAGCAGAATCATTCGATTTGCTCCGAATTTGATGTACCGGTTTATTATGTTAAGGAACTTCCCTGATTAGTTTTGGGGGTTCATTGGTTAAGGATAAAGGGGGAAAAGGGGATTAGTCCACCCCTTAATTCAGATAAATGGGTTTTTCATGCAGAATCATTCGATTTGCTCCGAATTCGGTATACCGGTTTATTATGTTAAGGAACTTCCCTGATTAGTTTTGGGGGTTCATTGGTTAAGGATAAAGGGGGGAAAGGGGGGGTTAGTCCACACCCTTAATTCAGAAAAATGGGTTTTTCATGCAGAATCATTCGATTTGCTCCGAATTTGGTATACCGGTTTATTATGTTAAGGAACTTCCCTGATTAGTTTTGGGAGTTCATTGGTTAAGGATAAAGGGGGGAAAACGGGGTTAGTCCACCCCCTTTAATTCAGATAAATGTGTTTTTCATGCATAATGATTCGATTTGCTCCGAATTTGGTATACCGGTTTATTATGTTAAGGAACTTCCCTGATTAGTTTTGGGGGCTTCATTGGTTAAGGATAAAGGGGGAAAAGGGAGGTTAGCCCTCCCCTCTTAAATTAGATAAATGGGTTTTTCATGCAGAATGATTCGATTTGCTCCGAAGTTGGTATACCGGTTTATTATGTTAAGGAACTTCCCTGATTAGTTTTGGGGATTCATTGGTTAAGGATAAAGGGGGGGCTAGTCCACCCCCTTAACACCCTTCTTGGCAGTCGGGTAGTAATAAACAAAGGTAAAACAAAAACAAGCATAGCGTAGCTTTTCTTGAAAAAGTTAGAGTTCTGCACCTTTTTCAAGACCTCTCATGTCTTTCATTTGCTGCTCTTTCAGATCTAACAAACAGGTATCGGATTCAGAAACATTTAATTTAGTATCAGTTTTGAAGTCCGCTTTCATAAAACAATTGCGTACGGTCTATGGAGCCACATCACATTAACAAGCTTTCATTAGCTCTGATATGCAGGTTCTCAAACTTGTGTTTTCATTACATTGGCTTTTTTCTAGGACCAGAATAACTTTTTGCAAGAGTCTTTTTACCCGACTGCCAAGAAGGGTTATGTGTTTCACGCGTATCTGGGTATGTGGATTTCTTTATACTCTCGAAATATCGCAACGGCTGGATGGATTTTAATGAATGAGGTCTCTATCGATTCGTCTTAACTGTCCGATGGTTATAGGCTAGGTTTTGTTTTTATAAATTCAAAATGGCGGCCGTAAAATACAAAATAGCGGTACAGACGATTTTTTTTTTTTTTTTTTTTTTTTTTTTTTTTTTTACGCACCAAATTGAGTGTCATATCATTGGATAGGTCTTTCAAAATGAAGACGATGTTTCATTGACTATTTTACAGTCAGAAGCTCCGTTTAAATATTACACAACCGGGAATTTGTGTAGGTAGGATCTCTAGCTTTACTGCAACTCTAACCGTCATATACGTCTATAGGCCTCATCGAAACAGTGTTTATAGATAGCAACTGACAATTAAACACAAATTAAAAGTCATCAATACAAGTAAATAAAAAAAATAGGTAAGTAATATAAAAAATAGTTTCACATTGATGAGAAATAATTAATTAATTCGCTTTGTACGTAGTCGGGTTTTTTGATTTTTTAAATTTAATTTTTACTTGTTCGATAATATATTTATGCACGATAAAGCACGAAAGTGGAATAAACTTCGTTATATAGAATATAATTTTCGTAATATGGAGATTAATTTACATGTTAGTGGTGTTCAAAGTAGGGATTTTGTTAAAGGGGAGTTTCACTATATTTCTGAAATCCAATTAGGCAAAAATTACCATTTTGAAAAGCCGGTGACAAAAGATTAAAAATTCTGTAGAGGACACTCGTCGCTAAAAGGCTCATGAGGTATCCACAAGTCGCATGAGTTAAACATTGGAATAATTAATGTGAAACACACTTTTTTCCTTTCGATAAATGAAAAGACTCGCACATTGAGCAATTTTTATTATCACATTCAACATACAGTCGCACATTTATTATTACATAAATGCGAACTCATGAAGTATATATAAATATATATATATATGATAAGATTTGTTTTTTTTTTCATTGTTCGAAGATTCACCTTTTTAACAAGCACTATTTGTTCCTTAGATACAGATACATATGTATTTGGAACCTCATATATACAACTCATAATGAAAATTTTAATAATTCCATCATAATATATTATTTGATATAAAATAATACATTTATAAATTACTACATGATTGAGATAACATATCTATTCTAGTACAAGTAAACAACAATTCGTACAATCATAAAAACACGTATATTATTTTAACTTTTCGTAAGCATTTTTATAAAATTAGATTATGACTCAAGATTGTCAAACTTTCTCAAAGAAAATTCAAATTTGTTCTTTCTAAGGAATTTGAGACGAATTTCACAGGCTTTGTTGCGTCAGAATGTCTAATTACTATAAGAAAATGCATTTCGGATACTAATTCCCAACGTTGCAAGGAAATAAACCAAACCTTACACGTGAGTTATTTTAGTTAAAAGATTAAATCTGCTTTAGAGGCTTTAGTCTAAAGCGTCTAAGATCCAATCATTCAACTCAAGTAATACCTTCCGCGCTAAGTTGCATTAAAGATTTGGAATATATTCGCTTAAAACTTAACATTTCCTGCTAATGATCTTATTTGGCATTAATATGGATCGAGACTAACGCGTGGACTAGTTATTGCAACTGATAAACCTTATTTGGCAATAAAATATACAGGTTTTCTTCAACCTTTAAACTAAGGTATCTGATCGCTAGTAAAACACAATTTTCAGTCCAAAATCGATTTTCTATTTTTAACTTAATATTTTTTACCACTTTCTAGATCAGTTTGAATTTTGTTTGTATCTTGGTTATAACTTGGACATTTTAAGACTAAATGAAAAATATTATGTATAAGAAAAAATTTTTACTTAATAAAAAAATATATATATATATTGAATTTTGTTTGTATCTTGCTTAGAATTTGGTATATATAGACATTATAAGATTAAATGAAAGCTATCTTGGTATAAGGAAAAATGTCTTCATTTAATTAAAAAGAAAAATATGATTTAAATATGACGTTTGAATGCGTAAATATACTCGCTGCTATTTTGAAAATCACAATAAAAATCTTGAACTCATTATTCCATTAAAGAATAGTTTTTAATTGCATCCTATAGATAAAAAAAAACATATTTTTGATTGGGGGATTAAAAAGTGTTGATAAATTTAAAAAAAAATCTTGTCCGTATTTGATGGATTTGATTTGATTTAAAATTCCACGACTAAATGGTAGTTCTTTTTGGGGAGAGAAAAGGTACATGTTAGAAACATTTAAAAATATCCATTTATTATTATTATTATTATTATTATTATTATTATTATTATTACTGGTAGAACATTTAACAAAGGTTAATAATAAATTAAAATTATGATTTTCATCAGCCTTTCAATGTACTGTTAATAGGCTGTTAATACTGCAGAAGATTAGAAATTATTGGATATTTCATTTTTAACTTTAAAATGTATAAATGATGCATTCCAAAAGAAGGTGCTTTTACATGATCAGCACAAAATAGATTAACACTTTCTAATTTTAAACGTATTTATAAGATTTCAATAAGAAGTATGAGAATATGTTATAATATATATTATGTTATGAAAATTCACTTAAAAGAAGTAACACCATCCAGTAGCTTTATTATACTTAAAAGTATCCTAATAATTCAATCTGAACATCAAAATGTGATAGATTAAAGATTGTTATCGGGTAGAATAAAATTTCTATAAATTAGCATTTTCGACTTTTAAAAACAGTTTTCTATTTTAAAAAATAAAATAGGTTTTATTTTTGTTTTATAACGTCAAACTTCGATATACTGTAGTTGTGACCGTATGAATGTGAAATGTGACCATCAAGTAAAGCTAGTTAAATCTAATTTTGCACATAGAGTTTAACAGTTGTATTACGAATGTGTTTATTTTGTGATACTGCAATGCAAGGCGAAAGGATTAATAAACATTACGTAGCACAAAAGGAAGTATCTATTGCTTACATTTATATTAAAAACATCAATATAACAGCATTTTATATAAACTTACCCTACGAAAACCAACAGTTGTAGATAATCACATATAAATATTAAATAAATTCATCCACACGCTCGCTGCTTAAAGTAACGCTGCAAAATGTATTTCAGATGTGTCCAAATTTTGTAAATAATTTATTAAAAATTTGTTTTTGAGCAGAACCTTTTTTTTTCTTTTGTAAATAAACTCTTAAAATGAGAATACTTCAAAAATAAGTTCCCAATTATCAAATTATGAATTGCTTATATGCATTACATTTGTGAAATTCGGACGAAAACACAACAATTCATTTATAAAACTGTACATTTTTGAAACAAAAAAAGTTTTTACAAATTCTGGTAAATGTAATCACCTAAAAAGATGAAATGGAAATCAATCGTAATAACATACTAACCGATGAACTCCACACTTGTGGAAATCGAACCAACCAAAATATCAAATGTCGGCGTTTTTTTTTTTTTTCATTAATTTTGCATTTTTCATTAACATTATTCAATTTATACTAATAATAAACATCAAAGTTTGATTCCTTATTAAACTTCGTATGTGAATCACGTGTTATATTTCGTTGAAGTTACGGAATCCCGAATCACACTAGCGTGAAGTTCGCTGGTTAATTACGTCAAAATATTAAGAATCGTCTGGGAAAAATAATGAAGCAAATATTATAACGACTTGTACATTTTGAAATAAATACATCAAAAATTATAAATAATCTGAAGATGTGAATAAAATCATAATCATTAATAAATGACATCGAAAGAGCTCTAGAAATAAAATAACAGTCAAGTACAAAGTACAGTGTGACCTCAAAAATCCGGCATCAAAATCACTTGCAACTATTTACGAATTAAAAACTTTGAGATCGAAAATGATGAATTAGTGCACAGCGAGTTCACTAACGCTGTGCTAAATAGAACATCTGATAATCCAGGTAGCAACTCAGAGGAACGAGGACGAGGAGCCGGCAGAAGAAAAGGTGCCACTGGAAAAATGCATAAATTTCACTAGAAAATTAATAGTACCTGCTGTGGGGAAACAAAGACTGGATTTCCGAAATCAATATTCTTCACTTGTATAAAATACTAGCAAAATCCGCGGTTTTACTCGCGTAACAGTTGAAATATATCAAGTGAAATTTACATGTCTAATTTTTATTAGAAGAAATTATACTTTTGGAAAGAATTCAAAAATTGTTAATTAAGCCACAGTTTGACTAAACTTCATTATTACACTGCATCAGGCTGAAATGAGACTTAAATTAATAAGAAGAACTAAAACTAATTCTAAAAAAAATAATAATTTAGAAAGTATTTTGAAGCTTTGATGCTTATTTCGTACGCTCATTTCAGTATTCATTTGAAGTTTTGAATTTTTTAGAAACCGTTCTTAGATCTTAAACTTAGATCTTCGTTCTTAAAAACGTTCTTAGAAACGTTCTAAGATCTTCGTTTATTTACATCTTAAAATTAACCATCATGTCAAATTCCAAGCTTCTTGTCTAACGGTCTAAAAACTGTCTCGTGGTAATGCCATGAGCATAAAATGCCTACGTTGAAATAGAGACTATCACCATTAATATGCCAACATTCATTTTGAAATCGGTTTGGTATTTCCTAATATTCCATAGGAAACGTAATTTAGAATTTTTTTAAAGGCATTTTTTAGAATGTTTGTTGTTCCTGCCAACCCCAGGTGGTAGTTGGCACCGGCATAAAATATAGCCTGTGTAGGATCAGAGACTGTCACCATTGATTCGCAACCATTTACTTTTGTATTGATTGATTTTGTTGATTATTATTTCCTGCGATTGCATAGAAGTCGAAATTTAAGACTTTTTTAGAACGCTTTTAGCTCCTTCCCTTTCTTACACCCCTTTTAAATTTCGAATTTATTTTCGACCGTTAGAGGCATTTATATTTAATAAGTAACTACCATGACGTATTTAAAGTTTCTAGCCTCTTCAGTATCACAGAAATCGCAATTTAGAACGTTTCTTGCTCCTGCAAACCCCAGGTGGTGGTGACAACGACATAAAATATAGCCTATGTTGGAGAAGGGACTGCCACCATCAATTTGCTACCATTAATTTTGAAATCAGTTTGATATTTCCTGAGATTGCGTATAAATCGCAATTTAGAACGTTTTTAAAACGCTTTTTGCCCATTTTCACCCCTTTTAAATTTCGAATTTTTTAGGAAATGTTTTTAGAGGTCATTTATATCTTATTAGTAAGTAACCATGTCTAATTTCAAGTTGCTAGCCCCTGCAGTATTACAAAAATCACAATTTAGAACGTTTTTTGCTCCTGCAACCTCCAGGTGGTAGTGACTCAGACATGAAATTGAGCCTATGTTGCAGCAAGGTTTATCACCATCAATTTCCAAGCATTACTTTTGAAATTGGTTTGGAATTTCCTGAGATTACGTAGAAATCGCAATTTAGAACGTTTTTAAAACGCTTTTCGCCCATTTTCACACCTTTTAAATTTCGATTTTTTTAGGAAATGTTCTTAGAAGTAATTTATATCTCATTGGTAAGTACCATTCCTAATTTCAAGTTGCTAGCCCCTGCAGTATCGCAAAAAACGCAATTTAGAACGTTTTTTACTCCTGAACCCCTCTAGGTGGTAGTGACACCGACATAAAATGGAGCCTATGTTAGAGCAAAGTCTGTCACCATCAATTTCCAACCATTACTTTTGAAATCTAGAGGTAATTTGTATCTAATAAGAAACTACCATGCCAAATTTCATGTTTCTAGGCCTTTCGGTAACACAAAAATCGCATTTTTAGACGTTTTTTGCTCTTTCACCCCCTTTGGGGTAGTGGCACCGACATCAAATGGAGCCTTTGTTGGACCATTATTTTTGAAATCTATATATTTCCGGAGGTTGCGCAGAAATCGCCGTTTAGAACGTTTTTAGAACGATTTTCGGGTATTATCACCCCTTTTAAATTTTGAAATTTTTAAGAAATATTCTTAGAGGTCATTTCTATCTAATAAGTAACTATCATGCCAAATTTCATGTTTCTAGGCTCTTTAGTAACATAAACATCGCATTTTTAGAATGTTTTTTGCTCCTGCACCCTCTTCGGGGTAGTGTCACCGACATAAAATATAGCCTATGTTGGAGCAAGGGCTGTTACCATTATTTTTCAATCGGTTCGGTATTTCCTGAGATTGCGTAGAAATCGCCATTAACGTTTTTTAGAACTCTTTTCGCGCATTTTCATAAGCCCTTTAGTAACACAAACATCGCATTTTTAGAATGTTTTTTGCTCTTGCACCCATTTTGGGGTAGTGTCACCGACATAAAATATAGCCTATGTTGGAGCAAGGGCTGACACCATGATTTTGACACCATGATTTTTAAATCGGTTCAGTACTTTCTGAGATTGCGTAGAAATCGCCATTTAGAACGTTTTCTAGAACGCTTTTCGCGCATTTTCACCCCCTTTAAATTTCGAATTCTTTAAGAAACGTTTTTAGAGATCATTTATATATAATAAGTAACTACCATGCCAAATTTCAGGTTTCTAGGCCCTTCAGTAACACAAAAATGGCATTGTTAGAACGTTTTTTGCTCCCGCATCCTCTTTAGGTTAGTGGCATCGACATAAGATATAGCCTATGTTGGAGCAAGGGCTATCACCATCATTTTGATATAATTACGTTTGAAATCGGTTCTGTAGTTCCAGAGATTACCTCCTACAAATAAGAAAACAAGCAAACGAACAAATTTTACTTCTTTATAATATTAGTATAGACAAGAAAACTTGTTAATAAAAGGCCGAAAAAAATTGAAGCAAATAAAATTGACATCGATGTTCCGGAAATTACACGAGAAGAAAAAACTTCACTGTTTATTAGCATTTTTTTTTTTTTTTTTTTTTTTTTTGTGACATAGAAAACACCAATTAAAGCAAGTTTTTTTTTAAATATTTAATTTTCTCTTATTTTCATATTAACATCATTTGGCTATGAATTAAATTATGGATAAATGCACCATTAAGATTACCGCAATTACTTTAGATATTCTTTCAGAAATCCGGAAATTTCAAAAATTCGGCTTAGCTCGGTCCCGACGATGACGGATTTTTCAGGTTATACTGTATACCAGAAAATAAGAAATAATCGGAAAATGTAAAATACAATCATTAACATTAAGAAATTACATAAAAGAAATATAAATTGTCTGAATAAATAGAATGGTAATTATATTTACAAATTATGTAAAAAATAAAAATAAAATAGTAATCGTTAGAAAATATTGAGATATAAATTGCAATCACTTAAAGATTACATAAGAGAAGCATAAGGCCAGAGTTACCATGTAAGCGAATACTACTGAATTTACACAAATTGAAATATAAAATTAAATGGATACAAGCAGCAAACGTGAATGGCAATTAAATCAACGTTACAATAGAGTTATTTTTGGCAACAAGTCAGTTATATAGTAACAAGAAAAATTCACAACATCGGCAATATCCCAATATTGTTCACCTGGAGGGGAAATTTTTTGTCACTCATGCACGCAAAAGATGTATACATGTTGGCAAAATTGTCTTACGGTTCTAAATACTTGTAAATGCATAAATGTTTAATTTTCACTTTGTTCATATCTGTGCATATTTAAGAAATAGTATTCATGTATATATTTAGTATATTCAGTTTTTACGTAAAAAAAATGGAATTTAAAAGTTTTATAATCAGCTTAAGGATCATGAATAATGTTTTATCAAGAATTTTTTAATATAACAAGAAAAATATTAAATATGATGCTTAATACCACAAAGCGATAGGCCGTAAAAGGCATACCACATGATTAAAACATTAAAAGGTATACTATGACAGTCGCTTCCGCCGGGCTTAGGAGATTTTTTTTATATAATAAAGATTCTTATGCTCCAGATAAAAAATATCTGCTGCTTATAGGTATTTCTACACATAATTTGCATCTAAGGTTAAGAATATATATCGACTATGAAAAAAAAAGTAGAATTCACGTATGACAAAGCACGGTACTTTTACAGTGTAAGGGGCTTAGAGAGAGAAGGAAGTTTTACATACATATTTTCTGGCAACCTATTCACTGTTTCATGCACACAAGCAGTTATTTTAATATTTATACAATTTATTTAATGTAAATAAGCCAGTTATCAATTTTTATATGCAAACAGAATTAAATTGTATATATAAAAAAAAATAATATACTATAATAAATAAAATGTTTATATAAATATATACACCTATAAACAAGCATAAAAGTTCATCAGGTTTGTTTTGATAACTTTACACATCATTTGGCAACAAATCCCATTTTCTGAATCTCGAATTGTGCCAAGTTTAAAACAAACAACTACAACAACAAAAAAAGTTTTTATATTGGAAAAGTACTCGAAACATATCGATTATTATACAGCTACGTTAAAGTTTGCTATGTTTATTAGCAAAATAAGCTGTTAAGAACATTTACAATAATATATATACTTATTGCTGTGGCTATACTCAGTTCGGAGTTGATAATAGTACACACGGTG
Organism: Maratus speciosus; assembly: GCA_963932465.1. Taxonomy (NCBI): domain Eukaryota; kingdom Metazoa; phylum Arthropoda; class Arachnida; order Araneae; family Salticidae; genus Maratus; species Maratus speciosus. The sequence goes on along the minus strand of OZ010800.1, from coordinate 287,656,386 downwards.
ATTTGGAATTCCTTGCACAAAATTTGCAAGAAATCTGGAACTATCGCGATCCTGTTGAGCACGAGGGTACTTTCTGAATCAGTGAACAGTGTCAGTTGAGCCTTGCAATGTGTGGAAGGGTGTTACACAAAAATGGTAGGGATGCAGCTCACCTAATAGAATCGCAGTGGATTTTCAGCTGCCAGACAGTTGCATCATGTATGGTTTTTCTGGAAGACGCACTTCAATTCATCCGGTTTTTAGGTATAAGGTAGGGTTGCCAGAAAATACTGAAATTTAATTTTGAATACCACTATTATCGCAGAATGTTATTCGTCTGATTTAATTATAAAACTTCTGTAATTAAATAAGGCTACTAATCTCTACGAAAATCTTAGTATTGAAAGAAAAATTTTGGTATTTTCCTGACAACCATGAGTGCAAGTATGGAGAAAAACTTTGAGGTACTGGTGTTGACAAAATGACGCGGCACCTGTCCTAAAAGAAACCATATCGCAGATCCGATTTTATTATTAGGTGAATCAAGGCGACAGCGTAGGGCATTCAGACTTAGTTGGGGTGCTTGTGTCTATCATGACATTCTCTAAGGCTGCGTCACTTGCTACAAAAAGCCTAAATCATTTTCCCGTACTTTCTTTTCTAAAGGCTCTGTGATCATCAAAAAAGAAAGGGGAGGTGATAAACATGTCAGGGATTCCCTTCTGTGGATTCGTTACAGAAGACTGACCCACAGGCCCCTGAATACTAGGCCTGAGCGCTGTCACAAAAATGGCGGCGGATTTTTTTTCAGCGTGCGTACGGTCCCTTAAATATTCGCACCAATAATTTTTTTAAGTTTTTTCCGCTTTATTTTTCTGAGATTAAACAAGTCAGAGAAATCTTTTATAAAATACTGGTGTGTACATTTAAGGGGCCGTACCTACGTTAAAAAAAGCCCGCCTTCGGAAGCCTCCATTTTTGTGTTAGCGCTCAGGCCTAGTATTCAGGGAGCGGTGACTGACCACATCAAATAGAACGATAAAGGAGCTGCTGTAGCTGATTGTAGTCTGTTCGCAGCTTGAGACTCAGATGTCCTTGGTACTATTTTCTCCAAAGTTGCATTTTTATCTGTCGATGATGCAGTGTAAACGGTTCTAAATTGCATTTGTAAAACGATGCTCTTTTATGATTATTGCTTATTGTCACCATTATTGTTCTTAGCATCGCTTCAAATTTTACACAAGGAATTCCAAATCACCTTGTATAGTTAAGAGTTGACAATAGCAGTAGGATATCAGAGGTACAGGTTTTGGAAAGTGCAAGTCACAAAAGTTATTTCAGAAAAACGTTCGACAATTTGGGGCGAAATTTTTAAATCCTCCAAATGTTAATAGGTCTGTCTACGAAAATGGCAGTGATATAACAGATAAGCTCTATAAATAAATAAAATTTCAAAGAATAAGAATTAGAAATTGAAGATGCATTTAAATTGTTTTTCGTAAAATGTTGTATGCAGTTTTTAACCCTTTTGCTCGAGCGGTTCTTTTAAGTACCATAAAAAGAAAATTCAGTACTTTTATTATATCGGGGCCTTGGCGTTTATTTATTTTTTAACCTTGGCGCAATTCGGGAATCAGAAAGCGAAATTTGCTGCCAAATGATATAAGCAGTTATGAAAGCAAATCTTACAAGAATTTACATATATAGTATATATAAATATTATTAATATTTTTATTGTTGTTTTCTAAATACAATTTACTTCTGTTGGTATATAAAAATAGATAAATGGCTCCTTTATATTAAATAAATTTTATAAATATTGAAAAATATTGTTTGTGTATGATGAAACAGTGAATAGGTTTCCAGAAAATATGTTGTCAAATTTTCTTTTTACGCCAAGGCCATTTTTTCTCTCTCGCCAAGGTCCCTACACTAGAAAAGTACCGAGAAATTAATATAAACTTTATTTAATCCATCTATTAATAAAAGTAGATTTTATTTCTTATACAAAATACGACGCTCGTTCACATTTAAAAAACACACACCCAGGAATGTAGTGGAAGGTATACGGTGGTATACGCCGTATACCTTCTGGATTTTTTCAAGGAACACCGTATACCCTCTGTTTCTCAAAAAAGCTGTAGTATATACACAGTAGGGTATACCCTCTGCCTTGAGCGTATATCCTCTGCTTAGAGCGTCTGCCCTCTGCTTTTTTTACGACTACACCACTGCACACACCGAAGCTGTAGAATCAGAATTTTTTTTAAGTGGTTATTTTTTTCAACCATTTGCATATGTGTAATATTTTCTCATATTAAAGCATGTCATGTGAAAAATTTGCAAAATCCTTTCCATTTACTAATAGGAACACAATACATTTATTTACATTGAAATTTTTGAGAGCTGCGAGATTTCCATAATAGTATGTTTTGTTAATTAATAAATTTTTTTTTTGTAAATATTTTAAGAAAAGAGTTATAACTACCAATTTATTCAATCAGTTTTAATGAAAAAAACCCATTTAAATGTCATATTATTATTATCTAAATGTTCTAATATATCTTCAGCCATAAAGAAAGATAATTATCGAGGTGAAGCAATTTCTTGATTCACTATTTGGGGCATAAAGGGATAAAATGATGTTGTTTATCAGACTTTTACATTTATTTGTAAAAACAGATAGTGTAACCAAACTAAAGTATTGTACTGATCAACAAATGCTGTAGTCTTAATTATTTTTAACAGCATATATAATATAACAGTAAATATAGATTTTTTATTCACACGGATTTTCATTTTAACTAAAATATATATTTTTATTAATCTGTTAACAAAACATAGATTGTACATCATGTATCCATAAACTTTAATAAATAGACAAAATAAAATATCACTGATTTAAAAAAATATTTTGAATATTAAAACATTATTAACAAATGCATATATACATCCGTAATTATACTTAGCAGAAATGCGAAAATATGGCAATATATATATTTTTTAATTGATGAAAATTTCGAACAAAAATAAGAGATAAAATCCATTTCTTCTTCAGTTATTTGCATATGTTTGTATGTAATCGCTTTTCAATTAACGATTATAGAGGCAGTGGACGTCCAAATTAAGAAAAATCATTTTTAATTTTAAAGCTCTATAAGCTGTGGCTACATCCAGGTACATATACAGAGAATAGGAGGGACAAAAGGGACACATGTACTAGACCAGGGATGGCGAATCTATACGGTAGTGGCACTCAAGAAAATTTCTCTGGTACGCAAACTGATTATTATAGATAATAATCAGTTTTTGGGAGAAATTCACCTTATTGTAAACTAGGGCTTCCCAGGTTACAGAACATAAGGGAAAACCATTTTTGTTTTATTTGAAACTTTTATTTTTATTTTTATATATTCATATATACACATTTACATTGCTCACAAACAACACCAAAAAGCATTTTTATATGAAAAATATCAGTAAGGTATTTAAATGAAGTTTCGAAATTTATTAAAAACTATACTTCGTATTAGCCGCATGCTGGGAGCAATTAGTCGAAAAAAATCGCCAAAGATCGCTATTTACAGCAGCCTTTATTATTATGATAATTTCAACGGTTTAAGCGCGTATTTCGATCACATATAGGTTAAATTTGTGTTTTCACACGTTTTATCAATGTAGTTTAAATTTCGTTATGAAATATTAGCCGGAAAACAAATACTGGTATATTTATATTGTTTTAAGAGCAAACGAATTAATCTTTCGTAATCGGGCTGCTCGTGATTGAGATATATTATAAAAAATAAATTATGTTTGAAAATAATTTTAAAAACCATAAAAAATCAATACATTGACATACATTTTTCAAACAAATTGCATTTAAAAAAATGCCTTTCCCCCTATTCGACGGTGTAAAATTTCAAGTTGTGCGATGTTTAAAAGTTTGCAGTAAAAATAATTGCCGTAAAAACGAAATTGTTGGTCAGGTGTTGCCCTCGTCAATATGACACCAGCGTTACTCGCGGACGGGTTTTTGCTTTATAATATAGATTTCCAATTTTATTATAGGCTAAATTGTTGTGTAAGTTGCATAGATATTAAAAAGAATCTGGATTATTTTTGCACGAGTTAGTGCATTATAAATTTCAGAACAGGCATTTCATAGCAAAATTTTCTTGCCATACCATTAAACACGTATCACCGTCAATTTAGTTGTTTATAAAATTTAAAGGACTTCATTTTTTTTTCAGATTAATTTTGAATAACGGTTCAAATAATAAAATGAGTTATGGACCCACTTCTATAATCAAGAATCTGGAAAAGACAATCAGATAATCAGATTCATCTCGAACGTATACAACATGGAAGAATCATGTTTATAAATTTAATATTGTTTAAATGATTAAGTTTATAGATTATGATAAATATCTTGGGTAACGAATTTAGGATAAGTAAAAACCATTTTAATGAAATTTCTGTTGAATTTAATTCTTAATTAAATGATGTTTTAAATTAGAATTTTTCTGGCACATTAGAAGATCGGTAAACAATTTTTCTGAAATTTTTGGTAGGCGCATGCAAAAAGGTTCGTTGTCCCTCTACTAGGCTCGCAGAAAGTTTTTATATGTGAAGCCTTTAGAAAGTCTCTTTATTAGTGAAGCCTTTAGAAACAGAGCCCGATTAACCTCAGAAGCTAAGGAAAGCTTCGTAACATTTTGAGAGTCTCTCCATTCGGGAAAAGTGTTCTAAATACTTAAATAGCGTCTAAAATAGTTCTGCATACATGGAAACTCATGCAACAAATATTATTCACGGGAATGACTTAGCCTAGTTCAAAAATTTCATTAAACAGCTTTTTTATGTTTCCTGTATATACTATAGATATACTGATGCAGCATACGTAATTGTATGTCCAGTAGTTTCGTTTCACTGGTGTTTTCTAACCAATATATATGATTTTTAAACAGCCTATGGATCACATTAAGATTTCAAAGTTAGATAAGTTTCCTGCAGTAGTGTGGAAATTAAGGAAAACTTTCCACAATAAAAAAATGAAAAATACAATCTAAAAGAAAAATAAATGAGAAATAGTGGCTCCGTTTTACAGACATGTTGGGACTCTTCTTAAATTTTGGCGGGATGCTCGAGCTTCACGTGCTTTTTGGATAAACAGGCCCTACTTAAAAGTCTTTATATATAGTAAACCTCTACAAAGTTTTATATAAGGTTAGTTGGGGTAACTGGAACCACGAGGTAACTGGGCCATAGGCTATTTTATAAAAAACTGTTGGTGTTTTTTAAGTTTTAGCTTTTGTGAACAGTGCCCCTTAATCTCCACTTCCTAAAACAACGTGTATCAACTCAATCATAACTCTCACTTTGCTGTGATAGGTTGTTAAAAATTTACGTTTCTTTTTTTAAAAACAACGTCTATCTGGTTGAACTTCCCCCTGAACTTATGGCTGATTATTAAAATACTGTAAGTACTTTTATTAAACAAGCATTTTTTTAAAGGTTAGACATATAACTACATTAATATTATTAGGTATCTATACATATTTACTTCATGTTTCAAATGTAAGCCCGGTGTCCCAGTTACCTCATAAATTTTTCAAGAATTTGGTAACTGGGACATGTATCCGGGGTAACTGAACCATGCTGGATCCAGTTACTTAAATAGTTATAAATAATATTTTTGTGTTTCTCTTAGTACGGGAAGTAAATTTCTCCATTGGTTTTTGCTCACAATAAAGAAAATGATAGAATACCTTATTAAAATTATGTAATGAAATTTAAAAAAAGCATATTGAGTGGTATCAAACCAAATTTCTTGGCCCCTTGAGAGGCGGTGATGCCGTTATAGCATCACTTAATTTTAATTCCTAATTGCCACATTTGCACCTGAATTTTATAATGGAAATTTCACCTTTATTAAGTACGCGAAAATATACTTTTACTTGTTTTCAGATAGATTCTCTTGTAAATATTGGTGTCATTAAATTATTTCAACATTTCACGAATGCAAGTACCTTGCCCCTGAAAGCGAGATAGCCAGATCTTGAAATTCTATATACACAGGGGTCGCATTCTATAGGGAGGCTTTTATCGTTCCTACCACTATTTTGAAAATAATATCTTCATCGCACCTTTCTGTAAGGGTTCTGGTAGGAACAATAAAATTTTCCCTATATAATGCGACCCCTGATGGATAAAGTACTTAAGTATTTACGTAGCCGTTTGTTCATAGATTTACCTTGCTATTTTTTCCCTTAAAATACCCATGTGACTTTTATACTTATTATCTATACTAAAGTACATAAGTACTTCCTTAAGTTTTATGTTTTTGGTGTAAATAAATCTAATATTTTCACTTTTAGTGCTTTTTTTAGACACATTGACAGCAAAGGTTTCCCATACAACGCTTTTTAGTTGATATATAATTTACATGATCTGCCTGGTTTAAATTTTTTTAAGTTGTTTACACTTTTTCAAACAAGACCTGATACCGATATGAAAAAATACGAACGCGTGTGGAACATAGACCCCCCTGATCCAGTTACCCATTTTTTGGGGGCAACTGGACCCATGAGGAAAGAAAGATGAAATATGTATATTTTTAAATATTAAAATGTATTTTTGAGCATTTCTGTCTGATAGAGGGAACCTAACTGAACACATTTACAGAAGTTCAGACTTTAATTCAAATGAGCATTAGTTTTTTGAAGCTGAATTGTCAGAAGTTCCAGAGTCACATTGTAAAATCATGTCCCAGTTGCCCCAACTAATCTTAGTTGGGGTACTTTGCCAATATTCTAATGGCAAACACACCAGCAACGCTAACTAGTAACACTGTAGATCCAAGGAGTGATTAAAAATATTTTTGTTTTGGTTTTAATAACACAATATTGCCCAAGTAGCCCCAAATTATGGTAGTGAAAACATTAAGAAATTTTTATATGGTGTATAGCCCTTAAAACTTTTGTACTATACCTTGGCTCTTGCGGAAGCTGAGTGGCATAAACACAAGTGATTGTACATAAAAATTTTAATAAAAGCATAAAAAAATAAGTAATTAAAATTCAACGTGAAAGAAATTTAAATGCAACAAATATTCTTTTTTCCCCTTCGAAATATTTCTCTTCACATGACATGTGATAGTCTCTTTATTTCGTAAACTTTTCAAAGCATATGGGAAAACATTTTCTTGACTCTAAACTTGAATAAACCCTATGCGGCTGAAGTAACGTGAGCATTTGTATAAAATTTTCGCCTCGGAGCTAGTTTTTCAGCAAAACACTTCCTGAAATAATTATTTTACGCTGTGTTAACACTGGGGTAGGAAATTCAATCCAGACGCTTACCTTATTTCAGCTGTGTCGTGTTCAGTGAAGTAGTTTCTACGAAATGCTTTGAAAGATCGTCTTAACAATTGAACCATTGCATATGGTCCGTGGAAAAATAAATATAAATGTATTTTCTCTTTGTTAGTTAAAAAATAAAGTTTTTTCTTTTTTCTTTTTTCTTTTTTTTTTAACAAGACAATTATTTTTTTCTTTTAAATTTAAATTTAACTTTTAACTTATTCGTTAAAACTGAATAAAATTAGCGTAAAAATTCATTGTATTTTGAAAATTATTGAACAAGGTTAAACTCCAAACTGTTGAGCTGAACCAGGTTTCAGACCAGATGCTGTAATCATCAAGGTTAGCTGGGTGAAAAAGTTCGACCAGAATCGTCCGGGATAGCTCAGATGGCAGAGCACTGGCGGCTTCAGCCAGGAGATCCCGGGTTCGAATCCTGGTCCGGACATTTTTCGCCCAGTTGGAAATTTACATCTAATATGATTTGTTTACCAATTAGAATAATTGTGTTAAAATTAATCTAGTGTAATTTCGTAACCAGCGATTTTTGGAGTTCCATTACCTGAGATTTATTCTGTTGAGCTGAACCAGGTTTCAGACCAGATGCTGTAATCATCAAGGTTAGCTGGGTGAAAAAGTTCGACCAGAATCGTCCGGGATAGCTCAGATGGCAGAGCACTGGCGGCTTCAGCCAGGAGATCCCGGGTTCGAATCCTGGTCGGGACATTTTTCGCCCAGTTGGAAATTTACTTCTAATATGATTTGTTTACCAATTAGAATAATTGTGTTAAAATTAATCTAGTGTAAGGTTAAACTCACTTCGATTAAGTCCATAAAGAAAAGTTTAAGCCGCGAACTAATTTTTTTAATTTTCATTTTTTTCTGCAGCTGTTTCTTAAATTCTAACAGTTCTATTACACTTTTTAAAATTATATATAGTCTTTAAATATCTATGACGTTTTCTTAACAAGCTTAGATTATATACATACCCGAATATACAAATGTATGTGTATATATGTATGTACAATTTGACAAAGTTTAGCTTCCAGGTATTTACGTATTATTCCGTCACCCAGAAAAAGTTGTTGTACATTTCAGCCTGTTTGTGGCTGAAATTTCTGCAGCCAAAGATCGTTGAATACTATCCAAATAAAGAAAGATAGATCCTTCTTTTAGTGAAGTCAAGATTACATTAATTATATTGAGTGCAGGCGAGGTATAGCTAAGGGTGGGATATATGTCGAATTTCATATTTTTCCGTGTATTGCCCGTCCAGACATTTTTCATTATTCAGATTGCTTGATTACCACTGCTTTTAAAAAATGTAAAATTCGCCTTATTTTCGCATTATTTAATCTGTTATTAAATAAAGCGAATATTTATACTTTAAAAAAGTGGTGGCAATCAAGCGATCTGATTTTTTTGTTTTTTTTTTTTAAGTAGCGAATTGGCAACGCTGTGCACATATTGAGAACGTTCAGCATTTTTCTCGAATATTTTCGAGAATGTAATTTAACCCCTTCGCGACGAGTGTCCTTTACAGAATTTTTAATTTTTTGTCCCCGGAATTTCGAAAAAGAAATTTTTCCGTAATAGAATTACAGAAACTGTGTCATTAAATAAGGAAAAACTTTCTATTTAAAATTATCAGTAGGAATAATAAAGGGTTTTGAGTACTCCCTTCGTCACTTATACGCAACTTTCGTCGTGAAGGCGTTAATACCTTTCTCCACCAATAACTATAACTAACACAGACTGTCTGAAATCATCCTCAATGCTTCTGGGAGATAAAATAGTACGAAAATACCGATTTGCATAGATTTGATTATTTTCACATTCTTCTCAATTTACATAATGGAACATTTAACCAAAGAATCTCCCCTCCTGTCTCTATGTGTATGCAGACTTTCAAAACGCGGTGAGCTATAAGAGGACAGCTTTTGCCCGTAATCCGCGTAATCCAAAGCCCGCACTATTTCTCTAAACAGCAACATTATATGCCAGTTGTGCCTCGCAGAACACTCTATAAACGCACATTTCCAGTGCTTTTTCACCAGTCCAGCAACTTCTCTACACTCCCGTCCTCTCACCAAGTCTTGCTTATTGCCGACTATGAATAATGGAACATTATGCATGTCTCTGGTGTCGCAAATTTGATCTCGAATGCTCTTGACGTAATGGAAAGATTCAAGATCATTCAGGTCGAACACCAGAATGTAAGCACAGGCACTACGTAGTCCATAATCGCGGAAATCTGTCCATTCGTTGAAGGAGTTAGCAGGAAAGTAGGGTATCACGGGTAAGTCTGACAGTCTGATTGAGTAGATGTGCTCGTTGAACATCACTGTTGGATGGTACGCCGATTTTGCATCAGTCGGGACGTATTCTTCCGTGAACTCGCTGAAGACAAACTGACGAATGATGGAAGTCTTTCCGACGTTAGCAGAGCCAAGGACGATGATTTTAAGAACATGCATAGCTGTCAGTCACTCGCCTTGAATACAACGCTGTTAAAAAAGGAAAAAGAAGTAATTAAAAAAGGATTTATTTAATTTTCATCATTTTATTAATGTTCACTTAAACTACGATATAAATTATCTAAGTTAGGTGTTTTTAAACTTTCTCTTTCTATTTTTTTTCTTTTTATGCCACAGAGCACCTTTGAAATATGAAATTTAGAATGTATGGGTGTTTATAAATAAAATACTGTGCCTCCCAATTTCTGCCGCAACGGTCCGGGGTGCAAATTCACAAACACTGAACGTTCCAGCGCTCTTAACGCCAACCTCTGTTGCCAAGCGCTTTGGCAAGAAAATGAACTTCGACGCGCATGCGTGTGTTCTCATACAAATATGTTTGCAAAAATCTGAAGCTACTTTAATTTATCCATTCAACTACATATTTCTTGTTTGTGGAATATTTGCAAGAATACAAGTGCGAAATACTAAATCATTACTTTACCTTCTGAATAATTGCAATAGATATGCATGCATTATATATTGTGAACAAGTCAAATATTTAATTTTAGAGATCTGCTCTATAACTTTGTATTTTTTTTCCTCCCAAGCTAAAGTATTTATTTCTGTAGTGGTACGTAGTATGTGCTGCCATCTAGTGCAAACATAAGTACTAAATACATTACAATAACAAGTCCTTATTTCACCCTCTGAATAATTATATGTATATGCATGTACATGTATATTGTGAATAAGTGAAATGTTTATTCTTATAGATCCATTTTATAATATAAATAAGTAATATAAATATAAGTTATATTTACATAAGTATATATATATTCCGCTCTATAATATAAATAATATATAATCCGCTCTTTTTAAATGATCACCAAAATAAATGAAAATTTACCATAATTATCTTAGTAACTTGTTGTGTCTATCCTCAGATAACTGCTTTGTTGCTGATTCATAATAAGTTAAAAATAGCTAGCAGGGGCAATCCAGACAAAATTTGGGGCCTATTTTGGGCACTTTCGAAAAAAATCAATTTAATAAACCAGGCCTCTTCACCAAATAATTTTTAATAAAAATGGCCCCTTCACAAAATTCTTCTTAATAAAATAGGCCCCTTCACACAGCTCATTTCATAAAAACATACCCTTCATTAATTACATTTTATTTTGTCAGATTTTAAAATGCGCATTTTGTAAACAAAACAAGTTCACTAGAAAACAAAACTTTACAGGATGACTTAAAGCCGTTATTATTAATTAAATACTTTGTTCAAATTTGAGTAACTGGATTTCATCTTTCGTTGTAAAATTTATTTTTCCCAAAAATATAAATAATTCACATAAATAACTTTTGCTTTTCAGAAAATGCCCCCCCCCCCCCCCCCCCCGAAAAATAAGCCTGCATAGTCTCCTGACCAGTAATGGACACCCCCCCCACACACACACACACACAAAATTTTTGATTCGTACATAAAGAGTAAATAATAATTTATTTTTTATTTTTTTCATAACTTTTTCATGCATCACAATCAAACCACTTAGGAAGCAGAAAATTTGCATTTTTTTTTTTCAAAGTAATAGAAAACTCTGAATTTTATATACTAATGGCCATTTACAAAATTGCATTTATTTCAAAGATTTTAGGATATTTTATCCATTTCTCCTTTTTATTAATTTTTTCCATAATTATCCATTAATGGAACTATAATATAGTTCAGTGCTTTGAATTATTTGCAGATTGCAAATGATTACCAGATCCGGTTTGTTTGCATTCGCTGGAGTTTTATAAAATAGCTGTAGGCTGTGATCAGTATAGAAATAAATCCTTTTAAATTGCTTTTTTTACGAAATCTGTTTATTTGGAGTAAATATATAAAATTGAAGCATTTCATACAGAAATGGATAGGGATGGTGCTTGAGAACATTTTTAAGAGAGGTTTTCAGATGACTGAGTTCGTGAAGCGAGAGCGAACAATTGCCAATTATTCTGTAATACACACATTGGCATCAAACAATTGGCGAAAAGAGCACATGAAAAATGAATGATGTCATATGAGTAAAAATTATCTGTTACGCTTTGGACAATTAGGAGAATATTTGAATTGCGTGGCAGGGCCACCAGCATAGCAGTCCTAAAAAATAAGCCAAAAAGAATTCGAACGCCAATTCGTACGTTAAGAGCAAAGTTTTGAGAACATAGCGTGAGAGACAATACAGACCGCATTTACTGGAAATGTTTATGATTTACCAAGGAAGTTATACTCAAAAATTAAGCAGAGATCAAAGAGTTATTTCTACTGACCGAAAGCAAAGTCGATCTTTATTCTTTTTTTTTTTTAATCTAGTCAGCATGAATAATCATCTAAATGAATTTTATCAATGTGAGAGCCGCTTTAGTGATAAAGGCATCTGTTAAATATTTTTTCTTTCTTTTCTTTTGGAGGAAAGTTACAATGGGAATTGAAATAAAGGTTAGGATAAAATGAATAAGTAATTAAAGATTAGTTTTAAGTGAAATTTAGAGATAGGAGTAATTTAAGAAAAATATATATGATTCCACATCACAGGAACGTTCAATTAATTTTCTTCTCTGTGCGGCTATCAAATTTATTTAAAACAAATCAAAAATTTTACTTAATTAGGATGAATATCAAAAAGTAAAAGCCTAAACATGATCATTACTTTATTATTGAATTTGTGGGAATATTGCAGTGCTGTATTCATTTAGAATGTGCATCCTTACTTTGTAGCGATAATCTTATTCTAACAGCATCAATATTCGACTTAGTATAATCAATAATACAACTTGTGTAGACTGAATTAATCTGCGAAAGCTAAAGAAAAAAAAATCCCTGCCGGTCCGGCCTACAGGCGGAGGTAGATTTCGAAGTTAAGTATATTAATTGCACCAACAAAAACTAAATCATGATTAGATATAAATCCACTTTAACAGTTTTATCTGGCCGATTTTGACGATTTTTTATTTCATTTTTATATAATAGCTGGTTTTATCAGAATCATGTTAAGGCGGTATTAAAAAAAATACTTTTCCATGCTCAACAACTCGAAATTTTCTGGCACATTTTCAGATTCTTTTTTAATAGAAAAAATACGAAACTTGCTGACATGATTTTTGAAAAGATTTATAAGCGACATCTGTTTTCATTTTTCTTTCAATTAATTGAAACTTGATTAAAAAACAATTATTTTCTCAGTAGGGCAATATTTTTCGTTTTTAACACAATCGCTTCGAGAAATTCTGTTCAAAATGCCTACTTTGACATAATTTTTTAAAATATATTCTGCCTCTATCAAAAAATCGATCATTACGGTACATTATATAGTTTCTGAAGAAAAGAATCTATCAATTGGATGTGTTTGAGAGCAAAAATGTAAGAAAATGAGCAGTTTGGATTTGAATACACCCTTAATAAGATGATTTTTTTCTTCAACCGCTATGTATTTTTAATTTGTTTTTGCTGTAAGACTTGGTCGTATCAAAAACTTGTCTATATATATGCTGAAGAAAATATTAAGAAGATGTATGATAAATTCATGGGGATTTTATATCTTGCGAATTGACGGAGTTATGGAAATTTTTCTTCTTCACCACCCTTTTTATGTTTTCGTTTTTAATTTTTTTTTGCGGTACGAATTGGTCTTATCAAAAACTTGTGAATATAAAAGTTGTAGATAATATTAAGTAGAGGTATAATAAAATTAATTGGATTTGTTATCTTGAGAATTGACGAAGTTAGGAATTTTTTTCTCCAAAAAACCCTATTTTTCGCGCCCCTTGAGCACATTTTTAATTTTATCAAAAACCTGTTATACATAAATTTTTGGTCCTATGTTTAGAAGTAATAAAAACTTTAAACTGATTTGATATGTACAAAAATTAAGAAGTTATGGGGTTTTTTCGGTTTTCACAAAACCCCTCCCTATTTCCATCCCCTTGGTCCGATTTTGCCCATTAACGAACTTGACCGAGATTTTATATATATATAAAGTTTTTTACTGAGGGTGGTTTTGGGTTCTAGTGGTCATGATCGGTGTAGATCTGCAAAAATTTTTCAGAAATTCCAACATAGGAACGACGCCAATAGGTAGTATTTCATACGAAATCTACCTAAAAAACCTCTTTGAACTTTGTAAGCGTATCCAAAATATTCATATAAAGCTGATATAAATATTCGTACATGCAAATTTCGAATTACGATATTAAAATTGACTGCAGCATGCATGCATGCGCGTCAAAGTTCATTTCTCGCCAAAGCGCTTGGCAACAGAGATGGGCGTTAAGAGCGCTGGAACGTTGAGTGTTTGTGAATTTGCGTCCGGGGTACTGATTAAGTAACATAAAACTTTATTAATTTGAATACAGCAGTACTCCAACTTACGTCGTCTGACTTGGGAAAAAAATTCTTTAATTAAGACGCACTTTGGACTTTTTGGAAGACTTTTGGTTCTATGAAGGGAAACTTTCCCGTGACAGTCAAGTGATAGTGAAATAAAAAATAAAACAAAAAATAAAAAAAGTTACCAGAAAAGGCTTAGAAAACTTACTCTGCTGTTACAAAGAGCTTCTAAAAGTAAAAAAGAAAAATTTGTCGGTTCAAGCTTCATTGCAAGATTTTTTCGCATCCTCAAAGACTAGAACGGTGAAGCTAGAAGAACAATAAATTGAAAGTTAACAACTTATTGACTTATTCCAAGTCCTTGCATTGAAAATGCAATATTTGCTACTGTTAAATGTATGTAACATGATCCTTAAATGCAATAGGATATGTCCATTAGATTTTGGAGAATTTTTATTACTTATCCATAGCTGCCAACTTGTACGGTTTTTTCTTACCACTAAAACTTAATAGAAACTTTTGCCTTATTGAATCCTTAAAAATTGTTAGATTTCGGCGATTAAATTAGGCAGAATTTTCAATTATATTTTAGTGGTAAGAAAAAACCGCACAAGTTGGAAGCTATGCTTATCCTTTTTTGCTTATCAAAATGTACAGTCGTAAAAAAAAAAAAAGTAAACACCCCCTATTAACTCCTCAACAAATTATCGTAAACGAAAGTTACTGGTACCGAATGATTGGAAATAAAGTCTACTTTTAAATGATGTATATAAAATTTTGTTAGGGGGGGGGAGCATCTCCATATTAAAACAAATCCAAACTTCATTTTTTTCAATGGCAATACCCAATTTTAACGAGCTATTTCAAATCTTCAGTTCAAACTATGCCTAGATACCAAATTTCAAGTCATTTGAATGATAAGTTTTTGAAGTATAAACATTCAAAATTGAGTGCTTCTAATGTTAAATTACATTTTCATATTTTTATTTATATTTCCCGAAATTATGCTCCTAATGTGCTTTTTTTTTTTTTTTTTTTTTTTTTTTGTCGCAATAATACTAATATACCCAAACATAAATACGCCAAATTTGCAATTTTTCTAATTTTATGATATGAATTATGAATTATGAAATTAATATTCGAAAAAATTATGAATTGCAACCTACAATTTTTTTGATGGATTTAGATTTATTAAGTCCTACTTTATGGAAATCGAAAATTTTACATTTTTCTTCCAAGTAGTTTTCGAATTATGCTTAAAAAAACGGCTAAATGATGGTTTAAGGGGCCGTCTATGATAGAAGTGAGTAGATATTTTGAAATTTATTCTGCTGTCCTGTAATCAAACAGGCTTCATTGGCTCCTTGAGTGGCGCTTCAGGTGCCTTGATCAAATACGAGGCTCTCTCGGTTAACAATCGAGTACAGAACTTCAATATGGATATAGCCCTTAAAGTATGCTCGTTTTAAAATAACTAATTTCTCTGAAACTTATGGTACGAATTGCATAAAAATTTGTTTTTAGGCTAATTGAAGGGTGTAGAGTTCATTTCTGCTATCAGAATTGTGTACTGCTATTAAAAAAAAAACAAAGTTATGATTCGTTTTAATATGTAGATGCTCCCCTAAACAAATTTTATATACATCATTTAAAAGTAGACTTTATTTCCAATCGTTTGGTACCAGTAACTTCCTTGTATGATAATTTGTTGAGGAGTTAGTAGGGGGCGTTTACTTTTTTTTTTCCACGATTGTACCTCGACTTTCATCGCTAGTCTCGGAACGAATTGCTGACGTAAGTCGAAGTATTATGTAATTCAAACGAAATGCCTTGTTACGGATCAAACTGGAAAGGAGAAGATGTAGCTCCTAGCGAGTAACAGATGTCACCCCCAGTAAGCTGTTGGATTTATTACAACCAACACGCAGATTTACGCTCCAGCTAATGTACTTGGCGGTTATGAATTATATAACTTTAAATACTCTTTAATTTAAGCACATAGTAAAATATTGTTTTTGTTGCGTTACGCACGGCTGTTGAGATAAAAAAGTTAAAAAATAAAACAGCAACATTAATCTACGAGTACAGTTCACATTTTTGAACTGTAAGAATATCCTAGTATAAACTATAGCATCTTTTATCGAGAAATCTTTCAAACGATTCTTAAACTTGGCAACAAGTAAAAAGAACACGTAGCTTGCGTTCTCTTCGGATAATAATTACTGATTATTATACTGATTAGCACCTACGCGAACTGCCATAATTTTTTCTGAAAAAAAAATCGCCTTATTCACAGAATTCAGCAATTAATTAATTTTATTTTAAGTGGTAACAAAAAGTTGGCTGCTATGCTAAATCTACTAAATTTTTAGCCTGTAATCTCACGCCAAAATACCCGCTCGCTAATGTTAATCCTATGGGAGAGTTCTTTTAAAATATCTCGTTTGCATTTCCTTTTTTTAAATGTTTTTTTTATATTGTTATTATTTTGCATTGGATAGTCGAGGTCGATCTCTACAAAGGTTGTTTTTTACTTTTTCGATTTTGTGTGTAGGATTTCTTTATTAAGATGCTTTCACTTTCGGAACCAGTTTCGAAAGTGAAGTACCTTCATTAACAGAAAACCCTGCAAACAAAATCAAAAAAGTAAAAAACGACCTTTGTAGAGATCGACCTCGGCTGTCCAATTCAGAAATAAAAAATCATTTAAAAATATTGAAATGCAAACGCGATGTTTTAAAAGAACTCTCCGATAGGGTTAATATTAGCGAGCAGGTGTTTTCGCGTGAGTGAAGTAGGCTCTTAACAAAATAATTCTGTGAAAACGGAAGGCATTTACTTAAAGATGCTATGTATAAATGTTGTAGAGCATAGTGTAATATAAGTGAGTACTTTCTTACAACAGGTCTTGTGACTTACCGGAAAACGGACATGTATGTCTGTGTTGATGGAATTCATTCACAATTAGCAAAATTGCGAACGTTGTGTACTGGGCCTCGTCTCTACAATTAACATGCCGCAAGCAGAGCGCAGGTGACTTGATCTCATGCTTCTAGCTTTTATTGTTGTTCGCTTCTTGTTTCAATGTTGAGTAAAAATCTAAAGACAAAGAAGAAAAGAAATAAACTTTAAAACTTCATAAAAAAAACTCAAAATCATAGTTTTTATGACGATAAGATACAAATAGGAACAATGATTAAAACAGGGGTGTTACAGAGGTGACGTCAAGATGAAATGGATGTGACATCGTCAGTGGCGTAACTTGTTTCGGTCACGCCCCTCGCAACTTAAAACATTATACGTCCTTTAGCTACAAAATTATAGATACGGTCCCTGCTATAACATATTTACCTTATAGTAATCCTAATTGTCCTGATAGGTAATATGATATAACAAAAGTACCAGTTACATTGGTGACCAAAATACGATTCTCCAATTCGTTCCATTGTGACTCGTGTGTGACTGTTATTCATTTCTACGAAATCACCGTAGCCGATGTTTTAGTTATTTTCACTCGTCAGAAAATGAGACACATCGAAATCACAGTGATTGGGATGCAATTCATCTTCTAAATTTCGTGACGTCAACAAAAGTTTAATTTTAGTCATGGTGCATCCACATTTTGGTCATATTTTTATCAGACCACTATTAAGGAAATTTCGGATACAATAGTTAACAACGTTGGTCTCTGATTGAATTCCATTTGCATTTAAACATTTAATATTAATACCAATTATAGCAAAGCTCTAAAGGGTATAATAAGTTAAGTATAGTAAATATATTTTAGAGATTATAGTAAATAAAGTAAAGTATTCATAATAAATAAAGTAAATATATTTTAGAGATTTAAAGAACCATTTATAAAATCAAAGTTTAATTTGCTGACACTGATTTTTGGAAACGTTTCCGAGTAGTTTTAAGAGTATATTAATCAGTTTTCTCAAACCGGAACATCGGTTTTTAGGATGCTATTAATTTGTTTGTAATGAGCTATTCCATTTCTGTTGCTTTTTATGATTTTTTATTCTTATTTATTTGCTTACCATTTTTAGCTTAAAACCAAATATTTCTGAACAGTTTAAGAGCAAAATTGATTTTTAAAATGATATAGTATGATGAAAATATTAATAAAGAGTTACTTTTGCCTTTTCCACTGCATTAAACCATATTTTAGGGGGAGGTCGGGTAGTATCGGACAGCGGATTGTATCGGGCAAGAAGAGTTTCAAACTTTGGCTGCTGGTAGCAAAACTTGTCACACGATTCTCGTGTTTATGAAGCCAGAAGGAAGACTCTCACGCCATATTGGACCAAGTGGTCTGTGAAGTGATAGTAAGTTATTTATTTTTTGAGAATTTTCTAGTGCACCAAGTTAACTTTGAAGCTACATAGCTTGTGTGAAAGGTAGTACAACAATATTGTTAGTATTTTGTTAAATGTTACTATGTTTTGTACCAGTGTTTCTCAACCTGAGTGCCGTAGCGCACCAATGTGCCACGAGAGACTGTCAAATGTGCCCTGAGATTTTTTGACAAATAATTAAAACTGTATGATTTCGTATGAACAATACGACATTTTCTATTTATTTTGTGCTTAACACTTAGAAATTACTTTCCTTCGCTTTCAGTTGACGAATATGAATGATTTATGAACTCATTTGAAATTCGCTAGACACCAAATTTGGCAACAGAAAAAGAACAACTCATTGATTTGAGAAACAGAAAGTTTTACCTATCAACAATCTTCGGGAGTATTTTGGATGGGTTTTGGCAAACAGCTTGAAAGCTATTAAAATTCTTCTTCCTTTTGCATCTGCCTTTAAATCTGTGAATTTGGATTTTCAGCATTGACAGAAATCATGTCCAAAAAGCGAGTAAAGCTTTTAAAAGTGGACAATGAAATGCGAACTTGTCTGGTGACTTTAGAACCTCTTTTTGATTTAATTTGTTCAAGAAAATACGCTGAGCCCTCTCACTGAATAAATTTTGTAATTAAATATAATAATTTTTTCGCATCATACAGCTTTCACATTTTTTATATTCAGGTGTGCCGCAATTAATTCCTGATATTTTTAGTATGTCGTCAACCAAAAATTTTTGAGAAAGACTGCTTTATACTGCAGGTCGTAATGTCCAGATCTGGCAGTATGCATGTGATAGGTTAGTTAAAGCGTCGTATGAAGCGTTCGGGTTTTATCGGACAAACGCTTGGAGGGTTGCATCGGACAAAAGTTTACAGGTTTAAAAAGTTAAATTCTTACGGTTTTCTCTGTTTTATTCTAGGATGGAGAAGATACGTCACAAGTGGGATGAAAATCACACGAAGGACGTTATATAAAAAGTCCAACTTTCTGAAATATGACAATCAGGAAGCTAGTGAAAGATATTGTGCACCGGGCGTTTCAAATCCCTTGAATGTGTCTTCAACATAGCAGTGGATGAAAAAAACAGGGAAAGAGCACTTAGAAAACATCTCAGTATTAGGCGTAATCAGTCTTGAGACTTCTCATAAGAAAAAACAATCGAAGCAGATTTTAGAGGATATTTCACTTCTTCCGGTCACCTCAAGTACGAAGATTGTAACACGACAAAGTCATGGAGAAAAAATGAAATTTTAACCTCATCACCTTTAAAACTCAACTTGAGAAGAAGAAAAGAGAGAAACAAGAGAAAGAACAAATCGCAGAAGCAAAGAAAAAGATGAGGGAAAAAATGACGTTGAAAAGATGAAAAGAAAACTTAAATTCGAACAAGAAGTTAAAGGGAAGAGGACAAAAGTATAGTAACAATGAAAATTTTTCGAAGTTGTTTCTTAAACTTAAAATGACGGTTTTTTTCAAGCACAACACCACGTCCGATACAACCCTCCAGAGATCAGAAAGGTCAAAATGTAAGGTTTATGAAAAGTCAAAGAAAACCCAATAAAGATGATTATAAAGGAAATGAGTTTTTCTGGAGTATGGAAATAACATGTAAAAGTTAGAGTAGTAAATGTTCAAATTTAACCATAATTTTTAAAAAAAAATTCGAAATAGCTTAAGCTTCCGATACCAGCCGACCTTCTCCTGAATACAGTTATGGAAAAGTAGTCTACAATTATTTCTAATATCAATTTAATTTTTTTTTT
This sequence comes from Maratus speciosus, assembly GCA_963932465.1. Classification (NCBI taxonomy): domain Eukaryota; kingdom Metazoa; phylum Arthropoda; class Arachnida; order Araneae; family Salticidae; genus Maratus; species Maratus speciosus. Next base: position 287,636,093 of record OZ010800.1, on the reverse strand, counting down.
GTAAAAAAAATGAACAAACAGACTTTTATTAATATTCAAATATATATAGAGATTGAAACTCACAACACGCACAAAAAACCAACACTTTAGAACTCCGTTAAACATGCATGTGCTAAAATTTATGTACAAGCTAAATATTTACAAGATGAACAAGATGAGATATTATTTACAGCCGAAAGGGTATCATTTTAAAAGTTTCAACTTATTCGAATCAGTTTCCTCATTTTAACCAGATATTCTGTACCGTCTCAAAAGCCGTAGTTACTCCAACATTTCCTGATCGCTTCTCCCGCGGAAAATATCATCGTCTGTCACTACGACGTGCAGCTATGATGTCATCAAGACACGGCGATAACTCATTTGTGCGTGTCAGTTGTTATGCTAAATGGGATAAAAATCAAACAGAAGGATGTCGCTTTAGTCGGCGGGCACTAAAAAGGTAGTTGGCGCTCTTATTTTAGGCGCTTGGGATGCTAAATGCATCCCACATATATATTTATTTTGAATTGAAAAATATTCAGGATATTTTTTGAAAAATCAGGTCAATTCGAACCCGATCCAGACCCGAATGAGTCACAACTCAATCCGAACCCGAAACCTTCAAGTCAACCGACCTGAACGCAACTTGCAACAAAAATAGCGTCAACTCGACCCGAGTCGTGTTCGAGTAAAAGCAAATTAACCAAACCGATGCAGGACGCAGGTGTATGAAGTTATGCATAGAATTGAGCTAAATTTCATATATATGTTTTTGGCTATGGACGTCAGGTCCCAGTTCAAAAGGATGATTTTTTCCGGAAGGGGGCGCTGCGGTTGAGATTTTTCGTAATCTGTTTATGCAGCGACGGGTAATTCTCATCTAGCTAACCCGACAATTCTCAAGTAGCTGACGTACTGTTAGCTTTATTATTTATACATAAGTATATTTAGCTGTTTTTTTCTTTTTCTTTTTTTTTATAAATAAAAATAAAATAATTTCAATTTATATTGTCACAAAATTTTAAAAATTGCTTAAATAGTGAAATTTAGGCGATAGGTTAACTGTAGGTACGTATGAGAAAAGTAGAAATGGGAATTTCTTGGGGATTCTTATGTGTTTTCCTTTCGTCAGGGGATGCCCCATGCAATCAAGTCTTTACTGTAAAAAGCCGTTTGGAAAGGCAATGAAACAGACAAAATTTTCTCAAGAGCAGAGGAGGACTACAAGTCAGGTCATAGCACCTAAGTCTGTGCGGGGTCTGAGAGGGACCTCACGCGCGAGAGATCTGATATTTATTTTTGGAAAGGGGTTTTTTGGGCGTTTCGTAGTAGTAATTGTCATGCAACCGTGATCCCTTTTGAAATAACGTCAGCTCTTTGACGTTACCTATGAACTTTAGAGAAATAAAACCGAACAGATAAGATTAGTGTATGACATTTGTAATCTGGGCCGATATTAGTTTCAGACAATAAATTGACACTCAGTGGCTCGAGTTCAATAAATCAAAAAATAAGAGTAGAGTTTAGAGTTCAAAAAATAAATCTAACATAAATATAAACTGAAGTTATTTCAAAAGGGATCAGAGTTGCATTACAATTACCACTACGAGACGCAAAAATCACAAAAAGGGGACCCCCTTCCAAAAATAAATATTAGATCTCTCGCGCGCGAGGTGCTTTCCAGAACCCGCAATGACCTAACTTGTAGAAAATTTTGTGCATTCCTTTGCCTTTCCAAATGCCTTTTTACAGTAAAGACTTAACTGCGCGAGGCCTCCCCTGATAAAAGAAAACCACACAAGAATCCACAACCAATTTCCATTTCCACTTTTCCCATACGTACCCACAGTTAATCATATCTCCTGAATTTCACTATTTAAACAATTGTTAAAACTTTGTGTGACAGTATAAATTCAAATTATTTTATTTTTATTCATAAAAACACACAAGAACGAAGCAGCTAAATATACTTATGTATAAAAAATGTGTAACAGTAAAACAGGATAACGAATTAATATTATGATCTAGGTTAACTCTTTTTTTACCCCGATTAGTAAAATGAAGCAGAAATTTAAGATGAAATTCAAAGTTGGCGTAGTATTCACGTAATTAACATGACGTAAGTATTAACATGAGTATCAACTTTTTGAAATATTTACATGTGTGAGAAAGAAAGAAGTTTTGGGATTGGCACATACGACTAGTTTTACAATGCAATTAGTATAAGGCTTTGTGCAGTAACTATTTTTGATGCTGAGAAAATCTGCATATTTTTTCATTTAACGAATCAACTTCTTAACGAAATTTTAAAAATGCACAATAATATAAAACTTGCAAATAAGTGGATAAAAATATTGATACTAATTTTTCAATATCCGTTTTTAAATTAAACTAGAGTGAAAGTTAAGCGAAAGTTACAAAATACTAGTGACAATTTTAATTTACAGTCGTGTATGTACGATAAAACGTGTCATACCTAAGAGAAATTTTACATTATTTCTAATAAATTTACCTAAGGAAATGATCTTATAAACGAAAGAGTCGAATAAGTGAGAAGTCACTCCATTTTGATTTTTAATAATTTTAATTTTTTAATTTTATTACTTTTAATTATTATTTTAATTATTATTTTAACAAAAAGTTTAAAAAGACTAGTGACAATTTTAATGTAGAGTCGTGCATGTAAGAGAAAGCGTCACATACCTAAGAGAAGTTTCACATTATTTCTCATAAAGGTACCTAAAGAAATCAGCATATAATCTAGAGTCGTATAAGTGAGAAGTCACTACATTTTGAATTTTATTAATTTTAATTTGTTTAATTAAATACTTTTAATTATTATTTTAAGAGAAAGTTTAAAAATACTAGTGACATTTTTAATTTAGAGTCTTGAATGTAAGGAAAAGTCACATACCTAAGAGAAGTGATGCATTACATCTCATAAATGTATCTAAAGAAATCTGCATATAACCCAAAGTGTCGTATAAGTGAGAAGTCACTGCATTTTGAATTTTAATAATTTTAATTTTTTAATTTTAATACTTTTAATTATTATTTTAAGAGAAAGTTTAAAAAGACTAGTGACAATTTTAATTTAGAGTCGTGTATGTAAGAGAAAGCGTCACATACCTAAGAGAAGTTTTACACTATTTCTCATAAATGTACCTAAAGAAATCAGCATATAACCTAGAGTCGTATAAGTGAGAAGTCACTACATTTTGAATTTTAATAATTTTAATTTGTTTAATTTTAATACTTTTAATTATTATTTTAAGAGAAAGTTTATAAAGACTAGTGGAATTTTTAATTTAGTCGTGAATGTAAGGAAAACGTCACATACCTAAGAGAAGTTTTACATTACTTCTCATAAATGTACCTAAAGAAATCTGCATATAACCCAAAGAGTCGTATAAGTGAAGATGAAGCGATGAAGCTACCCGACGACCCCTTGCTTCTTCTAGCTTATTATTAGTCTCGGTTGGGGGAGGGCGGGTGGGTCAACCGCCGCGGCGAGCGGCCTCTCTTCTTCCGCAGCACTTTATTCCGACTCTTTTGCGGAAGCAAGTTTCATAGGTCCCCAGCCACGTCCCTAGCATGGGACTCTCTAGCAAAAGCGAGATTGAAAAAAAAAAAAAAAATCAAAAATTGAAACCGGACAAATTTAAAAGGGGAATTACACAAATTAAAGACACCGAAAACCGGGAAGGGTTGGGCTCGGGGCGATGAAGCTACCCGACGACCCCTTGCTCCTTCTAGCTTATTATTAGTCTCGGTCGGCGCTTGGGGGAGGGAGGGTGGGTCAACCGCCGCGGCGAGCGGCCTCTCTTCTTCCGCAGCACTTTATTCTTCCACTTATTCCGACTCTTTTGCGGAAGCAAGTCACTGCATTTTGAATTTCAATAATTTTAATTTTTTAATTTTAATACTTTTAATTATTATTTTAAGAGAAAGTTTAAAAAGACTAGCGACAATTTTAATTTAGAGTCGTGTATCTAAGAGAAAGCGTCACATACCTAAGAGAAGTTTTAAATTATTTCTCATAAATGTACCTAAAGAAATCTGTACATAACCCAAAGAGTCGTATAAGTAAGAAGTCACTGCATTTTGAATTTTAATAATTTTAATTTGTTTAGTTTTAATAATAATTTTAATAAATTAAATTTGTTTAATTTTAATTATTATTTTAATAAATTTAATTTGTTTAATATCAATAACTTTAATTCTAATTTTGATAAATTTATTTTGTTTAGTATTAATAATTTTAATAATTTAATAATTTTAATTTTAATAATTTGATAACTTTAATTTTAACAATTTTAAATTTAATAATTTTAATAATTAATAATTTTAATTCTATTTTTAATTTTTTAATTACTTCAACTGTAAATTTTTAACAAAATTAAATTTTAATTATTATTAAAAAGAGTACGGCTGCGAGATACAGATAATCTAATGTATCGCTTATTAGGCAAAACGACTCATTCAATAAGCGAATTCGACTGTAAATTTGTGTGTAAAAGAAAATTCATTTGAGTAAATTCGGCTGCTTATAGCTGCAGAAATCAAACACAGAGTTGCAAAAAATAAATATAAACACATCCCCAAAGAACAACTGTAAACAACATGTGCAATACTGCAATAGATATAAGGATAATATAATATATCGCTGGTTAAGCAAAATGACAAATTCGACTGTGTCTGTGTAAAAGAAAATGCATTTGAATAAATTCGACGGCTTATAGCTGCAGAAATCAAACACCTAGCTGCAAAAAATAAATATAAACTCATCCCCAAAGAACAACTGTAAACAACCTTTGCAATACTGCAATAAATATGTGGATAATCTTAATATCTCGCTCATTAAGCAAAATGACAAATTCAATAAACTAATTTGACTGTGTGTGCGCGTAAAAGAAAAGGCATTTGAATAAATTCGGCTGCTTATAGCTGCAGGAATCAAACACTGAGCTGCAAAAAATAAATATAAACGTATCCCCAAAGAAGAACCGTAAACAACCTGTGCAATAGATATACGGATAATATAATATATCGCTCGTTAATCAAAAAGACAAATTCAATAAACTACTTCGACTGTGTGTATGTAAAAGAAAATGCATTTGAATAAATTCGGCTGCTTATAGCTTCAGAAATCAAACACTGAGCTGCAAAAAATAAATATAAACGCATCCCCAAAGAACAACTGTAAACAACCTGTGCAATACTGCAATAAATTCTCCTCACAGTATCATTCCGAGAAGATGATCATTCATTCACCTCACATCTGAGTAATCAAAATAAACGATAGGACCAAATCTTTTTCCTTCTCTCACCGTAAGATAGAGGAAAGAAAAAAAGAAACGTCTTTTCCACTAGGTGAAACAATCGATAAGTACAAACACAATCGATTGGAGAAAAATCGATCTCAGGAAGTTCTCTGGCGCCACTTACCGGTCTAGGGTTTATTTATTAGACTCGTTTGCACAGACTGCGGGGGGATACTCATTTTATTATCCCTTTGGGAGATTTCTACTGCAAAAATGGATAAAAAATGTTTTGGGTAACATAGCGTAAAATGTCTGGAATGACTTCTTGTCTTACCAACCATAAATTATGTGTCTAAAAGAAATCGCCTTGATTAACTGATGATAGAAAAAGCTGCTTTGTGGGGAATTTTGAGTTTGAGTATTTGCCTATCTCTTTCACTATAGAAAACTGCTTGAAGAAGTTGATAAGACGATAACGGATGTTATCTATCACTTGTGAATAGCTGCAGAGATCTCTTATCACTTATCATTTTTTGTATGGGGAAACATCTTTAGAAATAATACAATGAATAAAGAGCAAAGTGTAAGAAAATGAAATTTCGTGTTGAAACTATAATATATGTATCCACAATGCTTAAAAAAGGATCTTTAATTAATATTGCCCAGAACTTTTAAAACATTCTTAGATTTAGCAATGATTATTTGAAAAACAAAATGCGTTTAAAACAACATACTTTAAATAATTTTTTATCGAAACTTATCGAATGAATATTTAAAATCAAACAAATTTTTTAAAAAAGATCTTTTACATAATTTTTACCGGAACTTCCAAGCTACACTGCTCAAAACAATTAGGGAAGCACATGGTTTTAACAAAATTACGCAAATATTTATACCGTTAAGTAACGTAAAATAAAGCATCCATAATTTAAAGCGTAGTAGAAAACAGATGAAGAAAACGTCACATGCATATCAAAGTTTATGACGTCAAAAACTAGAAAAAGGAGATAAGTGCAGAAATCGGGATTTTGCAGAAAATTTTGTTTCACTGTCTCAGTTGTAAATTTCAATTGCTCAGTTTGTGTTTTAAAAAATAGTGACTTGAAAATGTCGCAACAATGTGATTTAACGGAATCAATGGCTTGGCGTATTATCGATACAGTTGAATCGGGGGAAACACAACGAAGTGTAGCGGATGCTGTTGGAATCGTAAGAAGTGTCAATAAAAGGCTGTGGAATCGATTCCAAGACACATGTAATGGTAGATATCTACAAAGGCAAGATCGGTCATGTACTACCACAGAAACACATGACCGATATATCCTGCTAAAAGCACATCGAGACGGAACGAGCAATGCTACTCAGCTGCAAACACAGTTGTTCTTGGCCACATGACGAAGGGTGTCCAGCCAAACAGTTCGAAACAGACTTCATCAGACTCTATGCACGTAAGACAATGGTATGTATTCCGTCGATCTCAAACCTGTGCATCCCAAAGAAGGTGGACAACTGAACATCGAGTTTGGAGGAAACGTTGTTGGAATCAAATTCTGTTTACAGACAAGTCCCGATTCAGTCTGGATGTGACATCCGATGTGTTCTGGCATGGAGAGAAAAGGGCATTCAAAATAATTCCACATTCATTCGTGAAAGATCACATTACAGACGAGGTGGGTTGATGATATGGCCTGGAATCATTCGGAATGGCACTTGACGGGCCGAAGTTATACAGACGAGATACTGAGACCTCATGTCGTATTTTACGTTGCAACAATTGGCGCTTCTTTTTTTTCCATGAATGATAATGCCAGATCCAAACAGCTCGTTTTGTAGAAAACATGCTTAAAGTTGAAAATATAGCAGCGTATGGAATGCTCTCCTGACATGAATCCGATCGAGCATGTTTCGGACACACTCGGACGACGCATTGCAGCGAGATTGAGCTTTTATTGTCCGGGACTTGGAGATTGCAATTCTTGAGGAGTGGAACAGTACTCCCCGAAAACTTATCGATAATGTCACCGAATCCCTGGAAAACAGGTGTGCAACAGTTTTATCTATTCGAAGGGACCACACGCCATATTAAATACCTTGCATCATTCCTAAACTGTAATTTTTTTGTCATTTACATGTAACTAAATTGTTGCCCTAAACCACCTTTCACGTTCTATCCATCGTTCCAAAGAATTAAAGTTCACTTGCAATTTTTTTGCGTCTTTTTTTCTGAATTGCGCATTGATACACATGTTACTCTCAATTTTAAGCTCATGCATGGCTACCTCGCACTGTTATCTTCACTTTTTTGCTTGCTCCCCTAATTTTTTTGAGCAGTGCATTTTTATACTTCACAGAGATTATTTAAAATAAAAAATGCATTTAAAAAACAGTATTTTAAATATTTTTTGCTGGAACTTTCACAATATTTTCGAACTTCGGAATGATTATTTTTTAAAACACTATCATTTAAGTAAAATTTATCTGTACTTTCACGATATTTTTAGACTTTGCAATGATTATTTAAAATCAAAAAGGATTTTTAAAAACTACCCTTTAAATATTTTTATCCAAACTTTAAAAATATTATTAGATTTTGTTAAGATTATTGAAAATAAAAAAAAAAAGTTTTAAGAAAATTGCCCTCAAAATATTTTTTACAGAATTTTCTAAACATTTTTAGACTTTGCAATGAATATTTAAAATCAAAGAGATTTTTTAAAAAGACCTTTTAAATAGTTTTTACCAAAACTTGCAAGCTATTTTTATATTTCACAGAGATTATTTAAAATAAAAAATGCTTTAAAAAATATTATTTTAGATATTTTTTGCTGGAACTTTCAAAATATTTTCGGATTTCGGAATGATTATTGTTTAAAATAAAAAATGATTTTAAAACACGATACTTTAAATAATTTTTATCGGTGCTTTAGACTTTGCAGTGATTATTTAAAAACAAAAAGGATTTAAAAAAACTACCCTTTAAATATCCTTATCCGACTTTTTAAAAAATTATTAGATTTCGCAAAGATTATTCAAAATAAAAAATGCATTAAAAAATTGTCCTTAAAATAATTTTTACAGGAATTTTTAAAACCATTTTTAGACATTGATGAATATTTAAAATCAAAGAGATTTTTAAAAAGATCTTTTTTACCAAAGAGATTTTTAAAAAGATCTTTTAAAAGATAATTTTTACCGAAATTCACAAGGCATTCTTAGACTTCACAGAGATTATTTAAAATGAAACATATTTTTAAAACACGTTTGTTTAGATATTTTTTATCGGAACTTTCAAATATTCTTTGATTTTGAAGCGATTATTTAAGTTTAAAAAGGCTTTTAAAAAACGGTCCTTTAAATAATTTTACCGATACTTTCAAAATATTTTTAGAATTTGTAAAGATTATTTAAAATCGAAAATTCTTTCAAAAAACGATCCATTAAAAGTTTCAACCAGAACTTTAAAAACATTATTAAACTTCAAAAGAATTACTATTAAAAAAAAATGCACGTTTCTTACGTTTCTTTAAAAACGTTTGCGGGAACGCACAAGCTATTCTTAGACTTCACAGATATTATTTAAAAACAAAAATGCTTTTAAAACAGGTCCCTTTAAATATTTTTTTACCAAACTTTCAAAATATTTTTAGATTTTGATACAATTATTCAAAATCAAAAACGCTTTTAAAAAACGATCCTTTAAATATTTTTACCGACACTGTCAATATATTTATTAGACTTTTCACTGATTATTTAAAATAAAAAAAGGCTTTTTAAAATGATCTTTTAAATATTTTAACCAGAATTTTAAAAACACGATTAGACTTCGGAGCGATTATTGAAAATCCTCCCCAGGGATAAACCTTGGGGACGGTAAGACTACCAATAAAGCCACGATGCTTGAAATTGATATTTAAATGCTGATTTAAATTCTGCAGTAAATTTCCTGTCAAAGAATTTTGGACATTCTTTCTCTAGCATACTTCTGCATGAGAAAAAAACTTGAAAAAAATTCTGTGGCTGCATCTGAAATGATTTTCTGTATAATTTTAGAAGAGGGATGGTAAGGAATCTAAAACCCAGGGACAGAGTTTAAAAAATAATAACAACCCTAAAAATGTGTGCGGGTTAATTTTTGCTACATATTGTCCCAGTTTCGGAAAAAAATTACATCGAATTACTTTTATTGAATCAATTTGATACAGACAGCTCCAAACTTAAAAATCTGCATCAGGGACACAGGACGGTATAGGGGTTTTCCTGGTATTTGGACCCCCAACATCGTCCAAAACTTACTTATCTCGCTAATATTGTTATGCAATCATGCAATGGGATGTTCCCCAGTATATGAAAAAAAAACCCACAAGAATATGTACTAAAATAAAAATTATTATTCAGGAACATAAAAGTCAAAAGATTGTGAGAATGCCCCATTTACAATCGAAAAGGCTTCTAAAAAAGATCTTTTAAATAATTTTTATCGGAATTTTCAAGCTATTCACAGACTTCACACAGATTATTTAAAATAAAAAATGCTTTTAAAATGCTTTCCTTTAAATATTTTTTACCGTAACTTTCAAACTATTTTCAGACATTGCATTGATTGCTGTTTGAAATTTAAAATGTTTTTCAAACAGGGGTTTTAAAATATTTTTTAATGAAACCTTCAATATATTTTTAGACTTTGAAACGTATATTTAAAATCGAAAAGGCTTTTAAAAAACGATCATTTAAATTTTTTTGCCGGAATTTTCAAAATATTTTAAAACTTTGCAACGATTATTTGAATTAAAAATGTTTTAAAAAACGATTCTTTAAATGATATTTACCTTTACTTTCAATATATTTTTGGGCTTTGAAACGATTGTTTAGATTCAAAAATGCTTTTAAAACACAATTCGTTAAATAATGTAACAAGTATATAAACCAATACTTTCGAAATATTTTTAGATGTTGCAACGATTATTTAAAATAGAAAAGGCTGAAAAATTATTTTTTAATTTATTTTTACCACAACTTTTGAAACATTTAAATTTTGCAATAATTATTTAAAATAAAAACCCCCACAATTCTTTAAGTAACATTTACAGGACCATTTAAAATATTTTTCGATTTCGTTGTGATTATTTTAAATAAAAAATGCTTTTTAAAACAGATACATTAAATTTTTTTTCGCTGTAGCTTTCGGTATATTTTTAGATTTCGCAGCAATTATTTAAATTAAAAGAGTTTCTGGTTTTTAAAAAACCTTATGCAGAACCTAAAACGATGCGTAATTATTGAATGGGAAAGACTTTTTAAGTAGAAAGTCAAAACCGTGCAGGAAATTTACATTTTTTTTTTTTTTTTTTTTTGCACTGTCAGTTAAAAAGTTCAACTGAATGAGAGAAACTTTAAGAAATAATATTAAAGATTTAAATATTAATAACATAAGATTTTCAAAAGAATAAAATAACAATAAAAAAATAGTGATGGACTTTTCTTCAACTCATTGTTTGTGATTAACTTTGATCAGAAATCGAAAAATCGATAAAAATTCACATTTTTTAATAAAAAATAAGGTGGGTGCTGAAACTTTCAAAATGAATACCATTCAAGAGAATTTAAGATATAGTTAGAAGTTTATGTGTGGGCTCCTAAGACCAGTGGATCGTAGGTCTGGGCTTACAGAGCCTAAGCAGGAATCAGACTATGTAAGCCAAGTAGACTAGGACTAAGAAAAAGACTGACTTTTGAAGCTGTTTATCTGAAATATTTTAGGTCTTCGCTTTGTAATATTTGTTCTTCAAATTTAGGTTGTCTTACTTTGTGATTTGTTGTGTAATAATGTTTAATTGCTACCGTATAGTTAATTTATTTCCGTAACTTTTTCAAATATAATTTAGTTGATCAAAAAGTAAATTACTATTGGCGCTAGTTGGCGCTGAACTATAGTGAGAGCAAATCCACTTCGAGAATGTAGAATACGAGTACATAATGGAAGGCTTTGGAAAGAAATGCAGTTATTTGTGTTATATGTAAGTGTTTGGTGAACTGTTCCTATAATAGCGCGGCGCGTCAACTGGATTCATGCTCCAAATTGAAGATTCGAAGAACGTACGCTTTTTGTGTGTTTAACACTTAAATTGCACAGGGTTCATCGTACAATTGATTTTTATGTCTTAAGGGGGCTGGTCAATCAGCTTCCGATTTCCCCTCACTAATGTAAAGTCTACAGGCATTGGATGAATTCGTACATTTAAAATATCTCCTCAGGAAATTAATATTTTTAACTTCTATTTTTTGTGTACACTTCCTAAAAGATGTCGCTTATTTTCTTAGTTCTCAAACTATTTCTAAAGTATAGGATTAATTTTATAGGAAGTGTTAAAATCTTACACACAGTTCTCCCGCTTTTAACACATAAAATATTCAATTCAGCATAGATTTTAGAAATATTTTGAAAACTAAGAAAAAAAGAGACATCCTTTAAAAAGAGTACACAGAAAAAAAGATGTTAAAAATGTGAATTTCCCGAGAAGATATTTTAAATATACGGATGCACACCAAAAGTCCATAGACTTAACATTACGGAGGAGAATTCTGAAGCTGAGTGACCAGTCCCCTTAAATGTCTTGAACGAACTGCGCCATTACTACAGCATTTTTCAGGAGCGATGAAGTTTGCCAGTCTCATTTCACGATATCAGTCAAATCTGTGCGTTGGTTTTCAATTCGTTGTGCAGGAGAGTGTCAGGGCGAGAGATTACATGTTCATCGTAAACTAAGTTAATTTTACGGTAAATATCTTTGCAGTTTTAGCGTTTAACACAGAAAAAGCACGCATTTCCTCGAGTCTCCAATTTGGATGATGAATGCAGTTGACGCACAGTTATGAACCGTTCATCGGACACGTACGCATGAACAACACAAATAACTACACTTCTTACCCGAGGTCCCATAATGTATTCTTCATCCTGGCCAAACGAATTTGCTCTCCTTACAATTTGTCGCGAACAAGCACCAAGTGTAACTTATTTTCTGATTCACTCATGTATATCGTGCCGTTGTATACGGCTTTCACCAGCACGAACTCCATGGTCAACCACTTGTTTTGATATACGCTATTAAATATCTTTTTCTCTAAAAACCATTCTCACGAAAACAAATTTTCACTTTTTCGAAAGAAACTTATTCTTTCGCGCTGAAAACAACATTCACTAATCCTAACGTTATTAATGATATCCTTTTGTAAACCATTTTTGAAGATCAAATACAAAGATCTTTTCTTGGTGAGAAACTAATTCTAAAAATGTACGCCATTAATAACTAAATCCCTGACAACTGTCGCTGGATCAAAAAAAAAAAAAAAAAGTATTATTATACAGAAGAAAATCTAAGCAAAAGATTTATTTCTCCTTTTCTATTTTTGCTTCTTTTACTCTAAAATTTGTGATTCTTGAAGAAAATAAACACTCAATATAGAGAATAGAAATGAGTTTGTGTGTTTCATAAAGCACAAATAAATAAAAAACATAAAATCAAAAACTTCCTTTTGTGAAACTAAGTTTCTTAGTTTGTTATAATGATAAACATAATGTAATAAAACCCTAGTAGGAAACCAATTTTGGCTAAATGTATGTTTCTAAACATTACATATATGGGCGTGAAATATCCATCAATAGGGGGTGCTGATATTTTGAAAATATTTTGACAGTTTTGGAAATAAATGTTTATCTGATGGAAAGCCAGTAAAATTCAATAGCATAATATTGTCATATCATTAAAAATGAATCTAAAGTAAAGCATTTATTGTCCTTTATTGGTTTTATTGGCTTTATATGGGGTAAATATTGTTTACCAATATTGGGACAATATTTTTTCTCAATGAATGTAATATTGGCTCAATATTGGTTTGCTTACCAGATATAGCAGAAGATCTTCCTTTTGCGCTAGGCAATTTGTATTACCACATTCTTTGTGGAAGACGTTTTTCAAGCTTTCTGCGACAAACCTCATTAACATCAAAAATTTTCCGCAACGTGATATTTTTTACAGTAGAAATGAACGACAAATTTATAGATAACGCTTTCAGAAAAAAGACACTGAAGAAATAATATATCATAAACCAGGTATTTTATGTCTTTTTTAAAATATGTAATGGTCTTATCTATTTTTAAACTGCATATAAAAAAGGGCCAAAAACCTAATTTTAATGAATCGCTGCTGGAGGAATTATTCGGCATATATTTACAGTAATTTATAGTAAGTAAATTGTCCTAATACTTTTCCCAAAAACATTTATTATTATGTTTTCAAACATAGTTACATAACTAAATAAGGAGTTATTTAGTTGCATAAAAATGTAATCTTATAGAAACTTCCAATGGAACTTAACTACTTCAATACTTAAATGAGAAAATGAATATGAAATTCACAATATAATCTTTAATTTTTACTTAATAGGTGCTAAAATACAAAATGTTAAAACACAATTTAAAAACAATCCCAATGTTAAAACACTGGTGTCATTTTGATATTAAAATCCGAGCGCTTTCGACTAAACCATTAGTCGTCATCAGGGAAAATCACTGCTGGACGAAAGACAACTGCTGGTTAAACACCAAAGGGCGAAACCAACGAACCACAGACAGAAAGGTGGAAAGGAAAGAAATAGAGGAGTAGCTAACCTGAAAAAGAGAGGGAGGGAGGGGGGAGGGGGGGAAATGGTTAATCAAAACCAAATTCACCAGTTACACCTAGTATGTTAAACCAAATTCTTGGTATATTATAGGATAGAACATCATTACAGGTACGCTTTCCTCTTGCCAAAATTTCCAAAGACTCTCTGATTATACAAGTATTAAAATGTGATGCATGTGCAATAATTTTGACTTCTTTAAATAGGATATCAATATTTTTATCTTTACTTAATCGGAATAGAGCTGTGGATAGTTTACCCTTTTTTATATCTGTCATATGCTCCTTAATTCTTTCAAATAATTTGCGAGTGGTCATTCCTGTATATGTTTTTGAACTGCTATTGACTTTAAAAGGGATAGTATAAACTCCAGATTTATCATAATTATCTATAGAATCAATCATTCTGTGTACCAGACACTCTAACTTTGTCGGTGGTTTAGCGATAAGAATTACATTATATTTCTTCAAAGCATACTTAATCCGCTCAAAAAGATGTGGGATATATTCCATGCTGCAAAATTTAGTAGGTTTTTCTTTATCTTTACTAACATTTGTAGATATTTTGTTACTATTATTATATTTATAAATTAATTTGTTGATAAATCTATTCGAAAAACCATTTTCACAAGCAATCTGTTTAATTTTACCCAATTCATCACTTAGATAAGCTTCCGAACAAACTTGAAAAGCTCGTTTAACATAAAAACGATATGCAGCAGTTTTATAGTTGAATGGAACATTACTGTCATAGGATATTGTATTGTTTGACCTGCAAGGTTTTCTATAGACTTTCATATTGATGCTTTTTGTTGAAATGTTCTTAACCAGTTCTACATCTAAAAAAGGTAACGAACCATTTCCTTCTATTTCATAAGTAAACTTTATATTGTTATCTATACTGTTAGCATGATTCAAAAACTCAGTTAATGTAGAGATCCCGTGATTTTTGACATTTTGACATTTGAAGTCCACCGAAGTGGAATGCTTTGGGGCCTATAGCCACTATGGCTGTCGCCTCGAATGATCCTTATTATACAGAAACAACAACAATTCACAACAATTTTTTTATTTTTCCATTACATTATATTACATTATATTATATTATATTACAACAATGGGACATTCACAATTACCCGAGGATTCGAACCCGGGCCCCGCCGTGGCAGTAGCTGTCGCTACCGACCATGCCACTGGGCGACCAGATCCCGTGATTCCAAATTATCAGAATGTCATCAACATACCTAATCCATAATGCGGGTTTGAGGGTAGAGGAAGAAATGATATGATTTTCCAGAGGTCGTAATTTAAGTTCGGCCAATAGTCCAGAGATTGGTGAGCCCATTGGGGCCCCTTCTGTTTGCTTGTATATCGTTTGTATACTGCTGCATACCGTTTTTATGTTAAACGAGCTTTTCAAGTTTGTTCGGATGCGTATCTAAGTGATGAATTGAGTAAAATTAAACAGATTGCTTGTGAAAATGGTTTTTCGAATAGATTTATCAACCAATTTATAAATATAATAATAGTAACACAATATCTACAAATGTTAGTAATGATAAAGAAAAACCTACTAAATTTTGCAGCATGGAATATATTCCACATCTTTTTGAGCGGATTAAGTATGCTTTTTACCATGCTTTTTTTGCTGTATACCATTTTGCTACAGTAACATTTGAAAAAAATGTTGCTTAAAACATTTTTTAAGAGATTTGGTTGTATAAAAGCAGGGTTGCGGAGTCAGTGGGAAAAATGGACGACTACACCGCAGCCCTGCTTGTAAAATGGGCGACTCCGACTCCGACTCTTTCGCTCACAAATGGGCCTGACTCCGACTCCGCAGCCCTTTATAAAAGGCATTTCTAAGTGACTGGGGCTACTTCCGGACCAAAAAAGGCCTGGCACAAAGTAGCCCCGAAGAACTAGTTTTCATGTCAGCCTTATGAAAATGTAAACATTTTCTGTCAAAATAAAAAGTTGAAGGAAAAACTATGATCACACATGGGTTACAGGTTACTAAAGGTAATATTTTGACACTTACATTATTTGTAGCTCTCATACAGATTGTCTCACTATAGAAAGTTTGGGGAGTTTATATCTACACTTGAAAACTATAGCGCCTAGAATATATAGTGTGGAAATTAGCTATCCCTGTAATACTTAAAAAAGTGCTAAAATATTGTATCCCTTAAATGTGCAAC
The DNA here is from genome assembly GCA_963932465.1 of Maratus speciosus. NCBI lineage: Eukaryota > Metazoa > Arthropoda > Arachnida > Araneae > Salticidae > Maratus > Maratus speciosus. The sequence continues at coordinate 287,619,974 of OZ010800.1, read as the reverse complement.
GATGCTGCTGAAATATACAGATCGCAGCGACATCTGCAGGATATTTTCTACGACTGCAAGATATTGCTAGTCTATACAATGTAATACGAAAATTTCGCAGATGTCGCTGCGATCGACACTTGAGATTTTAGCAGTATCGTCGCACATTTA